>CM028135.1:665637500-666887500 GCA_016271365.2 Neoceratodus forsteri | reverse complement strand
GTTGCTTTTTATTATTTTGACCCCAAATTTTGAACATAGTCTTGTGATCCCATGTTATGAACACAGTAGGTGAAAATTTTCAAATCCTACCTGAAAGATGATTTCATGGCGTGACTTCAAAATCATCTTTTGGCCCAGATTTTAAAACTTTTACCTGCCTTGTTCATGAGGTGGGGTCCAAAAAAGGCCATGTTAAAAGTTTGGTGGAAAAATATCAAACATTAATGAAGTTATGAGTGAACATTGAGTTTATTTCAATGTTTACTCATACCTTGGTCATTTTATTATCTTTTCACACCAAGCTGTTAACATAGTCTTCTTATAGAAACATAGACTTTGATGGCAGATAAGGAAAGCTTGGCCCATCTAGTCTGCCCATTTCCCTACCTACAGAATAGGCAGCAGATCCTAGCTAACCAACAGCCTATTTCTTCCTACCCCCCACAAGAATTGCCTTATGTCTGTCCCATGCATTCTTGAATTCTCCCACAGTTTTAGACCCCACAACCTCCTCAGGAAGGCTGTTCCATGCATCCACTACCCTCTCTGTGAAATAAGACTTCCTCACATTGCCCCTGAACCCCCTCCTTCTATCTTTAAATTGTGTCCCCTTGTTCTTGCACGTCTCTTTTTCTGAAAGATGCTACCCTCTTGGACTTTGTTGATTCCACTGAGGTACTTAAAAGTTTCTATCATGTCCCCCCCTTCCTTCTTTCCTCAAGGGTATACATATTAAGCTCCTTTAGTCTCTCCTCATATGGCTTCTCTTGCAGACCCTGCACCACTTTAGTTGCCCTCCTCTGGACTACCTTTATCCTGTCTATGTCCTTCTTATGACCTCACCTCATGAACTGGTAGGTGAAAATTTTCAAATGCCACCAAAATGTGATTTCATGGCGTGAAAGTGAAATCACCTTTTGAGACAGAGTTGAAAAATGTCATCTATGTTGTTCATGAGTCAGGATCCCAACAAAGGCTATGTTGAAAATTTGGTGTAAAAATATTGAAAAATGAGAAAGTTATGAGTAAAAGTTAAAAATCACTTGAAATATATTAACTAGACTTCACTTACTTCATCATACAGTTTTCTTTGCTTCAGGGGGACCAGACCAACACCAGTGATTGGGCATTCCAGTGTCGACATAGTCTTTAGCACCCCAAAGAGTGGACACCCCTGTGCTGCTAGCTATATCATGGTGGTGGGGGTCATACACAGGGGAAGAGGTTGAGTAGCCCCAAGGGTGGATGCCATGGTCCACTTGAAGATTCAGTAAGTAAGAAACTGGACCAGACTGACAAAGAGGATTGGGCATCCCAGTGTCAGCATTGTATTTGGCAGCACTGGAGGTGGGCAACCCAATGTCACCATTAATCAGGTTCTAACTGCTGTTTTAGGTGGAGCTGAAAATTCCCCTGTCACAGCAGTTTGTGTGGAACAGGAATTTCGATTCATAACACTGACAATGGCTGGTCTTCCTACGTTGAGCACACAGGTTTCTGGGGTCCCCAGAAAACAAATTCCTAGGCCTAGCTTAACAAAGTAAATAACAAAATCTAGCTAAACTGACCCATTTCACTAGGTTCAGGTGTTTATTTTCTGAAAGTACATCATAATTATGTATTTTCCCTGATTTTTGTTATAAAAAAAGATGGCACCTGTCATTAACCAAAATGTTTTTCTTACAACCTGAAAAACACTAAGTTATCAGAATGCAAAATGTTTGTTAAAGTAACATTTTAGTGTCATATCAGAAGGTTATCCTAAAACCCTACTGAGCATGCTCAGAAAAAAAGTGTATTCCTATTACTCTAGAAATGATTAATATTTTTTCAGAAAACCTTTGAAAGGCATTACCTTAGCACAGGCCACTTCTACCCTGAAAAATCTGGAAAAAATCTTTACCATCTAGGCTGTGTTTGAGAACACATGTAATAAAAGACAAATATTTAGAGATGCCTTTGAAAGTGACACATCTGGATCCCAGAAACTGGATAAGTGACAATCACACTACTTCCCATGTCTTGACAACCTGACTCCTGGACAATGCATTCCAAATTTGGGGTGATTTTGTTGAACACAACCAAAGTTATTAAGGTGCAAAGTTAAGAGGTTTAAAACTGAACACTCCAGTCAACCCTAACTACTATATATTGGTGCTACTGCAGTAGTATAAGCTATCTGTCTGTGTATCTATCTGTCTGTCTATCTATCTATCTATCTATCTATCTATGCCTGCCAGGTGGAGGTGGGGTGTTAGGGTTGGAAACCCTAATGCCAAATTCCCCTACTTGTTTCACTTTAACCCTAACTAGAACATTAACAAAGTTTTTTTGAAATGAATTTCCTTACTTTTTGAGCTAGTATAATCATATCCTTATTCGACTGTGGGAGATCAGGCCATCTGCATCCTACACTACCATCCATACATAATTTTTATGGCCTTAGTGATTCCCCATGATGCTACACTGCTCTGTGCATTGTCCTCACTCCTTCCCCCAATCCCAACCCCTGATAATGCAAGGTGATTCCTCCCTGGTGGTAGCACGGACGCCCCCAGCAGAAATAAACCAGACATAAAGGGGTGGTGGAGGACCATGGGGAGACTAAAGGTGTGGAACAGCAGAGAAGATTGAGTCTGGTGAGCAGAGGAAGGGCATATGTGGGGCTTAAGGAGAGGAGCACCAAGGTGACATGAGAACGAGCAAAAAAAAAAAAACTGGACCTGAGCATTTCTCTCTGTGTCAAGTAAGTCAGTCCATTGTTTGTTGTAATCAATTTCTTACAAGTGCACCACAGCACTTGGAGCAGTTTTTTTTGGTTTCTCACAGATGGAAACACTCTATTGTGAGCTGCCCCCAACTGTGGCTATGAATTGGGACCCTCATGTTTTCTTAATCACAATATCAATTCTCATGCTATGATGAACAAAGCATCACAACATAAGAACTGATGTGGACTTGCAGAAAACAGAATAGTTCTAATTTACAAAGCTTTTCAACAAGCGTAAAGCTGAATTACATTTTTTTTTGGAAATGGGGACAAAACAACTCTTGATTCTCAATATTTAAACTTTTAACAGAACACTTAATTGTGGAAATGGCTCAGTTTAAGAGCAGATTAATTAGTGGCAAACAGCTGCCCATATTTCAATTTCCTGGAACAGTTCCAAGAGCGCACTGAACTTTTTTTAACAAGCAATTCCCTCTTTCCTGGAGCTACTTCTTCTGCCTTGGCTCAGAGTAAAAAGGTTGCACCTGTCTGTTAGAATAAAGTAAGCACTTACATGTTAAACTCAGATTTCTCAACCATAACAACTTTGCCCCCATTCAACTTATTTACATGAAATTGGTATGCTACCCTTACGGCGACACTAACACAGCGAAATACACACCTGTCAGCAAAATCGACACTTTGCCGACAGGTTGCTGTGCTGGTGTGCCCAACACAGGGGCATGCTGTCTCCTGATCCTGCGCCCCCACCCTGATTCAACTCTGACTGAAGTTGAGAATCCTAAAGACGGGGGAGGGGCAGGGGGCCAAAACAGAACCGGGAGACACACAGGAATCATGTAGACCTCAAATTGCAGTCAACATCATTCCTTTCAATGAGATGCCAGTTGACATAAAGGATGTTGAACCAGCATGGTAGAGACCATGAAATTTGGACAGCTCAGCCTCTGTGCCATGATCTCTTGATCTTGTAAATTACATGTAGAGCAGTTCAGTTTGGGCAAAGTTACAGAAGTACAAAAAACTGCAAAAGTCTCCATTTTTGAAAATTTTAATTTTTTTTGACATTTGATAACAAAAAAAATAATAGTGTTTGAAACCTGAAACTTTCAGGTTTGATAAAGCTTGTTCCAAGGTATGTACTTTGGGGGGAAGGGGTTAGATCCAGCTGTTAAGCAGTTTTTAAAATATTAAATAAAAATATTCAATTTCTGAGCATGCACAGTTCAAACAATCAGTGTTCTCTTCATAACTGAATTTTTGCAAAAGCAGCAGCTTGCACTATATGAAACAGCAGTCTTTAATAACTGACAGCTGTGTCATATAGTGCAACCCCTGCTGCTGTTGTGACTCATAGGTCAGGGGTGGGGCTACTGTCACTGTAGCCACACCATCCTGACTGTGCTGTGCCTTAATTAAACTTCTACTGGCACACCAGGGACCCCAATCCCCAGTGGCAGTGTATTCATTTATTTAATTAATTAATTATTTATTTGTATTATTATTATTATTATTATACAACACTGGGATGCCCACCACCTGTATCGGTTGCTTCCCACCTGTGCAGCCCCTTGTTTTATTAACACTGCTGATACTGGGGGGCCCAATCCCTCTGTCAGCATCTACAACACCCCAGCAGTGTGGTACACTGGGGAGCCCATCCCCAGTGTCCTGAAATAGTGTTATTTCTTTATTATTTCCATGAAAAGAAAAAAAAAATCCCACAATGTCTTTTTTATTTTTGTTAACCTGAAAAAAATAAAGTCCCTTACCATCACTGCAGTCCCCTTCTTCCTATCCCAACCCTCCCACTGAGCACCCACCACACTATATCCCTCCTTTCCATATATGTACCAACCAGGGTCATATCCTGTCATCTTCTGTGGAATGAGACATGTCTGTACTCTTCAAAGCCACACCATGAACTCAGGAATAAAGGTAACTACTGTGTAATGTCTTTCAATGGCGTTTTGAACTTATGACCATCATTTTGCCATTTTCTTGAATTCTTTTCACCAAATTTTCAACATAACCTTTATGGGACCCCATCTCATGAACACTGTCACTGTCATTTTGCTAATTGGGCCAGGAAGGTGATTTCTTGGAAGCTGCATGAAATCACCTTTCAGGACTAAATAAAGAGATTTCACTGCCAGTGTTCATGAGGTGGGGTCCCAAAAAGGCTATGTTGAAAGCTTGGTGATGAAAAAAACTAAAAATGGCCAAGTTATGAGTGTTCATTGAAGTCTTTCTACACAGGTGCATTACTTGGTAATGTTCAATATTTTGACTCCAGATTTCAAACATAGCCATTTCTTCATACCACCTAATGAATAGTACAGCTGTCATTTTTCACATCCTGTCCAAAACATGTTTTCACACATATGGCACAGAATGGTGTTTTAGCATGGATTTGAACATTTTCACCTATGGGGTTTATGAGGTGGGGTCATAAGAAGGTTATGTTGAAAGTTTGGTGTGAAAATAATAAAAAACAAAGAATTCATGAAGTAACATTGTTTGCAGGGATGTCCGTTGCACTCCTGGGGAACATGATGCCTTACCAAACAAGTGAGCTGAGTTCTGGTGTGAACTCAGTGAGCCAGTTTAATCGGACAAGGCTGCTTAGGAAGGTACTGCAGCATGAAGCACCAGCCCCAGCTTGGGTAGGAACAGAGCAGTGTTTTGGAATGGATGCCAGACTCTGTGGAAGGCCAGGGAACCTCACCCACAATAGAAACATAGAATCATTGAAGTTGACGGTGGATAAGGACCGCAAGGCCCATCCAGTCTGCCCATTTCTTTTTCTACCTTATAAATGTGCCATTGGCCTTTGCTCTGTTAGTGGCCTATCTATTCATACTCATCTGTATTGCTCTCTTATGTCTATCCCATGCCTATTTGAAGCCCTGCACTGTATTCATAGCAACCACTTCCTGATGTAGACATTCCATGCATCCACCACCCTTTCTGTGAAAAATAATTTCCTCATATTCCCCCTTAATCAGCCTCACTCAAATCTCATGCTGTGTCCTCTTGTCCTGCTATTTTTCTTATATTTAAACATGTTAGACTCTTTCACCTTGTTAATGCCCTTAAGGTGTTTGAATGTTTTGATCATATCACCTCTCTCCCTCCTTTGCTCAAGGGTATACATATTGAGCTCCGTTAATCTGTCCTCATATGTCTTCTGATGCAGTCCCTGCACCATTTTGGTTGCTCTGCTCTGGACTGCCTCAATTTGGTTAATATCCTTGTGAAGATGTGGCCTCCAGTAATGCACACGGTACTCCAGATGGGGCCTAACTAGTGTCTTGTAAAGAGGGATTATTATCTCTCTCTTACGACTTATGATACCCATACTAATACACCCTAACATCCCTCTAGCCTTACCTACTGCTTTAGAGGTCTGCTTGGATGGTTTCAGGTCATCGGTGATGATGATGCCCAAGTCTCTTTCTTCCTTTGTGACTGCCAGCAACTCCCCTCCCAGCCTATAGGTGGCTTCAGGGTTTCTCTTCCCTGTGTGCATGATCTTGCACTTCTTTGCATTAAATCCCAGTTGCCACTCTTCTGACCATTTTGCTAGTTTATTCAGATCTCTTCTCATTCTGCCCACCCCATCTGGATCATCTACTCTGTTGCACATCTTGGTGTCATCTGCAAACAGACAAGCCTTACCCTCTAGTCCATCTGCAATGTCACTAGTGAAGATATTGAAGAGAACTGGCCCCAGGACTGATCCCTGAAGTACCCCACTTGTGACTTGCATCTCTTCTGACTGTATACCATTTACCACCACTCTCTGTTTTCTGCCCATCAACCAGTTTGCCACCCAGTTGACAAACTTCTGATCCACCCTGAGCCTACCCAGCTATTTTATCAGTCTTTTATGTGGAACAGTGTTGAAAGCTTTGCTGAAGTCAAGGTAGGCAACATCAACTGCTCCCCCTTGGTCCACTACTCTGGTTACCCAGTCAAAGAAATCTATGAGATTAGTTTGACAGGACCTTCCTTTTGTAAACCCATGCTGTCTTGGATCCTGTGCCCCATGGATTCCAGGTATTGCACTATCCTTTCCTTAAGGAGTGCCTCCATAATGTTGCCCACTACTGAGGTAAGACTGACTGGTATGTAATTCCCTGCCTCCTCCCTGCTAACACTCTTGTGGAACGGGATCACATGTGCCCTTCTCCAGTCTTCTGGGACCTCTCCTGTGCTCAGAGACTCACTAAACAGTTCTGATAATGGCTCTGCTAGTTCCACCCTTAGCTCCTTAAGTACCCTGGGATGCATGCCATCAGGTCCCATTGCCTTGTCCACCCTGATGCTTAGCGAGCTCTTTAGGACCCTTTCTTTTGTGATGGGTATAGTGCTCACCTCCCTTCCCCCGTGTCCATGGGGCTGAGCTGTGGGCCCTGCCCTACCTTCTCTTCAGTAAACACTGAGCAAAAGTATCTATTTAGGATAGATGCTTTTAAAGGGTCCTTCTCCTCCTCACACACACCCTTTTGTCCTTTGAGCTTAGCGATACCCCCTCTGGACTTTCTCCTTTCACTAGTCTATCTAAGGCATCAACATATGTGCTGGTGCCTGCTGTTCCCATGCACTGCATCAGGACGGTCTCCAATACTGTATTTATCTAATTTTTGGGACCTGCACAAATGATGATACAATTCCACTATCACAAAAAGAAGGGAAATGTTTTGCAAAAAACTATGTTAATGCAGATATCATGTTTGTAAAACACAAAGTGAACAAAGACATGGAATAAAAAGCATTAGGGATTTGGGGCTCCAGAGTATTGGTGAATCATTGGTGGGGTCTTACTTGGGGTTGTCAACCCTAATGCCCACCTCTCCCCTTAACAGATGAGGTCAAATGTGATGTATTCATGTAGAGCCCATAGGGTTCTGCATGAAGAAAGCTCTGACAGATTATGTTGGCCATACCGTATCACCATGAGGCACTAGGTTGGAGCTGTATCTTGTGCTTCTGACAGAAGGCTACGGGCTGGGGTTGTGTGTATTAGGTTTGACAACCGCAAGTAGCACCCCGCCACTGATTCATCAATACTCAGGAGATCCAAATCCCTAATGTTTTTCATTTCCCATCTTTGTGCACTTTGTATTTTACAACCCTAATGTCTGCATTAACGTAGTTTTTTTGAAAGAAGAAAATATAGATAGATAGATAGATAGATAGATAGATAGATAGATAGATAGATAGATAGATAGATAGATAGATAGATAGATTATAGGGACACGGCCATTCCCCTATAGTTAGGGTTGAGTAGACACTTCAATGTTAAACTCATACGTTTGCACTTTAATAACTTTACAACTTTTCGATGGATGTGCATGCAAATTGGCATGCACTTCCAACCAGAGCAGATCTCTGCAGGTGGCAAATTATGATCTGATTGGATGTGCAGTTTCCAAGTTCTGGAGAGGTGAAAAAAGCATTTTTTCAGTTTTTGACTTTGCTGGGATTTTTCTTCCAACTTGCCTACAGCCCAGATGGTCTTGTATTTTGGTCTGAAAATTTCAGGCCAGAAAGGGACAAGCCCACTGATGTGCCTTTTGCTAGTCTGGCAAAAAAATAATATGCTGTTTACAAGTAACTGCATTTTAAAAATTTGAAAAAATTATTTCTGAGCCTGTTCAGTAAGCACTGAAAAATAGCTGTATGAAATAAAAAAGGGAATCCTGTTTCATATGGGAAAATTCTTCTTTCGTATGGCCAACATATTGTTTTCAGTTTTGCCATAGAAATTCCAATTTGGAAAACCACAAAAATGATATTCTGAGGAGGAACCAACACATGTAGCTTGCTTATTGGGACCCCTATAGGTGCATTCTGCACTTTACTGATCAAGAAATTCCTTTAAAATGTGTTCCATTTAACACTGAATTTATTTTTTTGTATTGGCATCATACGAAAAAAGATCTTGTTTCATATGATTATTCATGAAAAAAGATCTTTTTTCATATGAGAAATTAATGTTTTTCAAGGGGATTTTCATCTTTGGTGCATAACTTTGCCAAAGCCCTATGGCTGCTCCTGTTTTCTCCAGCTATTCTCCCTCTTACCTTCCTCACCTACTCAGCACTGTCTTAGCACCCAGCTTCTGCTGCTACCAGTTTCTCTCTCCATAGTACGCTACCTTTCCTCTTTGTTCACCCCTCACAACATACTTATTGCCTAACGCAACTGAATTTTGTAAGTTTAGTTACAAAAGAGTTGAACATCGTTTCTGTATCCAATGTAATTTTGTGACCACTGTCTGTATTGATTTGCTATGTTTGTGTTGTTTACTGCTGATGTGGAACCTCTCTAAACGAATGTATAGCTCAAAGGTATTCATCAAAGGACTGAATAAGTAAATAAATAAATACATACATTTTAGCATATTTTGACACCAAATTTTCAACATACCCTTTTAGAGACACCACCTCATGAACAATGGGGATGTCATTTCGCAAATCTTGCTCAAAAGACGATTACACAGTTGGTTGGTGAATTCACCTTTCCAGCAGGATTTGCATAATGACAGTCATATTGTTCATTAGGTGAGGTCATAAGAAGGCTACGTTGAAAATGTCCTGTCAAAATATGCTAAAATGGCAAAGTTATGACCATGCATTGCCATTTCGCTAGACACACTCGTAACTTTGGAAATTTTACAGTCTTTTACCCCAGATTTTCAATATACACTTGTTATTACTCCACCACATGAATGTCACAGCTGTCATTTTTCAAATCCTGGCCAAAATGTGTTTTCACACCTGTGGCACTTAATGGCATTGTAGTTGTGTGGAATTATGTTTTGGCTGGGATTTAAAGATTTTTTTGTACCAGGTACATGAGGTGGGGTAATCAGATGGCTATGCTTGCAGTTTGGTCACTGCTGTCCTATAAACTGGAGTGTCAGGGCCCTTCCACAGTGATATACAAATATGCATCTATGGATGTTTGGGAGCGCAGGGCCCGGAGAGCACTGTGCTCCCACAGGCAAATAAGCTACTATTACACTATCTCAAAAAGCAAGGAACTTCTTTGCAATAAACTACATTAATGCTTCAGTTAGGGTTGATATCAAACCATAAAAAGGAGAAAATATGATGTTAGGGTTTCCAACCCTAACACCTCACACACCCTGGATGCATCAATAGGTATCGGGGGTGTGGTTTGGGGTCATCAGCCATAATGCTCACCCCACTCTCCTATACTGTATCCATGTCAGCTTATTCACTTATGGAATGGGAAGAGCATTATGGATAATGACCCCAAGGCAGAACCCTGACACCTTCTGTTGAGTGCAGGGTGGGGTGTTAGGACTGAAAACCCTAACATTGCATTTCCCTCATTTTTATGATTTGATAGCAACCCTAACTGACACATTAATGTAGTTATTTCCAAAAAATATGTGTATATATATATATATGTATATAATACTGGCATGGAAGTGCCAGTATAGTTAGGCTTCAACTGTCACTTCTATGTTAAACCTCACATTTTTTACTTTAATAACATCACAACCATATGACCGATGTGCACAATATTTTTCTTGCACCATCAGGTACCATGGATCTCTTCATGTGACAAGTTTAATGCCAGTTAGTTTTGCAGTTGTGGAGCTGCAGAGTGTCACAAAATGTGAAAATTACCATTTAGGTGCAAGTTCTTTGCTCATCTGCATCTCTGAAAGAGCTTGGTGGTTGGGTCTAAATTTCTTAGGGTACGTGTGGTCTGGGCTGCTGGTATGCCTTTTGAAGGTTTGGTGTAAAAATTTTAATGCATCCAAAAGTTATTAACGTTTTAAGTTTCCCATTATAGCCTACAGGAAAAATTAGATGTCTCTTGTGAAAGCAGTTTCTGCTTTCATGAAAGCACTTTTTGCTTTCACAAATGTATCAGTAGTGTCGTGCTGCTGCCATCTTGTTTTCAGTTAGCAACAGATAAAAAAGCTGTAGTTCCAAAAATACTGCCCCTTTGTAAACACCAACAATTATGTTTACTTAGTCAAGGCCAGAGGAACATGATCCTGGCATTAGATTTTAAAAATAATGCTTGGAAATATGTTTATTTAATTTGGCCATTGGAAGTGTCACAAATTTGCAACATTACTTTTGTGAAACTGTTGCAAATTGAGATACTGTTTTGCATAACTATTTTTATACTGCTGCAAGTTTAAGACACTGTTCACTAAAACGTTCACAAATGTTGCAGAACTGTCACAATTTGAGGCACTACTTTCAAACAAAATTCTGTTTCTTTGCCACTTCACAGCAAATAAATGGTTAGGATTTTGGGGGCTGAAATGTGTTGGGTAGAAAGAGCTTGCCCTACAGTTGTGCCTTTTGCTGGTTTGGTGATTAAATTTACATTGGTTCCATAGTTATAACATTCTGAAGTTTAGAAATTTCCCACGGGATAACATTGTGGTGGTTGCGGTAATTATTGGTGGCTATATCTTGAAAACACTTGAAGATATGGATTTTTTGCTCAACACAGTTGCAGATGGCTAGGCATTGATTACACCTTTTGTTGAATTGTTTCCAGTGTCCATATGGTTACTGTGATATTGTGCCATTTGCAGCACAAGGGTTAATTGGAATGTCCCTAGCCCTGCATTCTGTCTCTACAATTGTGGATAGATGGGGGGCCTGCACTCCCACATATGGATACCATTATGCAGTAATGGGAGTGCAAGGCCCTTCATTATGTAGTCATGGGAGTGCAGTGCCCTTCCACAGGGTGATGAGGGTTAATTATAATGTCTCAACACTTATGAATAGATGGGAGCACAGGTCCCAGACGGTCTTGCACTTCCACAGGGAGATGACGGTTACTTACAATATTTGTACATTTATGGATACATGGGAGTGCTCCCATAAATGGATACCATTATGGAGTGATGGGAGTGCAGGACCCAGAGGGCCCTGCTCTCCTACAGGGAGATGACAGTTAATTACAGTGTCTCTACACTTATGGTTAGATAGGAGCACACAGCTCAGAGGGCCCTGCACTCCCACATGAAAATCTGGGACAACTACAATAAGCATGGAAAGGAGCACAGGGCCCAGCAGGCCCTGCAGTCACACAGCCACATAAGGATAAAATTACATTTTCTCAAAAAAGTAAGAAAACTCATTTCAAACAAACTTTGCTAATGCATCAGTTAGGGTTTATATTGAAGTGGCAAAAGTATGGAAATATGATGTTAGGGTTCAAACCCTAACACACCACTCCACCCTCCCAAGAAATCCTACCACCCCCACCGCACCCCCACCCTCCACAGACCAATAGACATTGGGATGTACTTTGGGGTTGTCAACCCTAATGCACACCCCATTCTCCTATGCTGTACCATGTCAACTTACTTACACATGGAATTGGGTGAGCATTAGGGCTGATGGCCCCAAGGCACACCTCAGTGCCTGTTGGTCTGAAGAGGGTGGTGTGGAGTGGGATGGTAGGGTTGAAGAGGGGATGTTAGAGTTTGAACCCTAACACCATATTTCCATACTTTTGTCACTTTAATATGAACCCTAACTGATGCTTAAAAGAAGTTTTTTTGCAATGAATATATAAATATGTATACAGGTATATATATATATTATAGTGGCACGGCAGTGCCACTATAGTTAGGGTTGAGGAGCCATTTACATGTTAAACCCAAAATGTTGCACCTTAATAACTTTGCAACCGTTTGACGGTTTTGCCTGAAATTTGAAATACACGATCAAAATGCATATGCCTTGGGATCAGCCAAGTTTCGTACCGGTCGCATATACAGCTGTGGAGGTATTAAGCATGATCTGGTGCGCATTTACACTTTTCTGGAATTTTACTGTCGCGCGTACAGGTCAGAGGGTTTGCGCAACTGGTCCGAAAACTTCAGGGAATGTGTGGCTGGGGTCCCTGTTGTGCCTTTTGAAGATTTCGTGAAAAATATTAAACGGTTCAAAAGTTATTCAAAAAACAATTTCCCATTATAAGTCAATGGGAAAAGTTAAAAAGTTTGACAGTTTCGCAAATGCAGTTTTTACTTTCGCAAATGGCCCTTTTTACTGTCGCAAATCTGCCATTTTGTTTTCATTTAGAGATCAGAAAAATGCTTGGCATTTAAAATTGGGACCCTCTAGCAACTTAATTCTTTTTGTATTCACCTAGTCGGACCCTGAGGATGCTAGTCATGTCTTTATTTTGGGGTAAAACACCCCAGATATATGTTTTTCAAATTTCTGGAAAAAGTACTTTCGCAAAGTACTGTCGCACTTGTGACACTGTCAAATGAATTTGTGAAAGCTTTCGTAAACTTCGACAGTACTTTTCTAGGCTGTGGGAAAATGACAACAATTCTTTGGCACCCTGCTGCAAAATAACGGTTTGGTCTTTTGGGCTGAAATTTGGAGGGAACACAGCCAACATCCCACAGATGTGCCTTTTTGTGGTATGGTGAAAAAATATTATAGGGAGCCAAAGTTATCAAACTCCAAACTTCTCTTTTTTCCCCTAGGATAACATTACAGCGTTCACCATGCATTTCAGGGCCCGTATCTCGGAAATGATGCGAGATACGGACTTTTCATTGGAAAGTTGCTTAGCCCCCTAATTGGAGCTAAGAATAAAACTATTCAGGAAAATCATAAATCATATGACTTTTAAATTTTTTTTTTCTGCGTCGTACGGTTCCTGAGGTATAAGCAATTTAGTATTCCAACTCATTTTCTGCTCCATGAACCATTATTATTTTGCATATATTCTTTGTACTCGCTGTCTTTCTTTATGCAGCTTTTGAGGAAAACCAGCTTGTGCACTTACATTACTGTTACCATTACCATTTTTCCTTACGGTTCTGTTCCCATTTCACTTACCATTCACGTCTACGCCTCCATGTGCGTTACCCTTTGTGTTTTCATTTGCGCTTGCTTTTGCATTGTTTTTAACATTTCTGTCTACACTATTGTTTCTCTTTCTGTTTCACTTTGTGTCACCATGTGCATTACTATTTGCATTTGCGGGCACAATGCTCCCGCCAACAAATTACGTTCACTATTTCTCATTATCATTCTCAAAAAGAAGGGAAATTAGAGGCAAAAAACTCCATTTAATGCATTAGTTAGGGTTGTTCCACACTGACAAAGTGAGGAAATTTGGTGTTAGGGTTCGAAAGCCCCCTTGGCCCCCTGCCCACACCCCCAACCGGCATCGGGGTGCGCATTAGGGTTGTCGGTCCTAACTTTCACCCCATTCTCCTACACCTCTGCTTCTTTACACATGTGATGGGGTGAGAGTTATGGCCGACAACCATAATGAGTACCTCGATGCTGGTTGGGGGTGTGGGCAGGGGTCAAGGGGGCTTTCAACCCTAACACTGAATTTCCTTACTTTTGTCGGTGTGGAACAACCCTAACTAATAAATGGATTTTTTTGCCTCTAATATAATATATATATATATATATATATATATATACCAAGAGATATATATATATATATATATATATATATATATATATATATATATACAGTGCAGTCTCAATATAATGAACCCCTATTATACGGACTTCCCTATCTAATGAACTGGTAGCATGTCTCCCAAGTAAATACTGTTTGAATGTTTTAATCCCAGTTTTATGGAATCCCTATTATCCAGACTAATTTGATGTCTCCCAAGCAGTCTGGATAATCAAGATTGTACTGTGTGTATGTATGTGTATATATATATATATATATATATATACACACACACACACACTCACACCATATATAAAATCACACATGCCCACACAATGCAAAGCATCATGGGCTGCCTATGCAAATCACCACAGAATAGTTTTTATTTTAATGGGTTCACCACAATATAAACCAGACAGACCATCTTAGGGTAACTGGTTTACTCCACTGGGGTGTCAAACAGACGAGGCATACTGATGAGTCCTGGTAGGATGAAACACGTGTCTATGTCATCTGTTAGCACCCTTTGCAAATTGTGTGAGAGGCCTTTCGGCACCATGCAATTCTGCTTAAATTTGAACCAGCATATTATTCTGTGGTGATTTGCACATGCAGCCCATGATGCTTTGCAATAGTGGGCATGTGATTTATTTTCTTGAAACTTGGCTTCCCAGCCAAATGCCCTTTGGTAACCTTGCTCTAGTGTTTGCGCACAGAGGTTCTTTGTCTTTCACATATATATATATATATATATATATATATATATATATATATATATATATATATATACATATACACATACATATATATATATATATATATATATATATATATATATATATATATATATATAATGGGGTGAGGTCACACACTTTATAGTTAAGCAATAATCTGTGTCTAAGAGATAAGTAAATGTCCTTTTAATCATCCCCTGGTGGTGTAATGTGGCACAAGGTGTAGATAAGTGCCAGATGCACCCAGGGGTGATTAACAAGACATTAACATAATCCTTAGACATACATTATTGCTACTGTAGCAGAGATAACCCTGTTTATTACTGTTTTCTGGCATATTGTGTTGCTGTTTTTTGTTTCCTTGTTGCCAAATTTATATATATAGTTCATCCACCGCTGATTCCTGGTCAAGTTTGCACATGTCTGGGGTAGTTACAAAGGAAATGGTAATTTGATAATACTGTGACTGGTAGTACATTCTGCTAACATAGATTTGTACATGGTTGGGTTAACTGAGTGTGTCTTTATTTAAGACAGGAATGTGGCATCAAGTTCAGGATCTCACATAAACAGCTTTCCATTTATGTGCAGAGATCCTGTTTTGCAGGCTTGTCAGTTGGAGCGCTGTAAGGCACATCTGCCTCTGCTTAGCAGCAGCAAGGAACTACGGTGTATGAAACTTGCTAAATAGTATTGCTATGCAGTTGGATCAGTGTACTTTATCAAAATAAATTAATAATTCTGCCAATCAAATGCTGTAGTAATTGCTACGTGTCCTTGGGTATGATTGGAAGTGGCAACGTTGAAGGTATGGCACTGTTTGTACGTGTGAACCTGTTGCTTACAAAGTCACACTTTTAAACAGTAAAAATTACACCTTTTTCTGTGGAAAGGACAGCATACATCACTGTGCATTAAACTGTTATGGACTGTTGATGTGCTACTTTATTACTTCATGACTTTGTTGCTGAAAAAAGGTGTTGGATACATTTATTTTATTTTTATTTTATTTATTTAGTTTTTGTTGACTGGGTAAGTGCACTAGACAAATCTTGCCTATTTTCAGGCATGATCCGTGGGAGGGGGATACAGAGGAATGCCAACTGACCTTGAACCAGATTAAGCTGTTGGTGGTATTTTTTGTGAATGGAGGAAATTTGGCCATTGCACCAGGGAAATTCCCCTGCTCGGCTGCTGCTTTGCTGCCAGTAGGGGGATAGGTCATTCTCAAGATGGCCACTTGAAGTTGTTCTTGGAAGGAGAAGGACGTCTGCAGAGTGGGAGAGGTAGCCTTGACTCCTGCTCTTAAGTTACTAGAGGCTTCAGCCATGGCAAGGGCTGATTTTGATTCAGATATGGAGCTCCAGTGTGAAGTATCAAAGTGGGAGCTTTCTGAGGAAGAAAAAAAAATAAATGAAGATTTATTGTCAAGTATGACATCTTCAGAGATAAAGGAAGAGAAACTGGATGTTGGTAAACCACAAAATCCTGATGTAGATCTCCCTAATCGGCAACATCGCAATTTGAACCTAGAAAATATGCAGTCTATTTCTTTAAATGCTCCGGGTGAAGCAGCGTTTTTGAATGTGTTAATGGAGCAGGACAGTGGAGAGAAACTGAGGTCTGAGAGGCTGGAAGGTATGCAACTGTCCTACGGAGGATCTTTGCTGGGAGATGGCACCAAAATTCAAACAGGTACTGTGTTTCCTCTAATTGCTACGAGAGCGGGGGATGTTTCATCGGAAAAGTCTGCGGCTATGGAAGTGATTAAAAAAGCATCCTTTCAGTCATCCATAGCACTGCTACTCTGCGAAAGTTGGGAGAAAAGCAAGCCGACTACATTTAAAGTCAGCTCAGACTTAAGCGAACAGGTGGTTTTAAGAGACGAAAGTTGTCTCAATGGTCAGAGCATGGAAGGGAATCGCACCAGTGTGTGTAAGACTAAAGTGCTCTGTGTGGACTCAGATCAAGCTGGTGGTATTAGCACTACATGTAATGAGTGTCCTCAGCCTATTTCAAATTGGACAAATAAATTTAATGCAAAAAAAATATTAAATGTGGGGAATAAAGTTAATGACATCACTGTTGGTTATAATAATGATACAGTTTCTTTAGATAAAACGTCTGGATTTGTACTTAAAAGTTTAAATCAGGTGGAACCTTTAGTTACTCAAGAGGTCATTTATCAATCTGCTGAGGGTTCACAAGCAGGTGTAACTGAGTTTTTTTTTCCAGCAGATAATAAAAAAAAGGAAATTCCCTAATTAAGACAAGGTACAGGGTATAAAAACAGAATCTTCAGTATTATTAGAAGAGGTGGAGAATGTTTCTTGGTCACCAGATAAAGCTTTAAGTGGGGCTGGTTGGATTCAATCTGACACAGGTGTGTGAAGCCAGATCCAACTTGGACCTCACAACTATCTCTGACTCAGCATTCCCCAGAGTGGGCTCCTGTGGTTCAACAGCAGGTGGAGATAATTACTGAAAGAAGTAAAAATTCAGAGTGTGAGTTTTCAGCCCTCCTGGTAACTCAAAATATTTATCTAAATCTTCCAGTGAAACTTTATCTAAAGATTCTCTGTGGCAGGATCCCTTAATGAGACCCACAGAAGATATGCTTTTAACCCCCCCCCACTCCAGCTAAAAAACCCTTAATGTCTGAACTTTTTTCAAATGCACATAGAGAAACTGTGCCTAGGCAGAATGCAGTGTGTTTAAGATATAAAGGTGGTTTGGAGGTAAGACCTGATAGGCATTATGTGGGGAAGGTATTATTAAAAGATTCATTACATTTTTCCCCTAAGGATGTGTATGCTTTTATTCACATTTCAGGTGAAGACAATTATGATGTGAGTTTCCGTTCTCAACATGCACTTGACTTGTTTTGGACAAGATATAACCAAGTAAAATTTTCTCCCATATGGACTCCCTTCATTGTTATACCCTTATCTAAACCCTTAATTAAATTTGTGACTGTTATGTTTAGGAATGAAGGGGTTTGGGTGGAAGATATTACCTTCTGGTTAAAGAAAAGATGTGAGGTTTTGAGTGAACCTGAGCCTATTTTAGACACAGAACATTTCTGGACAGGTGGATGGAAGTACAAAATCAAGTTAAGACAAAATGAAGCAGGGATAGAGCACATACCTAACTCTGTTTTGTTAGGGAAAGATAGAGGAGTTTGCTTTTACAGTGGGCAGCCTCGTGCTTGCTACAAGTGTGGAGCTAAAACGCATCTTTCCAGTGTTTGTGACAAGCCTAGATGTGATAATTGTGGGGAGGTAGGGCATTTAACAATGTTTTGCAACAATCAACCATGTTGTGACCTATGTGAATCTAAGGGCCATGTGTTTAAAGTTTGTCCTTGGGCTGCTCATAATACAACAGATTGTTCTGGCTCAGAGGTTTACATTTAGAAAGCTCAGGAGGCTACAGCACAATCTCTTCCCTTGCAGGGGGTTTCCCCTCCTATTACTAACTCTCAGGTTAAACAATCAGAGGTTATAAAATCAGTGGAATTAAAGAAAGAGGTTAAAAATACTGTTTCAAATTCAGTTGCAAACAAAAATAAGGTGCTATCTGAGAATAAGGAAGGTAAACAAAGTGGAGTCTCTATTAAGATGGATGCCAGGGAGAATAAAATGGGCCCCCCTAATAGTCTAAGTTTTCCTCCAGTTTGTTTTACAGATGAGGTAAAGATTACTAAAACATCAAAAGAATCCTTATCTGCTTTACCTCAGAAGAAATCAGCTAGGAATCTGCATCCTAAACCTCACCCCCAGCTATGCACCTGGAGACCAGTAACATATGCGGCTCTGTTTTCCTCATGGGATAATGTGGAGGAGGTAGAGGATTCGGATTCACAAAAATCTTCCTTTCTACAAAGTCACAGGTAATAGACAATTACAAGGATAAGAAAAGAAAAGAGAAAAAATAAGGGTTTGAACATCTAAAAAGGAAATGAGGTTGACTTGGGTCTTTGAATGCTCATAGTTTACTGAATAAAGTAAAGAGACAAGCTTTGTTTCAATTTATTCATGAGTACCCTCTTTCAGTTTGCTTTTTACAGGAGACTTGGATGTTCTCAATAGAACAGCTAATTGCATTTAAAAAGGATTGGCTATGGGGCCCATCCTTTTGGTCCTTTGGAGAGGATTCTGCAGATGGTGTAGGGATTATTTTTAATTCATTTGCATTTCAGTTTCATAATTTGATTGATTTAATACCTGGGAGAGTTTTAATTGTGGACAGGAAGTGGTTAGGCCTTTGCTTTCATTTCATCAACATCTATAATCCACAAACAAAATCAGGCAGAGTTAACTGCATAAAGTTGGTTCAGCCTTTCTTATTTACTACAGTTAGAGTTTTATGGGGAAGGGATTTTAATTGTTCATTTCCAGCTCACTGTCAAAAAAAACCCATCAATAATAAGAAAGTATATTGTGATACTAATGCCTTAAGTAAAACAATTAAAGAGGCAGGTTTAGTAAATTGTAATAACTCTTCAAAAAGGGAAAACAGCTTTTCTTTTAAAAAGGGGAAATCCTTCTCTCTGATAGACCACATGTTTTTTTCACCAAATTTGCAAATGGATTCATTCAAGATAATTCCATGTGAATTTTCCCATCATTTATTTTTAATAAGTAATTTTTTTCTTTTTGATAGGCAAGAAAAAAGACAATTAAGATGGAAATTGAATAATTCCTTGCTTGAACTCACTTTCATTCAATCAGGGGTTAAAAGTTTATTGAAGGCCAGACTTTCAGTAGCTTTTTTATATTCTGATTTAGGTGAATGGTGGTTAGATCCAAAATCTGATTTAAGAAATTGGTTTAAATTTAATGGAAAGAAAATCAAAAATGAGAAATTATTGCAATATTTAAGTCTAAGACAGCAACTGCAAAGACTTTTGACTATAGCTTATACTTCAAGGTGCGACTATTCAGAACAAATCTCTTTGTTAAAAGGAAAAATGAAGGATTTTCAATACAGTAGAAGTAAAACTATGCAGGCCATATTAATTAATGGAGTTAAGAAGTCTCCCATAGGGGATCCTTTTGAGATGTGTAAGGAATTTAGGGACTCAATGAGATTGGAGGAGTTAAAAAAAACTGACGGAAGTTTAGCAACTACAGTGGTGGAACTCAGGAATGTTATTGTGGATTATTTTAAAACTTTAAATTCCCATGAAATTATTTCTAAAAAAGAGATAATGGATTATTTAATCCAAATATCTGTCTCATACAATAGGGTTAAAAAAGTCAGATGAATGGGAACCCATTTCTCATGATGAAATTCGGGATACCATTAGGGCTTTGAAACTGAATGTTTCACCAGGTTTGGATGGCCTTACAAATAATTTGTATAAGACCTTCCCAGATGAATTTAGTCAATGTCTATGTCTTTTGTTTCAATTTTTTTTAGATAAATATGTTATTTACCCTTCATTTTCAGAAGGATTATTGACTTACATATTTAAAACTGGTGATAAGCAAAATATTGTTAATTGGAGGCCTATTACAATATTAAATTCTGATTATAAAATTTTTACTAAAATTTTGAATGAACGGCTTAAAAAATATGCACGAGATGTAATTTCGCCCTTTCAATATTGTGGTTTGCCAGACAGAAGGATACAGTTTGCACTTATGTTAATTCGAGATGTAATTGATCATCTTACAGAGGTGGGTTTAACAGGTTGTTTGGTTGCATAGAATCTAGACAAAGCTTTTGATAGAGTACATTTACCATTTCTTTTATGACTCTGAGGTATTATGGGTACATCAAATTTAGTGAATATAATTGAGATGCTATATAATAAAGTGTTGTTTTTCCATTTGTGAAAGGTTGTAAGGCAGAAGGATTTCAATTAACTCTGGTGTTGAACAGGGTGCCTCTAAGTCCCTTTATACACCTTTGCGATAGAACCCTTCTTGCAAATGGTGGTAGCTTCTCATAAATGGAAGGGTATTCCCTTTAATGAAGGTGGTAACTTACAGTTAAATATTCAGGCTTATGCAGATGATCTGGTGATTTATTTAGAGGACTGTGCTTCCATCTCCCATTTCAGGGCTGCCTTTGAGGAATTTGCTAAAGTTTCTAATGCCAAACTGAATATTAAAAAAACTAAGGGGCTGATTATAGGGTCAAGTGGATTTAAGGATTCTTTGCTTGAGGGAATTCATATATCCAGAAACCCACTTAGGATCTTGGGGATTATTTTTGGTTCTCAGAATTTACACAAGGATAATTGGGATGGTGTCATTGGAAAAATCGAAAGAAAAGTGACTAGGTGGAAGCAGTGGAGGTTACCTAAATTAAAAAGAGTACAAATTATTAAACAATTCCTTCTTCCTGTTATTCAGTTTGTAGCTATGATTTTCCCTTTACCGGTAGAATTGGAAACTAAGATTTATAGTTTATTTTTCCAGATGCTTTGGGGTAATCGTTTAAACCCTGTCAAAAGGGTTTTACATATTTAAGGATGAACAAGGGAGGGTTAGGTATGATTGATCCTGTTGTATATGCACATGTATTTTTTATATCAAATTCAATCAAGGAGGGATTAAAAATGGAATTAAGGGCAGAGGTCTCATGGAATTTAAAAATAATGGGTAAATATTATAAGAATTGGATTTCATTTGCACCAAAACTTAATAGACATTTGCATTTTCCTAATCATTTTAAGCCCGTGGCTAAGAAATTATTTAAATGGGAACTATAGAAGGAGACGGTATTATCTTATAACACAAGGGGTTTATATAAATATTTGATGTTAAAACTATATCCACAAGAGCCAGGTTTTAAAAATTGCCCTTTAACTCTAAACCCCTTGGTATTGGCACAATTAAACAACCCAAGAATGCCAAAAAAGAAATGGGAGACCCAGTGGTTAATATTTTATGGAAGATTAAATGTCAGAGGAAATGCAAAATATAAGGCCTTTCAGGAAAGGTTATGTCCCTATTTGGAATGCATTAACAGGGAGGAATCTATGGAGCATTTTCTTTTGGATTGTTCTTATGCCTCAGGCTTATGGGATTATTTAGCTAAGTTATGGGGATTTAAGTGGATGCATAATATGTCATATGAATTTCTAATTTTTGAATGAGACCTATAGTTAAATTAGGTCTTCATGATGATACATTAACTTTATTTTTAGGCTGCTTAAGATATTATTTATGGCAAGCTAGAATACAGTGGGTTTTATACCAAAAGAAAATGTCATATTCGTGTGTTAGCAGTTTAATAATAAAGGAATTGGAGAAAATTTACACTTTGGGTGCTTTGAGGGTGACTCCGGGGACTTTACGAAAATGGTGGAAAGGTTTTGCATTTTATTAAGTATAAATAAAAGAGTAGATTTAATATCAAAAATTTTTCTTTAAAGGCTCTTTAAAAGTGATTGCGTGGAATGAAATGGAATTCTTTATTTTTTCCCCCTTTACTTGATATGTTAATTCATTGATTGATATACGGTTATTTGAATATTATGTTAGTGAATTATGTGATTTGATTATGTCTTTATTTTATTGTTCTTTTTGTGATTATGTGTTGTTATATATGTTTGTTTTGCTAATAAAAACACCCCTGCTCTTTTCGAGAAGTGCCATGGGATCTTTAACATCCACCTGAACTACCACCAGAACAGGCAGATGGGACCTCGGTTTAACGTCTCATCTGAAAGACGGCACCTCAGGAGTGCAGCACCCCCCATGCTGCACTACAGTATCAGTATTGGGACATTAACCCAAGTGCCTCATGTGGGGATAGAACCCACAGCCTACTGATCTCCTGGCCTCAGAGGTGAGTGTGCTACCTGCTGAACCACTGACACTGTACATGGGGGGTAATACTATGTCAATTGTGTCATTTACAGTATCATTACATGGCACTGTGTTATGCTGTTTCTATTACCCATGGCCTCACAGAGAAACACTCTTTTTTTATTTCTGTGACATGATTGAGCTCATTTCCCAAGAACCTAGAAAAGCAGAATTCCTTTTTATTGGAATGGGGGGCAGTTACAGATCTATTCAATATGTATCTCTGTCTCTTCCAAAGCCATTCTTAAATCACAATCATGGTGATTTATTTTTATTTATATACTGAATTTTCGTAACCAGGTGGGCACACTGAGATATTACAGTCCCTTTTTCTGGGGTGACCCGAGAACTGCAGTACATTGATAAAGACATGGCAGTTGTAGTGGTTACATTTACCTCATTTGTCATTCAAAAAATGGCATTATTTTCAGATTTAATGGCGGACAGCTGGAGAGTTTTGGAATTCTGTTTTAGAATTCCATTTAAAAATCTGGTTCTACAGCCAGCCTGGTGGCACAGAGGGCTGAGGCACTGGACATATCACCTCATGGCATGCCGGTGACTCGGGTTCGGGACTGAGCCCGGGGTATCGGAGGTTGGCACGGGGGGCAGGTGGAGTTGGATGGAGCAGCCATCAGGGCAGCTCTCCTCTCTGGGGAGGTGGGAAGGCATCCCTCACTCATGGCTGCCCCCTGGTGGAGGTCAAGGGGCTGCGCAAGCATGGGTGCTAGCGTTAGGCCAATGGGGCTGGCAGGAGGAGGAGGGCCATTACTGGGGCTGTAAGGTGCATATGTGTCTCCACATGCATGTGTCTTTCTCCTGGGGTCCTTGGGTAACTGGGAAGAAAACGGAAAAAGACAGCTGGTGGTAGGATGGTGACCAACTCTCCACAGGCACCACTCCAAGACTGGGTGTAAGGTAAGCCTCTGTAATTCCAGGGGATGGAGCTGGGGGAGTCGGTCAGATGGGGGCCACACGGTGTAAAGGAGAAATAAGGAGGTGATAAAAAAAATAAATCTGGTTCTACTTTTTTGATATCATTACTCTGGTGAAAGGGATGAGAAAGCATATTAATGAAAGATTAACATAGGGATGGTGGAGCACCATTGACCAATCAAAATGCAAGGATCACAGCTCCCTTACTATAATTAAGGTTGAATTGGTGTTTCTATGTTAAACTCAAAATGTAGCACTTTAATATCTTCATAACCGTTCAACAGATTTGTGCAACATTGTAGATGCACAGTTTTGTGTGATAGACCTCTGAATGTGTCAAGTTTCATTCTGGTCAGAAGTATGGTTTCTCAGCTATGTACAGTGAAATAAGTGAGATTTTCTTAATTTCTTTCCCTATTGGTTTGAATTGGATTTTCTTTGAAACTGGCTACAGTCCAAATGGTTTGAATGTTTGGTCTGCAATGTTCAGGGTAGAAAGGGGTTGACTCATAGATGTGCCTATTGCTGGTTTGGTGAAAAAATGTAAATCCATGCCAAAGTTATTCAAGTTAAATTTTTTTATAAATTACTACTGAGCATGCTCAGTAAGGACCTTAAAAAACTGTATGAAATGAAAAAATAATTATTTGTTCATATTGAGGACATTCTGTTTCATTTCAGGAAACTCTTTTTTTTGTTTGGATGCTATCTTGTTTTCAGTTTTGCCTGAAAATTCAAATTAAGAAATCCAGGAAAATTATATTTTGGGAAGGGACCAACAAATGTACCTTGCTTTTTGCGATCCCCTTAGCTGGATTCTGCACTTGTGTGTCACAAAAATGTCTTGTTTCATATCGCGTAATACAAAAAATTTCCTGTGTCATTTGACGAGATATGAAAAAAGGTTTTTATGCCTATAAGGCCACTGCTGTGCAGGGGTGAGCATAAAGTAAATGGAGTTTGCCCTTTAAGGGGCAGACCAGGTTATCCTGGTGCACCCCTTCCCTTTCCATCAGGATGGTTGTGCTCAGAAGGGGAGGGGGGAAGGAAGGGGAAGGGATGGGAAAAAAACAATGGCCTGGCAACAGGAAGGGGAGGGGCAAGTGGAGGTATATAATGGACAGCACAGAGGGGTTTCAGCCACTTTTTACTGGAGTTTTGATGAAATTGGAACTGCAGCACATCAGATTGGTAGATTAATTGGAAGGTTTGTGCACTAAGATAAAGAGGTGAGAAACAAAGATAATATGGAAGAGGACGTTTGTTAAAAAAAAAGGAAGGAAAGAATATATATAGTAGACATAGATACCACACAATAATATAAATAATAATCATAATAGCTAGAAAGTTTATGAGAAGCTGAATAGTGGTAATGCAAGAAAGATGCATATTTTAAGATTGTTTGCATATTTCAGAGGTAAATAAGACTCTTTGTGGGAGCAGAGGTGAGAAATACAGTACTGCAATGATTTTAAATAGTAAGTTTGTGGAGCAGGGGAAGCCTGCAGCAGGAGGCTGAATTTCATTGTAAGAGGCATGGTTGTATTGGGTTTGCATATAGCAGTGGCTGTATCTCATTGTAGAGGCATTGTTTTTTTGTGTTGCCCATAGAGGCGATAGAAGCTGGCAGAGAAGAAATGAGGAAGAGCTGCAGGTAGGGGACTGAGCCTGAATGGCATTGCCAACACAACGGCGGCTTTCTGATGTAGAAAATCGCTGAAGCATAGTGACAAAGGTGTTAGGGCAGAAGGCAGCTGATTGGGGAAGCTCTAGGCTTGTTGAAAAGAGGGTGGGGGCCAGGGGAAGGGCCATTCAGTTAAAAGCTGGTTTATTTGTGTGGAACCTGATTGTGCAGGAAGTGGTGTGATGAAAGGACTCCACGAGGCCTTTTAATTTAATGGTTGAATGGAGCTGATGCTAGGCAATGGGAGGAGGATGTTTTGAAGCCTTGCACAATATGGAGCTGAGCAGCTCTCCACGGAGCTCCACACACATGCCGTCTCGACCTTGTGGCCTGGAAACAGACCCCTTCCCCTCCCCCAACCTCCCTGCTACCTCCTTGTGGCCTCAGGAGGAGATAACACTCCCCCATGAGTAGCTAGGGATCTCTTGGCTTTCCCTGGCTGAGGCGGTGACTCGGGAGCCAGCAGCAGTCTCGCGGCCCCAGTAGGGTGGCGCGTTAAGAGCCATGCAGCCCGAAAGGGCCCACACATGTGGAAGACTGAACAGAACAAGGACGAGGGCTAAAATAGGGGCAGGAAAATGCTGCAGAGCATTTAAGAAGGGGACAGGGAATGCTCTACTGAGCCAGTGTGGCTATATATAAAAAAAAGGCCTACAATAAGGTCTAGTGGGGGGGCAATGAGCGGCCACGTGGCATGATGTCACACGCCAAGGAGGTAGCCTGAAAGCGAGCAGCTAGGACAATTCTTCTGAGGCAGGGGAAGGGTTTTTCTTTTGCACTAATGACAATGGCATAAGGGTTTCTTGGTCGGGATACTGGACAAGGGGTATCTATGGGAAAGAACAAAGTACAACGGTGCCACAAGGCAGAGATGAGTGGGAGCAGGCCAGAGGCCTGGTAATGAATGGCCTGGCCATGTGGTGTGACATCACATGCTAGGAGGGCCAAGTGGCAGAAGAAGGCCCAAGGAAGGAAATATTTGGTAGGGAACAGGGGTCGATGAGAGGAGAGAGAGGGATCAGCCACAGAAAGGGATCATGGCCTGGGGTTGGGGTAACATTTTCGGGGGCAACCAGCACCCAGATGGGGGCTGGGAGTAGAGCAAGGGAAGGGGAGTGGGGTGGTTTGTGAAGGCTTAGCAGCCATAGCAATGCGAAGGCATGCAAGGGGAGCAGAGGTAGGCCTGGACAGCCATAGGAGGCAATGTTTAAAGTGGTTCAAGGCCTGGGGGGGCACCAAAAAAAAAACAGGGGGGCACTTTTTGGTGCCATTGGTTGACTGTCATAGGGAGAGTATTATGGGCTAAGAGGTTTAATGAAATTCTCTTTCTTTTATTCAGTGTTTGCACAGTTGGCTGACAGCAAGGAACATGGCTCCAAAAAAGAACAGGCCTTCAAAGGAGGACGCCTACAGGGCAATAGTGGAGCTGGCAGAAAAAGCCAATAAAATGTGGGAGCTGGTTGAAGGTGAGGAACAGGGAAGGCCTGGGAAGAAAAGGAAAGTGGAGAAGGGAAAAGGGGGCAGAGGGAAGCGACTGGCTGAGGGACCAAGCAGCATGACCAGGACACAGCCTCTGATAGAGGAACCCAACAAGGTGGCTAGTCCAGCACCCCTGCACCCTGTTAACCCGGTGCCGTCAGTACCTCCCCAGGACCAGTTTGGTTTTCCCCCAGCGGAACCCAGACCAGATCCCCAGCTCACAGTGGTTTCTCCACAGCCACTAGTAGAGCAACCACCCCTCTGACCACAAGGCACCATACTTGGGCAACAGGAGGACGGCAGGCAACCCAGAGTGGATGAAGCCACAGGTAACACACCTGGCTCCGTGGGGGACAGCATCAAGGAGTATATAAATCAAATTGTTTCAGCACTAGGGACAGGGGGTCTGGGGCAGATGGAGTCAGCACTTGCAGAGATTAGGTCAGAAAAGGAGGTGCCAAAAGAAAAAGAGCGAGGGCCGGAGAAGGACAGAAAAAGAATGAGGGAGATATGGGCTCCTGGGATGAGGGTAGGAGAACATGTACCATTGGCCAAAAAAGAGAAAATATTGAAGGGAGAGCATGTGGATATCTTTGCCTTAGTAATCCATGAAGCAGCAGCAAAATATGAGGAGACAGAAAACATAGGGAAGAGTGAGATGGCAGCAGCGGTAGTTTTGTTAGGAAAGAAGGAGGAGGACAAATTCACAAAAGGGAAGTCCTGGGAAGGATGGTTCATAGGTTTCGCTACATTCTCAGTCATAGTATTGGAAAAGAGGCCAGAGTTCGGCATTCCACTCATCACATACTCCTTGATAATAAGGAGAGCAAAAGCAAAAAGGGGTGTGGGCTAGATATACTATGATGAATTCTTTCAGCAGAGAATGGTGACGTACGGGGATGTAAGATGGGATAAGAAACAACTGGACTTGTGGACAGACTACGTAACCGACCAGTCCACGCCAGAGGGGGAGTTTATGAAATAAGGGGCTGTGCCACAAAGATGTTGCTGGGCCTACAATAGGGCCTTTTGCTCCTGGCCACAATGCTGTTTCTGGCATGGTGTTCAAAATGTGGGGGATCTCATCCGGCGAGCAGATGCAGGATGACTTGGGTCCAGGGAGTCCAAGGATCTGGGGGGCAAGGGAAAGGTCAGCAGTTTTTTCAGGAAGGGCAGGGATATAAAGGGCAGACATGGAATAGAGGGGGGAGGAGGAGGGGACATGCAAATAGAGGGAATCAGAATCATTGACCAGCAAGGCCAGACATCAACGAGAGGGGGAGACATGGGCAGGGAAAAATAAATGAGGACAAGGGGGCAATTTAAAGAAGCCAGATCCCCCATCAGGATAGAGGCATGGAGAGAATGGTTAGACAGATACCCAGATAAGAAAACTGCAGAAATGATTAAAATAAGGTTTTTGCACAGGTTTTTTGTTGCAGTGTGAGGGCCCAAGGTGAGCCAGAGAAGTGAACAATCTGAGTTCAGTGAAGGGGAGGGAAGAAATGTTAAGACAAAAAAATTGAGAAGAAAAAAGCAACGGGGAGAGTAGAAGGACCATATGATACCCCCATTGCAGAATATGAGGATTTCTCCATTGGGTTTGGTCCCCAATAAACAGGAGGGGGAATACAGGGTGATTCATCACCTGTCTTTTCCGGTACAGGATTCAGTGAACGATTTTATCAGTGAGTAATATAGTAAAGTGACATATTCCACCCTAGAAGATGCAGTCCGGATTATATGGGCAACTGCGGATGCATGGATTGCAAAGACAGACATAGAGTCAGCTTTCAAATTACTTCTGGTTAGAAGACAGGATTGGGACCTGTTGGGTTTTAAAATTGGGGGACAGTAATATTTTGACAAAGCCATGCACATGGGCTGCTCCATAGCATGTGCGACATTCGAAGCATTCAGCACATGTTTGCAGTGGATAGTTCAAGAAAGAACTGGTTATAAAACAGTGATTCACTATTTGGATGATTTCCTTTTTATAGGCAGTGGGAGAAGAGAGACAGAAAACATGTTGGCCAGCTTCCAAGAGCTGTGTAGGGAACTAGGGATCCTATTGGCACCTGAAAAATGGAAGGGCCCAGTAAGGTGTTAGAGTTTCTGGGTATTGAGAAAGATTCCCCAAGGGAAATATTTTGACTGCCAGACAACAAAGTGAAAAAATTGAAGTACTGTTTCAGATACATACCTGTAGAAGAAGAGTACAACTGAAACAGGTGCCACAAGTGTTGGGACACCTGAACTTCGCATGTAGGGCTATTGGCCCAGGGAGGGCCTTCACCAAAAGGTTAGCCAGGGTTACAGCTGGAGTGACCAGACCACACCATTGGGTATACATGACAAAAGGGGTCAAGGAGGATTTTAAAGTGTGGGAGGAATTCCTGAGGGATTATAATGGCTGCTCCTTCTGGCAGGAGGAATGTGTGTATAACACAGACCTCGATCTTTACACAGATGCAGCTGGGGGCCTAGGCATGGGGAGCTACCTGAGGGGCAGATGGTTTGCAGAACCTTGGCCATTAGACTGGGTAAGGGACGGTAAGGTTAAAGATATAACATTGTTAGAGATCATGCCCATCTGGGCATGCACCCTGGTGTGGGGGGAAGAGTTACAGGATCAGAAAGTGACATTTTGGTGTGACAATAGAGCAGTGGTAGAGGTCCTGAACAACAGGGGAGCCAGGTCAGAGACGGTCATGCTAGCTTTGCGACTTCTAGTTCTAGGGCATTGCAGTTGAACATATCATTCAGAGTGAAACACATAGAAGGGGTACATAATACCCTGGCTGACAGCCTTTCCCATCTGCAGCTGGAACATTTCCAGATGCTGGCACCAACAACGGAGGAGCAAAAAACACCCATACCAATGAACATATGGGGCATTGGCAGGAAGGAGCAGAAATGTTGTTCCGCAGTTCATGGACACCATGGACTCTGAGGGCCTACGATGGGTCTTGGTGAGTGTTTCAAACATTCAGGGCAACACACCACATGAAGGTAAGTAGGCCGCTCACAGAAGAACAATTGGGGAAGTTCACCGAAGAGCAATGGCAAAAAGGAACAGCCCACGTCACAGTGGGGGTCTACTTGGCAGGGATTAGTGTTATCTGCAGTCTGAAAGGATGGAAGGACCCAACAAAATCAATGTTCATTAGAAGAATGATGCAGGGATGGGGTAGGTTAAAACAACGGACGGTGGCTAATAGAAGACCAATAGGGGAACAGTGGCTGGCGAAACTGAAGGGTGTGTTACTGGCAATATGCAGATCAAAGGCTGAGGCCCAGTTATTTCACATGATTTACGTGGTAATGTTTGCAGGGGCCTTGAGAGTGAGTGAGGTGGTAGGCCATGGCAAGAAAGATAAGGAAGGGGGATTAGAATGGGAAGATATAAGCTGGGGGACGAAGGAGATTCAACTCTTGATTAAGAGGTCAAAAATGGATCAAAGGGGACAGGGTTGCATGGTAACGTTAAAGAAACATGTAGAAAGTGCAGCATGCCCAGTGCAGGCTTTGTGGGCTTTCGCTGCAGAGTGTGGGAATAGGACAGGGAGATTATTTCTGCATGGTGATGGAAGTAAAGTCACAAGTTATCAAGTCACAGCATTGCTCAAGAAATGCATGCAATTCCTGGGGGAGGATTTGATTAATTATTCTTCCCACTCCTTACGGATAGGGGCAGCCTCACAGTGGACAGTGGCTGGGGAGACGGAGAATAATATTTTGGAGAAGGGGCATTTGCAGTCGGCCAGTTATAAAAGATACATTAGAACACTGCAGTGTGGAGACTAATGGATAACCTATGTTTTTGTTACAGAAATAGAGCTATGGGGGGGCAGGGAGAGGTGATATGAAGGTGAAATGATGGTAAGAAACTAAGCTTATCTATAAGATATTTATTCTGTTTAAACCCCATAGGAAGAGGGAGGAACACAGAAGTCTGGATCTGCGGCCACTCTTATATTTATTGGGCTGAGAGGAGAGCTGAGAAAAAGGCTGGGGGAAATCAACTTTACCAGGATGTGAAGCAATGTAAATTGGTATGGTGTAGCATCCGAGGGATGAGATGGGCACTACTGCTCCTCACCTTGAAAGAGCTGAAGGAGTGGTGACCCATTCCAGACTTAATTATTATACATCTGGGGGTGATGACCTTGGGGGCAAGCCATGGGTGGACACATACATGCAGATAAGAAGGGACTTAGAGACAATACAGCAGTGGTGGCCTGAGGTATGCCTTGCCTGGTCAGATATGATACCAAGGAGGGTTTGGAGACATGAGCACAGCCATAGAGCTGTGGATAGGGCCAGGAGAAAGATGAACAGAAGGGTAGGGACACTGGTAAGAAAAATGGGAGGACAAGTAATACTGCGAGGCGTGGAAGAGTGGGTAGAAGATTTCTACAGGTCAGATGACGTGCATCTGTCTGATCTAGTCATAGATATGTTCAATACAGAAATGATGGGTTTCACAGAAGCATGGAGAAGGCATGCAAAAAATGGTTAAAAAAAAGAAAGGGGAAAAGAAGGATTGGAAAGTGGGTTCCCTGAGGTATGGGGAAACAATACCCTAAGTAAGGGGAAAGCCAGTCATCCAAAGCAAGCTGGAGACCAGCAAGTGGGGAAAAAGGGGGGGAGGAGGAGAGCAGGGGGGGAAGAAAAAGGAATAAGAGCAAAAGAGGAAGAAGAAGAAGGAAAAAGCAGTCTCAGTTTTCACCGTTACCTAACAGAAAAGGAGAAGAAGAAGAAGGCACCCAGGTTTTCACCTGGGGGGAGAAAAAGAGGAAGAAAGAGGGATGATCAGAAATTGATATGGATGAAAAAAAATGAATTTGAGAGAGATATAATAATAAAAGATGATGAAATGGAACATGGAATTATGATATATAAATAAATTAATTGCCAATCTGAGCACAACAACAAACAATGGTCTCTGTCTTTTTTTGAGGGAAAAGGGGTGAATCCGGGACAATGGCACATTGCTGCTACTATGGTTAATGCCATAACAGATCAGCTGGCAGCACACTCAAACAATAAGGATTTCTACAAGGTTGTGTCTGCCTACATACATGATGACCCATGAAAAGTGCTACATAACCCCCCAATCACACACCCACAACACTACCTCCACACCAACCTTCTGAAAGATGCAACTGAGTGCATTAATTATCTAAGTAATGAAATGAATGCACAGTATGGTTAAATGGGGAAGTGGGGCATTGCACAAGTGTGAATTTTGTTCTGCTGCACAGGGCAACAATAGCATACCCATGAGCTTGGCGGTTGTTTGTGGTTCCAGGTGGTGAAAGAAAGAGACAGATTAGAGGCAACAAATAGGTTTGGTGATCCAGCTGTGTTCTGTTCTTGCTTTTGGAGATCAATGGTTAGTAACCTTGACAATGGTTGCTTCCCATTGGACCCCCCCTCACTCTACCAAACAAGTTGTTCATCCCCATGCATACAATAGTTATAAGTAATTCTCATTTGGAAATGAATGAGGGGAAAACTTGTGGTGGAGGTGATGTCTGCATCCATTACCAGATACCGATTTACAGTCGAGGGTAAGGGTGCTATAGAACCAGCATTCCAGGGGTGTCACAAGGAGCCACCTGATATTGTCTCAGAGTGAGGTCATATAACTGATTTTTGATCATTGTTCATCCCATCCAGACATGCTGCTATCATGGGTTGTTAACCTGGAGGACTTTTCTACTGCTTACTGGGCTTTGTGATTTTTTTTTTTGCAGTTCCTGGACACAGTACCCCCCTAAACTTGTCCATGTAATAGAGTACAATAACTGTTCAGCATGTCTTTGCCAGTTGATGAACAATTAATTATGTGCGTGCTTGCACTGGCATGCATATCTGCCCAGTGCTTACACTGGGGAAAGCTACATTGACATAGGCTTAAGACACAGTACATCAATTTTTTAGTTTTGGGCACCTTTGCCATGCTATAGCAGTGACTAAGCAGTCAAAAGTGACAGGCTTATGTTTCTGTTTACTTCATTGTCTGGAGTGAATTTATGTGTTACAGATGCACCATACAGCTTGTTCTCTTGGTGCATAAAACAGTGTCGAGATCTGCGGTGGATGTGGTGGTGGTGGTGGTGGGGAGGCGACTGGGCAGCTGTGAGGGTTGAGGGCATCAGAGGATAATCCATCAGTAAAATACAATGAATGACATGTCAGCGATGGTCTCAACCCACTGTTCATTCCCCAGTTATGGGTGGACAAGAATTCTTATTAGAGCCGATGCATCATTCTGAATTATAGCATGCAAGAAGTGATCTGTGAAAGTTGCAGAAATAAAAGTTATACAGTAGTATTGTCGCACACACAACAAACAACAGTCACTTTTTGATCACCATTTGTTATTTTAAAGTATAAATACAATTCAGAAATTCATACGAAAATGTTGTGGACTTCTCTGGGCGCTGTCCACCTAGCCCCCCCACCACCACCACCCCAAACGACCCACATTCCAGTGCCATTCTTTCCCCTTGTTTGTTGCAGAAATGCCATTCTGGAGCACTTACAAACAGAAACACACTGCCAAGGTGATATTTTGGGTACCTAGTTGAAGCAAGGAGAAGTTTATCATTCAAATCAGAATTTAGAGCACAGTGTCCTGGTGAGCCCCCATTTCCTAGTGGGAGGGAGGCTGATGAAACCAATCCTGTGTTGAAAGAAGCACTATGCAATCACATGGATATCAGGCACAGCTGTGAGGAATATGGGCAGGAGAGGGACTGATATAAAAGGAACTGTAAATCAGTTAAACTGAACAGTCACACAGTGTATCAGATGAATTACTTGGCAAAGACAATGGCAGAAGGGCAAGCATCAACCAAAAATAATTATGGTCGTCCAGTGATAGTATTTGCCATCCACTGCATGTCACTCTCTTAACAGTTTATTATCACTCACAGCTGTATTCTGTTACTCACTGCCTCAAGGAAAAGGAGTGCTAATGCAGGCAGTGTGCTCAGAAGTCAGACTTGTAAGCAAAAAGTGACACTGCTGTTTTATGCTGACCGAATGATAAATGTAACAGAAGTAAAGGCAAAGGCTTTCACGTTGTGATCTTTTAGCTCCTTGCTAGTGGTGACTGAGCATGTTGGCAGTTACCAGTGCACTAACACTATGCCTACACTACCTTTAGCAGCATGGTAAAATCAGTCCCTTTGATGTATATGCCAATAACATTGTCTGACACTGATGAGCTGACAACCTGCACACAATCAACCCGGACACAAAATCAGATACATGTTTTGCATGCCTAGATAGTAGCACACTAAAAGGGGCACAACGCAGTTCTCAAAGACCTGAGGTGCCATTCCCAATTCAAGGCACTGACCACATCCCCCCCACCGTACCCACCACCACCACCCACACTGCACACCATTATGTCACAAGGCTGACAGAGACACTGTGATGAAGGAGGCATATGTAGATACATAGCTGATTCCATTTATTTTATTTTTTTCATTTTTATTTTTTATACTTATAGACCAGATGAGCAAAATGTCCATTTTCACTGGTGATAAGTTTAACATACATACAGTAAAGTGACAATATAAAAAACAGTATAGAAACATTCAACATTATTCAATGCATTGTTCAAGTACTTTCATTTCAAGTTAAGAGCCATTTTTTAAGACAGATTTTAAAACACCAGATAGAGTTACATTCAATGATTTCAGAGGTAATAGAGTTAAAAAATGTGGGTGCCCTAAACAATAAAGATCTTTGCCCAATAGTTTTTTTGAATAATGGAAGTTAAAAGTAAATCCAGACTGGGACCTAGTGGAAACAGAATTAACCAACCTAGGAAAGAATTCAACAATAGAGGAGGGAGAAAGCCCATTGATAACTTTTATAGAAAAATACCCATTTTGTACAAAATACTATTGTCGAAAGATAATGTAGCAGATTGTTCATACAAGCTATAGCAATGAGTACGGTATGGGAGATTTAACCAAAATCTGAGTACAGAATTGTAAATGACCTTTAGACAATTTAAAGTGCTGCTACTAGAAAAGGAATAGATTAACAGCCCATAATCCAGAATACTGAACATGAAACTATGTGTTAAATGTTTTCTAGAATCAGCAGTTAGAAAATACTTTATCTAGTATAACAACCTCAACCATTGATGTAAAGTTTTTCTTAAGTATTGTATATGAGATTCAAAAGTGAACCTCCTATCCAGAAAAATTTCTAATTATTTAAAAACCTCAACATACTCTATAACAGTACCCTTAATGTCTGTAATAGGTGAAAGTTCAGTAATAGCATACTTTTTATGAGAAAACAACATTACTTTTTTTTTTAATTAAGAACCATGTGGTTAGATAATAATCAAAACTGGAAATGGTCAAAATCTATCAGAAGATTCTGAAAAACAGTCTCATGACTGGGGCCGAGGCTGTATATAATGGCATCATCAGCATAAAGAGTCATTTTAGTCTGTGAACAAATCTTGGGAGTTGAATCCATATGTAATGAAAAAAAATATTGGCCCAGGATTGAGCCCTGGGGCACAACACAATGAATAAATTGGGCTGAGAAATCAAAGTTACAATTAAGGTTCTATGTTGCCTATTAGATAGATAGTCATGGTACCACCTGATGACTCCCTCAGAAAAATGAAATTTCTGAAGGATCTCAGGAAGCAGGCCATGTTCAACCAAACTGAAGGCCTTAGTGAGATCCAAGTACACAGCCACACCAGAGTGATCTTTATCAATGGCAGCCTGGATGCTGCTTGTGAACCCCACCAAGGCCATCTCAGTATTATATTTTGGTTTAAAGCAATGTTGATGACTGGTTAATAGGGAATATTTTTCAAGAAACTCTAGGGTTTGGTCCAGAACCAATTTCTCCAGAACTTTGGAAAGAGGTGTAAGAAGAGATATGGGTCAATACCTTGATACAGAAACAGGGTTACCATTTTTTAATACTGGTTTAATTGTTGCAAGTTTCCAACTACAAGGGAAAACACTGTGACACAGACAGAAATTGAAAATATATGACAAAGGATGTGCAAAATATTTTATACCCTATTTAATAATCCTAAAGTCCACTCCATCATGACCAAGGGAAGCTCTGGGATCAAGTTTAAGAACATACTTTTTTACCAATTAGGGTGCAATTTTTTAAAGTAAGAATTTAGGATTAGTAAAAGTGGGTTCTTCTTTCAATGCTATGCTAATATCAGAGTTTAGAGTGGTTCTAGGAATACCAAGGTTCCCAAAATAACTATTAAAGATATCTGAAACAAGGGAAGAGTCATTAATATATTGCCCATTGTGTAAAATAGTAGGGGTCAGATCTCTTTTTTTCCCCTTCCGATTAGTTTATTAAGGGTAGGCCAGGTTTTTTAAGAGTTACCCTGGATGCTCCTCTGCTCAGTTAAGCAATATTGAACATTGGCTTTCCTAATCTCAAATTTACACTTATTTCTAAGTGTCTTATATTCTTGAAGGGAAAATGGGTCTTGGATTGCCTTAAAGTGCTTCCAGCTACTATCTCATTTTCTCATTAATGTAGCAAGTCCCCAATAAACCATTTTTGTTTATTAGCTCTTATTCTAATTTTTTTAGGGCAGCAACCTTATTAATAATAATAATAATAGTATGCACAGAGCAGGAGAAATTCCAGAGTGAATCTACATGATTGTAGGAAAAGAAAGGGGACAAATCAATGTCCTCACATACTACCTCTACTATTTCAGGGGATAACCAAGCCACATTCCTAAATTCAATGTAATTAGGATGCCCCCTGGGGACCTTAACTAACATTTCACATTGGATTGGATAGTGGTTGCTCATTATGTTGGGCATGGTCCCACAATTAACAATTCTATCTGCATTGGTGACCTCCAATCCAATCAAAGATGGTTCCTACACCTGATTTATAGCTGGGCCCGGTAACTTCCTCTATTAATTGACTAACACCCAGATTAGAGAAAATATCCCTAACTCCAATTTTAAGATTGGAGTCCCAGTTCTAATTAAAATCAATTAATAGAATACCAGCAGGAACATCTGCCAGAACTAGACACATGGTGCATTCCCTGCAGGGGGAGGGCCTCAAACAACTGGTTCAACAACCCACAAGAGACAGGGCTATCCTAGATCTAGTGCTGACTAACAGGGAAGGGATCACAGATCTCCAGGTAGAAGATCACCTGGGGTGCCAGTGACCATCACGTGGTATGGTTCAATTTTCCCATTACATCTAAATCATCCCATTCCAAGGCAAAAATATGGGACTTCTGAGGAGCGGACTTTGATAATATGGCCAACAGAGTTAAGCTAGCCCTGGCAAAAAGAAACACAGGTGAGGGAGTACAGGCAAAGTGGGCAAGCACTAAAGATGCAATACTTGAAGCAACATCCCATTGTGTTAGACAGAAAAGGAAGTGCAAAAGAAGAAGGAAACCACTTTGATTCTCAAATACAGTAGCAGAAAAGGTCAGAGCCAAAAGGCTGACCTTCAGTAAATATAAGGGAACACAGTGGGATGAAGATAGGGAGGCATACCAAACTGCCCTAAGGGAAGCAAGGAAGGCAGTAAGGCAGACAAAATCCCAAACTGAGGAAACACTAGCACGAACAGTAGAAGAAGGTGGCCAGACTTTCTATAGATACATTAGTGAAAGGAAAAAGTTCAGAGGGGGTATCGCTAAGCTCAAAGGAGAAAAGGGAGCGTGTGGGGAGGAGGACCCTATAAAAGCATCTATCCTAAATAGATACTTTTGCTCAGTATTTACTCAAGAGAAGGTAGGGCAGGGCCCACAGCTCAGCACCATGGACACAGGGGAGAGGGAGGTGAGCACTACACCCTTTACAAAAGAAAGGGTCCTACAAGAGCTCGCTAAGCACAGGGTGCACAAGGCAATGGGACCTGATGGCATACATCCTAGGGTAGTTAAGGAGCTAAGGGTGGAACTAGCAGAGCCATTAGCAGAACTGTTTAGTGAGTCTCTGAGCATAGGAGAGGTCCCAGAAGACTGGAGAAGGGCTCATGTGATCCTGCTCCACAACAGTGTTAGCAGGGAGGAGGTAGGGAATTACATACCAGTCAGTCTTACCTCAGTAGTGGACAAGATTATGGAGGCACTCCTTAAGGAAAGGATAGTGCAACACCTGGAATCCATAGGAGCACAGGATACAAGACAGCATGGGTTTACAAAAGGAAGGTCCTGTCAAACTAATCTCATAGATTTCTTTGACTAGGTAGCCAGAGTGGTGGACCAAGGAGGAGCAGTTGATGTCACCTACCTTGACTTCAGCAAAGCTTTCAACACTGTTCCATATAGAAGATTGATAGATAAGCTGGGCAGGCCTGGGGTGGGTCAGATTGGTTAACAGGCAGAAAACATAAAGTGGTGATAAATGGTATACAGTCAGAAGAGATGCAAGTTACAAGTGGGATACCACAGGGATCAGTCCTGGGGCCAGTCCTCTTCAATATCTTCATTAGTGGCATTACAGATGGACTAGAGGGTAAGGCTTGTCTGTTTGCGGATGGCACCAAGATGTGCAACAGAGTAGATGATCCAGATGGGGTGGGCAGAATGAGAAGAGCTCTGGATAAACTAGCAAAATGGTCAGAAGAGTGGCAACTGGGATTTAATGCAAAGAAGTGCAAGATCATGCACATAGGGAAGAGAAACCCTTACGTCATCTATAGGCTGGGAGGGGAGTTGCTGGCAATCACAAAGGAAGAAAGAGACTTGTGCATCATCATCACCAATGACCTGAAATCATCCAAGCAGACCTCTAAAGCAGTAGGTAAGGGTAGGGGGATGTTAGGGTGCATTAGTAAGGGTATCACAAGTCAGAGGAGGGAAATAATAATCCCTCTTTACAAGACACTAGTTAGGCCCCATCTGGAGTACTGCGTGCAGTACTGGAGGCCACACCTTCACAAGAACATTAACCAAATTGAGGCAATCCAAAGAAGGGCAACCAAAATGGTGCAAGGACTACATCAGAAGACATATGGGGACAGATTAACGGAGCTCAATACGTATACCCTTGAGCAAGGGAGGGAGAGAGGTGATATGATCGAAACACCTTAAGGGCATTAACAAGGTGAAAGAGTCTAACATGTTTAAATATAAGAAAAATAGCAGGACAAGAGGACACAGCATGAGATTAGAGGGAGGCCGATTAAGGGGGAATGTGAGGAAATTCTTTTTCACAGAAAGGGTGGTGGATACATGCAACGGTCTACCTCAGGAAGTGGTGGCTATGAATACAGTGCAGGGCTTCAAACAAGCATGGGATAGGCATAATGGAGCAATACAGATGAGAATGAATAGATAGACCACTGACAGAGCAAAGGCCGATGGCACATTTATAATGTAGAAAACGAAATGGTCAGACTGGATGGGCCTTGTGGTCCTTATCTGCCGTCAACTTCTTTGTTTCTATGTTTCACTCCCTATTAATGGGGAATTCATGCCATACAGTAGGTATTAGTTCTAAGCCCTGCAAAATGTTACCTGGGGTTACATATACAGTATAGTACTGATGGTTAAATGCTTACTCTGTCCAAACAGAAGATCCACTGATACCATACCACATCCAGAGTCTCCTAAGGGGGTGATTGATAGCAGTGTAACTGATCTTTTTATGAACATGTATCATGGTCCCACTCCCTCTATTCCCTAATCTATCTTGTCTAATGTGATTGTATTCTGATAAGGGGATTCCGGAGTCAGTAATCCTATTATTTAGCCAGGTCTCTGACAGAGTGATGATATCAAAACAATGATAGTTCAAATCAGGCTACAAATTGAGTCCATTTTGTTAGAAGGCTTTGAACATTTAAATGGACAAGTTTCAGTGTTGAAGTAGTGGATCCAGAATGATAGTTAACTGATGTGGAGTCTAATTCAGCCCTACTGTGGAATCTGGTTCCATGTCAAAATAGCGATTGCAAAATAGCGATCGCTATTATGGCTAGTGTATATCTCTGAAAAGCAAATCAACGATACATACTCCCAGGTGACCTGACATCCGGAAAAAGAAAAATGTGTTTTTTTGGTGGGGTATATATTTAACTCTCTTATGGGACTCCTATGGGACTGTTTTATGGATTGTGGAACTATCATGTAAGTCATTACTTAAATTGTATGTCAGCTGTTATATACCTTACTGGTCTTGATATGATAATCTCAGGTAAAACAGTGCAATTTAAAGATGACATTAAGATATTATTCTTGTTCTATCAAACAGAACATTTGGAACTACTTCTGGGCACTGTAAATAATTAATAGGTGGTCAAACTGAACTTATTGTTTATCCATTTTTGGTACTCTGGTATTTTGACATTTATTAGAAGATTAGTTAAATTATGGTTAATACAAGACTACAAAGAAAATGGAATCTGGATATATCACCACTCATGGAGGGGTCAGAATAGAATTATATGAACAATATGATCTTTCTTAAACAAACCAAAATTACATATCACTTAAGGGGGGACGAAGAGTATGATAATACTTCCATACCAAAGAGCCCTAAGCCAAGCAAAATAAGGTCTAACATGTATCTTTTAAAGGTGAATACCCACCAGTCTCCAAAGGGCAAGAGTGAGGACAATACACCTATAATGGACCTAACCACAATATCCCTTAGTTTATATGAAGATTCTGCTTTTGAGGTGAGAGAAGCACCATTAGGCCTTAGAAATATCAAAGGAAGTAGTCTACCTGAATTTTATTTAACTTATAGTACTAACTGCCTCCACTAGCTGACCCCATGAATATTTCCCTAACCTTATTCAGTTCTCTCTCCTATTAGCACTTGGTTACCCCTTAGGACGCACTTCCCCATGTTATGTCTATGACAATGCCTCTGGCTGTGCTCCTTCTCTATAGCTCTGCACCCCCCTTTACTCTTCCTCTCTCTTGTCCTCTATCCTCACTGCACCTTATCCACTCTCTCCTGTAACCTAGCCTCCAAAACTTGTTTTATTTCTTATATGCTTTGTAACTCTGTTTAGCTTAAACTTTTGTAACCTTGTCTTATGTATTGAATTTGTAATCAGACTTACATGTCTTACGTTTTGAATTGTAACCTGATGTGAAATTTTTGTAAAAGAGCCCTTTCTTAAAGATATTGTAATCCTAGACCTAATAAATAAAATGAAATAAATAAAATAAATAAAATAAATAAAATAAATAACCTGTGGTCTTCTGGGGATTCGGAAGAAATTCAGGCTTTGGAAGAATAGGGCAGAAAGTCAGTAAATAATGACCAAGTAAATAAGCCACAGGATCAGGGAAGGGACTTTCAAGAAATAATGACAGCAATGCAATTTACCACTGATGGTCTAAAACAGCTTGAAAAAATAGGCAAACAATTGCAGTCAAAAACTGCAATTGCAACTTTTGTGGGAGACATGAAAAATATTATACTCTCCATAATGTAACCCCTGAATACACATCAGATTGCTTGAGTGGGGATGTGAATTAACATTGTGCAAATCTCATATTACTAGAGAAACTAGCTATCAATAAAAATCTAATTGAGGCACTTAGATCTGATGTAGCCAGAAACAGACTTGTAACTGACAGCCTAATAAGAACTCTGAACACGATGTATAGTACCGGACTAACAAGTCAAGATGGTGGAGTATAATGGACTCTCTCCACAGTTTTAAGGTGGATAAAAAACATAGTAAGAGAAGTAAATTACAGACCAGATTTTAGTTCTATTATAATACCTGATACAAAGAATACAAGAAAAACAACTGCTGAAAAATAAAAAGGAAAGAAAGTCAAAAAAGGTAAATCCAAGAAAAGTAAGCAACAAATAAAGAATTCTGATAGTTCAAAGAAAATTAAGAATGTAAAAGGGACCGAAAAAATAGACAATAGGGTAGAACCACAGGCACAGGCTGAAGGAAAAGAGCATATTAAAGCAAATCAGGAGGTGGCTAAAATAGACTTAGGGAGTGATAGATCAAAAGAACAGAATAAAGACAAGGGTAAGACAATTTCTACGCAGGAAATGGATTTTAGGACTAATGTAAGTATTGAAGTAAGGAAGCTAAAGACTCCAACTCATGAGAATTCAATCCTTATCCGGGTGACCGACATCCCTGTAAATTGGACCACCAATGTGGTCTGATTCCCTTCATTGGCACAAGCTCCCAGAAGCAATGGGGTTCAAAGCCCTATCTGGGCAACCGACATCCTTGCAAATAGGACCACCAACATGGTCTGATTCCCCTCACTGGCACCAACTCCCCAGAACCAAGGAATTTGGAGTGCAGCCTTCCTTAATTTAAACAAAAAAGAATTTGGTGCCTAAAACAGACCGCTGCTGGAGAAAGTCACCACGCTACATGCTGCTGCTGTGAATGCCTAAGGGCAGCTTCTGTACCTTAGTGTACTCAAGAGAGCTTGTTCCCGAGTAGTTCATGGTTGCCAAATTTTCGCAAAGAATTGAATTACTGGAGCTACTTTACTTTTATTATTATTTTTTGTTCATTTTATCTGCTGATTTCTAAACTGTGTTTGGGGCTGCGTGTAATTGAATAGGGTCCCTGCCCCTGTTATGTCTCCTGATTTTAAATCCACCAGCCCTGTAGCTGCAACTTGAGATGTACTGAGCAAACTGACCCCAGTTCTAAGTTTGGACCCACCCCTACCTTTTGTTTGCTTTGTGCTAAACTTTCACCCCTCTTCCTGAAACCACTATTTATTCTGTTCTTTGTCCCTCTCTCCTTTAGGGGATTCAAAGCCCTATCCAGGTGACTTACAGTCCTGCAAATCAGACCACCAGAATGGTTAGATTCCCCTCGCTGGCACAAACTCCCCAGAAGCAAGGTATTTGGAGTGCAGCCTTCCTTAATTTAAACCAAAAAGAATTTGGCGCCCAAAACAGATCACTACTGGAGAAAGTCACCGTGCTGCACACTGCTGCTGTGAATGCCTAAGGGCAGCTCCTGTACCTTAGTCTACCCAAAGAGCTTGTTCCTGAGCAGTTCATGGTGGCCAAATGTTTGGCCCACCCCCTCCCCCTTCCTCATCCTTTATTAAATACTCTAAACTGCAACAAGCCCTACCCTTTCAATAAACAAGCCCAGCCTCCATTAAAGGTGCAACAATGCCTAATTAACAGTACATATGCAATTTGTAGCAGGTAAGGCAACTGATCTAAACTCAGAAAAAATATTCTGGGTACTATATGAGGGTTTCACCTCTCAACTGTGATAATGGCATTTACACAATCTCTCATTCTCTTCAACTGCTTTCTACTCCTACTAATTTCCCTGCTCTTAAACTCACGGAAACTTCCTCAAGTCAGGAGTTGCATGATAGAAGTGCAGTCTCGTTAACAAACAAATTTGTTATTGTTCCATCAGGAACTAACCTCAAAAAATCAATACACTCTTTTCCCTCACCATCCCTTCCTAGTACTATCTGATAGCATTGTCAGTATCAGCAAAAACAGTATTGTATGTAATGACCTCTTTAACAAGATCATTGCCCCCACAGATCACCCTTATAAACCCCATATACAAAGAGACATACCACATGCATTCTCAAAGGACTCATAAAAGGACTCATGAACTTAATTGTTCTCTTACTACCATGTTCAGGGAATGTCACATTAAACCCTGGTCCCTTATCCTTAGACTACCCCTGCTAAAAGGGATTGGTTTTCTCCACTTAAATGTCTGCAGCCTCCTAAAAAAACTAGACTTACTACAAGCCTGGGTAGTTCATACATCCCCAGATTTTCTAATAGTATCTGAGACTTGGTTCAGGAGCTCCACTCCTGACCTTAGCATCCATGTCCCAGCATATAATGTCTTCAGATCTCATTGACCCTCCAGGGTTGGAGGTATTGCTCTATATATATATATATATATATATATATATATATATATATATATTGGCTCACATTGAGGTGACCCTGACCTCTGAAGAGGCTGTATCAATTGTTGCCACCATCAGGTGGTTTAGCGATCCTATTTCACCTTCATAATGTCTTGGAAAAGCCAACTTTGAGTGCATTATCATGGGGTACCGAAATCTGAACTGGAAAGATGCCTGCTCCAAACCACTGAAGGATTTTTGTGACGAGCATGGCCTCTCACAAATTACCCCTGACATCACCCAACCAAACAGCAAAAACCCAAGTTGAAGCACCCTTCTGGACCTCATACTTGTTAGCAATCTGCACAACATCTCACATACAGGAGTATTCCATAATGACTTAAGTGATCACAGTGCTGCCACCTGTATACGACGTACCCCCAAACTTACCTCAACATCCACCTTTAAAATAAAAAGATGCCTTAAAAACTTTAGTCAATCTGCCTTCCCATCAGACCTAAGTAAGATTAGATGGCAGAATATTTACTTGGCTCCTTCGCTTACTGACGCTTATAGCATCTTCCATAACCTTGTTTTTGGTGTGGTGGATGAGCATGCACCACTTGCCAAACTTAAGACTAGAAAAAGATTAACTCTCTGGTTTACACCTACACTAAAAGCAGCCTTAAAGGACAGAGACAGTTTGTAGAAAAGGGCCCGAAAAACTACATCTGACTCAGATTGGCTGGCTTTCCATTTTGCAAGAAATTCCTGCACAAAACTGATCTGAGCAGAAAAAGCACACTACTTCCAAACATCCCTTGAAGAATCCAAAAATAATTCCACCCTCTCCACTGATTTAAAAGATTGTTGTTGGAGATACTCCGTACACAGACAAGGCTGACATCCTGGTGCAACTTAATAACCATTTTGCCATGTCAGACCTAGCATTTGATGTCTCCCCAGCTAGCAGAATCCTGACTCAGCCCAGTAATAAGGTTGCCCCATACCTTGACAGTGTGAAAAGCCAGAAATCATCCTCTTTTAGCTTCAGCCCAGTGACCTTTAAACAGGTTGAGGACCTACTACTGTCACTGGACATTCAGAAAAGCTCCAGTGCCAATCTCCTAGAACCCCTTTTCTTGAAAATTGGTTACTACCACTTGACTTCCCCTATTACAAATCTTTTAAATATAACCCTAGCACTAGATGACCTACCAGCAATCTGGAAAATCGCTCATATTTTCCCCCTTTCTAAATCTGGGGATACATGCGACCTGAGCAATTACCGGCCAATTTCCCTACTTCCTATTTTATCAAAACTATTGGAAAAGATAGTTAATAACCAACTGAGAGATTACCTGGAAGCTGAAGATTTGCTTAACACTATACAGTCAGGTTTCAGACCAATGCATAGCACAGTATCCATCCTAGCCAAAGTAACTAGTGATTGGCAAAACTCGCGGGACTCAAAACAGTACATCTATGCACTGTTTCTAGACTTAAGCAAGGTTTTTGATACTTTCAAGCACAGCCTACTTTTGTTAGCCTTGCGTCACCTTGGCCTTGACGCTATCACTATAAAATAGTTCAGCTGCTACCTTACTAACAGAATGCAACAAATTAAAGCTCAAGGATTGTTTCCCACTTAAGATTTTTCCATGAGGCATGCCACAAGGATCTATCCTGGGTCCAATTCTTTTTGTAATCTACATCAGTAATTTAGACACCAAGGTTCATGTCGCAAAGATACACCTCTCTGCAGATGACACCATACTGTACAGTGCTAGTCCCTCCCATGAGGTTGCATTTAAAGAGCTACAGAATGATTTTGACATCCTGCAACATAACCTTCTACATCTTAAATTACTCCTTAATGCTAAGAAAACAAATCTATGCTTCTCTCCTCCCATCTGCATTTGCAAACCGCAACTACTCAAAACCTTATGTTACACACCCTGCTTGGTGAACCACTCAAAATAGTGGACAGGTTTAAATACTTGGGTTTTTGGCTAGACAGTAAGCTTAACTTCAAAGTTCACTTGGACGAATTAGCTAAAAAACTGAGGCAGTGCCTGGGAGTCTTTTACCGCATTAGATACTTTCTCACCTTTGAGACAAAAATAAATCTAGTCCAAACTACATTTTCCCCCTCTTAGATTATGCGGATATTCTCTATAGCCACTGTCCTAATGCAAATCTAACTAAACTTGACTCACTTTACCACCGGGCTTTGAAATTCATCACTAATACTCCTCTAAACACCCATCATTGCTTGTTCTATGTAATGATAGGCTGGACCTCCCTGACTGTCAGGAGGCAGAGAAACACATGCCTTTGGATCAACAGAGCAATTACTAGTAAACTACCCACATGTATCTCCAATCTCTTTACTGGAAGTTTGGGTTTCTATGGCTTGAGGTACTACTCGCTTGTAATGTTCAAAGTCCCTAAAGTCAGAACTCGATATGGTGCTGCAGCTATCACTTTTGCCATTTCATCCCTTTGGAATGCACTCCAGAAGTCTCTAAAGCTCTGCACCATTCCAGGCATGTCTACTCTTAAGACACTTGTATCTTCTGTGCTGAAAGAAAATTGCATATGCCATCAATATTGCCCAAATCCTACAGTTGGCAACTCCCTGCACTTGGGCAGTTATCCCTTTTCCCATAATTCTCCTACAACCAGTCCACTAGCCCCTTCCATCTCTCCCATGCTCCCCACCTCCCCGCACTCCATTTTCATCCCTCCACTACCCTCCCTCCCTCCCCACACTCTCTCACTTCCCAGCAAGGTACTGCATAGGTATTTTGGTTGCAATGTTTATAGAGTTGTACCATAAATAACTTTGTATACATCCTGGGACATATTATATGTACTCTGTAATAGGCATGTGCATGTTGTCAGGTGTTGCAAAGTGGCACACTAACTGATAAACATTCTTGACCTCCTTACTTGTTTAGATGCACTATTGTGTTTATGTATTGTCTGTATAGTTTCTCAATTGCCATTGTATCAGTAAAGTCCTCTATGTCTTCCAGGACCATCTTGTAAATGAGCCTGATCAAAGGTGTATAGCCTGGTTAAATAAAGTCTGATTGATTGATGTTAATAAAATTCAGGAAGGAAAGAAGAGTACTGAAATTATGACAGACAAGCAAGGCACAAAGGTGGTAAAGCTAATTCCACAATCGGAACAGCATGCCCATCTTAATATGGAAAATTTGGAGACTATACAATATCCTATGGTCAGATTTATTGGTCCCTCTGACTGGATCTGTATAGAAAAGAAGGTCTTTGGAAGAGAATTAACTAACACTATCAGAGTACTCATGGATATTGAACTAGATGAGGCAAATATTGCCAAAATTAAAACTATTCAGCTAGATCTCTGCTGTATACATTGTTCTGCACTAAACTGTATTCTATATATATGTCATGTACTGTATATTTCTCCACTATTCCATCCCCCAGGACACACCTGGAATTGATCAGTACTCTGCTCAGAGTGCCTTTCTGGTAAAACTTTTTAATAAATAAATAAATAAGATCATACAGTTATAGTCAATGTACTCTTTTTTTCTCCAAGAATACTTAACTTTGTTTGGCTTAATGCAGACTTTCTGCAGAGCAAAGATTTTATTATCACATTCCCAAATAGACACTGCTTTGATACAAATAACGATGATAATAAGCAAAACCTAACAAGTATGGAGGAGTTTACACAATTATGCCTGTTTGGGCTAATGAAGTAAAAGAATGAAACTAACTATAAGCTTGTTGGTACTATTATAAATCTTTTGGAAAATGTTCTACAAATACCTTTAGAAGGTAAGAATAACCTTATGGTTGAAAGAGCTGGAGATGGGTCACAAGTAAATCTTACAATTAAAAGTAAAGAAATAGCAGATACAATCTTATGAAAAACAGACCAACTAGACAATTTGAGGCTTTATGTTGTTGAAGCAAGTATATTGGGTTTTGTTCAAAAGACTCCTAAGTATGAAGAGAATAGGTTCCATGTCCTTGCTGGATACAATGATTGACATAAATCTGACCTAAGCATCTCATCATTGGGAACTATGTTTCAGTCTGCTTATAACCCAGACAGGCTCCAATTAATATCATGGACCATTTCTGGATAGCGCAATAAGTTAGCAAACCATGACTGGATTACATTTATTAAGCAAAATGTCATAAATTCCATCAAAGAAACATGGATCGATATAGCTGGAGAATTAAGTTTAAATGGTTGTGAAAGTTATCACTCCTATGGCACAAGGATGGTAAAAATTCAAATGCTCAGGTGGGGTGCAACACTGATAAAGACTGGAGTATTTAAGAAAGTGGAAATGGTACTTCCAGAAAAAAAATTGCTATGCACCTTAGTGGAAAGTTGTTCTTTGAAGTTTTTAGTTATTAATTGCTATATCCCCTACAGTAACTCTCTTTGTTTTTGTAATCTCAGTGTTTGGGAAAAGCTGAATGAGTGCATTCAAGATCTGTATAACAAATACATAGATATAGATAGTCTAGTGGTTGTGGATTTTAATGCCAGAATAGGCAATTTTGATGGATACATTGACAATTCTTTGTTCACTTATAACAATAATGTTGAAAGTATGTTAACTAGAAGCTCAAAAGATACAAATAATAATACAGCTGAGAATACATTAAAGCAAATTATGAAGGAACACAATCTATATCCATTAAATGAGTGATTAAAAGGGTATCAGAGTGACAAATGGACCTATGTTTCAATAAAAGGAGCACCTGTAGTGGACTATGTCCTTTAGAGTGGACTTGATTTATGCTGGGGAGAACTACATGTAGTGAAAAGAACTGAAAGTGATCGCTTACCTTTAGTTCTACTATATTCTAAGAAAGATACAAGGCAACCTCTGGGGAACAGTTCAGATATACACTTTGCAGAAATTAGAGCTAATAAGAAAATAGTCTAGAAAGTTGAAGTGGGACCCAAGATCTGGGACATAGTGACACAATCCTTTATTAATAATAGCACTGCTTATTTATATGCTCAGTCTCTTGAACAACTTAATAAAAATCTCCTGGTGATATTTCAAAAAATTAGGCTGGGGTAAGGGATGGGGCAAAAAGGGGTAAGGCCATTAAAAAATGGAGGGTAATGAGTTCCAATACCCATAGTCTAGGTAATATGCTCCCTGAACTGGTGGCCTTGATGTCAAAGGATGCCTGGATGTTGTGGCAGTCACAGAAACATGGTACACAGAGAACCATGACTGGGATGTCAACATACCAGGGTACACAATCTACAGGAGGGACAGGGAGGGTAGAAGAGGAGAAGGAGTAGCTCTCTATGTAAGGGAAGGGATCAAAGCAATGGAACTAAAGGCTAAACAGGAAGGAGAGGAGGCACTGTGGGTCATCCTGGAGACTGGAAATGACACCACAGTCTGCACAGGGGTTGTATACAGACCACCTTCTCAGGGGGAGGAAATGGACAAGGAAATTATAACAGGCATTCTTAGGATGGCAGAGAAAGGGGGGGTATTGCTTATGGGAGAACTGAATATGCCAGATGTTAACTGGAGCACCTTTGCTGCAGCCACATCCAAGAGCAGGGACATTCTCAATGCCCCACAGAGGGCATGCCTCAGATAGCTAGTGTTGGAACTCACTCAGGAGGGAGCAGTCTTTGAGTTGGTACTCTCAAATGGAGATGGAGAGAGGATCTCAGATCCAGAAGTTGGCAGCCATCTGGGAACAAGTGATCACCAAACAGTGTGGTTCATGATAAACTCAACTATAGAGTCAAGCCATACAAAAGTGAAAGTACTGAACTTCAGGAGGGCTGATTTTGTCAAAATGGGAGAGTGCCTCAGAAAAGCACTAGCAAAGAGGCAAGAAGGAATGGTGGAGCAACAATGGGGAAACATCAAAACTGCCATCACAGAGAAAACATGCCTTTGTGTGAAGCAAATAAACAAATCAAAGTGAAAGAAAAAAACACTATGTTTCTCAAAAAAGGTGGCTGGGAAGGTAAGGGAGAAAAAGATAGAATTAAGGAAGTATAAGGAAACACAGAAGGAGCAGGACAGAGAAAGATAGCAGTTAAAGCAGAAGAAACTGGGGAAAGTAGTCAGAATAGCAGAGGCCCAAACTGAGGAAAACATAGCCAACTCATTTAAGAAGGGGGATAAAATCTTTTATAGGTATATTAGGGAGTGAAGAAAGACAAAGGAAGGATACTGAGGTTTAATAAAGAGGAGGGTGGGTGGGCAGAAAGGAACAGTGAAAAAGCAGGTAAAATGAATGAATACTTGTGCTGAGTATTCACAAAAGAAGAGGGGGGGAGGTACCTAATCTAGTCAATTGAAGCACTCTGGATGTGGGGTCGATATCAGTCCTTTCACAGAAAAAAGGGTTCTGAAAGAACTTCCAAAACTGAAGGTGGACAAAGCAATGGGGCCTGATGGGATTTACCCCTGAATTCTAAAAGGACAAAGGGGAGAACTAGTAACACCACTGACTACCCTTTTTAACAAATTATGGGAGGATGATGTGGTACCTGAGGACTGGAGGAGGGCAGAGGTGATTCCCATTCACAAAAGAGGGAGCAAGACAGAGGCAGGAAACTACAGACCTGTCAGTTTGACCTCAGTGGTAGGGAAAGTGATAGAATCATTTCTGATGGAAAGAATTGTTGAGCACCTAGAGGCCAGTGGCGTACAGGACCCAAGGGAGCATGGATTCACAGTGGGAAGTACATGCAAGATGAATCAAATAGATTTCTTTGACTGGGTGACCAAAGTAGTAGACCAGGGAGGGGCTGTAGACATGGGCTACCTAGACTTTAGCAAAGGCATCTGACACAGCCCCACACAAAAGATTAATGAACAAATTAGCCAGCCTTGGTGTGGGTCCCAGGGTGGTACCCTGGTTAAAACATTGGCTGAGCAACAGGACACAGAGGCAATAGTAAACGGGGTCCACAGTGAAGAAAGGGGGGTTACTAGTGAGGTATCACAGGGTTCATTACTGGATCTGGTCCTTGTTAATGTCTTTGTAAGTGACATTGCAGAGGTACCGGAAGGAAAAGTATGTCTCTTTGCAGACAACACAGAAATCGGCAACAGGGTTGATACACAAGGTGGGATGGAAAGCATGAGAAGGGACTTGGCAAGGTTGGAGGAATGGTCAAATGTATTGCAGCTTAGATCCAACACAAAGAAGTGCAAAGTAATGCAACTGGGAAACAAAAACCCAGGGGAAGAATACACAATGGGGCGGTGAGAAACTGACAACAACAAAAATGGAACAGGATCTGGAGGTTGTTATATCAGATGACCTAAAGGTGGGCAAGCAATGTGAGAAGGCAATAAGGAGGGCTGGGGGATACTGGGATGCATAGGGAGAGGCATCACCAGTGGAAAACAGAAAGTTGTTATCCCTTTGTACAGACAGTTGGTGAGACCCCATCTGAAGTACTGCGTGCAGTTCTGGAGATGCCATTTATGAAAAGAAATAGACAGGGTGGAGGCTGTCCAGAGGAGAGCAACCAAAATGGTGCAGGGTCTGCACTAGAAGACATACGAAGAGAGACTAAAGGAGCCTAATATGTATACCCTCGAGGAAAGGAGGGAGAGGGGGGACATGATAGAAACGTTCATGTACCTCAAGGGAATCAACAAAGTCCAGGAGGGTAGCATCTTTCAGAAAAAGAGATGTGCAAGAACAAGGGGGCACAATTTGAAGATGGGGGGGTGGCTCAGAGCTAATGTAAGGAAATATTTTTGCACAAAGAGGGTTGTGGATCCATGGAACGGCCTTCTGGAGGAGGTTGTAGAGTCAAAAACAGTGGGGAAATTCAAGAATTCATGAGACAGACATAAGGCACTTCTAGTGGAGGGTAGGAGGAAGTAGTCTGTTGGTTAACTAGGATCTTCAGCTTATCCATTTGGTAGGGAAATGGGCAGACTAGGTGGACCACACGGTCTTTATCTGCCATCAAATTCTATGTTTCTATGTATGTATGTTTCTATGTAGCATGATCTTGAGGGTCCAGTTAGATTAGCATCCGGTTCTACTCTATATCAGATTGGCTGATATGAAACAGATTGTTTTAAAATCAAAAAGAAACTTAGACAAATTTATACATCCTATAAGGATACCAAAACACATCGCAATCTAAAATAATTAACACTAAGAGTATGAAGCCCTAATGGCACAGAAAAAAAGCTATCTATTATAAAAAGCAATGCCAGGAAAGGCTTAATACCATAGAAACAAATACTGTTAAAAATGTTTGGAATCTTCTTGCTAAAGGAAGTGGCAATATGAAACAAAATATAGATACATATATCTGGCAGACAAAATGGATAGAGCACTTCAGAAAGATATTCTGAGACTCAGAGATTTATTTATTTATTTGCTTTTGTTAACCAGGTAAGCACACTAGACAACAAGTGCCTATTTTCAGGTGCGACCCAGGAGGTTACAGTACATAAGAAACAGAGTACAAAATACAGAGACAAGGTAGTATGCTGGCCCACAGACAGGTGGGAGTAACAGCATACAGTACAAATGGCTATACAAAGGTACAGTTGGCAGTTATGTCAGCGGGATACATAACGGCAATGAGAGGTAGAATATAAACAGGTACATCGTCTCAGAGAGTTGACAATATGTCAACAAGATGCATAACAGTGATTGAGAGGTAGAATAGCAACAGGTAACATCAAGGCAGAGCATACATTTGACTGAGAGCTGACAAATTTAGCTCCACGATATATGAATCCTGTGATTATTAAACAAGAAGTGTTCATTTCCATCAATACCCTAAAACAAAATAAAGCACCAGGGCCAGATGGAATACCGGCAGAGGTTTACCTATGCAATACAACTCTTTCGAGTAAAATATTCACAATGTACTTTAATAAATGTATGAAGGAAAACAACTATCTGGACTCATGGAGGGTTGCACTTATGGTCCCTATACATTAAAAGGGTAACACAGTTGATCCATTAATCTACTGTCCTATTAGCCTGCTGGATGTTATCCTGAAGATTTTTTTAGAATTATTCTAGAAAAACTTAGAGTAGAAATTGAATTAACCAGAGGATTGTCCACCCTCCAATTAGGTTTTCAGGAAAATTATTTGACCATTCATAACATCTTTGTGTTGAGGCATCTAATAGAAAAATATATATTTATCAGGAAACAAAAAATCTATACTGCATTTGTAGATCACTCAGCAGCTTTCAATACCTTTTCAAGGAATACTGTATGGCACCTGATGGTAGCTAGAGGGATAGACAAAAAGCTGGTTACTATCATACAAAATCTATATTCTAATGCTTGGGCAAAAGTCAAAATAGGTTATACAGGAGACCTTTCAGCATCTTTCAAAATTAACAGAGGGGTCAGATAAGATTGCATTTTAGCTCCCACATTGTTTTCATTATATGTTGACTCTCTGCTAACTGAGTTATAGTCTAATCCCTTAGATTCACCAAAAAATAATCAAATTAATTGCCCTGCCTTAGCTTACGCTGATGTTGTTGTGTTGTTCTCATTGACTAAATCTGTGTTACAAAAAAAGTTGAACTTGCTTCTCTTAAGATCACAGGAGCTACTGCTCAAAATGAATATGCAGAAAACCAATGTTTTAATATTTAGGGCTGCTTCTAAGAATAATGGATAATGGGAAATAGGTAATACCAAACTTGAAGTTGTAACCAAATATTCCTACCTAGGGGTGATTGTTCAAAGTAATTGCTGCTGGACAGCTTTCATTGACTATATAATGAATAAACTAAAATATAATGGCTAAAGCATTAGAAAGGTTTAATTGGGGGTCAGTCTATTAGACCACTAATTTGTGACACTAAAGCAAAATAATATGCACAACTACTTTATGGAATTGAAGTCTGGGAAATTCAGATCCTGGACAAACTAACCACTCCTATATTTAAAATGCTCAGAAGAATAATGGGTGTAGGTAGTTCTTGCCAAAAAATGCATATCAAAGCAGAGTTAGGCATTAATATCATACGGGCCTTTTTGCATTGTGGAAGGATTAATTTTTGGCTAAAAATACTAAGGTTGCCTACTGACCATCTTGCATTGGAATGCCTTAATGAAAAAAAAAATGGTTTGAAATGGCGTTTACTAATGGGGTTTGCCATTAAAAGGCAAACTAGATTGTCCAGGGGAACCCACAAGAAAGAGGGCCTGTGTAAGGAAAACACAAGAGAAGGAATGGGGGGAGAAAGGGAATGGTCTGAAAAGTGGTGACTCATGAAAAAGGGGGTGGGCCAAGAAAATATGACATCATAAAAGGGGAGGGATGGGGAAGGGGTAACAGATGCAGACTGGTAGATAAGAAAGGAAAAGGAGGGGCTTAGGGGGTTCTTAAGGGGCTGCAGAAGGGCAGGGAGCCCTTTGTTAATGTGCTACTCTCCATCTTTTACAGTTGTTATGAGAGCAGCACATCATATCAGCTAGGATTCAGTTAAAAAAATAAGGAGAATATATAGATATATATATTTTGTCTCACACTAAAACACTATCGCCTGACATCGTAAATACCAAAAAAGGGTATCTTCTCCAACAGGGTCACAAACCACAGGCATGGAATGGATCAACAGCCTAATTGAAGCAAGGAAGCAAGTGGCAGGTAGGCCAAGCTAGGCCAGGGGGACTGGGGACAAAGCATTTAAAGGCACTGGGTTAATGCAGGGAACAGCATGCTTGGAGTGCAAAATACATGCACAATTACTGGGCTTATGGTATCCTTTCTTTTGTTTGAAAAGCTTTTCCAAATGATCTTTTGCCTGGGATACACCACAGAGCTGTTGGAGTAATGGTATGAGTATCAGATCTGGATTTTTTTTTACTTCTTGTCCAGTCCTGTGTACCTGTACCAAGGATGTTTTGCATGTTGTCCACTAAAGAAAAGATTTTTTGCATGGCATGGCAATCTTTTTTTTTTTTGCTAGGTTTGTAGTTCGATGTTGTTTTATTTTTGAGTTCTTTATATCATAACAAGGGGGGATTCAGCAGTGACTTGGGCATGCACTGTTACAAGCTACCAACAAAAATGCCTCACATGGCAGGGAGGCAGGGATCGGCTGGGAGGGGGGCCACTGTTCCGGTCTTTGGGGAGAGGGGAGAGGAGCCCAATAGCGGGAATAAGAGAGGTTTTCTTTAATTTTTCCCATGACATGGAGTAATTTAAGTCCACCAAAACCCCGTAAAGTAAATGGCAGACCTCAGGAGGCCACAGGCCAATGCCATCTTGAGGACATCATGACATGTGGCCTCCTCGGGCATCCCAGCAGGGTCGTTTTGCGCAGATGACAAGACAAGGGTTTATTTCAGGGAAAATGGGTCCCTGGTAGCCCAGACTCATGGGAACATGGTGTTTTTGGGTACGAAGGAGAGCAGAGTGGAGGCAGCAGGTCACATGCCAACTGGGGAAGGTATTCCAGGCAGGGTAGCGCCATGCTTTGGCACTTGAAGGTGATACTGCAGGGGTCGGTGGGGCAGATGATAAAAGAAAAGTGATGTCGAGTAGGGTTTCCGGCACAAGGGGTAGTCGGGAATGGGGACAAAGTTCGGGGGAACATTACTGGCTGATACCATGGCAGTAGGGGCAGCGAGCTGATAAAGTGGGCCGCACGTCACTTCATATGGTTTCCCAGGGTCCCCAGAGTTGTCTTATGGTGGTCTCTGTGGCTCAAGGGCTGGCAAACAGAAGCAACAGGCTGGATCACAGCAGGAAGATAATAGAAGGGGCAGATGCCATGTTGGATGACACCAAGCCACATGGCTGTTTATGCAGATGATCACGGAAGCGGGCCTAAGACTGGAGGCCTGTTTCATACAAGGAGTTACTGGGAGCAGGGGATGAGTCATGTTTTTGGCCTGTGCAACAGGGGATGCAACAGTGGGAGTGGTGATGTGCTCCCTTGGTACAAGGGGCAGAGAAGGGTGGGCCACACAAGGAGGATGCCCATATGGCAGCCTGAATCACAGCAGAACAGGTTTTATAGAAAACATATGCAAAAGGTTGATGTCTTGCCCAGTTTTTAGCACACAGGCTCTGACAGTTAAATCCAAATTGAGAGAAACAAGTTTCACTTTCTAGCAAATGTACTCAATGAAGGCCTGAATTTCTCATTTCATTTGAATATGTTCGGTGCTCACAGAATATGCAACTTTACAGAGAGCATAATTTTTATTCTTGAAGGCTCATTATCTCATTATTTTGCAGTGGGGTTACTGAATCCAGGCCACGTAGTGTAGATTACCAAGCACATTATTAATCAAAATACACAAGGCAAAGGGGATTCAGAGCAGTGCCAAACAGGCATTTGCTTTTAGCAGGGAACAAAAACATACATTTAGCCTCTTTATTAAAAGGTACAGTATTATGGGCAACGGATTGTAAAACCATCTCTCTCTAACACCATTAACTATCATATGAAGACGCTGAGGAAGGGGGCAGCCATACCCGAGAAGTGGGAGGTCTAGCAGTGAGGCCAAAAAATTAAAAGTATTTTACCACAGAGTTGAGGATTGGAGCCAGTGGAGGGAGGGAGGAAGCAATGCACACATATGGAATGAATAGAGGTACAGAAGATCTGTGAGATTAACATGACTTTCTTTTGCAGCAGTTTGTATTACTTCTAAGGAACCAGTAAAGATGATGGCCCTGAAGAAGAACAAGCTGACTAAGGAAGAGGCATACAACATGATCATTTCACTGGTGGGGCAGGCCAATAAGGTATGGGAATAGGTGGAAAACATGGAGACCCAGGGAACAAAGGGGAACTGGAAAGGGGACAAGGGACGGGGTAATGGCAGGGGACATAGGCCCGCAAAGGGCCCCAGGGCACTGACTCTGTCACCCAGCCCAAAAAATGCTATCACCTAGACCAGCCAGCCCAGACAGGCTGGAACCAGTCATCACTGTGCTGCAGCCCGCCACCCCAGTGACCCCCATGAGCCCTGACACAGTTCCTATGCCTCTGACCCCAACACCACCAGCCATGCCTGTTTAGCCAGGACCTCTGCCTACAACAACTGATGTCACAGGGGAACAGGCCCTGGGACCAGTGGGACCCCAGCCAGGCCTGTCAACAGGTAATGTAGGAGGGAATATGAGCAGTAGTATAAAAGAATATGCTGAACAAATGATCACAGCTATGGGACAGGATGGCATGGGGCTGCTAGAGAAGGCATTAGGTGACATAAAAGTGGGGAAGGAGGCTAAAATGGGAGTCAGAGGTCCATCAGTGGGGGGAACATTACAAGGGGGAGACAAAAGAACAAAGGGTCTCCAGGCATGAGGATACATGAACACGTTCCCCTAGCAACAAAGGAGAAGATATGGAAAGGGGAATATGTGGATGTCTTTGCTTTGATAAGTAGGGAGGCAGTGATAAAATATGATGAGAAAGAATGCATAGGCAAATCTAAAATGACAGCAGCAGTAGTGCTGCTGGGGAAGAAAGAAGAAGACAAGTTCACCAAAGGAAAAACATGGGTCAGCTGGTTTGTGGGTTTTGCTACATACTCAATGATACTCATGGAGAAGAAGCCGGAACTGGGAATCCCCTTAATCACATACCAACTGATCATTTGGAGGGCAACAGCAAAAAAGGGTTTTGGGTGGCTGTATTATGATGAGTTTTTCAGACAGAGAATGTCCACTTATGGGGATGTCCGGTGGGATATCAAAAAGTTAGACCTGTGGACAGACTATGTCACTGACCAGTCCACATCAGACTGAGAAGGGGTTAAGAAGGCCATACTGCTCCAAAAATGCTGTTGGGGTTTCAACTGAGCATTTTGTTCCTTGCCACAGTGTAGATTTCGACAAGTCTGCTTGAAGTGCGGGGGTGGGGGGGCACCCAGCCTCGAGATGCAGGACAAATTGGGTGGCAGGGGGACAACACAATGGGGGACAGGGCAGTACCAACCAGCCCTTTGGGAGGGCAGGGGATTTAGGGGACAGGCAGGAAACAGAGGTTTCAGGAGAAGTGGATGTTATGGGAGGGGAGGACAAACATTTTAAACATGAACTACACGGACAGGAAGAGAAGGACACATATTTAGAATGGCACAGACACCGCTCAATGTCAAAATGTGGGAGCTGGAGGTAGAAGGACACATGGATAGAAAAGCAGCAGCACAACTGCTCACAGGTTTCAGAAAAGGTTTCAGCCTGCACTGTCAGGAGCCCAGGATATATCGCAAAAGCAAAAATCTAGGGTCAATGAGGGGCAAAGAGAATATTCTGAGACACAAGTTGCAAAAAGAAAGGGAAGCAAGGTGAATAGAAGAGCCCTTTCAATTCCACCCCCTCACCAATTTAAGAATATCCCCCCTAGGTTTGGTACTCAAAAAAAAAACCTGGGGAGTTCAGAGTGATACACCACTATCTTTCCCAGAGGGGGAATCAGTGAATGACTACATTGAAGAAAAGCACATCCCGAGTGACATACTGGAGGAGGCAGTGCAGATTATTGGGGCAACGCCACAAGCATGGCTGGCAAAAACTGACATCAAGGCAGCTTTCAGACTCCTCTCAGAACACCTGTTAGACTGGGATTGGTTGGGTTTCAAAGTGGATGAGGAGTATTATTTCAACAAAGCCATGCCCATGGGTTGTTCAATGGAATGTGCCTCCTTTGAACTCTTCAGCACCTGCCTACAGGGGATATTTCATAGGAGGACAGGCTGCAAGTCAATGCTTCATTATTTAGACAATTTCCTACTCATAGGGAGTGGCAAGGAGGATTCAGAAACAATGCTCAAGAACTTTCAGGAGCTGTGCAAAGAACTATGAGTTCCCTTGGCACAAGATAAGACAAAGGGCTCCAGCAAAACTATCGAATTTCTGGGCATTGAGATAGATGCCCAGGAATAAGTATTTCGATTACCGTGGAAGAAAGTGGCCAAACTGAGAGAACTACTACAGGACCACAGGTTAGGATGATGAAAGCAGCTGAGACAGATACAGCAACTGAGAGGACAACTTAATTTTGCTTGCCGAGCCATCTACCCAGGAAGGGCCTTCATGAAATGTTTAGCACACACAACATGTGGAGTGACCAGGCCACACCACTGGGTGGATATCACAAGGGACACCAGGAAGGACTTGAGAATCTGGGAGGTGTTCCTGCAGATGTTCAATGGTATGTCTTTCTGGCAAGACGAATGGGTATCTAATAATGACCTAGAGCTATATACAGATGCTGCGCAGGAATTTAGGCATGGGACGTATTGCAGGGGGGAAGTGGTTTGCGGAAGCATGGCCAGAGGCATGGGTGAAACAAGGGCTAAAAAGAGACATCACGATACTAGAGATCATGCCAACATGGGCTTGCATGCTGGTATGGGGAACAGAATTGCGAAACCAGAAAGTAACTTTCTGGTGTGACAACAAGCCAATCATTGATGTGCTTAATAATAAGGGAGCCTCATCCAGGCTGGTTCTATGGGTATTGAGGCAATTGGTGCTACAGGGTCTGAAGCTCAACATGTCTTTTAGGGCTAGTCACATAGACGGTGTCCAAAACACAATACTGACAGCCTCTCCGGTCTACAGCTGGACAAGTTCTGGGTCATGGCACCGAAAGCAGAGGTGCAAAGGACACCCAACCCAGAGGACATTTGGGAGGCTGGTTGGAAGGAGTCAAAGTGCTATTTCCCAACTCCTGGTCCCCCAGGATCCACAGAGCCTATGAAGGGGTCTAGGGCACATTCCAAGCTTTCAAGGACAGCACAACATGGAGGTAGGTGGGCAGATCACGGACGAACAGGTGGGAAAATACATAGTGTACCAGTGGAACAGAAGGATAGCAAACATGACAATAGGAGTGCACCTAGCAGACATCAGCATAGTCTGTAACCTGAAGGTATGGTGGGATCCCACAAAAACCATGTTGGTCAGATGAATGATCCAAGGGTGGGGACGTTTAAGATCCAAGGAGAGAGATGAGAAGAGAACAGTATCAGAAAGGCTCCTAGTGGGACTAGGACGGGCAATGCCATTCATATGAAAATCAGTGGAGGAAGCCTGCTATTCCAAGCCATCTTCACAACAATGTATCACAGGGCCCTCAGAGTGAGTGAGGCCATAGGGCATGGGAAAGACAATGAAGGGGCAATTTGGACAGGGAGGACATAACATGGCAGGCAGAGAAGCTTTCCTTAAGGATCAGGAGATCAAAGACAGATCAAGATGGTAATGGCTCTTTCATATGCCTCATGAGAACACATGAAGCAACCATTTGCCCAGTATAGGCTCTGTGGGCTTACGCAGTAATGCAACATAACAAACAAGGGCAGTTCTTCTTTTATGGGGACTAGAAGATAGTCACAAGCTACCAGATAATTGCAGTCCTTATAAAGGACATTGATTTTCTGGGGGAGGACCCAAGTCACTACTCTTCCCACTCATTTAGAATAGGAATGGCATGATAGCTGGCAGCAGTAGGGGGATCAAACGAACAGGTACAAGGGGTTGGATACTGGAAATCTGAATGTTATATATGGTACATATGGCCTCTGAATCAATTAATATTAACCATCTCTCCTTTTATTTACAGGTTAAGTAGATAGGGGAGACATCAGATAAGAGAATGGAGGGGGGAATAACTGGAGCAGAAGGGAGGGGGTTGCCAAGGCACAAGGCTCCAGGGGAATACGCAGGACAAGAAGAACAGAAGAGCAACAGTTTAGTCATACATATTTTGGTTATTCAGCAGTACCAGGTCGGAGACTGGAGATATGGATATGTGGACACTCGTACATTTACTGGGCAGAGAGGAGATCGTCCAAGAAAGCAAGGGGCAGGCAGCTGTACCAAAACCCCATACAGTGCAGGGTGTCCTGGCAAGGCACCAGTGGAATGAAGTGGATCCAGCTGCTTCTGACATTCAGAGACATGAGGGAGAGATGCCTGCCACTGGATATGATCATACTACACTTTGGAGGGACTGACATTGTGTCCACACTTTGGATGGACATTTTTCTGCAACTCAGATATGACATAGAGACAATAAAGAGATGGTGACAAAAAGTAACCCTGACGTGGTCAGACATAGTGCCCCACAAAGTGTGGAGGTATGCTCACAGCCACGTAGCAATTGAGAGAGTAAGAAGGAAAATGAACAGAAGAATAGGCATGTTGTTTTAGCTAATGGGGACAGGGTGATCAGGAGAGGTATAGACGAAAAGGAGGAGGATGAATATTACAGACCAGATGGGGTACATTTATCTGACCTAGGAGTAGAGCTATTTAACATGGAAACCATGGGGAGCATCGAAGAGTGGAGAAGACAGGTAAACCAATAAGGGAGGATCAATAGGGGGAAGGCCCATCATCCAACACAAGCTGGGGATGAGCTAGTGGGGAAAGAGGGTTGAAAAATTTTTAAAGGGGAGGGAAGGTGAAAGGGGAAAGAAGATTGCACAAAATAGAACAACAACATAAAAAAAATGGTAATCAGTTTTGCACCATTACCTCAAAATAATAATAAGAATTGCCCCCAGATTCTACGTCTGGAGGTGAGAAGAGGAGGAAGAAATTACTTTTAAAAGATGATAAAAATGTTTGAAATATTGTATAAAAAAGTGGACATGAGTGTATAGAAAAGGATGTAAAACATGTTACAGGAAGATGGAGTATTGTGACCAAGTGTATTTTTGAATTGGAATCATATAAAGAGCAAACATGGGTGATGTAATTGTATGTACCAAGTAATATATGAATTGCTGATCTGAGCAACCACCACTCAATGTATCAGTCTCTTTCTTTGGGGAAGTCTGGGACAATGGGGTTTGCCCTTAAAAGGCAGACTAGATTGTCCATGGGAAGCCACCAAGAAAGAGGGTCTGTGTAAGGAAAATACAAGAGGAGGAAGGGGGGAGAGGAAGAGAAAGAAAAGGAAGGGGGATTGGTCTAAAAAGTGGTGACTCATGACAAAGGGGGTGGGTCAAGAAAAGATGACATCACAAAAGGGGAAGGGATGGGAAGGGGTTACAGATGTGGATTAGTAGAGAAGAAAGGAAATGGAGGGGCTTAGGGGGTTCTAAAGGGGCTGTAGTTGAGCAGGGAGTCCTCTGTTTACTTACTACTCTCCAGCTTTTACCCACCCACCCTCCTAAGGAGATAAGGGAAAGAAAAGAGAGGATAATATCAGGGCCCCTGACGAAGGTGGATGGCAGGGTGGTAAAAATGGGACACTGGTAGTTGGTGTAGGCGCAGCCAAATGTGGATGGCTCTGGGGGACAAAGGGGGAAAGAGGACAGAAACATTTTAAAAGGGGATGGGAGGTGCAGTGAGGGAAGAAGACCGCACAAAATAGAACAACAACATAAAAAGAAAAATGGTAATTGGTTTTGACTAATTACCACAAAATAAAAATAAGAAAGGCCCCCAGATTCTATGTCAGGGGGTGAGAAGAGGAGGAAGAAATTACTTTTAAAAGATGATACAAATGATTGAAATATTGTACAAAAAAGTGAACATAAGTGTATAGAAATGGATGTAAAAAATGTTACAGGAAGATGGAGTACTGTGAAAAAGTAGATTTTGGAATTGGAATCATATAAAGAGCAAACATGGGTGACGTAATTGTATGTACCAAGTAATTAATTTATTGCTGATTTGAGCACCTATCAGTCTCTTTCTTTGGGGAAGTCCAGGACAATAATAAGTTATGATACTCAGATCTTTTCCAGACACTGTCATCACATAAACTGATCAAACTTAAAACATTGACAGAAAGAGGAGTGGTCATTAAGTCTTAAATTTAAAAAATATAGAAACAAGCGTATACTATATTGGTGGAATAAAAAGGATTTGGATTCAATTAAAGATTCACATTTTTCCAGACAATTTGCCAAGAATAATATATATTTTGGGTACAAACCCTATTTAGATATATCAACTGACTCCAAACCTCGCAGAACCTTTGCCATCTATAAATGTGAAAGATTCTCTAGTAATGTTCTGAATGCAAGGCATAATAGGTTGTCTGCTGAACATGAAAATTGCACCAGTGCAGTAGGAGGGATAGAAGACGTTGAGCATGTCATATGGAAATGCTCTTGGTATATGCAGGAAAGGACATATTGGCCAAGTCTTTTTCTCAGTTCCACATACAAAACAAGTTATGATCTTCTGACACTTATGCTAATACATATCACATCAGTGGACAGTGAAGAGAACTGCAAAATTTTTCATAGCAAGTAACAAAAAGTAACACAAACTCATTGCATCCCAAATAAACGTTTGAGCATCTAGTTTACAACATCCTGATAAAATCTGCTGCATGTATGAGAGAGAATGGATTTGTTTTAACGTGAAATAACTATGAAGTATTGTTAGGATCTTATTTAACATTAAGTTTATTTATTTGACTAGATGTATTTTTATTATGATATTTATTGTATTTATGCATTTTTGTAATTGTACATGGCTTTTTAAGCTCAAGAATAAAGATATATTGATTGACTGACAAGGGAACCAATCAATAAATATTCTTACATATTACCTCTACTATTTCAGGGGATAACTGAGCCACACTTTTAAATTCAGTGTAACTAGAGGGCACCATGAGGACCTTGACTGACCATTCACATTGGATTGGATAGTGGTCACTCATTACGTATGGCATGGTTCCACAATTAACAGTTTTATCTGTATGGGTGACCATGATCCAATCAAGGATGGTTCCTACACCTGATTTATAGCTGGGCCTGGTAACTTCCTCTATCAATTGGCTGACACCCAGATTAGAGAAAATATCTCTAACTCCATTTTTAAGATTGGAGTCTCTGTTATCATTAAAATCAACTAATAGAATCCACTCCTTAATAATGGGGAATTCATTTCATACAGTAGTTATTAGTTCTAAGCCCTGCAAAATTTTACCTGGGGGTACATATACTGTATAGTACTGATGGCTAAATGCTTATTCTGTTGAAACAAAAGATCCACTGGTACCATATCACATCCAGATTCTGCTAAGGGGTGACTGATAACAGTGTAATTGAGCTGCTTATGAACATATATAATGGTCCCACCTCCTCATTTCCCTAATCTAACTTGTCTAATGTGATTGTATCCTGATAAGGAGATTTCAGAGTCAGTAACATAGAAACATAGAAACATAGAATTTGACGGCAGATAAGGACTGCTTGGCCCACCTAGTCTGCCCATTTTCCTACCTAACAGATAAGCTGCAGATACTAGTTAACCAACAGCTTATTTCCTCCTACCCCTCACTAGGACTGCCTTATGTCTGTCCCATGCATTCTTGAATTCCCCCACTGTTTTTGACTCCATGACCTCCTCAGGGAGGCTGTTCCATGCATCCACAACCCTCTCTGTGAAAAAATACTTCCTCACATTACCTTGGAGCCGTCCCTCCTCTATCTTCAAATTATGCCCCCTTGTTCTTGCACATCCCTTTTTCTGAAAGATGCCACCCTCTTGGACTTTGTTGATTCCCTTGAGGTACTTGAACGTTTCTATCATGTCCTCTCTCTCCCTCCTTTCCTCAAGGGTATACATATTAAGCTCCTTTAGTCTTTCTTCATACGTCTTCTGGTGCAGGCCCTGAACCATTTTGGTTGCCCTCCTCTGGACAGCCTCCACTATGTCTATGTCTTTGCAGAGATGGGGTCTCCAGAACTGCACACAGTACTCCAGATGGGGTCTCACCAACTGTCTGTACAGAGGGATAACAACTTCCTGTTTTCTACTATTGATGCCTCTCCCTATATATCCCAGTATACCCCGGCCTTCCTTACTGCCTTCTCACATTGCTTGCACACCTTTAGGTCATCTGATATAATTACCCCCAGGTCCCTTCCCATTTTTACTGTTGTCAGTATCTCACCCCCCATTGTGTACTCTTCCCCTGGGTTTTTGTTTCCCAGGAGCATTACCTTGCACTTCTTTACATTGAACCTGAGCTGCCATACATTTGACCATTCCTCCAACCTTGCCAAGTCCCTTCTCATCCTTTCCACTCCATCTGGTGTATCAACCCTGTTGCAGATCTTTGTGTCATCTGCAAAGAGACATACTTTTCCTTCCAGTTCCTCTGCAATGTCACTTATAAAGACATTAAAAAGGACTGGTCCCAGTACTGAACCCTGCGATACCCCACCGGTAACCCTCCTTTCTTCACTGTGGACTCCATTTACTACTACACTTGTCCTGTTGTCTAGCCATTTTTTTATCCAGGATACCACCTTGGGACCCACTCCAAGGCTGGATAACTTGTGTATTAATCTTTTGTGTGGGACTGTATCAAATGCCTTGCTAAAATCTAGGTGAGCCATGTCCACAGCACCTCCCTGGTCTACTAATTTGGTCACCCAGTCAAAGAATTCTATTAGATTTGTCTGACATGACCTTCCCATCATGAATCCATGTTGTCTTGGGTCCTGTCCCCCACTGGCCTCTTGGTACTGAACAGTTCTTTCCTTCAGAAGTGATTCCATCATTTTCCCTACCACTGAAGTCAAACTAACTGAACTGTAGTTTCCTGCCTCAGTCCTGCTACCACTTTTGTGAAGAGGAATCACGTCCACCCTCCTCCAGTCCTCAGGTATCACCCCATCCTCCCATGATTTGTTAAAGAGAGTAGTCAGCGGTGTCACTAGTTCTACCCTTAGTTCTTTTAGAATTCTTGGGTGAATCCCATCAGGCCCCATTGCTTTGTCCACCTTCAATTTTATTAGTTCTTTCAGAACCCTTTCTTCTATAAATGGATTGGTATCGACCCTGTCTTCAGAGTGTTTCTCTTGTTTGGTTTAGGTACCTCCCCCTCTTCTTCCTTTGTGAATACTGAGCAGAAATATTCATTCAGTATCCCTGCTTTTTCACTGTCACCCTCTACCCACATTCCCTTCCCTTTATTAAGCCTCAGTATCCCTCCTTTGGTCTTTCTTCGCTCCCTAATGTACCTATAAAAGGTCTTATCCCCCTTCTTAACAGAGTTGGCTATCCTTTCCTCGGTTTGGGCCTTTGCTATTCTGACTGCCTTCCCAGCCTCTTTCTGCTTTAATTGATAAAGTTCTCTGTCCTGCTTCTTCTGTGTTTCCTTATATTTCCTGAATGCTATCCTTTTCTCCTTAACCTTCCCTGCCACCTCTTTTGAGAACCATAGCGTTTTTTTTTCCTTCATTGTGTTTTGTTGATCTGCTTTACACAAAGGCCTCTATGATGGCTGTTTTGATTACTCCCCATTGTTCCTCCACCTCTCCTTCTTGCCTGTTTGCTAATGCTTTTCTGAGGCACTCTCTCATTTTCCAAAAGTCAGCTCTCCTAAATTCCAATACTCCTGGTTTTGTGTGGCTTGATTGTATGGCTGTGTTTATCGTGAACCACACTGTTTGGTAGTTGCTTGTTCCCAGATGGTGACCCACGTCTAAATCTGAGATTCTTTCTCCATCCCCATTTGAGGGTACTAGGTCTAAGATTGGTCCCTTCAGAGTGGGTTCCAATTCTAGCTGTCTGAGGGATGCCCCTTGTAGGGCATCAAGAATGACCCTGCTCTTGGATGTGCCTGCAGCAAAGGTGCTCCAGTTAACATCTGGCATATTCAGGTCCCCATCAACAATATCTTCCCTTTTTCTGCCATTCTAAGGAAGCCTTCTATCATTTCCTTGTCCATTCCCTTCCCCTGAGATGGGGGTCTGTATACAACCCCATGAGGATTGTGGTGCCATTTCCTGTCCCCAGGGTGACCCAGAGTGTCTCATCTGCTCCCTGTTTACTCTTTAGTTCTGTTGCTTTGAACCCATCCTTTACATAGAGAGCTACTCCTCCTCCTCTTTTACCCTCCCTGTCCTTCCTGTAGACTGTGTATCCTGGTATGGTTCTCTGTGTACCATGTTTCTGTGACTGCCACAATATCCAGGCAACCCTCTTCCATCAAGGCCACTAGTTCAGGGAGCTTGTTACACAGACTATGGGCATTGGTACTCATCACCCTCCACTTTTTGATGGTCTTACCCCTTTTAGCCCCATTTATGTCCTTACTGCCTTTGCCTTTTTTTCATTTACCTCTGTCCTGCTCCCTAATGACTTCTCTACCTTGGTGTTTACCTCACTAATTACCACGTTTTGTGGGGGGAGGCTGGGATTTCCCTGCTCCTTTTCAGTGCCTCCCCCCTTGGCTAGTTTAAATGCTTGCCAATGAAGCATTTAAACCTCTCACCTAGGATCCTGGTCTCACCCCCGGACAGATGCAGACCATTGCACCAGTATAGGTCTGCATCCCTCCAGATGGCTCCCCAGTCCCCAATGAAGCCAAAACCCTGAGTTCCACACCAGTTTTTCAACCATTTATTGAATTCCCTGGTGAGGCGTACCCTAGCATCACACTTCCCATAGACAGGCAGCACCTCCGAGAAGGTTACTGTATGCGCTACTTGTCTAAGGCCCCTCCCCAACTCTACAAACTCCTGTTGCACTGCTCTGATCCCATTCCTAGCCAGGTCATTTGTCCCTAGGTGGACAAGACATCCAGCTCCCTCCCTCGTGCAGCTGCTCCCACGATCCTGAGGATTCGCTTCCTGTCCCTCCAAGCCGTGGTGTCAGGGAGGCACCTTTACCTCCCTCTCCTCTTCCTCCCTCATTTCTACCCCCCTAATGATTGAGTCTCCCACCAGGAGTTGTTTCCTTCCCCTGTGGGGTCTCATGCCACCCTCCTGTGGGTCTCCTTTGTGAAGGTTCCCAGCATCCTCCTTGGTCTCCACTGCAGGTGCCTCCATAGAGGAACCACTATCCACCAGAAGAACGAATGAACTGTGGAGAGGTACAGCTGAAGGGATGCAACTCTGTTCCACCACCCTATCCCTCCCTGAGCCCACCCTGGTCCAGCCTCTCCTCTTTCTTGGCAACCTCTGAAGTAGTGGCATTGGCACTGGTGGTCCCTGGGTGGGGAAGGAGGTTTCACAAATCCTAGCCAGGTCAGCCTGGAGATGGGCAACCTCCTCCCTCAGACCAGAGAGGTGCCTGCAAATAGGCCAGCATCGCAGCCTCCAGAATGTCTCCCGGAACACTGCCACCCCACAGCCATTGCACTGCACCACTCCTATCATGTCTTATTTTGTGTCCCCTCTCCTGTTTCTCTGTATGCTTACCCTCTCCTATCCTTACAACTCTCACCCTTCCTGTTCTGGGACAGCAACTTCCTATATTCTTCAGTAGCCTCCTTCTTCCTTGCTCAGTGTCAGACCACCAGCAACTGGGAGGGGGGGGGAGTGAGCTACTTGTTTCCTTTAGGATTGACAACCAATGTTTTTCTATGATCCTTCCCTTCCTACTGCCAAACAGGAAGTTCCTGTTGACAGTCAAATCCATTGGCTATAAAAGTAGAACTGGCTTTGGGTGGGATGGAGGGCAATTAGTAAGAAAAAAGGCTAGCAACAGGAAGTTGTAATTTGAGTCACCTGCTTTTATAGTGTCTAAGCCACACCCCCAATTAAGCTCTCTCTCTCCTCCTACTGGTTTAGCATAGTAAACTAATACAGCACCCTTCCCAGCACAGAACACACACTGACTTTCTTTCTTTCTTTTCTTTCTTTTTTTAACCCTAAATAAGACCCCTTCTACTTCTAATAAAGTATCTGTTTGCTTACTCTCAACAGACACTGACTCCTGTTGAGATACAAGTGTTAAATTAATAAGAAAATGTAGCTTCTTTAAGTTAGCTGCTTTCTGCTCTACAAGCAAGGCTAGCAACAGGAAGTTGTAATTTGAGTCACCTCTTTTATAGCGTCTAAGCCACACCCCCAATTAAGCTCTCTCTCTCCTCCTACTGGTTTAGCAAAGTAAACTGATACAGCACCCTTCCCAGCACAGAACACATACTGACTTTCTTTCTTTTCTTTCTTTTTTAACCCTAAATAAGACCCCTTCTACTTCTAATAAAGTATCTGTTTGCTTAATCTCAACAGACACTGACTCTTGCTGGCATATAAGTGTTAAATTAATAAGAAAATGTAGCTTCTTTTAGTTAGCTGCTTTCTGCTCTACAAGCAAGGCTAGTAATCGTATTATTTAGCCAGGTCTCTGACACAGTGATGACATCAAAACAGTAAGAGTTAGACCAGGCTACAAATTGAGTCCATTTTGCTAGAAGGCTTTGAACATTTAAATGGGCAATTTTCAGTGTTGAAGTAGTGAACCAGAATGATAGTTAACTAATGTGGAGTCTAATTCAGCTCCACCATGGAATCTGGTTCCATATCGTAATAGTGATTATGGTGAGTGTATATCACTGAAAAGCAAATTGGCAATATATATTCCCAGGTGACCCGACATCTGGAAAAAGAGAAAAGTGTTTTTGAGGGGAGCTGCACCCCCCACCCCTCCAGCACTCCCCCACCACTACTGCACTTCCTTGAATAAGGATTCTCAACTCCGGGGGGTGCATGTCAGAGAGGGGGCAAAATCCCTACATCTTAAAAAATTAGGTGCCGTAGCCGCAGGCAGCAGCAAAATTTTCCAGCACCCGGTTCTGAACTCTGTACCTGCTGCACCAGAGTTGGCCACCCATACCACCACACCACACAGCTTGCTCAGTGGCAGCAGGTACAGCAGTCTCCCAGAACTCCTTCCCTGTCCCTCCCCTTCCTCTCCTCTTCCCCTCACTATCCCCACTTCCTGCTGCCATGTAGTACCCTCACATTTGCATAGGGTCACTATTCTTCCAGGGTAGCCCAGAAGGAAGTGCTACATATGAGTCGCTGATTTGATGGCCGTTCATATTCCATCACCATCCTCAGTGGAAAGCATGGAATCTAGGTCCTGGGTGGGGTGAATAGTTCCAAACATCAGCAAAAACATTACTAACAACCTTCTCAATCTAATTCTACTCTCAAACTGCCTTTCCCTTTTTGTGCACATTTTAGAAGATGTCAGTACACATCGTGTAGGCTGAATGATTAAAGTATGACAAAAATAAAAAAAAAAAAAAAAAAACAGTTTGTAAACCCATTAGTATAACTGGGATCAGAGTAACCATCTCACGTGACATTATGAGATGAATTTGTGAAGCAAAAATGGAAGGATAATATCAGGAAAAGGTTATTAACCTCAAAACCAGGGTCAGTACTAACGGGAAGTGTTCAGATGAAAAAGAATAGTAAAAAAAAAAAACACATAACTTCACGTTGCATAATGAAGAAAACAGTGAGCTTCAGCTAGTATACCGATTACAGAAACATGGTGATTGCTTGTATATGATTAAAGTCAAATATTACATATTATTTATAATGGATCAGAACCCTGTGTTCTAAGTATATTTTTATGGAGGAGGGTCACTCGCGCTACTCACTACCGCTTGCACTAGCAAGTGGTGCTGGCTTTTGAAATCAACAAGCCTTGCCCTTTTGTGATGTGCTCAGCTGCTGGCTCCACTGAGCCTCCTGCACACTGAGTCAGATAACAATGATGCAATATAAGGAGCAAAAGTTTCACCTGCAAGCAGGTCATCAGATCTTACAGCAGCAGTTCATTTGGCAGCAGAGTGGTCCAGGGCTGTAGAAGGCTCCTTGCTGGAAATATAGTGATAAAGCATTCCTATTGACTAGTGAGGGGCGCAGACTTTTGAAATTGACAAGCCTTGCCCCTTTATGACTTGCTCAGCTGCCAGCTCCCATGAGCCCCCTTCACACTGAGCCAGATAACAATAATACAATACAAGGAGAAAAAGCACCACCAGCAAGCAGGTCAGCAGATCTTACGGTAGCAGTTCATTCTGCAGCAAAGTGGTCCGGGACTGTAGCAGGCTCCTTGTTGGAAAGATGGTGATGCAGTGTTCTTGTTTACTAGTGAGTGGCATGGGCTTTTGAAATCGACAAGCCTCATCCCTTTATGATGCACTCAGCTGCTGGCTCCTCCAAGACCCCTGTACACAAGAATTGGTAGAGGCAACTAGTGCCACTGTCTTTAAAAACAAATTAGATGTTTGGTTGATGGATAATAGAAACATAGAAACATAGAATTTGACGGCAGATAAGGACCACTTGGCCCACCCAGTCTGCCCATTGCCCTACCTAATGGATAAGCTGCAGATCCTAGTTAACCAGCAGCCTACTTCTTCCTGCCCCCACCCCCTAGAATTGCCTTATGACTGTCCCATGTATGCTTGAATTCCACCACTGTTTTTGACTCCACAACCTCCTCCGGAAGGCCGTTCCATGCATCCACAGCCCTCTCTTTGAAAAAATACTTCCTTATATTACCTCTGAGCCGCCCCCCCCTCTATCTTCAAATTGTGCCCCCTTGTTCTTGCACCTCTCTTTTTTTGAAAGATGCTACCCTCTTGGACTTTGTTGATTCCCTTGAGGTACTTGAAAGTTTCTATCATGTCCCCCTCTCCCTCCTTTCCTCGAGGCTATACATATTAAGCTCCTTAAGTCTCTCTTCATATGTCTTCCGGTGCAGACCCTCCACCATTTTAGTTGCCCTCCTCTGGACAGCTTCCATCCTGTCTATGTCTTTGCAGAGATTGGGTCTCCAGAACTGCACGCAGTACTCCAGATGGGGTCTTACCAGCTGTCTGTACAGAGGGAAAATAACTTCCTGTTTTCTACTGGTTATGTCTCTCCCTATGCATCCCAGTATCCCCCAGCCCTCCTTGCTGCCCCCTCACATTGCTTGCCCACCTTTAGGTCATCTGATATGAATACCCCCAGGTCCCTTTCCATTTTTGTTGTTGTTAGTATTTCACCCCCCATTGTGTACTCTTCCCCTGGGTTTTTGTTTCCCAGGTGCATTACCTTGCACTTCTTAGCATTGAATCTAAGCTGCCATACATTTGACCATTCCTCTAACCTTGCCAAGTCCCTTCTCATCCATTCCACCCCACCTTGTGTATCAGCTCTGTTGCAGATCTTTGTGTCATCTGCAAAGAGACATACTTTTCCTTCCAGTCCCTCTGCAATGTTGCTTATAAAGACATTGAAGAGGACGGGTCCTAATACTGAACCCTGCGGTACCTCACTAGTAACCCCGCTTTCTTCAGAGTGGACTCTATTTACTATTACTCTCTGTGTCCTATACTCCAGCCAATTCTTTACCCAGGCTGTCATCTTGGGACCCACTCCCAGACTGGCTAACTTGTATATTAATCTTTTGTGTGGAACTGTGTCAAATGCCTTGCTAAAGTTTAGGTAGGCCATGTCCACAGCCCCTCCCTGATCTACTACTTTGGTCACCCAGGCAAAGAAATCTATCAGATTCATCTGGCATGACCTTCCCGCTGTGAATCCATGCTGCCTTGGGTCCTGTGCCCTCTGGCCTCTAGATACTCGACAATTCTTTCCTTCAGAAGTGATTCCATCATTTTCCCTACCACTGAGGTTAAACTAACAGGTCTGTAGTTTCCTGCTTCTGCCTTGTTCCCACTTTTGTGAATGGGAATCACATCTTCCCTCCTCCAGTCCTCGGGTACCACCCCATCCTCCCATGATTTGTTAAAGAGGGTAGTCAGTGGTGTCACTAATTCTACCCTTAGTTCTTTTAGAATTCTGGGATGAATCCCATCAGGCCCCATTGCTTTGTCCACCTTCAGTTTTAAGAGTTCTTTTAGAACCCTTTCTTCTGTAAATGGGCTGGTATCAACTTCTGTATCCAGAGTGTTTCTACTGTTTGTTTTAGGTACCTCCCCTCTTCCTTTGTAAATACTGAGCAAAAATATTTGTTTAGTATCTCTGCCTTTTCACAGTCACCCTCTGCCCACCCTCTCTCCCTTTATTAAGCCTTACTATCCCTCCTTGGTCTTCCTTTGCTCCTGATGTACCTGTAAAGGTTGTATCCCCTTCTTAACCTAGTTGGCTATCTTTTCCTCGGTTTGGGCCTTTGCTGTTCTGACTGCCTTCCCAGCTTCCTTTTGCTTTAACTGATACAGTTCTCTGTCCTGCTCCTTCTGTGATTCCTTGTACTTCCTGAATGCTTTCTTTTTCTCTTGAACCTGCACTGCCACTTTCTTTGAGAACCATAGTGGTTTCTTACATCGTTTCGTTTTGTTTATTTGCTTCACACAAAGGCTTGTTACCTCTGTGATGGCAGTTTTTATTATTCCCCATTGTTCTTCCACCCCTCCTTCCTGCCCATTTGCTAGTGCATTCCTTAGGCATTCACCCATTTTGGCAAAGTCAGCCCTCTAAAGTCCAGTACTTTTGCCTTTGTATGACTTGACTCTATTGCTGTGTTTATTGTAGACCATACTGTTCGATGGTCGCTAGTTCCCAGATGGCTACCCACTTCACATCTGTGATCCTCTTCATCTCCATTTGAGAGAACCAGGTCTAAGATTGCCCTCTCGAGTGGGCTCCAATGTAGTTGTCTAAGGTATGCCCCCTGTAGGGCATCTAGAATAACCCCACTCTTCGAAGTGGCTGCTGCAACTGCACTCCAGTTAACATCTGGCATATTCAGATCACCCATCAGCAATATCTCCCCTTTTTCTGCCATTCTAAGTATATTTTCTATCATTTCCTTGTCCATTTCCTCCCCCTGAGAAGGATGTCTGTATACAACCCCTGTGTGGATTGTGGTTCCATTGCTGGTCTCCAAATTTACCCACAGTGCTTCTTCTCCTCCTCCCCATTTTCCCTTTTGTTCTGTTGCTTTGATTCCTTCCCTTATGTAAAGAGCTACTCCTCCTCATCTTTTACCCTCTCTGTCCCTCCTGTAGATAGTGTATCCTGGTATGTTTACGTCCCAGTCATGGTTTTGTGTGTACCATGTTTCTGTGACTGCCACGATATCCAGATGTTCCTCCTCCATCAAGGCCACTAATTCAGGAAGCTTGTTACTCAGACTACGGGCATTGGTACTCATTGCTCTCCATTTTTTGATGGCTTTACCTTCTGTTGCAGCATCCCCCACTGACCTTTCTACCTCTGTCTTTTTCTCATTTAGTACCCTGTTTTGTAGGGAGAGGCTGGGATTTTCCTGCTGCTTATCAGTGCCTCTCCCCTTGACTAGTTTAAAAGCTTGCCAATGAAGCATTTAAACCGATTGCTCAAAAGACTTGTTCCCTTCCTGGACAGATGCAGACCATCCTGCCAGTATAGGCTGGTGTCCCTCCAGGTGGAACCCCAGTCCCCAGTGAAGCCAAACCCCTAGATAAATAATGTCCCACATAGTGTGGTGAACAGTCTTGATGGGCTCTGGCCTTCTGTTCTTTCATACCAAGTAAAAGTAAGTAAGTAATACCACAATTATGGAAAGGTGGGACAGGAGGTGACCCCATGAGATACAGCATCTGGTTTTCAGGAGGGTCCCTTGGGGTGTCAGGAGATGTCCCAATGAGATGCAGCATCTCATTTGCATGGAAGTTACTTGGCATGGCAGGGAATGGTCCCATGAGCTACATCACCTGTTTTTTGCTGGGCTCCTTTGGCAGCAGGGGATGGCCCCATGAGACACATCTGTTTTTAGCAAGGGTGATGGCTCCATGACATACAGCAACTGGTTCTTGGTGGGGGTCCAGTGGTACAGCAGGGGATGACTCCATGACATATTTTGTTTAATTTTCCTTGGGGTCCCCAGGTATGCAGCATGGTATTTGAAGTGCTGTGTTTGCAGTGCTCTGTATAATAGGATACACAAGTGCTAATTCTAAAGACTAGTCAGCACATCTGACTCAGCTCACAAAACCCTGCAGCGCTGCTGTTACATACTTGCGATATCTTGTGAGGGATTATTTATCAACATAGTACATAACTGTTTGAAAACAGTTTCTTGTAATGAAAACACTGAGAAAAGAGGTTGTTTTAAAACTATTTCTGTCATTTTGAAGCTTTTCTTTGAACCATAAGTGCAATCGGAATGATAGGATATCTAGTCTAGAGTACAGCACACAAGAGACCACCCTTATTCTGTCCCAACCATGTTTGCAACCATTTACTATGGAAACACAGACACTAAGGGAAAAAAAAAGAAAACATTCTCCATGTGAGGCTACAACTCACAACCTCAGCATTTTTCTGCTCAGTACTTTTAGGAGGCTATGTGCCAACTGTTGTGAATCAAAGTATTGGAGATGGGGACAGAACACAAACCTGGTAGTTCGCTATGCTGTCTTAGTGCACATACCTTGGAGTAAGAACATATAAAAAAGCACTCTGTGGAGGCTACAGTAAGTCAGCAAATAAAGGAAACTGCAGAGATAATATTAGAGCCATCAAATGTAACTTGCTACACAAAAACAACCCAATGTGTTAAGTGCTCCCTTAAGAAGGTCTGTGTGGAGAAGGGTTGTTTAAGAGTAGTTTGTAGTTCTGTTAAATGTCGGCCCATCGAAATTAACAGTGTGTATGATCCAATTTTATTATATTCTGAAGCAAGCTAATAAAGCAGTTTGTTGGGGGTGTGGTGCTGTTATATCTGAAATTCTAGGACACTGTGTGGACACTTCTTACAAACCACTGATATGATGTTTCAAGTTTTGTGAGCTGTATCATAATCCACTGCATTTTTGCACTTTACACTGAGGCACTTGCCTATCTTTAATAAAGCTGTTGGCTTGTAAGAGAGTTATATTTGTCTCCGATATTATCTGTGCCATTTTTCTTTAGTGCTAACCTAGTCTTCGCAGAGTGGAGCACACTGTTTTCTTTTTGTTTGTTTTTTTGTTATTGGAGATGTGGCTTTAGCTGGAATGAGTTTGTTCTCCACAGAAGGTAGCAAGGGAAAGTGTTTCTTTTTTTTTGGTTCGTTTGTCTATTGAGTTTGGAAAACACATTCAGCTTACATACATTATAACCACATACAGAAGAAACATTTTGGCAAAAATACACATCATAGTAACATTCCAGGGCTGAAGCATTGTATTTATAACTTCTCTTTACTGTAATTAAGTTTGTAATCCTATACATATACACAATCTCATTGTACAGGTTTGAACTGAGGGGCAGACCATATTAGGAGAGGAGAACACTGTGGTGAGCAGGCATGGGTTATTTTCTCTTCTTCAATGCAACCCTTCTCCAGGTCCTGTTCACTAAGGCGGTCCTTCCACATTTAATTTCCTAAGTTTCAAGGTGGGTGGAGCAGGTCCTTGGCTTTGCTGTTTAGCGGCAGGAGTGGACAGACCTATATGGACTGGAGAAAAGGAGACCAGACTTTGTGATAGTTATGCATCTTTTGCAGAAAGAAGCTTGACATTCTTGAGTAGGTAGAGAACATCACTATTGCTGCCTCCCACTCCCTACATGATGGCACATCCACTGTTCACCTCCTGAGCAGCAGGCATATGGCCTCTGTAGCTGACAGAAGTAGCCACGATCTTTAGTGAGAGGCAAGCTCCACCCTGGCTACCTACATGTCCAGCAAAAGCAGTGCTGAGGAGGAGGAGGGAATTTGAACCCCTAGAACTTTAGAGCAGTTTTCTAGTACCCTCTCCCAATAACCTCTGATAGGAGGACATGACCAAAGGAAGTGTGGCAGGTCTGCCACAGACCTCTTGCACCTCCAGCAGGTGTCATGAGATATTAGTCCCATTGTTTTCAGCTGTGAGGGTATCCGGTACTAGAAGTGCCTGACCTTGTTAAGGATTAACATACTGCGGGGATCCATACAGGTCTGATGCATCCATGTCCATTACTGTATCCATATCTTATTGGGGATTTGTATCTGCAGCACCTGTTCCTATTTTTGCTTATGCCACAGTGAGGGATCTGGGGTAGCTTCCCTGAGGAATTTATAGATGGTGCCCCAGGCCTGTTTCAGCCCTTCCCCACTGTTCTAAGGGTAGTTTAGGCAATTTGGGGGGGGGGCTACTGTGGATCATTTGCTACAGGAGGAACAGCTGCATGAGTGCAGCAGCCTGCTGTTATACATGCTTCTAAGTTGGAAGTACCTCCACAGGTCTTGTTTTGGAATGCCAAATTTCTGCTGTATTGTCTGGAAGGATTCTAATACTCTGCTGTTTGGCATGCTCAGGTCACGCCACACTCTAATGTTCCTCACCTGCCATGTTGGCCACACTATTGGTTTGGAATCTATACAGTAAATGGGGATATTCCATATTAAATGAAGGGGCCCTAGGTCTGTGCAGTGACCAGTTAGTTCTGTCACTCCATGCTTCATGTGTGGAAGCTATGGTAGCCCATTTGTGTACTCCACTAGGTAGGGGTCAGCTGAGATATGCTTCTGGGTGGGTACCACTAAACAGTCAATTCTCAATGTCAGTCCAGGCTGGGGTTTAGGGCCCCTGACTAGTAAAAATCTTGCATGTTTCTGCCATTAGAAAGGCATAGTGGTAGTCCTAAAAGTGAGGTAGGCCCCATCCCCCCTCTGGCCCAGTGATCCCTCAGTTTTGTCCTACTGTATCAAGGGGTGGATCCCTTCCACAGGAACTCCTCTATAATTCTGTCCATCTTCTGAAACCACTCCTGTGATATTGGGATGAGGAAGTGAGAGAGTATGTGAAAGATCCATGGGGCAGCTACCATCTTGACCGTGTTCACTTTTCCCACCAGAGATGGTTTTAGATGCTTCAACTTTTCTGTTTCATTGTGGAGTTTCTGAATTGCAGGCTGGAGGTTAATGGTCCCCCACTCTGAGATATCTGGGACAATCTGGATACCCAGGTATTTGATGTGACTGGGGTCCATAGCAATCCCACAGCTCGCTATTGATAATGGGAGGGTTTGGCAGTTTAGAAGAAGTACTAATATTTCAGATTTGGTCACATTAATTCAAAGCCCTGACAGGGCCACAAATGAATTTAGGCTGGAAAGCAGAGCTGGGCCTGCTTGTTTAACATCCTCACAGAGTACTAGGAAGTCATCCGCATATAGCTTTGTTCTGAATTCCCGTGTCCCTACCTAGAACCCTTATATTTCTGGTGGAGGCATATTTCCACTGTTAAGGGCTCAATTGCGATAATAAATAATAGGGGTGAGAGGGGGCTCCCCTGTCTAGTTCCTCTAAATAGGGGGAAGGGGGAATGGGCTTGATAAGGCATTATTGGCTAGTGCCAAAGCTGATGAGCTTAAGGGCTACTATCAGATATTCCAACTCCACCAAATCAAAAGCCTTCTTGAAGGCTTCTCGAAGTCAATAGTGATGGCTGTGGCTGGAATGGGAAGGGTGTCTGCAACCTGTAGTAGTGAAACCAGTGGTCTTAAGTGGTCTGAGTTCCCTCTCCATTTTAAAAACCCCACCTGGGATGGATGGATGATATCTGGAAGGACCCTTTCAAGGCAGCTAGCTAGCACTTTAGCTATAATTTTTGCATCCACATTGATGAGGGATATAGGCCTAGAACTGGAAGGGAGAGCAAGATATTCCACCCACCCCCTTGGGCAAGACTGTGATTATTGCTCTTTTGAGTATATTAAACAAAGCGGTCCTGGAGTGTGACTCCCGTATCATGCTCCCCATGGGTTGGACTGTCTACTCCCTAACCATTTGGTAGAATTCCACTGGGAAGCCATCATCCTCCTGGCCTTTGTTGGGCACCAGAGACTTCATGGCTGCTGAGATCTCCTCTTCCAATATTGGGGACTCCAGAGCTTCTTTTTGGCCAGGTGCGATTTTAGGTAGGTTTAAATTCTCAGTGAAGGCACCCAGCCTTTAGGAAAGGGTTGTACCCAGCCCCCTTTATCTTTGAGGAAAGAGATACACTGTACCTCTCAGTCTGTTGTTTACACAGGTTGATATGATAACAATCTACCCATTTCATCCCCTGTGTCCATAATCTGTGCTTTGTTCTAATTGTTTGGAGTTTGGCCATTCTGGTAACCCAATTGGTTAAGCTGTATCCTGATTATAGGTATCTCATGGGTGATTGATTTATTTTTAAGGGCCTTGGGGTCCTTCTTGTATTCCCCCTCTTTTTCTTTTAACAATGCCTCTAGCCTCAGACTTTTGGCTGCCCTGGCCTTCTTCCTGTAAGTTGCATAACTAATGATCTACTCTCTTATCATGGCCTTGAAGGCCTTCCATATTAGGGTCCCACCGGGTTATCCTGAAAGTAAAGCCTAGTTTCTTCCTTGATCCATTGCTGAAAGTCCTTGTCCTGACTTAGTTGGAGGTCCAGCCACCAGGTCTTAGATTTACTCAGGGTGGGGTCCCAAAGGGAAGTCAGGTTCACAGGGGCATGGTCTGAGATGTATATTGATTCAATGGTCATGGAAGACACCAATGGCATGACACCTGGAAATGCCAGCCAGAAGTCAAATCTACTGACCATACCCAGGGTATCTGAATGGTATGTATAGTCACACTTGGACAGGTTATGCAGCCTCCAGGGGTCTGTTAGCTAATGGAGGGCCATTAGCTCCTGTAAAGTGCTTAGAGCCTTTGTATGATGTTCCGGTCTACCACTGGACCGGTCCAGATGATGGTCCAGCTCTAAGCTGAAGTCCCCCCCATAACAGTTTGGGGTTGTCAAACAACAAGTCTAATAAGGCCTGAGAGACTGTATAGAAGAATTTGGGTTCATCAATGTTAGAGGCATACAGATTTCCCAAAAGAATAGCCCCAGTCAGAGTCCTCATTTTGACCAGTATCCATCTCCCTTCTGGGTCATTTGCTTGGGTGATGGGACCCATTTTAGGTTTTTGTGCTGAAGGATGGACACCCCATGCTTGGCTGATTTAGAGGAGCTATGTGATTCCCACCCTATCTACCCACTTTTTAATTTTGGGGCTTTCTTATGGACTCATTTAGTTTTCTTGAGAAACGCCACTTGGGCGTTGAGTTTCCTTAAGTGGGCTAACACTTCTTTTCTTTTTATGGGGGAATTGAGTCCCCTCATATTCTATGATATGAAAAGGCCATGAATAGCCATAATTCCAGATTCATACATTTAAAAAACATTCTTATGTCCTGGGTGTGGGGGGCTCCCACAGTTCCCTATGGTTTGTCCTGCTACATTAGAGGAGCTTGTTAACACACCAGTATAAAGCATCAATTATTATTCTTAGCTCCTTACCCTTCTTACCTGGCATGGTTGGCTTTTCCATCTCAAACTCTGTATTTTTTCCACTAAAGTAAACAAATCTTAAATGTAGCAAGTAATAAAGCAGGACCTATAACACATTTGTTCCTGGTAAGAAATTCTGCAGCCAGCTGGCCATTAAACACTAAACAAGGAAGCAAAAACAGTACAGAATAAAGTTTTGACAGTGGGGCATTATCCCCTTCTCAACTTTACCTTGGGGTTGAAGGCCTCTATATTAAGCATGAGGGCTGGCAAAATCATGCCCTTTGGCCCTCGAGAACCTACATCGGGGGGAGGTAAAATCCTTTGCTCCTGGTGAAACTCCCTGTATACCCTGCATCTTTACCAACTGGTAATAAATCATGAGATTCAGTCCATTGACAGTGAGGACTGAAAGAGAGATTACATTGAAGTTCAAGCCTGTCCTACTTTGCCCAGCTCGACCAGGGACAGTACTGTGCCTACAGAGGCTAAGCCTTGCTGCTTCCAGATGCCTTGGAGGGGGATAACGGCCATGAGGCAGTATACTGTAAGGGGGGAGGGTCCTGCCTAACCCCCACATATGCCCTTCTTCATTTTGACAGATCAGGGGAGAAGTCCTGGAAGAACTTAACTGGTCGTCCTTCCCATCACAGCTGGCCCCTTTCCCTTGTGATCTGGAGGATTACCTCCTTTACCGGGCACCTTAGTAATTTGCAAAGCATTGGTCAGGGTCTTTCCCCTGGCCTGAATCTCGGTGAAAGGCATTGTGCACCCTCTTGATTTCCAGCAGTGGGCATCCTGGGGTTTTTAAGATCAAAGGTATAGCAGTACGCAAGAAGGAGGGCATGTCCCAGCCTTCAGCACTCTCCGGGATGCCCACTTAATGGATGTTGCTGCTCCTGGCCCAATTCTCCATGTCTTCCACCTTCTCCAATAAGAACTGAATTTTCCGTTCATGCTCCCACGAGGTGTTGTGCTGATACTGGGAGGTTTCCCCTTCTGTTTGCAGTGACTTTTCAGTGGCCGCTACTTAGTTGGCTAGCGCTGTGAGAGCCTTGCTTGTGTGGGTGATAGTTTCTTTAAGCTCTGTGGTATTATGTAGTATCCATGCCAGCATTGCAGTGATGTTAGCCATCTCTGATGTATTTTTTTGCTTTAGATCCCATCTTGTGTGGGCACAAAACAGTAGCCGCTCATTTTGCCAATTGCTATCACGTGGCTGGAGATTTTGGCCCACGTTCAAACCGTCAGCCCCCGGTCTGTTTAGAGATCACTGGTGCACCAATACTGAGGCTGCAATTTCACCAAATTTTTACATAGTCAGGCTGCTCACAGTTCTGGCTTCTCAAGACTCTCTTTATTTCCACTTAAATGTAGCTGCAGTTGTCGGATGTTAGTTAAATCCCTCTTGGCTGGTCTGCACTAACATTTCAAGCTGCCACCATGCTTGATGTCTAGCTCACCCCGAAAGTGTTTCCTTTTAGAAAAAAATGCTTGCAGACTTATTAAGGATGGAGTATCTGCAAACCAAAATTCCTGCATGCTTTTAAAGACTCCCTGCTTGAGTTATAAAAATGTATGTTTACTGTGTCAGGAGTGTAACGGGGTGAGGGATTAGGATAATACAAATCCAGCCAGACCACAAGTCAGGTGCATAAAAAATGCACAACAGCATTTGTCTCTTTAATCCAATACATTGAAAAAATAAATAAAACATACAGAAAGTGAAAAAAAAAGGTTATTCAAAAGCAGCTAACTGCTTAGTTTCAACAGTTTCTGAGGCTGCGCTTCAGCCTAGCATACATTCCAAGGAACACTGTAAACACTGCACACTGCCAAAGGTCTTTCACCTTCCACCGCCAGTATCCAACTGACCTCCCTACCTATCTAACATCCCTGGTGGTAGCTTTTTATATCCACCCAGTGGTGACATCAGCATCAGGTGATCCTTCCCTTTGCTGATTTAATGCAAATATCAGACCTCCGGTCACCTTTTCACCCTCCATTAACATTCACCGAGGAACAGTACATATACATTCATCATATCTTACACTATACAGTACCTTTGTCTTGGTTTGAAGGCCTAAACTACCCTCGACATACTTAATGGGCAGTAATAGGGATAAGCCCCTCCCTCTGGCAGTGACCTCCCCTAAGCGGGACTGCCATAAATACTGGCAGTTGGAGGGCAGCCAGCCCCACAGGATCATCTACACAGCATACAGAGGGGTTTCCCACAGGTACTTGCCATTTCTTTATTCAGTTTAATACAACACACGTTTACTTCCTTCAGGATTCTGTGAGTTGGCAAGGGGAATGGGAGAATGAGGGTGTGCTCCTCTTTTCACTTCTCCTGCCAGCTCAGCAAACCTTCCCAGCAGTTATTTTAATGTATTTAATTTCCACCTGTATTTTAAGACCTGTCTTATGACAGTAATATACAGTGTGCTCCTCATGTTTTTTTATTTTCACTGGGCTGTATGCAGGGCAAGCAGTACACTTTTTCTTTTGTCCAAAGGCTGCAATTGTCAGCCATCAGGAAACATTTCATTTTTGCCCTGTCATTTTTTTTAGTTTCTCAGTCATCAGTCAAACATTTCCACATACAGTATTCTCATTTATTTCCAAGTTGCTAACCAGAACTATACGTGCAGTTCTCTGGGGGCAGGCAACTATGGGGTTCTTATTCATAAATGCCCCACAGTGCCCATTTCACCTATTGATTTAACTGCAATGTGTATTGTACGCACTAGTATCAGAGCGTGTTTCCGCTCTGATCTCCTGCCTGTCCATAATTTCTGTCTCAAAAATGTGGGGCATTACTCGGGAAGATAATCTTGCACTGAAGAAACAGTGCACCATGCGACTCTACTTTATCTTCCTTCGGGGGCTTTTTTGTCTACCTCAGATCAGACAACAGGGACAATTATCACCCTAGCATAATCTGCCTCCTCCCTGTAGTTGTCCACACAGCTCCTTAGCTATGTTCACTTTCACCAGACCGCATATGCAGTGTCTCATTCTGCCACTTCTCTCCCATTGGGAGCAGTGTTTTTTTCCTTTGCTTCGATAAGCCATCTTACCTTCTGATGGCTGCAACCCTCACTCAGCTCCTGTTATTTTCTTACAGAATTGTGGCCACACTCTCACTCTTTCGATCACTTTGTGGCTTCTTTTCTTTTACTCCACCTGCAGCTACGGGATTCTTCTATATTATAATTCCAGGTTCCCCGTAGCTCAGCATGTTCAGAGCTCATAAAAAAATGACTTTCCATATTGGAACTTTCTTGCCAAATAAGGCTACATTTTTTAATTATTTCGCTGTTCAGAATGGAAAGAAAAGAAATGAAAGCACTCCAGCCGCTTTCACTCAGATGGCTCCATTTGGAGAGCTATGAGAGAGGAGACATTTCTATTTTACAATAAGCCTTCCTATTTCATTTTTAAATCAAATCATTTGGATGCAAAGCACACTTCACCTTGAGTCTCCCCAACTAGCCAGGAAGCTTTTCTGGCCATTGAACCCTTACCTGTATAGAACAAGGGAACTCCTTTTTTTTTTAAATAGGGAAAGGGATAGTAAAGAGTGCACAGGTTCCTGCAGGTGGCCAAGCTAGCAGTGAAATGAGATTGAGGGTGAGAGAAAAAAAAAAGCAAATATAGCTGTTTAAATCAATATACAAGAACAAAAGGGTAAAAAGAATAGAGGTTGGTTTCAGACTATATGCCAGGGTTGTCTGCCAAGACAGAGGTTACCCTGTCACACAGCCCCCCTGTACAAGAGGCAACCATCCTATAACTGGCCTGCACCCTACCAGCACCCTGAAGGGGTTGGAACTTCTGACCAACCACACCAGAAGCTCCTCTCCAGGGTCCCTTTAATAAGTATAAGTATTGCCAACAATACATATCTAAACAGCAATACTCACAATACAGTACCCTCGGGCTAATACATCACTAGGAATTGGCATAGTATCCACATACCCAATCTGCTAATTCATTATTATACCTCAATACCATGACATGTAAAAGAGAAAGAAATATAAACTGCTGTTTTATGCTGTCTTCTGGCTTTCTCTAAACAAATATATCAGGGCGGCCTTATAGTCTCACACCAAGACTCTCTCCAGGGTGAGTAATACCCTGATCCAATTCCACCAGGCACAATGGACCTATACAGGGGCAGCATATCTGGATCCCACAGGACCCTAATTCATACATTTCCATGTCATATTATATTACATACATTCCATTTATTCATTTTAAACATACCAACCCTGGAGGTTAATCCTTTGACCTCCAGACCCTTGGTCATCCAATCTCTTGTGGGTCTGTAACCTAAAGGAAGCATAGGAACCTCCCTTGCCAAATACCTTGCAACCAAATAGATGGTTCCTAATTCCCAAAACCTTAGGGGTGTACCTGCAAACATCCTCTTCTATTAATGTACCATTGTTGGTCATTTGCTACCAATGTGTACCTTGTGCCCTATGTGGGAGTATCCCCCTTTTCCATCGGTGCCATTTCTTGCCCTTTACCCTTTGGGTCACTTCTCCCACACTCCTTCCAAGTACCTCTACCTGTTTGCCCATAGAACAGCTCTTAAGATATGCTGCCACCTGCTTATACATGCCCGGCCAATAAAAGTACAGGGTTATTTTAGCTAAAACCTCCCCATGGCTCTAAAGCCCATAGTGACTGGAGTGCGAAGCCTCCATCACCCTATGCCTATATGCCTCAGTGACCACTACCTGGGCATCCACTTGCTTTGTCCAGGGGTTGGGTCTTGTGTGATATAGAACTCCCTTCCTGAGTTCATACCACTATAACTGATGTGCCCCCTCTCTAACGTTAACCTGCCTCCCAGCCTGGATTTTAACATATGGGAATAACTGGGTTACATCAGGATCCCCAGCCTGCAATCTCCCCCAGTCAGTACTAGGAGAACAACCATTTATTACAGAAGGTGGTCCAGAACATGTCAAAGTCCCTTCAGGCAAATTCTTCCATCTTTCTTGGAGTCTTCTCCCCCAGTATCACATTGCCAGACATAGTCTTACCTGCGGTCTTGTCTTCCCATTCACTGTCCTCCACCAAGTAACAGCCCAGAAAAATAGGCAGCAAAAGAATGTCCTGTGATGTCAGCTACAAATGCTCCATCATGGGGTAATCCTCCTTCAGAATCCATGGATCCTTCTCCACCGATTCCTCCTGAATCATTCCAGATGGGACTCCTCGGGCAACATCTGATACTGATACTGGTACTCTGCCTCCTTGCTGTGTCAGTCCACCTCTAGCCATCACCCACTCATCCATTGTTTGGGCCGCATCAGGTTTTCCACCTGGCCTTCAAATTTGCCTTGACTCATCAATGATCCTTGTTACATGCGCACACCTCCAGCAGCCGAAATCCTCATCTTGCCTGGTGCCATGCACATCTTCTAGTTATTCTGGGTAGCAGGGCTGGTACCAACTGACTGGATTCCCCCTTGTTTCCTTGGACTTCCAGTCAGATCCCACTTCTGACGCCAGTGTAAAGGGGTATGGGATTAGGATAACACAAATCTACTGTAGCAGCCATAGACAGATATTTGCCAAAATTTCTGTAATATTTCAAGAAATATCTCCTACTTTCTGCATTCCTACAGTAGGGACAGCAGAGACAAACTCTTCAGAAATTTTGCAAAAATATCTGGAAATAGCTGGCAATGTATCTGGCTACTACTAGGCAGACCACAAGTCAGGTGCTTAAAAAACACACAAGTATGTTTATCATTTTATTCTAATATGTAGAAAAAATAAATAAAACATACAGCAAGAAAAAAAAGTTATTCAAAAGCAGTCAACTGCTTAGCTACAACAGTTTCTGAGGCTTTGCTTCAGCCTAGACTACACTCCAAAGAACAGTGTGAGAGCTGCACACTACCAAAGGTCTTTCGCCTTCCACCGCCAGTATCCAACTGACCTACCAATCTATCTAACACCCCTGGTGGTAGTTTTTTATATCCACCCAGGGGTGACATCTACACCAGGTGATCCTTCCCTTTTTTTGTTAAATGCAAATCTCAGACCTGCAACAGTTTCTGAGGCTGCGCTTCAGCCTAGCATACATTCCAAGGAACAGTGTAAAAACTGCACACTATGAAAGGTCTTTCACCTTCCACCACCAGTATCCAACTGACCTCCCTACCTATCTAACACCCCTGGTGGTAGCTTTTTATATCCACCCAGTGGTGACATCAGCATCAGGTGATCCACCCATTTGCTGGTTTAATGCAAATATCAGACCTCCAGTTACCTTTTAACCCTCTGTTGACATTCATAGAGGAAAGGTACATATACATTCATCATATCTTACACTATACAGTACCCTTGTCTTGGTTTGAAGGCCTAAAATACTGTTGGCATACTTAATGGGCAGTAATGGGGCTAAGTCCCTCTCTCTGGCAGAGATCTCCCCTAAATGGGAGTGGCATAAACACAGGCAGTTGGTGGGCAGCCATCCCTATAGGAACATCTACACAGCATACAGAGGGGCTTCCCACAGGTATTTTCCATTTATTTAATCAGTTTAATATAACACACATGTTTACTTCCTTCAGGATTCTCTGAGTTGACAAGGGGAATGGGAGAATGAGGGTGCGCTCCTCTTCTCACTTCTCCTGTCAGCTCAGTCAACCTTCCCAGCAGTTACTTTAATGTATTTAATTTCCATCTGTATTTTAAGACCTGTCTTATGTCAATAATTTACAGTACACCCCTCATGTCTTTTTCACCGGGCTGTATGCAGGGCAAGCCGTACCCTTTTTCTTTTGTCCATTGACTGCAATTGTGAGCCAAAGAGAAACATTTAATTTTTGCACTGTCATTTATTTTAGGCCAAACATTTCCCCATAAAGTTTTCTCATTTATTTCTGAACCACTAACCAGAACTATATCTGCAGTTCACTGCAGGCAGGCAACTACAGGGTTCTCATTCATAAATACCCCATAGTGCGCATTTTGGCTATAGTTCTAGCTGCACCGTGGTGTGTATGCACTTGTACTAGAGTGCGTTTCAGCTCCGATCTCCTGCTTGTCCATAATTTCTGTCTCAAAAATGTGGTGCATGACTCAGGAATGTAATCCTGCACCAAACAATGGTGCACCATGCGGCTCTAACTTTTCTTCCTTCGGGAATTTTTCTGACAACTACAGGGACAATTATCACCCTAAGCATAATCTGTCTCTACCCAATAGTTGTCCACATGGCTCTTTAGCTACTTTCACTTTTAACTGATTTTATTAAATGCATGTACATTGTAATTGTATGTTGTATTTCTATTTTTTTTGTGGCTTGTATTTATTTAACTGGACACCAGTGAAAATGGACATTCTTTTGCTCACTGGTCACCCAGTATAAAAAATAAACAAACAAATTTTCAATAGACCACATATACGGTGTCTCATTTTGCCATTTCTCTCCCCATGGGAGCACTGCTTGTTTCCTTTGTCTGTATAAGCCATCTTACCTCCTGATGGCTGCAACCCTTGCTCAGTCTCTATTATTTATTTATAGTATTATGGCCACACTATCTCTCTTTTGATCATTTTGTGGATGGTTTTATTTTACTCCACCTGTAGCTACGGGGTTCTTCTATATTGTAATTCCAGGTTCACCGTAGTGCAGCATGTTCAGTGTATGTATAGCACTGACTTTCCATATTGGAAATGTCTTGCCAAATAAGGCTTTTTCTGAATTTTGTAGCCATTCAGAATGACAAGAAAAGAAAGGAAAGCACTCCAGCCACTTTCCCTCTGACAGCTTCATTTGGAACTATGAGGGAGGAAGCATTTCTATTTTACAGTAAGCCTTCCTGTTTCCTTATTAAGCAAAATAATTGTTGTGCAAAGTGCACTTCACCTTGAGTTTCCACAACTAGCCAGACAACTTTTCTGGTCATTGAACCCATAGATGTATAGAATGAGGAAACTCTTTTTAAAATAGGGAAAGGGATAGTACAGAGTGGAGAGGTTACTTCAGGTTGCCAACCTAGTAGTGAAATTAGATTGAGGGTGAGAGAAAAAACAAAGATATCTGTTTAAATAAGTATACTGGAACAAAGGGTGAAAAGAAAAGGGGGAAGGGTTCAGACTACATACCAGGGGTGTCCACTAAGACATGGGTCACCCTGCTACAAGGAGTAGTTTGTGATCATTCTGTCATGAGTCCACATTAGAGTTTTATCTCAGCTTGTACTTTGAAACTGGTTGCTCAGTAGAAACATACATAAAAACATAGAAGCTGTCAGCAGATAAGGACCTCCTGGCCCACCTAATCTGCCCTGTTTTCCCTGCCTATAGTTACACCACAGACTCAACTCGGTCTACAGTAATCACACCCCACTAAACCAATAAACTTGATAAAAAAATAGTTTCAGTTTTGACTGTGTGATGATTTTATGTGTTCTCATCTACATGGGAGTATTTCCATATACTGTAGCAAAATCTGGTTTTGAAAAAGTGCCCTTTGTAATGTAATAAATGCCCTTCTGATATTCAGCCCCCTCATCTTTTACTATCTTTTGGCACCCTGCAAGTAGTCACTTCTGAAGATCCATTTCAGAAATTCCATTTGTATGTTTATTAAATAAGTATGTTCTCTCTAACTTTTGTATTCCGTGTTTGTTCTAACATGCTCTTAATTCTACTTTACTGCTACTGGATTGTTTTTTATTACTTTATCTCAACAGCTATAGATTTGTGTGAGTGAATGGCCTGGAGGGTCCTGTGCTACCACGGGCAAATAAGGCTACAATTACACTATTTCAAAAAGTAAGGAAATTCTCTGCAAAAAGACTGCCTTAATGCATCAGTTAGGGTTGATATCAAACTGTAAAAAGCAGGGAAATATGATGTTAGAGATTCCAATCCTAACACCCCACCCCCACCATGCACACACTAACAGGTGTCATAAGTGTGCCTTGGAGTCATCAACCCTAACACTTTCATTTTCTTTTCATTGACTATGAGTCTATGTTTAGTGAACCAGTCAACAACAGTAGAGAAAAAAATACAGAAATATCTTACTCCACTTCCTAAATTTCTCAAAGTAGAGAGATCTTACCAAACAGGGCATCTTGGTGAATCAGAGTAGACTCAAACCTTAGATGTTAGCTGATAAAGGTCCCAAAACCTGATTCATTTGTCTCTCACAAAACTCAGGTTACCAACTATTCCACCCATCCCCAGCACACGTGTCCTATGATGGGAGTCAGTATAGCACAGTGGTTTAAGGCTCTGAGCTGCAGATCTGGAGACCTGGGTTTGAATTCCACAGCTGTCTAGGTGCATACCATGTGATCCTGAGCAAGTCACTTAACTTTCTTGTGCTCCCAGGTCGCATCTGGAAACAAGCTTCAGCTGAGTGTGCTACTCCTGGTTAAACAATGTTCCCTTTCCCTTTCTTATGATATCACTTTCAGCCCAGTTCTTTGTGTCTTGAGAACTGGGTCCTTTTGGGAAACCAGTCTGATCGGGATTCTGTGGAGACTGACTATTCCAGAGGGCATTCTCTTTCTCCTATCTCCTGTCTTGCTCAGCAGGAGTGACAGTTTTAGTTGTTAGCTAGGGCCCTTTATGAAACATAAAAAGCCTTTTTTTAGCTTTGAAACATGAAACGACTGTATTAGTGTTTAGCTCTCCCATTATCTTGTCAGGGGGTCCAGACCCCCCCCACATAAAAAAAATTGTGTTCATTGGTGTTGCCTCGCTGGAAGTGTACATCACTGTTTTGGTTTTTAGGTGATGTACACTTGCTGTAATGGCGATCGCTATTTGGTGATCACCATTATGACATGGAAGCTCACAGATCCATTCAGTCTCATGAATACAGCTAGAAGAAAAAAAAAACAACAGTACAAAACTGTATGGCAAGTTGTTGCACACACATCTAGGAAATGAAAAAAAAAACAGCAATCTTTTAGCACCCCTAAATGACATTTTTTTTTCATGTCAGTTGACTGGCTCCCACTGCTATGCCCCCAGTTCACTCTTTGTGTGTACTCTACATTAGTTTCTGAAAAAGCCTCTCCTACTTACAAAAGGGATAACAACTATCGTCTGAACTGCCTGCCCACATTGGCATGCTGCAACTCACTCTGGTGCCTAATGTCCATATTAGAGGACTGCAGCACCATCCTCCACCTTAGCAAGTTTTTGTTCTATCTGCTTGCCTATGCAGCCATGTAAGGGGGTTGTGGTTAGTGACCAGGTTAAACTCCCACCCATACAAATAAGGTTGCAGCTTCTACAAAGTCCAGACAGTATCTAGACACTCCTTCTCTATTGTGGTGTTGGCTTCCTCTCTGGGCAGCAACTCCCTGCTCAGGTAGACAACTTATAATTCCTCTCTCAAGTGTGTAACCTGACTCAGAACCATGCCTAGCCCATGATCAGATGCACATGCATGCACAATAAACCTAAGAAAATAGACTATGCTGGTGAGCACAGGCATCCAAAACAATGGCTGCTTCATCTGATGGAATGTGGTACCACAGGTTTCTGTCCACCAAATGTTTTCTGGCATTTTTCTTCCGAGGGAGTTCTGATGGGGGTTTTGCCATGCTGCTGAAATTAGTCACAAACTTATTTTAGTACTCTGCCATCCCTAGGAAGGCATGTACTTTTCCTTTAGTTGTGGGCTTGGCCCATCCCTGTATGGCCTCAATTTTCAGTGGCTCATGGCAGATGTACGTATTACCTACCCTATGCTCAAGGTATGACAATTCTGCTATTCCTACTTTGCATCTTATCACCTTGACTGTCAGCCCAGTGGCCTGCTGTTGGCAGAACACTTCAGTTACATTCTTGACATGATTCTCCAAGGTCTAGCTAGAGATGGTGATGTTACCCATGTACACCTGAGCAAAGTTTCCTTCCCCATTCAGAATGTAGTCCATGAGCCATTGAAAGGTTTGTGGCACATTCTTCATCCCAAATAGCACTATTCTGAACTTAATTAATTCAAACATGGTGGTGAAGGCTGAACTGTCTCTGGCTTCAGGGTCAGGGGTACCTGCCAAAGGCCATTCCTCAGGTTTATGGTGGATAGGTAAAGGGCTCCCTCTAATATCTTGAGGATGTCGTCTGTCATGGGCATGGGGTATGTATCCAACTTTGTGCAGCTGTTATCCTTTTTGGGAACAGTACCACTGAGGAGACCCAGGGACTACTTGTTTCCTTGATTACCTGGGAAGTTATCATTCTGTTAAGCTACCTCTCTAGGCACTGTTGGGCAAATGCAATGAGCTCATTGAGCCATGACCTGAACTTCAGGACATACTCCAAAACAGATTCCCTTGGGAAGCAAGCTTACCCTGCCATTCATCCCTTACTAAATCAAGAGGCTCCTTACCCTAAGGTAAAATGGGAGCTTGAAGGATAAGAACCCTGTGGACTCCTGTGATACTTCCCTATATGAGAATAAGAGAAGGCGTAAAGATTTGTTGCACTTCCTCACATGCTGGCCAGCAAAATGCCTTTAACATGGTCTTAAGACACCCATTGAATAGCTCAACCAGTTCATTCGTCTAGGGGTGGCACAGTGAGGCCCTGAGCTGCCTTAACCACACTTTTTCCAAAGACTAACCATCTTATTAGACATAAAGTTGATGCCTTCATCTAACAGAATCTCCTGGGAAAAACCTCACCTAGGTAAATATCTCCAGCACTTTGTTGGTCACCTTCTCAGTCTTGATGGAAGACAAGGGAACTGCCTCAGGGAGGATTAGGGTGGTGGAATATAGGCACTTTCCAAATCCAGTTCCACTACATAACTCCTACATTGACCTGGTGGAATGGGACTGTCACACCTAGGCACCTATAGTAGTGACCAGAGGGGATGTGGGGATCCTCCACAGTGGAGAACCAAAGGGCAGTATCAGAGGATCCCATAGGAGGAGGAAGTGAACCCTGGTGAGAAACGTTCAAGTTTATTCTAGGAAATTTCTGTTGAACAAGCTCATTCACAAGGAGGTCCTTTGACACAGACAGGTAGTTATAGATTGCATAATCAAAAAAAACAGTACAAATTCAAGTACAGAATTATGGGCAATCATTAACATGTTGCTTAAAAATGACAATGACATGCAATTACAGAAAAAAGGTACAAAGTGCCTGTTTTGGAGTATCAAGGCAGCTAATTTCTAGGTAAGTAAGAGGAAGCAGTGGGCTAGGGTTAGAGCAGTGAGCTAGGATTTAGAAGCAGCTGCACGTATCTTTTATTTTTGCTGCAGCCAACCTTTTAAATAGGCTGACAGGGACAGTACTGGGAAGCTTCAGTATGCCTCGGAGCTGATTCCAGATAGTTGGGAGTGTGCTCGATGTGGCCCGCTTGCCGAGTGAGGTGCGAGTTCTTGGTACATCGAGGAGGAAGAGGTCATTTCTCCTAAGAGAGTAGGTGTTATGGGAAATATGGAAAAGGGTTGTGAGATAGTTCAGGAGCTTGTTTAGTAGTAGCTTAAGAGTCCAGATACCAGTATGAAGCATGCATCTTGTTGAGAGTGATGTCCAGCCAGCGGCTAGGTACAAATCACAATGGTGGGTTCGGTAGGGTAGGTTTGTCATGAACTGTATGGTGCGGTAGTAGAGGACATCTAGTTTGTTGAGTCCTGAGGCAGCTGTGGAGGAATAGATTAGAGCTCCATAGTTGAGTAGTGGCAAGAAAGTAGCCTGGACCAGCCTAGTTCTGGTACCCAATGGAAAGAGGGACTTGTTACGGAAGAATAAACCTAGCCTAATTTTTAGCCTCTTTGCCAGATCGTTGAGGTGGTCATGAAACAAAAGCTTGTTGTCTAGCCACATACCAAAATATTTCAATTTGGAGGTGATTTCAAGGGTTTCACCTAGGGAGGTAGTGATGAATTATTTGTGCATGTTTACAAGGAAATTGGAGGTGGTATTTGGGGCAAAGAACATGGCCTTAGTTTTTTTTGGCATTGAGGAGTAGTTTGGCATTGATTAGGTTGATTTCTAGTTGTGGAAAGTCAGTTTGGAATACATCCCTCACTTCAGCCAGTGTAGGGCCTGATGTATACAGTACAGTATCATCAGCAAAGAAATGCAGATGGGACTGGGATATATGTGTGTCAAGGTTATTGATGTACAGAGAGAAGATCATGAGACCTAATATGGAGCCTTGTGAGAGTCCCCTGACAACTGGGAGGGATGCAGAAAAGAGGCCACCAGCTTTTACTTTCTGGGTCCTACCAGACAGGTAGCTGGTAAACCACGAGGCAGCAAGGGGGGTGGCGCCTACTTTTATTAGGCTCGAGACTAACAGATTGTGGTCGACAGTGTTAAATGCTTTGCTGAGATCTAAAAATACTGTGCCAGTAATTTTCTTGGAGTCCATGGCTGTGATCCATTCATTGGTAACTTTGGCTAGAGCAGTGACTGTACTATGGTTGGGCCGGAAGCCAGATTGCACAGGGTTGAGGATTGAAGATGATTCGATATGGAGTTTCATTTGGGAGTAAACTAGCTTTTCAAGGACTTTGGAGAGGACAGGTAAGATTGAGATGGATCTATAGTTGTTTAGGTCGCATGGGTCCCCTGACTTGAATAATGGGAGGACATGGGAGGATTTCCAGCAGGAGGGAACAGTGGCAGTGGAAATGGAAATGGAAAGATTGAATATGTGGAGGATAGGAGCAGTGAGGTCGAGATAGCCTAGTTTAAGAAAAAAAGGTTCTAGACCATCATCCTCTGCACTCTTTCAAATGTCTATGTTAAGAAGTGAATCTTTGACTTCTTTATAGCTAAGAGGGAACAACTGGAGCGGGCGGATCAAAGTTTGCGAGTCAATGTTATTACAGTCTTGGTTGCTACCACAGGCTGCATAAGGTGAAGAGTCGAAAGCTAGGCCAGCAGTTACAAAGTGATTGTTGATTTCCTCGAGGATTAGGCAGCTGTTTTCCACAGCTCTACCATTACTGAGGATCTTCAGAGGGATGGAGGGGGCTACATGCCAACCTTCGATGGACTCGAGTGTCTTCCAGATTTTTGGGAATTCCCTTTTGATGTTCAAGGGGTGGAGACATAATAGTTGGCTTTGCTGGCATGGATTTATTTAACACAAGTATTTCTAGCTGCTCTGAAAGCTTGCCAGTCAGCTGGGCTTTTGGATTTTCTAGCCTTAGCCCAGAGTTTATCATGGCATAGGAGTGTAGCATTGAAATCTGATGTAAACCATGGGTTGAATGTTTTACACACCCTGACTTTGATCATAGGGGCATGCTTGTTGGCTAGCATGATGAAGTTGTCATTAAGGACAGTGACCACCTCATCGATCACTTTGGCAAGGTAGAGGTCTTGCCATCTAATTTTGCTTAAGTGTGGTAAGTAGTCTGATGCATTAAACTAGCAAAAGGATGGCTTAGTTATGAGTGTTGGTTGCTGTTGGGCTATAATTTATGATCCTGTAAAAACAACCACCCCATGATCACTCATGTAATAGTGGAAGACTGCAGAGTGAAGAATTTTGTGGGGATGAGTAGAAAGTATGACAACAAGGAGTGAACTGTTATCAGGATTGGATGTATTGGTTCTAGTGGGTTCACCGACTAAATGGGCTAAGCCGACTTTGTCACAGAAGGATTTCAGGCTGTATGACTTGGGGGTAAGCCAGTCCATATTTAAATCCCCAAGCATTAAAGTTTCAGTGTTGACGGAGGTGAATAAGGATTTAAGTATGGTGAGGATGTCAGTGTCACGAGATGGGGGCGTAATAACCACCAATAATATTGAGACATTCAGTGGATAGAAGTTGTAATTTGACAGATACAATTTTGTACTATTTAGGTTTAGATTTACAGTGAATATCACTGACTGTAAACTTAGATTTAGTGTAGATGGCCACACCACCCCCTCTGGCTTCCCTATCTGCCCTGTGCAGATTATAGCCAGGAAGGGAGACTTGTTGATCTATGCTTGACTTTTTGAGCCAAGATTCAGTTATACAGCCCATACCTGGAGCTGATCAAACTTTTTTGTGAGGCTCAATATATTGACTAACATTAACTTAAGTCTGGGTGCAGATGCACATTCTGCGGGAGATGCAAGTGGTAATGGGGGTCTAGGGTTTAGCTCCACATTACCTGAACAGAGAAGGAGCAAGAGAAGCAGTTTCTTGATCCAGTTTTTGCAAGAATAGGAGCACTTTTTTCCTTTGTGACCTTCTGCAAGGTGATGATGGGTGCAACGTAATGCTAGTGCAGCAGTGAAGGGAAGCTAGGGAGAGTGCTCTGATCGACATATATGAAAGGAGCAGAAAGTGCAAAAGTGAAGGATATGGGCTGAGGATAAAGGGAGGTGGACATATTAAATAAGGGGAGGTGCAGCGGCATGAGGTTCCAGTTACAGGATTGGAAATTTCTAGAGGTGAGCATGATCCTTGTTCTTTGTTGTGGTGAGCCGCTATGGATAAGGTGGGCAGGAATAAAAAAAAACTTGAATATAAGGAGCGTGCCATGGCACCACAAATGCAAGGGCTAGGAGAGTTATGGACACAGTTGGTTAAGTGGATAGCAGAAGACAGGATTAGGAAGTGTCATGCCTGCCAGAGACAGCAAGCCTGGTGTGCAGATCAGTAGCTCTAAGGAGGAGTAGAAGCATACAGAAGGATTGGGTAGGAACTTGGTCGGTGGTGGCCAATCAATCAGCATCAATCAGTAGAAGAGGGAGGGGGCAAAGACTGATGAATATTGATAGACTGACCACACAATAAGTGAAATGAGACAGGAATTGAATTGTATTGTATTGGGTTGGATTGGGTAAGTTTGCTTATGACTGGGCCCTCTAGTGGCTAAAACATATAATCTGCTAATGGAAAAGTCAGCACAAAAAAAAAAAGAAAGAAAATTTAGGCAGCAGTTCAAATCTCCAGGAGCTGAAGCCAGTCAGAGAGAGACAGAGTGCTGAATCTGCCTATAATAGACCCAATTTCAGGCACCAACCACCAACTGAGTTCAAGACTAGCAAGCTGGACTGGAGCTGCTTTCCTGAAGTGTACCTGGAATTTTGCTCTTGAGGGCAGGCTGGGGAGCACCCTGTGGCTGGCTGTATTCAGCACCAGATAGCTAATGCAGAATATGGAATCCCCTCATGGAATCCTGGAATCTTGCTCTTGAGGGCAGGCTGGGAAGCACCCTGCAGCTAGCTGCATTCAGACCAGATCACTATTACAAAAGATGGAATCCCCCCAAGGAATCCTGGAATCTTGCTCTTGAGGGCAGGCTGGGGAGCACCCCATGCTGGCTGCATTCAGCACCAGACCACTAGTGCAGAAGATGGAATCCCCCTCAGGGAATCCCGAAGATCGTGATAGTAAGGGGGATAGAGCTGGGAGTAGGTAGAGGTGAAGATATGGAGGTTTGGTGCCTTCCTGGTGCCACAGCATGCAGGGATGGAAAGATGATCCAAAAGATCACTGAAGCAGCAGGAAGAGACAGAGAACTAGACATCATTATCCATCTGGTGACTAATTACCTGGCTAGGGATGAGTCAGTTGTAGTGCAGGAGGAGTTCAGGCAGTTGGGGAGGAGTCTTAGGCAAGTAACATGATCTGTAATCTTCTCAGAAGTGCTTTGTGTTCATGGCTGGGAAGAAGACAAGAGTCTCTGCACCAAAAAGGACTGTGCATGGTGCAAGATGGAGGGCGTCAGTTTCATTCGAGACTGGGGCACTTCCTGGAGTGATAAGGGCCAGTACAGGGGTGATGGCCTGTATCAGTCCGGGAGGGACACTGTCGTCCTCGGTGAATGCTTTAAATGCTACATTAGCCAGCTGAGGTGGGAGGCAGAGTGTGTCAGGGGGACATGAACTGCCCCCTCAACAAGTTCTAAAGGTAAACAGTGGGTATCCTTATGGAGAATCACAGCAAAAAACAAAAATAAAGTAGTTCAGAGGGTAGAAGAAAATAAAAATTATATGAAGAGTAGTGGGCGAAACAAGGGAGGGCAATTGAGTGAAAGGAGTGGGGTGACCACATAACCTGTAGAGCCATATGTGCAAATGCTCAAAGTCTGGGAAACAAGGTTGCAGACCTAGGGGCCACCATGGGGGAAGCAGACCTGAACCTGATTACCATTACAGAGACCTGCTACAATGAGAACCAGAGCTGGGATGTGACCATACCAGGTTATACTCTGTTCAGAAAGTACAGGATAGGGAGAAAAGGAGGAGGAGTGGCTCTTTATGTAAGATACAACATTAAAGCCACAGGCATACAGGGGTAGCGGGGAAGAATGCAGGTTCTGAGGGTCACTCTGGAGAGAAGGATAGGGGTCAATATTCACATGGCAGTAATCTAGAGACCTCCAGCATGGGGGGAAGGGAGGTGGATAAGGAAATGATGGAAACAATCCATGGGATTGCTCACATGGGGGAGGTGTTACTAGTAGGAGAATTCAATCTACCGGATGTGGATTGAACCCTCCCCACAGTGGCATTAGACGGGAGTAGGGACATCCTGGACTTCTCACAAGGGACATTTCTCAGTCAACTATTTAAGGAACCCACTCACGAGGTGGCATTACTGGACCTGGTACTAACAAATGGGGGTAGTGATGCTGATGTCGCAGTGGGGGACCACCTGGGTACCAGTGATCACCATACAGTGTGGTTTATTATATAAGGACTGGGACAGAACTAAACCACACAAAGATGAGGGTCCTGGACTTCAGGAGGGCCAATTTTAAGAAAATGAGAGAATGTCTTTAATGGACTTCATGTTGTGGACTTCAAGTTAACTTTGAGTTACAGTTTGAGAAGGCAAAGTTTGTAAGAAACAGCCCACAGATCACATGTCTGACTGTCTGCAGGTCACATGATGCAGGAAGGCAGTTAATCAGGCAGGAAGTCAGTGAACTAGTTTTATTTTCTCTTGGAGAAGGAGCTAGATAGAGTGTTTACTGTGTGCTTTGTGCTACATTGCTACTCAGTAGATTTTCTGATTTTTCTGCTGTAAAGTTTGTTTGATCATTTTGTTTATATCTTCATGAGTTGATTTGAAACCTTAGCTTAGTTTAAAAAAGTTTTTTCTTAGTTACTTAGTTTTAGTTAATAATATTTTACTAGCAGTAGTTTTTTTAATACTGTTACTAGTAGTTTTTTGAGTTAGTTTAATAATTGCATTTACGTTTTATTACGATGGATAGAGGTGGGCAAAGCGGTGGGCAGTGGGGGCCCTGAATTTGTGGTGGCCTGGGGCTATTTGCCTCAATCAAGGTAGTGTTTCTACCTCCAGTGCTCCCCCATAGCCAAATGTTTCCACTCGAAGTGGACTTGTGGTGCCTGAAACAGCAGCAGCAGCTGCTGCTTCTTTGGACAAGAGTGTTGCCACTGCCATCTCTGCAGCACTGGTGGCTACCAGTGACCCCATGCAGCAGGAACAGCAGCAGCCAGAACAACAGCAGCAGCAGCAGCTTGTTGCCCCTCCCTCAACTGCAGAACAGCAGCCGAGAATAACTGGTGCCCCCCACTGCCTGTGCCTGGTACTCGCCACAGCTCATCAGTTTGGGATATTTTCATCTCCCTCCCAGGTGACCTGACAGTTGTAAATGCAAGATGTGTGGAATGCTTGTTTGTCATGGTCACAAGGGCAGCCACTTGTGCATAGGTGGGCAAATAACCCACCTGTTAGTGCACCACCATGTCCAGTGGGAGGTAAAGATGCAGGAGATAGCAGCAGCTCCTGCACTGGAAGAGGTGGCTGAAGAGAGAAAGTGCATCAGAATGCACGGCATCAATGCTGAAAGGACAGTGTATAACTACAGTAGTGGTGGCTCCTGCAGCTGCAGGTGACCCATCCCAAATTCCTGCCACACAGGCAGACCTTGCCATCCAATGGAGCAAGGTTGAAGCAGTACCTAATGTTGTGGGCCAAGCTTGCCAGAAGCTGAACCGAATAGAAGCTCAGCAAGCAGAAATGATAAGCATGTTACACAGGCTTACCAGTCAGCCCCAGCCCCCAGGCCCCATAAAAAATTATAAAAATTAACAAAATCTACCCCCCAAAAACTGTTTTCTTAGTCAATAATTGTTTTTCATACAGACTAAGTACGTAATTTATTTTTAGTTGATGTTTTCTTCCTGATGTTAATTTTGTTAAAGCAGTGCAATAATCCTGTATTTCCTGAAGCTCATAATTCTAAATCCCCACCTCCCCCAAATGTCCACCTCCCCCAATTATGCTTTCCACAATGTAAATTATTTTTTTCTTAGTACTTACTTTATCTTATTTTCTAAAAGTCCTGTGGTCGCCAACTTTGTGGACACTGCATGCTTTCCTTTCATTTGAAACTGCAGAGCCAAAACACCTGCTTCAATACATTTTTATTTAAGTGGGCGGTGCGGCACCACAGTTTCACCTGTAATGAAAGAGTGCAGCATCTACCATTTTGCCTCCTTCAGCCTGTAAGAAATAAAATAAATTAAGTAAGAACTCAGAAAAAACTGTTTCTATTGCAGAAAGCGTAATGGTGAGGTATAGAATTGTGAGAGGTGGGATTTAGATTAGAATTATGACTGTTTTCCTTAAATTTTGTTAAAGTAGCAGTGCAATAATTCACTGACAATTTAGACCCATACTTTTGTATTATATTTTCTATTGACCCCTATCTACTGATTGTATGATACCTTTCTTTCCACAATTTATTTTATTTGGTAATATTCCATTTTTTAAAAATCTGAAATAATAAAAGTAGTGCTCATTTTAATGTTACTGTGACCTGGTTTTCATCAGTATTCCTAACTGTTTTGAACAGCTATTATTCCATAGCACTGTCTGTTACATGCTAGTTTATTTTAGTCATAAAAGAAAGGAATTTAAATAGTTGATGTCCAAAAGCATGCGAGAAGACTAATGAAAACCTGGTGCAAGCCAGATTAAAACAAGAGCTCTGTTTATTACTTCAGATTAAAAATAAGTAGTACAGCATGCTTAAATTATGTATCGTCTGTATGCACACGTTATTAGATAAGAGGCAATATATAGAATAAAAAAGTATCGGTCAAAACTGTAACTGCATTCTTGCACTGCTGCTTTAATTGTCATGCTTTATTACTTTTTCATTACTGTTTGCTGTGTTAAATTTTTGTAGTATACCTACCCACAACAACAATCAAAATACCATTAAATCACCTACCAGGACAACTCTCCCCCCCTCACACACACACAAATGTCCTAGCTTGTGAACGCCCCCACAGTTCTAATGTCATGAAAAGTGCCAATGAAATATATGGCCAGAAATATATCACAGTTTCCCAAGTGAGAGCATTGCCTGCTGACACCTGCTGCTGCTGTTGTCCTGCTGTTTTAATTTCATGAAAATTCCAGATTAAGAATAAGGGCGTGAAAAAATTTCCAGAAAAGTCACAAATATTTCTTGATGCACCACTGAAAAGCTGTGCGTAGATCCAGAAATGTGTCACACAGTGTCCCAAGTGACAACATTGCCTGTGCTGATGCCTACTGCATCACTGAAACATGCTGCCCTATGTGCTTGCCTTCATACCACAATGGTGAGTTATTGTTTGTCCCACTGTCATGTTTTTTCATAGACACAGACATTTAATTTGTATTGAATCTTGTGTGTTGTAAGCAGCCCGACATGTTGTTCCTTTTCAGGGAATCATCTCCATATATATGGAATATTTCCACTTCACCGTGGTGGCCATGATGATCACATTCACAAGCCATACATATGTTCCGACATCTAATGTGGTACTGTAACATTCAAATTTTATTTGTGGGGTAGGGGGTTATTGCTGTGGTTGACTGAATTATACACATTTCTCATTACTGTTTGTTTGTTTTTCCATTCTCCTATCATAGCATATGTGTGTTCCACATGTTTCTAATTGATGATGACTTCAGCTGTATGGAAAATGTCAAGCTATGAAAGGTAAGTATTTTTTTTTTGGTGGGGGGCATGTGACAGGGAGCTCCTGCCACTCTTGAGGAACAACCTTTTCTTAAATCTGTTGCAACAGTTCTTCTATTTCTTAGCCTAATCTATCCTTTACAATTTCTAGTCCATAAGGTGGGCCACCTATGGGCATCCTCTTCCCTTTCTTGACTATGATACAGTATAGTGTCCTCTTTAATTTTCCTTTTCTCAGGTTCTTGTACAGGGAGGTTATTGTGGTGACCTCCAAACGTATGTAAACCAGGTTGTGGTTATCATTGTTGGATTTAGTATGTCATAGCACTATGTCATAAAATACCTTGATGTATATACTTTATGAAACCTGTAAATGTTGAAAATACCATGGCGCTAGGTGTTTTTGATAATAGTAAAAAGTACTAGATGACTCTTATAGAGATTAAGTTAGTTGTGATATTTAAAATGCATGTAAATTGCTGTAAACTGAAAACGTCTGAAATCTCATGGTGATTTGCATATATCCATGATGTTTTGCATTATGGAAGTATGTATAATGTTGTATTTCTTTGAAACTTGATTTGTTGTCAGTGCCCATTAGGGTAACCCCTTTTTTTCAGTGATTCTGCACTGAGGTTCTTTGTTTTAACTTGTTTTGTTTTGTTTTTCTTTTTGAGTCCCACTACTCAAGCAAACAAGGCCCACATAGGATGAAGGGTTTTCACTAAAATGTTTAAATCAGAGATCAGTGTCAGTAGGTACTGGCTAAGTACAGAGAAATGACAGTCATAGTCTATTGCTGCAAACTGATGTACTGAAGAATGAATATGCCATTGCTGAAGGTTACTTCCTGTATCTTGAATAAACATCACACAGATATTGTGTGTTGAACTTGAAGGTCGGTGTCTGGTCCATCTGTTATCCCACAACCCCTCCACAAGACATCATTGGAAAACAACTTTCATTAATGTTTTTGTCTTCTTTCTAGGTCTTCAGCATATCCAAACAGTTGTCTGTCTTCTGATTGGAAGATACCAGTCCACAGCACCTCGATGTTACCTGAAAACAGATGAGGAAGAAATGATTAGAAGTTCATTGTAGTATCACATTCAGTTCCCAGCATGGTTATTCCTGTCTTCTGTTATAGCCAACTTTAAATACACATCTATTAGTATACCTATGTAAAAAATATTAACAAGTTTAGTGAGTGACACAAACCGGCCCACTGTTTTACATATCATAGTTTTCACAACCAGGATAACACATTGTACAATCCTTGTGTACTGAAGTACACTTGCCCCATCTGTGTCAATATATATATATATATATATATATATATATATATATATATATATATATATATATTATCTGGCCTGTGTGTTACTGCCATTTAATGCTTCACACCAGCGGAAAACAAGAAAAAAAATGAAAGAGGAAATAAGACTGATACTTACCTGTAGGTGAAATAACTTCAGTGGCTGCACTGCAGTGTTATTGTTGATGCAATTACAGTAGTTGTTATCCTTTTGGTGCTAGAGGACTGTATGACTGCAAGTTTAACTAATCTGTGACAACAAAATGAAAATCACTTGTCTGTATTTGGTGGAAGTGGCATGTATAAAATGTAAAGAAAGGATTAACACCACAGTTCAAGTCAAAACCGTAGTATTTGACATAGTACATACTTACTGTATATTAGTGATAAGAAGCAAGGTGGCTGTGGCTGACAGAGGGTTCATAGACTGGGCACAGGTGCAATCTCTCTCTCTCAAAAGAAGCAGGGTGGCTGTGGCTGGTTGAGGGTTCATAGATTGGGCACAGGTACAATGTCTCTCCCTCTCTCTAGCAAGAAGCAGGGTGGCTGTGGCTGGCTGAGGGTTCATAGACTGGGCACAGGTACAATGTCTCTCTCTCTCAAGCAGCAGGGTGGCTGGCTGGGGTGCTTTACTGTATTTCACTGTCAAGAGGACATCTGACATTCAATCAGCAGGATGTCAGTGGCTACAAGTTGCCATTTTTGTTTAGAAGACTGCGGGTAATAATGACTGCACACATTCTGTGAATACTGGCAATATTAAAAAGGGTAATGCGAACTAAAATGACATGTCATATGATAGCTATAAGCAACAGGAAGAAGTACTTGAATGCACATTTTTTCTTTATTCCCTCCCATCAACATCCTCCTCATAATCATCAAGGAGGAATCAGCTCTTGCATTCTTAAATGCTGGAGTTGTACCCACTTGGATATTATTTTTCCATGAGTGTATCATCAACCTCAATGGTACACCATTTAAGGCTGCCACCAGGATGGTCTGCTTTGCCTGCATCATCAGCATCACCATCATCATGACTCGGTACAAACATAGATGGGCTTGTCCTACTTGGTATGTGACCTTCATTCATTTTGATAAATGTCAGCATGCTGACATTTGTAGATGATAGGTTAGTATGACAATCACACACTATGGCCCCCGCAGAACTGAATACGCTCTCTGTACTTCAGTGATACTGAAGTCAGCAATGGTCATACATTCACCTTGTCACTCCAGTACACCAGAGGATCGTCCAATATTGTCAGATGCCTGTTTTCTGCCAAATAGGCCTCAACCATGCTCTGTGATGCATGCATTCCTGGTGAGTCATCCACCTGTTCACAAGATTCATCTACAGTCAGTCACAAATTTCTACCTCTGACAAGTCACCCCAAAGTGGATTAATGGACAACTGTGCAGCTGACACCACCCCTTGCTGGTCACTCACGATGCAGGATGCACTGGTTCCACAGTGACCTTCAGCCTTGTTATGCTGTGGTGTACAAAACTTTGCATGTGACTTCTGTGCCCCATGAACCAGTTTGACCAGCAGTCCAGTCAGATTTTGAAGCTGATCATGCCTTCCCTCCAGTATGGATGCAATGCCATGTTTGTAATGTGGATCCTGCATTGTGGCTATTCCAGATTTTGGAGATTGCTAAATAGTGGTGAGTGTCTGTTGCTGTCTAAGATTGTAGTCATATATTTCAGTAATACACAGCTTGACCTGTCTCTGGCCATATCAAGGCTAGGCTGCAGTTTCAACAAGGTCTTCCTCAGCACCCATAGCAGTAGAATGGCTTGACTAATGGATGCAGTGTTACTACTCACTGCCTGTGTGGCATGTTCGGACAGCCTCAAAATTAATATTACTGGGTACATGAGTCACTATTGTTCAGTTGTCATAGACACTGATGCTCCTGAATTGTCATGGCTAGTGTGCATAACTAGGTACAGTACTTGGAGATTGCTTTGTACTGCTCGTACAACAACTGTGCCATGTAAAGTGTGGAGTTCCATCTCATGACAATTTCAAGTTTGAGGCAGTACTGAGACAGGCTATTTTGGATCTCCAGCTGCCTAAGCTGGTCACAGGCTTTTCCAGAACATGCAAAGTGCACACAGATAGACTCTCCAACAGTCAGCATTTGTTTGATTTCTGGGTACTGCAGAAACTCCTGTACCACAAGATGTAAACAGTGGTCCATGCAGAGAACCCTCACAAAGCCATCATTGCTGATACATTTAACAATGTTTGATCCATTATCACTCTTTATGATGCCAGCTTTTATGGATGGGGTGCAGTCACTCATCAGTTTCTGTCAGTAGCAAGTCTAGCATGTTTTTGCCTGTATGTAGTCCTGCTACACTATGCATTGCAAGCGTGGCATGCTGTCAAATGCCATGAAGGTTGCTACCATGACAGTCTGATGTATTACAGTGCTTTCCCATCCCACCATCACAGATAACCCCAAGCAGCTGTGCCCAATGTTCAGTAATACACAAATAGGAACTACCGACCATTTTGACACTTGTCCATATATCCATACTTAGGTGAATGTAAGGTGATGCTGAATGCTGAAGGGCATGTTATACAGACTCTGTCACAGTACAACATAACTCAGGGTGGAAAAGTATGTCCTGGATGGGATCTTCCATTTAGGGAAATGCGTTTGCCACAAAGCACTGGAATCCCGCATTCTTCACAAAGGAGAATGGCAAAAGGTCAATTGCCAGCATTTCTGCTATGGCAGCATTGAGTTCACATGCAACTGCATGATTTGGTGGGTATTTACTGTTCCATACAAAAAATGGTGTGTATCATGGGTTGCATTGTTTGATATTTTGCAACTGGTGTGCCAAATAGCTCTCCTCTGTGAACTGCCATGGATGGAGTGCCTTTGATGTGTGATGGTGAGTGCACAGGTGACAAGTCAATATATGTTATTTTACCTGTTTTAAGCACAGGGTTTGATGAAGTAAAATTACTACATGGACCACCACTGTTACTCTGAGCACTACTTGAACATTCAAAGTCATCCTCCTCCTCATACCTGTCGTAATCCTCTGATGTTATTTCACAATTTTTACCGACATGGCTACTTACACTCATTTGGGAAGGGGATACCATGCTCACTAAGGTAGGTGAGGGTGAATGTCCCACTGTAGCATGAGCTTCCCTCTGATTCCAAGTCCACAGTGCCCTGTGCCTGCTCTTGAGATGAATATGCTGGCCCCCAGTACCAAGGTGGCTACCCTTTTTACCACACCTCACATGCACTTGGCAAAGTTGGCAGATTACCACAGTTTCATCGCTTCCATCTTGTATGAAAAAAAACTAGGGATTTTGATGCCCTACTTTTCGCATGTCACTGCTGCTGCTGCATATGGTACTGCAGTTTTTGTGATGATGAAATGGAGGGAGTACTGCATGATTTTAGGTGTTGTGCAAACTTGGACTTTGACTGAACATAATCTATGACTGTGACTTCAGGGTCATCAACAGACACGGCTACATCAGAACTTTGAGGAGGGGGTGATTTACTAACAGACTGTTTACCTACAGCCACCTTTACTTTCTTTTTGTCCGGTTCCCAAATGGGGTCGCTAGCATCATCATCATAATCATCATCATCCACAAATTCACCTTGGATGATATCCTGTGGAGATATTCCAACCACAGCCTCACTATGATCATCTACACTTTTTTCCTCAACATCTATATGTTTGGATGGCCTAACAACAAGATCAGTGGAAACATGAGACCGTCAGTCATCATCATGATCAGAATCATGTTGAACTACTGTGGGGAGTGGCACATCAACTACACTCAAGTTTTCTGACTCCACACCATTTTTCCAACTGATAACTTTGCTCTGGTTGTAGCAATACTCATGCTGTTATTAACCATGCCGTCACTAACTTTAAAAACAGTAGGGACAACAGCATCTCTGACCAGCATTGAAGAGTGACTGATTTCACTTTGGAAAACAATCTGAGAAATCCCTTTACTTGCAGCAACTACTACCTTTCCCTTCTGCTGCATACTACCACATCCATGAACACTCTTAACACTGCTAGACTTACTAACCCCAGATGAACCTGCCTCATCATCACAACAACTTCCACTGCTAATAGTCTTCTTTGGAGCAGCACCACAGCCAGAAACAGCTTTGCATGACCATCTATTCCCAGTCATTTTTTTAAGATTATGCAAACAATTGACATCACTTTTTTATTTCTTCAGTTTTTAATGAATAGGAAGCCAATAAATAACAACATTAGCTTCCAGATGGAGATCGGGCACTAAAGAGATGCAGCCACACAGGCACAACAAGACCGTAATCGGTTTTCAGAAATCCCAAACTGGGAAAACAATACCTTATTTTGCGGGGGGGGGGGTTACAGCAGTAGCTACACAGAAGCAGGGAAAAATATTGCAGAGAGGCTGAGAAATTCAGAGTACTGCTATTGCAGGGATGCAATAAACTGCATATGAATTGACAGCACACACACAGAAACAGGTCTGGCACAGAAAGTTTAACTGTTCAGTATACTACAACACTGTCTTTTAAACAGACTGAAAAAAATGCCCAGCAAACCTCAAAAACTTCCAAAGGAGCATCTTTAAAACATTTTTAAATTAACATGAAAAGGTGTATTTTTTGAGGGGGGTTTGAGAGGAGAGGGAAGACAAAGTAATAATGATGCAGGTAGTAATCAATATATTGTGACTGTCTCTGTCAGTGAGCCTATCCCACAGCTTGTTGCTCATGAGGGAAACATTCTGGGTTATCACATTGGAAGCATCTAAACCACAAGGTTTTAATATTGGGTTTGAGTTGAAACCCTTTATTAAGAAGAGAAATAAATAAAGGGTTGCTGAAACCTTTATTCTGGATTTTTGCAGTATTGTACTGATACAAATTTAGTGATGCAAATAAATTGAACAGAATATGACATATGTTTGCGGTAAAATAGCTTTCATAAATTCTGTGAGGCATCATTATTACTTTGTCTTCCCTGTCATCCCTAACTCCTCCCCACCTCTAAACCACATGGTTACGTTTTAATTTAATAATATTTTACAGGTGATCCTAAGTGTTTATAATTGTATGCATGCTATTGGGTATTTTTAACTGAGATCCTGATTGAATTAAATACTCAACCAATGAATTGAAAATGTTTGATTTTCTTATGTACGTGTGATGTCATAACATGTTAGTATTTAAGTGTTGGGTATGGTACTGTGCTTCAGCCTTTGATAAAGAGACAGTATTGATCTGAAACGCATCAGGCAAGCACAGCCTGCCTTTTCACCATGTGTGTGCAATAAAATGGACTACAAAGTCTGAATTTATTTTGAGACTGGTATCTATGTTTTATTTTGATGTGGTGAGTGCCCAGTGTTTTGAAATGTTGTTGCACTTGTAGTTATCTGGTGCACCACACTACCAGTGGGAACTCTGCCTACTGAAATTGTACTTTCAGAAGTTGCATCTGTTTAACACAAAAAGTTACATTTTGTGACAGAAAACAGATGCAATGCATCCAGTTTTGAACAAAATTGCACCAGTTCTGGACACAAACTTTAAATGCCATTAGGCCATCTAATAAACATTCTAGAAGTCTGGACACATTTCTGCTTTGAAAATGGGGACAGGTACATCTTATTTATTTATTTAGTTAGATTTTGTTGACCGGGAAAGGAGGACTAGGCAATTCTTTTTATGTTCAGCCTCGTCTTGGGGGAGAGGGGGAAGATACATATATAAACTGACATACAGAGTCAGATTAAGCTCTTGGGATGATCATTTTGAGAATCTAGCCAAAAACCACAATAGCACATTTTCCAAGTTCTTTGGCATTGGAGTGACAACCTATATATCACATTTTGAAACTTTGTAACAATTTCATTGATAGTCCTAATAGGTCATTTCCAGCCTTTATGGTATTTTGGTTTTGGTGGTAGCAATCCTCATAAGCATTAACACAGTGTTTTTCCATGAAATATATGTTTTTTATATATAACTATCATACTGGTGTGGTAGTGCCAGTTTGGTTCTGGTTGCATAAGGAGTGTAATGTTAAACCTGATATAGCATTTGCATCTTAATAACTTTTGTAGCAATAGCCCAAACTTTGGAATGTGAAATCTGTCTGGCAGGGTCTCAAGACATGAAAAATTTCATGATGGCAACTTGTGGGGTTTACCAGATATGGAATATCAACTTTAAATGAAATGTGGTGTGTTTTCCTTTACTTAATAAACTTTTTTTTTGCTCTCATGTACAGCCTAGATAGTATTTTTTTTTTCTGACATTTTTAGTGGAAGACAATTCTTTATTATTGATGGACAAGTTAAACATTGTCATTACAAATGCATCAACAAGCAATATAATTACAACAATAATTAATACACTATAATTATAAAAATCACATATCAAGTTATTCAATACATTATTAATATAAACCATTGCTATTCCAAACAGTACTTTAGTAGTCAATTGATAAACTTCACTTATTTATTGCACAATTCTCTATTAGCTAAATCTATTTATATTGCACTATCTCCTGCCTTTCTTAATGATCCTTGCTATTTAAGTCAAATGTAGCTTCTTTTGTTCTATTGTTTTATAGAACTGTATAACTTTTTCCATAATTTCTGGCTTATCTGAGCTTAAAAGGATGCTTAATTGATATATAGGCTCTGTACTTAGAGAACCCAGAATAGTCCCAAGTAGAGTTTTCTTTATCATATAACATGCAAAGTAACAACAGGTGTAATTGGTTGTCCTTCCCTTGCTTACATTTACATTTCTGAGGAATATTTTTATCATAAAATCCCATGAGTCTTTGGCTATCTTAATATCCAAATCTAAATCTTGTTAATGTTCTCCTTTTGGATTTATTTGTTAATTTGACCAAATCAGGAGCCAAATCAAAACTGTGTTTATTGTCTGCTAGCCAATTACTTATTTTGCTATTTTTGCCTAAATTCAATTCTTTATGTATTTGTTTTTCTTTGATTCTAGTTTTTACTTTAAATTCTGTTTCCACTATGGACATTGTTATACTTTCTGTTAGGCAATTTAATAGCCCATAGGGTTTTATTATTTTATTAATTATTTTAATACAAGGGAAGAAGAACCCTCTGTTGATGTACACAATGTCTTCATCCAAACAAACCCTAGGTAATCTGGTGTTAGACATTTTATAATTTTTTTATCCAAAGTAGAGCTTGTCTTTGTTCTGCATTACAGTTCACTGGTAGTTGCTCTAATTCTACCCTGACCAGATTTGAAGAAGCTCCTGGAGGGGGACTCAATAATTTTTTTATAGAATATGTTCATAACTGATTTTAGGGCATCTAAGCCCTCAGTGCCCCATATCTCTACCCCATATATTATTTGATGTCTAACTTTTACATTCAAAGCCTTAATATAACCAATGATTGAATTAGCTCTATATTTATATGAGAATCCTTTAACTGCTGGTATAAATCTTGTTATTTTTTGTTTTTATCAATTTTTTGTGTTCATCCCTTTTCAGGTTATAAGAAATTTATGTCTGTTACAAAACAGTATAAGGGCCTTACTCTGTTTTATCATGTATTAATTACAAAACATGTATTTTGCTTTGCCATAGTAATTTCTAACGTGTTTTCCTCACATTCTTGTTGACATTTTTGTAAACTCTTTGGAATGCCTACATAACTGGTAGATATTAAAACAAAGTCATCCATGTATGCTTTTTTACACTTGTAAACCTGCTAAAATAGTCGTCCTTTGTCAAGGAAAGTGTTCTCTGCTATTTTTAACTCATTTTTGTATATGGACTGTAACTGCACTGTGCTATTTTATCATTTAGCATGAGCCCTACTAGACCTGACTCAGGAAGTAGGAAGAGAGACTGGTAGTTCATGGTGATTTTTCATGAACTACAAACCTAAAGGGGGTCATTATTTCATTCAAACCACTAAATAAGTGTTTCTCTGCATAGATTGAACATCACTGTGGTGAAAAACAGATTTGTGAGCAGTAAATAACATTTTTGCACTGTGAAGGTGTCTCTGACCATTGCAGACACTTCCTGATTAAACCACACTACAAAACAGAGCCCTGATGCAAGCAGGTGGGTTTTGCACTTGTAAACCTGCAGAAACAGTCATCCCTTGTCAGGGAACATGTACTCTGCTATTTTAACTAATTTTTGTATATGTAACTGCACAGTGCTACTTTATCATTTAGCATGAGCCCCACTAGACCTGACACAGGAAGCAGGGAGAGAGGCTGATAGTTTGTGGAGATTTTGCATGAACTACAAACCTACAGGGGGACATTGTTATTTTATTCAAAGCACTGAATAAGTGTTTCTCTGCATAGATTGAATATCACAGTGGTGAAAAACAGATTTGTGAGCAGTAAATAATGTTTTTGCACTGCAAGGGTGTCTCTGACCTTTCGAGACACTTCTGGGTAACAACACACCACAAAACAAAGTCCTGCTGTGAGCAGGGTGAGCACAGGCAGGGCACATGTCATAGTGCATGGAGACGCATGCAGAGACACATGTCTGTGAGCGTGTTTTAATTGTTTAGTGCAGTGAAGCAAATCCATATAAGTTCATAGCTAGGACAGGTAAGACCTACAAAACATACTGCTTGTACTTTAAAATATTGTAGACATATAATTGAACCTATACAGTAAGTAGCAGATACCAATTGCTCTTTAGATCTTTAAACATGCAAGTACAGAAGAACAGATACAGGTCAGAGTCATGGATGATAGAATTGTAACATCAGAAGGACGCATTGGAATAAGGTGTGCCAGTTGTCAAATGTATACATTTATGTTACAATATCCAGCAGAGGGTCAATATACATGCCATACATGTCAAGAAAATAATGACATGTCTCTTGCCATAGCTCAATTCAGTAACAGACTGACCGAGCTGGAAAAAAGCCAAAAGGATATGGCAGACAGGTATAAAGCCAGAGCCTACCTATCAATATGCCCTGATAATCTGAGTACAACAATTGTAACTGAGTCTCAAATAAACAAGAAAAGAAGTAGAGAGGAAGAGTTTATTGAGGATACTGAAGAAGAGTGGTATCAGGTCCAGAGCTTAAAAGTATCTAAGAAAAAATTGGGAGAAAAGCCAATCAATTTACACTGTCAGTTCAAAATAGATTTGATCCACTAACACATGTGATAACAGAGGGTGAAAGTATTAACAATAAGACAATTGATCGAGTTAATAATGTAAATAGATACCTGCAAACCCAAGTTGTTAACAACACTGACACAATTAATATCCCACCAAGTGCAGCAGATGAGCATCTTATAACGTTAGAGCCAGCCCTAGTACCAACACTTACTAATATTGCAATGAATACTAATGAAGATCACAAAGAGCAGCATGAATCAAATAATACAGTACAGTACAGCAGATTGAGATAACAGAAAAACATGAAACTATCAAACAGATATACTGTATGTATTGGGGGACTCCATTGTAAAAAGATTAGACAGGATGATCTGTGACCCAGACAAACATAACAGAACCATGTCCTTCTTAAGTGAAGCAAAAATATCCAACATCACATCAGTGACCTCTAACATATTAAAACAGAAAAATGAAAGAAATCTTGTAATTATCCATGCAGGTGCCAACAACATACACAAATAATAAAACAAGAATTTGTCAATTTATCAAACAAACTAACAGAACTAGACTGTGAATTTGCATTTTCCAAGATTCTTCTAATTCCAAAAGCAACATATCAACAAACAAATAAAATCAGGCAGATTAATAATTGGTTAAGACAATGGTGTTATAAACAGGGCATAGGATGTATAACACAATGGAAAAAATGTTCACACTCAGATCACCTGTTTAGTAAAGATGGGTTACATTTAAACAAGCAAGGGAGTCATTTACTAGGACAACAGCTGAGGAAATATACAGATTCCAACTTAAACTGATTCTGTGGGGGGAGAGACAGAACTAGGGGCCTGATTCTACAAGAAATACACCTGGCATAACAGCACTTGGGCCAAAAAGAATGGCACAAGTTAAGCCAACAGTTGTAATGTGTGGGATTCTACAATGTGGCCTGTGACATGACACAGGCCACTTGCACCAAAAATCAGTTAAGCCAGCAAATGCACCATAAACCCCCTGCGACATGGAGCTAGGGGGTTTATGACAGCAGTTGCACCATATTCTAGTAGAGCAGCAACAGAGTCCCTAAAGTTGGGGTTCTACAAGAACCCCTGGAGGAGAACTGGCAACATAAGTTGCACCAGCATTTAACTAGCATAACTGTACATACATCCTCCAGAGATTCTGTAGACCCACTGCACCCACTCCAGGATGTGTCCCTCCATACCCAGAACACCCTCGTTGGCACCCCACAAGTCAGCCCACAATCCCCACAGCCCCCTCTCCCCCATAGCAGAGGTGCCCAGCTGGTCATCTCACACCTCCAACACCACAAACCCTAAATACCCTGCAGGGCAGCCTACACACATCATGCTCATGAACTCCACACTGCTATCAACCCCGCAGGGCAGCTGTGTCCCCCCGATCCATGCCCCAACCCAATGTTTTGGCACAAATGGTTGAAAAGTAAACCCCCAAGATCCCGCGCCTAGTCTAGTGGCCCCCACCCACCCCACCCAACAGTGCCTGATCACCTACATCCCCAACCCATCCCAGCAAGTGACTGGCACAGCCCCTCTCACCCACTGCCAGCCACCAACTGCGCTCCGCGCGAGCACTTACTGTGTAGATGCGCACTCAGAAATGAATGAATCATTCATTTTCTGACACATCTATACAGTAAGTGCTCATCTGACTCAGTGGCAGCTGGCTGTGGGGTGAGAGGTGGGCTGTACCAGTCAGAGGCTGGGATGGGTGTGGGCACGGATGGACTAGCACTGCTGGGTGGGGTGAGTGGGGGGTCAATAGACTACCAGGGATCTCAGGAGGTTTTACTTGTTTACCATTTGCAGCAAAACATTGGGTCAGGGGCATGGATCGGGGGAACACAGCCATGCAGGGCTTTGGTAGCACTCCTACATTCTGCTAGGGCTGCAACTTCAGACATGCCCCTTGGGTAAGCCCTTAATTTGGAGTTCCTTTCTGCATGTTGCAAGTCACAGGAGTGGAGACCCTGCCCCTTCTAGAATACGGCGCAGGGTCCATGTCGCAACAGCTTTTGGTGCAAGTTGCCTTTGGCAGTGACTTGTGCCAAGCTTCTAGAATTGGGCCCTAAGTTTTCAATACTATAACAAAACAAAAAGACATTACAAAACATACCAAAAAAGTAGCTGCAGATAACAAATTAAAACCTAAAAATAAGCAAAATCATAGTAAACATCAAAACTTGTGTAAAAAGACTGATAACAAAAGACAAAACAAAATGCAAAAAGATGTACCCATAAAGGAAGATCTAAATATATTGTTAGTAAACACAAGAAGTTTAACAAACAAGCTAGACAAATTAAAATACACCCTAAGTGACAAAGAAATAGATGTATGTGGTGTAACAGAAGCATGGTTCAAAGATACCAACTGGAACACTAATACACCTGGTTATACTGGCTACCTAAAGAACAGAAAGGATAAAAAGGGTGGAGGTGTTGCACTATATATATCAAATAAACTCAAAAGTCATCCAATATGCACGAGTGAATCAGGTACCGAAACACTATGGGCAAGAATTAACTTAGACAATATCAACATGACCCTCAGTCTCTGTTATCATTCTACAAAACTTAACCAAGAGGAAAATCATTATTTCATGGAAGAAATAGAGAATATGGACATCAGAAAATATTTTATATTAATGGGCAACTTCAATTTGTCAAATATTCAGTGGTCTACCCTAGAAACTAGGGGTCAACCTGATTAAAGATTCCTTGAGGCGACCTTCCAACAAGGTCTTGAACTACTGGTAACCAATCCCACAAGACACAACAATATCTTAGATTTAATCTTCACAAACAATAAAGATATACTTTCTCCTCCAGTAATACTCCCTCCATTAAGTGACAGTGATCATAATATGGTACTACTTAAAATACAGAGACATCTAAGTAATACTAGGAGAATAAGTAAAACAAAAAACTACACAAGAGCAGATTATATGAATATAAGAAATTATTTGACACAGTGGGATTGGAATAAAGATCTGGTAAACCTCAACTTGGAGCAAATATGGGAACAAATACAAACAAAAGTTACATACTGTACAAGTAAATAGGTACCAGAATGAACAAAGTACAGTGCTAACAACCAGAGAATATCACTGTGGTGGAACAGGAACATCAGGAGATCTATCAACCAAAAAAGTAGGGCATATAGTAGCTATAAAAATACCATAAAGAGACATACTTAAATAATTTCAAAAGGTTGGCCAAAAAGACCAAAAAACTTATCCAACAGGCAAAACAGAAAATGGAAATTCAATTAGTGGAAAACCCCAAGGACAGTAAAAAAAAAGTTTTAGAATTACATTGGAGCACTCAAGGGAAATATATAGGAAGTTGGTCCATTAGAAATCAACAATAAACTAATAAGTGATAAAATTGGAATAGCAGAAGCACTTAATACATACTTTGGTGGTGTTTTCAGGCCCAAGGAAACCATTAGTGAATTCACAAAAGGAAAAACAACAATAATGTTCTCTGAGCAAGTTGTACCAGAAACTATTGGCTTGCTTAAACCAGATTCATCCCCTGGGCCTGAGGAAATTAGTCATCTTTTTCTTAAAAAAGAACTGTCAGGCCCACTGACAATTTTATTTAATCAATCTGTTTTGGAGGGCAAAACTTTAGAACCATGGAAACTTGCTAATGTCACACCTATTTTTAAGAGTGGTAATAAACAACAGGTACACAATTATATACCCATCAGTCTCACATCTATAATCTGTAAACTAAGGGAAAGGTTATTACATCAAAAAATCACAGAACACATAAACAACTATGGATTTACTGATATATCCCAGCATGGATTTACAACTGTATGCTAGCTTTTTTGAGCCAGTAAGTGACTCACTGGAAAATGATATGCCAGTGGATGTAGTTTTTTAGATTATGCTAAGGCATTTGACATGGTCTCACATTTGATTCTTATAGACAGTCTAGTGGCACTAAAACTGAACACAAAAATAATTGAACGGTGCCCTCATGGCTTGGAAAAAGACAACAAAGAGTGATTATCAGGGGATTTAAGTCCAGCTGGATGCCAGTTACCAGTGGAGTCCCACAAGGCTCCCTATTGGGCCCGCTATTATTTAATATATTAATCTCCAGCATGCAAACTAATGAAGGCATCTGGATCAACAAATATGCAGATGATTGGAAACTAGGCTGTATTGTGAATAATCCAGAATCAGTAAAACATCTGCAAGATAATTTAAATAAACTCTGTACATGGGCATCTGATAATAAAATGAATTTCAATGAAGAGAAGAGTAAAGTAATGCACATGGGGAAAAACAACCCCATGGCCTCTTACTTTATGAACAATACACAACTGACTGTAACTACTGAAGAGAAAGATACGGGCATTGTAATAACAGACAACTTCAAATTCAATACACATACACACAATCAGTACAACAAATGTTACTGCATCCTAGGATGTATTAACAAAAACATAAAAAGTAGGAAACCAAGTGTGCTGATCCCTTCATATAGAACACTAGTACAACCACACCTTGAATACTGTTCACATTTTTGCCCTCCAACTTTGATAGGATCTCAGACCATGTTGGAGAAAGCGCAACAAAGGGCAACAAAAAAAAATAGAAAATATGAGTGGGAAACAGTATAAGGAAGGGCTTAGAACATTTAAACTATATTCCCTTGAGTATAGGTCTTAAAGAGGAGCTCTAATCTATATATTTAAAGCTTTTAGAAATGAATCTCTACTAAACACCATTTGCCTCGAAAAACAAACTTTGAATAATAATACAAGACCTCATAAATTAAAACTAAAGACCATTTGTAAAACTATCAGACATAGAAGATTCTTTACTCAAAGGGCAGCACTCATATGGATCACTCTAATAAGCAATGTTGTCATGTGTAATTCTGTGGGACAATTTAAAATAGCATTAGACAATTATATGAGGGACAAAAAATACTTTTACCACCGCTTAGATAAATGGCGGCAAGTTTGTTTTGGGCCTCAGACTTTTGAACTTGTAAAACATACTATGATACTATGATGCTATAAGGACAGTACTTGTTATATAGTTCAAAAACAGATTAAATAGGATGGGGACAAGACACAACCCTGTCTCAATCCTATATTTGTTTTGAATTTTTTAGTAATGTCTCCTTCCTTATTGTATCCCATTGAGGTTTTGTTATTTGTATACAGAGCAGTTATTATATATTAAGGCAGGATCCATGTTGTATTCTTCCAAAACATACCATAATTTATCCCTTCTTACCCTATCAAATGCTGCATGTAGATCTATAAAAATGCAATGGTGTTTTTTTTCTTTATTATTGTATATTTGTATATTAAATGAGGATAACATATAATACTGGTCTAAGGTTGAATGTCCCAGCATAAAACCTGCCTGTACTTCATCTATGATATTATTCACAAACATCCATTCCATGATTCTCTTATGTAAATTCTTCATAAAGATGTTTTGCAAAGTATCTAGCAGACTGATAGGTCTATAATGTCTTGGGTTTTCTTTGTCCCCTTTTTAAAATATATGTATTATGATGTTTTCAGTCCATGTTTTTATTAATTTACCTGATTTTATAATGTATTTATATATTTTATAAAGACATGGGACCCAAAGTTCAGGGTCATTTAGCATAATAGCTATAGGTAGCCCATCTGGACCTGGCACTTTGTGTCTTTTAGCTGCAGATAGAGCCTGCCTTATCTCTTGTTCAGAGATTTCAGGTTCTAGTACTTTCCAGTCTTTACCTGTTATACTAGATTCTGCCTCCTCTGTAATCTAGAAGAGTTCTTTGACATTTTTTTCCCATACAGTGGAAACTTTTAGTGTAGATGTGGCCTGGGCCAAAGTAATGCCTTCTGAAGGTCTCATGAAAAAATAGTAATCAGTTCCACAATTAAAAGGAATTAAAAAAAAAATTCTGAGCATGCTCAGTAGGGTTTTGAATTAACCTTCTAAAATAAACCAAACATTTGTGGTTTCTGAGAGCATTTTTGGTTCGCATCACTTAGTTGTCATGAATCAAAACTTTTTTCACTTTGCGACAGCCACCATCTTGTTTTATTTCTCAACTAACAAATGTAGAAAATACTTAAAAATGATGTACTTTTGAAAAACAAATATCTGGATATAGCTAAACGGAACCCATTTAGCTAGATTCTGGTGTTTTTTTCTTTGTTTTTTTTTTTTTTAATTAAGCCCAGAAATATATTTTCTGAGCATTCCAAAGGCAGTTTTAGTCAGCAGAGAGGAATTCACATTCTCTGTATGAGATCAGCAGGATTTTTGTCACCTCTGCAGTCACAGATGGAAATGTACTACTGGATTAAGTGCCAGCAGTGAACTAGCAGTCTCCCAATTGATTTTGCCTGTCAGCATCTCTTATGCTGCCATGTAATAATAACACTGTATTCATATTGCTTTTTATGTTCATTTGTTTTGATTTAGATATGTAGTGTTTGAAGCATTTTTTTCCAATGTCCAGGGAATAGTTTTACAGTAGGATTTCACATTATGCCTGGCAGCATATTTTATGTTGCCTTGTAATAAAAAATACTTTATTGTTATTCCATATAATATATTCTCTGCAACAACAACAACAAAAAAACACTTTGTTAGTGCATCAGTTGGGGCTCAGATTGAACCAACAAAAGTATGGGAAGGCGGTGCTAGGGTTTCCAACTCTAATACCTCACCTCCACGCTGCAGGTAGCAAACAGAAAACATATTATGGTTTTTCCTCTCCTGAGTCTTTGCAAGTCAGGCCTGAGGTCTTCCTTGGCACTGTCAGTCCTAATGCTCACCACATTATCCTCCTATTGCATCAGCAGATAATCTCAGATGTGCAGACTATATGCGAATGGGGTGAGCATTAGGGATGGCAAGCTCAAGGAAGACACCAGGCCTGATTAGTGAAAACTCAGGGGGGCAAAACCGTAATGTTTTTTCTTTTTGCTGGCTGCAGGGTGGGGGTGGAGTATTAGGGTTGGAAACCCTAACACCACATTTGCCTACTTTTGTTGATTTAATTTGAACCCTATCTAGTGCATTAATGCAGTTTTTTGCAAATATTTTCCTGTCTTTTAGAGATAGTATAATGATATCCTCATTCATGCAGGTCACTTTGGGACCTATGTGAACACACCCATTTTCATAGATAAGTGCAGGGCCCTCTGGCCCTCCCCATCCATCCCTCCATAGATGCAGTCATAAAAAGCTATAAAGTTGCAATGTTATCCTGTGGAAATTTTATTTTTATTTTTTTTATTTTCATGATTTTGTTTATGGTCCCAAAATGTTTTTGAGGTTGTTACAGTATATGTTAGTCTTGTAGTACTCAGTATGACCTGTGTTTTGATAACTTCAAATATTGACTGAGTTATGGCTTGTTAAAGTTGAAATGTAGAAAATGACTATGTCCAGATAGTTTCTTAGTATGAAGGAATCTTTTTAGTCAGAAGGACACACTCTCAAGAAGAAAGATTCCTTCATATGAAGGAAGCATGTGGAACAAAATTAAGACCAACTTTGTTTTTCATATGAACGCATCTTTATTTGTGAGATTGTGCTGTACTCATGAAAATAATTTCATATGAAAAAAAATCTGAAAAAAAAATAAGTCCAAATTATTTTTTCATATGAATGTAGTCTTCTTTCCTATAAGACAAAGAACATCAGTGCAAAAGCATTGAGGCAAGGCTTATCCCAAAGGGCACTGGCCATAAAGCCAAGTTTCAAAGAAATACAAAAGCACACATATCCCCATAATGCAAAGCATCATGGGCTGTATATGCAAATCACCATGACATTTTAGGCTGGTTGAGTTTTAAGAAGGAATGCATGGGGTGTCATACAGATGAGACAAACTGCTGAGTCCCGGGTAGGATGAAACACATGTCTGTGTCTTCTGTTTGCACCATTTGCAGATCATGTGAGAGGCCCTGTGGCATTATGCATTCCTGCTTAAAGCTGAACCAGCCTAAACTCTCATGGTGATTTGTATATACAGCCCATGATGCTACATTAAGGTAATAATGTGATTTGTATTTGTTTGAAACCTGGCTCCATAGTAAATGCCCTTTGGGTAACCATTTCCTCTGTGCTTTGAACTGAGGTCCTTTGTCTTTTAGCTTGTTTTTTTTTTTTTGACTCACCATGAACCAAACCAGTAAGACCAACTTAGGGCAGTTGATTCATTTCACCTGGTGTGTCACACAGATGAAGCACACTGATGAGTCCTGGTTAGGATGAAACATGTCTGTGTCTTCTTTTTGCACCCTTTGCAGATTGTGTGAGAGGCCCTATGGCACCTTGCCTTCCTGCTTAGAGCTGAACCAGCTTAAACTGTCATGGTGATTTGTACATACAGCCCATGATGCTTTGTCTTATGGGGGTATGTGTGATTTTGTATTTCTTCTTTTTAATGGCTGGCTCTTGTTTCATATGGTCATATGAAAAAAGAAACTTGTCTCATGAAAAAAGATTTTAAAATGTGTTAAAAACTAATTTCTATGTAATTTTCCCCCCACTAAGTAACTGTAGCATCCACCTAACAGGATCCCATCCAGATTAGCAAGATATATATGTTGGTGTTTTTGTATGATGCCATTTTATTGGATTATGGCAATACAAAAAAAGAAAATCATCTTGTGAAGAAAGGCGTAATGATGTAGTAAAAACATATTTCCAGGTAATTTTTCCAAAAAGTAACTGAAGCATCCACCTGATGGGGTCCTGATTAGGAAGATACACGTGTTGGTGCATTTGTATGATACCATTTTAATGGGTTTGGAATTTTTTTTATTTTATTCTTTGGCAACCGGTTAAGGCCAACTAGGCACAAGTGCCTGTTTTCTGGGGTGACCAAGGAGCACTGGGTGGTTAAGTGACTTGCTCAGAGTCACACAGTATGCAAGTGGAGATGGTGGGAATCAAACCTGGGTCTGCTGAATGTACCAAGCTCATTCACCGTCTTGTTACTCTAACCTCTAGGCTATACTGCCAGCCCTTTTTGAAAAAAAGGAATAAAGATGGCAGTCACATGAAGAAAGTTTTTTCCCCACAAAAAAGGATTAACGCACATACAAAGCAATCCTTTTTTGTATGAGCAAAATTATTTTTCATACCAAACAGCTTTTCAAAAGACTGCACTGAGCATGTTTAGAACCAATTTTTCAAATCCTTATAACTTTGAAATGAAGTTAATATTTTTTCACCAAAACAGTGAAAGGCTCCACACTGGCCCAAGCCATTTCTAGTATGAAAATTTCAGTGGAACATTTTAAACGGTGTGGGTGCTAGGTGATGACAAAAAAAAAATGGCCTATGCCCGCAATTTATTTCACTTATTTTGCTATCCATATCTCTCAATCAGAGCATCTGACTAGAACACAACTTGGTACATCAAGAGAGTAGAGCATGCTGATATATATCATAGTTTAATTCTGATTCTTTTTTTCTTTTAAAAAGTGAAAACAGACTGCCTACCATGCTGGTGTTACCACACCAAAACATGTTTATTTACATTTTTTAATTCACTCCCACTGCATCTTTCCTGGACTTGGGAACACCTGTCCATGATGCAGCCAGAGAAGAGGGGACTATTTCATCTTGACTAACTGCACTGCTTTGGAGTGTTCCTAATGTTCAGAAAGTATGCAGTAAGAGTAGATCAAGGATTTGAAACAAAGCAAGACTACGTATAAATACACTGTTGGTATGCATCTCAATTCTACTAAGAAAGGAGGCATATAAAACAACCAGCATCATCAATGCATTTTAGAGAGTGTAAGCAATCATAACATGTGGGTTTTCAACCAAAATAGTATAATGCAAGAAGTGTTGACATTGCCCCTTTAAACAGCCTACTCAATCCTAACTACAGTGGCACTAATATGCCACTATAATACTGTATTAAAAGGTATTTGTATACTGTATTTATGGAACATTTTTTTAGAGTGCACATTATTCCTAGCAATATCTTTTACATAGCCTCTTAATATGATTCAAATAGACCTAGGCCCAGATATTCAAACTGCGCCAGCCTGTGGCATAAGCTTGGGCGTAGCTCAACTTAGCTGCACAGGGGTGTGGACTGGGCGATATTCAATGGAGCTGTGCCATGGCTCAGCAGCTTTGAATATCGCACCCTGGCAACCCCCGGTGTGCATGGCGCAGTGGCACTGTGCCAGCACAAGTGGCCAGAGTGAAGCATGGAGATGCACTAGCGCAAGTTCCATTGCACCATGCACAGCAACCACGATATTCAAAACTTGACATACCAAGACTGGGGCCATAATGTATACAGCACACATGGGGCCATTTGCATTCGTAACCATTTTCATGCAGGTGCACCGATCCCGCCGACTTGCTCTGGCGCCCTGCCAGGCCAGCAGCCATCGGGGACCGATGCCACAGCCCGATCGTGGGCATCTGTATAAAAAAAATAAATATTCCCAATATCCCTGGTGGTCCAGTGGACCACTATCTGCCGATCGCGTGCATCTGTATAAAAAAAAGAACATGTCCTATAACCCTGCTGGTTCAGTGGACTGTTATCTGCCCAATCACGGGCATTTGTAAAAAAAAAACGACTTTGTCCTATATCCCTGGTGGTCCAGTGGACCGCTATCTCCCGGATTGTGGACATTTGTATGCAAAAAGTTCTAATATCCTGGTGGTCTAGTGGTACCCCACCCGCCCACTGAGCCCCACTGCCCCACTCCCCGGTCAGCGGTGGGTGGCAGCACTCACCCTCCTGCTGCCCGCTAAGCCCGCAATTGACACCTCAATGAGGGCTGTCGCCCATTGGTCACAGCGTGGGCCAATAGATTGTGCAGCCCATACCATACTACACATTCCAGATATGTGAATGGGATCATTCACATATCTGGAATGTGTCGACAGGCTGCGCCCATTGTCACGCTGTGGACCAATGGGAATACAGCTCTACCGAGGTGTCATTCTGCAGCGGTGGGGTGGCAGGCAGATGGGGTGCTGCCGCCTGCCAGCTGACTGGGAGGGAGCGGCGGTGGGGCTCAGTGGGCGGGTGGGGGGTACCACTAGACCACCAGGGATATTGGATTTTTTTTTTCAAATGCCCATGATCGAGCAGATAGTGGTCCACTGGACCACCAGGGATATAGGACATGTTCTTTTTTTTATACAGATGCCCGCGATCAGGCAGATAGCGGTCCACTGGACCACCAGGGATATAGGACTTATCTTTTTTTATACAGATGCCCACGATTGGGCAGATAGCGGTCCACTGGACCACCAGGAATATAGGACAAAGTCTTTTTTTATATAAATGCCCGCAATCGAGCAGAAAGTGGTCCACTGGACCACCAGGGATATAGGATATTAATCTTTTTTTTACAAATGCCCACTATCGGGCATGGTGGGGTGCCACCAGGTGCAGCCAGAACTCGTGTGGCCACCCACAGGTGGCAGCTGCCGTGTTGCACCCAGCAATGCGGCAGCTCACCTGTGGGTGGCCATCAGTTGTTCCTTTTTTTTTGTATCAACTTTGTGCTGGAGTAGGTAGGGGTTGCGCATTCATTGTTCTGCACATCCTGGGCTGAATATCAGGCTGTGCAGGTTATGCATGGGTACGCTCCCGCTACCTGCACCTGCATACATTACTGATGCACTCGGGCACATCGGGATTTGTGCCATGCACTTTTCCCTTTTGAATATTGCGCCGAGGCGCATCAGTGGGTTGTGCATGGTGCAACACTGTTGCGCCATGTGCAACCCTTTTGAATATCTGGGACCTAGTGTTTTACATTATTAATTGGGTACTGCACTATACTTTTTGAAATTACCTTTTCACTGACTTTGTTCTCCACATCTATTATAAGATAAATCTCTCTCCTTCTGTTTCATCCACAGTCTCAGTCATTCACTTTCTATATTAAGATCATAGTACCGGTATTTCTCTTTTTTATTCAATATGCTCACTGGGACCTTTAATCTCTGTTTTTTAGCTGTTCTTTTATTATTCTCACTTCTGTTTTCATTGTATTAATTTAACTTTCTATTTTTTCCAAATTATTAGTATTTTTAGATTCCATGTGTTAACAGTGACCATGTAATAGCGATCGCCGTTTGTGCGAGTCTACATCGCTGTAATGCAAGATGGTGCCAGACACTTGGATTTTTCTTGTTTTATGCAGGGTACTGTGCCCCTTTGCCAACACCCACAGGGGGCTTCCCCCCACACCCCCTATTAAATAATTCTCAACTCCGGGGGGTACAAAACTATAAAAAAAGAAAAAAATGTGACCCGACGCAAAAAACGATCATGCCCAGAACTGAATCAGGCACCTTTCCATCTCCAGCCTGCCACCAACCCACCACGCCACATGGGCAGCTCAACTTCCACCACAGCACTATGCCCACAAAGCTTCCCTCCCCTTCCACCTGTTGCGTGGCGTGGTCCCTTCCCACCCTTTGCCTGTATACATCATGAGATCCTGTTGCTATAATTGCCAAACCCCCTATCCTGTTGCCCTCCCTGCCTGGTAGCCCTGTGTAAAACAGCCATGATTGAGTCGCCCTTTTTGAAAGCTCTCAATCGTAGTCGTTGAATACATGGGCTACATTATTTTCATTACCAGGAATTCTGTGCTATTACTTTGCACCCTTGAGAAAGCACTTTATCATAAATGCATTCAAATAAAAACATTTTGATATCTACATTTTTTGTGTAAGCCACAATCATGGCTTGTCTTTTATCACCCTTAATTATGATGGGAACATTTAATAATCTATTGGTACATTAAGTTCAGTGTACATATATTATTCATGTTTTTGTGAACTTTCCCCCCACCATACACCTTGATTCCTACTTCTGGTTTCTGATACCTACATTCCATATTTACACTGTCCACAATTTCTTGCCACATGCACTTATGCCTTTTTGCTTACCCATAAACACATGCTACTGTCTCATCGGGGCAGCATTTTGACTTTTGGATTTTTAGTGTCTGATTTTATTTCCTAAAAACCTATCTATTTAGAGCCCTGTCTCTGAACTCCAATATAGAACTTTTCTTCTTTTATAAGATATTTCTTGAACTGTTTTGGCTTTACTGGGGCCAATTGTGCACTGCATTGTATTTATTGCAAGTACCTTTTTACTGACTTTGCTGTCTATTTCTATCATAATATAGTGTAAATATGTCTCCTTAGGGTTCTTTCACAGTCTCCATCTTTTATTTCTGTATTATTATTGCAGTTATGGCCTTTGCCATTTTCATTTAATATGCTCACTGTAACCTTTAATCTCTGATTTTAATCTAATCCCTTATTATTTCCATTCCCATTTTTATTTCAAAAGTTTTAACATCTCTTTTTTTTTCAAAGTATTAGTATTTTTGTTATCTGGAGTTCTATGATGTTAACTGCATCTCTGACAAAGCATTTTACCTTAAATCAATCACTGTATCTACTCTATCTGCATATCTGTCTGTCCATTGGTCCATCTGCCTATCTATCTATCTATCTATCTATCTATCTATCTATCTATCTATCTATCTATCTATCTATCATGGACCATGGTGCCCACCCCAGTACTGCTGCATTATATCCCCTCCCCTTTAGAGTACCTGACTCCCATAATATATAAGTGGCAGCCCTGGAATGCCAACCCCAGTGCCACTGAAAAGTATCCTAACACTGGGGTGCCCAGCTTCTGGTGTTAGCTATTGTCCAGATGTTGAAAAAGAAAACCATCCCTCACTGATCTTTCTAAATGGTATGTAATAAACAGGCAAAGAAGAAAATGGCTCCTTGCTGATCTGACCTCACACACACACACATACACACACACATCCCAACCCCCACTCAGCACCCACCACCCCACACCCCCAACACACCCTCACTCACCTAAATATGACCCATGACATTGGTCCACTCTTTGATATAAGAGATGGCTTGCAGCTGTAACCATCAACTGGGATATGAGAAAATATGGTAAGTCCAGTTTATGTGTTTCAAAGCAGTTTGAACTTTTAGTCATAACTCAGCCATGTCTCAGTATATTTACACCATTTTTTCAAGATGGCCTTTTTGGGACCCCACCTCTCATGAACAAGGTTAGGTGAAATAGTTCAAATCCATCCCGAAAGGTGAAATTATTTTGTGGTTTCTCCACAATATCACCTTTCAGTCATGATCTGAAAATTTCCACCTACTGAGATCTAGAGGTGGAGTCATAAGAAGACTATGTTGAACATTTGATTGACAAATATAGTAAAATTAACATGTCATGAGTTAATATCAAAGTATTTCATTGTTCACGCATAACTTCATTCATTTTCTTTTTTTCTTTCAAATTAGCTTTCAACATTTCCTTTTTGGGGGACTCCACCTCATGAACAAAGCATGTGACATTTTTAAAATCGAAGCCAAAAGGTGATTTCATAATTGCTCCATAAAATCACATTTCAGACAGGATTTGAAATTTTTTAACTCACCATGTTCCTAACATGGGATCATAGGAACACTATGGTCAAAATTTTGCGTAAAAATATTTTAAAAAATTTAACATTTTATGAGTAAATATTGAAATATTTCAACATTTACTCATAACTTCACATATGTTAAATATTTTCACTCCAAACTTTCAACATAGCTATTTTTTCATACCTCTGTTTCTTAAACGGGAGAGGTGTCTCTTTTTCAAAACATGAATGAGATGTGTTTTCAAACTTGTGGCATGAAATTATGTTTCAGCCAGTTTTCTATAAATGCCACATGTCATGTTTATAAGGTGGAGTCATAAAATGACTATCTTGAAAATCTGGGTTCAAACTTCAAAAAAAATATAAGAAACACTATGTGTATTGCCAGCCATTACCCCGGTGAGTAGTTCTTTGTGATGCTGTGTTGGTGAGCTGAGTTTGGGTGTGAGCTCTGTGAGACAGCTGATTGGGCTGAGGCTGGGGGGGATTGCACAGTCACGAGGCACCACTTCACAACCTTGGAAGGAATGATGCAGGGTTGCTCATATAGGCCCAAGAACCTCATAGTGAAGAAAAATCTTCTTTTGGCATACAGCCCTGTCAGTCTGCACCTATGAGTGCCAGAGGGCCCTATACTTTGGCTGACAGGTGGACTTTTTGTGCTGTGTATCTGTATCTGTGGCCACACAGAAGCACAGAGCCCGGAGAGCCCTGCACTTCCATAGCCCTCTAGATAGTCCCACAATTTCTTGACATCCAGTGCCACACAGATGTGCAGTACTCAGATGAGATGGAGAGTCCTACCATACATGTCTGCATCTGTTTGGACCTGCATGAATGAGGATACAATTCCACTATCTCAAAAAGAAAGGAAACTCTTTGCAAAAAAGCAACTTTTATGCATCAGTTATGGTTCATGTTAATGCCACAAAGGTGGAAAAATGTGGCATTAGAGTTTCCAGTACTAATTCAACTCCCCCCAAGCAGCTAAAGACAAGACAATGCAAAGAACCATAGATAGCCATCCTCAGGTAAGACAAACAACATACGACTGTTTCTGGATGACAAAAATGCAGTAGTATTAATATGCTACCTTCCTGGATTTGTCTATGTGGTATGCACACAGCAAGAAATACTCAGCTACTACTGGCTGCATATGTAAGCAATGCATATATTATAGAGGCATGATAGTGCCTCTATAGTTACAGTTGGGTAGCCTGTTTAATGTAAAACCTCAAATTTTGAACATTAGTATCTTTGGCTCCCTTTGACATAATGAGTTAAAATGTTATATGTGTTGTCTAGGAGGAATAGTTTTGATGTGTGGACATTTTTGTGACGACAGCTTTTTTAGTTTCTGAGATACACATTTGTCATTTGTGGAAAAAAACTCATTTGTTTCCTATACTTAACACTGTTTTCTTTTTGCTGTCACCTACAACCTACATGGAAAAGAATTGTTCCTCCAGACTTGCAAGGGACATGTGTCATATACCAAGATAGTGCCTTTGTTAGGTCTGGTGAAAAAATATAAAAGGGTTCCAGAGTTGTAAAGCTTTAAATTTTAGTATTTTCTGCATTGCACATGTGCAGTAGGGGTTTTTAGATACTGCTCTGCAGTGAAAGTAAAAATATGATGCAGCAAATGCTGGTTTTTGGTTTCGCACCACTGAATTGGAAGGGCACCTCATATTTTTTGTGATGTGCCAACTGCCATCTTGTCACTGTTTACCACAAACCAACAAAGGTGGAAAACATAAAACTGTTGAGTTTTTCAAAAAACAAACATTATAACAAAGCTAAACAGGATCCATTTAACTTGATTTTGATGTTTGTTTTTTAGGATGTAAATACCTTTTCTGGGCACCAAAGATCCCTGACACCCAGCTTAGTGAGAGGACTGCTTCCCACACCTTCTCTATATATGTGAACAGTGAGAATTTCTTGACTTCTGCAGCCACAGCTGAATTAGTGCTGCAGGCTGCAGTGTAACCCATGATGAGCTGCTGTTTCCCTGATGTTTGGTGCCTCTCTCCTCACACTGTGTTCTTTCATACCTGTCTTTCATTCCTAAACAAAATGCATGTGTGTGTGTGTGTGCGTGCATGCGTGTGTGCGTTCGTGCATGTGTGTGTGTACATTGCACTTCAATGATTAGTTGAATTCCATTTCTGTGGGCTCCGTAATTTCATGTATTCCTCCTGAGTGATCTGAAGTCATACCACAGCACCAAAAGAACCCTTTGATCTACAGCTGGCAACATTGTATCCTGCTGTAGTGTCAGACTGCATGCTGCCATCTTTTGATCAAATGGTGTTATTTATTTCTTGTTTCCTGTCTTGACTTGGTTGCTTTCTAACTGTCCGGTTGCTGTTGTGTTCGCCACATGTTCTCACTAACTTGTGCCTGCGCTCCTAATATAATCTGTTATTCCCCTGCTACTATATAACCAAATCCTTCTAGTTTTCCTTTATTTTTATGCAAACTGATAATTTTTGATGTTGTTTCAGTCAAGAGCTGATATCCTTTGTTTATTTGGTTCCAGTTTTTCTATCATTGTCCCAGTCCTAGTCGATCTGTCAGAAGACCATGGCCTCCCTTTCTAAGCATGTATTCTACATCTATCATTGCCTTTGTTTTTCAAATATGTTTGTTTGTTAAACATGTATGCAGACATTGTTGCCCTAGCAGTTGATATCCTGGCTTATTTGTACATTGCCGCTGTGTACAACTAGCCCACCCACCCCCACAAACACACCACCATCTTGAATGTTAGCTAGGTACTCCTGATCACTCTTTGTTATTGTCCTGTCCCTCTGCAAAAACATGTATGTTACTTGTGTACTTTCCTCTTTGGACTGGTACGTAGTCCATCAAAAAGGGAGCTAATGCCATTTCATGACATCCCCATTTTCAACAATGTTGACTGCCTCCAACTCCTGAGCTTGTGTCATTCTACTGTTCACCCCCTCCCTGCTTTTTTGGTCATTTTCTCTTTTATTTTAACATTTTTCTTACAGGCATAACACCAACAGAGCTAGAGCTGGAATGTGATCTCTGCAGAAATGCACAGTCTCACTTCTGATATCCCCATTCTATTGTGCAAATTGCACTGAGGACACATAACAGTCTTACAGTGGGTCTGGGATCCAAGTGAATGTGAATGTTACCTGCTGTGAATGTCACCTTTGGCTGAGAGGTCCACCTTCCAAATGTGAGAGAGACAGTGTGTGTGTGCGTGTGTGTGTATGTGCTTGTGCATGCGTGTGTGTGTGTGTGTGTGTGTGTGTGTGTGTGTATGTTTGTCTGCATGTGTGTAGGGGGGGATTAATTTGCTTCATTTCAGTTTCTTTTGTGGTCTCCATAAATACTCTACTGTTTGCCTTCCTTTGAAGCTTTTCCCTGTTTTCCACTACTTGGCAAGTTTTCCCAGACTAGGGGGGTGGTATCACTGTCTGAGTATTAAGCAATTTGTCAAAACACCATGGCGTCCCTTTTAAAGCATGTAGTGTACATCTGTCATTGCCTTTGTTTTTTAGATATATTTGTTTGTTAAACAAGTATGCAGATATCATTGTTCTAGCAGTTGATGTCCTGGCTTATGTGCACATTGACACGATGTACAACTAACCCATCTGCATCAAACCACACCACGCTCTTGAATGTTAGCTAGGTACTCCTGACCACTCTTTGTTGTTTTCCTGTCCCTCTGCATAAACATGCATGTTACCTGTGTACTTTCCTCCTGGCAGTGGAACACAGTCTATCGAAAAGGGAGTTAATGCCATTTCATGACAATGCCAGTCTCAACAATGCTGACTGCCTCATCTCCCGAGCTAGTGTCATTATATGTGTTCAGCCCCTTCCCCTATTTTTTGGTCATTATCTCTTTCATTTTAATATTTTTCTTCCAGGCAGAACACCAACAGAACTAGATCTGAAATGTGGTGTCTGCAGAAAGGCATAGTCCCGCTTCAGATATCTCCGGTCCATGGTGCCAATTGCACTGCAGCCAAACAACGATCTTTGCAGTGGGTCTGAGCATCAAGTGAATGTTACACCCTCCATGAATGTTGTCCTTAGCTGAGAAGTCCACCTTCCAAATGTGAGAGAGAGAGCGAGAGAGAGAGAGAGAGAAAGTGAGTGTGTGTGCATGTGTGTGTGTGTGTGTGTGTGTGATCAATCTGCTTCATTTCAGTTTCTTTTGTGATCACCTTAAATACTCTATTGCTTGCCTTCCCTTGAAGCTTTGCCCCATTTTCTCACCATGTGGCAAGTCATCCCACATGAGTGAGGGTGGTATCTCCATTGTCTGGTTGGCACACTGATATTCTGCACATCAGTAACCATGCTTGACCATATATCATCCCATAAGTGGGTCACTGTGTGCCATACCTCATAGCCCACTTTTCTGCTCTTCCCTTATAAACAGCAGTCCATTGAATTATAATTTGTGACCAGCACATTACAAATGTTTGCCCACAGTGCATGTTCATGGTGTCACCATCCTGAATGCGTGCATGTCTGTACCACAACTGTGTGGTGACAATCAATGATTTCCTCCTTGTAACACATGAATTTGAAAGGGCTGAAAAAATGCCTTGAATGGTGCAGTGGTTGGCCACCAACTTGTTTGTCAGCAGGCAACATATTCAGCCTCACACAACAGTTACTGCAATGCTGGGAATAGCCAAGTGACACAAATTACTAATCTGTTTCATATACAGTACATGGCTTTTCCTGTTGCACTCAGGTTATTAGCTCATGTAAACAGATGGTATGCACTGTAGCTGTGGTGGATTTTCAGCTTGTTGACATGCCTTCACATAACTGGTTGCATGAACTGTCTCCATGATTGTCTGCAGTTCAAAAATTAATAGCTTGATGACAAGGTCATAATGAATGACAAGCTAGCATAGATGCTACAGATACAACTGTATTATTGATATTGGTGAATAACACCTTCTAGTGCCATAACACTTGTTGGAGGGAGTGATTTAATGTGTGTTGGGTGATTTCAGGTATAAGAAAGATGTCCATTGAACTGTTCTGGAATATTGCTTACATTGGAAAAAGGAAGAACTATTATTTTTACAATGGGAAATGTACATGTTTTTTTTACTTTACAAGCAACAATAGATATTAGGGTGAGCTATTTAAAAAAAAACTTCTTGTGTCACTTTAGATTTTCACTTTCCTCCTGTCTTGTCTGATTTCAATTCATTCTGATGTTGTATGTGCAGTCAGCCTTTGTTTTGCATTTGCAATAAAAAAACAAGCTCCTTCTTTTATTATGTCTTTGCTCAAGTTTACAGCAGAGTTTTCTGAAGGCTTTTGTCCACCAGTGGGGGACAGGGTGCAGTGTCCACTCTGCAGAATGCCACTGTCATTTAATTGCCAAGGAAACAGTGCTCGGTCAGTAGGATGAAGGTGATTATACTTCATGGTACATTACTCAGAATGAGGTTTAGATTACCAAGAGCTTTATGACAGGTCAAAGGTTGATATCAACACCATATCCCATCATTGGGGCAACAGGAGCTGGGTGGAGGGGAATGGCTAAAATAGCCATGTCTCAGCCCACTGCTTTTTTTCATGGCACAGCATCAAGCAACTGGCACGTGCCATGAGAAAAAACACTATTCTTACAGGAAGCATTGAAAGACTCTCCTGGCACCATTGCCTATGTGCAGGGGTTGTCAGAGTGCAAAATCTTTTCGGCACTCTGACTGTGTGATAACGGCGATCGCATTTAGGCATTCGCCTTTATCACATAGACCCGCAAGTGAGTGCCACGCAGGGGAGCTGCAACCCCACTGTTGCTTATTTCCACACTGCGTGGTTGAGAATCATTCAAAACCCTTATTCATCTATTTAAATTCATATTGTCTGTCATGTCAAAAACAATACAACATTTTTTGAACTGTACATTAACATGAAATAAGACATTTTCTGAAGTAAACATATTACATGAATTGAATGCAGACACCAGAGGCAGAAGGAAGAAATCCAACATCCTATGGTCCTTTGATCCCAGAAAAGTGCATTAGGCAGTATGTTGGTGGTGGTGGTGGTGGGGGGGGGGTAGGGTGCAGTACTTATCCACATTGATAAGGTGTAGTTATTGGGCAGATAGAAATCAGTATGTGAAAACATGTTACTTAAACAGTACTGCGCTCTTAGGTGCAAGTGCAACATTCACATTCCACATTTCTAACTTTTTTAAACAGTACAGAAACTGCCTTCCCCATTACGCTGTCAATAGTGCTGTTTGAATAGGAACCACCAAAATACTGTACCTGAATCATCCTGTGCACCTCCCCAAAAAATGAAGTTTTTTGTATATGAAAAAGACAACTTGAGATTTTCAGCACAGTTCCAGAATTTACCTGATGCCATTGATGTGGCACCAATAGCAAACTATTCAACCTGTGTTAATATTTTACAGAGTAAACTGATGTTGTTCCATGATCATGTTGTTTTTAATCCTATAAGAAAAATTATGAATGTTTAAACTGATCCGTGGTGTTAAAGATCACTCACCATCAAAACTGACCACATACAGCAGTTAGGAAAGTATCTCAGCCAAGTTTTACATTTAAAAACCTGCAGCAAAATTAAAATACTGAGACTGTGTGTGTGTTTGTGTGTGTGTGTGTGTGCATGCATGTGCATGTGTGATTTTAGGGGATGGTATCACCACATGCAATCACAGCATACAGTGGTCCTGCAACTAACTCAGCATAATTGTCAGCATCATTGCTCATGTACCTTTTAAGGTGTGTGCATTGCTAGTTTTAACAGAGAGACACACATTGAACTGTCAAGATGTTTAGCTGGTACCTTACTCAGAAATCACTAGTACCTCATGAATCTGACTATATACAAACTTTTCATAATTTATACAGGTTACATGGGGCTTCCTGGATGTTGCCCTCCTGTGTAGTGGCCCCCGCCAATCACGCTTCTCAATTTCCCTGGTGTCTAGTGGCACCCCTCCACCCTCCAATTGCCATCCCCATTATTTTTATTTTATTTCCTGGTGTATAGGGGCACCATCACCCTCCAATCACCTTCCATGTTATTCTTACCTTGTTCCTTGGTGTCTAGTGGCACCTCTCACCCTCCCATTTCAGGCACAACCCTAAAATGAGGAAAATGGCCCCTGGATGATTTTGTTTTTGAAAATCTGTAAAAAAGAAAATAATTCCTTGCCGATCAGTCCCCCTTCCCCACCTCCCACTCAACACCCACCACCCCGCACCCCTCAATATACCCCCACACACTGTCACTCACCTGAACAGGTCCCTCTTTTGAGATCCACCCTCTGATCGAAGACATGTCTTGCTCCTGGAACCGATGACTTCAATATGAGAAATTAAGGTAAATGTGGTTCAATGTATTTCAATGGGGGGTTCAACTTTGATGCATAACAGCCATTTTTTTGACATTTTGACCCCATTTTTTCAGCATGGTCTCTTGGGGACACCCCCTCGTGAACAATCTGACTGTCATTATGCAACTCCTGCCAAAAAGGTGATTTCACAGTCACTTTGCAAATTCACCTTTTGGGAGGAATTTGACTTTTGTTCCAGCCCTTCTTCATGAGGCAGTGTCATAAGAAGGCTATGTTGAAAATCTTGAGTCAAAATATATAAAAATAGCAAAGTTATGACCATTCATTGAAATTTCACTACACAAACAAGTAACTTTGGAAATTTCAAATATGACTCCAGATTTTAAAGCATAGCCTTCTTATTACCCCACCTCATGTATGTCACAGCTGTCATTTTTCAAATCTTGGCCAAAATGTGCTTTTGCACCTGTGATGCAGAATGATTTTGCAGTTGTGCAGAATTCCATTTTGATGGGGATTCAAACATTTTCTGTACTGTATACATGAGGTGTGGTAATAAGATGGCTATGCTGTTAATTTGTTCACTGTTGACCTATAAATGGAAGCACATGGCCTAGAGATCCCTGTTTTTCCATAGCTACATACATATACACATCTATGGCTGGGTGGAAGTGCAGGGCCGGCAAATAAGGATGCAATTATGCTACCTAAAGAAGTAAGGAAATTAATTGAAAAAAACTTTGGTAATGCTCTAGTTAGGGTTAAAGTCACAAAAGTAGGGGAAGGTGGCATCAGGGTTTTCAAACTTATCACCACACCCCCACACTGCACGCACCAACAGTCGTTGGACATGTGCTTGCAGTCATCAGTCCTTACGCTCAACCCATTCTCCTATACTGTATCCATGTCAGCTTATTTACTTATGGAATGGGATGAGAATTAGGGCTGATGACCCAAAGGAACACACCCAATGCCTGTTGCTGTGTGCAGTATGGGGGTGGGGTGTTAGGTTTGGAAACCCTAACATCACATGTCCCTACATTTGTGGCGCTAACCCTAACTAGAGCATTAAGAATGTTTTTTGCAATTCATTTCCTTACTTTTTGAGATAGTATAATTGCATCCTTATTTGCCTGCCCTGCACTCCCATCCATTCATAGATGCATATATGTAACTGTGGAAGCACAAGGATCTCTGGACCCTGTACTTCCATTTATAGGTTAACAGTGACCAAATTATCAGCATAGCCATTGAATTACCCAACCTCATGTACCCAATACAGAAAATATTCAAATCCCTACCGTATATATATATACATATATATGTATGCAACAGGTATCTGGATGAATGAAGTGTGATAAATCCATTATCTGAGTCACTGTGTAGATATATTTATTTATCTACACAGTGACTATGTCACACTGCATTTATCCACACAGCTATTATGCTGGTACTACATTCAGTCACTTTCACTTTCACATTTCCCTTGACATGGTAAAGTTACATAACAATAGAAAACAACACATGAAGCACATTTACAATCCTTAGTTTCACCCTAAAAGGACTGCCGCTGCTGTTTGATAGTTTGTTTGAAAAACACCTTTTCTCCTCCACTAGTATTTCTTTTCTAAATAATTGGCTTGCTGTAGTGCTCACAGAACTCCTTACAATCTCTACCACCCACCCTGTCACTCACTTTTTTCAGCTATCTACAGCACCATCCCTACTTATCCTTTAAACGCGGCAAAGCTTAAAAAGTTTTATAACTTTTTTAAGTGTCTCACTTGGCGCCATACCAGTTTTTTTCCATCATTGTCCAGCTACATACCACCAGCACTCTCTGCTTTCACACCCGGAGCTCATTTCTAACCACCTCCTTCCTGTCTCAGTCAGACACTGCACACTGAATCCTTGAATGCAGCTCCAATCTCATTCTAAATGACGTATGCCACATATAACCACCACACCAAATGAAAAAGAAAATGGGACACTACAAATTTTTAATAATCTCCTCCTGTCACAGTACAAAATCGACTCGCTAAGAGATGACACAATTTTTTCCAGTAAAAATGCAAATTATAACCTGACCATCAATTGAAATGCATGTCAAGTACGCTACAGCATCCCAAGCAAACACTATGCAAAGCAAAGCTATACTACTCATGGCCAATGCAACCAGGCAGAAAGCTACTGTTATACAAAAAAGTCCCTAAACTTCATAAAAATAAAAGAAAATACTAACAATAAAAACTGAAAAAAGTGCCACACCAGATCCTCTCCTATTGCACAATTGAAATATGTGGGGATCAGTGTGTGATGATACATATATCTTGTACAGTTGTCTGTGACCTCTCTTAACCCTCACTCATGCCTTCAGCACTCATGAGGTTATTAAAGATCACTAGCAAATGTACAAGATAAATGCATTATCACACAATGACCCCCCCATATCCTTTATACATTATACAGTCATGATCACACCTGTATATTAGGTTTCAAGAGTCAGTTCTTTGTTAAACCCAAGATGTTGACCTTTAGTAACTTCATAACCAGTTTACTGATTTGCATGAAAGTTTGCGTGTCCTTTTGGGGACCAAAGATCTCTTGATGTGGCAGGTTTTGTTCCTATCAGATGTGCAGGTGTGGAAATACACAGTGTGAAAAAATGTGAAAATGACCATGTTTTGTCAAATTCTTTGTCACACTGCTGTGCAAAACCAGCTTGGTGTTTTGGTCTCAGGTTACATCAGTCCTGGGTCACAGCTGTGCCTTTTGAAGATTTGGTGAAAAAATATTAATTAATTCCAAAATTATTACATTTTAAGGCTTCCCATTATTTCCTAAGGAAAAAGTTAGACATGCCAAGTGATAAAGGATTTCTTGATCATGAAACAGGATTCTTTGATCATGAAACAAGATTTGATCACACTTTGTACCTTAATAACTTCATAGATATCTAGCAATTTGCATGCAATTTGGCATGTGCCATCAGAGACCATAAGTCTCATGATGTAGCAAGTTTTGTTCCAGTTGGATGCGCAGGTGTGTGAAATGGAGTCCCAAAGTGTGTAAATCACCATGTAGAAACATAGAATTTAATGGCAGATAAGGACTGCTTGGCCCAGCTAGTCTGCCCATTTCTCTACCTAATGGATAAGCTGCAGATCCTAGTAAACCAACAGCCTACTTCCTCCTACCCCCACTAGAATTGCCTTATGTCTGCCCCATGCATTCTTGAATTTCCCCACTGTTTTTGACTCTATGACCTCCTCAGGAAGGCTGTTCCATGCATCTACAACCCTCTCTGTGAAGAAATACTTCCTCACATTACCTCTGAGCCGTCTCCCCACTATCTTCAAATTGTGCCCCATTGTTCTTGAACATCTCTTTTTCCGCAAGATGTTACCCTCTTGGACTTTGGTTATTCCCTTGAGGTATTTGAAAGTTTCTATCATGTCCCCCCTCTCCCTCCTTTCCTCGAGGCTATACATCTTAAGCTCCTTTAGTCTTTCTTCATATGTCTTCTGGTGCAGACCCTGCACCATTTTGGTTGCTTTCCTCTGGACAGCCTCCACCCTGTCTATGTCTTTGCAGAGATGGGGTCTCCAGAACTGTACACAGTACTCCAGATGTGGTCTTACCAACAGTCTGTACAGAGGGCCAACAACTTCCTGTTTTCTACTGGCGATGCCTCTCCCCTATGCATCCCAGTATCCCCCAGCTCTCCTTATTGCCTTCTCACATTGCTGGCCCACCTTTAGGTTGTCTGATATGACTATCCCTAGGTCACTTTCCATTTTTGTTGTTGTCAGTATCTCAGCCCCCACTGTGTACTCTTCCCCTAGGTTTTTTGTTTCCCAGGTACATTACTTTGCACTTCTTTGCATCGAATCTAAGCTGCCATACTTTTGATCATTCCTCCAACCTTGCCAAGTCCCTTCTCATCCTTTCCACCCCACCTTGCGTATCAATCCTGTTGCAGATCTTTGTGTCATCTGCAAAGAGTCATACTTTCCCTTCCAGTTCTTCTGCAATGCCACTTATAAAGACATTGAAAAGAACCGGCCCCAGTACTGAACCATGTGGTACCCCACTAGTAACCCCCGTTTCTTCACTATGGATTCCGTTTACTATTACCCACAGTGTCCTGTAGTCCAGCCAGTGTTTTACCTAGGTGACCACCCTGTGACCCACTCCCAGGCTGGCTAATTTGTTTATTAATCTTTTGTGCAGGATTGCATCAAATGCCTTGCTAAAGTCTAGGTAGACCATGTTCACAGCCCCTCCCTGGTCTACTACTTTGGCCACCCAGTCAAAGAAATCAATTTGATTTATCTGACATGACCTTCCTACTGTGAATCTATGGTACCTTGGGTCCTCTGCCCCACTGGCCTCTAGGAACTCAACAATTCTTTCTTTCAGAAGTGATTTCATCATTTTCCCTTCCACTGAGGTCAAACTGACAGGTCTGTAGTTTTCTGCCTCTGTCTTGCTCCCACTTTTGTGAAGGGGAATCACATCCACCCTCCACCAGTCCTCATGTACCACACCACCCCCCCATGATTTATTAAAAAGGGTAGTCAGTGGTGTTACTAGTTCTTCCCTTAGTTCTTTTAGAATTCTGGGGTGAATCCCATCAGGCCCCATTGCTTTATCCACCTTCAGTTTTAAGAGTTCTTTCAGAACTCTTTCTTCTGTGAAAGGACTAATATCAACCCCGTATCCAGAGTGCTTCTATTGATGGGATTAGGTATCTCACCCTGCTTTTGCATTGTGAATACTGAGCAGAAGTATTTGTTCAGTATCCCTGCTTTTTCACTGTTTCTCTGCCTAACCACCTTCCTCTTTATTCAGCCTCAGTATCCCTCCTTAGTCTTTCTTTGCTCTCTAATGTACCTATAAAATATTTTATCCCCCTTCTTAACTGAGTTGGCTATCCTTTCCTCAGCTTGTGCCTTTGCTATTCTGACCACCTTCCCCACTTCCTTCTGCTTTAACTGGTACAATTATCTGTCCTGCTCCTTCTGTGTTTCCTTATACTTCCTGAATGCTATCTTTTTCTCCCTTCCCTTCCCTGCCACTTCTTTTGAGAACCATAGTGTTTTTTTCTTTCATTTTGATTTGTTTATTTGCTTCACACTAAGGCTTGTTGCCTCTGTGATGGCAGTTTTGATGTTTCCCCATTGTTGCCCCACCCCACCTTCTTGCCCATTTGCTAGTATGTTTCTGAGGCACTCTCCCATTTTGACAAAATCAGCCATCCTGAAGTCCACTACCTTCACTTTTGTATGGCTTGACTCTACAGCTAAGTTTATTATGAACCACACTATTTGGTGATTACTTGTTCCCAGATTGCTACCCACTTCAGGATCGGAAATCCTCTCTCCATTCCCATTTGAGAGTACCAGGTCTAAGTTTGCTCCCTCCTGAGTGGGTTCCAAAAGTACCTGCCTGAGGCATGCTCCCTGTAGGGCATCATGAATAGCCCTGCTCTTGGATGCGGATGCAGCAAAGGTGCTCCATTTAGCATCTTGCAAATTCAGGTCCCCCATCAACAATTTATTTGTCATATTTTTTCTTCTCTTCTTTGTTAAACTGAATATTTTGTGCTTCAATAATTTTGCAACCGTTAGGGCAATTTACATGACATTTTTCACACTCTATTAGGAACCAATGATCTATTGATGTGACAAGCTTTGTTTGCATGTGTGGAGATATGGACCCCCAATATGTGTAAATCACCATTTTTTGTCAAATTCTTTCTTCATGTCTATGTTAAACTGAATATTTTGTGCTTTAATAACTTTACAACCATTCATCCAATTTGCATGCAATTTGGAATGTCCCATCAAGGATCAAGGTGTTCTTGACCTGGCACATGTATTTCCTATTGGATGTGTGGGTAGGGAGATGTGGAGTCCCAAAATGTGTAAATCGCCTTTTGTTTGTCAAATTCTTTCTTCACTTCTACGTTAAATTGAAAATGTTGTGATTTAATAACTTTGTAACCGTTCAAGAGATTTGCATGAAATTTGCCATGCACCCTCGGGGATGGAAGGTCTCTTGATGTAGTAAGTGCCATTTCAGATGGATGTGGGGTGTGTGGAGATATGGAGTCTCAGAAAAATGTGTAAATTACCATTTTTTGTCAAATTCTGATACTGAGTTGTGCAAAAATGGTGTGGAATTTTGGTCTGAAATATTTATAGTGTATAGTATACACTGTTATATATAGGAATTCATATTTTTCAAAATGCTGTTGTACCACAGTTCAAAGATCATGGAATGTGATTTTACCCTTCTGTGGTAGAACAGCATTCTAGAACCTCTAGAGACTGCACAAGCCAGTGTCATTGTGAAAGAGAAAAAAATGCACACATTTCACATATTATACACTATAAAAAGTACAGGGTGAGTAACCTTATGCATAATCAGTGTGTTCTGCCACCTCAAGGTTCTGATTCCCACTGACCTCTCAAGCTTCACTCTTGAGGTCAGAGGGAATCAAAACCCCTTTGTGGCAGAACACAGTGATTGTACATAGCTGTCCATCCAGTATTCTCTATAGGGTATATAGGTCTTGGGTCACAGTGGTGTCTTTTGAAGGTTTGGTGAAAAAATATTAATCTGTTCCTATGTTATTAAATTTTAAAGTTTCCCATTATTTTCCATGGAAAAACATAGATGTCGGCCCAAAACATGATTCTTGACAAGATTCGTGATCTTGATGTGTGCTTTAATAACTTTGCAGACATCCACATGATTTGCATGAAATTTGGCATGCTCCATCAGGGACCAAAGATCTCTTCATTTACATGATTTTGTTCCAGTTGGATGTGTGGGTGCAGAGATATGGAGTCTCAAAAATGTGTAAATTATCATTTTTTGTCAAATTCTTTGTCACCGCCTTGAGCAAAAATGGTGTGGAATTTTCGTCTGAAAATTTTAGGATATATACAGTACAAGTCACATTAAACTGTTCCCTCAACTCACTGGTGTAGCATTGTTCAATTAGTTCCCTAATCTGTGCAGTGTTTAATTCAATGAATTAGTAAAAGGTTAGTATTGTTTTGCATCTAGCTGTTATGTACTATAAGTTTTATTTTCAGCTGAGTGCTTATTAGTTTCATTTTAGAAGGCAGACTAAACAACTCTTAAGAAAGCTGTGATATTTATAAACAATGCCATGAAAATGCAGCTATTGCCATTTCACTAAACAGTTACAAGTGAGCTGAATAGGCAGTGAAGGATGATTGGAAAATAGTTGAAAGCTTCAACAGTTTCAGTTGCCACTGCAGTAGCATCACAAAAAAAAAAATGCTACACCAGTGAGTTGATGGAACAGTTTAATGTGACTTGTACTGTAGGTCTTGAGTCACAGTGGTGCCTTTTAAAGGTGTGATGTAAAAATATTAATCTGTTCAAAAGTTATTACATTTTTAATTTTCCCATTATGCCCTATAGGAAAAGTTATATGTCGGCTTGAAACAGGATTCTTGATCAGTAATGCGGAATCCTTGTTTATGCTGCAACCATATTTTTTTTCCATTAGTAAAGGAAACAAACTGAAATTTCAAAACTAATACAGGGCTTGGTAACACAGATAGTTGTATTTACCTAATCAGGGCCCTCAGAATTTCATTCTGGGGTTAGTTTTTTGATTACTTTGTGAGAATTTTTTTAAGCCACTGAAATCCTGTTTCACAATTCTAAGAAAACATTTACAGCAAAGCAGGATCTTGGTTTGGAATTTGAAAAAAAAGGATTTTCTTTTACTGCAAATTGCGAAAAAGGATTTTCAAAACAGGATACTGTTTGGCAATTTGCAAAAAAAAATATTATATAGCTGTTTCTTTGTCACCTCATATCAAAGAAATGGCTTGGAATTATAGACTGAAAATATAAGGGTAGAAATGACTTCCTCCACAGATGTGCCTTTTGCTGGTTTTGTGAAAATGTATTAATTTGACTTGCAGTTAGACAGATTTGAATTTTGGTTAATTTTCCATAGGATAACATTGTACTTGGAGGTTTAAAGAGTTGTTTCTTTGTCACTATGGTGTTAACTAATGGTTTACAATTTTGCTCTGAAATTTTCAAGGCACTGATGGCTTGCCTCACAGTAGTGCTGTTTGTTGGTTTGATGACAATGGAGTTTGCCCTTTAAGGGGCAGACCAGGTTGTCCTGGTGCACCCCTTCCCTCTGTCATGGAATGGTGGTGCTCAGAAGGGGAGGGGGGGAAGGAGGGGAGGCGCTAAGAACCAGAACAAAGGACAGGTAGCCAGAAAGGGAGGGGCAAAAGGGAGGTACATAAGGGACAGCACAAGGGGGTCTTAGCCACTTTTTGCTGGAGTTTTTGATTTACATCAACTGCAGCTCGTCGGATTGGCTAATTTTGAGGTTTGTGCACCAGGTGAGAGAGGTAAGGAAACAAGCTAATGATATTGCAGGAACATAAGCATTTAAAAAAAAACAAAGAAAGAAAGAGAAAGAGAGGAAGAGATGAAGAATAGATACAGTTTAAGATAATGCATGTTACAGTATACAGCTGAGAATTGTGGGTGATACTGAGTATTCAGAATGTAGATAAGAAAGCAATACAGGACTGCGTGGGGTGAAATACAGCCTCATGAGGGTCCTTTTTTATAAAGATTTATGTTCTTGGTTATGGTGATGTTTAATTGGTACCTGAAAAGCACCTGAGCAGGGTGTGTGAACAGGGAGCACGGGGCATGACGCTGAGCGCTTTTTCAAAGGAAGTGGTAACAAAACAGGCCTTTGGGAGTGCATTTGGTGTAAAGCTATCCCTTGGAGTGGTGGCATGGTATGGGTGGCGGGCCCAGAAGTAGGCCATTTGGATGGGGGAGTGAGCGCAAGTTGAGATCACACAGTGTGACGTCACATGCCGTGTGGTGGGGTTGGAAAAACCCCTATGGAAACTTCAGGAGCCCTGGCACTGTTTTGAGGGCCTTGCTAGGCTGGGAGAGGGATGGGAGGCCTAGAAGAGGCCCCGAGGTGATGGTCAGCTTGAGCAGGGGTCAAACGCTGCAGGACGGCGTGTAACATAGAAACACAGAAACATAGATTTTGAAGGCAGATAAGGACCGCTTGGCCCACCCAGTCTGCCCATTTCCCTACCTATTGGATAAGCTGCAGATCCTAGTTAACCAGCAGGCTACTTCTTCCTACCCCCACCCCCTAGAATTGCCTTATGACTGTCCCATGCATGCTTGAATTCCACCACTGTTTTTGACTCCACAACCTCCTCCAGAAGGCCATTACATGCATCCACAACCCTCTGTGTGAAAAAATACTTCCTTAAATTACCTCTGAGCCGCCCCTTCTATCTTCAAATTGTGCCCCCTTGTTCTTGCACACCTTTTTTTGAAAGATGCTACCCTCTTGGACTTTGTTGATTCCCTTGAGCTACTTGAAAGTTTCTATCATGTCCCCCCTCTCTCTCCTTTCTCGAGGCTATACATATTCAGCTCCTTAAGTCTCTCTTCATATGTCTTCCGTGCAGGCCCTGCACCATTTTAGTTGCCCTCTCTGACAGCCTCCATCCTGTCTATATCCTTGTGGAGATTGGGTCTCCAGAACTGCACGCAGTACTCCAGATGGGGTCTCACCAACTGTCTGTACAGAGGGATAATAACTTCCTGTTTTCTGCTGGTGATGCCTCTCCTATGCATCCCAGTATCCCCCAGCCCTCCTTGCTGCCCTCTCACATTGTTTGCCCACCTTTAGGTCATCTGATATGACTACCTCAGGTCCCTTTCCATTTTTGTTGTAGTTAGTATCTCACCCCCTTGTGTACTCTTCCCTGGGTTTTGTTTCCCAGGTGCATTACCATGCACTTCTTAGAGTGAATCTAAGCTGCCATACATTTGACCATTCCTCTAACCTTGCCAAGTCCCTTCTCATCCATTCCACCCCACCTTGTGCATCAACTCTGTTGCAGATCTTTGTGTCATCTGCAAAGGAGATACTTTTCCTTCCAGTCCCTTGCTAATATAAACATAAAGCCATTGAAGAGGACCGGTCCTAATATTGAACCCTGTGGTACCCCACTAGTAACCCCCTTTCTTAGTGGACTTCATTTACTATTACCTCTGTGTCCTATTCTCCAGCCAATTTTTACCCAGCTGTCATCTGGGACCCACCCCAAGCTGGCTAACTTGTATATTAATCGCTTGTGTGGACTGTGTCAAATGCCTTGCTAAAGTCTAGGTAGACCATGTCAACAGCCCTCCCTGATCTACTACTTTGGTCACCCAGTCAAAGAAATCTATCAGATTTGTCTGGCATGACCTTCCGCTGTGAATCCATGCTGCTTTGGGTCCTGAGCCTCTGGCCTCTAGATACTCAACAATCTTTCCTTCTTCAGAAGTGATTCCATCATTTTCCTACCACTGAGGTTAAACTAACAGATCTGTAGTTTTCTGCTTCTGCCTTGCTCCCACTTTTGTGAAGGGGAATCACATCTGCCCTTCTCCAGTCCTCGTGTACCACCCCATCCTCCCATGATTTGTTAAAGAGGGTAGTCAGTGGTGTCACTAGTTCTACCCTTAGTTCTTTTAGAATTCTGGGATGAATCCCATCAGGCCCCATTGCTTTGTCCACCTTCAGTTTTAAGAGTTATTTCAGAATCCTTTCTTCTGTAAATGGGCTGGTATCAACTTCTGTATCCAGAGTGTTTCTACTGTTTGTTTTAGGTACCTCACCCACTTCCTTTGTAAATACTAAGCAAAAATATTTGTTTAGTATCTCTGCCTTTTCACAGTCACCCTCTGCCCACCCTCCCTCTTCTTTATTCAGCCTCACTAGCCCTCCCTTGGTCTTCTTTTGCTCCTGATGTACCTATAAAAGGTTTTATCCCCTTCTTAACAGAGTTGGCTATCTTTTCCTCGGTTTGGGCCTTTGCTGTTCTGACTGCCTTCCCAGCTTCCTTTTTGTTTTAACTGATACAGTTCCCTGTCCTGCTCCTTCTGTGATTCCTTATACTTCCTGAATGCTTTCTTTTCTTGAATCTTCACTGCCACTTCTTTGAGAACCATAGTGGTTTCTTACATTGTTTCATTTTGTTAATTTGCTTCACACAAAGGCTTGTTACCTCTGTGATGGCAGTTTTATTATTCCCATTGTTCTTCCACTCTTCTTCCTGCCCATTTGCTAGTGCATTCTTTAGGCACTCACCTATTTTATGAAAGTCAGCCTCCTAAAGTCCAATGCTTTTGCCTTTGTATGGCTTGACTCTATTGCTGTGTTTATTGTGAACCATACTGTTCGATGGTCGCTAGTTCCCAGATGGCTACCCACTTACATCTGTGATCCTCTTCATCTCCATTTGAGAGAACCAGGTCTAAGATTGCTCCTCTTGAGTGGGATCCAATACTAGTTGTTCTAAGGCATGCCCTTGTAGGGCATCTAGAATAACCCCACTTTTGAAGTGGCTGCTGCAACTGCATTCCAGTTAACATCTGGCATATTCAGATCACCCATCAGCAATATCTCCCTTTTTCTGCCATTCTAAGTATTCTTTCTATCATTTCCTGTCCATTTCTCTCCCTGAGAAGGGGGTAAGCACAACCCTCAGAGGATTGTGGTGCCATTGCCGGTTTCCAAATTTACCACAGTCATTTCTTCTCCTCCCTATTTTCCCTTTTGTTCTGTTGCCTTGATTCCTTCCCTTATGTAAAGAGCTACCTCCTCCTCTTTACCCTCCCTGTCCCTCCTGTAGATAGTGTATACTGGTATGTTTATGTCCCAGTCATGGTTTTGTGTGTACCATGTTTCTGTGACTGCCACGATATCCAGATGTTCCTCCTCCATCAAGGCCACTAATTCAGGAAGCTTGTTACTCAGACTACGGGCATTGGTACTCATTGCTCTCCATTTTTTGATGGCTTTACCTTCTTTTGCAGCATTCCCCACTGGCCTGTCTACCTCGGTCTTTTTCTCATTTAGTACCCTGTTTTGTAGGGAGAGGCTTGGATTTTCCTGCTGTTTATCAGTGCCTCCCCCCTTGACTAGTTTAAAAGCTTGCCAATGAAGCATTTAAACCGATTGCTCAAAAGACTTGTTCCCTTCCTGGACAGATGCAGACCATCCTGCCAGTATAGGCTGGTGTCCCTCCAAGTGGAACCCCAGTCCCCAATGAAGCCAAACCCCTGTGCCCCACACCATTTTTTCAACCATTCATTAAACTGCATGGTGTAGAAATGGAGGGCAACACCCTACTGGCCTTTCCAGGAGCTGGTAGCTGTTGTGGTTGCCATTCCAGGCCTGAGGAGGAGTGTGAGGCCTAGAAGAGGCCCAGAGATTAGGGGGCAGCGTGGCGTGCATCACACACCACTGGGGGCGTTGCTTGACAAACACTGGTTATGGGTTTTCTCAAGGTTGAAGGCAGCATGAGGGGGTTTGCTTGGGTGGATAATGTATCTATAGTCCTGTAGAATGCTTGAAAACTGGGCAGAGCAAGTGCAACAGTGGGGAGGACCCAGCTAACTACTGGGACTGTGTGGCGAGCACCCTGGGGCCTTGTTTTGTGCGCTGGGGGTGGCGTGTCAAGGAAGTTTGTAAATAAGGCCCACTGGTCTGTTCGGTCACCCAGGATGGAAGGAAGTCTTTTTAATGGGCCTCAACACTTGTACCACGTGGCTTGTAGCACACGCCACGTGGGGGGCAGCAGAAGAGCTCACTCGCTGGTTTTCTCTTAATGGACTGGGTCAGGGTGAGACATTACTTATGGAAAAAAAAAGGAGAACAGGCTGGGGGAAGGGGCCCTGGAACACGGGAGGGTGAGTAGACAAGGGACCATGCAGTGCGACATCACACACCGCTAGGGGGATATGGGATAGAAGCGTGCCCATGAGTTAGGGCTATTTCCATGAGTACAGGGTTGGGGGAAGCCTTCCCTGTTAGGGGAGGCATGCTGGGGGTAGAAATGAAGGGCTTGGGAGAGCCCCAGGGCAGCATGAGGGGATCCCAACCCAGGACCTCATGGGTGAAGTCCCATGTGGTGTAGGGGTTACATTTAAAGTGGGCCCACACTGGCTGGGTGCTGCTTGTGGTTGGGGGCCTTTTTTTTTCCTCATATTGGGGTACCTCAAGGAAAAAGAGGCCGGCACAGGAGGGCAAAAGGGAGAATAGGGAGTTGGATGGTGGGTGCCCTGGTTGGTCCAGGCAGGCAGGGAGACCAGAAAATGGCAGCATCTAGAGGGAGGGAGCTCCTGTGGGTGGGACAGCACAATATGGCCTGACTGAGGGACGGCAGGTTGCTTTTATAGGTGCAAGGCCAAATTAAAATAAGGGAGGCACTTGAGTGGGAGACAAAGGGGGATGCTGGGCCATTCACAGGTGGCTCGGTAGGGCATGGATGAGAACAGCTGAAGGATATGGTGACCTGCCAGACAGGATGGGGGTCCTTCACGGGTGGCCCGGTCTGTGTTAGCATGGCGAGTGGTGCAATGGCAAAAAAAGCAAACAAAATTTGGGAACTGATGGAGGGGGAGGAACCAGGGAGGCCTGGGGAGAAGAGAAAAGCAGGTCTCGGGAAAGGTGGCAAGGGGAAATGGCCAGCCGGAGGGCTACACAGTCCCGCTAGGGTAACACCGGTGATAGTGGGGCCCACCAAGACAGTGGATCCAGTACCCCTGCGGCTGGTGGACCTGGTGATGCCAGTACCCACCCCAGATCAAGGGGGGGATCTCCCCAGTGGAACCCGGACACGTTGTCCAGAACAGAAGGTTCTTCCCACAGACCCCAGTAGCTCACCCTCCACCTCCACCTCCACCTCAATCACAGGGAGAAGCAAGGGGACCTTTGGAGGACTCCAGGCAACTCGGCCAGGACAAGGTTACAGGTAACACATCCAATGCAGTGGGTGGTAATATAAAAGAATATATAGGGCAAATTGTGGTGGCACTGGGGACAGGAGGGCTGGGGCAGATGGAATCTGCTCTGGCGGAGATTAGGACAGAGAAAGAGGTGCCAGGAAATACTGAAAAGGGAGTGGAAAGAGAGGGAAAAGGTACAAGAGAGATAGGTGTGCCTGGGATGAGAATAGGTGAACATGTGCCATTGGTCACGAAAGAAAAAATATGGAAAGTGGAATATGTGGATATATTTGCTTTGGTGAGCCAGGAGGTGGTGGCCAAATATGAAGAAACAGAGGGCATAGGTAAGAGTGAGATGGCAGCTGCCATAGTGCTTTTAGGGAAAAAAGAGGATGACAAGTTCACAAAAGGGAAACCTTGGGATGGGTGGTTCCTAGGTTTTGCCACTTTTTCAGCCATCATTCTGGAAAAGAGGCTGGAGCTAGGCATCCCGCTCATTACCTATTCATTGATAATATGGAAAGCAAAAGCAAAAGGCTGGGTAGGATGGATATACTACTATGAATGTTTTCAGCAGAGAATGGCAACATTCTGGGATGTAAGATGGGACACCAAACAGATAGATTTATGGACGGATTACTTAACAGATCAGTCCACACCCGAGGGTGTGTGGGACAAAAAGGGGTTTACACCACAGAGATGCTGCTGGGCTTATAACAGGGCTTTTTGCTCGTGGCCTCAGTGTCGTTTTCGACATGCTTGTTCAAAATGTGGAGGAGGGCACCCAGCAAGCAAATGCAGAACAACATGGACCTAGGGAGCACAAGGGCATGGGGAGCAAGGATCAGGCCAACAGTTTTTTTGAGATAGGTGTTTAAAGGGCAAACATGAAACAAGGGAGGGAGGGGTAGGGGGAATGGAAATAGAGGGGGTCAGAACCACTGAAGGAAGGAAGGTCGGACAGGAAGAGAGGGAGGGAGGGGTCAGGGAGGTGGGGCAGGTGGCACAACAGGGAACATTTTGGGATGGCTAGAACCCCCATCAACCTGGAAGCATGGACAGTTTGCCTGGACAGATATCCAGACATGAGGATGCAGGATATCATTTTCAGTGGTTTCAACACAGGGTTTTCATTGCAGTGTAGGGGACGCAGGCAAGCAAGGGAGGCAAGCAACCTGGGGTCAGTAAAAGGAAAAAAGGAAATGTTAAAACAGAAGATTGAGAAAGAAAAAGCAGCAGTCAGGGTGGAGGGCCCATTTAACACTCCCCCATTGGAAAACCTGCGTATATCGCCTTTGGGTTTGGTACCCAGGAAACAAGAAGGGGAATATAGGGTGATCCACCACCTGTCCTATCCAGAAGGGGAGTCGGTGAATGACTTCATCAGTGAGGAACATAGTAGGGTGACATATGCGACACAAGAGGACGCGGTCCAAATAATCCAGGCCACAGGAGATGCATGGATGGCAAAAACAGACATTGAGTCTGCTTTCAGACTGCTTCCGGTCAGGAGGGAGGACTGGGATCTATTGGGTTTTAAAAGTGGGGAACAGAATTATTTCGACAAAGCAATGCCAATGGGGTGTTCCACAGCATGTGCTACATTTGAAGCATTCAGCACATGTTTGCAGTGGATATTCCAAGAAAAAATGGGTTATACATCAGTCGTCCATTACCTGGATGATTTTCTTCTCATTGGAAAGGGCGAGAAGGAGACACAGAGGATGCTGGGTAAGTTTCAGGAATTGTGCCAGGAGCTGGGGGTCCCATTGGCACCAGAAAAAATAGAGGGGCCCAGCAGGGTTATGGAATTCCTTGGGATCGAGATAGATGCCACTAGCAAAGTCTTTAGACTACTGGACAAAAAAGTAATGAGGTTGAAGGAACTAATCCGGGTACATGCCAGCAGGAGACGGGTACAACTAAAGTTGGTCCAGCAAGTACTGGGGCACCTGAACTTCGCATGCAGGACCATCGGACCAGGAAGGGCATTCACAAGGAGGTTAGCTAGGGCTACAGCAGGGGTCACCAGACCACATCACTGGGTTGATGTGACTCAAGGTGTCAGGGAGGGTTTTAGAATATGGGAAGAATTTCTGAAGGAGTATAATGGGTGTTCTTTCTGGCAAGAGGAGTGGCTGTACAACACAGACCTCAACCTCTACACAGATGCTGCTGGGGGGCTAGGCATGGGGGGGGTTACCTGAGGGGCCGGTGGTTTGCAGAACCATGGCCGGCCAGCTGGGTGAGGGACAGGAAAGTGAGAGATGTAACACTACTAGAGATCAAGCCCATATGGGCATGCATACCTCTCAACCTCCTGCCTCATAAATCAGGGACAAGGCTTAAAAAAATCAGGGACAAAGGACCAAAATCAGGGTCACAACTTCAAAACTGGTGATATCCACTCAGGAAGCTGGTAGAATAAGGGGCTTAGTGTAAAATGCATTTTCTAAGGAAGAACAAGTCTGTACTTTAACGTTTGACATTATTTTGTGCTTATAACACCCACTGATTGGTCAAGGAAACACAGTTTTTAGGAGGGACAGAGTAACATTTTGAGGCAAAATCAGGGACGTCCCTGAAAATCAGGGACAGCTGAGAGGTATGTGGGCATGTACCTTGGTCTGGGGGAAAGAATTATGGGATCAGAAGGTGACATTTTGGTGTGCAATAGAGCGGTGGTTGATGCACTAAACAACAGGGGAGCCATGTCGCATACAGTCATGCAGGTATTATGATGTTTAGTGTTAAGGGCTTTGCAGCTGAACATGTCTTTTAGAGTAAAACACATAGAAGGGGTACGCAATACCCTGGCTGACAGCCTTTCCCGTCTGCAGCTGGACCATTTCCAGAGGCTGGCACCAGAAGCGGAGGAACAAAAAACGTCCATACCAACAAACATCTGGGACATTGGCAAGAAGGAGCAGAACTGCTGTTTCACAGCTCATGGGTGCCTCGGACTCTGAGGGCCTATGATGGGGTCTGGAGAGTGTTTCAAACATTCAGGGCAGAGCACCAGATGGATGTAAGTGGGCCACTCACAGATGAACAGTTGGGAATGTTCACCATGGAACAATGGCAGAAAGGGACCACTCACGCCACAGTGGGGGTTTATCTTGCAGGAATTAGTGTGATCTGCAGCCTAAAAGGGTGGAATGACCTCACAAAATCACTGCTCATCAGGAGAATGATGCAGGGATGGGGCAGGTTGAAACGTGAGCCAGGAGATAATAGGAGGCCAATAGGGGAGCAGTGGCTAATAAGGCTAAAAGAGGTGCTCCCGGTAATATGCAGATCAAAGGCTGAGGCCCAGTTATTTCACACAATTTATGTGATAAATGTTTGCGGGGGCTATGAGAGTGAGTGAGGTGGTAGGCCATGGGAAAGATGACAAGGAAGGAGGTGTGGAATGGGACGATGTGAGTTGGGGGATGAAAGCAATACGGATCTACCTAAGGAGGTCAAAAACAGACCAAAAAGGGCAAGGTTGCATAGTAACACTGAAAGGGCGATCAGAGATTGTGATATGCCCAGTGCAGGCTTTGTGGGTTTTCACCACAGAGCAAGTGACCAGGACAGGAAAGCTATTTGTACATGGTGACAGAAAAAGGGTCACTGGCTATCAAGTCACAGCAGTGCTGAAAAAGGGCATGCATTTTCTGGGGGAGGGCCCAGCTAATTACTCATCCCATTCCCTATGAATTGGAGCTGCTTCACAGTGGACAGCAATGGGGGAACCCATGAAGGGCATTTTGGAAAAAGGGCACTGGTGGTCAGCCAGTTGTAAGAGATACATCAGAGTGCTGAAGTAAAAAAAAAAAGAGGAAAAGGAAAGTGTGGTTAAAAACAAAGAAGATGGAATTGTGGTGCTCTAACAAGGACAGGTAAAAGTGGGGAGAAAAGTTGGGGGGGCAAAGAAAAGAAGAAGGCGGGGGGGAATAATGCAATGAGGGAACTAAGATTATGTGTAAATTAATTAATTTTCTTTGCACCCCATAGGTAAAGGAAGGATCACAGAAGTCTGGATCTGTGGCCATTCCTATATTTACTGGGCTAGTAAGAGAGCAGAGAAGAAAGCTGGGGGAAAGCAACTGTACCAGGATGTAAGACAGTGTAGGCTGGTATGGCATGGCATATGGGGGATGAGATGGGCACAGCTCCTGCCCGCTTTGAAGGAACTCAAGGACATAGGCCCAGACCAGACCTAATCATTATACATCTAAGGGGCAATGACCTGGTGGGCAGAATGTGGGTACACACATACTTACAGATAAAAAGGGACCTAGTGGCAATAAGACAGTGGTGGCCTCAAGTATGACTCGTCTGGTCAGATATGATACCAAGAAGGATATGGAGACAGGAACACAGCCACAGGGCGGTGGAGAGGGCCAGAAAAAAGATGAATAGGAGGGTGGGGATGTTGATAAGGCAGATGGGGGGACAGGTGATACTGCGGGGATTAGAAGAATGGGTGGAGGACTTCTACAGGCAAGATGGTGTGCACCTGTCAGACCTAGCCATAGATATGTTCAACACAGAAGCAATGGGATTCATAGAGGAATGGAGAAAACAGGTAAATGCTGGTATATAAAAAAAAGAGAGAGGGTAAGTGGAAGAGAGGATCATCCCTGAGGTAAGGGAGAGTGATACCCTATGTATGAGGGGAAGCCAGCCATCCAACGCAAGCTGGAGACTGGCTAGTGGGGAAAAGGGGGGGAAGGGGGAATAAAAAAGGAATAACACAAGAAGAGGAAGAAGAGGAAGAAGAAAGTGGTCTCAGTTTTCACCGTTACCTAGCGGAAAAGTAGAAACCGAAGGCACCCAGGTTTTCACCTGGGGGAAGGATAATCAGAGATTGATATCTGGATGAAATAAATGAAATTTCTGAAATATGATAATAAAGAAATTGAAATGGAATATTGGATTATGAATATGACTAAATTAATTGCCAATCTGAGCACAACAACAAACAATGGTCTCTGTCTTTTGTGAGGGAAAAAGGGGGGAATCCAGGACAATGGAGTTTGCCCATTAAGGGGCAGACCAGGTTGTCCTGGTGCACCCCTTCCCTCTGTCATGGAATGGTCGTGCTCAGAAGGGGAGGGGGGATGAAGGGGAAGGGCTAAGGACCAGAAAAAAGGACAGGTAGCAGGAAAGGGAGGGTAAAAGGGAGGTACATAAGGGACAGCACAAGGGGGTCTCAGCCACTTTTTGCTGGGGTTTTTGATTCCTCCCACCCACCCTACTAGACACAGCAAGAGGAAAGACAATCAAAAGGGGGACTGTATGGTGGGTCTGTCAAGGTGGATGACAGACGAGTCCGGTCGGACAGTTTGGACTGCCAGAGGTGGATGGCAGGTGATGATAAGGTCAAGGACTGCCAAAAAGGCAGAGCAAGAGGAAAGACAGTCAAAAGGGGGACTGTATGATGCGTCTGTCAAGGTGGATGACAGACGAGTCGGGCTGGACAGTTTGGACTGCCAAAGGTGGATGGCAGGTGATGATAAGGTTATGGACTGCCAAAGGTGGATGGCGGGGGTGGGGAATAACACAAGAAGAGGAAGAAGAAAGCGGTCTCAGTTTTCACCGTTACCTAGCAGAAAAGGAGAAACCAAAGGCACCCAGGTTTTTATCTGGGGGAAGGATAATCAGAGATTGATATGTGGATGAAATAAATGAAATTTCTGAAATATGATAATAAAGTAATGGAAATGGAATATTGGATTATGAATATTAATAAATTAATTGCCAATCTGAGCACAACAACAAACAATGGTCTCTGTCTTTTGTGAGGGAAAAAGGGGGGAATCTGGGACAATATATTATTTTGCTGTGGAGTACTGTGGCTTTACATTTTGCTTAATTTCCAGTTGGATAATATTGTAATGTAAGGTGTACACAAGCTATCTTTGTCAAGTCATGCTGGACCCTGTGCTACCACACAGAAATATAGATGCTATTAAGGAGTAATGCATGAATGGCAGTGCAGGTCCCAGAGGGTCCTGCACTCCCAAAGATAAATATGGATACTACTAGGGACTGATGGATGGATGGATAGCAGTGCAGGGCATGGAGGGTCCTGCACTCCCACACACAAATACCCAGAGGAGTATGGAGTGATGGCAGCACAGGGCCCTGTGCTCCCACAGGGAAATAAGGATACAATCACAATCACTTAAAAAAATGATGTCAGATTAAGGGAAATGTGTACATGCAGGAAAGCTTAGGAAGGGGACTTGCCCCCCTCCACTTTGTGTGACTTGATGAACAGAGTAATGTACTGTATATGTTGACTGACACTGAATTTAATGTGGTTTAGGAATTATGGTTAGGGTTATTGTTATGGTTAAGGGAAATGTGTACATTCAGGAAAGGGTGGGGGGGTTGACCCCTCTAGTTTATGTAGCTTGCCCCAAAGATTAAAATAAATGTAGGTTTATACTTAATGCCCAGTGGTTTAGGAATTATGGGAAACAATCTGGTTTCAGGTTTTAAGGGCATAACTCCATCAATTTTCAAGGGAGTTCTCTGAACCTTGATGGGACTGTAGTCCAAGAGGAGGCTTGGTCACGAACAGCCTTGAATTCTGCAGTTGGCTCAATGTTTAGTTTTGGTGGAAATATCAGGGTGCTTTGGGTACCCAGAGATGGCTGTCCTTAGTATGATGCATTAATGTCATAGTACTCAGTGAGGTATTTCATTTCATATATAGTGTTACAGCTAACTATAAATATTGAGAGAGCTATGGACTGTGAAAGTTCTAATTTTATTCTATAGAATTTGTTTGCATTTACAAGGGTTTAGATTATGGTTAGGTTATATATCTGTTAGAGGTAATGAGGGGCACATATCTGACATTGTTCAGGGTTCTGTGGAACACCTTCTGTTATGTACACCCCCATTAAATATAACTTTTTATGGAGTTAGCATTAGGATTCAGGTTCCAGTGCATGTTAGGTTATATGTCTGCTGGAATTAATGGGGGGTACATATCTGATATTGTTCAGAGTGCCAAAGTACACCATCTGTCATGTGTGCCCCCTGAAGTATTACATGTTCTGGAGTTAGGTTAGGGTTAGGTTATGTCTCTGTTGGAGTTAATAGGGGAATATATCTGATATTGTTCAGAGTGCTGAGGTATACTTTCTGTCATGCGTGCCTCCCATAAAATATTACTTGTTCTGGAGTTAGGGTTAGAGGTAGCTATTTGGGTTAGTGTTATAAAGATGTTTGAGACTTAGGGTACAAATACTACTAAGGACTGATGCATGGATGGCAGTAAAGGGCCCAGAGGGCCCCTGGGCTCCCAAAGAAAAATATGTATACTATGAGAAACTGATGCTTGGATAGCAGTGCAGGGCCCAGAAGGCCCTGTGCTGCCACACACAAATATGCAGAGGAATATGGAGGGATTGGAAGTCAGGCCCCCCTATTTTGCAAAGAATTTCCTTACTTTTTGAGACAGTATAATCTTATCCTCATTCAGGCATGTACAGTATGTTGCTGTGGAAACACTGGGCCCAGAGGGCCCTGCGCTTCCAGTTGTAGCAGAACAGCAATCTAACTGTCAGAATAGCCTTCTTATTCTCCCACCTCATTAAGCGGTGCAGAACATTTTTAAATCCTCACTGAAATGTTATTCCACGCCACTGGAATGTCCTTCATTGCCACAGGTGCAAAATCACAGTTTGGGCAGGATTTGAAAAATGACAGCTATCACTTTCATGAGGAGGTGTAAAAAAATTGCTATGTTGAAAATTTGGGGTCAAAATATTTTTAATTACTGAAGTTATGAGTGAGCGTACGAAAATCTCAATGGATGCTCATAACTTTGTCATTGTTTCATATATTAACCCCAGATTTTAAATGCAGCCTTCTTATGATCCCACCTCATGAACAAGGGCAGTGAAACTGTTCAAATTCCATCTGAAAGGTGATTTCAGCAAGTGACCACATAATTACCTTTTGGAATGGATTTGTGTAATTCCACCAACATTACTCATGAGGTGTGGTCCCAAAAAGGACATGTTGATCATTTGGGCAAAAAAATATATAAAAATGGCAAAGTTATGCCACAAAGTTGAAAACCGAATTGAAATACATGAAATGAAATTTGCCTTGCTTTCTCATAGTTTCATAGTTTCATAGTTACATGTACAAGTCCAATCAGCCATGAGGTCGTAGGCGGACTTGGCACTTTTTAGTGGATATAATCCCATTTTTTCCCTGCATTAGCAGGTCCAGATTTTTCTTAAACTTCTGCATGTTACCTGCGCCCACCACCTCAGACGGCTATAAATTCCACCTATTCACCACTCTCTGATTGAACCACCTTCCCCTTTTCAGTGTCCTATACTTCTCTCCAATCAGCTGCTGTGTGTGTAAGCTAATTGCACTTTCTGATACCTTCTTTTTATTTATTCCAGCACCTTTCCCAAGGACCTCATTGTGATGACATCTACAAGTGAAACATAGATGTCTCCTTAAATATCTATGAGACATGGAGTACAGTCCCAGATGACGTAATCTGTCTTCATACTCCATATTTCTTACAGCCCAGATTTTTTTAGTGAGTCTACATTGCACCCTTTCAATTTGCTTACCACTTTCCAAACTTTGCGGTGCATGTAAGGGCATTCTGTACTCAAGGATCAATCTTACCAAAGATCTATATAATGGTAACAATGCCTTCTTCATTCTGCTGTTAATGTTTCTCAAAATGTTCCACACTACTCTATTTGCTTTCTTTGCATTTTCTCTATTGTGTTTTCAAAGGTTAGAGAGTCTGATTAGAGAGGTTGATTTAATTACCCCCAGATCCTTTTCGTACTCCATGCTGGTAATCAATTTATTATTTAAGGTGTAATTCCATCTCTTATTATTATGACCAAAGTGCATAATTTTGCACTTGTCCACATTAAAGCTCAACTTGTGTTCATCCGCCCAGTGTCCCAACATGTCGAGATGTTCCTGAAAGTTAGCTATTGCTTCTGGAGTATTTATGACTGCTTCAACTTTGGAGTCATCCACAGATTTACAGAGCCATGCACAACCAGACACTTGCATGGTAGCAACGTACAGTTTGAATAGCAATGGCCCCAGGACAGAGCCCTGGGTGCACACCACTAGCCAATCTTCCCCACTCAGACAAGAAACCCCTTAGTTGAACCCTCTGGTATCTCTCACTAAGTCATGCATTTATCCATACCCTTAACTGCCAATGAGTCCCCAGTTCTTTCCGTGCATCCATAAGGAGGCCATGAGATACTGTGTCAAATGCTTTGGCATAGTCCAAATAGACAACATCAACTGCTAGGCCCTGATCCAGAATGTGGCTAACACTTTCAAAAAAGTGAAGTAGGTTACTAACACATAATTTTCCTGCCTCAAACCCACGCTGTAAGATGTCCACAAACCCCAGCTTATTTAAATCCTGTGCCAGCAAGTCCTTAATGCAACCCTCCATCACTTTTCCAATCACTGACGTCACACTTATTGGCCTGTAGATCCTGACCAGAGCTTTATCTCCTGATTTAAATATAGGTGTGACATATGCTGTTCTCCACACCTCTGGCACCCTTCCCTCTCTCATGGAGCCATTAAACAGAACTGTCAGTGGTCCAGCAAGCACCTCTGTATTATTTTTTTTAAAGTAATGGATGGTACCCATCAGGTCCACAGGATTTAGAAACTTTCAGTTTCTTCAGTTCCTCCAATATTTGGGCTTCAATAATTCTAAGTCTGGAGTGCTCCTTAGTATTTATCTTTGGTGCCACAAGTGCATTAGTTATACCTTCAGTTAACCTCTCCATTGTCTTAAACACATTCAAGAAGTATTTAACCATCTCTTGTTCCCTAACTAATGTATTACCACCATCATTAATACTGGTAATTTGGTTACTAGCTTTTTTCAAACTCCCTACATATGTGTAAAATCATTTATAGTTATTTTTGTTACATTGTGCTAGTCCTAGTTTAGCAGTGGCTGTTACTCTTCTAATTGTCTACTTGCATTTCTTTGCTATCTGTACAAATTTATGTTTTCTATTTTCTGTGGGGTTAGCCTTATATTCCTTATATGTTCTTTCTTTCTTTTTAACCAATTTACCTATACCTCTATTAAACTATGCAGGGACTCTTCCTTTACTGTCCTACTTGATAGTTTCTGGCACATATCTCCTTATGCAGTCCTGCAATTTTTCATCTACCTTTCCCCAGATTTCAACCATGTCTAGTTCTGTAAGTTCTTCCTTCCAATTCCAGACCAACAGCACATCCCTAATTGCTTGGTAATCAGCTTCACCATAGTTTAATATTTTAGTCTTCCCTGATATTTTTTCATTTTTTCCTTCAAACAAACATTGGACCATGTTGTGGCCACTGTTACCCAGAGGTTGATTTACTGTGACATTCTCAATTACCCCATCCATATTACCTAGTATCAAATCCAATATATGACTTTCTTTCATTGGTTGCTGTACAACTTGTTGCAAGCTATTTGTATGACAAATTTCCAGAAATCTTTTTTCCAGTTGGTTTGTTCCCCGGTAGCTAACCCAGTTAATATGCAGTAGGTTAAAGTCAAATAGCAGTCTGCATATTCAGCAGCAAGCTATGTCTTCAATCAGAGACTGGAGCTTCATTCTGGGACCTATTCTGGTGAGAGAGGGTATGTGGGGGTGTGGGGGTTGCAGGGTCGTAGATGCTAAGTGGGAGGTGGGGGTGATGAGATCAGATCACTGAGGAACCTTTTTTTTACAGGTTTGAAAAAAGACATTGAGGGACTATTTTCTTCATTATAAGCAGAATGGTGATTGAAGGGGTAAGATGGCCACTAGACACCATGGGATGACAAACTTTAAAGGAGGAATGCACTTGGAGAGTGGGAGTCACCGCTAGATGCCAGGGAAAACATTAAACAATACAGGGACAGCAATTGGTGGGTAGGGGTGACAGTAGACAACAGGGAAATAATATACAATATGGGGACAGTGATCAGTGTGGGGGGGGGGCTCTATATACCAGGAAAAATATATAGGAATTTTATCCTTATGAAAAAGGATTGCCCAAATGTAAAATGATTCCTTTTTAATTTCACACAGCTGGGAAGTGAGTCATGATAAAGGATATAAAATATAAAAAAAAACATTTGGGAGTTATTTTCTCAACACTTACAGTAAGTGCAGAATCCATATGAGGGGGTCACGATGAGTCAGATAGATGTGTTATTCTCACCCCAGGACATCATTTTTGTGGTTTTTGAAACTTTTTTGTACAGAAAATAATAGAAACAAGATGACGGGAAATCAAAAAGGATTTTTACCTAACATAAAAGATAGGCCCCATATGAAAAAGGAATCTTTTTTTTTTCATTTCAAACCTTTGTCTTGAAGTGCTTATTGAGCATGCTGAGAACAAATTTTGCAAAACTTCAAAAATTAATAACTTTGGAATGAGTAATGTTTGTTCACCAAAAAAAAGGCACATCTGTGGAACAGCTCCTTTCTATTCTGAAAATTTCAGCACAAAATTCCAAACCATTAGGGTGCTAAAAGTGTCACCAGAAAGTCCATCAAAATCAATGGGAAAACATGCCCAAAAATTCACTTTTTATACTATCCAAAACTCAGAATCCACATATCTGACCAGACCAAATCTTGCCAAATCCACAGGTCTACTACACAAGACTGTGCATGCAAAATATCATGCAAATCTGGTGAATGGTTCTGAAGTTAATAAAGTGCAAAAATTGGGGTTTAACATTAAACAGCCTACTCAGCTCTAACTACAGTGGTGCTATCATGCCACTGTAATATACAGATATTTATTCATTAGACTTGAAATGAAAGCCACTGTATAAATCTGTTTTTCTGAGCTACTACATGTATAAATGTAGAATCTTACATTTATTCTAAGAGTAATATTGGCATCACAGTTTTATACAGATAGTAAACTTCTCATCAAATCTGACATGCCCACAATCTACCTGCCAAGTTGCCAAACTAGTTTCCCACCCAAACAAAAGTCATGCCAATCTATGCAACCTGAAGTGCCATGCACCACAGCAGTGCCCCAAAAACAGTAGAAACTCCTTGTGCCTTCTCACTACCAATGATGGCATAACAGCAGTAGCAGTACCCACTGCCTTAATGGTTCAGCTAATTTAACCTAACAGAATTTGTTTTTGCTATCCACTAGCTACCACTTAAAATATTGATAGAAGTAGCAAGTGGAAAGAGATGTTGACACAAATTGAGAATGATACTGAACCTTTAGAAGAACCTTCAATGACAACTACCAAAAACTTGAACACAGCTGACAATGAAACCATAAGTACAAGTGGCACAGCAGTAATAGACCATTGATTTTATTATTGAAAAAGCTAGAAATGTTAACACTTTCAGAAAAATGCAAGAGGACGTGGCCATATTCTCACGTTACTTGTGTGATATCCTAGGGGTTCAACAAGCACTGCATGAGATAACACCAAGTTACCTCCATAATTACACTGTGTCACTATTTCATACACTGCACAAAACAAGAGGGGAACCTTTATGAACTGCTAACATTGTGGTCCAAATTTCAAAGTGTAGAGAAATTCCTATGGGCCAGAAATTAGCAATGGTTCCTATCAACTACTCTTTTATTTGAGAAGGCAAGCCAGGTGTTACAGTCCAGACAAAAGAACCTTAAAGGAAAACTGCACCCTCATATCTTCTAAATGTCATTTGCTTCCATGTTAACAGACAACTTTTTCATGTAGCTGTTAAAGATGTATGGAACTGCTTCTGTTAGTTTTCACACTTCATACTAGGCACTGTCACTCTCCTGGGAGGGTCCATTTCGTGGTTGTTGAAATCTCATTGTCCCTGAGATCTGCATTAACATATGAGAATGCAATGCATAATCAACTTTTAAACTCCCCAGTATGCCTGTCTGCTTAAGTAGTTTTAAAAGAACCAAGCTGCAAGAAGGTGAGAAATATCACATTTACCTTCAGTGAGTTTTACAAGCTATTCGAGTTGTAATGCAGTTTTTTTCCCCTTTTAAACTCCATTTGGTTTATAAGTTTCCAGAGAGTTTTTGCAGGGTATTTGTTATTTTAGCATAGAGATACATGATATAAATGGTTGATCTGGCATCATGTTCTCATATGCTAATGCAGCTCTCAGGGACAATGAGATTTCAACAACCACAAAATGGACCCTCCCAAGAGAGTGATAGTGCCTAGTATGAAGTGTGAAAACTAACAGAAGCAAATTCATACATGTTTAACAGCTACATGAAAAGAGTTGTATTTTGACATGGAAGAAAATGACATTTAGAAGACATGAGGGTGCCGTTTTCCTTTAAGGTAGAGGGCAAAGGTTCAAGACCCTGAGTCTTAGATGAGGTCACTGATACCATAACTGCAGAGAAACAACTATGCCCCTGTATTCCTGACTCCTTAATACAATGTGGCTCATGTTTAGCATCTACTTTGGAGTCAAATGTAATACAGAGATGTAGAACATAAAATGGGGCAATATCCAGTTTCTACAAGATAAAAATGAGAAACGTTACTTACAATTCACACAAGAGAGACAAACTAAAACAGGAAGGCTCAAACTCAAGGACATTAGATAAATTAAGTAAAAAGCTTATGAACTCGACAATGGCCCAGAGAACTGTCCAGTTAAAAACTATTTAAGATACTAACAGACATGGCCTGAAAAAATCACGAACTGAAGAGTCACCTTTTTTTCTGGCAGTCAATACCAACACTAGAGATTACTATCCAACCAGCTGATATAAAAAACAACATGTGGGTAATAATAAATTGTCTACGATTGTTAAAAACATAGTATAAAAAGCAAACCTCATTACTGAAAAGCATGTAATGAATCATTCTTCTAGAAAGCATTTAATTCAGAAGTTAACAGATTTCAGTGTGGCACCCTTTGAAATTATCCAAGTACAGTACAGTATAAGCCACTTATAACAAAACATTTGCCAAGTGCTGTTTTTCCATTATAAGTGGCTGTTCAAAAAAAGTAGAAAGTACCTTTTATAATGATACAAGCTCTATTAAACAGTATCCAGTGAAAACATCCCACATACATCAAGTTCAACCCCCTGTTCATTGTGTTTTGTATTACAGTACTGTATTTAATAATTAAGCAGTGATGCTCCAGAAATCTGCCACTGCACATCCATTTTTGCCTGTTATACCCCATTAGACATTAAGGCTGTACAGACCTGCTGGAGACCAGCCCCAAACCCACCACAATTTGAATAAAAAAAGAGAAGAAAGTGCATCCATGCTTCTTCCACATCACTTCCTCACCACTGCCAGCTGTCTATCCTTGTTTATGCTGGCTCAACATTCTCTGTGTGATAATCTCCTTTGGGACTGTAAAGGACCCACGGGTAGTGGAAGTTTCAGGTCTTTTTGTCCATTCTGCAGTCAGGGCTACAGAAGACCTGTAAGCAGCTGGGAAAACAGAAAAGGCAGCCCATTGGCGATATGAATGACCCAAAAGCAGCAGGAGTTTCAGGTCTATCTCTCCATGCAGCAATTAGAGCTACAGAGGACCCGTAAGAAGTGGGGAAAACAGACAGAGCAGCCCATTGGGGCTACAAATGACCCACAAACAGTAGCAGTTTCAGGTCTCTGTCTCCATGTGGCAGTTAGCCCTTCAGAGAAATTTATTCTTTTCTGGCCTAGCTGCAGGAGATAACAAAGAAAGTTAGCAGCAGGACTGGGAGTTTCAAATAAAGTTAGCACTTCAGGGATAGAGATGTCAACCACCACCCCAAAAGTGGTTCCCAGATTACTGATGCCCCATCAGTACCTCATCAAGATGGAGAACAAGAGGCTGAATAGGGAGCAAAATAGGGAGATTAGCACCTTGTTAGGTGAAGTGAGTCCACTATAGCCAGCTGTTATAGTACGTTTTATCAAGAGAGAGTATAACGGGGCTCTATGGCAGTGGATTTTGGAAAGATAATTTCATCCATAGTAAGTGGCTGTCTGAATTAAGAGTGTACTGCATAACTGGCATAGACTATATTAGGCCACAAAGAGATCAATAATCTACATTACTGCTCAAAAATGAACAAACCAAAGCAAGGAAATATTTCCAAAAAATGTAAGTGGCCAACCAATCAATATCAAAAAGTGCCCAGAAAAAAAATAGCAAGCAAACTAACTACTATTATGGACAACCTGCAATAAATTGTTGGTACTTGCTTCAACAAACCTTCCATACAGGCCAGAACATCACCTATAATATAAGACAAGGTACTTTTCCCAACCATTTATGCCAACAAACCAAACCATCAGCTACTTCTACCCCAATCCCAAAACAACCCCCTATCATAAATTAAAAAAAAAATCCAGAGTTTTTTTTGTCTCTTTATCTAGGCAACCACTACAATTACTACAAAAGGAAGATGCCTCAAGTATTAGATTCAGATTTAGATTAAAAAGTAATTATTACTACTATTTATAAACCAAAGCAGCATATTAAGAAAGGAATGATATAAGGCACCAATGCATCAACATGTTAATTAGACTACCTGCAAAAAAAATGAAACCATTAAATTTTTTTTTTACTTTCTTTATAGGTACCTAAAAAAGAAGTACAGAAATATAATACACCATATTTTTTAAGTATCACATAACTCAAAACTCTGTTAAAAATTGTAGATTCCCCCTTTTGTTCACCTTGCAGGTCCTGAAATAAAAATGTCACCCATACCAGTACTACACACCCCAAAAACATAATTTTTTTCTCCTTTCTGTCAGGAGTCTCAATCACCTCACAGACCCTGAAATGAAAAACAATGTGTATTCCAGCACAAATACCTTTTAAAAAATATGTATTATTCTTTTTTTTTCCTGGATCGTGCATCTGCTTTCAGGACCTAAAAACCAAAAAATGGTGCACTTCCAACAGCACCACTTCATAAACAAAGTACAGGGAGCAAGGGCACCAGATCCCAGCAGAAACAGTCCTTATTGATCTATAAAGTCTGCTCAAGTGTGCAGCTCAGTATAGTTCTCTGGAGCTTAACATGTATTAACTGGAGGACAGAAAGGAAAGGGGGGACACAATACAAACCTTCAAGTACCTAAAGGGTATAAAAAGGTTTGGAAAGGGGAACATCTACAATTAAATATGGGAGGGTAAAAAAAGAGGACTAGCCTGAAACTAGTGTGAGGTAGATTTACAAAGGACTGAGGAGACACCTTTTCACTGAAAGGGTGGTGTCAGTGTGGAATGAACTGCCAGATGAGTTGATGTCAGTGAATATGGTGGGCAGTTTCAAAGGGGGGAGAAGATGAAAATGAAAATTAGAAAGGTAGAGTGAAGGGGGAGAGAAAAGGGGTTGGGGAGGATGACTCCTGGAGAAAAGGGGTCGGGGGAGCAGCTCCAGAGAACTAGACTGAGCTGCACACTTGAGCAGACTTGATAGACCAATAAGACCTGTTTCAACTGGAAATTTTATATGTTCATAGTAATAATGTATCTCATTTTCTCTTTTTTTTTCAGTCTCAAAAAAGAATGAAGCCATCCCTGGAAGATATCAGCTACTAACCCATGCAAATACAGCTGCACAACTTTTGTTCTTTTCCTAAAATCAAATCTACCTTAATTTATTTATTTTATGCTTTCATAATTATCACACTATAAAAACAAAATATTTAATTTCTTCCAATCCTGAAAGAAAAAACTACATTAACTCTCACAATTTTAACCAGCCTTGCACGTCATCTATCTAACATCTGAAAGCTCTAACTTGCCCAGTTCTGATTTTTTCAATAAATATGAAAAGCACACTTACCTTGTCACTGTCTTCATTCTTCTATTAATCCAAAAGGTTAACCATAAAATAAAGGGTATCCTGTGAAATGGTAAGGATGAAAACCACAAAGGGAAAACAGCACATCCACATATGGTGAGTCAGAAAACTCAGTGATCGCCAAAATGGCAACCTATAGCTTTTCCCCCTTCCCTATTTGTGTACCCCCAGAGCTGATTATATTTAGTAAGGAGGTATGGGGATGAAGCCCTACGCAAAGAGGGTGCGTGGCACAAAGCTTCCTGCAGAGTGTCACTGTGGCACTATTGTTGCTGTTTTGGCAATCATTGTGTTTTCTGACTCATCTTATGTGGCTGTGCTGTTTTCCATTCACGGTTTTCACCCTCACTGTTTTAATCTCGCTGTTTTCACATAGATCCTAAATAAAAAGCCCTACAATTTTTTAAAATGTCTAGCTCAACTATTGATGTCATAATCCGCATGATATCAAATGGTATCCAAAATATGCAAAGTCCATAACAAAACAAACAAAAAATCATTACAATAAAGAAATACCTTTCCATGTAAGGCAACTCTTCAAGTCATGATCCACAGGGTAGATGGCAAAAATATCCTCTTCCTTGAAGATGCCATCCACTGAAGACACTACCACCATGAAGACAGGGAAGTCTTTTAAAACCCCAGATCTCTCCACATGTTCACTATGGCTCTATGAGCCTTGACCTCTAATTCATGCATCTGACATCCTCTGAAGACCTCAACCCAGCATCCATCAAAGAAGCTCCCAACCATCCAAGTAGGCTGCTCTGGAAGACAATAACAGAAGCCCAGCAGCCATCTATGAAGCTCTTGGAATTCTGATTAGTCTGCTCCTGAAGGTGCCATCTAAAACCCTGAATCTCTGATATCCATCTATCACTTTTTCCACACCCCTCCACAGAAGAATATCCCTAACTCCTCCATAGACAATGCACACTAATCTGCAAATTTCCAATGATATTCAATGGCAGTTGCTCCAGCTTTTCCCGCTGTTGGAACCAAGCCACCACTGCACACTAAGCACATGCCACACTCCCAATCCTTCCCCTTAAATGCCTTCTGGCATATTGAGAAACAACTGCACCATTACATGAAACCATGCCCACCGATGCGTAAGCCACTCCCAACATCCAATCACATTAATTTTCTCACATTGTGTGGCCCAATCATAACACACTCATTCATCCACAATCCAAATGTTATACAAATTGTCATTCATTTACAAACACATACACTGTGGAAGACCAGTAAATTGGCAAAATAGTCCTAAAAAATGAATAAATAAAAAAAGAATGAAAAAACAAAACACCACCACAGGTGGATAAATGCCAATTGAGCAAATTGAATATGTGGAGATCGGCTTTGTGTGTTATAGGATTTATTTTTTAATCACTCACAGTGGCCACAAGAACTTTCACTCAAGGCTCCACTTATTTCTGCCACTCACAAGGTTACCTGTCATCACTATCAGCTTGTACAAATAAATCCTGTATCACACAAATGACTCCCCCATATCTATATCTATATCTATATCTATATCTATATCTATATCTATATCTACATCTATATCTATATCTATATCTACATCTATATCAGTAAGTAATAAGCCACAACAGGGTGTGCATTAAAGGATTTTATTGCATGCTCCAGGGGCATGCTAAGGCAAAAGCCAAAAGCCAAGTGTCCTTACACCTCTGGGAAGTGCATTAACATTCTTTAATGCACATCCTGGAGTGGCTTACCACACTTATAAAATGGGTCACCACCATAAAAGAATTAGTTTGATTTGCTCTGATAGGGATTAAAGCTTATTTACTATTTTCAAAAGAGTGTACAATACATTACCTCTAGAACATCTAAAATCTGAAAAAGGTAATCCCTATTAATGAATAAAATAGCATATCTCATCAATAGGTTAACTAGTACAGTACTTTTCAGTAAAAGTATTTATTAGTATAGTTGGTTGAAAATAAATATTTTCTCTGTAACATGTAAATTATCATATAAATGCACTGTAACATCTGTAAATTTGCAAAATATTAACAGTGTTTAAAACTTAATTTTCATTACACTGTAGTTATATACTTTCATTGATGGCAACCTTCTCTTTATTTTTGTTTTTTTACTTATGTGTTGTGGTCTAGTACATAAAAGAAAACTGCTATAGGACTGAGGTGAAAGGTTAGTAAGAAAAAAAAAATTCAAACCTCCCAAGTTGCCTTTTTTTTGGTGGTGGTGTGGGGGGTAGATTTCACTTGAAAACACCTATATATGATTAAAATGTACCTTCTTTTATAAACATCAGCAATGTAGTTGAGCAGTTTGGATATGCCTCTACCTATGTAACTATGTTTCCCCACCTTTTCTCTTTATTTATAAAGTATTACTATATTGAATACTTTCTTCATCCTGTTTTTTTCTGTTTTTCCCAGCATTCAAGACATAAAATGTTTATCATGGAATGTTTACCATGGAATACAGGGATTCAAAATTCTGCTCAGTTCCACTGGTAGAATGTTACTCTCCTAATATACTGTACCTACAGACAACAAAGGCCTGTTTTAGCGCCAGTGACTCAATTATCTCACTGTCAAGGCAAGCATAAGAGAATTCCATGAATGAGCAGGTAAAGATAGAGGGGGATTTTTTACTGTCAGCAAAGAAACAGTTGTAATGAAAATTATAAACAATACTTAATGTTTCTAATTTGTTTATGTGTGTAAGGAGAGTGTGATGATCAGGTAAACAACATTAAATTAATTTGTTTTATTTTTTATTTAAGATAGTTTTCTTTTTAGGGCCCAGTTGAAGGTTTTTACAGTGTAAAAGTAGTAGCCATGAATGTGATGGAAGATCAGTTCTGGTTGCAGGGGGACTAATAGAAGATAGTTCTGGTTGTAGGAGGACTGGTTTGCTCATTGTATGATGTGGTTTAGGACCAGGATGACTGTGCACATATAGAGATTTAATGTACAGTCAGCTGATGTCTCTTGTCCAATAAGATTTCTAGATTTTATCTTGCCATTTTATAAATATATTTACATAACATGTGTTTTGGGATATTAACACAGATAAAAAGCATTATCTCTGGCAGACAGAAAATATATCACTGATATTTCCATGTTCCTGTATGTCATAGTGATATTTTCCATGTTCCTATACATCATACTGATATCTTGTATGTACCAATATGTCATCAAATTTCTCAACAAATCACAATAGTCATTTTGCCTGGTTAATTCTCCCATAATTGTGATAGGTTTACGTTACAGGCAGCAGTTTGTCTGGTTGATCCTACCATCATTTTTAGACAAATTGTCATTTAAAACACTTATCTGGTTTATCCTGCCATTTTCAGACTGTCTTACCATAAAAACATTTTAAAATTTCTTGCTCTAATGTAACATGACCGAATGCTAATAATAGCTGTAAATGACGTGCTGGCAGAGGTTTAAAATAAGGCATTTTCTATTCAAAAGGGAAGAAAACTTTGTTTGTTTTATGTTGGGTTTACTTAGAAGAAGCTGTTGAATGTAGAGAGAGGACCTTGAGCAAGTCGGCGGCTTCAGAAAAGTAGATGCAAGCCCCAGTGACCATTGCTATAGACACACACTCACACATCTAATTTTCTGAAGCCAATGACTCACTCACTCTGCTCTCACTGTTCTCTCACTACAGTTGGCAGCTTCTTTTACATAAAGCTAAGTAAACTCAAGATTAAAATCAGTTCACCTGTGATGGTGTGACATTAAAACTTGCAATGGCAATTAAAGCACAAGCATTCTGCTGATGGCAAAAAGCATGGCAGGTAACTTGTTCACCCAAAAATATGGGTGACACGCAGGTGGTACATAAATACAAAAAAAACACAAATTGTACCCTAGACAACCCAACACATGCCAAAACACAGCACCCAACATGCCAGACAGTTCCTGTATATTGCAGGGAGCTCTGCCCCTGCACCCCCAAAATTAATATAATCAACTCCAGGTTGCAACACGATTGACAGGCAGTACTAATGTTAACAGTGTGCACACAGTTGACAGGGGTGGAAAAAGTACAGGAGGCGCAGAAGCTGAACAGTCACTGTTTACTAAGGGCAGCCATTAGGCATGACTATGAACTCAAGTAACAGCAGACTAAAATTGGCAGGCAGAAAAACACCTACTAGCACTGAAGCACTCAGGAGCACTGTAGTAACACTGTGCTGTACTGTTCCAAAAAAAGCCAAATGCCCAAACCAGTCAGTGCATGAAAGTATGGTTCACAACAATGCCACTTGGCAACCCACTGTCACTGTAATCACTGTGGCAATATTAAGTCAACATCCTAATGGTATACAGTAAAAATCACAGTTTTCTTACTTTTTGAACAAAGAGTGCCTTATTTTAAATCTTTGGCAGCATGTCTTTTACCACTATTAACAGTGCTTAGTCACGCTACATTAAAACTTGAAAAGTGAAAGTGCTTGTTCAGTAAGACAGCCTGAAAATGACAAGATCAACCAGATACGTTTTTTACACGGCATACTGTATTATATGTTTTATAAACAGAACATGACATGACCTATAATACCATCAGGTGAAATAGATTCTTTTGAATTTAGACAAGAATGGAAGGCTGCAGCAAAACAATGCATTAAAGTATTCATTAGGCTGATTATTAAAGCTGCTATGACAAAATACAAGAAAATCAATGAAGAAATTTAATCGATCAAACAATCATTAAATAATTATCTCAATGACCCTAAATTGAAAGAACTTGATGAAGATCTTAAAGTAGATTGTATAACTATGAGATTAAGTTTGTACAATGAAAACAGACTCAACTTGCAAGGAGTGAAGGGGACAGAGAGAAAACATTTTTTTTTTCATTGGTCCAAGGAAGAAAATGAAAGAAGCTATAGTAGAGGGAGGTCACTATCTAGAAAAAAAACACTTCAGAGTTCTGAGCAGAAGTCAAACTAGATAGACAATAACATTTAATGAAGAAATACCAGGCACTAGGTGTCAGCGTGGCTCAGTTGGTCGCACATCCACCTCTGGACCAGAAGGTCGTGGGTTCTTGTCCCACACCGGGATTGGACTTGCACCTAAAAATCACTGGCATCTGAGTGCAATATTGGGGGGTGCTGTACTGCTGGGGTGTGCCGTCCTTCGGATGAGATGTTAAACTGAGATCCCTTCTGCCCATCCTGGTGTTGTCCTGGTGGGTGTCCAGGTGGAAGTAAAAGAACCCAAGGCACTCTTCGCAAAGAGTAGGGAACATTCCTGGTGTCCTGGCCAACATTCCCCTTCCCATAAACCAGTTCATACAATTATCCAGGCTGTGTGTGGGTGATGATGTGTGATATGGCTGCCACCACACATTCAGTCACTTTACTACCAGTCTAGCATTGCCTGTAAAGCACTTTGGATGTATGAAAAGCGCTATATAAATGCTGCTTCTTTTTCTTCTTCCCTAATGGTGCTAATGACATAAATCAACAAAGTAAAACCCCTGTGCCACCTAATCAGACTAATTTAAAAGCAAAAGGCCTGCGTTAGATTGGCAAAGAATACCAAGCAGCAATACTATGCCACAAAGAGGAAAATGAGGAGGAGCTCAGGGGGGAAGAAGAAGAAGAAGGGGGGAAGGAAATTTGGCACCCAGATGTTCAGGCAGAAAGTGGGCAGCAAAAGCTAAATATTGCGTGTGAATTTGCCAGATCAAACACTAACAACTTCACAGCAACAAGTTTTGGAAATGGGACTTTCGTTTACACCAACCTCTAAAGTCAATGCATTTGACATACATGTTGATCTTTTCAAATTTTACAGGAAAATCAAGTTAGGTGACTTTTTTCTACACAAAGAACACCAAAAGAAATGGATTGTGAAACTAATGATCTTTCAGTGACTGGGGACATATATTCCATCACGAATGAAGCTGAGATGGATTATAATGAAGGAATTGATATATCTAATGAAGAACTGTCATCCATGAGTCAGGAAAGTATGACTTAAGATGCCCTAAATGAATTGTATTTAGAAATAAGAAATGCAGAATTAATATTGACAAATGTGGATAATCAAACTAATAATGAAATGTGGGAAGAATGACAAAGGCTTTTTAAAAATAAATCAACCTTCTGTCTGAGGACAACTAATAAGAAAACCAATGTTTTTGAAAGATTAGTACACAGTGACATGTCTTCTCTAATAAAAAAGCATGAAAATATAAAAACTTGGAAAAATCTCAGCCCACAACATATCGCAGCCCTGAAACAAATCCAGGACTGGGATAATGTGATTGTAAAATTGGCAGATAAAGGTGGGAATATTGTCCTCATGAATTCCAATGATTATGTGAAACTGGTTGAAACTATTCTGAAGGATGAGGAGAGGTACAATAACTTACAGGGGAATGCCATGAATAGATTTAAAAAGGATGTGCATGAGTTGTTAGAACTGCAGGGAACATCACAGAAAATGAGTTTAATTTTCTATATCCAGAAGATCCAATACATACAGTCATGCATTCATTGCCAAAAATTCATAAGAACCCCCTTTCTCCATCCTGTCATCCAATTGTCTCTGTGGTCGGATCTCTCACTAATAAATTAACAGTATTTGTTGATTTATTTTGTTAAAAAGGAGGTACAAAACTTGAGATCCAACCTCTGAGACACAGGGGACCTATTGATGAAACTCCAAGGATTTATATGGGATCAGAATTATCTGTGGGTTTGATAGATGTTGAACAACTTCATTCATCTATCAAACATAATGATGGACATAATGCCTGCAGATATTATTTGGAAAACAGTCTTATGCACAATCCAACAAGAGATTTAGTCGAGGCTATTGATTTTATGTTAAAGCATAATTTTTTTTGAATTTAATGGACATATATATTATCAATTACTGGGTGTAGCAATGGGGACCTATATGGCCCTGTCTTACATAAACTTAACATTGGGTTTGTGGGAATCTGCTGGAATTTATTCTGATACCTTCCTATACGCAGATGACTTTGTCGTATGATATCGCTTTATTGATGATGTCATCTGTGTATGGGGAGGGGATCAAGAAAGGATCGGAGAATTTATATGATGACTTAATGAGAACCAACTTGGGATAAAATTCACACACAGGATAGAAAAAAGTGAAATCCCATTCCTGGATTTTGTTTTGATGGGTACAGATGGACGGAGTATTATTTCAAGAGGCTATATAAAAGAAACTGCATGTAATTCACATTTACATTGTAATAGTTCGCATCCTAAAAAATTGAAGAAATGAATCGCCTTTGGCCAAATGCTTAGAATGCAAAGGAATTGCAGCACAATGGAAGATTTTTTGATGCGATCATAAGAAATGATTGGTTGTTTTTTTTTTTTAAACAGGGGTTATGATTTAGAACTGTTAACAGATACAAGAGACAAAGTAAAGTGCCTAGATAGAAAGGAGATGCTTGAAGGAAAAGAAAATTAAAGAAAGTGATCCAACTACACTCAGCATAGAATATAATGAATTCGTAGGAAAAAGGGGTCTGCTGTTTATAAATATTGGTCAGTACTAGCTTCCGATGGCACATCTAAGGATATTTTTGGCAACAAACCCAGCATCTTGTTCAGGAGATCCAGACATTTAAAAACATAGTACAGTACATAGCAGGTTTGAAAATAAAATAGAAATTAGAAACACTTGGTTACCCCTACCCCCAAAGGGCTTCCAAAAATGCAGAAAGTGCAACATTTGCCAGTATGCTAAGGAAGGGAAACAATTTATCCACCCAGCTAATACTGAGAGATTTTATATTAATGAATGTATTACATGTACAACAACACATGTAGTCTATGCATTAATCTGTCCATGTGATTTAATTTATGTTGGCTTGACTATACTCTCACTTACAAAACAAATACAAGAGCATATAAGAAATATAATCAACAACAATCAGACAAGTCTGGTTGCAATGCATTTTGAAGAAGCCCATGAGGGAACTCAAGAGGGATTATGTTTTACAGGTCTCGAATGTGCAAGAAATAATAACAAGAAAGGGATACCATTGAAAACAAAATTGTTACAATTGGAGGCTGTGTGGATCTGGAGATTGAAAAGTTTGAAGCCAAAGGGGTTGAATGATATTTTAGATCTGAAGCCGTTTTTGGAAAATGAAAGATAAAAGGCAAATGTATTGAGCAAGATTGCCATAGTAAAAACAATTAGAAATTGACCTTAAAAATATACTGGTGAGATTTAACATATTATACATGTATCTTAAAAACATATTCAGAAGCAACTGATTTGATACCTTTTATTGGACCAACATATATGTAACAAAACAACAAAATGCTTTAGCTTTCAGACCAACTCAATTCTTTCTCGGAAGCATTATACAATCATTTAGAAAATCCCATACTTTTATCACACAGATCATGCAGAAAAAAAATGAAACAATTCCCATTGGTTTAAAATACTCATTTAAAAAATAACAGAATATATATCAGAGAAGGTGACAAATGCCAGTTCAACTTCAGCTGAAAGGGCCTAAAGGACAGATATGCTTAGAGCATATAAACATGCAGGGAGAACACTGTACATAAATTAAAACTACTTAGAGATATCTTCAGAGTAAGATAACAACATCTCCAGAATAGAGCTGTATAGCCCAATTATGACTCAAAACCCATTCAGATTAAAGATATGCCAAAATGTGACATAATTGTAAATTGAAACCAGAATCTTCAAAATAGAACTACAAAGTAAATTTACATGGCATATAAAGGGTTTAAAACAGTTTACCCAATGTAAGCAGTAGTTACACACTGTATTGAATGTAAAACTAAGTTAAAAATAGTACCCAACTATACTTTCAAATTGATTATTATGCTCCATAAACCTTAAGGCCTTTAGTGTTATAACAGGAGTTTATACATGATAATATAAATTGGCAGAATAAGCGCCAAACAAAAAAAGCTGCTTGTCAAGGACCACCAAGAAATTAAGACCATGCAATCTGATATGTACAGATTTCAACATGGTGTACTGAAAAAAGGAATCTGAATATGAAATCATAGGAAATAAATCCCCCTCCCCCCGGGGAAGATAACACACACGTAGAAACATAGAAACATAGACTTTGACAGCAGATAAGGACCACTTGGCCCACCTAGTCTGTCAATTTCCCTACCTACAGGATAAGTTGCAGATCCTATTTAACCATCAGCCTATTTATCCTACCCCCCACAAAATCTGCTTTATGTCTGTCCCATGCATTCTTGAATTCACCCAGAGTTTCAGACCCCACAACCTCCTCAGGAAGGCTGTTCCATGCATTCACCACCCTCTCTGTGAAAAAATACTTCCTCACATTGCCCCTCAGCCATCACCCTCTCTATCTTCAAATTGTGTCCCCTTGTTCTTGCACATCTCCTTTTCTGAAAGATGCTACCCTCTTGGACTTTGTGGATTCCACTGAGGTACTTGAAAGTTTCTATCATGTCCCCCTCTCCCTCCTTTCCTCAAGGGTATTCATATTAAGGTCCTTTAGTCTCTCCATGAATGGCTTCTCTTGCAGACCCTGCACCATTTTTTGTTGCCCTCCTCTGGACTGCCTCCATCCTGTCTATGTCCTTGATGAGGCAGGGTCTCCAGAACTGGATGCAGTACTCCAGATGAAGTCTCACCAACTGTCTGTACAGAGGGATAACAACTTCCTATTTTCAGCTGGTGATGCCTCTCCCTTACATCTGAGTATCCCCCGAGCCTTTCCTACTGCTTTCTCACATTGCTAGCTAACCTTAAGGTCATCTGATATGATTACCCCAGGTCCCTTTCCATTTTTGTTGTTACTACCTCCACCCCATTGTGTAATCTTCCCCTGGGTTTTTGTTTCCCAGGTGCATTATTTTGCACTTCTTTGCATTGAATCCAAGCTGCAATACTTTTGACCGTTTCTGCAACCTTGCCAAGTCCTTTCTCATCCTCTCCACTCCTCATTGTGTATCAATCCTGTTGCAGCTCTTTGTGTTATCTGCAAAGAGGTATACTTTTCCTTCCAGTCCCTCTGCAATGTCACTTATAAAGACATTAAAAAGGACTGGACACAGTACTGAACCCTGTGGTACCCCACTAGTAACCCCTCTTTCTTCAGAGTGGACTCCATTTTCAATTACCTTCTGTGTCCTGTTGTCCAGACAATGTTTTACCCAGGCTACCACCCTGGGACACACACCCAGGCTGGTTAATTTGACTGTTAATCTTTTGTGTGGGACTGTGTCAAATGCCTTGCTAAAGTCTAGGTAGGCCATGTCCACAGCTCCTCCCTGGTCTACTACTTTGGTCACCCAGTCAAAGAAATCAATTAGTTTTATCTGATATGACCTTCCCACTGTGAACCCATGCTGCCTTGGGTCCTGTGCCCCACTGGCCTCTAGGTACTCAACAGTTCTTTCCTTCAGAAGTGATTCTATAACTTTCCCTACCACAGAGGTCAAACTGACAGGCCTATAGTTTCCTGCATCTGTCTTGGTCCCACTTTTGAGAAGGGGAATCACATCTGCCTTCCTGCAGTCCTCAGGTACCACACCATCCTCCCGTGATTTGTTAAAAAGGGTAGTCAGTGATTTCATTAGTTCTCCCCTTAATTCTTTCAGAATTCTGGGGTGAATTCCTTCAGGCCCCATTGCTTTGTCCACCTTCAGTTTTAGGAGTTCTTTCAGAACCCTTTCTTGTGTGAAATGACTGGGATCGACCCCCCTATCCAGAGTGCTTCTGATAATTGGATTAGGCACCTCTCCCTCATCCTGTTTTGTGAACACACACACACACACACACACACACACACACACACACACACGCACCTTAATGCACCATCATTCACATCGATCACTTCAATTGTTACCCAAAGGAAATAAACTTATTATGAACCTCAAAGTAAAAGACATCATGCATCCTAGTATGTACAGAGTTCATAATACTATATGTGTAGTAACAGTCCAAGAATTCAGAATAGAACCACGAGGATATAAAACCTCCACCCTCCCCAGGGTAGTATAACTAGTTAGAAGTGAAAGTACGCTATGTATGTGAGACAAGAGTCCTAACATACCCTCATTTCCACAAATGACTACAATATTAGCCCATTGTAATTACTCTCTCAAGGACCCCCATGCAGATGAGATACTGCATCCCAATAGGTTCAGAGTTAAGAAAACTGACAGTATATAATAAAACTACTGTATGTACAGTAACAGGCTATGGAATCCGAATAAGACCAAATGGAATTGACGCTACCCCCACCCCAGGAGTAGATAACTAGTAAAAAGGAAATAATATTCATTATGTGTGTGAACTAAGCGTCATAACACACTGTAACATCATTATGTTTTGTACCTGCATATAAGCCCACTTCAATGTAACAGCAACCCCCACACCCACCACACTCACATAATCTCCCCACCTACACACACACACACACACACACACACCTCACCCACACACAAGGGGACGCTGAAGTTCTATAATATGCTTATCCTTTGAAGAAAAGGTCTGTGGATGTTTATGTCCTAGAATGTGCCATGAACCCCAGATCTGTGTTTATCCCATCTTCTATCATATTGAGAAGTAATGTAAGTTTGATCTCAAAAGCCCATCTCTGTTGTGTAGTTTTGCGATTTCCTTTTAAGACCATTACTGACATATCTGAGATGGAGTGATCCAGCCAAGAGAAGTGTTGCCCCACTGTTTTTTCAATCATTTTCAGATAAATATTATGTTTGTGCAACTTCATTCTAGTGCAAAGTGGTTGACTTGTCTTTCCAACATAACCTGTTTGTGGACATCTTTCACATTGAATGAAATAAACAACATGCTGTGATGCACATGTATCATTCACATTTAAAAACATAGTAATTGAATGACTGAAGTCATATTACATGTTCCTTGTGTCTATAAAAAAGTGTTGTAAAAAGCTGACAGAGTCATAAGTTTAGGATTTGGATAACTACTGCATATATTTTTTTCAAGTCTGTACTTAATAATCAATGCTTTTTTTATGAATTCCTTTAGAATGTATTGCTTGTTATTTGAATCTCTGCCAATGTCTGCTTTGTGAAAAATTACTGAATCACTGGATACAATGAAGATCCCTACAGCAGCTCTGAGAACATGCAGTTACTAAAAATGTAGCAGCAAGACTCATAAAGTGAATTCAGAACTATGTGCACATTTGGGACTGTAGTTTGAGATGACAGAATATATTTTATGTAGCATATGTTATGAAATGAGTTCCTTTTTCATGAAATACTTGAAGAAAAAGCTGATAAAGTGCATCTCAGTTATGAGATTTAACATTGTCTGATAAGACCTGTATAAGCATATAGAGGATTACTTTGATATACTTGTTTTGTGTCAAAGAGGGTTGCCCCCTTTCAAGGATATGCCCCATTGTCCACAGGACCAAAGCCATGGAGTGTGGGTAGCCTGAGGCAAAGGGAGGAGAAAAGGAAAGAGAAGAACAGAGAGTGGGGCAGGGGGAGAGGGAAGGGCTTAGTGAGGTCACAGAGAGGAGAGACGATTACATCAGAGAGGGAAGTGAAGTAGGGAGCAGGGACTGGATGGGAAAAAGAGAGGGAGGGGAGAGCAACAGGGAAACTTAAGGGGATGCACAGGCCCAAGGAGCTCACAATTTTGCTTCAAGAGAATTTTCTTGACGTAGCACATCAATTTGGCAAACTTTCTGAGTTAGCTTTGGTTTCAGCATTGGGCTGTTTTATTATAGTCATTCTGAGTTAAAAATGTGGGTTTGTAAAAGGGATAAGTACTGGTTAATCAGGTCATAAGTACCAAGAACAAAGATCAGCAGAATTTATGGCTGTGTAAGTGAGTTTTACGGTGATGAAAACTTCAGGTAAGGGCTAAGCATATATACAATGCTAATGGTAGAGAAATGGGCAGCCAGGAGACCTGGGGGGAGACAGCTGTGTTAGGATCTCTGCATCATCAAATTGACTGAGAAGGGAGATAGTGGCATGAAGTGGGCACAGCTGATACCAACACTCAGGGAGTTGAGAAAGGAACGTAGCCACCCGGATTTAACTTTGATTCGCTTGGGCAGCAATGAATTGGGAACCAGGCCATGGTTGGACATATTTAACCAGCTCAAAAGGGATGTTGAACAGGTTAAGGCATGGTGGCCAGAGGTGACCCTAGTGTGGTCGAAAATTGTTCCACAAAGAGTGTGGAGGTATGCAGACAGTCACTGAGCTCTAGACAGGGTGAGAAAATGCATGAATGCCAGGGTAGGGAGGCTGTTTTAAAGTATGGAGGGAGAACTGGTGCACAGTGGAATATTGGAGGAGAGGGATGAGTATTACAGAGGGGATGGGGTGCATCAGTCCAGTTTAGGTCTTGCCCATTTTAACAAGGAGATCAACATGATAGGGACCTGGCTAGAGCAGAGGTTGGCTAGAGCAGGTCCTGTTCCCCCTCTCCCACTAATTTTGGGGGGGAGTCTACCATCTGTGCCAGCAGAAGGTAGACTAGTAGAAAAATAGGGGAAGGGGGAAGGAAGAAAAGGGGAAATTGGACAAGAGGAAAAAATAAATTAACAGATAAAGAAAGGTGAAAAAAATTTAAACAGAAAGTAAGGGCTTAGAGCATACACTAATATCCCCCCTTAGAATGAAAGAGGATTGCAGAAGTCAGCCCCCCATGATATGCATCTGGAGGAGAGAAGATATGACAATGGGCAACAGAATTTACATAATGATGATTGTGAAATGATTATTATTGAATACAGAAATGGAATGGAAGAACCTTGTAAATGTTAAAAATGAAATTATGCCAAATAACTGTAATAAGAACAAAGAACTTTTAAGTAAATTTGTTGCCAAATTGAGCACTCACACATATGTGTCTTGTGTATTTCTTGGTCGGGTTTCTGGTGGACAAAGAGGTGATTTGGTGTTTGAAAAGGCATTTAAATTGGTCTGTGAAATGCTGCTGTATTTAATTCTGCTAGTTATGCAAGCTTAATAACATTATTGATGCAGATCATTAGGAATGCTGTAGGATAAAAATAATTAAGAACCATGGAGAACATGTGAATGTTGTTAATTAATTTGCACTAATCTCATAGCCCAAGCACTTTTTTGGTATTAAAAGAATTCATTTATTTCATTCTTCAGAGATACCCTTTGAGCACATTGTTCTTTTTCAAAGGTTCCAAGTCAAGGTTTAGAGACATAGTTAAATAAACAGTAGCAGTGAAAATAACAAGGTGCATGAACAATACATCAGGTACATTGACAGAGTAACAGAAATTTACAATTGGTAACCTAAAGAGTTACATTAAGGATGCCTCAAGAGACAGCTAGGGTTATAGTACAATAATCCAAGTACAAAAAGCATTGAGAGACCAGGTAAAACTGCAAAGCCTAGGAAGAGACAGTTAAGGTTGAAGCTTTTTTGGCAATCAGTAGAACTCCAGTGTACTTATGAAATAGCTATGCAATAGAATGAACAGCCTGTTAAGGCATTGTCGAGAGTTCAAGAGAAGGGGGAATGGAAGTGGTACTTAGCTGAGCAGGAGGGAGAAGAAAAAATGGAAGGGGGAGAAAAGGATCATGTGAGGAGGAGGAGGAGGATGGTAAGGGGAGAGTAGGGTGAGGAACTGAAAACACAGTAGGTCCTGAAGGACCAGAGAGACAATAAGTGTGAGGACAGCTGGGGAAGGGTTGAGAGGAACAGAACCAAGTTCACCACCACTTGCACTGGTGAAAGAGATCAGCATGGGCTACCTGAAAGAGCAGATGCCAGCATTGGTGAGTTGCTGCTTCAGTTCCTTTTTGAAGGTAGGGAGACTGAATATATTAGCAAAGTAAGAGGATCTCATTTAGCCAGAGGGGTGCCCTATAAGAAAAGGACCTTTGGCCGAGAGATTTTCCTGAATGGGATGGCTAAGAAGCAGTGGGACATACTCCTAGTCTGATATGTGGAGTGTCCAGCCTGTACCAGTGGTTTGGGGGTGGGGGCTTTCCCTACTAGGATTTTTTTTGCCTAGGAGTCATGTTTGGTACTTTATTCTACTATCAAGGTTCAGCCACCTAGTAAGTTGATAGAGTGTGCATGTGTGAGCCCTGCTGTCAGCATCCAATGCTATTCTGCAGGCCTTGTTAAGGGCAATCATAATCTGTTTGAGTGCTTTGTCAGAGGCAGACCCATAGACCACCAATCCATAAACAATAATGGACAGTATGGTGCTTGAAACCATAAGTTGGAGGGCAGAGAACGTGAGGTATGGTTTATGCCTGTACAAAATACCCAGTTTAAGATTAATTGCTTTGACAACATGATCTATGTGCTGTGAGAAGGTAAGGGTATCATCTGTGTGGACCCTGAGGTACTTGAAGGTGGGTACCTGTTCCAAAGAGGATAGCCTGTTTATTGATAATTGTCAAGCCAGGTGAAGATTTTTTGTGCTGTGTGCTAGACATCAGAATGATGGTTGGAATAATGCCACGTCCTCTGAGGAAGGCGAGAACCAAAGTGCTGTTTTTTTTGCTGGTGAATGGTACATGGTAGGGAATGTTTTCAGACTTGCTGAATTGCCTAAGTAAGTCTGTGATTACATTTATATTTGCATTTTTTGCACAACGTACTGATAGTGCACTTTGTACCTTATATCTTGAACACCAGGGTGCATATGAATGTATAAAAATAAAAAACCTTTTATAGTCCACTAAGAATTTTTGTATTGGGTGTTTCTTAATAGGGTCTAAGTGTCCATTACCTAAGTTGTTCACCTTTCTTATTGAAAAACATGACATGATCTGAATGAAGATATCATATTTATCTTCACTCGAGGCCAATGATATCAAGATATCTTACTCGTGGAAAAGCCACAAATGAAATATCATGATATCATTGGCCTCTTGTGAAGATAAATATGATATATTCAGTCTGGCCTTGTAATGTCCTCTATATACAGTATATGTGACACGGCCTGACTGAAGATATCAAATCAAATCAAATCAAATTTATTTGTTTGGCAAAGATGCCATTACAAAAAAGAGGTGACATTGTCATACAAAAGAAATATGCATGCAGTGCACACAATACAACATACAATATCAACAGTTATTCATACAATATTCTTACTATCCACATAAGCAATCATAAAATATACATACCTGTAAAGTCAGTTCATATAAAGTGCAACAGTTTGATATCATGAGAGAGTGCATCCATGATTAAACAGTGTTCTTATATCTCAACAACTATACTATAAATCCCTGTATTCTTTTCTTTCTTATTTTTTTAATCTCTCTTAAATACATTGTCAGATTGTTTAAAACCTCAGGATTTTCTGCATTAAATAATAGATCAATCACATATCTTGTAGACATATATAAAGTTCCAATGTACTCCACCAATCTTTTGGTGCGAACTTGCTCATACCCAGGGCCCCTATTTTTCTGCGGCACAGTGGGACCAAGTTCTGCGGCAAGACTACCATTTGCCACAGAACTTCTGTGGCGGTGGTTTGTAATTTCTTGCCAGAAATTCTGCAGTACTAACAAACTACCACATCACAGTGTCAGCTTGTCATCCTGGCATCACTTTCATGGCAGTGGTTACAGCAATCAGGATGGTGGAAAGCACAGTAACACTAGTTCAAAAAATAACAGACTTATAAAAATACTTTTATGCCTAAAAAAGCAAAACAAATGGCTTTCCCTTAAGGTCCTAGCCTGTTGCATAAATGACATATGCAAAGGGGATCTTATGTGATAAATAAGGTGTTTCTATATGCATGCTATCTATCTCACTAATGAGGTTTCCACTGTCTATCACTTATATATTTGTATGTGCTTTCTACGCCACTCATGAGGCTCCCACTGTGTATCACTTATATATTTATATGCAATCTGTAACATACATGCAAATATGCATGTGTGAGTGTGTGTGTGGTGAGAGAGACAGAGATACTGTGTGTGTGTGTGTGTGTGTGTGTGTGTGTGTGTATTTATATATATATATTTTTTAAATTTCCATGAACTTGCATCCTCATTCACACAGGTCCCATTGGAAATGGAATAGAGGAGTTATTGCAAAACACATTTTTCATGTCAACCTGCTTTCCCTGACACACTGCATAACACCATCAGGCCATGACATGCATGTGAACCAATTGTGAGCTAGAGCTCTCCAGCCCATCACAATGTGTCCACCATGTGACAGAACACTGCACCATACCTTCCCAGACTCCGAGCAGTGATGTGTTCCACCAATCCTTGTGCTGCCCAGCCAGCTCCCAGAGCTAATCTCTGAACCTGAGTTGCTGGCATGGAAACACAGCGTGCTACCCTCTGGCCCAACAGCTGTCCCTGCACACAACATTTCTCAATAACTTTTAGGTGATTCTAGCAACCAATGACAATATGTAATGAATAACCCTGGCAAAAATGCGTACAGTGCAATTATTTATTTAACAGGTCTATTCTTTCAACAGGTCTACACATTATTATATTTCACTTTTCTGGGCATAATTACTTTATTTTTCTTAAAAATTTAGACAGTTAAATTTATTTTACCAGTTATTCATTGCAGATACCATCTTTATACCTTAAAGGCACAAATAGGTTTGTACAAAGTGAGGTATGGACTTAACAGGTCTGTGCTATCGACAAGGTTTTGTTTTAGTTGGCCCTAGTGCAACAATGTAAGACTGAAAATTGTATTAGGCTGTAGTGCAGGTTGAGCAAATATCACCATGCATGATGTGCTGTCAGTGGGAGCTGTGGTAGATAAGTGACTGTTCATTTCTGTTGCAGAATGCAGCCATTCATTAGCTAATGTATGATGTTATAGCAATAATAACATCACATTCTGAGCATATGGAGGGTTTGGATATAAAAAGAGGGGAAGGGAACCAGATTCTATGTATCAACAGAAATATTAATAAAAAATCACCAAGAAGAGTGAATTCTGCGGCACTGCAGAAGTTCTGCGGTAGATTGCAAGTTCTGCACAAAATTCTGCGGCCGCAGAATTCTAGGGGCCTTGCTCATACCATGGGCATCTTAATACTAAATGTTTCAAATCTTTCAATTCTCGCAAATTACAATAGCAATTCTTCATTTTTTCCTGTTCTTTATCATATCTGGCTTCTGATACAGTACTTGGGAATATTTCAAACCTAAATTGTGTTACCAGATTTCTATATTCTAGTTCATGTACAATGTTTAGATATGGTCTCATGCCACGTGTGTTGGTGTTGCTAGTTAACCAAGTGGCAACTTTCAATTTTGTTGTAGTTCTCAGATCTGTTTCTTGTGACTTTAACATCATTTTTATTAAATATATTTTGTATATGTCAAACTGATGTTAATCTTTTGTTTAACCCATCTCCATAAATATTGCAGATAATTTTCCATCAATATTCTTTGTATAATGTTTAACCAACCTATATTATTCTGCACCAGTAGTTGTGCTTTCTCTTTTAAACATACTGCCAGTAATGATTTCGTATTGTCTAATGTTAGTTTAACCTAATAGTTGATTAGTATGCTGTATTCCAGGTACTGAAAACTTACTTGTATCAGCAGCACTCTTACCAGTGAGCTGGGTGTACTATTTGGTAATCTTAATGTTTGTTTACACACCTTATTTAATATACTTTCAATCTTAGTTATCCTATCCACACCCTATGTTTCGGGAGCATAAGTTGCTTGCTGTATTATTTTTTCATTTATTCTTTGAATCATTGGTATAATCATATTCCCCCATAGAAGTAATTGAATCTTTTAAAATTTTTAATGAGTTCTGCAATTTTTTTGCACATATCTGGAAATGTTTGTTCCATTTTAGATTTTTTGAAAAAGTCCCCCCAAATAAGGAAATTCCTTTACATATTCAAGATTTGTGCCTAACAAAGTCAATTTTCTATATTTCTTGTTACTGCCAAACATCATTACCTTTGTTTTTCTTGTGTTTGGTTTTAGATTGTGCTGCACACATTATTTCCATTTTCTTCAGGGCTCTTTGTAGTCTTAATCTACTTGTTGATATAATCACCAAATCGTCTATGTGTGCCAACATGGGGAGTCTTTTGGAGCCTAATTTTGGTGTGTGGAACATCACTTCATCAAAAACCATAATAATGTAATGTATATATATATATATATATATATATATATATTAAAAAGTGTTGTGGCAAGCACATAACCCTGTTTTACTCCAACCTCGGTCAATGCTTTTTCTGTAAGTGCACCAGCTAGAGAAAATTGTATCTTTGTCCAGGTACCACTATAGATCCTTTTAATTAGTATTATCAAATTTAACTCTATTCCAAATTTCACCATTTTTTCCCAGAGAAGTTCTCTTATTTTTGTATCAAAAGCTGAGTAGTAATCCACAAATGCAACAAATATTGGTTGTTTTTTAACATTACAGTATTTCTCTATTATGTGAGTCAGGAGAAAATTTTGATTTATAGTTCCAGTCTTTTTCACAAACCCAGCTTGGTATTCAGAAATGACATTATGTTGTTCCAACCACACAATTAATCTATTCAACAAAACGTTGGCATCACTTTTAAATATAGTGTCCAGTAGGTTAATAGGCCTATAAATTGCAAGGTCCATAAGTGGACCTATTTTATGTATGTGAACAATGTGACTTCCCAACCAGATATTTGGTGTAAAGACAAACATAACTAATTTATTTTTGAAGTTAGAGAGAGTCTTAGCCCAACAATCTGTGTTTATCTTTATAAAATAAATTGATATGTTATCTGGTCCTGGGGATTTATAATTTTGTTAAAATTTTCAATAGCTGTTTTTACTTCTATTTCTGTAAACCAGGAGAAATGTTCATCTATTTTATTTACTTTCATGTTATCTATTAAGTGTTCTAATTTGAAAATATTTTAAAAATATTTTACCCATGTATCTGGCTCAATACTGGCATTATCATATTGTTTCTTGAAAGTATCAGTTCCTTTAGCAACCAGTTTCAAATACAGTATGTTTTATCATCCTTATCTATTATTGCTCTTTGCATTATGTCCCATAATGCCTTCTGGTATTTAGCCTTTGCATTTTTACATTTTCTCTATACTGTCTTCTAATTTTATTAAGTTCTGTTGTATTAGTTTTTATTGGATGTTTTTTTACTTTCCTTACTAATCTATCCACCTTCTTCTTTTCCTTTCTACAATTTTTATAGAACCAGTTCTCATAACTTAGTCTATGTGGCCCAGATATTCAAAAGGGTTGCACATGGTGCAACAGTGTTGCACCATGTGCAACCCACTGATGTGCACCGGCGCAATATTCCAAAGGGAAAAGTGCGCCACACAAATCCCAATGCGCCGGAGTGCATGAGTAATGTATGCAGGCACAGGTGGGGGGGGCGTGCCATGCATAACCTGCACAGCCCGATATTGAGCCCAGGATGTGCAGAGCCATGCATGCTCAACCCCTACTTGATCCTGCACAAAGTTAAGCCAAAAAAAAGGAACAAATGATGGCCACCCACACGTGAGCTGCCGCATTGCAGGGTGCAACACGGGAGCTGCCACCTATGGGTGGCCACCCAAGTTCCTGCCACACCTGGCACTGCCCCCAATGCCCCATCATGGGAATCTGTTTAAATAACCCCCCCTCCATTATCCCTGGTGGTCCAGTGGACTGCTATGTGTCCAATCACTGGCATTTGTTTAAAAAATGAAATCCTCATCTAATATCCTTGGTGGTCAAGTGGACCACTATGTGCCTGATTGCGGGCATCGGTATAATAAACCCCCCCAGTCCAATATCCCTGGTGGTCCAGTGGACTGATCGCTGCCCAATCATGGGCATCGGTATAATAAACCCCCCGTCCAATATCCCTGGTGGTCCAGTGGACCACACTCTGCCCAATCGCGGGCATCTGTAAAACATAAAAAATGTCCTATTTCCCTGGTGGTCCAGGGTGCCCCTCCCACCCCACCCACTGAGCCCCACTGCCCTGCTCCCCTGGTCAGCCGGAGGATGGCAGCATCCATCTGCCAGCCTCCCACAGCCGCTGACTGACAGCTCAGTGAGGGCTGCCGCCCATTGGTTCACAGCATGAGCCAATGGGTGTGCAGTCCATACCATACTACACAGTCCAAATATGAATGAATCATTCCCTTATCTGGAATATGTAATGCGGTATGGGCTGCATGGTAGCTCACGCTGTAAGCAATGGGCGCATCCCGATCTGCCAGTCGGCAGGGGCGGGGTGGCAGGCGGGTGGGTGCTGCCATCCTCCAGCTGACTCGTGGGGAGCGGGGCAGTGGGGCTCAGTGGGTGGGTGGAGAGGGGGGTACCCTAGACCACCAGGGTATTAAGACATTTTTTATGTTTTACAGATGCCCGTGATTGGGCATAGTGCGGTCCACTGGACCACCAGGGATATTAGATGAGGATTTTTTTTTTAGACAAATGCCTGCAATCCAGCTGCAGGGGGTGTCGGTCCCTGATGGCTGCTGCCTGGCATGGCACCAGGTGCAAGTCGTTGGTGATCGGTGCACCTGCATGCTAATGGGATGCAAATTGGGCCATAATGACATGCAAATGGACCCATGTGTACCTTGCATAAATTATGGCCACATTTGCATGTCCCCTTTAGAATATCACAGGTGCTGTGAATGGTGCAATGGCACTTGTGCTAATGCATCTCCATGCTCCACTCTGGCCACTTGCACTGGCTCAATGTCACTGCGCCATGCACAGTGTGGCCAGGTTGCAATATTCAAAGCTGCTGAGCCATAGCGCAGCTCTGTTGAATATTGCCCAGGCCACACCCCTGCGCAACCAAGTTGAGCTGCACCCAGGCTTGCACCACAGCTTGGTGTAGTTTGAATATCTGGTCCTGAGTGTTTTTCCTCTCTTTCTATATAATTGTCTCAACAAAGCAGTCATACTGCATTACTATTATATCATATAAATCTATAGAATCTATTTCATGTTCAATTTTTAATGCTACTTCTTGTATATACTTGTTACTTAGAACAATAGCTTTATTATTAGGGAGTTTATCACATTTTATTTTTTTAATTGTTATTTATATAGACTTCTTGTTGTTTTTCCCTTATTATTGCTTTATGTGTCTTTCTAAACAGTACCAGTGGAAGATGGACACTTTCTGGTCTATTTATTACTTTAATATCCTCATATTTATTCTAATCATATATTGAAGTTAGCATATAATTCACAATAGTAGAACTCCTGACAGTAACACAGATTAATTATCTTTTATTATCTGATTCAAATGCCCATTTAGGAGTATTTGCTTAAGTGGCTCAAGTAGATATTCCATTTGCTTATGAACATCTGTATTTTTCTTATCTAAAGTTTGCCATTTTGGAATATTTAATGCATACATTATATCCTCTTTTCCTTTCTCTATAATTTCCCCAATTCATATATTAAAATTCCCCAGGAGGAGAGGCTTTGTATATTTTCCATTATCTAATGTCCTAATGTCCTCCACCATCTGTTCTATTAAATGTTTATCATATATACTTGAATTTGAGAGTGGGTTATATACATTTACAATTATTATTGCTGTTAGCATAAGAATTATGTAATTTGTTTTGACTATATATTCAACCACTTTCATATAGTCAGTTATTTTTATACAGAGCTAACCTTCCCATTTGATTCCCAGTTTCTTAATTGTCCTTGCTGGTGAGTGTATCATAGTATATACATTCAGACTTATGTGTTCTACTTGATCTTCCCCATGCCATTATTCTTGAATTCCTATCACTTCCATTTTCTTTAGAAAAACACAAAATTCCCTGTCCACAACTTTTGAGACTAAGCCTGCAACATTCCAAGACATGAACCCTATTCTATCAGCATATTTATTCAGATATAGAAAACCACTACCATTTAATTTGCAATTTTCTTGCATTTGTTCAATCTCCTGATTTATTGTTTTTTTATTTATGTTTTTGTAATTCAACTATTTCCATTCTTTGTCAGTAAGTCAAACCTGCTTGATGTGTCTATGTTATAAGTTAAAGCTTGTGTATCTTCTCCCATACTTTTTTCCCTCTTTGTTCTTGGATTACCTCATTTACATTTCTAATTCATATATTCATGTTATCCAACTTAGTAATGGCATCTAGTATATTTTTAACCATCTCATTATTTTGTAGTGTTAAATCAATTTGATTTCCTTCCATCCAATTTCTATATACCCTTTCCACCTTTACTACATTGTCTTTATATAATTCAATGCCCAGAAGATTGCCAATTAAACATACCATCATTGTTTTTAGTTTTGACTGAGTTTCTACTCCAATATGAGCAATTCCAAAGATTGAGAGTGTTACATCAATCTGGTAATTCTCCTCCTATGCACATAAATCATGTAGGGAGGCAGAATTTCATAATCACATTACTAACTGAGATTTCGTTAATGTTTTACTGTGATTTAATCTCCATAAAGCTAAGGGATAGTCCACAGATAGGTTAATTCTCCTCAAAGTTTTGGAGTTTCTCCAAACATATTGTGCAACTCTCTCATGTTTAAAAAATATAATATTGTATCACTGGAGGTCAGATCATCTGCCCTTATGGCATCAATGATGTAATCATCTAATAAATCTAAGTCCAAGAACTCCCTACAGATCAATTTCCCCAATTCTATCCATAACTGACTAATTTCTGTTCCTTCTGTCTGCACACCTCTCAATGCAATTATAGCTTGTGCATTTATATTAAACATATCTTCCTATATTCTCTCTTTAGAGAATATATCCTTGTTTTTATCCTGTTGTACCTTATACTGTTGTTTTCCATCTATTGTTTCTTGGTTTTTTCAACTCCCCCTTTAGGTTCTTCTTTGTCATATACTTTTCAGTTATTCCCTAAGATCTTGCTCTCCTGTACCTGAACCTCTTGTTCCTTATCAACATATTTCCCTTTTGTATTATCTTTTTTACTACCCTTCTTTTTCTTTCCTTTCCTGATTTTTGCTTTTTTAGGCCCTTGTTTCATGCTAATGGAGTTTGCCCTTTAAGGGGCAGACCAGGTTGTCGTGGTGCACCCCTTTCCCTCCTTCATTAGGATGGTTGTGCTCAGAAGGGGAGAGAAGAAGGAAGGGGAGGGGCTAAGGGTTAGAACAATGGGCAGGCAACAGGAAGGGGAAGGGCAAGTGGAGGTACATAATGGACAGCACAAGGGGGCCTCAGCCACTTTTTGCTGGAGTTTTTGATCCTACATCAACTGTAGCATGTCAGATTGGCATATTCTTTTGAGGTTTGTTCAGCAGGAGAGAAAGGTAAGGAAACAAACAATTGAGTTGTGAGGATATGTGAAGTTGTTTGAAAAAAATATTTGCAGTGTTTAGTTGAAGAAATATGGTTTTGGACAGAATAGCACATAAAAGGGGCAGGTGGTGATATGTTAGAAGACAGGGTGAAGCAGGGGTTTGATAAACAATAAGCTGTAAAAAAAAAGAAAGGAAAAAGGACAAAGAAGAGCTGGTGGGGTTTTTATGGCTGTTTAGAAGGTACAATTTCATTTGGTGTATTAACTTTGATGATAGGAGCATTGGTCAGGGCAGGCAGGTTGGGGGTTACAATTATCTCTGAACAGTTGCTTGAAAAGGAGAGCCGTTGATAGAATTGGGAGGCACTGTACAGCTGGAAAAGTGAGGCTAGCATGTTTATTAGGATAAGCATGCTAGGATGTATTGGGGGCTTACACCAGAAAAGGGCTGCAATATCAGTGGTGGCCAGATGATGGAAGCTGGGACAAGGGCAAAGGTTTTTGTGGTTGCTGGTGAGATTTTCAGGCCTGGAAGAGACCCTGAAGAAAAGGGAGTGAGAGCGCGATCTGAGACCATGTGGTGTGACATCACACGCCGCGTGGTGTATGCGATGGAAGCTTTTGTGCCTTGTTGTGTGCTGCATGCTGCATTTTGGGGCCTGTTTCAGTTTCTGGGGGAAAATAGTAGGCCTGGTAGAGGTCCTGAGGCAAAAGGGAGTGAGAGCACGATCTGGGAACAGGTGGCGTGACGTCACACGCCGCGTGGTGGTTGCTGAAAGCTTTTCCTTTTGTTTGTGCTGCTTGCTGCATTTTTGGTCTGTTTTCAATTTGCTGGCAAAATTAGTAGACCTGGAAGAGGCCCTGAAGCGCTGGGAGTGAGAGCATGATTCAGCGACCATGCGGCATGACATCACACACCGCGTGGGTGGTCACGATAGAAGCCTTTCCCTCTGGTTCTGCAGCTTACTGCATTGGGTCAGTGTGTTGTCTAGCACAGCACCTGTTGTGAGTGTGGTATCATCCCTGGGGAGGAAGCTCCTGTGGAGGCTAGCCTGACTCGAAGATTGGGGGAAAGCAACATTGTTGGTGGCTCAAGGGGAGGTTGCATTGCCTGCGGTATAAACATTTTGGTGGATTCCAAGGAGGGGACAATTGGACTTTTGAGGTAGGGGCCAGGAGGAACAGGACCTGTAACAAGGGGGAGCGGAAGCACACCTCGACCATGCGGTGTGACATCACATGCCATTCAAGAGTGCGAGGATGGGGGGGAATCTGAATAGAGGAGCAGTGGGGGGACAGGAGAGGCAAAAAAGGGTGAGGAGGCAGGTATGGGCCACAAGGGGAGTTTGGCTCACAGGGAAAATGGGAGCAAAAATGTACACACAAACCAGTGGGTCACGGGTGGAGAAACAGGACACCCCCGCCACCCAATAAAAGGAAATCTAGTGGCTGCCTCCCACTGGGGTACATTGTGGGGGGCAACAAGCCCCTCAAAGGGTGTTTTCCCTTAATTAATAGTAAATAATTAAGCGGGATCAAGTGTAGGCTTAAAGGCCAGATGATGGAAGCTATGGTTGTCAAAGGAAGTGGCAGTGAAGGTTCAAGAGAAAGAGAAAGCATTCAGGAAGTACAAGGAATCGCAGAAGGAGCAGGACAGGGAACTGTATCAGTTAAAGCAAAAGGAGGCTGGGAAAGCAGTCAGAACAGCAAAGGCCCAAACCGAGGAAAAGATAGCCAACTCAGTTAAGAAGGGGGATAAAACCTTTTATAGGTACATCAGGAGTGAAGGAAGACCAAGGAGGATAGTGAGGCTTAATAAAGGGAGGGAGGGTGGGCAGAGGGAGACTGTGAAAGGCAGAGATACTAAAGAAATATTTTTGCTCAGTATTTACAAATGAAGAGGGAGGTACCGAAACAAACAGTAGAAACACTCTGGATACAGAAGTTGATACCAGCCCATTTACAAAGAAAGGGTTCTGAAAGAACTCTTAAAACTGAAGGTGGACAAAGCAATGGGGCCTGATGGGATTCATCCCAGAATTCTAAAACAACTAAGGGTAGAACTAGTGACACCACTGACTACCCTTTTTAACAAATCATGAGAGGATGGGGTGGTACCCAAGGACTGGAGGAGGGCAGATGTGATTCCCCTTCAAAAAAGTGGGAGCAAGGCAGAAGCAGGAAACTACAGACCTGTTAGTTTAAACTTGGTGATAGGGAAAATGATGGAATCACTTCTGAAGGAAAGAATTGTTGAGTATCTAGAGACCAGAGGGGCACAGGACCCTAGGCAGCATGGATTCACAGTGGGAAGGTCATGCCAGATGAATCTGATAGATTTCTTTGACTGGGTGACCAAAGTAGTAGATCAGGGAGGGGCTGTGGACATGGCCTACCTAGACTTTAGCAAGGCATTTGATACAGTCCCACATAAAAGATTAATATGCAAGTTAGCCAGCCTGGGAGTGGGTCCCAAGATGACAGCCTGGGTAAAGAATTGAGCTGGAGAATGGGACACAGAGTAATAGTAAATGGAGTCCACTCAGAAGAAAGGGGATTACTAGTGAGGTGCACGGGTTCAGTATTAGGGCCGGTCCTCTTCAATGTCTTTATAAGCAACATTGCAGAGGGACTGGAAGGAAAAGTATGTCTCTTTGCAGATGACACAAAGATCTGCAACAGAGTTGATGCACAGGGTGGGGTGAAAAGGATGAGAAGGGACTTGGCAAGGTGAGAGGAATGGTCAAATGTATGGCAGCTTAGATTCAATGCTAAGAAGTTCAAGGTAATGCACCTAGGAAACAAAACCCAGGGGAAGAGTACACAATGGGGGGTGAGATACTAACAACAACAAAAATGGAAAGAGACCTGGGGGTAGTCATATCAGATGACCTAAAGGTGGGCAAGCAATGTGAGAGGGCAGCAAGGAGGGTGGGTGATACTGGGATGCATAGGGAGAGCATCACCAGTAGAAAACAGGAAGTTATTATCCCTCTGTACAGACAGCTGGTGAGACCCCATCTATAGTACTGTGTGCAGTTCTGGAGACCCAATCTCTGCAAAGACATAGACAGGATGGAAGCTGTCCAGAGGAGGGCACTAAAATGGTGCAGGGTCTGCACTGGAAGACATATGAAGAGAGATGAATAGGAGCTACATGAAAAAGTATAGCCAGCGAGAAAGGAGGAGAGGGGGACATGATAGAACATTCAAGTACCCAAAGGAATCAACAAAGTCCAAGATGGTAGCATCTTTCAAAAAAAGAGGTGTGCAAGAACAAGAGGCACAATTTTAAGATAGAGGGGGGGTGGCTCAGAGGTAATTTAAGGAAGTATTTTTTCTCAGAGAGGGTTGTGGATGCATGGAATGGCCTTCCGGAGGAGGTTGTGGAGTCAAAAACAGTGGTGGAATTCAAGCATGCATGGGACAGTCATAAGGCCATTCTAGGGGGTGGGGGTAGGAAGAAGTAGGCTGCTGGTTAACTAGGATCTGCAGCTTATCCAGTAGGTAGGGAAATGGGCAGATTGGGTGGGCCAAGCGGTCCTTATCTGCCATCAAATTCTATGTTTCTATGTAAAGGGGGCCAAGGGGTAGGCCCAGGGGAGTGAGTGGCTCATGTGGTGTGTGCCATGTGCAAAGGACATGGCAGGGAGCAGCCAATGGGATCTGGTTGCCTATCGAGCATGAAGGAGGCCTTCACTGGGGGCCCGACCAGACATGCGGGCATGTGGCACGAGGGCGGAGGGAAGGCATTACAAAGTATGTGTTTACATATAATTAAGCCTGTTTTTCTTCCCATAGTTGTCTTCACAGTGAAAAGGAAAGGAAGGACATGGCACCAAAGAAGAGCAGGCTGTCAAAGAAGATGCTTGCAGAGCTATAATTGAGTTGGCAGAAAAAGCCAACAGAATGTGGGACTTGGTGGAGGGGGAGGAACCAGGGAGACTCGGGGAGAAGAGGAAAGCGGGCCTGGGAAAAGGGGGCAGAGGGAAATGACCAGCCGAAGGGTCACGCAGTCCAACTACGGTGCCACCACTGGCAGTGGGACCCACCAAGGCAGCTGATCCAGTACTCCTGCAGCCTATAGACTCGGTGATGCCTGTACCTCCCCCCGATCAAGGTGGGACCTCCCTTGGTGAAACCGGACCAGATCCCCAGAATGTTGTGTTCCCTCCACAAACCCCAATAGTTCACCCTCCTCCTCAACCACAGGGAGAAACAAGGGGACACTTGGAAGACTCCAGGCAACACAGCCCGGACAAGGTTACAGGTAACACACCTAGCACAGTGGGGGACAGTATAAAAGAATATGTACGTCAAATTGTATTGGCGCTGAGTACAGGAGGTTTAGGGCAGATGGAATTGGCTCTGGCAGAAATTAGGATGGAGAAAGAGGTGCTGGGCAGAAATGAAGGGGGTACAGAGAAAGAAGATAAAGGTACAAGGGAGATAGGTGCGCCCGGGATGAGAATAGGCGAGCATGTGCCACTGGCCACAAAGAAAAAAATATGGAAAGGGCAGTATGTGGATATATTCACTTTGGTGAGCCAAGAAGCGGCAGCCAAGTAAGAGGAAGCTGAGAGCATAGGTAAAAGTGAAATGGCAGTGGCGATTATACTTTTAGGGAAGAAGGAGGATGACATGTTCACTAAAGGGAAGACTTGGGATGGGTGGTTTGTAGGTTTTGCCACTTTCTCAGCTATCGTCCTGGAAAACAGGCCAGAGCTGGGCATCCCACTCATCACTTATTCCTTGATAATACGGAGGGCAAAAGCAAATGGGGGGTGGGGTGGTTATACTATGATGAATTTTTTCGGTAGAGAATGGCAACATTTGGGGACATGAGATGGGACACCAAGCAGCTATACTTATGGACTGATTACGTAACAGATCAGTCCACACCCAAAGGGGAATGGGGGAAAAAGGGGGCTACACCCCAGAGATGCTGCTGGGCTTACAACAGGGCTTTTTGCTCGTGGCCTCAATGTCGCTTTTGGCATGCTTGTTCAATATGCGGGAAGGGCACCCGGCAAGCAGATGTAGAATGACATGGGCCCAAGGGGCACAGGGGGCACATGGGCACAGGGGTCAAGTGTCAGGGCAGCAGTTTTTTCAAGAAGGGCAGGGGTTTAAAGGGCAGACATGGAGCAGGGGAGGGAGGGGTAGAGGGAACACCAATGGGGGGGTCAGAATCACTGATGGGAAAAACTTGGAACAAAGCGAGAGAGAGGGGCTGGGGAGGAGTAATGGTGGGGCATGACAGGGAGCAGTTTGGGGTGGCCAGAACCCCCATCAACTTAAAGGCATGGACAGCCTGTTTGGACAGATATCCAAACAAAAGTGTGCGGAATATGATTATAAGAGGTTTTAACACAGGGTTTTCACTGCAGTGTGGGGGGCCCAGACAAGCGAGAGAGGAGAGCAACCTGGGGTTGGTAAAAGTAAAGGAAGAAATGTTAAGACAGAAGATAGAGAAAGAAAAGGCAGCAGGGAGGCTAGAGGAACCATTTAACACACCCCTCTCCCATTGTGGAACATGTAGATTTCACCATTGGGCTTGGTACCCAAGAAACAAGAAGGGGAGTATAGGGTGCTACACCACCTGTCCTATACAGAAGGGGACTCTGTGAATGATTTCATCAGAGAGGAACATAGTAAGGTAACATATGCGACACTAGAGGATGCAGTCCGGATAATCTGGGCCATGGAGGACACATGGATGGCAAAAACGGACATTGAATCCGCTTTCAGACTGCTGCCAGTTAGAAGAGAAGACTGGAATCTATTGGGTTTTAAAATTGGGGGGCAGTATTATTTTGACAAAACCATGCCAATGGGATGTTCCATAGCATGTGCAGCATTTGAGGCATTCAGCACATTCTTGCAGTGGCTATTCCAGGAAAAAACTGGTTATAGGATGGTCATTCATTATCTGGGTGATTTTCTTTTCATTGGGAGGGGAAAAAGGGAGACATAGAGTATGCTGGGTAAGTTTCAGGAGTTATGCAGGGAACTAGGGGTTCCACTGGCACCAGAAAAAAACAGAAGGACCCAGTAGGGTGATGGAGTTCCTGGGGATTGAGATAGATGGCCCGAATGAAATATTTAGGCTACCCGGCAAAAAAGTAAGTAAATTGAAGGAACTGATCCAGGTGCACACCAACAGGAGAAGAGTACAACTAAAACTAGTGCAACAGGTACTGAGGCACCCGAATTTCACATGCAGAGCCATTGGACCAGGAAAGGCATTTACAAAGAGGTCAGCTAGGGCTACAGCAGGGGTCACCAGACCACATCACTGGGTGAACCTGACACAAGATGTCAGGGAGGATTTTAAAATATGGGAAGAATTCCTTAGGGAGTATAATGGGTGCTCTTTCTGGCAAGACGAGTGGGTGTACAACACAGACCTCAACCTCTACACAGATGCTGCTGGGGGCTAGGCATGGGAGGGTACCTGAGGGGCAGGTGGTTTGCAGAACCCTGGCCTGCCAGCTGGGTAAGGGACGGCAAAGTGAGAGACATAACATTGCTCGAGATCATGCCCATATGGGCATGTACCCTGGTCTGGGGGGAGGAATTACGGGATCAGAAAATGACATTTTGGTGTGACAATAGAGCAGTGGTAGAGTTCCCAAACAACAGGGGAGCCAGGTCAGAAACAGTCATGCAAGTATTGCGATGTTTAGTGTTAAGGGCTTTGCAGCTGAACATGTCATTCAGAGCAAAACACATAGAAGGGGTGCACAACACCATGGCTGACATCCTTTCTCATCTGCAGCTGGACTGTTTCCGGAGGCTAGCACCAGCAGCGGAAGAACTAAAAACACCCATACCAACGAACATCTGGGATGTTGGCAAGAAGGAGCAGAACTGTTGTTTTGCAGCTCATGGGTGCCTCAGACTCTGAGGGCCTACGATGAGGCCTGGTGAGTGTTTCAAACATTCAGGGCAGAGCACCAGATGGAGGTAAGTAGGCCACTCACAGAGGAACAGTTGGGAAGGTTCACCGTGGAGCAGTGGCAAAAAGGGACAGCCCACACCACAATGGGAGTCTACTTGGCAGGGATTAGTGTTATCTGCAGCCTAAAAGGGTGGAAGGACCTGACAAAATCATTATTCATCAGAAGAATGATGCAGGGATGGGGCAGGTTGAAACAAGGGCCAGTAGATAATAGAAGGCCAATAGGGGAGCAGTGGCTGGTAAAGCTAAAGAACGTGCTCCCGGCAATATGCAGATCAAAGTCCTAGGCCCAGCTATTTCACACAATTTATGTAGTAATGTTTGCAGGGATTATGAGAGTGAGTGAGGTGGTAGGCCATGGGAAAGAAGACAAGAAGGGGGGAGTTAGAATGGGAAGATATAAGCTGGGGGGTGAAAGAGATACGGATTAAGATCAGGAGGTCAAAAATGGATCAAAGAGGACAAGGTTGCATAGTGACACTGAAGGGGCAGGTAGAAGTTGCAGTATGCTCAGTGCAGGCTCTGTGGACTTTCGCCGCAGAGCATAGGACCAGGACGGGAAAACTATTTGTACATGGTGATGGAAAAAGGGTCACCGGCTACCAAGTCACAGCATTGCTCAAAAAGGGCATGCAATTCAAGGGGGAGGACCCAGCTAATTATTCATCCCATTCCTTGTGGATTGGGGCTGCCTCACAGTGGGCAGCGGTGGGAGAAACGGTGAATGATGTTTTGGAAAAGGGACCCTGGCAGTCCGCCAGTTATAAGAGATACTTTCGAGCACTGAAGTAAGAAATGAAAAGTATTGCTCCTGTTTTTAGCTACAGATTTGGGGGGAGGGGCAGGAAATGGTAAGGAGGAGAGCAGGGGAATGGATATTATGGTGATGATACTGAGAGCATGTGTAAAATAATTAATTTTGGTTGAACCCCATAGGAAGAGGGAGGATCACGGAAGTCTGGATCTGTGGCCATTCCTATATTTATTGGGCTGGAAAGAGAGCAGAGAAGAAGGCTGGGGGAAAGCAGCTCTACCAGGATTTGAAACAGTGTAGGTTGGTCTGGCATGGCATATGGGGGATGAGATGGGTACAACTACTTCCCACCTTGAAGGAACTCAAGGTACGGTGACCCAGTCCAGACCTAATCATTATACATCTAGGGTCAACGACCTTGCAGGCAAGCCATGGGTAGACACATACCTGCAGATAAAAAAGGATTTAGGAACAATACGACAGTGGTGGCCTCAGGTATGCCTCGCCTGGTTGGACATGAAACCAAGGAGGGTGTGGAGGCAGGAGCACAGCCATAGAACAGTGGAGAAGGCCAGGAGAAAAATGAATAGCAGGGTTGGGACATTAGTAAGGCAGATGGAAGGACAGGTGATACTACGGGGGGGTAGAAGAATGGGTAGAAGACTTCTACAGGTCGGATAGTGTGCACCTGTCAGACCTAGCCATAGACATGTTCAATACAGAAACAATGAGCTTTATAGAAGCATGTGGGAACATGCAAAAAATGGGATATAAAAAAAGTGAAGGAGTAAAGGATCTTCCCTGAGGTAAGGAGAGCAACACCTATAGGGAAGCGTAGTCATCCAGCACAAGCTGGAGACTGGCTAGTGGGGAAAAAAGGGGGGAGGGGAGGGGGAAGGAAAAGGAATAGCACAAAAAGAGGAAAAAGATGAAGGAGAAAGCGGTCTCGGTTTTCATCGTTACCTAACGGAAAAGGAGAACAAAAAGAAGGCACCCAGGTTTTCACCTGTGGGGAGAAAAGAGGAAGAAAGAGGGATAATCAGAGATTGATATATGGATGAAAATAAATTAAATTCTGGAATATGATAATAAGAAAATGGAAAATGGAATATGGAATTATGATGTATAAATAAATTAATTGCCAATCTGAGCACAACAACAAACAATGGCCTCTGTCTTTTGTGAGGAAAAGGGGGGGAATCCGGGACAAGGGAGTTTGCCCTTTATGGGGCAGACCAGGTTGTCCTGGTGAACCCCGTTCCCTCCTTCATTAGGATGGTTGTGCTCAGGAGAGGGAAGAAGGAAGGAGGGCTAGGGGTTGGAAACAATGGGCAGGCAACAGGAAGGGGAGGGGCAAGTGGAGATACATAATGGACAGCACAAGGGGGCCTCAGCCACTTTTTGCTGGAGTTTCTGATCCCTCCCACTCACCCTACAAGGCTGAACAAGAGGGGAAGACAGTCAAGATGGGACTGTTTGGTGGGTCTGTCAAAGGTGGATGACAGACGAGTCCGGTTGGATAGTTTTGGACTGCCAAAGGTGGATGGCAGAGGATAATATGGGTATGGACTGCCAGAGGTGGATGGCAGGAGAAATGGGGGAGAAAGGGTGGGAGGGGAGAGGAGGGGGGAAAGAAAAGGAATAACACAAGAAGAGGAAGAAGATAAAGGAGAAAGCAGTCTCGGTTTTCACCGTTACCTAACAGAAAAGGAGAACAAGAAGAAGGCACCCAGGTTTTCACCTGTGGGGAGAAAAGAGAAAGAAAGAGGGATAATCAGAGACTGATATATGGATGAAAATAAATGAAATTCTGGAATATGATAATAAGAAAATGGAAAATGGAATATGGAATTATGATGTATAAATAAATTAATTGCCAATATGAGCACAACAAACAATGGTCTCTGTCTTTTGTGAAGCAAAAGGGGTGAATCCGGGACAATTGTTTTATTACTCTTACTGTTTCTCATATCGTGGTAAAGAATTTCGATTCTAAGGCACACTCTGTGCAGCCATGGAAATAATTTGCACTTCACCCTTACTCCCTTCCGATGTGTTATGCTGCAGAAGCTTATTAATACACTGTGGCCCAGATATTCAAACTGCACCCAAAAAGTGCGTAATAGCAGGAGCAAGTGCAAGTCCATTGTGCCCATGTGCAAGAGGCGCAATATTCAAAAATGGAGCAGGCCAAACTGCACCAACAGCCGACGACTGAATATCACACCACCTGTGCCATAGCGCAACTAGGGAGGGGAAGCTGAGCAGTCCAGAGGTGCCATAGCGCAACCAGGGACACCCCCCAGCAGCAGAGCAATGCAATTGCACAACCAGGAAGGTAGGGGCCCACCATCCATGCCACAGATGGGCACAGGAACACAAATCAGAACAGACATTGTCACCCCACACCCCATGCACTGCACAACTGGGTGAGGGCTGGAATAACCTCCGGCCCATGGAGACAATCAAACAACCCACAGCTGGGCTATGGTGCCCCATCACACCCCCCCGACAAGCTGTGACTGGCACACAAGGAGGGCTGACCACCCTTTGCCACACCATCCCCCCAATGCAGAGCACACCCTGCACTGTGACCCCCAGACACCCTCCCCAGGAGCAGTGACCACCACTGCAGGAAACCCCATGCATGCCACCACCCCCACTGTGACACTGCAACCCCATGCACCACAGAACCATGCAAGGCAGCCACACCATGAGCACCCATCAGCGGGTGGCAGCACACAGCGATGCAACAACAGCATACACAGTGCCACCATGCACAGTCCCCCCGAGGTACTGCTGAGTGACCAACCATGCATCGGCACATGAGGTACCCCACATGGGACAGGCCTTGCCCCGGACACCACCACCAGTGGTACAGCACCCTGCACAGTATCCCAGTGACACACCCCGACCCAGCACTGGCCACAACAGCCAGCACAGACACCCAAAGTGCTGTGTGGAAGCATGCAGCACACCAGATGCTGCACAGTGCATGGACAGACACCCACCCATACCCAAGGGCACATCAAAACAGGGACACAGTGGCGGGGCAACCAAACCCCCAGCGTGGGCCCATGTAAACTGTGTACACACAACCCACAGTCCTCCATGGCACTGGAGTGCCAGCCACCCTGCGCAGGCACTGTGGACCCATAAGCCACCAGCATTTCCCGGAGCACAAGTCACAGACAGTGGTGCACATCCCCTGCAACACACACAGGGCACAGCATGGAGGTGGGACAACAACTGTGGAGGCCACAGTGTCACCCGAGGCAGACATGCACCACACCAGTGACAGGAGGCAACCCAGCAGTGTGACGGGTACAGTGGCTGCCCTGCAGGCACTGCCACCACTGACATGCCAGTGGACCGTGCAGGTCACAGACATGCATGTTTGTCAGCTACACAGGCCATGGATGGGCTGATAGGGGCACCATGGACACAGAGCACACACCATGGACCACTGCACACAGTCATCCAGTGCACAGGGAACAACACACACACCACAGACACTGACTGATAGCTACCCCCACACTATAGTCACCTCCACACGTACACACACACATACTCATGACTGCACCACCCCTGACGCCATGCACACCACTGCAGCTGAGCAACTATAGCCCACTGCAAATCAGAGACCACCACAGTATTCCTATCAAAATAACTGTATTGAAAAAACATATAAAAGTTAACTATTTACAAAACTATTTACAAAATATATATAAGGTGGGTGTGAGGGCCACAAATATGGTGGGGGTGGGTAAGGGGCAGGGGTGGACAAATGGGACAGGAAAGGAGGGGTGTGAGGGTGGGTCCAGGGGGGTAGTGGATTTCAGGGGCTGAGGGACTCCTAGTGGGAGCACCGCTCCCCACTCTGGCTCTGTCTCTGTCGGTGCCTCCTCAGGACCCCGGTGTCATCAACCCTGCGGAGGATGTCTAGTGACGCTCATGCCACCTGGAGGATCTCCCGAATTGCCTCCCTGATCTCCTGGAGATGGCGTGTACCTGGGACAAGGGAGCACAGTCAATAGGTGTGAATGCACAGCCCCATACAGCCCGTCCACTAGGCATGGCATACTGCCATGGGACATACCTCTGTGATGGTGTGTGACCACCCACAGTGATCACGTCCACATGACCTGCTCACCCAGGTGCATACAGCCATGCGGAACACTGCACACACCCACCGGCCAAGTCATGCACAGCACCACGTGGCCGTTTAGTGACATGGCTATGTGGTGCAAAGGCAGTGGCACAACCATGTACCCGGTGCATGCATGGACCATTATCGACGTACTCCCAGACATGCATTGCCACTGGACAGTGTTGACTGTAACAATTTGCATGCATGGCAGTGGTGTCATTGGATGATGGCCATGCCCCGCTACCCACCCTGTTACACAGCATGCAATAATAATCATGGAGTTATGGCACTCACAATCATCGGGCCCGTCCAGTGGGCGGTGAGGGCCCTCGCCCCACCTGGCTTCCCTCTGTTCCTCCTGCTGCCAAAGAAGGCGGGCAAGGCAATGTTCCTCTGGGCCTGTGGTGCAAACATGGAGAGAGGAACATCAGTACAATCCCGTAGCAAAGCCCCCCTGCCCCCAGGTGTGTGCCCTCCCACCCAGCCAGACCCACCCACCCCACACCCTGATAACACCACCACAGCCAACCCCGGACAGTCCCTCCCCATGTGCTGGACACATACAACTGTGATACTCATATGGAAGATAAAAGTGTGTTGACATAACACCTACCTGGCCATAGCACCGTGCCCCTCCTGGCACATGCCTGCAGGTGGGCTAGTAGCTCCAGCTCCCTCCACCGCTGGTCTCCATACCTGTGGTGGCACTGCTCTGTGCTTCTCCCCCATCCTGTGGCCTCCTCAAGCACAGTGGCCACCTCCTCCCACACCTGGGTCCTGGACCTGTCTAGGGGTGCCTCCCCAAACAGTGGCCCATGGTGTGGCTTCACAATGGCTACTAGGTTGGCCAGCTCTATTTGCGACCACTGAGCAGCCCTCCTGCATGCCATGCTGTCTGCTTGATATGCAAATATGGCGCTCTGCAGAGTGGCTCCCCACGTGCAGATGCTGCGCAGTACAACACTGTCATTCCCTATCGCGCTGTCACCGAACAGCACGAAAGAGGTGCGCCCATGCCTGACGCATGATGCCTAGGGGGCAAAGGTCGGGCACAGGGTCAAGGGTCTCTGGCACATGGACACACACAGTGCCATTGGAACCCAATGCATGTAGTGCCATTGGCTGCCTGTGTGCTACCGCCAGTAACGGCCTACCGCGCAGTTGCCCCAGTGTGCCTATGATGGCCCAGTGCCACAGCGCCATGTAGGTGACCATCGCTATAGTACCACTGGCGCAATGCTGGCCATGACCTGCATTGCTTACCACACACAGCACGTCAGCAGTGCAGCAGACGCCTGCATCAGCAACCCGGACATGCTCAGTGAGGTGTGTACGTTCAACAAAATTGCGCAAAGCGCAAAAGCGCGATATTCAGCCGTCATATGTAAATCATCTAATCAGCCATTCAATGGAGCAGCACTGCAATTTGCATCCACTTAAAGTTGTGCCTCCCCTCATTTGTATGGGCTGCGCTATAAAATTGCGACATTCGGCTGCGGTGGCCATAGTCAGTTACTGCAGTCTATTGGTGAGTTGCATGCTGTTTGGGAGTGTGGACTGTGGATTTAGAGACATGCATGGGACTGCACAGTCACAGGCAACAACTGCCATTCTTACAGGCTAAATAATGACCGAGCAAGTTGTGGGAGAGGAGGAACACAGTGGTGGGAGGAGGAGGAGGCCGAACTTTACCAAGGCCAAGACCGAAGCCCTGTTTGAAGCCTACCTGGATCAGGAGCCACTTCTCAGTGGACGGCAGGGAACACATCAAGCCCATGCTGCTGCATGGGAGGAGGTGGCACGTGCTGTGAACCTGCATGACAGCCACCAGCACTCCATGCAGGAGTACAAGAAAAAGATGGGCACAGACAGGAGGAGGATAAAGGAGAAGGTGGCTGCCATCAGGGCAGCATGAGCTGCAACAGGTGGGGGACACCCGGAGGTGGTACACCTGACCCCACAGGAGGAGAGGATTGTTGGAAGCATGCAGCGTAGTGCCACTGAGGGTGTTCCGGGTGGTGGCTTCCAGATGGGTGGTGGCCCATCACTGCATGGTAAGTCATGGTCTGTCTATGGGGGGGCAGGGTAGGTCACATGCAGTAACACGACTTTGCTTTCCCTTACAGATCCTGAGCATCTGCATGGGTCAGCAGTAGTGGTCCTGTCCACTGAGGACAGTGAGCTGAAGATGGAGGAGGGCCCATCCACCTCCACAGGTATACATGGCTCAGTGCGACAGTGGGGCCACCTGGCTGTCCAGATTGATGTTGTTGTAACAGGTGCAGAGGAAGCCCTGCCTGTGTCCCAGCATGTCGGTGTCCACTCTGTGCCTGGGGCCGGTGCCGAGTCTGTCACCGATGATGATGTCGCTAATGTTATGGGCAGAGACACGTGTGTGCCACGGGATGGCCACACAGCAGGACACATCGAGGCCATGGCTGTAGGTGGTGCTGCCATGGAGGCCTGCATGTCAGCACAGTCCCAGCCTGTGCCTGTCAGCACCAGTGGGGCAGCACTGGTGTTTGTTCAAGACAGTGGGACTATTGCGGCCACTGTGGCAGCACCACTAAGCCCTGGGGAGTGGAAGCCGGAGGGGCAGCATCAGCAGTCAGCCAATGGGCTTGGGGGTACAGAGTTCAGCGGTGGCTTCTGTGCACCACCTGCGAACATGCCCAGACCTGGTCCTGGTGCGCAGTGCCCACCCTAAAGGGGTGCTGAGCATCAGAGCCGCACACACCCTGAGGGACAGGATGCCGAGGCGGCAGATGACCTCTTGGATGGCACACCCGCCTACTGCAAGCATCAGTCCAGCAGCAGATGCGGATTGTGGCGTTGGTGGATGCACTGCATGTGGCTCTGGAGCAGACAGAGGAGCGTCGCAGCAGGGACACTGCTCTGATCCTGGCAGGGATGGACCGGTTGCGGGAGGATGTGACTGCTGCCATTGACAGGCATGCACAGTCATTCAGTGCCATCATGGCCACAATGGGCACACAGTCATGTGCCCATGCATCGTGGACACCACGTAGTGCACTGTCCACCCCCCATTCCTAGCATCGTATGACACCCTCCCTGTCTACACCGGGTTCACTAGTGGGCATCCCGAGCATGCCTGGCTCAGGCATGTTCGGTGTGCTACAGACCCCTGCGTGAGCACGGTCACAGTCATGTAGGGGAAGCCCTGGGGGACCATCGGTGCCATTCCATGAGGCCAGTGGTCAGCCCATCAGTGTTGGTGAGTCTTGGCGGGGTCGCCCACGCATCCGTGGTGCCCGGGGCACTGTGTCACGTGACTGACCTGTCTCCCAACGTGGCTACTGTCTGGTGCTGCCCTGTGTGCATTGTGTCTTTCAGTGGGCTGTGCACGGGTGGGTATCCGGCCCTGCACGTGGACACACAGTCCACCTGCACACCCTCCTGGCTGCTGTCTGAAGTTGCGTGTGCATGATGATGCCTGCATTGCGCTGTACACCAATGTGCAATGGTGCTCAGCATCTGACACACGCACATGGACAGGCAGTTGGTGTGGTGGTCTGTGGACATGTGTGTGGCTAGGGTTGGCGTTCTTGGTCGGTGTGCCTCCTGCCCTTTGTGCAAGTTTGGTGTGGTGTGTGTGTGTGTGTGTGTGTGTGTCCATCCACATGGCATGTCAGTCCTCACCCATCCCTGGTTGTGTGTGTGGTTCTATGCCCTGCCACTTCCCTTGACGGCATGCACCCCTGGTGTGTGTCCATGCGTGTTTGTGGGTTGTGCCTTAGCCACTGTTGGCTGCACATGGCCCCATGACTTACCCAGGTTGGCTGAAGTGCTCCTCCGTGATGGTGTCCCAGTGCAGCTGTGCCAGCCGGATCAGTTGGGGGTCCCGTCGCCCAAGGGGGGGCTGCCCATCACCATTGTCACCAGTGTCCTCATCGTCCCCATTGCTGTCCCCCTCTTCTACCTGTATGGCTATCACACATTCATTGGCCATGTTGTGCAGGATGCAACAGGCCAGGAATAGCCCGCAGGTCTTTGAGGGGCTCTACTGTAGTGCACCGCCGGAGGTGTCCAGGCAACAGAAACATGCCTTCAGCATCCTGAACACCCACTCGATGATGTTATGTGTGGTGGCGTGTGCCTCATTGTAGCATTGCTGTGATGAGGTCGCGGGGCACCGGTAGGGTGTGAACAGCCAGGGATGGAGTGGGTATCCACTGTCACCTGTGTGTAGAGGGTGGAGGTTAGTTTGGTGATCAGCATTGACCTGCCCTGGGCCATGTAGGCCACTACCCATGTCACCTCTGGCCATGCCCCCCGAGGCCCTATGATTGTCAGTGTGGTTTTCATACTCACCCAGTAGGTGTCCACTGCGGATGTCCCCACTCTCGAATCTGTGGCACAGTGCTGACTGGTGCCAGATGAAGGCATTGTGTGCTCCCCAGGGTGCGTGGCACAGACATTGATTATGCACCCCCTGGCATCGCACACCACCTGACAGTTGATGCTGGCATAGCCCTTGCGATTTATTTATGCGGCCCACTCGGGGCCAGGTGGTGTGCTTATAGCCACATGGGTGCAGTCTATTGCCCCTAGCATGCCAGGCATACATGCTACCCCGTGAAACTCCTGTATGTTTGCTGTGTGCTCTGCCGGTGTGCTGGGGAAATGGATGTACTCCGCAGCATGTGGCAGCAGTGCGCTGAGGAATTGGGTGAGATGGCGTGACGTGGCCAACTGGGTTATGCCTGTGGTGTCCCCAGTCTCTGGAAGGTACCCGTGTTGAGCAAGCACGTGCAAGCTGTCACTTTAGTCTCCACTGACAGGGCATGGCTCCATCATGTGGGAGCCTGCATCACATCACTGCACAGCTTACAGAGCCACCTCAGAATTGCCCTATTCAGGTGGTACCAGCCCACAATATCAGTATCACTGTACAGCTCGAAGCTGGTGAGGGCTCGGTACTGCCTGTTGGGGGCATACCACCGACGGGCCCTTCCACGGCCACGCCCCCTGCCGCCCACCTTCTCACCCCCCTCATAACGGCCTCCATCTGGAAGGTGGCACTGGCCATGTCCCTGGCTTGTGTTCACACCCCCAGAAGCTGTTACTGTATTCCCCCCGCTGTCCTCACTGCTACTTCCCCTGCACCGGGAACACCTGCCTGTGGTGGCCTCTGTGCTGTGTGGCACTTCCCCCTTCTGCACTTGCTGTGGCTCCCCACACCTTCCCTGTGCCTCTGTGTTCAGTGTGCCCTTTCCCTGGCCTGCCCTGTGTGTCCCTCCTGCCCTGTCTGTGTGGCTAGAGTTCTGCCTCATGTGCCTTCCCTGTAATGTTCTTGCACCTCTCCCTTGCTCCTTTTTATTTTGGCTCATTTCCGTTATGGCGCAACTTCCGCTTTCTCCCCTATTGCGCATGGCACAAGTTGTTGAATATCGCACTGCGCCATTTATGCATGGTTCCTCCCCCTTCAGTTGCGCATGCCTTCATTATCATTGCGCTGTTGCTCAGCGTGATTTAAGGGGTGCAACTGCCTCCTGCTGCATATCGCAGAATGGCACAATTTCGGACTTGTGCAGGCGCAACCCTATTGCGCATGGCTCAATTCTTTTGAATATCTGGGCCTGTGTATTTGTAGCTACTTCTGTTTTTAATGCTGTAATTTCACTGCTAATTCTTATTAATTGCTCCATCAAAGCAATATTGGCAATATGTGGGTGTCTCAATACTTCAGCCAAATCATTTCTAAAAAATGGGTATAGAAAAGGGGTTTAGTTTTACTTTCAGGCTATGACTGTTCTCTTTCTATCATCTCTACTGGATCTATAAGACTAACTATAGTATCTTGCAGTTCATCACTTATCAGTTTTATTTCTTTATCTCTTGTTTCAGTCTTATTTTTTCGTTGAGAGTGATTGTCAGGTAACTGCTGCTAGCTTCCATTTAGCTCAACTAAAACAGTACTATTAATGTCTTGTGCATTCTGTGTTGCAGAAGCAAGAAGTATCACTGATGCTGAGTTAGGTATATTCCTTTTCCCTGCATCCATGCTATCTATACTAGACTCTATTGCCAAATTAGGTGGCTTTTCAAATGAGTTATTTTCAATTTTCTTTTTAGTTAAATCTGTAATTGTAGTTGAGGTGTTTTCCAGGGTCTTCTCTTGAGGTATGAAATGCCTTGTTATAAGGGATTATCCTTTTATATTTTTCCATTTTTCTTCCTTACTCTCATTTTCCCCCTTATCTATTTTATCTGGTTTCTTTTCCTTTCCAACAGCTTTTTCTGTGCTTATTTTTCTACCCTTTCTTTTTCCCTTTGATGTTTTGTACTGACTATCTGTCTCATCTCTAATTTCTGATCTAGCTAATACTCCCTTGCTTCTTGTTTTCATTTTGTATATAGAGTAATTAATCTAAGTTTTAAAACAATAAATGTGATAAAACTATAATACAACAACAATAATAATACAGTACAATATTATGTTTGGTGGACTAAGTTCAGGTAAAATGCAATACCACTATAGCCAGAGAATCAGTCTAAGTACTATGTTATTAAAATATATTGAATGAACAGGAGACGTGCTAAAGTATTATAGTGCAATGTGCAATAATGCACTAAGTTCAGGTACAGTAAGTACACTGGTGCAAAAGTGCAGTACCTCTATAACCAAAGAGTCAAGTGCACTGGAAAAAGTGCAAGAAGGAGCAGCGATACAAAATGCAAAGTGCAAAGTGCAATAATGCAGCAGCGCAAATACAATATAATAAGCAACACTAAGATAATAATACAAAGAAGTGCACAGTATATAAAATACATATGTGTTGATACTTTCAGCTTTATACTTACGAGTTAATAATCCCATTAATTACTAAAATCCCACTAGAAGTAGAGACAACCAATTAGTTATCAATAATTCTAATTTTCTTATTTTTCTGTTTTTAAGCAACTATAATCAGGATGTTCATAAAACACTGTGTGCAACTCCTGAAAAGAAAAATTCAAAATATTAGAATAAATCCCAGAGATGAAAATAGGAACAACAATAAAAGAAAATAATCTAGGGTAAATTTATATATACGTATATCTATATGTATTTATATGTTACAGTTTGCTGATATGTTGGAGCATTAAATTGATATTCAGTATTCAAAAGCAGAACCAAGTCTTCACAGTCCCAACAGATCCTCTGAGTCTTTTAGTATTTTGTCTCTGGAAAAATATTCCAAAAATTATGTCCTGCTATTCCTTTGTACTGTCTATACCAAGATTATTGTAGCAGTTTTAGAAGTGATTTAGTGTCAGTTTCACTCTGCTACAAATTGAAAATCAATCTTATGTTACAAGTTTTATTTTTTTTTTATTTATTTCCTCTAGGATTACAAATACCTTTGAGCCAAGGCTCTTTTACAAAGGTTCCATGTCAGAGACAGTACAATACAATGATACATAGTCAGATAAAGTGCAATAGACTACAAGGCAGGTGATGAAGCAAAATAAAGCATCAGATTTAACATACAGTTGCAAAACTTAATTATAGGTAGAGCTTGCCAAGGGCAGTTGTCAGTCAGGATAGAGGAGCAGGAAGAGTAGCAGGGTGGGGTGAATGGAGAGGAGGGTAGTGTAAAGGGAGTGGAAGGAAGGGAGTGGAGCAATGAGAGGCTAGGAGGCATGAACTGCTGAGCTGAGATAGGAGAATCCCACTAGGTACAATAGTCACAGGTGCTAGAGGCAGCGAGGTGAAGTAGGAGACTTGATTTAAAAAGTCCTAGCCTTGGGGCAGAGGAGATGTCAGTGTTAAGGTTATTCCACCAATAAGGAGCCCAGTAGGCAAAAGAGCATTGACCCAAGGAGGTTCTGCAGTGAGGGATCATCAGGCAATGGGAATCCAAGCCTCTCGTGTGATGGGAGATACTACTGGGGCTGAGGAGAGATAGTACCTCAGGTGGAGCCAGGCCCATTGTGATCTTTTTAGCCATTATGCAGGTTTGATATTTTATGCGATTAGATAGCTGCAGCCATCCTGACTGTGCATAGAGGTCACATGTGTGTGTTAGACAGTTAGACCTGGTGACTAGACGACATGCCTTGTTGAGCATGGTAAAGATACGTCTAAGGGCTGTAGTTGTGGCTGCTCCATAAATGATGAGGCCATAGTAGATGATGGAGAGAATCAAGCTTTACACTGCAATACTGAGGGCAGCAGGAGTTAAGCAAGACCTATGTCTGTATAGAAGGCCAATACGCACGTTGGCAGCTTTGGCGATATTGTCAATATGGGAAGTGTAGGACAAGTTACAGTCAAGAGTGATCCCTAAATATTTGAAGGTTAGGACCTGTTCGATAGTTGACCCATGCAGGTTTGTTATGATCAGTGGAGGAGACCTGAGTTTGTTGTGGGAGTTACAAAAGAGCATGGACTTGGTCTTTTTATAGTTATTAGTTTCTGTGAACTGAGTCATTTTTCAACTGATGCGAAACCAAGTTGGAGATTGTTTTGCAAGGAGTGCTGGTCCTTGTGGGAGGAGAGAATTACAGCATCATCCACCTAAAGAATAATTTGTTCAGAGCAGGCTTTAGGGAAGTTATTCAGGTAGCCCTGTTGTTAGTCTCCTAGTACTTATTTGCCTGTTATTATCTATCCAGAGTGTCCTAGTACCACAAAATGTCTTCTATTCCACTTGGGTTACATTGCCGGTTAAAGGCCCTTGATCCACCTTGTTCCTTCTTCTCAAGAAGCAGGATTGCTGTCGACTTAAGGTACCAGCCAATTTGTATCTAAACGTAAAAGTAAAACAAACAGAGTAACACCTATCTCAACAGGGATGCCCTCCTTCACCTTAAAGAAAGCACATAAAACTCATACAAAGCATAGAGAAAGATGCACAGTGTGATTTACAATTTCTGAAAAAGTTTAAATTAAGATCCAGCTACTTACCTTCTTCTCAGTTGGACAGTGAGATTTAACTGTGTGATTTGCTCACTTCTATACAACGGCAAAGCTCACAGCAGTTTAAATGCTCCTGTACAGGCTATAATGCAGGCTACAATATTAGGGCAGATGCTTGCTCACTCAGTATATGAAGCCCTATACCCAAACACAAATCTATATATTTTGTTGGTTTACAATAGATCGGCAAAAGGCAGAGAATCTATAAGTAAGAGCTCCACTCACTTCAAGAACTATTCAAGGGCTATTTTAATATTAGTGCCAAGAGTAATAGCACTCGCAACCTGCAACCCTCAGTCCTCAGCTCTCCAACTAAACTGAACTGTGGAAGGCAAATGCTGAGTCTTTATCTTAACCCCAGTTCTTTGCTACAGCTGTGTTCTCTAATTAACAACTGGCACATAAAAATGACAAATTGGTCTCATAGCAATTAAACAATTAAACATCTCCACTATATCTAGTTTGGTAATTTGGCAATTTGATAGTTTCATGAGATAAATAATTCTTAATAAAATTGGTAATCCTTATTAGACCATAAACTTCAAAGTGCTTATGTTCTCAGTTGTTACTTATGTCATATTAGGGGTCGGGGGATATGTGATTTGAGTAAAGCGCACACAATGCCTGTTTCAATACCCAATTAACAGGTTTTTCATCTAATTAGATTGCATGAGTAGGAGGGCATCAGAGTGTCAATATAGGAGTATAGGATAGCAATATAAGAAAATTACAGGGTTAAAGCATACAAATTGCATTCAAACTGCAACGTTTTTCTTTGTAGTTTTATCTATTTGTAATTATATCTGTTTGTATATTTGCAAGAATACCTGAGATCAATCAGGGTAAATCCCTCCAGAGATTTCTCCCAATTAGTTTAGCTGACTATCATCAAAAACTGATATGTAACAAAATCAAATTCACCAGACAAAAGTGTAAGCATAACCACATAAAACACAAAATGCAACATATACATAAAATATAAAAAAAAGTAAAAAAGAAAAAAAAAACATTAACATTACTTCATAAAATTGTACCAATAAAAAAAAATGATCATAGAACATTTGGATACCAAAATGCCAGAAATACAAATGTTAAAACAAAGGGATATACAGGGGTTACAGCTCATACAATCTCCTTGTCCCCGTGTTTCTTTATCCTCTCTCAGATGGTTCGGCAAAAAAAAAGGAAAAAGATTTTGAAAACCAATGAGTTCTCTCCTGAGTTATAGCAGGAGAGACCCCCAGCAGCTATCCAGAGTCATTCAGTCTTATTTTATACTCAGAGTGAGACCCTCAGATCCAACAGCCCCCTGCAGGGCTGAGTCCCTTTAGCAGGTGTAACAATACAGGCTACTCCATCACAAGCACTCCAGTAGCTGTCACATGCAAAGTAATGAATATGAGGTACACTTTTCCTTAATTTCTGCAGCACATGTCTGCCTGGAAAGGACACAGAGCAGTAAGCAGTGCACTGTCTGCTCTTTCCTCCAGTGTTTCCAAAAAAAGGTAAAACTCAAGCAATGGTGATTTACCTGCCGCAAGGAGAAAGCAAGCCTTTTGGAGCAACTGTTCCTACAGTTCCAAGCCCTCAGCTTCCGTATAGTGTGCAGCTGTGCAGTCGACCATCAGCCTGAAGACTGAAGATATCGTATATATCATTATAAGAGGTCACTGATATTATGATTGATCATGAGTGGTGAAGCTACAAGTGAGATATCTTAATGTCAGTTGCCTCGAATGAAGATAAGTATGATATCTTAAGTAAGGCCATGTCATATTTAATTTCTACAACATGTATTTAAGTGTTTTTAGGATTGAAATAGTACAAAGCTACAAATGGAAAATAGTGCAAAGTGAAAATTGTGCTGCACTGTTCAGTGGCTCAGCTTTAGGGATAGGGAATGAGTTTGAACTCTGCCATAAGATATCAGGGATCTCACATTTGAAAATATATTTCTGAGCATGCTCAATGAGCAGCTTAAAAATATGTCAGGGATCTCACATATGAAAATGTATTTCTGACCATGCTCAGTTAGTAACTTCATATATCTTTCTATGCTTGCTCAAGAAATCACTTTTTACCTTAAATAGTAGATACATGATGGGCAGGAGTGTGGTATGGAAAATATTTTCAATCCTGCAGAGTGACTCTGGATACTCACGAGTGGTGAAGCCACGAGTGAGAGTATCCAGAGGTCACTCTGCAGGAGTGAAAATATTTTCCATTGCACACGACTGCACATGATGTGTAAGATTTATACAATAGGAGTTTCCAGAACTTTTTTTTTATTTCACTTTATCTTGTGGAATAAACAAAGAAGACACAGGATGAAAAAGGAAAATTCTGCTAAAACAGCTGAAACCTTGTCTTGCCATTTGGGAAGAAGCAGGCTGTAGTCCTTGGTAGTTGAGGTATTCATGGATGTGGAAGGCTTTGCTCTTTTTTGGCTTCATTTCCAGTATGAAACTCAGGCTGCTATTTGCTTGCTTTTGGGCTTTCACAGAGCGCACAAGATGACAGTGAAAGAGGGTCTTTCAGGTGCAGGAGTGACAGGTGAGAAACATTCTTGTCATTAACTTCATGAAGGCGGTTCCAATACTTCAGCAGAATCTGAGTGTTGCTGAGTGACATCAGCACAGCTGAAATAAATGCTGATGAGGTAAGCACAGTGTGGATAAATGGCATTTATTATTACCATGCTGATGTCAGCTGCATTTATCTCACTCTGGTGAGAATAACACAGTTTATCCCACTGAGAGAGCTCCCACCCCTAGTGAATATTTATATATATATATATATATATATATATATATATATATAGATACAGATATATAGAGATATATATCTATCTATCTATATATCTATATACAGTACAAGTCACATTAAACTGTTCCACCAATGAGTTGGTTTAGCATAGTTTTTTACAGTCAACAATGCATTAGCAACTCATTATGTTTTATTTTTCAGTGCTTAACCAGCTCAAGGGCAATGTTTTAAAATGTTTTTGTCACTCATTTGGAATGCATCTGCAGTTCAGTTATAATGCAATCCAAAACTGTGTTTTAACCCTTAAGAAACAGTTTGTGCACAGCAGTGAACTGGATCCACCAATACTTACACAACTTAGTCAGAAATGGTACAACAACTCATTGGAAGAACAATTTAATTTGACTTGGACTGTATATATACACAATACAAGTCACATTAAAATGTTTCTTCATTGAGTTGCTGTAGCATTTCTGATTGAGTTGCATAAGTGTTGCTGGGTTCAGCAAAAAGCCCTGCACAAACTGTTTCTTAAAAGTTAAAATTCAGTTTTGCATTGCACTGTGACTGAATTGCAAATGGATTTCAAATGAGCTTCAAAAGCATATTTAAAATGTTGCTATTTGCCTGGTGAAGCATTAAATAATATTGCAATAAAAGTTGTCAGTGTATTGCCAACTGTAAAAAACAATTCTAAACCAACTCATTGGTGGAACAGTTTAATGTGACTTGTACTGTATGTTGTAAAAAACATTGTTAATGCTCCAGTTAGGGTAAAAACGACAAAAGTTGGGAACAATCATTAGGGTTTCCCTAACAACCCACCCACCTGAACCAGGCAGGATAGCAGGTGTGGGGTATGTCTTTGGCTTCTCAAGCCTAACACTTACCACATTCCATTGGTAAATAATGTCAGTGTGTAGACTTTATGAGAATGGGGTGGGCATTAAGCTGGAGAAGCTCAAGGCACTACACACACCTGCTCTCATGCCTGGTATGTGAAAGTGAGGTGTTAGGGAAACCCCAACACCTCATTTCCCAACTTTTATCACTTTGACCCTAATTGAAGCATTAACAAAGTTTTTTGCAACTTAGTTCCCTACTTTTTGAGATAGTATAATAGTTTCCTTATTTTAGTGTGGGAGCGCAGGGTGCTTTGGACCCAGTGCTCACATCGCTCCATTTATAGGACAACAGTGACCAAATTGTCAGCATAGCCATCTTGTTACCCCACTTCATGTACCCAGAACAGAAAATTTTGGAATCCCCACCAAAACGTAGTTCTGTGCAACTGTAATGCCATTCAGCAACATGGGTACAAAAACACATTTTGGGCAGAATTTAAGAAATTACAGCTGTGACATACATGTGGTGGGGTAATTAGAAGGCTATGTTGAAGATCTGGAGTCAAAATATTTAAAGTTCCAAAGTTACGAGCGGGCATAGCCAAATTGCAATGAATGGTAATAACTTTGGTATTTTTTCATATTTTGACCCCAAATTTTGAACATAGTCTTCTTATGAACACATCTCATAAACCCCATAGGTGAACGTGTTCAAATCCATGCCAAAACACAATTCCATGCCACAGGTGTGAAAAAACATTTCGGACAAGATGTGAAAAATGGCAGATGTACTGTTTATGAGGTGGTGTGAAAAAATGGCTATGTTGAAAATTTGAACTCAAAATATTAAAAATTACCAAAGTTTTGTGCATGCTTAGAAAAATTTCAACAAACTTGAACAACATGGCCATTTTTAAGAATTATTTCACCAAAATTTCAACATGGCCTTCTTTGGACTCTATCTGATAAACACTGCTAGTGAAATGTTATTATTCTGTTGCAAAAGGAGATTTCACCCAGTAAATGAAAAATCACCTTCCTAGCCTGATTAATGAAATGAAACTGCTAGTGTTCATAATGATAAAAGATCATGCTGAAAATTTGGTGAAAAAATTTATAAAAATGGCAAAGTTATGAACATAAGTTCAAAACACCATTGGAATACATTATTCAGCACTTACCATTATTCCTCAGTTCACCATTCAGCTTTCAAGATTGCAGATTTGTCTCAGTCCACAGAATATGATAGAATTCAACATTGACTGATATGTACAGGGTAAGAGGGTGGGGGACGTGTGTGCTCAGTGGGAGTGTCAGGATAAGGGGAGGGGGTCAGTAGTGATAATGAGGGACTGTTTTCTTTGTTTCAGATTTAAAAAAAAGGATGCCAGGGGACAGTTTTCCTATTTCAGGTACCAGTTAACATTAATAAACCATCTCAGGACACTGGAGGGGGGCTCCTCAGTGTCCCACACTGCTAGGAGGTCTCTAAATAGTGGCATGGGAATTGGGCCTCCCGATGTCAGCTACAGTGAATAAAACAACATGCTGCAGTGGGGGCATACTACACTGGGAGGGTTGCATCCTTGTGCTGGATTATATAAATATAAATCCCAAAAACAGGGAGATGATGATCGGAAGGTGGGGGGTGCCTTTAGACACCAGGGACTAAATCTTTATTTAGGGGGACAGTGACCAGGGAGTGAGGGGTGCCACAGGATACCAGGCCAAGGGGGCTTACAGCCCACACTGTAGCCAGCAGCATGAGTACAGCTATGGCTGCAGAAGTCAAGAAAATCTCTGGTTCTCATACAGAGAACATGGGGGAAAAGCGCCCCTTGCTAAGCTGGGCATCCAGGATTTTGGATGCCTTGAAAAAGTCTTTTGGGCCCTATTTGTGAGAAAAAAACACACCAGAATAGCTAAACAGGGCCCGTTTAGCTAAGTTCTAGTGTTTGATTTGTAAAATAACATTTGTATGTATTTTCCACACGTTTAAGTTTGTGGGGAAAAAAAAACAAGATGGTGGATCACAAAAAAAGGAATTTTTCTGACTGAAAAGAATTTTCCTCTCACTAAAAAAATCCTTTTTGTGAGGCCAAGTACTTTGTCGAACTTTCACCCTCTATCCTGGAAAGTGATCTTATTATTGAAAACAATGGGAACATAAAAAGTGAATACTTTTGCAACAGATTTATATTTTTTCACCAAACAAATGCATGACAATTCTGAGCCCCCAGCTGTTTCTACAATAACAAAATCACACCATATTTCCACACTATCTGGGCTCAAGGTGATGAGGAAAAAACTGCAAAAAATTGTGACTTTTAAGGTTTTTGCACTATCCAAATCTTAGAATCTGTACATTCGACCAGAGCAAAACTTGCCATGTCAAGAGAACTACAGCAACCGGACAGCGCATGCCAACTTTTGTGTAAATCCATCAATTGGTTGCAAAGTTATTAAAGTGCAAAATTTGATGTTTAACATTAAACATGTTACTCAACCCTAACTATAAGGGTGTGTCCCTGTAGATATATATATATATATACACACACACACAATAGGTGTGAAGGATAAATGAATGTGATAAAAACATATATCCTCAATGTGATGACATCACCACAAGAGATAAATCATGTCGGGACATCACGACTAGAGATAAATCATGTCATGACATTATCACTGTGAGATATTTCACTGCTGCTTGCAGCCAACTCAGTTGCCATGGCAAAACATTCTCAGGTGTTTCCTATACTCTGTCTCACTCCCATCCCATGGCTGTGATGCTCTCAGCTTGGCTGCAACCAGAATTCTAAAGGACACAACTTCACAAAAGAGTCTGTTTCTCATTGCTGCCTGAAGCTAACTGACTTAGCATTGCAAAACACTCTCAGCTTTTCCCACAGAGTTTGTAACACTACCAGCCCATTCAGAAAATCTCACACACAGAAACAGCAAACACAGAAACAGCAGCAGAACACAAAAAATCATAACAATACTTCTGAAACTCATACCCCTATTGTATAAATTGAACACATGATGTGCAGATTGTGTGCTATGGAAAACATCTTCATTCTTGCATCATAAGCTTTGGATACTCTCACTCGTGCCTTTGGCCCTCCTGAGTATCCAGAGCTCACTCTGCAGGAATTAAGACATTTTCCATATCACACTCCTGCCTATCATGCATCTCCTCTCTCTCTCTCTCTCTCTCTCTCCCTCTATATATATATATATATATATATATAAGACAAAGAACCTCTGTGCGCAAACACTGAGGCAAGGGTTACCCCAAAGGGCATTTGGAAGCCAAGTTTCAAGAAAAAACCAAATCACACATGCCCCCACAATGCAAAGCATCATGGGCTGCATATGCAAATCACCACAGAATGTTATGCTGGTCCAACTTTAAGCAGAATTGCATGGTGCCAAAAGTGTGTGATTTTGTATTTTCTGAAACTTGGCTTCCATCCAAATGCCCTTTGGGTAACCCTTGCCCTCAGTGTTTGCACAGAGGTTCTTTGTCTTTAAATAGTTTTTATTTTAATGGGTTCACCTACACATATCCCAGGCACACTGCCTTAGGGGTAGCTGGTCCATTCCACTGGGGTGTCAAACAGGCGAGGCATACTGATGAGTCCTGGTAGGGACGAAACACATGTCTATGTCTTCTGTTAGCACCCTTTGCAAACTGTGTGAGAGGCCTTTGGCACCATGCAATTCTGCTTAAAGTTGGACCAGCATAACATTCTGTGGTGATTTGCATATGCAGCCCATGATGCTTTGCATTGTGGGGGCATGTGTGATTTTGTATTTTTATATATATATATATATATATTTTATAGTGGCACAGTAGTGCCAGTATAGTTAGGGTTGATTACCCTTTTAAGGTTAAATCTGAAATTTGGCAGCTTAATAACTTTGCAACCGAATGAAAAATCTGCCTGAAATTTGGAATGCTCAGTCTGGTACCATAGATCTCTGGTTATGCCAAGTTTTGTTATGGTCAGATGTACAGTTGCAGAGCTACAGAGGGCAAAAAAGCATAAATTGTGGGGTTTTGCACATTTCTTTGCTCAGGCCTACAGCCTGAACAGTTTACACAATTGGTCTGAAACCTTCAGGAATCATGCAGCCGGGATTCCTGATGTGCCTTTCAAAGATTTTGTGAAAAAATATTAAATAGTTCAGTAGTTATTAAAAAAAATCTGTTCCCCAGTATAGTCTATGGGAAAAGTTAACACAATATTCGAACGTGTCACAAATGCAGTTTTTACTGTTGCAACTGACCCTTTTACTTTTGTGATTCAGCCATTTTCTTTTCAGTTGGTGGTCAGAAAAATACTTGGCATTTAAATTTGGGATCCTCTAGAGACACAATTATTAGTGTGTTCACCTAGTAGAGCCCTGAGTATGCTAGCCATGTCTTTTTTTTGGGGGTGGTAAAACACCCTAGAAATATGTTTTTTAAATTTTTGTAAAAAGTAGCATCGTAGAGTACTTTCACAAATGTGACACTTTCATGATTTTTTTTGTGAAATTGTCATGATTTGCAAAATTACTTTGCGACACTATGCTCAAAACAATAGGGAATCTTTGCCACCCTGCTGCAAAAGAACAGTTTGGTCTTTTGGGCTGAAATGCGCAGGGAAGAAAGCCAAGATCTCACAGATGTGTCTTTTGGTGGTTTGGTGACAAAATATTACAGGGCTGAAAAGTTATGGCACTTTTCATCAGAAAAGTGCTTAGTCCCCTGTTAGGGGACTAAGTACAAAGCTAGCCTGGAAAGTCATAAATAATATGAGATTTAAATTTTTTTCTGTGTCATACGGTTCCTGAGATATAAGCAATTCAGTTTTCCAAGTGTTCATTTCTGGTACGAGGGCCATTATTATGGCCACATTCTTTCTATTCACTGTGCCTCTGAATGCACTTTATTGAGACAAAAAGCATGTGAGTTTGTGTTACTGTTACTGTTAGTGTTAGCGTTTATGTTTCTGCTTGCATTTCCGTTACCATTTGTGTTACCATTTATGATTGCATCAACGGGTGCATTACCATTTGTGTTTTTGCTTGCATTTGCATTACTGTTTTTTTTGCGTTACCATTTGCATTTGTGTTACTGTTACCATTTGCATTTGTGCTTGCATTTGCGTTACTGTTACCATTTGCATTTGCATTACCATTTGAGTTTGTGTTTCCGTTACTGTTACAATTAGCTTTTGTGCTTGCATTTATGTTCCCATTTGCATTACTATTTCCTTTTGCGTCACCGTAACCATTAGCGTTATCCTTTGCATTTGTACGTGTTTGTGTTTCCGTTTGCATTTGCATTTATGTTTCCATCACCGTTATCATTATCATTAATATTTCTGTTTAAGTTACTGTTACCATAGAAACATAGAATTTGACAACAGATAAGAACTGCTTGGCCCACCCAGTCTTCCCATTTCCCTACCTACTGGATAAGCTGCAGATCCTAGTTAACCAGCAGCCTACTTCTTCCTACCCCCACCCCCTAGTATGGCCTTATGACTGTCCCATGCATGCTTGAATTCCACCACTGATTTTGACTCCACAACCTCCTCTGAAAGGCTGTTCCATGCATCCACAACCCTCTCTGTGAAAAAATACTTCCTTAAATTACCTCTGAGCCACCCCCCTCTATCTTCAAATTGTGTCCTCTTGTTCTTGCACACCTCTTTTTTTGAAAGATGCTACCATCCTGGACATTGTTGATTCCCTTGAGGTACTTGAACGTTTCTATCATGTCCCCCCTTTCCCTCCTTTCCTTGAGGCTATACATATTAAGCTCCTTTCGTCTCTCTTCATATGTCTTCCGGTGCAGACCCTGCACCATTTTAGTTGCCCTCCTCTGGACAGCCTCCATCCTGTCTATGTCTTTGCGGAGATTGGGTCTCCAGAACTGCACACAGTACTCCAGATTGGGTCTCACCAGCTGTCTGTACAGAGGGATAATAACTTCTTGTTTTCTACTGGTGATGCCTCTCCCTATGCATCCCAGTATCCCCCCAGCCTTCCTTGCTGCCCTCTCACATTTCTTGCCCACCTTTAGGTCATCTGATATGACTACCCCCAGGTCCCTTTCCATTTTTGTTGTTGTTAGTATCTCACCCCCCATTGTGTACTCTTCCCCTGGGTTTTTGTTTCCCAGGTGCATTACCTTGCACTTCTTAGCATTGAATCTAAGCTGCGATACATTTGACCATTCCTCTAACCTTGCCAAGTCCCTTCTCATCCTTTCCACCCCACCTGTGCATCAACTCTGTTGCAGATCTTTGTGTCATCTGCAAAGAGACATACTTTTCCTTCCAGTCCCTCTGCAATGTCGCTTATAAAGACATTGAAGAGGACCGGTCCTAATACTGAACCCTGCGGTACCCCACTAGTAACCTCCCTTTCTTCTGAGTGGACTCCATTTACTATTACTCTCTGTGTCCTATTCTCCAGCCAATTCTTTACCCAGGCTGTCATCTTGGGACCCCTCCCAGGCTGGCTAACTTGTATATTAATCTTTTGTGTGGGACTGTGTCAAATGCCTTGCTAAAGTCTAGGTAGGCCATGTCCACAGCCCCTCCCTGATCTACTACTTTGGTCACCCAGTCAAAGAAATCTATCAGCTTCGTCTGGCATGACCTTCCCACTGTGAATCCATGCTGCCTAGGGTCCTGTGCCCCTCTGGCCTCTAGATACTTGACAATTCTTTCCTTCAGAAGTGATTCCATCATTTTCCCTATCACTGAGGTTAAACTAACAGGTCTGTAGTTTCCTGCTTCTGCCTTGCTCCCACATTTGTGAAGGGGAATCACATCTGCCCTCCTCCAGTCCTCGGGTACCACCCCATCCTCCCATGATTTGTTAAAAAGGGTAGTCAGTGGTGTCACTAGTTCTACCCTTAGTTCTTTTAAAATTCTGGGATGAATCCCATCAGGCCCCATTGCTTTGTCCACCTTCAGTTTTAAGAGTTCTTTCAGAGCCCTTTCTGCTGTAAATGGGCTGGTATCAACTTCTGCATCCAGAGTGTTTCTACTGTTTGTTTTAGGTACCTCCCCCTCTTCATTTGTAAATACTGAGCAAAAATATTTGTTTAGTATCTCTGCCTTTTCACAGTCTCCCTCTGCCCACCCTCCGTCCCCTTTATTAAGCCTCACTATCCCTCCTTTGGTCTTCCTTCGCTCCCTGATGTACCTATAAAAGGTTTTATCCCCCTTCTTAACTGAGTTGGCTATCTTTTCCTTGGTTTGGGCCTTTGCTGTTCTGACTGCCTTCTAAGCCCCCTTTTGCTTTAACTGATACAGTTATTTGCCCTGCTCCTTCTGCGATTCCTTGTACTTCCTGAATGCTTTCTTTTTCTCTTGAACCTTCACTGTCACTTCCTTTGAGAACCATAGTGGTTTCTTACATCGTTTTGTTTTGTTTATTTGCTTCGCACAAAGGCTCGTTACCTCTGTGATGGCAGTTTTTATTATTCCCCATTGTTCTTCCACCCCTCCTTCCTGCCCATTTGCTAGTGCATTCCTTAGGCACTCACCCATTGTGGCAAAGTCAGCCCTCCTAAAGTCCAATGCTTTTGCCTTTGCATGGCTTGACTCTATTGCTGTGTTTATTGTGAACCATACTGTTCGATGGTCGCTAGTTCCCAGATGGCTACCCACTTCTACATCTGTGATCCTCTCTCCATCTCCATTTGAGAGAACCAGGTCCAAGATTGCTCCCTCAAGTGGGCTCCAATACTAGTTGTCTAAGGCATGCCCCCTGTAGGGCATCTAGAATAACCCCACTCTTCGAAGTGGCTGCTGCAACTGCACTCTAGTTAACATCTGGCATATTCAGATCACCCATCAGCAATATCTCCCCTTTTTCTGCCATTCTAAGTATACTTTCTATCATTTCCTTGTCCATTTCCTCCCCCTGAGAAGAGGGTCTGTATACAACCCCTGTGCGGATTGTGGTGCCATTGCCTGTCTCCAAATTTACCCACAGTGCTTCTTCTCCTCCCTGTTTACCCTTTTTTTCTGTTGCTTTTATTCCTTCCCTTATGTAAAGAGTTACTCCTCCTCCTCTTTTACCCTCCCTGTCCCTCCTGTAGATATTGTACCTTGGTATGTTTACTTCCTAGTCATGGTTTTGTGTGTACCATGTTTCTGTGACTGCCACGATATCCAGATGTTCCTCCTCCATCAAGGCCACTAATTCAGGAAATTCATTTCTGTTTGCGTTCGTGCTTGTGTTTCCGTAACCATTTGTGTTTGTGCTTCTGTTTGCATCACTGTTAGAGTTGCCAATAGTGTTTGCGTTTATGTTACCATTTGCTTTTGAACTTGTGTTTACTTTATTATTATCGTTTGTGTTTGCTTTTGACTTGCATTTACATTACCATTAGCGTTTGTCTTACTGTTTATGCTTGCGTCACAATTATTGTTACCATTTGCGTATGCGCTTCTGTTTGCGTTATCATTAACATTTACTTTTTCGTTACCATTTATGTTTACATTTGCACTTGTGTTTTCGTTACTGTTTGCGTTATTGTTTCTGTTTGCGTTACCATTGGCATTACTGTTTGCAGTTCCACTTAAACATGATTATAACTTTACAACTGTTTAATGGATTTGAGTGACATTTGTAATACTTGGTCTACTGTGGTACTTCTGTTGATTTACCAATATCTGTTTCTGCATATGTTTTTTACACAATGAAGGGCCAAAAATTTATTTTTTGCCACTCGTGCACAGTTTTATGCTCGTGCTGCTCTGCAACTGTTGAAGAGATTTGGATAAGATTCGGTATACATAGAGTGGCATGGTACATCTCTTTATTTACCAGTTTCTATTCTACTGGTATATATGGTTTTTGAGCAGTGAAGTGCCAAAATATCAGTTTTTGCTATTTTTTGTTTCACTATCTTGCACGATGCATAGCACAGCCACTGTGTATTTTATTGGTCTGAAACTTGGCACATAGAAAGCCCTCTGTTAAAGGAAGATACCAGTATTTGTTTGGTGAAAAACAGTTGTTCCGTTCCAGAGTTATTGCCATTTGAAGTTGTCCCCCCCTTGAGGTTAAAAATGTTTCTGCCTCCAGGAATACCATTTTAGCTCATTTTCTGCCATGAGTTCTGCCATCTTGTGGTGGATGACTTCTTAAAGGTGCACAAACTTTAAAATTGAATATCTTAGGAACAGTTTGGTCTTTTAACATGAAATTTAGAGAGTGTTTTGTGGATATCCTGGAGATATGAATTATGCTATTTACATATTGGAAAAATAATTTGCTGTGGAGATACTGCGTGGCAGAGTTAATGTTTTGTGCATAGCATTATTCATGGTGCTAGTGGCTTGAAATTCATAGCACAGGTTACTGTAGTGGTACAGAGGTGCCTTTCAGTGGTTTGGTTCACCTTAGCCTTTGTGCCGTTATCTCAGAAACAAAGCAAGATACAGAATTTTTGCTACTGTTGACTCACATGGCCTTTGAGCCGTTATCTCGAAAACGAAGCAAGATACAGACTTTTCACTACGGTTGGCTCATATCACCTTTGTACTGTTATCTCAGAAAAAAGGTGAGATGCAGACTTTTTGCTACTGTTAAATTACATCACCTTGCTGTTACTGTTACTGTTACTGTTTGCATTACCAGTTGCATTTGCATTTCCATTTGCTTTAGCATAACTGTTACAGTTTGCATTTGCGTTAACATTTCTGTTGGTGTTACAGTTACAATTAGTGTTTGAATTTTACTCACCATTACTGATACTGTTAGCATTATTGTAATGGTTATCACTCAGACTTTGGCAGCGTGGTGGGAGTGTGGGGCCCAAAGGGCCCTGCTCTTCCACCACCACATTATATTCACTATTTGTATTGTACATTCTCAAAAAGAAGAGACTTCCATGGCAAAAAAAAAAGCTCTGTTTAATGCATCAGGTAGGGTTGTTCCACAGTGTCAAAAGCAAGGAAATTCAGTGTTAGGGTTACCAACCCTTGCACCCCATGCCCGCTTTGCCCCCACCAACAGGCAGCGGGGTGTGCTTTGGGATCATTGAGCCTAACTCTCATCCCATTCTCCTATACTGCACCACCTCAACTTATTTACCTATGGAATGGGTAAACATTAGGGCCAATGACCCCAATGCACACCCTGATGTCTGTTGGTGGGGGCAAAGTGGGCGTGTGGTGCAAGGGGTGGTTACCCTAACACAGTATTTCCTCACTTTTTTCTCTGTGGAACAACCCTAATTGATGATTAAACACATTATTTTGCTATATATATATATATATATATATATATACAGTATATATATATATATATATATTAGTGACACGGTAGTGCCACTGTAGTTAGGGTTGAGTACCCCATTTAAGGTTAAAGTGTGACATTTTGCATCTTAATAACTTTGCCACCATATGATGGATTTTCCTGAAATTTGGCAGGCACAGAGCAATATCATTGGTCTCTAGATTTGCAAAGTTTTGTAATGGTTGGATATAGAGTTGAGGAGTTAAAAAGCAACATTCTGTAGTACATTTATTCTTTTTTGCACATTATTTACTCATGCCTACAAGTCACATGGTTTGCATGACTGGTCAGAAAACTTCAGGGAACATGTGGCCATGGTCCCCGATGTGTCTTTTGAAAATTTCGTGAAAAAATATTAAACGGTTCAAAAGTTATTCAAAGAACAAGTTTCCCATTATAGTCAATGAGAAAAGTTAACGAAAAGTTCAACAGTGTTGCAAATGCAGTCTTTAGTGTCGCAAATGACCCCTGTAGTATCGTGAGTCAGCCATTTTTTTTTCTGCTAGTGGTCGCAGAAATACTTGTCATTTAAATTTGGGACCCTCTAGGGACACAATTATTTTTGTGTTCACCTAGTTGGGCCCTGAGGATGCTAGCCACATCTTTTTTAAGGGGTTAATCACCCTAGAAATATGTTTTTGAAATTTTTGTAAACTGTAGTGTCACAAAGTAGTGTTGCTCTTGTGACACTTTCGTGATTTTTTTTTTGCGAAAGTGTCATGATTTGCAACATTGCTTTGCAACACTATGACGAAAATAGCAGGAATTCTTTGCCACCCTGCTTGAAAAGAACGGTTTGGTCTTTTGGGCTGAAATTTGGAGGAAAGAAAGCCAACATCCCACAGATGTGCCTTTTAGTCATTTGGTGATAAAATATTACAGGGATGCAAAGTTACAGTACTCAAAAGTTGACACTTTTCCCATAGATCAACATTATGGCATTTGTCGTGCCTTTTGGGGCCCATATCTCGGAAACGCTCTGAGATATGGACTTTTCATTGGAAAAATGCTTACCCCCTATTAGGGGGGTAAGTGCAAAACCAGCCAGGAAAGTCATACTTTATACGACATTTTTTTTTTCTACAGTGTACGATTCCTGAGATATAAGCAATTTAGTATTCCAAGTGCTCATTTTCTGCTTCAAGGCCCATTATTATGCATACATTCTTTGTATTCACTGTGTTTCACTATGCATCTGTTAGTGAATAAAAGGGTGTGTGCTTTCATTACTGTCACAGTTAGTGTTCCCACTTGCGTTTCTGTAACCATTTGCATTAGCGTTCCCGTCTACGCCACCATGTGCATTAGTCTTTGCATTTTCATTTGTGCTTGCATTTGCATTACTGTTACCATTTGTGTTTCCATTACTGTTTCTGTTTGTGTTTCATTTTGCATCACTGTGTACATTACCATTTACATTTGTGTACGCACTTCCGTTTGCATTTCCTTTGGCGTCATCATTGCTGTTACCTTTAGCATTTGCATTTCCTATTGCTGGTACCATGACAGTGTGCATTACCATTTGTGTTTCCATACATGCTTGCATTTCCATTTGTGTTATTGTTCCTGTATACGTCACCGTGTGCATTACCCTTTGCGTGTTCATTTTTGCTTGCATTTGCATTACTCTTTACATTTGCATTCCCATTACTGTTTTTATTTGTGTTTCATTTTGCATCACTGTGTGCATTACCATTTGCATTTGCGTACACACTTCCATTTGCATTTAGTTTTCTTTGGCATTATTGTTGCTGCTACCATTAGCATTTGCATTTCCTTTTGTGGTATTGTGACAGTGCATGTTACCATATGAGTTTTCGTACTTGCTTGCGTTCATGTTTCCATTTTCATTACCATTCCTACTACACCACCGTGTGCATTACCCTTTGCATTTTTATTTGCGCTTGCGTTTGCATAACTGTTAACATTTGCATGTCCATAACTGTTTTTGTTTGTGTTTCCTTTTGCATCACTGTGTGCATTTCTATTTGTGTTTGAGTACACATTTCCATTACCATTTCTGTTTGTATTTCCTTCGGTGTCAACCTTGCTGTTACCGTAAGTGTCTGCGTTTCCAATTATGTTACCGTGCCCGTGTGTGTTACAGTTTATGTTTTCATATGCGCTTGCATTTGTGTTTCTGTTTTCCGTAACATTTGCACTTGTGTTTGTATTACCGTTTGTGTTATCATTTACGTTTGCATCACCATGTTTGTTAGCTTTTGTGCTTGTGTCTACGTCGCCATTACTTCACTATTTATAGTGCACATTCTCAAAAAGAAGGCAAATTTATGGCAAAAAAACTCCATTTAATGCATCAGTTATGGTTGTTACATAGTGGCAAAAGTGAAGAAATTTGATGTTAGGGTTCCCACCCCTTTGCACACCACCCCACCCCCATCAACAGGCATCGGGGTGTGCATTGGGGTCATCGGTCCTAACTCTTACCCCATTCTCCTATACTGCACCACCTCAGCGTGTTTGTACATGGGATGAGGTGAGAGCTAGGAGCAATGACCCCAACACCCACCTGATGAATGTTGGTGGGGGCGGGGTGGGGGGTGCAAGGGAGTGGGAACCCTAACATTGAATTTCCTCACTTTTGTCACTGTAGAACAACTCTAATTGATGCAATAAATGGATTTTTTGCCATGAATATATATGTGTATATATATGTACATATATATATATATATGTATTTATTCATGGCAAAAACTCCATTTAATGCTTCAGTTAGGGTTAAAACAACAAAAGTCAGGAAATAAAACATTAGGTTTGAGCCCCTAACCCCACCACACAACCCCCACACACATCCTCCACAGAGTGATAGATGCCAGGATATGCCATGGGGTCATCAGGCCCAACTCTCACCCTAACACTGAATTTCCTCACTTTTGTTGCTGTGGAACAACCCTAACTGATGCATTAATAGGAGATTTTTGCTATGAATTTACCATCTTTTTGAGAATGGAAAGTATAAGTAGTAAATACAGATGTGGCACTGCAGCCACACAATCCCACCACATCATTCACTGTATGAATACAAACGTGGTACTACAGACCCTTTGGCTCCTACGGTCTCATCATATCATTTGTTGTATGTATACTGTGCTGGCAGTATAGGTTCTACAGGCCATACCGTGTCACTATGTGATTTGTCATATGCATGCAGTGGTACAGAGATGGGCCCTTCAAGATATACACTGTCACCACATGATCACCTGCATGGCTGCAGTGCTGCTGCTTACCCTTCTGCCCTCCCACTCCCACCACATAATTTGGTGTATCAATACAGTGGTTGTAGATCAAATGCTTTACAGCCCACACTACCAACAAATAATTAACATTATGCATTTGTAGTGGGAGTGCACACCTTTGGGATGCTGTGAACCAATCACATAATTTTATGTATGACAGATCAATTGTAAGTGTTAAAAAAATCCCAGAACTAACATTTACACCCACAGTAATGAAAAGTTAGACACATCAATACTTGCATGGTCTTATGAGCACATAGTATTTTGTGTTGCGTATCTATCTAGTTATGCATTTCTATTACTGATTTTCATTTGCATCTACTTAGCACTGCAATACCACACACACAAAAAAATATTTTGTTGCTCCTTCACATTCTTTGATTTTACACTTACTGCTAGTATTGTAATACAACACAGCATATGGCACCATGTTTGTGTCAAACTCAGTTACAGATCTCTATATTTCATCATGTTGCACCTCTCTACCTTGACTTGAAAGATATTGTTCAGAAAACTGTATTCATGTTAACATATTTATCTGAAGAAAGTGATAAGAAATTGTATGTATTTCACAATCTAAGTATGTTGAACTCTGCTGTGTCTCTAATCTTGTACCGCATAACAAATGTAACTGTTTCTTAATTAGACAATAATGGTTTGTCAACAATTATGTTCACATTATACTTATGACCTTGCAGCATTCTACTGTACCACAGCATCTGCCGAAGTGTGAAATCTACTTACATAGTTATGAACTCACCATGAACATAATTTGTCATACTCCTGCATTGTTATAATACTATATATATATATTTTAAAAGAATGGAAAATATTGAACAGCATATTGCTAAGCTCTACAACTATCTGAAATAAGAGATTAGCATAAGGCTGTTAAAAACTTTTCACTGATTTAGAGAATATCACCTGTTACACCCTTGTTATAAGATCAGTATAGGTAATACTTTGTTAGGATACATCTTTTGACAGATGCTATCCATAAAGCAAAAATGAAACACAAGCAATGTTTTTTAAAGAAAATATTATATTATTAATCTTTTATAATAAATCATATAAAATATTACATGTGATACAAAGTATAAAATCTGTCTACCATACAAAAATAAATAATGCTTATAAAACTAAAATAAGAAATACAAACAATTTAACATGATCAAAAATCCTTTTTAAAAAAAGTAGAAAAAATATTCATTTTTGTAAACATTTTAAAGGAATGTAATTATTATTTAGGAAACTATGAAACTATTTACAAGCAACAACTGTCCATCAGAAAGAGAGGTGTGGTGCTGCTCAAGGCAGCCCAGTCCAAAAGTTTGACAGTATGTGGAGGTGCAACAGAAGTGGAAGCTGTTGCGGCATGGCAGAGGAGGAGATACACATGAAGCTGTGGAGGATGCTTACTCCGTTTCTGTGCGTCTTGTTGGTGGTGGTGCAGGCGAAGTAGTGCTACTTGTGACACTGACACCTGCTGCTGTGTCCAGAGGCTGGAGCATTAATTTAATGGTTGCCTGCTGTGCTGCGAAGAGGGACAATAATTTATCTTGCCCCTCCTGCAGCGCAGCAGTTTCTTCCTTTATTGCATCCATTTTCTGCTCGAGCCTGCGGACACAGCAGCAGTGCACAGTGCATGTCTCCTCACAATCTTCTTCTGTAAACACACAAAAAAGTAGACATTAATATATACTTATAAATATTCAGGTTTTTTCTTGTGTTGTGTCTAATAATGTTATCTTTTCCTTTATGTATTGTAAGCAGACATACATCTGTACTACTAGGAATATACAGTATATTAAAGTAGTAATTCTTAAAATTGACTGTTCTTACTCAATATATCATATCACTCACACATGAGGAACTGTAAGTCAATTAGTTCTGTAAATTTTCAGAAATTTTACATGTGCCATATTTATATTATATATAACCTTATGCATCAGATTTTTGATTCATACAATGATTGATAACTATCTATAGCACAGTAAGATATAGAGCAAACTAAAGTCCTTTATCCTCTAAAGTCTGTGCAACTACCACAATGTACACGTACTGTTTTTGTGAACTAGTTCTCAATAGTACATGTCTGTTGTACACCCTGACTCTGTAATGTCAGTTAATACATATAAGTCAATATTAATTACATTAATTTCTGTTACATAGCAACAAGTTAAAACCACTGTTCTACTATTCCTGTTTATAACAAAGATTTAAGAACCATCTTCTACTGAACTTAAACATACTGTAGTATCTCACAACAAATGTTTAGCATTTCAATGTCAGACTTGTCAGTTCTTTCACCAACTCTTTCAATCAGACATTACCTAAATACATATTAAACTACGCAATATTTAAACAATAAATACAATAAAAACATTAACTTTTTTATTTTCACATCATAACATAGTGGAATATAAAGCTACAGTAAATGTTCTAAGTACTACTTAGAATTATGCACAGACTCTCTATCTCTCAAAATGTAACTCTTTTTTTACTATCAACAATCCATTGGTCACAGTTTGAAAATGGGAAATCATAATACGGAGTTACAACTTTGTGGTACACATCACAGACCAGATACTTGTCTCTAACCCTTAAATAATATTTACCATGAACAATATTTGAAAGAGTTAGAATGATTCTGCATTCAGTTACCATATAGTTAAGCAATATTCCATGAAACGGTATTGGTGATGACAGCATTTGCCCATATCCTAGGGTGTTGTTTGGCAACGAGGCACAGCCAAAAACACCATGCATGGGAAATCCTGTCATCACCAACATCCTCGAGTGGCACATTGCAATTATACACTGGCCTGTTTTTTGGATGAGATAGAAAATAGTAAATAAAAGTTTATTCCCCTTATGTTATCCAATGTTACTGTGGTTATTTTCGCACTGGGAAAAACTACTTCCTGATTGCTAGACTGCCCTGCTACTGAGCATGTGTACTTTAGTTTCATTATTCTCAGTTGCACTGTATTTTCAGGGTATGCTTTGTGAGTGAGCAGCCAGTTGAGATGCCGAACACAGCGATGGAGAGCACATTGCAGGCATAATACTCTTGTGCTTGATTTTTGGGACTCCGCTCTTTGTAGGGTTCTGTCTCTTAATGTGAATGAGGTATCTTTTTTTTTTCTTTTAAAGACTAATGTTTTTTATTTAGTGAAATGGGTGTGTATGCAAGTGACAAAGATGTCGAACCATGTGAACCGAGATGGGTGTCATAGTTATTTCTGCACAGTTACCAGTAAAGAGGCTGGCTGTCATCTTAGTTTGTCTAGCAGTGAAATTATTTAACTAAAGTGTGTTTCATTTTTTACTCAGCTGCAGCAGACAGCAGCTTAGCGGTGTTCAATATGGCATTTTTTTTTGCCAATTTCAGTGGTCACATGGGTTTTAGAGATACAGCTGCTTGCCACCTCTTGTCATGTAGTGATTGCAGTTTTTACAATGGCAGAGGTGTGTCAGGCAGACAATGAGATTAGAGAATTAATACTTCATTTTTATACCCATTATATAATAGGATATAACTTGTTATAAAAATGTACTTATCGTAACATATCAACTATATACTTCTGATTTTATACTTACGTTCGACAGTAGCACTCTACTCCTCCTTCACCTGCACCACTGGTGTCACCAGACCTTTTGTGGACACTATAAAAAATATCAAAATTCTATTTAATTATCATAATTGAAATATTTCAAAATCTAATAACACTTTTACTGTATTACATACAGATCACATACTGCACTACTACCATCCAACTATATGTGAAAATTCTAAATATCAAAGAGTTGAACATCTTACAAATAGAACTATTAAACCTGCAATACACAGAAGGGCTACAATATTCGCACTGCATCAGAAAGTGGTACAATCCTAGCTTTAGTAGTACTGAGCTGTTTAAAAATATTTGACACAGCAAAATGCAACAGTGCTGCAACATGTTCAGTACAATAAAATGTGTCACTTTCACCACCTGCATCATGCATGGGACAGTGGCACTGTGCCACTGGAAGTCGACAGACAATAGTACATTGACAACACAGCACCAGTGCTGTTCTACTATGTACATCAACCACAATATTCAGCGATGGACACCCACATGTTACCATATTCCATGAAAAGTACAAATGGTAACATTTCTATGTTAATGTGGACCAATTGGTATACAAGCAAGCCAATTAACAGTGACTTGTGGGTGGCGTGCTGCCACACATTGACCATTGTATGCTGATGGCCATGCCCTTCAGCTTCAATGCACCCCCTAGCTGAATCACATCCTTACAACATTAAAAGTGTCCTTTGTAGACCACTGCAGGCAACCCCATCACCTGATCAGAGCCTTACTATAAGAAAATATTTCTGTTAGTCAACTACAACCAACTACTCACCCAAACACACAGTTACAGTGTGGAAATATCCATACTGATGCAGTGAACCAAAACCTATCACCCACTCATGGTCTTTCCATGATATATATAACTGCAATGTTCCTCTGAAGCCCACTCCATGGCCTAATGCAGACTTACCATGATATATTTAAAGCTAGAGGTGCACTGGACCCTTATCACAACCTCATTGTGACATTAATTGATAAATCATGATGCTTGTTGGCCCAGTGGTTGCATCTGGGCTGATTACAGGGTATACAATTAAGCAGTACACTGGTTGATAGTCGTACCCCCTTACCAACCCTACCACTGTGTCATGACAACCTCCTCACTCCCTGAGTCAGCAGGAGACACCAGCTTCCCACCTGCTAAACAGCTGCACACCCAACAACTGATAGCATTGAGTGTGGCTGTACTCCGATTGCTACACAACATATCCACTGATTGTACACACTGTAGTGTACCACACAGTCCTAACATGTGAATCTGTAGTTTAATTACCACATTGGGATGGTCTACTACACTACATTCAACAAGCCTATTGGCCCACACTGTGTGCCAATGTATACACAGTCACAGTTTATGTTGTCAGACTATGCTCAACCAGATGGCTTGGAGGTAGGTAGCTGCTGACCAACATTTCAGGGAGGTGGAGTGGGGTAGCAACAGTGACTGACTGGGTAGATATACAAGTACCGCTATGCACCACACCACTGTCTCAGCATATTACCCACAATCATGCTGGATGCAACCACTGCACCACTAGGACTGTGATAAATCCATGAAGCACGTGATTTGCTTCTGGCAAGGCTATAGTGTACGAGCCGTGTTATATATATGTCATTGAAAATCAGAATTGTGCAAGATGGACTGTGCACTACTCCACGAGGGATATATTTACAACAGCAGAGGCAAAATTGGCTCAGTGCAGGTACATTGCCAACCAGGGATTGTAAAGCAATGCATAGCCTAGCATTAGCATGTGGGGGGGGGTATGATAGCAACACACAATAGTGCCAGAGATCAGATTGTATTCAGAGCTAGCAGCTCCTGTCTTGCACTGTGTAATACAGCACCTCACCTCTGTTTGCTCTGCCATTGCTTTTTTGTTTGTGTTTCACTTTACTGGGTGTGACAGTATAAATGAAAATGAAGTTATTAAAAGCATTACAATGTTCTTTCCCATGACCTATTCAATTTCAATATACCATTGTTTCTGCTGCAGCCTAACTTTGTCAGTTTGACATTACTCATTATAGCCCCAGGAAAAAACTTTTAACTCTCTGTTCCTCACTTTTAAAAAAGGCTTACTGATATCATACACAACAAGCACTCACAGGAGATAGTCAACAGTATGAAAACAAGTGCATTTTTACCATCTGACTCCACAAAAATAGCACTTTCGGAGTCAGACTCCACAGCCTCCACAGCTTCTGTCTGTGCTGGGACTACCTCGGTAACAGGTGGGGAGCGCCTCTGATGATCTGTGAAATTAACATAAAAAGAATATTTAGTAACTGTATTATTTGAATCATCAGTTATTTAGAAACACTTTCTATAAATAATTGACATATTTCTGTAACTTAACATGTTCCTTTATCAAGTATTTTGCAGTCATGGTACTGACATGTTAAATGGCACATGTATTATTATGAATATTGCAACTAAACAAGTAATTAACATTATTCAAATTGTTACCAGTTCAACAGTGTAACTTATATGATAACTATTGCTGTTGAACTGAATAGCACTCTATACTCAGTATACACTTCCATATAACAACAGTTGAAGATATATATATGCTAACACCTGATATACAGCTGATAAACATAGTATAATCACCTCAAGTGGTTACTCCAGCATCACTTAACCTCAACAGCATAGCCCAAGACAGTAACAGTTACCCTAGCAACCACAAGAGATGATGACACTATGGTTATCACCTGTACATCAGGCATTGCCGTTTATAGTGTATGCTAGTTGACATGAGAAGTTACCTGCCCCCGTAACACAAGTAATTAAACCTTACCTTATTAATAACTCTGCATTAGAGCCACATGACTGACTAGAAAAACTATCTATTAGCATACACAGACTGAATGACATCAGGCAAAATAGCATCAGAGTTTAAATCCCGATCAGACATAGAGATTGCTAGACTCAGTTACAGTAAACTGAGAGAACTGGGATGTTAATTGAACAACAACAGAATGGACAAGGCTTCAAAGGATCAGAGCAAAGAGCAATAATAACAGACACACTTTAGGGTCTGTAGACTCAGAATGCTGATACGATAAGGAGATTAGTGTTAAGAAGCACCTTCAGGAACAGCAGCATCCTTACAGTCAATTATCAGATGGATGTCTAAGATTAATCCCCACTGTTGTGGCACTGAAACACATATTCTGTTATGGACACATAAACATTTGCAGCCTTAATGATGGACCACCCTGAATAGTAGTGACAGTCAGTAAGTATGACTGCTTACAAGCCCCCCCACCCATATGTCTGCCTGATACAAACAAGTCAGCCCAGTAGTGTAGTGTACCTGCCACTCCAAAGCATGACTCCTGTCTCCCCGTTCTACCATATAACATTCTTTTTTTTTTCTGGTAGTGTAGTGCCTCTACTCCCCCACTCCCAAAAGGCAATCCCCAAACCTCATACCCACATTTTTGTGAGGATTTAAGAAACATAGAAACATAGACTTTGACGGCAGATAAGGACCACTTGGCCCTTCTAGTCTGACCATTTCACTACTTACAGGATAGGCTGCAGATCCTAGTTAACCAACAGCCTATTTCTTCCTACCCCCCACAAGAATTGCCTTATGTCTGTCCCATGCATTCTTGAATTCTCCCACAGTTTTAGACCCCACAACCTCCTCAGGAAGGCTGTTCCATGCATTCACTACCCTCTCTGTGAAATAATACTTCCTCACATTGCCCCTGAACACACCCTCTCTATCTTTAAATTCTCCCCTTGTTCTTGCACGTCTCTTTTCTGAAAGATGCTTCCTCTTGGACTTTGTTGATTCCACTGAGGTACTTAAAAGTTTCTATCATGTCCCCCTCTCCTTCTTTCCTCAAGGGTATACATATTAAGCTCCTTTAGTCTCTCCTCATCAGCTTCTTTTGCAGACCCTGCACCATTTTAGTTGCCCTCCTCTGGACTGCCTCTATCCTGTCTATGTCCTTGTGGAGTTGGGGTCTCCAGAACTGGACACAGTACTCCAGATGGGGTCTCACCAACTGTCTGTACAGAGGATAACAACTGTGTTTTCTGCTGGTGATGCCTCTCCCTATGCATCCTAGTATACCCCCAGCCTCCTACTGCCTTCTCACATTGCTTGCTTACCTTAAGGTCATTTGATATGATTACCCCAGGTACCTTTCCTTTTTGTTGTTGTTACTACCTTCCCCCATTGTGTATTCTTCCCTGGGTTCTTGTTTCCCAGGTACATTATTTGCACTTCTTTGCATTGAATCCTAGCTGCCATACTTCTGACTATTCCTCCAATCTTGCAAGTCCCTTCTCATCCTTTCCATGCCTCCTTGTGTATCAACCCTGTTGCAGATCTTTGTGTCATCTGCAAAGAGGCATACTTTTCCTTCCAGTCCCTCTGCAATGTCACTTATGAAGACATTAAAAAGGACTGGACCCAATACTGAACCCTGCGGTACCTCACTAGTAACCCCTCTTTCTTCAGAGTGGACTCCATTTACAATTACCTTCTGTGTCCTGTTGTCCAGCCAGTGTTTTACCCAGGCTACCACCCTGGGATCCACTCCCAGGCTGGTTAATTTGACTATTAATCTTTTGTGTGGGACTGTGTCAAATGCCTTGCTAAAGTATAGGTAGGCCATGTCCACAGCCCCTCCCTGGTCTACTACTTTGGTCACCCAGTCAAAGAAATCTATTAGACTGCCTGACATGACCTTCCGCTGTGAACCCATGCTGCCTTGGGTCCTCAGCCCCACTGGCCTCTAGGTACTCAACTATTCTTTCCTTCAGAAGTGACTCCATCACTTTCCCTACCACAGAGGTCAGACTGACAGGTCTGTAGTTTCCTGCCTCTGTCTTGGTCCCACTTTCATGAAGGGGAATCACATCCACCTTCCTCCAGTCCTCGGGTACCATTTCATCCTCCCTTGATTTATTAAAAAGAGTTGCCAGGGTTTCACTAGTTCCCCCTTAATTCTTTTAGAATTCTAGGGTGAATTCCATCAGGCCCCATTGCTTTGTCCCCCTTCAGTTTTAGGAGTTCTTGCAGAACCCTTTCTTCTGTGAAAGGACTAGGATCAACCCCCTTATCAAGAGTGCTTCTGTTAATTGGATTAGGCACTTCCCCCTCCTCTTTTGTGAATACTGAGCAGAAATATTCATTCAGTATCCCTGCTTTTTCACTGTCCCCCTCTGCCCACCCACCGTTCATTCTATTCAGCCTCACTATCCCTCCCTTTGTCTTTCAACGCTCACTGATGTACCTATAAAAGGTTTTATCCCCCTTCTTAACTGAGCTGGCTATCTTTTCCTCAGTTTAGACCTTTGCTATTCTGACTTCCCTCCCCTGCTTCCTTCTGCCTTAACTGGTAAAGTTCTCTGTCCTGCTCTTTCTATGTTTCCTTATACTTCTGGAATGCTATCTTTCTCTTCCTGAATTTCACAGCCACCTCTTTTGAGAACCATAGTGGCTTTTTCTTTCATTTTGATTTGTTTATTTGCTTCACACAAAGGCTTGTTGCCTCTGTGATGGCAGTTTTGATGATTCTCCATTGTTGCTGGACACCTCCTTCTAGCCTGTTTGCTAGTGCTTTTCTGAGGCACTCTCCCATCTTGCCAAAGTCAGCCGTCTTGAAGTCCAGTACCCTCACTTTTGTATGGCTTGACTCTGTAGCTGAGTTTAACGTTGAACCACACTGTTTGATGGTCACTTGTTCCCAGATGGCAACCCACTTCTAGATCTGAGATCATCTCACTGCCCCCATTTGAGAGTATGAGGTCTAAGATTGCTCCCTCATGAGTGGGTTCTGAAACTAGCTGTCTGAGGTCTGCCACCTGTAGGGCATCAAGAATGGCCCTGCTCTTGGATGTGGCTGCAGCAAATGTGCTCCAGTTAACATCTGGCATATTCAGGTCTCCCACCAACAGTATCTCCCCTTTCTCTGCCATTCTAAGAATGCCTTCTATCATATCCTTGTCCATTCCCTTCCCCTGACATGGGGTCTGTACACAACCCTGTGCGGATTGTGGTGCCCTTTCTAGTCTCCAAGGTGTCCCACAGTGCCTCCTCTCCTCCTGTTTACTCTTTTGTTCAGTTGCTTTTATCCCTTCCTTTACATAGAGAGCTACTCCTCCCCCTCTTCTCCCCTGTCTGTCTCTCCTGTAGGTTATGTACCCTGGTATGTTAACATCCCAGTCATGGTTCTCTGTGTACCATGTTTCTGTGACTGCTGATATCCAGGAACCCCTCTTCCATCAAGGCCACCAGCTTAGGGAGCTTGTTGCCCAGACTACTGGCATTGGTACTCATTACCCTCCATTCCTTGACAGCCTTACTCCATTTTGGCCCATCCCTGTCCTGCTTGCCATTGTCACTTTCTCCATTTACCCCTGCCCTTCTCCCTATCGACACCTCTATGTTGGTGTTTACCGCACTTACTACCGTGATTTTTTTTTGGGGCTAGGTTTTCCCTGCTCCTTTCCAGTGCTCCCCCCCTTGGCTAGTTTAAATGCTTGCCAATGAAGCATTTAAACCTATCACCTAGGATTCTGGTTCCCCTCCTGGACAGATGCAACCCATCATGCCAGTATAGGCTTGCATCACTCCAGGTGGACCCCCAATCCCCAATGAAGCCAAATCCCTGAGCTCCACACCAGTTTTTCAACCACTGATTGAATACCATGGTGCAGAACACCCTAGCCTCTCCTGTGCCATAGATGGGCAGCACCTCCGAGAAGGTTACCGTGCATGCTACTTGTCTAAGGCCCCTCCCCAATTCCACAAACTCTTCCATCACTTCTCTAATCCCTTTCTTAGTGAGGTCATTTGTCCCTAGGTGGACAATGACATCCAGCTCCCTCCTCTGTGCAGCTGCTCTGGCAATCCTGAGGATTCGCTCCCTGTCCCTCCAAGCCATGGTGCCTGGCAGGGTCCTTACCTCCCTCTCCCCTTCCTCCCCTTCCTCCCCCAGTTCTACCTTTCTAACAATGGAGTCCCCCACCAGGAGTTGTTTCCTTCCCCTGCGGGGTCCTCTGCCACCCTCCTGTGGGTCTCCTCTGTGGAGGTTCCCAACATCCTCCTTGGTCTCCACTGTGGGTGCCTCCATAGAGAAACCACACTTTGCCAGAATGGCATAGGAATTGTGGAGAGGTACAGCTGGAGGGATGCACCTCTGTTCCACCATCCTCACCCTTCCTGAGCCCACTGTGGTCCAACCACTCCTCTTTCTTGACAACCTCTGAGGGAACGGCAGTGGCACTGGTGGTCCCTGGATGGAAGAGGAGGTCCCACAAATCCTGGCCAACTCAGCCTGGAGATGAGGAACCTCCTACCTCAGCCCAGAGAGGTGCCTGCAGATGGGACAACACCACATCCTCCAGAATATCTCCCAGAAGACTACTGCTCCACAGCCACTGCACTGCACCACTCCCATCATGTCTTATTTCTGGCCCCTTAACGGTTTGCAATACTTACTCTTTCCTCTGTTTTCTTTCTCTCTCTCCTTACTTTCTGCCTGTGTGCCCTTTAAGCTCCTGATTGTCCTGTTCTGAGACAAGAATATCCTACTGTATATTTCTCAGTAGACCCCTTACTTGCTCAGAGGCAGACCTCCTGCAGCTAGAGGGGGCCGGAGAGCTACTCTTGCCCTTCTAGGATGGTGGGTCTTTGGTGGCTCTGTGATCACTCACTTTCTGCTCCCCAACAGGAAGTTCCTGTTGTCAGTCAAATTCTGTGCCTATAAAAGTAGAACTAGCTTTGGGTGGGAGGGTGGAGGGGAAGGAATGAGGGCAATATAGTCCCAATAGGGAAGTCCAGTCACACAGCAGTCCTTTCTCCTGGTGTCTTCTGCCAAGCTACTAGCAAAATCTTTCTAAGGCAGTCTTTAAATGTAGCTTCCTTCTAGCTAAGCCACCCCCCTACTTACTAGATCTTTCTACAAGTAATTTAAACCTCACAGCTATCAAGTCCTTTCAATCACCTGAGATTTACACCTAGATAACTGTTCAGATAACCATTCAGTTCAGTTAACTCAGACAAACACACACTTTTTTTTGTTTTGTTTGTTTTTTTTTTACCCTAAATTAAAGTTCCAAGTGCAAGAGTTCTACTTCTTTAGTCCCAGCAGAGAAGTCCAGTCACACAGCAGTCCTTTCTCCTGGTGTCTTCTGCCAAGCTACTTTACCCAATCTTGTACTAGTGTCCCACACCCCAATCATAATCTCTAACCCATGTAGGCACATAAATGAACAGATATACTTCCAGTTGTACTGGTCCCCTCACCCCTAAGCATGATCCTCGCCCTACATTGTCATGCTAATATCAGAATATACCTGCTGTTTTAGTAGTACACCCACCCCCCAACTGCAATTCCAAATCCATTGCCATGGAAATAGAAATATTTTCCTGGTGAACTAGTACTCCTCCAGCCCCCCAACCACAATCCATGACTCACAGCACTCAAATATGACAGCAATACCTAGTGTTTTACTTGCCCCTCCACCATAAAGTGCGCTGTCCATACTCCAATACACAGAGTAGGTACGGGTCCGATGAGCAGGTCAGTTCTCCTCTCACCACCACAACTGGCTAGAGACTGTGGTAGTACTCATGCATACCACAGTCATCAGATAGCTATGGTGGTCAGAAGAGTCCTGAGCTGTTTGCCACTGATCTACCAAATCTGTGTACAGGAAGATGGGCAGCACAGTTCTGGGCAGGGGCGGGCACCACTACAACAGCAGATATTCCTGTCATTGTGCGACTACTGAGAGTTTGGAATCATGCCTCGGGGGGGTGTACACATCACTAAAACACCAAATAAATAATTTAACTAAGTGACTATAGGGATCACACATTCTACTTGGTGGGTGGGGAAACCACTATAACACGAAACACATGTTCTCATTAACACAATGACATTAGGTGGTATAGTGTTTGCAGAATGGGGCGTCCACTACAACACAACTAGTATTATGAAAATACAAAATCACACATGCCCACACAATGCAAAGCATCATGGGCTGCATATGCAAATCACTACAGAATGTAATGCTGGTTCAACTTTAAGCAGAATTGCATGGTGCCAAAAGGCCTCTCACACAGTTTGCAAAGGATGCTAACAGATGACATAGACACGTGTTTCATCCTACCAGGACTCATCAGTATGCCTCATCTGTTTGACACCCCAGTGGAATGAACCAGCTACCCAAAGACAGTCTGTCTGGGTTGTGTTGTGGAGAACCCATTAAAATAAAAAAAATATTTAAAAGACAAAGAACCTCTGTGTGCAAACACTGAGGCAAGGGTTACCCAAAAGGGGATTTGGCTGGGAAGACAAGTTTCAAGAAAATACAAAATCACACATGCCCACACAATGCAAAGCATCATTGGCTGCATATGCAAATCACCACAGAATGTTATGCTGGTTCAACTTTAAGCAGAACTGCATGGTGCTGAAAGGCCTCTCACACAGTTTGCAAAGGGTGCTAACAGATGACATAGACATGTGTTTCGGCCTACCAGGACTCATCAGTATGCCCCATCTGTTTGACACCCAGGTGGAATGAACCAGCTACCCTAAGATGGTCTGTATGGGTTATGTTGTGGTAAACCCATTAAAATAAAAAACTATTTAAAAGACAAAGAACCTCTGTGCGCAAACACTGAGGCAAGGGTTACCCAAAAGGGCATTTGGCTGGGAAGCCAAGTTTCAAGAAAATACAAAACCACACATGCCCACACAATGCAAAGCATCATGGGCTGCATATGCAAATCACCACAGAATGTTATGCTGGTTCAACTTTAAGCAGAATTGCATGGTGCCGAAAGGCCTCTCACACAGTTTGCAAAGGGTGCTAACAGATGACATAGACACGTGTTTCGTCCTACCAGGACTCATCAGTATGCCCCATCTGTTTGACACCCCAGTGGAATGAACCAGCTACCCTAAGATGGTCTGTCTGGGTTATGTTGCGGTGAACCCATTAAAATAAAAAAAAATATTTAAAAGACAAAGAACCTCTGTGCGCAAACACTGAGGCAATGGTTACCCAAAAGGGCATTTGGCTGGGAAGCCAAGTTTCAAGAAAATACAAAATCACAAATGCCCACACAATGCAAAGCATCATGGGCTGCATATGCAAATCACCACAGAATGTTATGCTGGTTCAACTTTAAGCAGAATTGCATGGTGCCGAAAGGCCTCTCACACAGTTTGCAAAGGGTGCTAACAAATGACATAGACACGTATTTCATCCTACCAGGACTCATCAGTATGCCTCATCTGTTTGACACCCCAGTGGCATGAACCAGCTACCCTAAGATGGTCTGTCTGGGTTATGTTGTGGTGAACCCATTAAAATAAAAAACTATTTAAAAGACAAAGAACCTCTGTGCACAAACACTGAGGCAAGAGTTACCCAAAAGGGCATTTGGCTGGGAAGCCAAGTTTCAAGAAAATACAAAATCACACATGCCCACACAATGAAAAGCATCGTGGGCTGCATATGCAAATCACCACAGAATGTTATGCTGGTTCAACTTTAAGCAGAATTGCATGGTGCCGAAAGGCCTCTCACACAGTTTGCAAAGGGTGCTAACAGGTGACATAGACACGTGTTTTGTCCAGCGAGGACTCATCAGTATGCCTCATCTGTTTGACACCCCAGTGGAATGAACCAGCCTTACGGTGTGTAACACATTCCCCAGCACGTGGCTTTCCAGCCACCTCCCAAAGCTCATAGCCGAGGTAGTACCAGCATGTGTCATGGTCAGGTATCTCCTTCCTCTGCTTCAGTTGGTAGAAACACTGCCACAACAGCTTCCACTTCCTTTTACATTGAAGTGCCGTCTTGTTTCTAACTTTCAAAATCACATGTAAATATGTATGTATACGCCTCCACATACTGTCCAACTTCCGGTTCATGCTACGCATAAGAATGCGTGCACTCCCCTACGCCTGGACTGCCTCTAGCAACACGCACACCTCTCTCAGGCTCCAGATCCTCATTTTTCTGCAAAAAAAAATACACAAATAATACTATATTACTGCCATGTTCTGTGAAATATGTGACTTTCTGTTCTATTAAGTTTCACAGAAAAAATGAAAACTGCTGTATCTTATTAATTTTTATTATTATAAATATTGACATGCATGCACAGAAAATACTGTCATTAGATAATATATCCAATGAGTAGTAACTACTGTTGTATCACATAACATTTAAGCATTCTTTTTCCTACAAAGGTTATATTGTAGCATAGTAACACTTGCGTGCACACTTGACACATCCTGATATTGATGCCGTGATAACATTAACATCTGAAAACACAATCCATACTTCTACTGCACACTGTTGAGCCCCCCAAAAAATAAACATGACTGACAACCAAGTGGAGCTACATCATTGCACAGAACAACATGACAGCAACTACATATGGGTGGTACCCAAGCCCCAGCTCAACTGTATGTTGGCATCACCTTCCATGACCAACTGTGATTTTGCTAAGTCAAATATTCCATCATACAACACTGCACCCAGCCCCTGTCACCCAATTGTCTGTTTTCTGTATAAAAATAACCATTGTGCTGTAGTGCAGCTGCCACTCCACCCACTCAGGTGAACAAGTAGAGTGAACAGGGCCATAACATATAAACTGTTAAAACTTTTCCCATCATAAGGTAAAAGGGAACACTCCACTGTACTGCCAGCAGTATTTTTGTAAATGAAAAAACAACAGATACTTTAAAAAAAATAACGACCAACCTACAAGGGGGGGCATCACTACACAACAGGTGCTGACTGTCACAATGCCAGGAACAAGTCACTGACAAACAGGATACCTACATACTAATGACAGCATGATAATATCAAAATAGGTATGCTGGCGCCTTGCATGCATTATGTCTCCATTTGCATGCATACCACCAAACAGTGTAATGCTTAAATCTACCACCACTGCACTTCAGTGTTCTATCCCCTCTACTCCTCTCTACTCAGTTACACTCCAGCACTGCCAGAGTAACATGCACAATGCAGGTTACCAGTCAAATATATTTCACAATGCTAACCATGCCACAGCACTGTTAAATATTGCCCTGACTACAGCCTGCTGCATCCCTGTTGCACTTTGTCCAGTGTTGTTCAACAACCTGAAATGGTCTGAATATTCCCAACACATCTGTTACATCTGTGTGAGTGATGTATACAGCTGTTCTATTATTTGACCAACATTTTTTGGTTCTGAAATGAACCTTTGTTTGCACTTTGTTATTTGTTCAAACAGTCTGACATTCTTAGAGGACTTTGAGAATTGCATCTCGAAGGTATCCCAGGAAATGGAAATTGCCAGCATGCGAGAAGTGTACACCGTCTGATAGGTATAGCCAATCATAACAATACTTAATTTCCAGGTGACGTATGGTGTACATTCCATACATGCGTAGAAATGCAGATATTTGTATGTTGACTTTTCTTCAAGCTCTGTCAATCAGATACACATGGTGTTCTGCTTGCCAGACCCTACGCTCTGTAATATCCAAAAATATGATTATACAGGCAGGCAACATACTCATAATAGAAGCAAGGTCCAATTTTGCTTCTGTTACTAAATCTACCCAATGTTTTGTGCCCAAATCATTGCATCCAAGATATATCAGCAGTATGTCAGGATGAGGCTGAGTACTCAAAAGTCTGTGCGTGGTTGGCATGAGATGCTCCCACCTCATTCCACCCCTACTAAACCACTTTACAGAGCAATTTGGGAGCTGCAGGTTTCTCCCATAATCACTATTTTGAGCATACTCAGACGCTCGTCTCACAAGACTGTCTCCAACTATCCACAGAGTCCTTTTGCTATTTTCTGCCATTCTCAGTTTTTAAACTCAGAAGTGCACAGAGAGCTACCAAAAAAGTCAGTATTCACCCTTCAGTGGCTAGGCAGTAGTGAAAGTAAAACTGATATTTTCCCTCTTTAGTTCAAGCCAGCTCCGCTGTGCTGATTAATAACACACAAATAAAAAAAAATCATTGGCTAGTGCTCTGGATTCATTAACCAATGTAGGCCATGCACTGACTATTGCTAGACCTCTGCTACTGCTAACATTTGCAAACATTGAGAGGTGGGAAAAATGCATCCTTTTCATAGGCAGTTTTAAACAATTACAGCCACAGAAGCATGTCTGGTTGGTTCCCTCTTCTCTTATGGGTCCACGTGCAGCTTCCTATCTCCCTCTATTTGCAGCTGCATCTGTACAAGTTAGTACTAAACTACTATCTGACTTTAAACAGTTTTATCTAAATAATATAGCATCTTAGATTATCACAAGTAACATTATCAAATACAGCACTAAAAAACATTTTGATTAATAGTATTACCATGTTGCTACCACTTCTTTAATACTAGAAAAATGTTTAATAAAATATACTGTACATACAGTTTAGAAAAATGCTGGCTCTCAGTTTGCACTAAGATGGCTGCTGTTGCCTTCTTCTTCAATGTTGTCTGTCTCTGATTGGTTGTCTCACATGGCCTGACAAATCTTGCATTACATTGGTAGAACAAACTGTCACTCAAATACAATCAGATCTGATTCGATAATGAATGCATTTTCCACTTCCAAGTTTAAAATTTGCGACACTTTCGAATGCACGAAAGTAACTTGTGACAGTGTCGAATACATGAAAGTACTTTTTGCAATACTTTCGAATGCTCGACAGTAAATTTTGCGACACTTTCGAACTTCGACATTACTTTTTGGCATACTGTCAAACTCACGAAAGTAACATTTGCTACACTGTCGAATGCACGACACCACTATTTGCAACACTTTCATGCATTCGACAGTATTTTTTCCGAATTGTCTATTTTTACAGCAATTTGATGCTTAATGGCCAAAATAACCAAATTTTTGAATGCCGAACACTGCTACACTGCATTGGCACTGTCACAAGTGGAAATGCATGGTATTGTAACTTTGTAAATACACCCACAAAAATGTGGTTTTCTTCAGTGACAGCGGAACAGCGCAACTGACTTGTAGTAATGCATTGTTTGCCAGCTGTTAAGCACCCTCACGATGCAGTCATTTTTATGCAGCATTAACAACTAATTTACAACGTCATCTTAGGACATAAATGCAATGTTCCCAAACTGACATGGAGATACTGAAAATACACTAACTTACAAATGTGTGTAGTGAAGTCTATACGCACACTCACATAAACAGTCATATTACAGACTATCATTGCCAAATTTTAAATGTACTCATTTCCACACCTCTTCTCATGAACAGTGTGACTGTCATTATCACAATACACTCTGAACAGTGGTTTCACACAACACCTGCAACAGTGGTCACTGTAACTTCACAAAAAACATCTCACAAGGATCTGACAAATGACAGCTGTGTAGTTTCAAAAACAGTTGTGTTAAAATGCCAACCTTAACAATCTCACATGTAAATATTCATAATGCACTAACTTCGACTGAGTGGGCAAAGTGTACTTATTAATGTGTGACTAATTAACAGAAAGATCATTAATAAAGTTATTGTGTAACCAGCAGTGTGACAGCATCAGCTATATAAACGTTTCTGAAAAATACTAATTGTAAATAACTTAACATTGAAAATCATACAAAACAAAATCTAGATGCTATAGTGATAATGATATGCAAGACAATATGACAGAAATAAAAAACAACTGTTACAATGTGAATAACTCATGCAATTAAAAGCTTGAAAATAGTATCTTTTTCTAATTGATGCGATACTTAAATCAGATGTCTCAATGAACAATGTTAGAAGGCATGAGCAGAGTCATATAGTAACACTGTATTTTTCTCTGTCTTTCATACAGGTGCCTGATACTTCTGTTAGATTGCTTCTGCCACTGTGAGCTATCATATGAAAAATGGCAACTAAATACAGAAGTAGATGTATAAGTAAATGAGACAGGTATCATAGTACTTCACTGTTGCTTAAGGCTGGCAAAGAAAGCACAAATGTGACACCAGAATATGAAGAGAAACAGACCTTCACTGCAACAATGACCCCAACTATAACTCACTGCGCATCAAAAGCATATACTGCCTCAAGAGCAAGTAAAAAATGCTTACCTCTGCAACAGTTGTGTAGCTCTCTTAGAAGAAACACAACCATTGTAACTGCAACCATAAATAGACCTCCAAAACAACGACACAAACTCACACCTGGTGATTATCATCCGAGAAAGCAGAAGTACTTTCGCTCACTAGCAAGTAAAGCTAAGATCGACAGACTTATTGCAGCTGTGATGAGACATGAGCGCAAAAAGACAAAGAGCCATCTGTCTTTGATGAAATTGCATCTCAAAGTGTGCACCTTTGTTAACAGAGCAGTGTTTGTTCTGCAACGGTTGTGGCGTAAAATGTCTCATGTGCTTGAACAATTCAGAAAAGTTGTACATGACATCAAAAAAAGGCTATAACAGTATCCTTCTTTGACTGTTCACAATTTCTGTGAAGTTTTCAGAGGTCACTGGATGCACACACAGCACTCAGAGGCATATTTCTGGGAAGGATCTTATTATTCCCAGAAAAAGGAACTCAAGTTCACCATTGATGAGTCCGGTAAACTGGTCAATGTCTTCAGTGTCTGCGATGACAGCATGGACACAGATGATGACTGTGATGCAACCACTGTGTCCAATAAACGACACTGTCTGGCATGGGCATGTGATGACACCTGCAACCATAGGCAATCGTCATTTAAAAAAGTTGAACAGTTTGTCAACCTGTTTGTAATTACAGATCACAAAGAAAGATATAAACTGTTTAACAAAATTGACCATTGTGAAATCTGTCCACATACTGGACTTATGGGTCACTCACTTGCATGCCTCAATAGTGGTGTTTGTGATAGTATTTTTCACAACATGCGGATGCTTGAAGTGCATCAAACAGGCATGCAAAACTTTGTATACAGAGTATATGAAGTACAACGAGTTGTAAATCAATACACTTGTTTAAATGACTTATTGAAGTCAGGTGACATGCAGGGTGCCATCACATTTCTAAAACAACTGCAACATGTCACTTCTGTACCTGATACACAAATTTCTCAGTTTAACACTTCTCCTGAAACATCAGTTTCAGTCTTAGAAAGTGACCTACTGAGACAGTACGGCAAAGAAATAGCAAAATTTGAGCTGGCAAAGTCTCAGAAGTTTGACTCTGTATGTGAGTCATGTGACCGTTTGTGCTACAGTAAACAAACAGTCACAGTAAACCTGGAAACCTTGTCACCATACAATGACATGTAGTTCCGTCTCTCAGCATTTTTGAGGATGAAATCTGACTTTCAGTCAGAAAACACCATTCTTCTGTGCAAACACTGTTTCTCCAAACTAAAATGTAACATTTTGCCACCAAGGTCACTGCTGAATAATATGGAGGCACATGTTACACCAAGTGAGATTTCAACATTGAATATGTTTGAATGCATTCTAATTCAGACAATGAAACCATTCCAAACCATTCTACGTTTGAACACAAAGACACAGAACATTCCACAGAAAGAACTTATGAGATTCCTAAAGGGTTCCGTGATGTATTTACCACTTCCTCTACAGGAAAATGTGGAAGCAATCTCTACTGAAAATAGTTTGGTGATTCTTGTAAATGGTGTTCCAACAAAGTCCAAGGTCATCTGGCAAGATGTTGTTAATGTACAAAAGGTGAAGCTTGCTCTTACTTATTTAAAGAGAAATAATCCATTTTATGCAGACCTTGACATACATCAGATGGCTAGTCTCTCTGTCCAACATGATCTATTAGAAAAAAGTCAACCAATCATTGAGAAGGTCAGTGGACAGACAAGTGACAATGTGTATGAGCAGTACACAATTCACCCACTACATGGCAGAGACCCAGTAGGAGACCACATTGATCTCTATCAAATGAAACAGGTGGAAGGTGAGCCTGTCATCATTTGGGAGGCAACACTAGAAGCATGTTGTTTCCCAGACTTATTCCCAAAAGGGTCTGGTGGATGCCTAGATGAAAGAGAAGTGCGTGTACAGGGTGCTGAGTACAGTACTAGCCATGTACTCAGTAAGGATGGCAAATTCAGACGTAACATACAGTACCTGTTTCATCTCCTCTGGAAGAGTGAACTTAGCATTCTGTCTGCATCCATTGCACATACATTTCATCTCACAAGTCCACTAGATGGAATAACAGCTGCTCAATTTCTAGAGAAATTAAAGCAGAAAGATGAAAATGTGCAAGTGAATCTGTCTTCCATTCTTTCAAGTCTTTGAGGCACCAAAGAATATTGGTATCACAGACACTCTGAAGTGATGACAATGCTGCGAGAGTATGGCGCAGCCACATGGTTTGTCACACTTAGTTGTGCTGAATATGCCTGCGATGAGCTCATTGAACTTTTGAAGTGGGCAAATTCTGATGTCGACAGTTCATCAATGACTGTAGGAGAAATGTGCTCACTTGATCCTGTGTCTGTCACAAGACATTTTCACAAGTGGTTCCATGACATTCTGACTTTCATATTGTCAAGGGACAATCCACCTCTTGGTATTGTGGAGCATTACTTTTGGAAGACAGAGTATCAAGCAAAGGGTGCCCCTCACATCCATATCTTGTTGAGGATCAAGGACGCACCACGCATAGGTGAACATGAAGCAACACAAGTGCTATCATAACCTGTCACATTCCAGACAAGTATGACAGTCCTACACTATGGAAGTTGGTTCAAAAGTTCCAGTGACATATTTGTGCAAAATACTGCCGGTGACTTGTAAAGAACAAATCTAATTGGTACACACGATGTCGTTTTGGATTTCCTAGAAGAGTTTGTCAGGATGGTGCCATGAATGACCTTTTCTCAGCAATGTGACACCACTTGAAGGCAAAATCTACCAAGAGGGTATACAAGATACCCAGAGATGAGAAAGAGGTGTACATAAATGACTACAACCCAACTCTTCTCCTAATGTGGCAAGCAAACATAGATGTTCAGTTTGTGGCTGATAACTCATTGGCCCTGGTGCGGTACATCATTTTGTACATAACTAAACATGAGCAGACTAGCTTGCAAGATCTTTGGGAAGATATTTCCAGTTCAAGCAGAAGCCTGACATCTCAGCTCTGGTCATTGGGCTTGAAAACTGTTTCACAAAGAGAATGTGGAGCTTATGAAGCCAGTGACCATTTAATGGGTACACATCTGTATGGGAAGTCTGATGCTGTCCGGTTTCTCAGTGTTAACTACAAAGAGAAATGCAAACTTGTACAGATTCCCCATGCCGAAATTGAGGAGCTCGCTGCCAGTACATCTTCTTCAAAACATATCTTGAAGAATAACCTGATAGACTCATACTACCCCCGTAGACACGATGACATGGATGATATGTGTCTCTTTCAGGTGGTTGAGTGGTATGACTACAAGGCAGATATATTGCCTGACTCAACACGCTAGATTTACAAAGTGAATGGAGTGGATGGCTGTCTCATAAAGAGACACAAGCCATGGCTCATAGACCACTGCAGATTTCATCTAGGCACATCGGAGAGCAGAGAGCAGAGAACACTACTACTTTGCTATCCTATTCCTATTTAGACCCTGGAGGAGTGAGTCTGAAATAAAAGGTGACTGTGATACATTCGTGGAAGAATTCAATTGCAGTTATGAGACTTTCAAAAGTGAATACTCAGACACATACATACAGAGACTAGAGGCTGAGAAAGAACAGCTTGACAAGGCAGAGAAGCAGCTTCAGGAAGACACTCCTGTTAGTTCACAAGACAACCTTGATCTAGAAGGACAAGCTGTTCTGGGTGAACCTCTGCCCTTAAATGCCCCAGAAGTGTTAATGTCAGAAATTGAGACAGCCACAGAACATGGAACACACTCCACTGTCAACCCAGCTGACTTGAGAGAAAGACTAAAGCAGCAGCAGCATACAGTTCACTCTCAAGTAGTTGGCACTGTCCAACATGGCCTACAACATGAAACAAAACAATGTGACTGGCATGACTATAAACCACTACTAATCTTTGTTAGTGGTTCAGCTGGTACAGGGAAGAGTTTCCTTATTGAAGCCATCACTGCTGAAATACAGAGCCTGACAGGGTCATCAATGTCTGTTGCTGTTACTGCACCCACAGGACTAGCCGCATACAACATTGGTGGAGTTACATTACACCATCTCTTTATGTTGCCAGTGGAACATGGCAGAACTGGAGAATATTGTAAACTGTCATTTGAGGTTGCATCTCAGCTCTGTTCCATGTTCACAAAGATGAAGGTACTCATCATTGATGAAATCAGCATGGTCTCCAATGTCATGCTTGCCTGTATTCATCTACATCTACAGGAGATCTTAGCTACTGACGATGGAGTACCATTTGGTGGCAAAAGTATTGTTGTTTTGGGAGACCTTTTACAGCTTGCACCAGTCAATGCAGAGCATGTATTTACAACTCTAACTGCCAAGCAAGCTAAGAATATTCTCAGCTGCATTGCAGGCTATAACATTTGGGAATTATTTTCCTACGTTGAGTTGTCTAAGAACATGCGCCAAAGTGGTGATCTGTCTTACAAATCACTTTTGGATAAAGCTCACAGAGGTTCTCTATCACCAGAACATGTTTGCATGTTAAATGATTGGAGAATCACAGTAGATACTGCATCCATAGAAACAGCATGTAATGTTTTCAGTGATGTATACTCTACAGGGACACACATAGTGTGTGTTATGCCATGACTAAAGAAATGCACTGAGTTCAACAATTTAATGCTGCAGAGGGAAAACCAATAAATTCTAACTCTACATGCTGTTGATACAGTTGATGTTGTCATTCTTAGTCACAACCTAGTAGCGAAGATGACTGAACGACTTAGTGAACTCAAGTCAGATGTTTCATGCGCAGCTGGCCTAGAAGCTGTTCTCACACTTTGTAAGAATGCATGTAGAATGCTGCGACGTAATCTAGATGTTGAATGAGGCATGGCAAATGGTGCCATGGGAAACATTACTGACTTTGTCTACAATGTCCAGAAGACATATATCGAGACACTTGTGGTTCACTTTGACAACATGGAACAGCCTGTACACATAGAATGGACCTGCGTAAAATTCCAGGTATTTAAGGATATCTATGTAAACAGGAAACAATTTCCATTATGTGTTGCATATGCTGTGTCCATTCACAAATCTCAGGGCTTGAGTTTGGATTCAGCAATGGTGGACATAGGTACAGACATTTTCAAGGATGGCATGAGCTATGTGGCACTCTCATGTGTCTGCAGTCTTTCTGGGTTGCACATTATAACTCTAGCACCTCAGAAAATATGAGCTGACAAATGATGTATTCTTGAATACAACAGGTTACGTACTCTACAACAGCCACAAATGTCTTTAATACCACTGCCTACATATCTGGCTGTCTCACATCATACTGTCAAATCTACAAGTGTCAACAAACAGCCACAAGCTTCCAGAAGTGATTCAACTCAAAAGAGTTCAATAAAGGTCACAACTTCAAGTAAACATTCACAGCCAGCAATTCATCAGAAATCAGTTGGTGTAGCCAATGTGCCAGTGTTTGACAACAGTACTAGAGTGAACTGCTATGCTAACTCAGCCATGCAAGTTTTTCTACACATGCCACACTTTGTGCAGGCAATATCTGCTTCACAAGACAATGCCCTGTCAAAGGCATTGAAACAGATAATCAACATGACTTCTGACCAGTCTCACAATGTACAGTCACTAACACCACTTCAGCAGCTGTTAGGTACATATGATGGATGTAGTACATTTGCTGCTGACATACAGCAAGACACTAGTGAGTTTATGATGGCTGTCATAAACAACTTGGATGAAGACAGCACCCCAATGCACCATTATTTCACAGTGGCATATGTAACCAAATATGTATGTGTTTCAAGTGGCCATTCACAGCGTGAAACCACAGAAGGCATGCTGTGGATTACTGTTTTTGTCCCTCAAGCCAAAAGTGTCAAATTTTGACAGCTATTCACCAATGCTCAATGTGGTCACTCCTGTAAAAGGTGTGGAGGCAGATGCACTCAGTTCATACGTCTCAGGAGTTCATCTCAATATCTGTTGCTTATGTTGCACAGGTTTGACTCCAACGGTCTCAGAGTTGACACTCCTATCACAGATTACACAGCTGGTAGAATAGTCTTTAACCAATCAGTGTTTGACACTCACAGTATAATCTATCACCATGGTCAATCCATGTATTCTGGCCATTACACCTGTTTACTAAGGTACAGACATGGATGCGTAGAGTTTGACGACTCTACAAGCAGTTTTAAACAGAGACTGCCACAACACTTAAAAAATGCATATCTTCTAATATTGAAGAATTATGATGACCTTCATATTTCAGAAGAATAGGACAGAACATGTTGCATTTTTTAAATGACTACTTTGTGACAGAAACAGTCGTAGGTCAGTAAAATTGTTTCCAATCTACCACTCTCAATAAATCATAGCATTTAAACAAAATGCTATACTGGCAGACACATTTCATGCACTATGACATCTAAGATCTTGTGTGGATCAGTGACAAGATGGAAATTGTTGTAGTGGCTTCAATCGGCGCCAACAGTATTCACAGTCACTAGCGAAACCATGCTTATATGTCTATCAAAGATTGTACATCTCAAAACAGACGCCTTCCTGCCTCTCCTCTTCTGTACTTACTGTATCTTTTCTTGTTACTGTATCATACTCATACATAACAAGAAGTTGCTGCCAGTTTCTAACTGTTACTCTCTACAGAGAAACAAAAGTTCTCAGTTACAATCATAAATAACTGAGCAACACATCTCATTCACCAAACGGTGCAGTCTGTCAAAAGTAGTCTATCACCACTTGTTTTTGTCTATTAGCTGTTGACATGTAGACAACAACATCATTTGTTCACCATGCAACAGTGTTGAACTATGCCTACTTTATTTGTAATACTGATACTGTACATATGTAAAAATAACAATCTGTATTCATAATGCAACAAGTTTTATGAAGCAAGTGCAAATACTGAACAATTGCATCTTATTATTAACTGACTTGCCATGCCTTTGTAATTACTTGTAAATAATATTTACATCCTTATTTCACCTTGCCATTGTTGCTAACTACTTTCATTGTTCTAGTATAAGTATTAGTATAGGAGTAAAATGCGAATGAATGCTTAACATATAATACTGTACTATACTGTTTAAGTTCAATGCACCATATCTTTGATAAAGACAGCATACCATGCACATTTTTTTAATTACTAGTTCAGAAGTAACATAAAAGCAATGTAACAATTTAAAATAATGATTTTTGTTCCTGTAATAATATGACTTTTTTTTGTAATTGTCATACAGGTTATTGTAGCCTATGTAAACAATGTTGACAATTGTAAATCAGACACTGTTACTGATCACAGCTTACTTCATACCTGTTCCTGATAATATTTATGATCGCCTCTATTGAGGGGTAGAGTGGGAATTTTCCATATGCGCCTAGTCAGTGACATATCATTAAATATTTCAGTGAACATGACAGTAATCTAATGTCACTGAAATAAGAATTTTTTAATATTCTATTACGTTAACACTTAGTATATGGCTTTCACCCAACCCAGGAACATCCACATTATCAGTCACACAATAACAACTACACATTTCTGTTTCATGTGTGTAATTACTGCTTAGAAGATCGTAACATACCTTTATTAATATAGGACACAAGTAATGGACGACACATAACTAGGATATTCAACTACTTTAAAAACTGACAACATTCTTACACAAAGTCTCTTCAAGATCAGTAGCAAATATACAATGAAGATCCACAGGTAAAGCTTGACTGTCACAACTACAGTAGGAATGCCAGAAAGCACTTCTTCCCACAAAGTGTAGTGAACACTTAAACGTCACTGTAAACACAGAAAACCTGATTAAAGACAGTGACCAGCTATTAAAGAACCAGGTATATGCAAAGAAGATAGATAACAACCCCACCAACAAAAGATAGGAGAACACTGCAGGGTCAGCAAACACTAAACCTCAGCATGTGTGCCCTGTTACACAACCACAATAAATAGTACCAATTGACTTCTTATGCTACCTTCTTTCTATACTGTTTTACAATATCACATAGTTGCTCCAATTCATATAATCTAGTCACTATAAATGTGACACATTTACATATATTCCAACCAATGATTACACACATAAAACAATTGTATTGTGAGACTGATGTGAAGAAAAACAGTCTTAATTGGGCCTTTTTCTGTTTTACCAATTGGCAATAAATCTTTTTTTAAAACATACCCACCTGTGTTGAGTCTTTACTGAAAATAGCGTTATGACATTGGAACAGAACTGTTGTTTCTATTAACATACAAATCAATTGCAACAAATAGTGCCACAACTCTCTGTGCATGATTTTTTTTTGCTCCTATGCTGTCCACACAGTGTCCACTACGTAGGTAACGATGTGGCACATTGCATGTCACACTACCCATAATTCCTAACAGTGTAAAAAAGTCTGCAATGCACTTACTTTTCCTGTGCATCTACATTCAGTATGTGGAAATTACTGCAGCAAGGTGCTGTACATCACCACCTAACACTATACAGCTGTGATGATACACTTAGGATGCAGTCACTGCTATGTCTAGTGAGATTCCCTAGCTAAGCTCCTGCAACTCCTAACTGTGGTGGCTTCACTGTACAAGTCATAATACACCACAAATTGTCAGAGTCACAGCAGTTCTAGCTGCACAATTCATGCTAATCCTAACTATGGTAACTTCAGTTGTATTGCAAGCAGTGATGTGTGACATTCACGTACAAACCCTCACCTGAGTTCTGTATTTCCACTAACATGTGCATTCCCTGACTTGTGTTCTGTATCTACACTTACAATATAGTATCCACTGTCACATTTGTATACACATGTCCTGCCTGAATACATTCAAGTTCCAACTGTGCTTCCTTGACTATTCCTGTAATCAGAGAGCTGCACAACTGATTTACATTGCCTATCTTTGCCTGCAGCTGTTTACTTAGGATGCAGCAAGTGCTGTAGAAGTGCAGTTCCCCTTATCGCACTGTTAAGCTCCATGTTTTTTTTTTCTGTTCTGTACTGTTAACAAAGTGTGTAATATGTGGGTTAGGTGTTCATACATTGAGTCACAGATACCCTGTAACTCCTAACTAAGCGAACTAACATGTCCCGTACTTACATCCACAGTCACTCAACAGTCAGAGTACAGTACCTGGTCTAGAGAGTTGCGTGACATCCTACATAAGGACATGCAGTTGTGAATGGACAGTCAGAATCAATAACTGGCATGCGTGTGGAAATTGCCTGTGTGAACCCATAGAAACCCTAACTGTGCTAAGTTATGTGTATCAGCAATTACAGAGCTGTACCATTGATGTTACTTGCCTCATTCTTGCTGCATATCGGTACTCATAATGCTGTACAAACTTTGGAGAAGGGGGTATTACCTATCTCAGCCAACACAAACACTAAGTGTTCTAACCTGAGTGTCCCTGGAAATCACTGATGTCTACCATTGATGTCCACACCCTCAGCTGTGCTGTGGGTTTCTACTAAGGATCCAGTACCTGGTGTCGTAGTTTGAAGAGACATTGCCTAACTGGAAACAGTCAAGTGACAACAATGCTAAATACACTTTACCTGTAATCAGGAAGTTGTACAACTGATCTGCATTACCATTCTTGCCTGTGGTTCTTCACTTAACATACAGCAAGTCTTATAGTATTCCTGTTACCATGGGTCTCCCCCCTACTTCCATGCGTGCCTGTCTCTCTGTGTACCACTGTTGCTCAGGGTGAATAGGTGTCACATGATCTCTTCACACACAGTAGCACAGTGGCAACAAACAGAAATATCAATACACATGGCAGCACAAATCAAAGTACAAATCTTCAGGAAACGTGCAGCCGGGGTCCCCAATGTGCCTTTCGAAGATTTCGTGAAAAAATATTAAACGGTTCAAAAGTTATTCAGAAAACAAGTTCCCATTATAAGTCAATGGGAAAAGTTAACAAAAAGTTCAACACTTTCGCAAATACATTTTTACTGTCTCAAATGGCCCTTTTACTGTCGCAAATCCACCATTTTGTTTTCAGTTAGTGATCAGAAAAATGCTTGGCATTTCAAATTGAGACCCTCTAGCAACCTAATTCTTTTTGTATTCACCTAGTCGGGCCCTGAGGATGCTAGCCATGTCTTTATTTTGGGGTAAAACACCCCAGAAATATGTTTTTCAGATTTCTGAAAAAGTACTTTCGCAAAGTAGTTTCGCACTTGCGACACTGTCGAATGCATTTGCGAAAGCTGTCGTAAATTGCGACAGTACTTTTCTGGACTGTGGAAAAATGACAGCAATTCTTTGGCACCCTACTGCAAAGAACGGTTTGGTGCTTTGGCCTGAAATTTGGAAGGAACACAGCCGACATCTCACAGATGTGCCTTTCAGTATTGTGTTGAAAAAATATTACACAACAGCAAAGTTACGGCACTCCAAAGTTGACACTTTTTCCCATAGGATAACATTATGGCATCCGACGCATTGCAGCAATCCTTTGGAGCCCTGCTGCAAAATAATGGCTTGGTCTTTTGGGCTGAAATTTAGAAGGAAGACAGCCAACATCCCACAGGTGTGCCTTTCAGTGGTTTGGTGAAACAATATTACAGGGAGCCAAAGTTATGCCACTCCGAACATCTCTTTTTTTCCCATAGGATAACATTACGGTGTTCACCGCACCTTTCAGGGCCCGTATCTCAGAAACGGTGTGAGGTACGGACTTTTCATCGGAAAAATGCTTAGCCTCTAACAGGGGCTAAGTATAAAACTAGCCAGGAAAGTCTTAAATCATATGACTTTTAAATTTTTTTCCTACGTTGTACGGTTCCTGAGATATAAGCAAAGTAGTATTCCAACTCCTCATTTTCTGCTCCGAGACACATTATTATGTATACATTCTTTGTACTCACCGTATTTTTCTATGCAGCTTTTGGGGAAAACCAGCCTGTGTGCTTAGATAACTGTTACTGTTGCCCTTTCCGCTTGCGGTTCCGTACCTGTTTCACTTACCGTTCACGTCTATGCCACCATGTGCGTTATCCTTTGCGTTTCCATTTGTGCTTGCGTTTCCATTATTTTTTTACATTTGTGTCTACAGTACTGTTTCTCTTTCTGTTTTGCTTTGTGTCACCATGCCCATTGCCATTTCTGTTTGCGGGCATCATCTTACTATGTAACAAAACATCACGTGGCGGACCGTTCCCATCCATGCCACCGTGTGCGTTACACTTTCTGTTCTTATTTGCACTTGCTTTACCATGTGCGCCACTGTTAGTGCTTCTGTTTGTGTTGCTGTTCCTGTTACTATGTCACAAGACATCACGTGGCGGGAGTGCAGACCTGAAGGGCCCTGAGCTCCCGCCGCTGCATTGCATTCAGTATTTCTCATTATCATTCTCAAAAAGAAGGGAAATTAGAGGCAAAAAACTCTGTTTAATACATCAGTTAGGTTGTTCCACAGTGACAAAGTGGAAATTCGATGTTAGGTTGAAAACCCCTTGGACCCCCACACACAACCCAACCGGCATTGAGTGCGCATTGGGGTGTCGGTCCTAACCTCACCCCATTCTCCTATACCTCTGCTTCTTTACACATGTGATGGGGTGAGAGTTAAGGCATACGACCCCAATGCCGGTTGTGGGTGGTCAGTCCAGGGGGTTTTCAACCCAACACCAAATTTCTCACTTTTGTCACTGTGAACAACCTAACTGATGCATTAAATGGAGTTTTTGCCTCTAATACATATATATATTTTATATATATATATATATATATATATATATATATATATATATATATATTCGTGGAAAACCTCTGTTTATTGCATCAGTTAGAGGTTGTTCCACAGTGATAAATGCAAGGAAATTCGATGTTAGGGTTCCCACCCCTTGCACTCACCCCACCCCACCCACATCAACAGGCATCAGGGTGTATGTTGGTGTCATCGGTTCTAACTCTCACCCCATCCCATGTGCAAACAAGCTGAGGTGGTGCAGTATAGGAGAATGGGGTTAGAGTTAGGACCGACAACCCCAATGCATGGCCCGATGCCTGTTGGTGGGGGTGGGGTGCAAGAGGGTGGGAACCCTAACATCGAATTTCCTCACTTTTGTCGCTGTGGAACAACCCTAACTGATGCATTAAATGGAGTTTTTTTGCCATGAATTTCCCTTTTTTTGAGAATGTGTGCTATAAATAAACAATAAGGCAAATGGAAATACAAACACAAGCACAAACATTAATGAAAACAGAAACGTAAATCAAGCCCATATGGAAATGCAAACCATAATGCACATAGGCACGGTAACATAATTGTAAATGCTGACACTTATGGTAACAGCAACGATGACACCAAATGAAGCACAAAGAGAAACACAAATGGAAATGGAAGCGTGAATGAAAACGCAAATGGAAATGCACACGGTGACGCAAAAGGAAATGCAAACAAAAACAGTAATGGAAATGCAAATGTTAACAGTTACACAAATGCAAGTGCAAAAGAAAATGCAATGGGTAATGCACACAGTGTTTAACAGTCCAGTGACAAAGAAACAGCTGTGTTAAAAATCCTTTTTCACAACATTGTGAAAAAGAATTCTTTTCTGCAGTTGTTTTTTTTGTAATTTGCAGTAAAAGAAAATAATTCTTCAGAAATTGCAAAAAAAATCCCTTTTCATGATTCTTTTTTTTTGCAATTTGCAGCAAAAGAAAATCCGTTTTGTAAATTGTGGAAAAATATCCTGTTTCATGGCATAAGTTTTCATGGTTTGCACAAGGGATTTATGTGGATAAAAAAAGCACATTAAAAAAATAACCCCAGAATCCAGTTCTATGGGCCATGATTAGGTAAACACAACTGTTGGTGTTTCCTAAAGCTCTCTATTTTTTTAGTTATTTAATGTTGTTGCCACCACTAACTGAAAATAAAATGGTGGCAGCATGAAAAGGATTCCCTATTTGCAACACAGAATTACCCATTTTTGAAACAGGATTACCCGTTTGAAACACACAGAATCCTGATTCTCACATCGAGGCTCACATCTAAGGTTTCCCATAGGAAATAATGGGAAACTCTGAAATTTAATGACCTTGGAATGGATTAATATTTTTAACCAAACCTTCAAAAGGCACCACTGTGACCTAAGACCTATATACCCAAAAATTTCAGTTGAAAATTCCCCACCATTTTTGTGCAGCTGTGTGACAAGGAATTTGACCAAAAATGGTAATTTACATATTTTATGACACTCTGCATCTCTGCACTCACGCATCTGACCAGAACAAAACTTGCCAGAATAAGGGATATTTTGTCCCTGATGGAACATGCAAAATTTCATGTGAATCACTTGAACAGTTGCAATGATATTAAAGTCCCGCTTTTTCAGTCTAACAGAGAAATGAAGACTGAACCTTAATATAGGGGGTGAATATGCCCCTAAAATATATATAATATATTGCAAAGCTGCATTAATGCACCAGATTGTGTTCAAGTTAACACTACAAAAGTAAGCATTAAGGTTTCCAATCCTAACTCCCACCCTTACCCCCAAGCTGGAAAAGGAAAAAACATTAGGGATTTGAGTCTCTGGAGTCTTGGTGAATCAGAGGTGGGGTCTTCATTGGGGTTGTCAACCCAAATGCTCAGCCCTTCCCCAGGTCATAGAATCCTGTCTGAAGCTCAAGGTACAGCTCAAAGCCAGTGCTTCATAGTAATACACTCCTCAAAGGAAAAGAAGCATGTCTTGTCACATGTTGCTAGGCATGTACAAAACAAATCTTCCACAGTTAAAATTTCAGTGGAAGTCAGAATTTCACCTCTGTGAAAGTTTGGAAATGAGTTTTCCAGCTTCCGTGGAAATTTCACTGTAAACTGTGTATTTTTTTTGGGGGGGGGGGTAGATGCATTAATTTTACATTGAGTTGCAGGAAAAAAGTTCCACAGACCTGATTTCCCATTTTTTCCTGAAATGCAGAATAATTTATTCAGCATGTAAGAGAATGTTACACATTTACTGTGAGAAATCTGGACTCACTGTGATTATTTTTTTTCTACATGTTTCCTGTTTCTGATGAGGCATTTCTGGGTGTCCACAGAAAAATAATTCTGCATGTAGTAAACAGTATCCCAATATAAAACTTGGAACTTTATTATCACGTTGAACTAAAAATCTGCATGTTGGAAAGCAGACATCACATTACTGTTTTCTTTCTGTTTTACAGCTCACCATTTAAACAGTCAGTAGGAGAGTAGAGACTTGAGATTGAGAGTAGGGATTTTTTAAAGAGAAACAACAAGAACAGATAAAACATATTAGTAAAAGTAGTCTGCTGATTTAATTATTCTCAGTTTGTTTAGCTTACTTTGAAGAATTGTTTGAGAGTGAAGACATTTTTATTATTTTTTTTCCTGTGGTGGTTATAATTTAGAAAAATGGCATAAAGGAGACCAATTGCAGAAATGGGCAGCAGTAGCCATGTGGAGGCTGGTGATCATGGACATCAGCAGGGTGATGGTGGGAATACAAAGAAGGAGGGGCAGTAGGAACAAACAGTGGTTCAACAGAAGGTCACGGCCACCACATCCTCTGGCACTAGTGCCGATGCCACGCCCATTGTTTGAGACCTCCACCAGCATGAAGAGAAAGATGCCACCCCTTCAGCCACACTGAGGTGGCAGTTCTCGTAAAGGAAGTCACCAGGCTTGCCACCCAATTTTTGGCACCAATAAAGTGCCACTTAAGGAGAGGGAGAAACTGTAGGCTGCTGGCAAGGCCAGCATAGGGAAGGAAGGAGGGGGAGTTTTGTCCTGAAGCATAAAACAAATTAAGCACATGTGGTATGATCTGCAGAGAAGGGACACTGAAGTCCTGGAGGCTCTGGGCACAGCCATCACCACCAGAGATGGGACACCAAAGAAGACAGTTCAGCAAGGGGATGAGCCTGTGGGTTGTTCTGCACCACCACCAAAAAGACCCTGTGTGGAAGGCAGCATTGAGAGTGAGTATACCTACCTGATTCTTGAACCTTTTTCACTGTAAGCCACACCCATGCCCATAAATGCATGCAGAAGTTGTATTGAGACAAGACAAGTAGTCTGGGCATGGGGCACATGGTGGTAAACTTGGTTAGGAACTGGCTTACAGACAGAAAGCAGAGGGTGGTGGTAACTGGGATCCAATCAGGGGAGAGAGAGGTGACCAGCGGGGTACCTCAGGGATCAATCCTTGGGCCAGTCCTGTTTAATGTCTTTATTATTGACATTGAAGTAGGAGGACTGGTGGGGAAGGTCTGCCTGTTTGCAGATGACACCAAGATCTGCAACAGGGTGGTTACTCTGGACAGAGTAAAGAGAATGAGGAGGGACATGGAGAAGATTGAAAAATGGTCTGAGGTGTGGCAACTAAGATTCAGTTTCAAGAATTGCAAAATAATGCCTGGGGAGTGCTACACAATGAGGGGAGAGTTGCTGACTATTACAAAACTAAAAAAGAAAGAGACCTGGGGGTTATCATTTCTGATGACTAAGGGTGTCTAAGCAGATGAGAAAGGCTGAAGGGAAGGCCAGCGGCATGCTGGGATGCATAGGTAGGGGTATCAAAAGCAGAAGGTGGGAGGTGGTTATGCCATTGTACAAAATGCTTGTGAGGCCTCACTTAGAGCACTGTGTGCAGTTCTGGAGGCCACACCTTTGTAAGGACATTGACAGGCCAAGTGGTGGGGGTCAGAATGGTGACTAAGATGGTACAAGGATTGAACCAAACAACATATGAGGAGAGACTAAAGGACCTCAATATGTACACACTGGAGGTGAGGAGGGATAAGGGGGGCATGATAGAAACATTCAAGTAAGGTGCGGGGGGGGAGATCTTCCAATATAAGAGATGTACAAGAACAAGGGGGCATGACATGAAATTGGAAGATAGCAGGCTGAAGATGAAATATGAGGAAGTCTTTCTTCACAGAGAGGGTGGTGAATGCATGGAATAAGCTGCCACAGAAGGTGGTGGGGCAAACACAGTGGAGAGGTTTTAAACATGCATTGGACAGGCATAAGGGTACATTGGTGATGGGAAGGAGGGGGAGCCATTGACTAGGTAGGGTCAGTGGAAACAAACTAGTGTAGGGCTTTGGGCAGACTGGATGGGCCTGGTGGTTCTTATCTGCCAACAATTTTGATGTTTCTGTGTAAGACTGTTTCCCATTATACTGTGGTCTGGTGAATAGTGAATGGCTGTGTTAATCAGATGCATGTGCTTTTGCAACTAAGGCTTGCTGCAGAGTTACAGTATATGGTAGCAAGCACTATTAATTACCACTCCCCATGATTCCAACACCAATTGTCATTAATATTTTAAAGAAATTAACTTTTACCTCAAACACTTCATGGAAGTACTGAAGGTCTATGTTTTGTTATCAATCTTAGCTGCCTGTGATGACATGCACAATAGATGGCACCCCCCTAACTTGACGAGAATCATCCCCTCTCCCCAGCTCTATGTGACTGAGATGTGGATTCACATCATGGGCATATTTTGTCTGTAAGTAATAGTGTTTTCCAATTGCTGTTAGTATCTATGGTGAAACTGTCCTGTGTGTCATTCCTGGTGCCATCTGCATGATTGATTCATCCTAACACAGATGTTTCAGTGGGAGTGGTCAGTGCTCAGGAGGTCTGACTACTGCAACATACATACATTTTCATGGTAGTTTCTGTAGCAGGTAAAGGGAGCAATGCTGTCAGCTAGTGAATATGTACATCCTCCCAATCATCATCTGGATCAGTCACTGGTGTCAGTCCATGGCCATCTCCAGAAGCACCCTTTATTTTTTTTTTTTAACATATAATGTTTTATTGAGGTTTTCAGTTTTCCATTTAGTTCACTTAGCACATAGCAGAGTATTCACAATAAGTTTCAGTTGCTGACACCACTCTACAGGATATCTAATGTTACTGCCATTTTACAGAGCTTATCCTAGTTACCATGTTACAGCCATACTGTGTTTCAATTGTGCAAAATCTATGTCTCCATTAACCTTGATAGGAGGCCTGGCCTGTATAAACAATATACTAGTTATTGCAACCTTTAAATGGACGTAGATAAATACTAGAACATAAGGTCCAATAGAGCATTACCTTACAGAGCAGACCTCTCAATTTAAACATTAGGTGTACACTAGCTATGTGCTTCTAATCAGCTTATATCCAACAAACCCACAAGGTAGTGCTTAAACTACAGATAGGACTAGAGTTAAGAGATTGAGACAACAAGCAAACAATATAGGCAGAACATTGACTTAAGCAAAAGAGGGAAAGAAAAGAGTATTTACAGGGTCTACACACCACAAAGGAGGATGCATGGCATAAAGGATGCCATCCTCGACTCCCCTTTGCTTTAAATAATAGGAGGGTTCTGTAAAGGGGGAAGGGGCACTCTGCAAATATGTGAGTGAAGATAGAGGTCCCATTTTACATAGTAATCAGTCAGTTTGCCTCTAGCTACTGCAATCAGTCTTTCAAATGTGGCCAGTCTGACCATGGCCGCCCACCATTGAGAAAGTGTGGAGGGCATAGGTTGCCTCCATTTCACTAGCAGTGCTCTCTTTGCTTCCATGATAGCGACCTGGGGCCAGGCCTTATTAGAAGGGGTAAGTGCATTAAGTGAGAACGTATCTCCTAACAGCAGGGAGTAGTGTTGCAAAGATAACGGGGTACCCACTATTGCGGAGCAGTCCTTCAGGACTAAAGTCCAAAAGGTACGAATAGTTGGGCTGAGCCACAATATATGATATAGGTGGGCCGGAGAAGAGTGGCATCTCCAGCAGCTGTCCTGTGGGATTATCTTACACCTGTGTAGAACTGCAGGAGTTTGGTACCATTTGAGAAGAATTTTTAATTGAACCAACTGGCTCCTTGAGTCTACATAGGCTGTAAGGGCCAGTCTGAGACAATCCAACCACTGCTGTAGATATAAATTATGCAAGGTATCTTGCTCCTAAGTGGCTTTGCTGGGTAGAGTGTCATCGGGCTGGGAGTCTCTGAGTGTTCCATATATAGCACCTATGAGGCCCTTGTCTCTGTTAGGCAGGGAGATGTTGTTCAAACAATTCCAAGGGGACTGAGGAGGCCAGCTTTTGAGTAGAGAGGTCACAGTGCTATGCAGTTGGAGACATTTCCAGAAGTCTTGGCTTGGTAATTTGTATTTAGTTTTTAGCTGCTCGAAGGACATCACCGTATGCGTATTTGGTATTAGAAGGTCAGCTATCATCTGCATACCTTTAGAAGCCCAGTGAAGCAGCTTGCGGTCCACTTTTACAAGCGGGTTATTCCAAATTGGGGCATAGCTTAAGGGAGGAGGATAATCAGAACTAGGAACTCCAGTTAGACCCATTGTGCGTCTCCACAGAGCACATGAGTTTGCCATAACTGGCGTAAGTTGGGAGTTAGTCGGCTTCTTATTAAATAACTGAGAGTAAAGGGGGGTCCCTTCTGCCAGCGTAGCTTCCAGCACCGCCCACTAAGGAGGGGGAGCAGGACGAGGAGCAAACCATGTCAGGGTCTGGGCCATATTAAAGGCCAGGTGGTATCCCACAAACCAGGGGAGACCGAGCTCTCCCTTAATCCAATGTGCCCGTAGTTTCATTCTACCCCACCTGGGGAGGCCACCTTCCCAGAGTAGAAGTGCCACCTGTCTATCTAGGACTTGGAATGGTTTCTGGGAAAATGGAATTGGGAGATTGTTTAATAGGTAAGAGACCCTCGAGAAGAAAACAATTCTAATTGCCTCCACTTTACCCTTTAAAGTTAGCTGCTGTTTCCTCCAGTAATGGATCTCCGCTGTTAGGGCTGTTAGAAGGGGAGAGAAGTTGACCATTTCAAGATCCTTCCAGGCTGCTGTGATGTTGATGCCCAAATAGGGGAAGCCCAGCAGTGCCCAAGAAATATCTGTACCCACTAAACACTGTCTGCCGCATTTTTTATTTAGAGGAGATAAAAGGGTTTTTTTCTGATTTACCGTGAGGCCAGATATCTCAGCGAACTCTTGCAGTAGAGATAGAATAGGTGGGAAGGAGGACTGTGGGTCCGCTAGGGTGAGAAGCATATCATCTGCATATGCATTGACTAAATATGAGGTGCTCACCATGGGAATACCTGTTACAGTCGGGGTATTGGTCAGCGTTCTAATTAAGGGGTACAGAGCTATCAGGAACAGGAGTGGCAAGAGTGGACACCCCTGCCTGGTACCTCTTTGGAGAGTAAAGGAGGAGGAGGTATCCTTGTTGGTAAGGATTCTGGCCGAAGGCAGGTTGTACAGCGTGCATACCCATGAACAGAATCGGGGTCTGAATCCATAGAGCTATAGAGTCTGGTGTAGATACTCCCACTCCAGTGAGTCGAAAGCCTTTGCAAAGTCGACCGCCAAGGCTGCCATAGGGACTTTGGAGTGCAGAGCCAACCATTTTAGGTTTAAAATAAGGCGTAGGTTGTCTGCACTCGATTTCCCTTTCAAGAATCCCATTTAGGAGGGACGGATCTGTTTTTGGAGCACTGAGGACAGTCTAGTTGCCAAAATTTTAGCTAATATCTTAGTGTCGACTGAGAGGAGTGAGATAGGTCTATAGTTTGCACACGATAAACTGTCCGAAGCTTTCTTGGGGATTAGTGATATAAGGGCCTCGCGCATAGTGGAGGGAAGAGTGCCACTTGTTTGGGCTTCTTGGAGAGCCTGTAATAAAGGGGAAGTGATCTTATCCTGTAGGAATTGGTACAGTTTGGCATAGAAACATAGAAACATAGACTTTGATGGCAGATAAGGACCACTTGGCCCACCCAGTCTGCCCATTTCCCTACCTCCTGGATAAGCTGCAAATTCTAGTTAACCAACAGCCTACTTCCTGCAACCCCCCACTACAATTGCCTTATGTCTGTCCCATGCATGTTTGAATTCCCCCACTGTTTTAGACCCAACAACCTCCCCAGGAAGGTGGTTCCATGCATCCACCACTGTCTCCGTGAAAAAAAATTTCCTCACATTACCTCTGAGTCATCCCCCTCTATCTTTAAATTGTGCCCCCTTGTTCTTAAAACATCTCTTTTTCTGAAAGATGCTACCCTCCTGGACTTTGTTGATTCCCTTGAAGTACTTGAATGTTTCTATCATGTCCCCCTGTCCCTCCTTACATCAAGGGTATACATATTAACCTCTCTCAGTCTCTCTTCATATGGTTTCTGATGCAGACCCTGCACCATTTTAGTTCCCAGGAACCTTCCCTTTGGCCATATGGGATAGTGCAGACCATAGCTCATCCCGGGTAATGGGAGCATCCAGCACTGTAACCTGCTCTTCCGAGAGCTTAGGAAGTTGCGTCCCATGGCAGAAGCTTTGCAGCCATTGGGATAACTCTGTAGAAAATGTGATGTACCAAATTGTGATCCCCCTCCAAACAGGATCGGAATATCCAGGTCATCCCCACTGAGCTCTGTGAGGGCTTGACCCACCTCAGAGTAAACATCCCCTGTATCCGTGTTAAATCCGTAGACGTTGGCAATCCAAATTTTGGCCCCAGGATACGCCAACTTAACCACTAGCCACCTACACAATGAGTTCTGACGCTGACCTTCTACAGTCCACAGGCCTACCTTCCGTAGGAGGATAGCCACCTCTGGTTTTGGTGAGGGCACAACTGGCCAACACCGTTCCCACCCACAACCTTTTTAGCCATTGCACTGTGCGGCTGGTAAGGTGCGTCTCCTACAGTAGTGCAATGTCCGTTTCCAGCGAGTGCAAATACTGCAATACCTTGGTCCACTTTGCTGGATGATTGAGGCCATGCACGTTTCAGGAGACGCAACCCCATCCTTGCTGCATTGCTGCAGTTTGGGCCATGATATCACCCTCCTATTACATAGCAAAGAGAATTTGTGTACTCACCCAGTCAGCAGGGAAAAGAAAGGTAGATTCTGGCGGGAGAGTGAGACTACCCGGCTAGTGGCTTATAGATGGTCTTGTGCCACTGATGAGCCTCTAAATCACCAGGTGCATAGGTACGACCATAACAGTCAAACTACCTGTAGCAGTAAAAAGGTCTACACAGAGTAAGAAGAGAAAAAGGAACAATGAAAACCAGAATTATATACTTTAGAAGTTTAGAGAACTAGAAGAGAGAAAAACAGGGCAGAAAATTGCCAACAAACAACTGTCACGTAACCAGGTTAACCAGTAAATTAGTTATTACCAATATTACATAATAAATCTATCAGCTATAGCTCAGTTAGTGGCACCGAGTTGAACACGTGCGTAGGGGCAATGCCTCTGAGCCACACTGCTTCAGACACCAAATGTTAATCGGGTGGGAGTCCCACTAAACCAAGTGTTCTTTTCCCAGCCTGAGACTATGGCTCAGGCTTGATGCACTGCATCAAGCCTCCAGGAGCAACCTATAGACTGGTGTCACCCCCTCATCCTGCTAGGAGGGGGGGAGGGGGATTTAGTTGAAAACATCCAACCAAGTGATAGGAGAAGGGAAAGGAATGGGCAGGGGGTGAGTGGATCTGTCAATCCACTTAAAATCTTTTAACAATCATTTAGCATATGGGGAAAGGAAGTGATCCCTAGGTGCTCATACGCTAGGTATCTTACACAAATCATAGCAGTGACTGTTAGGTACACCCATGTGTACCACTTAGAAGTAGTCCAGCTGACGAGTTATTCATGTAGTATAGGAATGAATCAGGAGTGCCAGCAATTAAAATTGCACTAGGGTGCACGGCCCTTCCATTACTTGCCATGGGGTACGTATGGCGATGCATCTGTCTTAGCAGATAGGAGGACAAGTTATTGATCTCATCAGCCAGGCCAGACAAGAGCCTTGCATGTGCAAATAAAATGAGATAAATACAGGAAGGGGGGGAAGAAGGTCACTAGCCCCTGGCCCCCAATCGTAGCCTTGTATTGCACTAGATAGGCTGGTCTAGTCAGGGGTACAGTGGGTGGGATGCCCCCCTTCCCAACTACCGCACAGCAAATGCAACCCAACTTTCAACTATAGAGAATGTCAATAAAGGCAGTCCTGTAATTTTCAAGTCCCCGGTATGGACAGGGCTTCCAGGGCTTTGGCATAGGTTTTTAGCCCTGGCTTCACAGTAGCACCAGTTGTCTTCTCCACATCGCTGTCTTCCTCCTCCATAGCCGTCACCCAATCAATCGGTGTTGGGTCATCCTCCAGGGCCCCCATTGCTTCCTCTGCCTTATCCGCTGCTCTACTTCTCTCTAGCATGTTAAGATCCGCTTTTAGAAACTTGGCAGGTGGGGATGCAGCTGAGTTCCCCTGAACTGGTGGACGAGGACTTCTAGGGCATGCACGCTGTCTCCCTGGCATCGGAGGGTCAGCCAATTCAAGCATTTGCTGAGCTGGAGCCTCTTTAAGTGTTTCCAAGGCTTGACCTGATGCAGAATGTGACATATTTGTCTTAGTCTCATCAGGGGAGGAGGCCCATAGCTGCCTCTGCGATGGGGGAGCTGTGTTGGTCGGACTCTTGGCCTGCTATAATGGTCCTCTGGAGCAGCAATACCTTTTTTGGTGGTTCCCTGTGATATCTTGCTCCTAGGCTCCCAGAGTTGTCTGGGAGATGTAGTGCCAGCCAGCATACTCGGCCAGTGCTCTCAGATCCAGGCCTCCGCATCCCTCAGCGATTCTGCCACAAATGACTGACCATCCTTGAACATATAGAGTGAAGTAAGCCCTTTAAATCTGTATTGTACTGAGTTTGCATTTAACACTTTTTTAATCATCTTATAAGCTCATCGTCTTGCTGAAACCTCTTGTGAGAAGTCACTGTAGATAGAGATGGCGTGCCCTCCCCCATGACAGCTCCCCAACATCCCTTATGGATTTCAGCAAGCGCTCCTTTACTGATAAACGCAGTAGACATGCTACAATTGTCCGAGGACTTTTTTGTGGTTCAAGTAGCTAGGGACATGATAAGCATGCTCCACATTGACAGGCTCCTTCCAGCAGTCTCCTACTATCTGAGGGAGCCATTCATTTAGAAATTTCTCTAATTTAGGGCCCTCTGCCCCCTCTGGTATCCTAAGAATATGAATGTTATTTCTTCTTATGCAATTATCTTGCATTTCAGCCCTCTGCCACAGGTGCACAAGCTTGGCTTCATGGTCTCTTAGTTCATGCAGGACATTCAGGTGCTGGCCTTACAATTCCCCCACATGCTGCTTCAGTACATTGTGTTGGTCCTCCAACCTGCGGACATCTGCGACATTGCCCGCCAGTGAAACACTGATGCTGTCCACCCTGGAAAGTAACACCTCGAGTATTTTGGTAATACTGCCTAGAGCTTCCCCCACATTTGCCTGAGTCAGGGCACCCTGTACAGCCGCCCCATCATTGCTGCCCACAATTTGGTCCATCATGCCGGCAAATTCCCCGCGTGACAACAGCCGGGTGTTTAGGGAGCTTTTTTGGGGTTGTGACTTGGACCGCTTCAGCAATTCAGAGTTCCAACTGGCTTTCAGCTCCCCTAATTTTGATCTGGGCAGCTCGATGCAGAATTGGGACGAAGGTGCTCTGCGGAGAGAAGGCCCCAAAGCGCTTCAATTGGGAATACCGCAGTTGGGCCTGTGTGGCCTACTTAGCAGCGATTCCGCCAGTGATTGCACACTTCATCAGCCCTTCTACGTTCTATTTCCCCGTAAATTGCTTTGTTAGTGATGACAGGGGGTGGGGGGGGGAAGGTTGGGGCAAAAAGCATGCTTAAACCATCATTCTGGCAGCAGGTACAGAATTTCCATCAGGCTGGGGCAGAGCGATCTGTTTTATGCTGCCATCTTCACTGGTTCCCATCAGAAGTCCAAAGCACCCTTTATTATAATATTAGATGTGCACTTTTATGTTATGGAATCATGGAAGTGGGCCCCTTGTTGTGTATCCTCCTGACCACCCTTCGGCAATATCTGTGGTGTCCTGCATTTAAGTATTATTTATTGCACCTGGCCCATCCCACAGGAGAGACTGAATGTGTAATATTACTGTAGTTCTGCTTTGGTCTTATGTTTTCCAACTTCTAACACTGATTTTAAATATTCCTCTTCATTTTGTACAGGTGCTACTGAAAGAAGCGGGACTGATGGTGGAGATTCTACCAGCACCATTGCTGCTGGACCGAGCAGTAGTACCACTGCTGATGATGAGCCTGTAAGCTACTTAAATTTTTTAACCATTTTGAATTTTCAGTGCACCCTCTATTATCCACCAAAATTGGTGCACCAACTAGGGCAACTTAAATGGTGCAGGGTCTGCACCAGAAGCCATATGAAAAGAGCCTAAAGGAGCTTTATATGTATAATATACCCTTGAGGAAAGGAGAGGGGGACATGATACAAACTTTTAAGTACCTCAGGGGAATCAACAAACTCCAAGAGGGTAGCGTCTTTCAGAAAAAGAGATGTGCAAGAACAAGGGAGCACGATTTGAAGACAGAGGGGGGATGACTCAGGGACAATGTGAGGAAGTATTTTTTGATGGAGAGGGTGGTGGACACATGGAATGGCCTTGCTGAGGCTGTTGTGGGGTCAGAACAGTGGGGAAAATCCAGAATGTATGGGACAGACATAAGGAAATCCTAATGGAGGGTAGAAGGAAGTAGCCCATTGGTTAAATAGGATCTGCAGCATATCCAATAGGAAGGAAATGGGCAGACTCAGGCAGGGTGGGCCAACTGATCCCTATCTGCCATCAATGTCTATGTTTCTATGTTTCTGTGCTTTCTGAGGACAATCGCTGGTGGTGGATAGTAGAGGCGTGTGTTATGTTGCATTGGTTAAATATGTGCAAATTATCACAGGAGTGGGCCTGACTAAAGTTTGGTAATAACTATTCATTTTCTTTAGTGTACAGTTTGTTAAATGAAATCACCTGGTGTGGTCCAGAAAAGAGCAACTCAGATATTGCATGTATTGCAAACTAAAATATATGAAAAGAGTCAGGGAACTCAATATAACCTCACTGCCATTGCTGGAGGAGAGGAGGGATCGGGGTGGGGGAAGGACAGGATAGAAACATTCAAGTACCTTAAGTGAACAAACAAGATGCAGGAGGGAGACTTCTTCCAATACAGGAGGAGTGCAAGAACGAGGGGGCATGACATGTAATTGTATCATGTGAATTTCATAGAACTGCAGTGCAGCATTTCAACTGCGGTGGCAATGCGAAGTGTCATTATTATTATAGAAAGGGTCTAATTAATGCTGCAATGTGATTGGCCATTAGGATTCCAACAGCCTCACAAATTTCCACTATCTTATACTGTCATGCACAGCCCTGTTGTCACCATGGCAATTACACATAGAGTAATGCACTCCACAGATGCTTCATAGATACATAATAGTTATTATCGGCAGATAAGGACTGCAAGCCGGCCTCCCAGTATGCCCGTATTTCCTATACATCTATGTGTCCACTGACCGTAAGTGATCATTGGCTTTTCAGTAGTCCCTCCACACCCAAGGTTCCCTTGTGCCTGTCCCAGGCATGTTTAAATGTCTCTGCTGTGCTTTCCCCCACCACCTCTTGTGGCAGACTGTTCCAAGTGACCACAACCCTTTCTGTATAAAAAATTAGGAGACAGTGTTGTCTAATGGTTAGAGCACCAGCTTAAGAATATATATACAGCATCACATGTTCAAGCCCAGCCCAGAGAGTGAGGAGACATGATAGAAACATTCAGGTGCCTTGACGGCATAAGCAGGGTGAAGGGGGAGACACCTTCCAATACAGGAGGAGTGCAAGAACGCTTGTGAGTGCCATGAAATTGGAAGGTAGCAAGTTAAGAGGGAATGTGTGGAAGGTTTTCTTTATAGAAAGGGTGGCAGACGTATTGAATAATCTGCCACATGAGGTGGTGGGACTGGAGTGAGGACTGTGGTTGGATTTAAACATGCATTGAACAGGCATAGGGGAACCATAGAAGTTATGCAAAGGGAGGGCCAGAAGCCGCAATGAAGTACAAAGGCCACGGGCAGACTGTGTGTGTGTGTGGGGGAGGGGGCTGTCCTTATGTGCCAAGTCTGCAGATAATGTCTATGTTTCCATGGTTATATGGAAGGAAGGAATGCCCTGCCCAGGAAGTCAGCCACCAAACAGGCAAAGCCATTAAGCAAGGACACAGAAAACCATGTGGAAAGAATTCAGAAGGCTCTTGCCAATTTGGCAGAGAAGGACAATCCACCCTCAGAGTCAGCAGGGAGCAGCTGTGTGCTACATGCCAGGCCAGCTCAACAGCAGCAGCAGACCGAATGTCAGACAACCTCCATGGCATTACCACCCACCCAGCCACAGATGGTACAGGAGGGCAGAAGAGAAAGGAAGACCACCCTGAGTGGGAAACACTATGCTGCTCTGTGTGATGGCCTGAAAAGAGTTGGAGCCAGATTGGAAAGGGTGGAGGAGATGGAGAAAAAATATTGCGCCTGCTTAAGTCAAGCAGGAGGAGGGGGCACAGCCAAGTCTGGTGGCATCTGTCCTGAGACGCCAGCAATAACTGCAGTGCAGCATGTAGTGTATAGTGACTGCCAGCCAGCCACTATTTTTTCATCCATGCTGGACTGAACATTTTCTAAATAGTTTTTTGTAGTTATGTCAATTTAGCATTTAGAATGACCAACTGATTTGTTCTGGATTTTTTTTGTTTAGCTTTTTTGCATGTTTGACTTGTTTGTATATAGTTGCTTGGATGTTCATATTTCTTCTACAAGTTCTGTGTTTGTTGTTTCTCAGTTTATTAATTTGCTATGTAAACATTTTGTTGTTGAAACCACACTTCCTTGTCATCTGCATTTCAAGGTTCAATTACTTCTTTTGTGGCGTGTGGGTAGGGGCTGGGGCCTGAGAAACTGGTAAGCACTTACTATTTGATGACAAGAATAATGTCCACTTAAATGTTTTTTGTTTTTCTTATTTTATGTTGGGGGTTGGGTGCTAGAACAGTGGCAAACTGGGAAACTGGAAAACACTTAACATTTGAGGACAAGAACAATGTCCAACAAAATTGTTTTGTTTTTTATTATTTTATGTAGGGGGGGGTGCCAGAGCAGAACTGCCGCTGATGTCATTGTGAATTATCAGCATAAATCTGGATGTAGTAATCCTTTGCTTCATCATCACCAACTATTTTGGTAACACAGCAGGTTCAGACTCAGGCATTGCTCAGTGAATCCAAGTGCAAGTTTCTTAACCATTCTGGTAATGTAATTGAAGACACAAGGTGTTAGGATACCTCACAACACAATTTATGCACACAGCACACATGATCTGAGACTCTGTCTCCTACTCAAGAGAACTCAAACCCCTCAGCTCTGTGTTCATCAGATGGCACTGCCACACTCTCCTTATTCTCTGATGAGTCCTGCTGCTCAGATCCTTCTTCAGCAGAATCCTAGAATGTTGCTGTTGTTGACACAACATACTGCTTGGGAAAGAAATGGGAGTTCATTTTGACAAATGTTAGATACTCAACATTCTGATCAGATAGGTGGCTTCTGCAGTCAGTCATGATGGAACCTCCAGCACTGAAAACCCTTTCTGATCTTTGGCTGGCACAGAGGCAGGTGAGGTACTCCATGGCAATAGTGGTCAGGGCAGGCCAAATTTCCAGTTTGCCACACCAATAGTCCAGCGGCTTATCATCAATTCTTAGCTGCAGTGGGTCATCCATACATGACTGCACCATATGGCATGCAGACAGCTGCAGTTCTGTGTCTTCCTCCTGAGTGTGGCAGGTAGACACACCAATGTCCTTCATCCTGGACCATAGGGGGTTGTGCCACCAGTGCTACCATGTTATGATAACAATGATGACACAGACACTCTCCTGGTGGTGGAGAAGGATACAGGGTAAGGAGCTGTTATTGCTTGTGGTTTCTATACTGTGGCAGATTTTGGCATCCTCATCTCTGAGTGCGTCATTCGGTTTTGGACCTTGCCCCACAGGATGCTCACATAGTGATCAAGATCAGTCTTCCCACCTGGAAGAAGTGCCATCATGCAATGCTTATACCTGGGGTCAAGCAGGGTTGCCAGGATGTATGTCTCTTAGTTATTACTATGAATGACCCTGGGATCATGATCACACAGCTGCATGATGCTGTCAGCCAGCTCTACTCCAACAGAGTCTGCAGCCACTTCAAATTGCCCCCTTACATTGACCAGTGCCTGGCATAGTCCCAGCAGCAATGGTATCACCTGGCTCAAACATTCATTTTCAGCACTGACAACCTGTGTCACCTGTTCAAGAGGACCAAGTACTTGGATAACACTGTCCATCAGAAACCACTGGGATGGACTCAGTGACATGGCTTCCTGTGCTTCACAATCAAGCATGTACATTATGTACTCATTGAGTGCCTTGTACTGTTCATACAGCATTTCCAGCATATAGAGTGTTGAATTTCATTGTGTTGGCACATCAAGTCTCAAGTGGTGCTGTGATACATTATTGGTCCTGTGTAGAGCTCTGAGCTCTGATCTAGCCAGTGTAGAGTGACTGAAATAGCTGCAGATATTGTGGCTGGCAGCTAACATGGCACTCGCTGCATCGTGATCCAGAAAGGACTTCACAATGAGATTCAACACGAGCAAAGCAGGGGACATGATAAAAACAGCTATCAGAGATTGCTTTGATGGCAATCCGAACATTGTCACTGGCATCATACACAACCTTGAATCCATATGGTTTTAGTCAGTGTGTAATGGCCTCATTAATGCATGTGAGGATTCTGTCATATGTGTGTGACCCATGCATACTCTGCATATTCAATGTGGCATGCTGTTGACCAACAATAATATTGCTGCTGCCAGTAGTCAGGGGACAGGTAGATGAGGGACAGGGATGCAAGGCATACACCTAAGGGAAATAGGCCCAATGTGCAGTTATGCACATATAACTAACACACGATGATGGGGCACTCATCCAGATGTTGGTGGTAAGGTGAATGCTGGCTACTGCAGAGTGGGACAGAGCAGGAGTCACCATGCAGGCTAGGTTAGTATACATTACTGGAAGAGCCTTAGTGCTGAAATAAGTTCAGATGGAAACTTTATATTTAGGTGCATCCTTCTTCATAAGTTCAATGAAACCCAGATTCTCAACAAATGAGGACAGCAGGTCTTTTGCCAGCATCTTGGCAACAGCCATGTTCACCTCTTTAGTCACTGGGTGTTTGCAATGATACTTTGTGTGCTTAATTAATGCTGATTAAATACCTAGTTTCTTAAACCTAATAGAGTGCTGAACTTTGGGCTGTGCTTTGGACTTGCCAGATATGCTCTTGTGGCTTTGGCTGGCTTGTCCACCAACAGGGACATGTTTGAAAAAGCTCTCTATCCATGCATCGATGGACAGATCACCTTGACTACAACCACTTATATCTGCATGTGTGGGGGTGGAACACAACAAGGGGTCAAATGTTTCCACATCCTCTTCACTAGGCTGTGGCCCTCTCTCTCAGACTGTAGAACTATCAGAACTGGGCATGGATGCCAACCGCTTATGCTGTGTCCATTTAATGGGGTGCTTACTTTGCATATGACTATGCATATCAGTCATCCCATAATGTGAACCTGGCTTACCCCTGCTAATTTTGGAATGACAGACGTTGCACACAGCCACGCTGTCATCAGACTCATCAATGACAAAGAAATCCCACACAAGTTAATGTCTACTGACATGACAGATTTTCATGGCAGGGGAAGATGGGGACAGGGGTGCAGGAGTGGGTGATATTATTTTCTTAGGTTACTCCTGCATCTGCAGCTGATCCCCATGTCCCAATTTTGGCAATTGCTGACCCTTTCCCCTGACAGGTTGCTGCTTGTGGAGTAACAACGTTGAAGGGGTGCTGGCACTTTACCACTGACAGCTGTGGTTGCTGATTGCGAAAGGGGTGGCTTCCAAGTAGGGTCCAATACTGTGTCATCACCACCCTCACCCCCAACATCCTCATCACAAGCACCCTCACTGCTTACTGAAATGTCAGGCTGTGACAGTAAGGGCTGACTGTACCCTACCTCCTTTTCCTCGTGGCCTTCTCTGCCGCATGAACAGTAGCACTAACAAGATGTTTGTTGTGAGGAGGTTCTTGCTCCTCAGACAACTTTTGAAGCTCACTGTGCTGTTTTTCCTTCTTAGTCTCTACTTCTCCCACAGTAACTAGGCTAGCAATATCCTTACTGTCATCATCACTGATAATACGTGCCACTGGAATCAGACCCTCATCGCTCTCAGTCCCTAGCAGCTCCTGACTCAACTCCTGGGTGTCCTGTGACTGGAAATGTTCAATATGTTTCTGCTCCTCCTGAGACCCTAGGGACACACAGTAGTAGTGTAGTGACATCCATGGCAGTCTTTTTACCCTCTTTTGTACGCTGTGCAACAGCTGTGCCTGAAGTAGCAGCACTGTGCTCCCTCTCAAAGAAGCTGGAATCTTTGATTCCAACTGTGGCTGACATGGGTGCAGTATGTGACATGGTATCCTAGCATTGCACTACCACCAGAACTTGCAGTACCAGAAACAGTGCTGCTTCTACTAACACCTTCCCCAGCACCCTGCACTCTTCTTCAAGACCCCCTTGTGAGTGATAGAGTACCAACAGCACTTTTCCCACATCCTCCATGCTTCCTCTTGCCTTTGCCTGACATGTACTTTTCTGTGCTTCACTAAAGTCTTAAACACCACCAGATATTCAAAAACAATGCAGCTAAACTAAAGACTGGGAATACAGAACAACATAGACAGAGTACAAGAAGTTACATATGTTATAATCACAAAGATCAACAAAAGTGCTGAAATATATTTGCCCCAGCACTCCAAGTACAGATACCAGCAATAAATTTCTTCTCCTGAGCAAAAAAAAAACCTGCCAGATTGTCAATCACAAAGCCTGTTCTGTGAAGCAGAACAAACAGAGCTCTTCCCTCTTCAGTAAACTCTTCAGAAGTGAGGAGCTACTCAGTGAGAAACTGTGCTATCACCTGATGCTTCCCTCTGCACCCTATGTGACTGCAGAGCTGCAAAGCATGTGATCAAAGATACATGCAGTGTGATTTGACCTTTCCTGAGGAATTTCTGTGGTGAAACATGGAATTTCTGGTATATATATTTAAAAGTACACAATTCTTCATTCTGCGGAATTCAAAAAAAAAAGAGAAGCAGAATAACAAAAGGAAAAGAGGAAAAAATGAAGCAATTAAAAAAAAACACCAGGTGAATTGCTGACCCCACACTTAAGGTGCTCGACAACTTGGATAATTACATTCACTATATGTACTTAAAATTGACAATAGCACCTCTAGAAAAACAAATATAATCATGCAATGCTGAAGGGGAAAAAATGCAGAATCACATAGAAAATGTGGATAATTAACTGAAAAGGAGAAATAACTTACAAGACACTTTTTCCACACTTAATAACAAAATGTCAGCAGTTTGTACTAAAATTCTGCAGTACAAGGTGGAAATCCGCAATACTTTGGTAAAAGTTCAGAATTCTGCAATGGGCAGAATAGCAGAAAATTCAGTGAAAATCTCATGGAACTTCTGTGATGGTGGAAATCCACACTTTCAACCATCCCTACATGTTGCTAACACAGTCTGTTTTTAGAAAGGAGATCATGTCTGACATTGAATGCTCAGGGAATGATGTGGGCATTTAGGCTGATGACCCCAAGAAAGACTTCACCACTGATTTGTGAAGATGTCAGTGACCCAGAACCCTAATTTATTTTTCCTTGTGCTGCTTTTGTGGAGGGGGTGTGGAGTTAGGGTTGGAAATCCTAATGCCACTTTTCCCTACTTTTATGGCATTAACTTGAATCCTAACTGGTGCATTAATGAAGTTTTTGCAGAGAATTTCCTTTCTTTTTGAGATAGTGGAATTGCATTCTCATTCACACAGGTCCCTTCAGGAACTGCATGAACACATACAGATGCAAAGGGACCAGAGGGCCCGGCACCAAATGACAGTCTATCTGTCTGAAGAAGTGCAGGGCCTTTGTGAGTCATGTACTTCCATGCAGCAACGGATGTCAACAATTCATGGGGCTGTCTGGTGTGCTGCTGAACACATTGCCCTTTGGGCCCTTCAGTTCCATGTGGCTGCAGATACATGCACACAGGTAAAAAAGTCCACCTTTCTGCCAATGGACAGAGCCCTCTTCCATCTAGGAGTGCAGAGGTGCAGGGCCCTATACCAAGAAGAGAGTTGTCTTTCCTATATGATACCAAGGTCTGTGCGGGCAACCCTGCAACTTTAATTCCCTGGCTGAAGGAATGCCACATAGCAACATCTTGTCCTACTCTCACCCCAACCAGCTGGGTCACTGACCTTTCACCCAAACTCAGCTCAGGGAGAAAGCATCTCAAAACACTACCCCCTGACTTCAAGACTGACACTACACAAAGTTTCTTAATAATTATATGTGTATTTATTTTACATTTTTAACCCAAATTTTCAAGATAGTCATTTTATGACTCCTCTTATAAATATGACATGTTGGATTTACACTATATTGGCTAAAATATAAGTTCACACCAGAACTGTGAGAACACATCTTGTCCAGGATTTAAAAAACAATGCCTGTCACGTTTATGAGGTAGGGTTAAAAAAAATTATATTTTGAAATTTTGGAGTCAAGGGACTTGATTCTCAAAAGGTCCTAAGATTGACACAAGCTGTAGCAAATGGTAGCTTGCATAAATGCCCGGTACACTGGGGACCCTGATCCCGATTCTCTATTGGGCAGGGTCCCAGCAGCAAAGTCCCATCGCTTGCAGCAGCCATTGCCAGGCACCAAACAGATGGCTTACCTAGAGGGTTTGCCACAAGCTGCGGGGCAACCATGTGCCACTCTGGTCCCCAGTGTTCTAGCAGTCCCCCCCATGACATGCCAGTATATGAAAACTGTGTCAGTAAATCCTTACCTGGTGGTCTAGTGGTCCCCCTCCTGGATCCCTGATGTCCCTGTAGTTATAAGTAAATACATACCTCTACCTGGTGGTCTAGCAGCCCCCTCACCAATCTCTGATGTCCCCGTAGTCAAAAGTAAATACATACTCCTAACTTGTGGTCTAAGGGCTTCCCTCCTTGATCTCCAATGTTCCTATAGTAAAATGTAAACCTATACCCCTAGCTGGTGGTCTAGTGGCCCACCTCCCTGATGTCCCCATAGTCAAACATAAATACATACCCTTACCTGGTGGTTTAGTGCCCCCCCATCCGCCAGCAGGTAGTGCCCACCACCAGACACTCACCATTCTGAAATAGAGCCGGTTACTGGCACAGCCCTCCACTCAACTCCGCAGCCAGCCACCAACTGAACTGTCACTAAGCACATACTGTAAAGTGTATGGGCTCATTGATTAATTGGGTGGGTTTCAAAACAGGCCATGTTGAAAATTTGGTGAAAAAACATTAGAAAATGACAAGGTTGTGTATAAAAGTTCAAACTCTTTATGAAATACATTAAAGAGATTCACCAGGTTCTGTCAGCAGCTCTTCTGGTCCCCATGTTGTGTTGCCTTGCTTGTCCCCAGATGAATCACAATCTGGATTTAATAAAATGTTAATTACTTTTTTTTATTTGGAGTATTTCTATCATGACCGCATTTTGCCATCTTTTTTTTTCAGCATCAGAAGTTGCACATGCGCAGAATGGCACGCTGAGCTTGTGAACTGATCCCAGGGACACTTTCCCTCTCGAGCTGCCATGATGTACATTGCATGCTATTCCAACAGCATGACAGCTAGAAGTTGTATAGGACTGCATTGTGTTTTGGCACTACACGTTTGTAGGATCTGAATCCCTCTTGAAGTCAGATTGTTAATGGTGTTCATCTGTTCGGTTCTTGATGGATTGTATGTCTTTATGTCATTGCTATTCCCTGCAGATTCTGTGACAGATGTGCTGTGTGGTCTCCGTTCATAGCTCTGCTGTTATGGTGTATTTTTGTTACTGGAATGCCAAATCTACTTCCCTGTTTGACTGTGACTAAACAGAATATGCATGATCATTATTATCTTCATGCTCTTTCTACGTGTGCTGCTAAGCAATATACATTCAGTCACACTCACATAGTCCACAGAACAGCAGTAGTAGATGTGCAGAGAAAAAAAAGTACAGTAACATGACCCTTACCCTTCTGATACTGCCTGGTGCCGAGGATATACAGTAAATATATCCTCCTCATACTGCCCCCCCCCCCAAGCATCACCTAGTGTTCAGCAAGACTATTGTGGCACACAGTGATGTGATAATGGCAGATGTAGATATCACATGATACTGAATGCATTCAATCCAGTGTTGTTACACTGATATTATACAGCTGTGTTGCTTATGACAAATTTACTCAGTCAAAAGTACAGAAATGAAAGTAGAAACTCCACAGTCTATGGGAAGGAATGTAGAGGTCAGGATGGAGAAAACGTAGTGTTTTAATGAATGCTTCTCAGCATGCAGGCTGAATGTAGCACAATGAGCAGTGACTACACATGTGTCACAGACAAGCATTCCAAGTAATGGTGGCAGCATGTAGGTGTTAATACACACTCATTATCATGTGGCAATTAGTGCACAGTGCAACCTTTTGGATGCATGATTTAGTTCATAGGAAGACTCTGTGGACCACCAGAAATTACAAGTGGGTCAGCCACAAAGGATTCTACAGCAGACACCCAACATACATCTTATAACATGGAATACAACAAGCATTGTGGTCTGTGCTAAACATGTGAAGGAATGTTATCACTACACTGCACCTTCATGAGTTTACGCATACAGCCTGCCATCTGCCTCATTGATTGCATAACATGTGAATACACAGGTGTTTTAAGGCATGATTTGGACATCACATGGCTCCTTGCAAGCTCACCTGACAGGATTACCGATGTCTTGGTACTACCAGATTTGCTAAGCGACCACTCCCCTATCACCTGTATGTGGTCCAATAAAGTCAAAAAAGCATCACCTGTCTTTGTGAACAGTAGAATTCTCAGGAAAAGGCAGATCTCAGCTTTCAAGGAGGTGCTTTCTCAGATTGATTGGTCTCCCCTTAAGGTACTGCATGGCTCTGACATAACACACCAGTACTTTATTGATAACTTTAATAATGTTTATGACAGATTTGCTTCATTCAAAAAAAAGGAAACATGTGGCCATAAAAATGGATGGATTATTAGTGACCTTCTAGCAAGCCAGGGTCTCTGGTAAGCCCAGTGATCTTCAAAGATACAGGGCAGCCGGAAACAAATGCACACATCTCATCAGGAATGCTAAGGCTAGTTTCTACAAAGATCAACTGGAAAGAACCTCGGGTGATGGGAGGCAGTTTTGGGACAATATAAAGGCACTCACAGGGATGGATAACAAAACACAGCCATCACTGCTAAACATTAATGGCACAAATACCATGGACCCCCACACTGTTGCCAAAGAGTTCAACTCCACCTTCATTGATCTTAGCTTTGTTCTACTGACTGAATACCTCAAGCCTATCAAAGCTGATAATAGATGCCCACCGGACATCAACTCACACCCTCAATTTTACTTCAAGAAAGTCACTGTCAAAGAAGCACTGGGTTATGTTAAAAAGGTCCTGGGGAAAACCAGAATGGGGTCTGACAACACTGACATTAAACTGCTGGCGCTGGCAATTAATAAAGTCATCGCTCCCATCACTACAATGTTCAATAAATCCCTCCAGCTCGCCAAATTCCCTTCTCCTTGGAAACAAGCACTGGTGACCTTAGTGCATAATGGAAGCGATAAGTCACTGACCGCAAACTATAAGCCCATCTCTATCCTCTCCCCCCTCTCTAAAGCACTGGAAAGGATTGTGGCAGACCAATTTACTGACTATATTCACAAATACCAGCTGCAATGTCCCCAGCAACATGGCTTTAGGAAACTCCACAGCATGGACACTGCACTGGTGGATTTCACTGAGTATATCCATAAGGCATTACATAAGGGGAAAACTGGTTGAGTTCATCTTCATTGACTTAACAAAGACATTTGACACAGTCTGCCACCCACTCCTCTTATCTCAATTGCATGCCCTTGGTGTTTCCCTAAATGCCACTCTATGGTTCCAGGACTACCTAACTTCTCAGACTCAAAGGGTCAAGATAGGTCACTCCATAGCTGCATCCAAGGAATTCTCACTAGGGGTTGCTCAAGGGTCTATCCTGGGTCCACTGCTCTTCAGCATGTTCCTGAAAGACCTACCCGATGCCTGCACTAGCAAAGTCATTCTATACACAGATGATGCTGTCCTACTTAGCTGTCACTCTCGTATAAAGCACCTACAGGCTAAGCTACAATCATCCTTCCAGCAACTGGAGACCTGGTTCTACTCCCAAAGGTTGCTACTAAATTACAAAAAAAACAAGACAATGCTCCTCTCAAGACACCAACTGAAAAGGAGATGCCCAGAACTAATAATCACAAATCGCCTAACTGCCCCACTGGAAAAGGTTCACTGCTTCAAGTACCTGGGTGTCATTGTGGATGATACCCTCTTGTATGTTCAGTACATTGACATGGTGTTGAAAGCTGTGAACACTAAATTTTGGGATCCTGTTTAGGCACAAGAAAAGCCTAAGCGCTGAAGCCCTCCAGCTCTCAGTCTAGAGCTCTGTCCTCTCCCAGTTCGACTATGGGCTGGTGGTTTACTGCGCTGTCACTGATATAGCTCTCAAAAGAGTTGCCACTGCCCTTAACTAGGCTTGCAGACAATTGCTAAATGCTGACCATGTCACACACACTTGTACCCTATATAGTCTGGCCCACATACTACAGCTTCAAACCAGAATCAGATACCAAACTTGCCTGCTAAAGAGAAAGGCCATGCTCTTCCTAACTCCAACCTGCATTGCAGACCTGGTAAAGAAAGCAAGCTCTGAATGCAACACACAAAGAACAGTGACAACACAGCTTGATGTCCCATTTCGTAGAACTTCCCTAGGACAAAGATCCTTCATGTATCGAGCTCCACTATGGCTAAATGAGATCCCTGCTGCAGCTCTTAATACAACAAATGTCTGGTCCTTTAAAAGAGAACTGAAGCAATACCTGCTGAACTCAAATGCCTGCAACTGCTTTACCTGAATCCATATCTTCAACTTGGATACCCCCCTCTTAAACACCTCCAACTCCCTTACCTGAGTCCATATCCTCAACCCAGATACCCCCCTCATCTGTCTGAGCTTTCCTCCTGTTTTACCTACCCTGGGCCCCCATTTGCCATCCCTTGCCACCCTCCCTCTCTAGCTCCCTCCAACTCTCTCCCCTCCATACTTCTCCAACACCTTCCCTTTCCACCCACTCTGCCCCCAAATATTCTCCTTCTCCCAATCCCTCTCTCTCTCTTTCTCTCTCCCCCCTCCCTCTCCTCTCTCTTTCTCTCTCTGTCTCTAATCTACTCCTCGTTCACACTCTCCCCCCTTTCTTTCTCCTACCCTTTTTGATACTCTACCTTGACTGGCCCCCAGGGCAGCTATGCCATATGATGCTAATTGGGAAACCTCGTTCGCACTCTCCCCCCCCTTTCTTTCTCCTACCCTTTCCGATACTCTACCTTGACAGGCCCCTCTGAGGCAGCTATGCAGTATGTTGCTAATTGGGAATCTCCTCCCACTGTTTAGTTTCAGTTGTCTAGGTTACTCAAATTTATTATTTATCTATTTTCTGTATTTCATAGCAATCTTATGTCTTGTGTTAACTGTCAAGTTTTTGTTATGTCTCTGCTGTTTTACATCCTGACTTGGAACCTTTGTAAAAGAGTGTATACTCAAATGTTATATCTGAATTACCAAATAAATAAACATGTGCTAGAGCCACAGATGACAAGACCTAATGTATGTGTCCTCGCCATGCACTATGACAGTAGGGATATCAAATACATCAGCAACCAATACTGAGGAGAAGCTGTGTGACTGGAATTATGTACTCCACAGAAATTGCAGTTTGTGATCAACACAATAAAGTACCATCACCTAAGGCAGACTTCCAATGATGTTCTCAGTTTTCACACTATCACAGATGTGTGACGACCAGTGGTGACATTCAGCAACATGCATGCCTACTGGCATGTAACTTGTGCAGCAGACAGAAAAACAAAACATTCAAGAGGTCCATATCAGCAACAAAACCATGTAGTCAAGCACAACAGTGAGTATACACTATGGCATTCAAGTATTGGGCAGTATTCCCCATTACAATCACCAGATGGTGAAGTGCATTGTGTTCTGCCCTTGGCTATTTTTACTCTGACATTCACCTCTGGGTGAGAGAGGACACAACTGTCACTCTCCCTTACTGTGTTCCCACCTGAAAATATCAGGCAATAAAGCAATTGGTGTGACACTGCTCAGAGTGGTACTGCCTAAGTAGAAGTGCCTTTTGAAAGCAATCTCTCTTGACCCTGCATCATCAATACACACAGTGCAGTGTAGCAGGGTCACACAGAAAAAGGACAGCAAGTGGGCACTGGCCAGAAAGAATAGTTGACTTCAGTGGAAGCCTAAAAATGTCATACTGTGTGACGTAGTCATGGACCACAGACAGGGGTGGAACAGCACCTCAAGGGGACAAGTCACTTGTCAGATAGAGTAATCGGCACAAGCAAGGGAAATGTGGTCACAGTACCGCCTACCAAAAATGATGGAATGCTATGTCATGGCACATAGTTACGGCATCATCAGAAGCAGTGACAAGAACAAAAGAGCAGCAAAAATGAGTATGCACAGCACAACCCTAACTGGAAAGGATCCACACAGTGACAGCAAACAAGTCTCACCATTCAGTGTTGCCAAGCCTATTAGCACTCCTGAAGCTGGCTCCACTGTCTTGACTCATTCTGCTGTCACTGTCACTGCTGATGTTCTCCTCAGTATTGGACAGATACGTGTCATCCCAGTATGGGTCTATAACTATCTCTGGATGCCAAACCATTTCACTGTCACTACAATTCTCACTAGTTCCATTGGACGACTGTTCACCTTCCAATGGAACATTACTCAAATCATTTACATCACCGACCTCCTCTCCCTGATTTACAATTTAAGCAGTCTTCATTTTCAATATTGACATGCAGGCACACTGAAGACTAGCGCTCCCTGTGATGACGTGTTACCTTACAGGTCAGGAAGCACAGGTGGATGCAGGCAGGGCTTCACAGTTCTGGGACTGATGACTAACCAATGAAAATAAAAACTTTTAGTTAGATTTCTTTTGAAAACAGAGGTTGCAGTTCTATTAGGGACCCCTCCAGCTACCGAACCCTGTAAGTGACCTCTGGATCTCGGTATATCTCTTCAAACTGGACTGTCTTTATTTTCTTGTATTGCAGTCACTGGGTTCAAACTGCAAGCTATGTCTTCAATTAGAGACTGGATCTACTGTTCATTTTCAGAAATTTTTGGGTGAGTGAGGATGTGTAAGGGGCTGTGAGGTAATGGTACTAGGTAGTAAGTTAAGGTGGGGTGAGGTTGGGGTGGGTGGGGGATCAGATCAGTGAGGGACTATTTTTTGTTCTTTTTTTTTTACAAATTAAAAAATCAATGAGGGATGGTTTTCTTTATTTCAGGGGAACTTTCCAACTATTTGCAGATGCTGCAGTGACATATTTATAGCTAAGTACATTACAGCAGCAAGTCACTGTTGCTACTGTAATGTACCTGCAGGATCGCTGCACTGTTTTCTATGGGGTTCCCCCCCTCCCTGAATCAAGTCTGACCTGAAGTTGATAATATTTAGTTATGGGGGGTGTGGGGGCAGAGCACACTGAATGAGGGAGTTTGGGGGCAAAGCCCCACATAAAAAACAGTTTCCTGATGGATTTTTTTTTACCATAACTTGTGGTCAACATAAATCCATCGCTGTAGTGTTACATCAAAAAATGTTGATGATGCCTTGTCATGGATCCTTTTCCAACACTTGGGATTGTGCACCCCAGTGTTAGACAACTGTTTGGCAAGAACTGGGGTGGGCACCTTGGTGCTGCCATGTAGATAATGGGAAAGGTGGATGGGCATCATGGAGGTTAGAGGTGAAGATAAGCAGTACTGGTGGTGAGCACCCGAGTTTGTTTATTAAAATTAAAAGTAAACATGGGAATGGGGGATGCAGGTGGTCTGGAGGGATGGGAGAAAGAAGCGGTACTGGTGTGGGGCACCACGCTAGATAGATAGATAGATAGATAGATAGATAGATAGATAGATAGATAGATAGATAGACAGACAGACAGACAGACACAGACATACAGACAGATATAAAGAGAGAGATAAAGAGAGACAGAGAGCATGTAGGAGATCACTGACTTTTTTGCTAAACCTTCAACAGGAACAAGCTGTTTCTACCCTGAAAGTTTTATGAAAAAAGTCTGCACCTCTAGGCAGTACGTGAGAGCATGAAAACCAAACAAGATGCTGTCACAAAACTTTTCATATCTTGAGACTGTGCCAGATTGAATGTGCATGCCAAATTTTGTACTAATTTGTCAAGCACTGCCAAGTCACTTAGGTGCAAATATTAGGTTTAAAATTAAACAGCCTACTCATATCTAACTAATGGGGTGCTTCCATGCCCTGTAATGTAATCATTGTAAAAACATGTATTAATGCAGCAATTAGGGTTCGCATTAACAAAAGCAGGGCAATTAGGGATTCCAGCCATATTACCCAATGTGCAACCCATTTGTGAGTTCTGAATGAGGGTTTTATTTGCATGTGTCATTGTTGTCTGATTCTTATAGGGTCACTTGATTCACAACCACTATTACTTTACTTTTGATAACTTATATTCTGGATAGTGCATTAAACTGGATTGTTTATGTAACTTGCCTGTGAATGGTGATTTCCAAAAAGTCTTCCTTGAGCTTGCCTAAATGCTCATTGCCAGGCTGGTGTTCTGCGTTTTAGCAGTTTAAATGTATTGCCAGAGAGTGCCTGTATAGCCTCTGTATACTGTCTCTTTAAGAGCTGCCTGGATTGCAGTCATAATTAATCTGAGAGGGAACTCTGTTAGAAGATGTACTTGTTTGTTAATCATTTATTAGAGTAGTAACAATATTGCAGTTTGTTCTAACCGGCCTTCATTGCAGCATGGACAATTCTGTTTGTTTCCATCATTCTTGGTCCTGGACTATCAGAATGGGCCAATCAGTACATTTGGGACTCTAAAATGGAGCCTGCCTACAGGGGCTTGGTGGGACCAAAACTTGTAGTAATTGTAGTTTTGGGCTTTTAGCGCCTAAAATAACCTGGAGGGGGGGCCCTTGTTGTGACTGACAGACAGATCAACCAACCAAACCTTTTGGATCTTGGGGAAGTTCCACAATGCTTGCAGTTTCAGTTAGATCTGAGTTGGGAAGTGAAGAAGTAACAGCTCGAGATAGTTCGAGCAGCAATCCACAGTGGAATCACATGAGAGAACTGTGAAAAGGCCTGAGTTTGGTCTGCATGCCTGCTTGCTGTTCCTGAGAGGGAACTTGTGCTTTTTTTGGACTCAATTCGAATTTGGAGAGCGAATAAAGCCACAGAATTGTGACCAGGCTTTAACCTGAACAAGACTAAAGATTTGCTGAATGCGATCAGCCTGTCAGGACTTCCAGCTTCTTTCAAACTCCTGAATTGTGCAGAGACTCTGTAATTGCAACCAGAGAGCCATTTGCCTGGTACGGTGGAATTTTCTTACATGTGAATGTGCTGTGTGCTTGTAGTGGGTAGTGATTTGGTTTCCCACTGTGCATCTGAACTATGCTGTGCTTGCTTAAGGCTGTATCCAGCTCCACGGACTGAATCCTTATCCATTTGCCTGGGCCCTGCTACTCTGACCCTGCCAGAATACCTGCTACGCAGAGAAAGTCATCGCCGAGAGACCAGCCAGGGAATCAGCCCCCTGCTCAATGCCTTGAACAGGAACGACACCTCTGTGATTCATGTGGGCCCTGCTTCTCCAGGCACTCCAGCTCAACAGCCTGCAGTCTCAATTTTGTCTGGCCTCTGTCCAGTATTGGGTACTGTGAGTAAACATCAGGGTAGCTCCCTACAACAATGGCAAAATCTAAAAGTGTTGTAATCTGATTGTCTTCTTGCCTTTTCTTTCATGAACTGAGCCCTCCAGCTCCAGATTACAAATAGTGTGTGTGTGCATGTTGCTTTCTTCCATCACAGGGCCCCAACCAGCTGCAATGTTCCTGGCTAGCCCACCGTTTTCCTACCTGGGTACCCAGAGTGTGTGACTGTGTAGGGACTCTTAACTGCATGCATGTCTGATTAATATAGCTTTTAAGCAAATCAACCTGATTATGCCACTCCCTTGTTCAAGTCCCCTGAATAAATCAGATTTAACTTTGTTTGCATTTAACCTGACTATAGTTCCAGTGTGTGCCAAAAATATTGTGCTGTTGTTATTTGCTGTGCTTAACCTTGTTTTACAGGGGGTCCCCAGGGTCAATCTAGAGGAACCAGCCCTGGTGGCAAGTGCAAACAGTGTGGGTAATCGCCTGGTGAATAAGGGTCATTGTGGAAGTAATTATTGTATATTGTTCAGGCCACTAGAAGGGGAAAAGGGAGGTTACAGTGTCCCAGAGGGCTGTGCCCAGCTTAGCTTGACCACTAACAACCCTGACCTCTGGGTGGAGGCACTGTTTCATTACCCAGGCCCCTTAACCTGCTACTAGCAAGGCAGGCAAGGTCAGTTGAGGTTACATCTTGGAGGCTCACCACTGGGATTTTGTGTCTTCTAATGGCCAAAATTATGAATTATTGTCAAACATAAATGGCTACCCCAACAGAAGTGGCTGTGCATCATTTGGTGGGGTGGTATACGGGGCAAGAGATTGACCCCCATAATGCTGTGCTAATACTGGCTATACCAATGGGCATTAGTAAGAACACTGCTGAAGGGACACTTTCTAAAGTGGAATGTTTGAAAAAAGCTGTAGTGGTGGTTGACAGGCTGATTTAACTGCTCAAACTCTCATGGCCTTGGTGGGGTGTAGCAATCCCCTGGACAGTTCAAAGGTGCCCCAGACTATCACTCCAGAAGGGCTCCCAGCCATCTGGAGAGTGATAACCAAAGATAGCAAGGATCACTTAGAGGATGATCCCCCACCGTTATCCGAGTCTTTTGAGGAGAAGTTTGTCAAGTTGTTACTGGAGGAGGGAAAAACTGTGGAGGAGTCAAAAAATGTATTCCTGTCACCTAGGAGTGTCACCTCCCCATTGTCCACACCCGCCCCAGCACCTGTTCTTTCACCAACTTCTGTATCTGCCTCTGAGCCAGCAAGTAGTCATGGCCCTTACTGCAAGCTCAAGGTATTCTCTGGCATCTGCCCTACTCCTAATGGGGAAGTCAACCTGGAGACCTGGATAGACTCTGCTGCTCTTGCAAGACAAGACTGGCAATGCTCAGAGGCCGAAAAAAGGGCCCGCCTTGGGGAAAACCTTCAGGGACCCGCCCTACGTACTTTTCGCTCCCTGAAGTCCTCTGACCCAGACGCCAAAGCCCAAGAGTACATAGTCGCCCTTGAAAATGTGTTTGGGGGCACCACTACTGTTGAGGCCTTGAAATGGAAACTTAAAGATATTAGACAACAGCCAAGGGAATTGTTATCTGTCTACATGAATTGATTAGAGGGAATCCTACAAACCATTTTTCGGAAAGGAGGCTGGGCCTCTGGTGAAGTGGATTGGGTAAGACTGGATCATATACTCTGCTCTGTCTGGCACTCCAGCTGGGTGTTGCTCAAATTGCAACTGCATCAAAGGAAATCTGGTCCCTTTCCCTTCCATGTATTGATGAAGGAGATATGGGAAGTTGAGGAGGAGGAAGGCTTTTCAGAGCCCTTGACAGTTGTAGTTGCTGCAACCCCTGCTCCAGGTGCAGGGTTAGTTGCTGATGGCCTGGAATCACTGCACTCACATGATGGAATCCAAGATCTAAATGTCAGCCCCGGGGGGCCCAACCAGAGAGAGGCTGCTATGGATGCTCCGCCATGGGATGAACTGCTGAGTGAGTTCAGAGAAATAAAAAACAGTCTCTTTATGAAGGCTGCTCCTGCGAATACAGGCCCTGATCCCTATCCAACTGCATCTACTATGGGGGTGGGGTGTACACCCAGGCATCTCCTACTGACAGCAGCTCAAAAATTGATGCCTTGACTCTGGAAGTGAGAGAATTGATGAGATGTCTCCAGATGCTCACCACGCCACAGACAGAGGTGGAACCAAGGTTTTCTGTTGGTAGTACCCCCGCCTCAGCTCCCAATGTGATGTCTTGGCCACATCAGACCCCAGAAAGCATATTTTGCCTTAATTGTGGGAAGGATGGGCACATGAAGAGAAAATGCCGGTCCCCAAAAGACCTAGATAAAGTTGTATACTGACTTCAAGGGGAGCTTCGGAAAGCAAGACCATGGCTGAGGAGTTCCGGAAATGACCGCAGTGCAGGATTGAGAATTCATAACTCAAATTTCTTTGTGGCTAAATCATCTATCCAGGACTCTGCTACTGCCTCTCCAGATTGGTCCAGAATAGTGGGCCCTTCGATGGAGACTTCTGTGACTGTCAATGGTATCCATGCTTGGGCTGTGCTCGATAGCAGCTCGCAAGTGAACATTGTATTCCAGAACTGGTATGACAAACACATATCTGATGTGCCACTAATCTCTGGAAGGTTTGCATGTGTGGGGCCTGAGTGACAAGTCTTATCCCTACCTAGGATATGTCCGGCACTGCTTGTCTTTCCCTGTGACTGTAACTGGTGTAGATGAACAAGTAGAGACACTAGCCCTGGTGTGCCCTCCTACAGGATTGTATGATGTGATTCCCTTGCTCATTGGAACCAACGCCCACGTGTTTGGAAGGCTAGCACAGTTGTGTCATGAAAACCAAGGGAAATGGACTGGGCTGGCAGTAAGAATCCAAGCCCAGATAAAGACAGCCTATGATCTGTAAAAACGGACTACCGAAGCCGACGGAGATGAGCCAGTTGGGATAGTGTGGAAGAAAAATCCTGATTATCTGGTACTCCCTCCCAATGCTCAGTATGCCATTCAGGGAGAGTTGTGTATTAGAAAGGAAGTGAAAAATAAAATATTAATGTTGGATATACCAGGTGATGGAAAGCTGCCGGAGGGATTATTGCTTAAACCCAGCATTTTGCTGCCCGTACCCATGCCTATGCATGATGAGTGATGGTCCTGATTCAGAATGTGTCAGATCGGGAGGTCCAGTTGAACAGAGAGTGCACCCTAGCTACAGTACACTGTGCAGACACTGCTGTATTATCCAGCAACAAGTACTTTGGTGAAAATGAAAGAGTGACCCCGGACTTATTCGACTTTGGTGATTCCCCATTGCCAGCTGAATGGAAGGCTAGAATTAGCAAGAAACTCACCCAGAGTGACCAAGTGTTTTCATTAAAAGAATGGGATGTGGGGTGTGTCCAGGGTGCAGAGCATCACATATGCCTGTATGATGACCGGCCATTTCAAGAGAGACCTGATGCCTCACCCCAGCAGACACAGATGATGTTAGGAGGCACCTGCAGGAAATGCTCGCTGCTGGCATTATACAAGAATAAAGGGTCCATATGCCTCTCCCATTGTGGTTGTGCATAAGCAGAATGGGCCTATGAGGATGTGTGTTGATTATCTAACCCTGAATCAGCGGACCATCCCAGATCAGTACACCATGTCCCGTATTCAAGATACGCTGGATTGCTTGAATGGGAGCAAATGGTTCTTGGTATTGGATCTCGGCAGTGGATATTACCAGATTCTGATGGCCTCAGAAGACCATGAGAAAACAGCCTTCATCTGTCCTTTGGGGTTCTATGAATTCCTGAGAATGCCACAGGGGATCTCAGGCACCCTGGCCACCTTTCAGTGACTGATGCAACGTGCGGTGGGACATATGAACCTGGTGGAATGTCTAGTGTACCTAGATGATGTCATTGTGTTCAGACACACATTACAGGAGCATGAGACCCAACTGTTTAAAGTGCTGGACTGATTGGAAGACTTAGGTCCTCAAGCTGTCCATCGATAAGTGCCAGTTTTCTCAAACCTCTGTGAAGTATGTTGGACACATAGTATCTGCAGAAGGAATAGAGACGATCCCAGTAAGGTTGAGTCACTGACTACTTGGCCCCAGGCCCATAACTTGAAAGAACTACACTTTCTGGGGTTCTGTTGCTACAACTGCAGGTTCATAAAAGACTATTCAAAGGTGATTCACCCGCTCCTGAATCTTACCCAGGGTTACCCCACTACCAGCTGTAAATACAAGAAAGGGGCTGTCAAAGAACCAGAGAAAGTGTACATCTGCACAGGTGAACCTTTTGGGCCCCGCTGGACACCCGAATGTGAAGCAGCCTTCCACAAAGTCATATACCAGCTCACCCATGCCCCCATCCTCACCTATGCTGACCCTACCAAGCCCTATGTGCTGCATACAGATGCTAGTCTGCAGGGCATAAGAGCTGTGCTGTATCAAGACCATGAGTATGGTGTGAGACCGGTGGCTTTCACCAGCAGGAGTTTGACCCCGTTGGAGCGAAACTACCCTGTTCACAAGCTGGAGTTTCTTGCCCTAAAATGGGCCATCATTGATCAGTTTCATGAGTACCTCTATGGGGCAAAGATATTGATGAAGACTAGCAATAACCCATTGACCTATGTACAGACTTCAGCTAAGTTTGATGCCACTGGGCACTGGTGGCTCTCTGCCTTATCAACCTATGATTATGCTGTCAAATACAGACCAGGACCGAATCATATTGATGCTGACACCCTGTCATGAAGGCCAGTCTCCAAGAGTGATTGGGTCAGGTTGTCTGAACCTGACATCTGAGCATTGTGACAAAAGTTTGATAAAGATGAACAGATGTCTACGGACGCAGTGGACTGTTTAGTAGATTGCTTGGGCCCTCCTGATACCTGCATACCAGCTGCCTATTGTCATTTCTCTGCTCTAGATATTAGTGCACTACCTCAACTTTACAATGACAGTATTCAGTGGGCTTAATCCCAAGATCCTATGATTCAACTCCCCCTTGATGCCCTGTGTGTGGGGAAAGATGTGTCTAAGTTGCATTCCTTTGACTTATGAACTGCCCTATTGTTTAAGGAAGGCCCCAGGTTGAAGTTACTCAATCAACTGTTTTACAGAGAAATTGAGGATCATAGTGATCAAGTAGACAAGCAACAATTGGTCCTGCCCACAGCCTTTAAACACTTGGTACTGAGGTCTCTCCACAATCACATGGGGCACCTCGATATGGAAAGGACTCTCGACCTGTTACGATCTCGATTCTACTGGCACAAGATGGGGGCCGATGCTGAGCACGATGTACAGACCTGCAGTCGTTGCCTGCAAAGGAAAGCCCTGCCTCAAAGGGCTTCCCCCCTTGTCAATATTACTACCAGCACCCCCATGGAACTGATCTTCATAGACTTTTTGTGTTTAGAACCTGATCAGCAGAATACTGGCAATATGTTAGTGGTTACAGATCATTTCACATGGTATGCACAAGCTTTTCCAAGTAAAGATCAAAAGGCCTCTACCATGGCCAAGGTACTAGTGGAAAATTTCTTTTTCCATTATGGTGCCCCCCCCCAGCATATCCTCTCTAACCAAGGCAGAGACTTTGAAAGTCGGCTAATCAAAGAAATGTTCTCTCTGTGGGGGGTGCGGAAGTAAAGAACCACCCCTATCACCCACAGGGGGACCCTCAACCAGAACATTTTTGCTGTACCCTTCTAGACATGCTGGGCACCCTCCACCCAAAAGACAAGCATAAGTGGAGCCAGCAGATTAGAACCTTGGTACACGCATACAATTGCACCAAAAATTATGCTACTGGGTTCTCCCCCTACCACCTCATGTTTGGGAGGAAGGCCCGCCTGCCAGTTGATGTTTGTTTTGAAGTCTCTCCAGATGGAGTCTGAGCTGAAAACTACCTTCAGTATGTACAGAAACTAAAAGCTCCATTGGACCATGCATATCAACTGGCCCAGACAATGGCCGCTAAAAAGAAATCTTGGCAACAAAGAGAGGCACGACAAGTAAGTAAAGGATCAAGAGCTACGGCCCGGAGACCGTGTGTTGTTATGCAACATGGGACTACATGGCAAGCACAAAATTGCTGATAGGTGGCACCATCTTCCTCATGTAGTAGTTGGAAAGTTGGATGATCTACTAGTATACAAGGTACACACAGAGAATAACTCCAAAGCTGACAAGACTATGCACTGTAACCACTTGCTGTCTATCGTCCAAGTTATTATTGAAGCTAAGCCAGCAGACATTGCCTCCCCTGGGCTGGTGACTTATGCTGCTGCAAAAAAGAGGCAGAGTCAACCTATCCCCATAATTACAGAGTTAAGGTTTCCCCCACAGCAGGCCCAGAATGATAGTGACTGTTAGTCCACCTCTGATGATAGTGAGTGTGACAATGCCTATTACCACTCCTATGAATTGAGTCAGCTGTCTCAGGGTAACCCTATGACTAATTGTGGGGATGAAGCTGGGTCTTCTGGACTGCCTAACCCCCCAGCTTCATCCTTGGAACCAATGCTCCCTGAAAGTGAGGTGCAAAGCATCACATCTGAGGTTGTGGATTCTCTGTGTTTTGTGGAACTGGGTGAATTGCCTGAAGAAGGGTCTGATGTTCTGAGTCTCCCTGGTGACACATCAGAACTTGAATAACAATATGAGAGTGCTGACAGCCCCCCCCTTCAGTGCCACAAAGCCCAATTGTGCCAGAACCTTATCTAAATGAGCCAAGTGTTGAGGAAACAGAGCCTACAGAGCAAGGAGCTGACAGTGTTCCCAGTTTGGACATTCCAATCCATGCAGAGGCACCCCTCACAAATGACAAAATCTCCAAAGTTAATGCTAAAAGTACAGAGACTGTGGCTGTTCCCCCAGAAAGACTGGCCAAGCTGTCAAGCCAGTATCGCTCTTCAGTTATTATTCTCCCTGGAGGCCAGTGGCTTTGCCTTTCAATGTGGTTCACAAAGGTGTTTATATTTCTCAGAGCTCACTACCCAAACTGAGCTTAATGGCCAATTCCAGGTTAATTGTTCTTCCTTCTCAGTATGGTGCCCCTTCCCTATTCAGCCCCAAGTTAGCTGACAGGGAAGGGCCCCCCTACATTGTTTAATGTACAGGAAGTTATAATATGAATCAGTATTGTGATGTCACAAGTATGTTAATCATAGTGGAGTCAGTATTACCTGTATGAAACATGCATAAGTATTGTCCTTATGGATATGGTATCATGAAGTGTAGTGAATATGTATAGTAAAGTAATAAGTTTATGTGAATTAATGCATGATGGTACAGACTTGACACGGATGACAAGTTTTCTCCAGTCAGGGAAAGGTGTAACCCCTCTACAAATGGGGGTTTCCAAAAAGTCTTCCTTGAGCTTGCCTAAATGCTCACTGCCAGGCTGGTGTTCTGCATTTTAGCAGTTTAAATGTAATGCTAGAGAGTGCCTGTATAACCTCTGTGTACTGTCTTTTTAAGAGCTGCCTGGATTGCAGTCATAACTGATCTGAGAGGGAGCTCAGTTAGAAGATGTACGTGTTTGCTTATCATTTACTAGAGTAGTAACAATATTGCAGTTTGTTCTGACTTGCCTTCTTTGCAACATGGACAGTTCTGTTTGTTTCCATCACCTTGGTCCTGGACTGTCAGAATGGACCAATCAGTACATTTGGGACTCTAAAATGGAGCCTGTCTACAGGGGCTTGGTGGGGCCAAAACTTGTAGGAATTGTAGTTTTGGGCTTTTGATGCCTAAAATAACCAGGAGGGGGAGCCCTTGTTGTGACTGACAGACAGATCAGCCAACCAAACCTTTTGGATCTTGGGGAAGGCCCACACTGCTTGCAGTTTCAGTTAGATCTGAGTTGGGAAGTGAAGAAGTAACAGCTAGAGATATTTTGAGCAGCAATCCACAGTGGATTCACATGGGAGAACTGTGGAAAGGCCTGAGTTTGGCCTGCATGCCTGCCTGCTGTTTCTGAGAGGGAACTTGTGCTTTTTTTGGACTGAATCTGAATTTGGAGAGCGAATTAAGCCACGGAATTGTGACCAGACTTTAACATGAAGAAGTCCAGAGATTTTCTGAATGCGATCAGCCTGTCAGGACTTCCAGCTTCCTCTGAACTCCTGGATTGTGTAGAGGCTCTGTAATTGTGACCGGAGAGCCATTTGCCTGGTACAGTGGAATTTTCTTACATGTGAATATGCTGTGTGCTTATAGTGGGTCATGATTTGATTCCCCACTGTGTGTCTGAACTGTGTTTTGCTTGCTGGAGGCTGCATCCAACTCCACCTACTGAATCTGTATCAATTTCCATTTGCCTGGGCCCTGCTACACTGGCCCAGCCAGACTACCTGTTATACAGAGAAAGTCATCGATGAGAGACTGGTGTGGGGATCAGCCCCCTGCTCAATGCCTTGAACAGGAACGACACCTCAGTGATTTGTGTGGGCCCTGCTTCTCTAGACACTCCAGTTCAACAGCCTGCAGTCTCAATTTCATCCTGCCTCTGTCCAGTATTGGGTATCGTGAGTAAATATCAGGGTAGCTCTCTGCAACAACAGCTAAATCTAAAAGTGTTGTCATCTGATTGTCCAGTTGCCTTTTCTTTCATGAATTGAGCCCTCCGCCTCCAGATTACAAATACTGTGCGTTGTGCATGTTGCTTTCTTCCGTCACAGAGCCCCAACCAGCTACAACGTTCCTGGCTTGCCCTCCGTTTTCCTACCTGGGTACCCAGAGTGTGTGACTGTGTAGGGACTCTGAACTGCATGCATAACTGTCTGATTAATATAGCGTTTAAGCAAATCAACCTGATTACACCCCTCCCTTGTTCAAGTCCCCTGAATAAATCACATTTAACTTTGTTTGCATTTAATCTGACTGTGGTTCAAGTGTGTGCCAAAAGTATTGTACTGTTGCTATTTGCTGTGCTTAACCTTGTTTTAAAGGGGGTTCCCAGGGTCAAGTTAGAGGAACCGGCCCTGGTGGTAAGTTCAAACAGTGTCATTGTGAAAGTAATTACTGTATATTGTTCAGGCCACTAGGAGGGAAAGAGTTGGGGTTACAGTGTCCCGGAGGGCTGTGCCCAGGTTAGCTTTACCACTAATGACCCTGACTTCTGGGTGGAGGCACCCATTTCATTACCTAGGCCCCTTAACCTGCTACTAGCCAAGCAAGCAGGGGTAGTAGCCCTTGGGATAGTGCCACCTAGGGGTTACATTTATAAAGTCCAAGAATAGATAGGTATTGTTTTTATAACATCAATGAGGAAAAGTATTTCCTTTTATTTAATGTTGCATATACATCAAAATGAGAGGTCAATGTGTTTTGTTGCTGCTGAAAGGCTGCTATTCTCAGTCGCTTTTGTATTATCTTGTCTGATGGACAGTAAATTGTTGCATCTTCTTCACCATTCTTTCATAGCTGGGATCCTCCTGACGTGCCAGAAGCCTTCAAGGTGATGATGGAACACTGATTCATTCAAGGGTAAATTCAATTTATTTCTAGTTCATTTTGAAACCATCTCCATGTAACCTATTATGTCAATTGGGATGATCATAGTGTTAGCAGTTTTGTGTTCATTCTTTGCATCGTCATTAATGTCATACAGTATGTGGCAAACTATACTATACAAAGAGAAAAATAAAGTCATAGTCTGATTTGCTTACGAATATTCTATGTCCCTAGATTATTTGCTGGAAACCTGAGACTGAAGCCTCATCACATATTCAGTTTGACATTTTGGATTTTTTTATATCCATTTAACAAGCAGGTCTACAAATTCAAAACCCATGGTTTACAAGATGTTGAAGTTTTCATTTTCATTTAATTTATTTTTTATTCTTGTAGGCCTGAAGAGCGTAAATGCCCATTTTCACAGGCAACAAGTAACAAACAGAAGATACATATACTGCATAAACTTAACATAAAATACAAAAAAATACAGCAATACAATGTACAAAAAACTCTACATATACTCTATATTGCAAAAACATTCCTATTTATCCTTCAAAAAGGAAGTCATTTCTTTTTAAATTGAAGACTGTTCTACAAAGTTTATTTATGTACACATGTACGTATGTATTCATTTTTATTTATTTATTTATTTTTTGTTGACTGGGTAAGTGCACTAGACAAATCCTGCCTTTTTTCAGGCACGACCCGGGGGAGGGGGATACAGATGAATGCCAGCTGACCATGAACCAGATTAAGCTGTTGGTGGTATTTTTAGTGAATGAGGGAAATTTGGCCAGGACACCGGGGAAATTCCCTTACTGTGTTGCTGCCAGTAAGGGGAAAGGCCATTGTCAGGATGGCCAGTCTGAGTGCAACGCCGCAGGAGGAGGACGTCTGTCTGGTGGGAGAGCTTGCCTCTGCTCTCACCCTTTGCAATGCAGAGGCTTCCAGTTTACAGTCGGTGGAAGTAGATTATGACTTAGAATTTCATGATGCGTCTGTTTCTTTGGATGTTTTGGGCACTTTATGTGTGAAATCAGTGGATTGCAATGCTACTAGTAACCCTGTTTGTCTGAAGGATTTACCATCTGTAGTAGCAGCAGGACGTGTCGCTACACACCCACTGTCGATTTCAATTCCCCCTGTCAGCAGGACGGCGGCTGCTGTCATTCCTACAGAAGAAACTACAGTAATGGGAGGGCCCGCAGAGAGCAGTGAGTGTATTCTTTCCTCTACCAGCAATGTTTGTCATATTCATGACTCCCCTATGGTTCTACAGGCTGGCAGTGTTACTGCAAACCCTTGCAGCTGCCTGAAGCCTTCAGGGGATTTGTTACACCCTACAAAACTGTCAGTGTTGCATGTCACAACGACAGACCTTGAGACTCGCCCTCTCGCACTGCAAATTCAGCCGAAGGTGGATGTAATCATAATGGGAGGGGCAGCTCAGTGCATGGAACTTTTCTCCGACAGCTGCAAATGCAACGCGGTGCACATTACTATGGTTACTGGGGCAGCTGACGGTTCTAAAGAATGCAGAAAGGTGCAGCTTAGTAAACCCCCCATTACATCTGTACAAAGTGATTTAACTACTGCATCTCAGGCTGGCAATCTTCACGCTAGTTATAGCGAGTGCCTACAGCCTGCAACATCAATGACTATGCCTTTGAAAATTGCTCCCGTTTCTCTTTGCATGTTGCAACGACAGACCTTGAGACTCGCCCTCTCGCACTGCAAATTCAGCATGGAGGGCCTCTTGGACAGACCTTTTCTAATGAGTCGCCACTGCTCAGTAAGGTGGCAGGCTTTTTGTTTAAACAGCCTGAGTCTCAAGTTCAGCCTAGCGTGGTTTATCAGTCCACAGCAGTCTCCCAAGCCGGGGTGACTGAATTCTTTTTTCCTGGCTCTCTTTCTAAGCCTCAAGTTACTACACCAGGAAACATTGAGGGGTCAAGGGCTTTGCTCCCTATTTCAGGGGACAGCCCTGGAGATTGGTCACCAGGCACAGCCCTTAAAGGGGCAGGATGGAAACAGGCCTCCACAGGCGTATGGACGCCTGATCCAGCCTGGGACACAGATTTTGCATTAGCTCAACATTCCCCAAAGTGGAAACCTGACTTACCACTTTTGATTTCTACTGAAGGCTCTGAGGGGGAAATTGATTTGGCTTCTTCAGTTCCTACCTTTCCTACTACTATGGCTCCTAAAGAACAGTCTCCCCCGCCTGCTCCCCAAAAATCCATTCCTGATCCTCCACTTGTGGACACACTTGCATCCATTCAGAATCCTTCCTTTGTAAAACCCCCACAGCAGAAACCTTTGATGTCTGACTTATTTTCCTCAGCAAAAAGGGAAGCAGCTCCTCGTAGAAATGCTGTTCGCATTCGCTAAAAAGGGGGTCTGGAGAACAGGCTGAACAGATATTATGTGGGGAACACTTTATTAAAGGAGTCACTCTGTTTTACCCCAATGATGTTTTTGCTTTTATTAACATTTCTGGAGAGGACAACTACGATATTAGCTTTCAGACATCCCATGCTTTGGATTTGTTCTGGGAGCGGTATGGCCAAGTGAAGTTTTCTCCTATATGGGCCCTCTTTTTGGTAATACCTCTAACTAAACCATTAATTAAGTTTGTTACAGAAATGTTTAGGAATGAGGGGGTCCATATAGAGGATATTACCTGTTGGCTATCCCATAAATGCGAGGTTTTGAGTGCTCCTGATCCCATCTTGGATTCTGAGCAATTTTGGACTGGGGATGGAAGTACAAAGTGAAACTAAGGTAATCTGATTCAGGGGTGGAACATATCCCCAATTCCTTTTTGTTAGGTAGGGATAGGGGTGTTTGTTTTTATGGAGGGCAACCAAGGGCCTGCTATAAATGCGGTTCTAGGACACATCTTTCTAGCGTTTGTGGTCAGCCATGTTGTGATAATTGTGGGGAGGTGGGGCACGTAACAATGCAAAGTGCAAATCATTCGAGGTGTGATCTTTGTGAGGAGTATGGCCATGTTTTCCAAGAGTGTCCTTGGGTGGACAAAAATAAAGCATCTTGTATAAGCCCAGTCCACTTGATACAGAAGGCCCAGATGCTGCTAACTCCCCACCTCCTCCCCGTCCTGCCCATCCTCACCCTCTTCGCCGATTATCACCAAAGAACAGATACAGATTAATCACCCAGATCCTGCTGTTAGGGTTTCTTCTTCTGAGCCTGATAAGGTAGCACAAACTACTTGCTCAGGCCATCTTAAGGATAAGAAGCCCGGCAAGGGTCCCCCGGGCATTTTGGAACTCCCTCCAGTCTGCTACACTGATGCTGTTCCTGGTGCTCCTGAGACAAGCATCAAAGTTTTGGCCCCGGGCTCACCACTACCACAACGTAGATCTGCCAGAAATGTGCAGCCTAAATCTCCACCTTCTGTCCCTGCTGTAGAGACTAGTAACTCTTATGCAGCATTGTTTACCCCATGAGGTGATACAGAAATGGAGTTGGGAGATTCAGACTCCCAGAAATCTTCTTTGTCTACCATTTCACAATCAATTGACAATTATAAGGAGAAAAAAAAGAAAAAAAAAAAGAAATGATAGTTGAGTTTTTGCAGTATCTGATTTATCATGCAGTTGTGTTGGGGCTCTTTAAATGTCCATAGCTTGCTGAACACAGTCAAAAGGCAAGCACTGTTCCATTATGTTCATGAGCAGAATATTTCAGTTTGTTATCTACAAGAAACTTGGCTGCACTTTGTTGAGCAATTAACCTCTTTTAAGCGGGATTGGGTTTGGAGGGCATCTTATTGGTCTTTTGGTATGGATAAGGCAGATGGGGTAGGCATTTTGTTTAATTCCTTTTCTTTCTCTCTACATAATTTGATTGATTTAATACCGGGTAGAGTTTTAATAATAGATGGGGAATGGCATGGCGTGTGTTATTGTTTTATTAATATATATAATCCCCAGTCGAAGGCAGATAGAGTGGCCTGTTTGAAGGCTGTTCAACCCTTTTTAGCGACATCAGTCAGGGTGCTTTGTGGTCGAGACTTTAATTGCTCAATTATTGACTCACCTAAACAGAAAAATAAAAAAGTTTATTGTGATTCCCATGCACTAGCACATATTATTAAGGTAGCAGACCTGTGTAATTGCATGTCTTATGCAGATCATGGGGCACATTATTCCTATGTGAGAGGGAAATTTCATTCCTTAATAGACTATATGTTAGTTTCCCCTTCCGTACAGGTAAGCTCCTTCAGGATGGTTCCTAGAGAATTTTCTGATCACTCCCTTTTGTTATGTTATCTGCCTTTAATTGGTCTCCCAGGATATCGGCAGGTACGATGGAAATTAAATGCTTCCAGTCTGGAGTTTCCATACATGCAGTCAGGGGGCTAAATTTATTTTACAAGCTAGACTATTGGTGGTTTTTCTTTATTCTGACGTTGGGGATTGGTGGAGGCAGACTAAGTCAGACTTGCGCACTTGGTTTAAAAAACAAGGAAGTAAGACTAAAAACCATAAATTCTTGAAATATTTATCTCTGAGACAACAGTTTCAGAGACTCATGACATTGGCACATGGTTCTCGGTATGATTATTCTGCACAAATAAATAATCTTAAAAGTGAGATGAAAGCCTTCCAGTATGACAAGGCTAAGACACTGCAAGCTATTCTCACTAATGGGACAAGGAAATCTCCTATTGGGGATCCTTTTGAAATTTGTAAAACTTTGAAAGATTCTTCTACTATGGATTCATTACAACAAACTGATGGGTCTATAATTACCTCAAGCATGCAAATAAGGGATTTAATTATAGGTCATTATCAATCACTGGAACCCTCCCTTCCTGTTTCAGAGGAATCTATGCTTTCCTATTTAAATTTCATTAATGTTCCTTCAAGGGCAAAAGAGACCTTAGCATTATTGGAGCCCATTTCTCAAATGGAAATTCAGGCTGTCATTCAGAAACTAAAATCAAACATTTCCCCTGGAACAGATGGTCTTTCAAATAACCTGTATAATGCCTTTTCTGTGGAGTTGAGTCAATGTTTGTTTTTTTTGTTTCAATATTTCAGCAAAAGTTCCACCATTTTTTTATTCTTTTTCTGAGGGTTTATTGATTCATTTATTTAAATCAGGGGATAAATGGAACATTAAGAATTGGCAGCCTATTACATTGTTAAATTCTGATTATAAAATTTTTACAAGTATTTTGAATACCAGATTGAAACATTTATGCTAGACTGGTGATATCTCCTTATCAATTGTGTGGGATTCCAGAGAAAAAATTCAATCCGCTTTAATGATTATACATGATGTCATTGAACATTTACCTTTACCCGGTACTTCTGGTTGTATGGTGGAGGCTGATTTTGAGAAAGCTTTCGATAGGGTGCATTTACCCTTTTTGTTCTTAGTTTTAGAATGGTATGGAGATCTGAGTCAATTTGTTAATTTAATTAAAATGATTTATGAATATAATATGTTTTTTCCCTTTTTAAAAGATAATAAGGTTCAAAGCTTTTGTTTAAGGACTGGGGTGCATCAGGGATACCCATTGAGTCCTCTTCTTTATATTTTTTCATTAAATCCCTTGTTGCAATATGTAATCACCTATCAGTGTTAGGTTGGAATTCCAGATAGGGTTTCTAGAGATCAACATTTGATGTTACAGGCTTATGCAGATGACCTATTAATTTATTTTTCTAGTCAGTCTGAGGTGTACAAATTTTTGGTGGCTTTTGACACTTATGCAACATATTCTAATGCCAAGTTGAATATTCACAAAACTAAAGGGTTATTTCTTGGAGCGATAGGCCCAGTTGATATGACACAGGAGGGTATCTTTTTTTCTCGATCCCCACTTAAGATTTTGGGTATCCTATTTGGGACCCAGAATCTGCCAGTAGAAAACTGGGATTCAGTGCTTCAGGTGGTTGAGGCTAAAGTTAATCGATGGAAGCACTGGAAATTTTCAAAATTGAAACGTGTTCATATTATTAAACAGTTTTTGGTACCCAGTTTACAGCATGTAGCCATGATTTTTCCCCTTCCTGTTCATTTGGAAACCAGAGTATATAGTTTGTTTTTCCAGATGTTATGGAGCAACCACCTAAACCCAGTAAAATGATGTTATACTTATTTAAGCACAAAATCAGGAGGTCTAGGGATGGCAGATCCAGTTGTGTTTTTACATTCTCTGTTCATTATGTGTTCCATTAAGTGTGGGTTGACCCCATCTGAAGATATTGGGACAAGATGGATTGTCCGGGTTTTGGGCAAATATCTTGCCACTTGGCATAATTTAGCTCCTAAATTAAATCCTCATGTACATGTCCCACTATACTTTCGACCGACTGTCCAAAAATTATATAAATGGAATATTATTAAAGAAACTATACTGAATAATAAGGTGAAGGGATTTTACTCACTGATAATGGGGCAGTTACATCCACGGGACCCATGCTTTAAAAATTGCCTGTCTACCCGGAATCCTAAGGTCTTGGCTCAATTAAATAATAACAGATTGCCTCAGTTTCCATGGGAAGTCCAATGGTTGACTTTTTATGGTAGATTGAATGTTCGGGGGAATGCCAAATATAAAGTAGTGGAAGAAAGGAATTGTCCTTACCTAGAGTGTATTAATGTTGAGGAAACAATGGAGCATTTTTTTTTGCAGTGCTCCTATTCAAAGGGGTTGTGGGCTTTTTGGCAACCCTATGGGGTTTTAAATGGCTTACTTTTATTTCTTATGACATACTGATCCTTTGAATATATCCTGCAACTTTCTCCCATTTTCATCATGAGACTTTATCTTTGTTTTTTTGTTGTTTAAGATATTATTTGTGGCAAGCTAGGTGTCAATGGGTTCTCTATCAAAGGAAAATGCCATATTATTGTTTTAGTATTTTAGTTTCAAATGAGCATTCTAGAATATATTCTCAGGATGCACGGAAAGTTGCTCTTGTTGAGCTGCAAAAGTGGTGGAAAGGGTTCCTTCACTTTATAAAGTTTAAGTAATTTAGGAATGTGATTTCTTTCTTTTTCTTCCCGTCTTTTTATTTTCCTCTCTTTCTTTTGATTACTGTTGTTATTATTGGCATCTTTTGTTTTTCATTTCCTTTGTATACTGATTGGATTCTCTGTGTTGTTTCTATGTTATTATTACATAAAAACTCCCCTACTCTTTTCGATAAGTGCCATGGGATCTTTAACATCCACCTGAACTACCACCAATCCAGACAGATGGGACCTCGGTTTAACGTCTCATCTGAAAGACGGCACCTCAGAAATGCAGCACCCCTCTCATGCTGCTTTACAGTGTTAGTACTGGGATATTAAAAAGCCCCTGACACCATTGTGACAACTTTGAGAAAATGAAATGTTTAGCACAAGTCAGCTTATATTTTAATATTGTTTCTGTATTTCTCATTCTTCTTTCTTACTAAGGACATTTGCATGTAAACAGGATCGCTGCCTTATCTGTTCTGGCTGCGTGCCTACATCTGACATCACAGTTCTGTTTATGATATCCCAATCTGTTGCTGTGGGGATACTTATGATGCCATAAATGGGAGATTGTTTATTTTATGTATTAATTTATTTAAAAGTTGATAACCAGGAAAAGCACCATGAACACATACTCATTTCCAACTGCAACCTGGATTATGATGTCATATGTAGGACAGCAGAAAGAGCAGATAAAGTCTAAGGGACAGTAAGCCTCTTTCATACAGCTGTTCTCAGTAATAAAGAAAAAAGGTAAATAATTATAGAAAATGCATGAAATATAAATTGAACTGTATAAATCTCACATTTTTTCCAAGTTTTTCTAACAGTGTCAGGGGCTCTTTAACCCAAGTGTCAGATGTAGGAACTGAACCCACAGCCTTCTGATCTCCCGGCTTCAGAGGCGAGTGTGTTACCTACTGAGCCACTGACACTGATACACTGATGTACGTATGTATGTATGTCTGTCTGTGTGTATGTATGTATTTATTTTTTTAATTTTTAATATATTTATTTATTTCAAAACTGGTGATCAGGAAAGGCAAAGTGAGCTGAGTCATGCTTCCAGGTATGACTTGGAGGAAGGGAGTAGGGGATACAACGTACATAGCTGGAGAGAGGCTAATAGGTAGGGGAGAATAAATAAAGTTCGAAAAAAACAAGAAAAAAAACTGATGGGAGGTGATAAGAAGGGCTGATTGCCCAACAGTGGAGCTGGGATGAGGAATGACAAAGGTGCAAGGATCACTGGCATAGAGGGAAAAGGAAGCACAGGGGACAAAGGAGAGGACAAATGAGCAATAAGAGGGAAGGGATCAAACTAGTACAATATTTGGAAATAAATGAGATACAATGGATCTGACTATGTGAGGGTAGAGGGAGAATGAATATTGAGGAGCATAGAGAGAAATGTTGAGTGTAAAGAGGGGAGTTGCTAGCAGAGCAGTAGAAGGAGTTGCAGAGGTTATCCAGTGTGACCAAGGAAGTTGTGGGGTGGTGCCATAGACCCCATCCACAATGTCACAGACTGGGGCCACCGTTTTTTTAACAAGCTCACAGCCGATGTATGGAGACAGTCTTTAATGTAGTACAAGGCACCAAGTTTAGGGCAGAGCTTTGCGTGGATGGTATCAATGTGGGCAAAAAAAAACAAGCTTGATGTCTAGCCATACACTGAGGTACCTGAAGGACTGGACCACTTTTAGTGAGTTGCCATCCAAGGTGGTGAAAATGGGCAGAGTTAGGAGTCTGACCAATTTCTGGCTGGTGTCAAAGGTCATAGAACACTTTTTTGTGTCGAGCCGGAGTAGGTTTGATTGGAACCAAAGCAGAACATTGTGGAAGTCTTGATGACTGTGTCATCTGCAGACATTTAAATATTAAGTTAGCACTGGCCAGGGTGTGGTCATTAAGGAAGATGGAGAAGAGAATGGTGCCCAGAATAGAGCCCTGTGGTACTCCCAGCTGGATTAGAACAGGATAAGACAGGGTGCTACCAATCTGGACTGGCTGTATACAGCTTGTGTGGTAAAAATGGAGTCAGTCAACCCTCAGGAGAGGCCAGCAGAACTCAGTATATGCAGGGAGAATGAGTGGGACACTGAGTCAAAGATCTTAACCAGATTGATGAGGATGGCAGCTGTGATGTGCCCCTCTTCTATAACTGAGAATATAGTATCAATTACCTGCAACAGTGAGGAAACAGAAGAGTGATGCTTCCAAAAGTCAGACTGGAATGGGGAGAGGAAATTGGTTGAGGGTAGGAACTCATAGACTCAGGTATAGACAAGCCTCTGTTGCAACATAGCAAGAGAATAGAGGAGAGAAACTGGCCAGAAGTTACTTGGTGAGGAATACTACCCCCCCCCATTGTGGAGTGGAAGAACTTTGGCCAGCTTCCAGGACTGAGAGACAGCATGAGGGAGGAGGAGAGGCTGGAGTAGGTGAGTCAGAGGTGCTGCTATAGCAGGAGTGGAGACATGGACTTGTTTAGGATCCAGCCCACAAGGGCTGTATTTGCACAGGTTGTGGAATAAGGGGCAGTTTAGGTTTCCTGGGTAGTAAGGGGGGGAAACTAAGTGAAAGGAGAGGAGGAGGGAGGAGGGGGGAATGTGGAGGAATGGGGATGTCGGAGGGTGAGCAGAAGGAAGAAAACAAGTGGTGAAAAATTCTTTGGAGTGAGCAGCAACACAGAAAGGGTTAGACACTGCTGAACCATTTACCTGAAGGATCAGAGGGGTGGACTGGGTGGAAGGGTCAGAGGATGTGAATTACCTTCAAGAACTTTGAGGGGACATTAAGGATGTTCTCTTAACAATCACTCCTATGTCTGTTTTACCACTTTCCTTTCCATGAATATTATGTCTACATGGTGCATGCAGTAGTATTTAGTTACTACCTACAATATATGTGCATTCATCAAAATGAAATTAGAACTTGTGCATGTGTCTGTCTGCATATATATAAAATTACTATACTACATGCTTGGAATGTGGTATGAACATGCGAACATACAAATGTGTCAGCAGAAACAGACCACCCAGTCTATCTAAGTTTTCTCAAGTGTGCAACCAACACCTCTAGTTTGCAACTGCCCCACCCCCCCCTTTGTCATCCCACTGCCACCCCCACCCTCACTCTCCCCTGTTCCCTGTCCCATGCCCTTTTGAAGCTGTTCACAGATATACATGATAACACCCATTCTGGTAGGGTGTTCCATTTTGCTACCACCCTCTCTGTGAAATTGTTTCTCCCCATTTCCTTCCTAAATCTTCCCCCTCTATTCTTACCCCATGCCCCCTGGTGACCCTTCCCCTCTTTAACTTAAAGACCCCATCTGCCACATCCTTATTGATTTCCTTCAGATACTTGAAAGTCTCTATCATGTCCCCACTGTCCCTTCTATCCTCCAGGGTTTACATATTCAGGTTTCCCAGCCTGTTGTCATAGTCGCGCCTCTCCATTCCACATATCATTTTTGTTGCCCACCTCTGCACCCCCTCCAGTAGCCTGATATCACACTTTAGGTACAGCCTCCAAAACTGCACACAATACTCTAAGTGTGGCCTTACCAGCAACCTGCAGAGGGGCAAGATCACCTCTCTTAGCCTGAATGAAAACCCCCTAGCTATGCATCCCAGGATTTTGTTTGCTTTTGCAACCACTCTCCTGCACTGGCCAGTGTTGTTCATGGTCCCCTGATATCATTGCCCTTAGGTCCTTCTCCTCCTCATTGATCCCCAGCTTAACCCTCCAACGGACCAGTATTCTCTCCTTGGGTTCTTCACCCCAAAGTACATAACCTTACACTTCTTTGCATTGAACCCCAGCTGCCACCTCTCTGACCACTCCTCTAGCTTGCATAGGTCCCCCTGCAGCTGCTTCCATCCCTCCTCTCCTTCCACCACTGCTCCAATTTTGATGTCATTGGTGAACAGACTTACTTTGCTCACCACCCCTTGTACAATTTTTTTTTTTCAATATAATGTTTATTAAAGGTTTTTACAATTCCCCAGATGGGGCCATGTTTATCAAGCTCAAACAGGTACATACACAGCGGGATACATTAACCCATCCCTCCCATCCCTCCCCCAAGCCCCCATCTCCTCCCCCAACACAGTCCAGAAGTCTGTTGGTCCAAGATAAAAGATTACTACACAAAATACAACCTACATTGTGTATAACGTGTGTAAAGGAGCCCAGATCCTCTCGTATTTAGATTTATTATTATTAAGACTAGATATGGTTTGTTCCATTCTAAGATTAGCTAGGAACTCATTAAGCCATTCAGAATAAGAGACTGTTCCCGTACCTTTCCAATATTTAAAAAACAATTTTTTAACTGACATGGAAATCAGTGCATTATGGAATTTGCGGATGTTCACCGATATCTGTGAATAATCACCTAAAAGACAGACCTCTGGGGTAAATAGATCAGTTAAACCAAGCAGTGGGTCTGTATTAGCCTTAATGCTGTTCCAGAGGGGGGATATTTTGGGGCAGTCCCAAAAATATGGAGCAGAGTGCCCTCCATCTGTGAATACCTTGTACATTGATCAGAGTTTAATATGACCCATTTGGCCAGCTTCTGGGGGGAATAGTAAAGGTTATGCAAGATGTTAAATTGCATGAGTTGTAACCTATCTTGTGTAATGAAACGATGACAATTATTCCACAAGACGGACCAGTCTTTATTCTATTGAGGGAAACAGTCCAACCAGAACTCTGTAGGCCCAAATGAATCCAGAAAGCACCAATCATACAATATGTTATACAATTTAGAAACTACCTTGGAAGTATTGGCTAACGGATACAGATCCGAATGAAAAGAAAATTTGGGAGATGCAGGGACATTTTTCTCAAATTTATTGCTAAGAAGGTGTCTGAGTTGAAGGATTTTAAAGTAATCCCTTGCTTACAACCCAAATTTCCTTATGAAATCCTCTGTTGACAACCATGATCCATCCTCCTTAAGGAAGGAGGATAGTCTACCCTCTCCTAATTTTGGTAACCATGCAGGGGGTAGAGTCGTCCCATCTATTTTAAAAGCTGGGGAGTTCCAGATCGACTGTGACGGGTCCAGATACTGTTTATATTTCAAGAAACCACACAACTGTGAATGAATTCTAATGGATGTCGCCACCGTGGTATCTTTTAACTTTTTCGGCAGGGTAGATATATTTAAATATAGAAGTGTAGAGGAAGCTATGTTACATGACCAAATCATTTCCAGCTCTATCTTGAGCCAAGGAGGAGGAAGAGAGGATGGGTTAGGATCTAACCATTTGAGATATTTGGCCAAATGACTGGCCCAATAGTACAAACCAAGGTATGGAAGTCGTAGACCACCCTTACCTTTAGGCGCTGCAAATTTGTAGTATGCTAATCTCGACTGTTTCATAGACCAGATGAAGTTTATCATCAGCCTCTGAACTTTTTTAAACCACTCACAGGTAGATAGATATTAAGTAGTTGCAGAGGATATAATAATCTGGGGAAAACGTTCATCTTAATCAGATTTATTCTTTCCCACAAAGAGATGGGAAGTATCGACCACCTGTCTAAATCCTGTTTCAACGTTAGTAATAACAAGTCCAAGTTTTTCTTGATAGTAAGTGACATACTCCTGGTTAACTCGATGCCCAAGTAACGTAAAGAGTCCTTGACCCGTGACAAACCTAGAGCAGTAATATTGTTCTTAAAGACCTTGTGTTTCAGGGGAATACAATAGATTTACTGACATTTAGCTTGTAGTTTGAAAGACTACTGTATTTCTCTATAATGTCTAACATTGCGGGAATAGAGGATTCAGGGTAAGAAAGCTGTAAAAGCAGATCATCCGCATAAGCGGAAACTTTAATTTCGGTATCCAGGATTGTGAGCCCCTGAACCTTTGGACATAGGGACAGCTTACGGATTAAAGGTTCCAAATATAGGTTAAACAGTAAAGGGGAGAGAGGGCAACCTTGCCTAGTACCGCAATATAATGAGAAGGATTCATAAATTACTCCATTTCCTGAAATTCTGGCAATTGGAATTTGATAAAGTGCTTTCACCCACCCTAGAAATTGTGGGGGGAAACCAAAAGAGTTTAAAGTTTGGAGTAAAAGATTCCAATTGACTCTGTTGAAAGCCTTCTCGGTGTCCAGGGACACCAACACTGCAGGAAATGGGGAGTCCCTAGCCACTGAGAAGACATGGGAGAGAGTGCGGAGGTGATCCAGAGAGGATCTTCCTTTCATGAAGCCCACCTGCTGCATTCCTATCACCTCAGGGAGAATGGTGGTAAACCTATCAGCTAATATTTTGGTTAGAATCTTTACATACTGATTCAACAGAGAAATGGGTCTGTAACTTTCCACAAGTTCCAGGTTTTTACCCGTCTTAGACAACAGCACAATAAGTGCTTCGAATAAAGTGGAGGCCACGCGTATCCCCGAGAGAATGTGTTGGTATAATGAGAGAAGGTGTGGTGTGATTTGTTCCTTGAAACATTTGTAAAAATTGGCCAAGAAACCATCCATTCCTGGTGTTTTATCTAATAGAAGGCCCTGTATCACTTTCGTGATTTCAAAAGCTGAGATAGGGGCTACTAACTTCCTATGCTGTGCTTCGGAAAGAAGAGGTAGTTGGGCCCCCACTTGATAAGAGGACACTGCCTGGTCAGAAGGTGGATTGGGCATCTCTCCGTACAGTTGTTTGTAATACCTAGTGAATTCTGAAACAATTTCTTGAGGAGAAGATCAAGGCCCCATCTATCAAAGAACGGATTGGAGGAATAAACCAGGCAGACTCTTGTTGCTTTATTCTCTGGGCCAGCAACTTACCTGCCTTCTCTCCTTGATCTGTGTAATAAGCCCTAGTACACAGCATCACAAACTCCACTCTTTCATTCAGCATTCCTATGTAAGAGTCTTTTAATTTTGCAAGTTTTAACTTAACCTCATCTGATGAGTGAGGTTGAGCATTTGTTTCCAGAGTTCTAATCTGGGATAATAACTGCCTCTGCTTTGCCTCCTGCTCTTTTTTCTGAGCGGAAACCATCCCAATTAAGATACCCCGGAGATATGATTTAAATGCACACCAAAGAATGTCAGGCTTAGTGTCTGGAGTACGGTTCAGGTCGAAAAATTGTATGATATGTTCTTTAATGCATTCCCTGTTTTTTGAGTCCTTAAGCAGTTGCTCATTCAGCTTCCACCTAGTTTGCCGTTTGGGCGACGATGTGAAAGAAATCCTAAACAGAACAAGGGAGTGGTCGGAAGGAGGGCCCGGTTAAATAATTGAAGTTATTACTCCAGGTAAAAAGGCCTGAGATATCAGCAGATAATCTATACGAGACGAATATCTGTGAACAGGTGATGTGAATGTAAATTCATGACTCTCCAGATCTAAAACCCTCCATATGTCGCACAGACCCAGGCGATCCATTAGGTCATGTAACTCCTGCTGCGCCGGGGAACACGTACCTGAAACATTACCGGAGTGGTCCTTATCTAGGTCCAGCACTAGGTTCAGGTCACCCCCTAATATTATAGACACAGGTAATAGTGGGAGAATACAGTTCAGTAACTGCATGAAAAAAGTGGGTCGTCCTTATTGGGGCCATAGATGCTGCCTAATAAGAGTTCTGAAGAATAAAGAGTACCTCACACCAAGATAAATCTCCCATGCAGGTCTTTAACCTTCTGCATAACCTTAAACCGGATATTCCTGTTAACCAGTATCAAAACCCCGCAGCTATTAGAGGTACCTTGGGCCACAAAAGCCTGCCCTATTTGCAACCGTCTCATCTGAATGGCCTCCGAATCTAGTAAGTAAGATTCTTGTATAAAAGAAATGTTAGAGTGTAAAAAGTCCAAATGTTTCAAGATCTTATACTGCTTTAACTTTTTGCGGACTCCTTTAACGTTCCAGGTAGCAAAACAAATATCATTAGCCATCCTTCCTGCCCATGAAACGTGGAAGATCTGAAACAGGATAAGATGTTATAAGACCATCAAAAAGGCCTCTTGTTTGGGACTGTGTCCCCCCCCCACCTCCTCCCTCCGTCACTCCCACAGCCCCCCTTATTCCCCCAAACCACCCAAAAGTAAACCAGCAAAGTACCCAAACTACCCTCCCTTAGAATTTGTAGAACCCTGCCCACCCTCCCCACCCCTCTCTTCCATGATTTGCTGTGCAGTTCTCCACAAACTACGCCCTCCCCCTCCTGCCTCCCTGCATTCTATATTTTCCCCAATAACACTATATGTAACTAGAGCAAACTGACTGTCGACTAAGTGTAAAAGAAATACATATTAACCTCTAACCTCAGTATCCTAATAACCAATTGCCCTGTTATTTCTTACTGTTAACAACCCCTAATTCTAAACACATATGGGGACCTAGGGAGTATTCCCTGTACTGTTACAGTCTTACCAATAATCCTAATTAAGCAGAGGTCCCTATCTACCATAGCTACCTACTAATGTACACACGCCATTTTCCTGCAATGGGGGCAAACAACAAAGAAAATGACGATAAGGAAGAGGAAGGAAAAATGACCGGGTATTAACAAACGCGTAGTTCCTCATAATACTACAGCTTTAACCATTCTAATAGTTGACCCACAGAGCCACTTTATATGCCTGAACTTCAATATCCACAACTATAAGTACCCCCTCAGCAATTATCCTGTTGCTGTGAAGGGGAACAGTTATCTTCCTACAATCCACAATTTGCACGAAATGTGCTGTAAACGTAGCACAACACTCCCCCCATGTGCTCCTTTGATGCAATAGCAACATCCCATATCCCTCATATCTCTGCATTATAACCCATATTAAGCCGAAAAGAAAGCTCTCACCTTCATTGCATATTCTGGAGAATGCTGCTTAAGAACTCTCCAAGGATAAGTGTTGCTCCCTAACCATGTGCTGCCCACGAAGTGGAGCTCCTTCAAATACATAATAAAAGCTCCCACAAGGTTGGACATCACGCTGGTAAACTAACAACAGGGCCTCTATATTAGGATCTGTGCACAAGGCTCTAACCACTACCCGTGGCATGTCTACACTTCCCCTTCCATCACCGAAGGAAGACATCAAATAGTTAGGCAAAGGTAGCCCTAAACTGCACTCTTAACCCTACCAATAAGCAGTTATCACTGCCTGATCTGCTAGTCTACATCGCTGCCCCCAGCATCAATGTATCTTACGACCCGCTAACATTATTTCACCTGGCAATTGTCGCAGCAAGCAGAGCAACTGACACCGGGCCACTGTTTAGCTAATAGGTGAAACTCAGGGCAGATCAGCTAATTATGACACCTCCCCCGGCACTGTATGACTCCCAACAGGAGCTGCTCCATCTGTTAAAAAAAAAACAATACCAATCTATGCTCCCCAAGTTGACTGCTACATGCCACCAGTTTAAACCTTTACTCCCCTCACGTGTAGGCCAGAAATAGTAGCCCCAATACCTAGTCCAATATTTTAATCTGAATCTGGGGAGTCCTATAATACGATCCCCTCTAACCCAGATATAATTACCTCCCATCGGGATTTACCATCTAACTAAGCCCCTTACAATGGGATTCCCCAACATGAGCCCAAACCTAGTAGCACCAGTCAATGTAACTGTTATAGGGCCACTGTTCCCTATCCAACATTATAACTAAACGTTAAGCAGGTAACGTTAACATGACCCTAAGTTGTATTTCGTCTCATTCCTCCTTTTTGTTTTAAGATTTAAATAAAGGCCCTTTCAGTGAACATCAACACTTATGCAAAACATAGACTCCCGATATTTCCCTGAAAAAGTCCCAGAAATTACGATTTGAATGTACTTTGGGCCACAGGAGTCCATCCGAGCACACTGATCAGGTTAATGCTGAGAATGCTTCCAATGTCCCAACCGAAAACAGAATACTAAGAGGAATCTTGAGGTGAGGCCGATCCCTCACTCATGCATTTTTGAAGAGCTCAGGCATAGCAGACTTGAGACCCAAGGTCGCCATGTCTAGGTCCTCGAAGTAGTGCCATGTACCAGATGCCAGAACCTGCAATTTTGCGGGATATCCCATCTTGAATTTGATACAGCAGCAATTAGTTTGGTAACTAAGGATGAAAAAGCAGCTCTCTCGCTGGCGGGCCAGTGTAGGTCTTGGGCAACTTGGATCTTTGCCCCCCCATTGCAGGTCTTGAATGCTCCTCGTTTTTGGGACAAAATGCTGTTTTTCCAAAAAGTTCAAGAACTGGAAAATCAGGGGATGAGGGGGAGCTCCTATAGGAGGTGTGGGCCTGAGTGCTCAGTGAGCCCATTCTATAATGTAACGGGTGCCGTATGGAGAAGGCCCAACTCTTTTTTCAACTAATTTCTGGATGAAAAGCACCACATCCTGCCCTTCCTCAGACTCAGGAAGGCCCAAGATCACCGCATTATTTCTTCGGCTTCATCCTTCTAAGTCCTCCGACTTCATTTCCATTCTTGAAAGCTTTTGCTTAATAAGGACTACCTCGGGATCCAGTTTGTCCACTCTTCTTTCAAGTGAGGTAAGGCGAGCCTCTGTATCAGACGTCCGCAGGGCAATGTCTTTGATGGCATGCGAAATTGTTTGATTTCTGATGTGAGACTCTTCAGCTCTTCTTTAAACAGGTGAAATTCAGCTAAGAAGCTGGCTAGCATTAGGGGTTCCTGGTCTGAGCTATGCTGCAGAGCCGAGTGACTGGTGACTGGAATGTTAGCTCATTGCTTCTTAAGGGCCTTGTCAGACGTAGCTGGAGGGGTATGCCTTGGGTGCGCTTTTTTCATTTCTACTTCCATCCCTCCAAAAACAACCCCAACAGATGCGCTGGCACTTCTAAATCCACAGACTTGTTTTTGTTACGTTCTCTAGTCGAGTTTAAAGTAAAAATAATCGAGAAATAACGGCGTTAGGCAAGAGAGGTTAGACTAGACATCCATTCAGGTTCGCTGCATCACGTGACCATCCCCTTGTACAATATCTAATATGAAGAGCCCAAACAATAATGGCCCCAGCACAGAGCTCTGTGGCACCCCACTCATCACCAGCTTTGGAGTTGAGCTCTCCCCTCTCATCACCACCTGTTGCAGCCTGCCACTGAGCCAGCTTGTAATCCAGTTCATCATTTTTGGCCCTTCCCCTACACCAGGTAGCTTCTCCCCAAGCCACCCACGAGGCACTGAATCAAAGACCTTGCTGAAGTCCAAGTAGAGAACATCTACCGCATGACTGTTATCCAGCTCACCTGTCACCCAGTCAAAATATTGTTTGAGGTTGGTTTGACACGACTTCCCTGAAACAAACCCATGCTGCCTCACATCCTGGAGGCCATTGTCCAGGTGTTGATGTATTGTAGCAAGAGATTATGTGACTATGTCATTCCAAATGCTATACTGCTAACAGATGTGTTAATCATGTTTCTTGCTTATTTTCCACAGGTTGAGGAAAAATATTTGAGAATGAACACAGTGCTATTTAGTTTTGTAACATTTAACAAAATGGATGGCATTTATTTTGGAAATAATATAGTGTTAACTCACAGCAGAAATGTTATGCAAAGGAAACAATGCACAGTTATTAACAGGATATTGACAACTCTCACCTATGAAGCAAAACATACACTATGTTGCTGCCATGCTATTACTTGTGCTACAATTCTCTTTCTGTTGTGTTAATCTTTTTTCTACCATATGATACCCCACCATCTGGTAGATTCCTCAGCCCCACCACCTCTACATCCACAAGGAGTTAACACCATCATTTTCCCCCATGCCTTATCCCCCCACACACACATATACACACATGGACAGGGTCATTGAGGTTATCCAACCCCAGCAATTAAACACAACCAGTTCCAGTTAGTGGGACCATCTGATAGGTTGTGAGACTTCCATGTGTCCAGTGCTATCCTGCCATTTACATTTGCTCTCCATATGCCCCCCCCAACTATGTGGTATGCAATAAAATGTTCAGTATTGACACATTTGTTTTAATTTTCTTCTCTTACAGAACATCCAAACAGGTGTAGTGATGTGCAAAGCATGCAGCAACTCTCAGACAAGGTCACTCTCCTGACCCAGTCCAGCACAGCACTCCAGACACCATTGAGCACCACTTCAGACTTGATCAGGAGCTTTTCTATTTAACAGTGTAATGTTTTTGTTGAATGCTGTTAGACAGAACTGTAACATTCTCTGAGAGCTCCTACATGAGATGTGGTCATGGTCACATGATCAGATGCAGTAATCAGAGGTGCATGTTGATTAGATAGACACAGGCATCCTCTTCCACATCATCAGTATGCCACAGGGATCAATCCTCAGAGAGGAGCTGCTGGAGTATATCTCCAGCAGCAAAGAGGACTGACTCCACCTGTCCCATAAAAGTTGACTGCACCAAATATATACCAAATATAGCCAAACGTAAGGTTATGCACCTAGGTAAAAATAATGAAGAATAGATATCTACTGGACAGTACCCCCTTGGGGGATGTGAAAGAGGAAATAGATTTGGGGATTACGGTCACTAATGATCTAAAGTTTAAATCACATTGCAGGATTCAACTTAGAAAAGCAACCCAAAATTTATACTGTATACTTAAACACATAGCTAGCAGAGATGGGAAGGTACTAATTTCTCTCTATAGTGCTCTGGACAGACCACACTTTGAGTATTGTGTTCAGGTATGGTCACCACAAAATAGGGAAGACATTAAATCCTTAGAGGGGGTGCAGAGAAAATTAACAAAACAAGTTAAGGGATTAAAGAGCAAAAGCTGTTATGAGAGATTGGTCAGCCTAAATCTATTTTCCTTACAGTATCGTAGATTAAGAGATCTTTGTTCACTTTACAAAATTATGAAGGATGAACTCCTCCTGGATGAATTGGGTCTTATACATAATTTAGGTAGGACTAGTATCCGGAACTGGGAAGGGAGAAGCCAGAGAAGGAGAGGGGGGGCAGCAAGGTCAGCACCCAGGGTGGGGGCTGACCAATCGAGCAGACTCGAAAGACCGTTAGGCCTATTCTGTTGGCATTTTAGTATGTTAGTATGTTAGTACCAGAAAGCATAAAAAACAACTATATCAGCAAACCTGGAACCATAATTTTCTAAAACACTGGTACAGTTGTAGAGTAGTTGGAGTATGGAATGATCTTCCATTGAACATTGTTGATAGTACTACCATGATGAGTTTAAGATCGGGTTGGATCATCACTTTGGTAATAATACATTTTTATTTTAAATTATGGATAGGCAAGCCTTATAGGATAGGAGTCTATCTTCAGGCTTGATCATACCTATTAAACCCTTGACAGCTTCCATTTCTTGTCGCATGTAGTGAGTAATTTGCTTACATAACTCATTCTAAATTACAACACCAGCTGCCCACTTCTTAGTCACATTTCATGGACATTAGACATTTTTTATTTTAAAAAAGCCCCATATTTTTTTTCAATAATAGGCAACAGGAGGATTTTTTTTATTTATTGAAATATAAAAATATTTAATTTTGTATTCTTTTTATACAGTATATTGTAATGCATATATATATATATATTATAAATATTATACAAACACTAATGTTATTTGTTTGTCTATTTCAGAAATCCATCATATACATTAATGTTTTATTTTGAGTGTACTGTAGTGGGAGAAGGGTTGAGGGTGCAATGGTGCAGGGGTGGTGGTGGTCAGTGTGTGTGGGGGAGTTAGTGAGTGGCTCGGGTTATGTAATTCAGATTTTTAGCCAGTCATATAGGCCCTGTACACACTGGACTTGTTAAAATGGTTTAAATTTCTTAAATAATTTTAACAAGCCCAAACATGGTTCATGTCCACACTGAACATGGTTTGAAACTGTGTTTTGTAACCCTGCAAGGGAACTAGTCTTAAAACCAATTTTAAACACAGCTTCAAACCTAGCATGGTTTACCTAGTAGAGCAGATGGGAGAGCAATCTATGTTTCTCATAAAATAGCAAGTATTCATGCTGGAAACCGTGCTGGCATAAACCATTACAGGGCTACAGTGCGGCTGCAGCAGCAGCAGGGCCACTGTGTTTAAACACGGTTATGACTAAATTCAAACAAAGTGTGGACGAACTTCCATGATGAGTTTAAAACTGTTTTTAAAATGGTTTTAAACACAGACAGCCAGTGTGTGCAGGGCACTAGTGTTACTCCTGCATCAGAGTGCAACCACAGGAACAACCCACACTGCAGAAATGACTGTGTTAGCTCATGTACACAATATTTTAAAATCTGTACATGTTTTGCTGCAACATCAACCACCATCATAGCTCACTGTATATGTTAGGGTAATGGAAGCACCATGTATGGAGGTGGATATAACTTATTGCATCTGAGATCAATAGCCACTAACAAGTATGTGTCACAAAAAAATTAAACTTTGCATATGTCATGATGTAGGAATAGAGGCATATAGTGTCATATTCAATGCACATGGTTCATACTAAGGTTCATACTAAGGTTCATACTAAGGTAAGTACAAGACCGAGAAGGCAGATGCTCATAGTGCTCTTATGCTAATCCAATATATAATAGGAAAGGTCATATCCACTGCCTATCAGGCCATCTAATCTATTTTTAAAAATACTTTTAGTTTCACTAATAATGACTTTGAGCAGTAATCTATTCCAAGGACCAACAACTCTAAGAGTGAAAAAATATTTGTGACTAGATCTCAAGAATGGTTTTCTGACTAGTTGCAAAGGATGCCCCCTAGTGTTATGGTTGTAATTTTTGAATTCTAAACCAAGTTCACATAAGAGACAGGGTCATTAACGATGTCATATAATAACATAAGATCGCCTCAAAGATGACATATGGATAAGGGCATGAGTTTTAAGATGAAGAGCCTTCCCTCATAAGAGACATTATATAGCCCAGAAACCTTTTTAGTAAATTTCCTCTGAATTGTTTCTAATAAAAGGCCTTCAGATTTTTTATACAGACACCAAAGGTGGGAAGCGTATTCTAAATGTGGTCTTGCATATGCTCAGTATGATGGTAGCAACACTTCATGCTCCCTTGATCTGATGTTATGTAGAATAGACTGTACTACTCTATTGGTTTTATTAATAATGCTGTGAACGTGCCTGTTGTAAAATAAATAATCTGAGATTATAATGCCTAAATCTCTTTCATCCGATGTTGTGTCAAGTGGTATACTGTCCAAAAAGTAAGGAATATGCAAATTTCTTGAACCTAAATGCATAACTTTACATTTTGAAATATTCAAAGTCATGCTCCAGTTCTTAACCGATGTAGTAGTGTAATCAAGATCTTATTGGATGATGTTAGCCTGAAGGACAGAGTCACAAGGGACACCTATTTTAACATCATCTGCATATTTAATGGTAAAAGAAGAACAACCTAAGGTGAGATCAGCAATGAATGCCTGAAAAAGGCAAGGGCCCAAAACCGAATCCTGTGGCACCCCGCTTGTCACTATACCCTTCGCTGATTTACTCCCATTGATCGATACTTGCTGAGAGTGATTTAGAAGCCAGTTAATTATCCAATTCACTTTGAAACTGCTTATTTTTATCTTATGAAGTTTAGTAATTAGGGCCCAATGTAGCAAGATGTCAAAAGCTTTACTAAAGTCAATATTAATAACATCACAAGGTGAGTTTTTGTTAAGTAAGGAACTAATATGTTCATATTAGCATGTTACATTGGTTAAACAGCTTCTACCTTTTTTAAAACCATGTTGCTCTACATCATGAGAATCAAGGACAGGAGATATCACGTCTTTAATTAGACCTTCTAATAATTTGCAAATTGAAGAAGTTAAACTAATCAGTCAATAATTTTCTCAATTGTTTTTTGGGCCTTTTTTATGAATAGAGATAACATTTGCCTCTCTCCAATCCTGTGGGACAAAGTTTGTGGCCAAAAAATAATCAAACATCAGTTTTAAGGGGATAGTAATAACATCTATTAACAAAAATAGTAAGTGACCAGCTATGCTATCTGGGCCAGGGCTGTATTTACCTTTAAGTGTTAATAATTTTTTTCCTAATGATGTCTGTTGAAAATCTAACTGGTAGAACATAAGTAGTTTCTAACAGGGCGGTATCATAAGTTGGTATAACAATACCAGAAACAATTTTGCAAAAATTGTTATTGAACAAATCAGCCATTTTTTAAGGTCATGAATCAAAATGTCATTGTCAAGTAATGGACCAACTTGACATGTAGGTTTCCTCAAATAATTAATATAAGAGTAAAGTGCTTACTGTTTGATTTGTTAGCAGTTAACGCTAAATTATGTTCCCAGTTAGAGTTAGCTCTTTTGATCATGATCTTACATTTTCTTTGTGTCTGAATATAAGAAGTCCAATTAGAGGATGATTTAATTTTTTGATATCTGATGTACTTTTTGCACTTTAATCTAATAATACTTTTGATAGACTGGTTCATCCATTTGGGGACTTTGTTTTGGTTAGCATTTTTAATCTTAGATGGAATATATAATTCCTTAAGATGACAGATAATATACTTAAAGCTTTCCCAATAAAGTTCCGGAGTAGAACCTGTCAATAAATGGTTGAACAATGGCATGAGTTGTGGTGGTAAACCACCTCTGTACAGAGATGGACAAGACTTGGTACAATAAGATCACTATCATCTGCTTCTGATACATTTGTTTTCCTTGTTGTATGAGGTAGCAGAGGTGTGTGGTGGTGAGGGGCATACAATGTTATCGTCAGATGGGCACATTTAGTGTGATATTCAAACTGTGTTGGTTGTGAAGTAGTACTACAACATAACCACTCAGAACTCAACAGTGGTCTCAGGGTGCTCATAAGCACTAACACACATGTAGTTTGAAAAGTATCAACACTGCTTCTATCTCTGTCCTAAGTCATGTTTTGTTCTTGGTTGGGGGAAAGGGAGGGAAAGGCTGAGGATGCAAACAAACAGTGGACATATACTCTCTGAGGCCAGTGCCAAAGGAAGAGCTTATCTGCCTGATCTCTGAGCCCTACACTTCCATACCCCTATGGATGCAAAGAATCTGTTGGGGCTATCTGGGGGACTGCAGAGGTCAAGTGCCCTCTGCCCCATGCACTTTCATGTGCCTACAGATGCTAACACACAAGCCAAGAGTCCATTTGGCAGCAGAACTGCATAGCTCTCTTTACCCTTACATTTCTGTACAGATATGGATGCAGTGGCACAGGTCCCTCTTCTCAGTTTACCAAGAGACTAATTATCTTTACCATATGGCTGTTTGTTGCTTATGCAGTCAACACTGCACTGCCTCTTCCCAGACTGTGAGTGATGCCACAAAAGAGTGCCCCCTCTGCAGCCTCGGCACATCCTGCAGACTCACTGGGCTTATTCCCCATGCTCAGGTAATCAACATGGGAGTGTAATGCACTAGTCTCTAGGACAATGGCATGCTTGGTACACAACATTTCTCCATGTGTTGTCCTGGGTGATGGGGGATAGGAGGGGAGGGGGGGTGCAAATGAAAAGTAAAGAGATGCTGATGCAGAGGATTCTTTAGGCTTACACCATGGAAGACTCCTTCTGCCTACAAAAGTGCACAGCATATATAATGGGACAATATTTATAATACATACTACATATTGTATATTTCTGACTATTATTTTGTGTGTAAATCAGGTACATAACATGTGTCCATTTCTCATAATATGCATATAGTTTATACAAATGAAGAACACATTGCTTTACAAATTACCTATAGATATATATGAAATGTAAATTAACAAAATATGCTCAATATATATTTATTTTCCTTATGGGGTGTTGAACCTCTGCTGAGCACCCTGTTGTGATATGAAATTACTGGTGCTTTTGGAGGTATAAAGAGTAATCCTCATTGTTTCTAAAGCTGGTATATTGGTAGTGTTATGATGCTCTTTTTCAGTGTTGTTAATTTGATTTTTATTTATATTTCTTATTCCCAGCTATTTTTAAAATGTTTATTTATTGAGTTCTAACACTATTTGTATAATTTATTTAGATGACAGAAAAAAACACTTGTATATTCTATTACTGTGTTGTTTTCACTTATTAACACATTGTCCAAAAAGAAATCTAATGAAATTGTTATACAATCAATTTAAGTCCATAGTTTTAGAATAGAGTGCATTCAAAATGCATACAGCAAGCTGTTTGAATCAGTACACAAATTGCAACTTCTAGTACAATTAGGTCTAAACAAGATCAGCAAGTTTTAGTGAAATTAATAAGCCTATAGTCATGCTTTTTCATTTTTCACGATTGAATAAGGTTGCCTCCATCTGCTGGTCTGTAATCAGGAATTCCAAAAGATGTTTTAACATTAAACTATACTCATTTACAAAATGTTGACAAATCAATCACTAGGATCATGTAGAATAAGGCAGAATGAGAACAAAGTATAACTTATTTACAGTACAGTCTTAATTCAAAATTATTCTCAGAAGTTTCACATTATACACATTTTACTTTGCTGTTGAGGCACATTTAAACATTATTACATAAGACTGCTAATTCATAGTTTTTAGTGTACAGCTCCTGGTGTTCTGTGATTTATTGGCCATGGAACAGGCTGCTGCAGAACTTTCAGCTTACTGCAAAAAAAATGTATTGGTGAGCATTCATTTTTATTGGTGGCTTGTTTTTGGAAAATATGGATTTTATATGTTGCCTGCCTGTCAACCTTTCCCTCTTACAGTATTTTATTCTGACCCCCACCCACCTCATGTTCAGTATGTAGAATCATCAAGGACATCATTTGGGGACAGATATTCAAAAGTTAGCACAGGCACTAATGGATTTTTGCCCAAGCTATCCAGTTACAGTATGTACTGTATTTTGGGATGAAGTCTATATTCAGAGGCCTCTGTAGAACAAGTTAAACACGTTAGCACCCAGGCACTAACATAATGCTGTGCCCATGCAAATGAGGGAGTCTTCTTCTTGCATGAGTGTAGCAGCATTTTCAAAGTTTGTGATAATGGTAAATGACAGTCAAAGTGGCAGTATTTACTGCCTCTGAAAACCTAGGCTTAACTGGGTGCTAAGTCAACACCCCAACCATCTACCCTCGTTCACCCATCCCCTGACTGTTAGCGAGCTCTCTGGTGTCTAGTGGCACCCCCACCCCCCCATCAGATTTCCCATAGATTTGATACATATTCCTGGTGTGTACAGACATCACCCAACCCTCCAAAAAACACCAGTCCCCTATCTGTAAATCATTTTCCTGGTGTCTAGTGGCACGCGTCACACCCTGGTCATGAGTACTGGTTATTATAAACACTTCCCTAGTATCTAATGGCACCCCCACCCCAGATCACCCATCCTGGGTCACATAAATGTTATAGCTGATCTATAGGAACAAGTGACTATCAGCCAAATAATGATGTTAATATAAAAATATTTTATTGTGTGTATCACAGAAAACACCATAACCAGGAAAGGCACACTGAGCCAAGGCTCGTTTCAAGGTGTGACCCAGGAAAGAGGTTGAAGGGAGAACAGCTACAAATACAATTCAGTGTCAGTATAGCAACTGCAAGATAACAGGTGTATACAGAGGCAGCAATAACGTGCTGACAAAATATAAATACAGCTTTGTACACAGCACTAAGCAGTAAACAACCCAGTGTGATGCAAAGTGCAGAGTACTTGTTTGGGTAGGGATAAAAGGTAAAGGGAAGCAATTAGGGGATGCAGCAGGTGAAGGACAGGGCAGGAATGTAGGGTTAGGGAGAGGGTAGACAGGAACAGAATCATGTAGGAAGTTAACTTAGTAAGGAGGGGCTTCTCAAGCCTAACACTTACCCCATCCCATTTGTAAATAAGGTCAGATGTGTAGAGTTTATGAGAATGGGGTGAGTGATAGGTTTGAGAAGCCCAAGGCACAATGACATTATCTTTTCGTTGATCAGGCCCAAAAGGCAATTTTACGCATCTACCACAAAATCACCTTCGGCCCTGATTAATGAAATGACAGTGTCAGTGCTCATGAAGTGGGATACAAAAAGGCCATGCTGAAAATTTGCTGAAAAAAATTCCAAGAAATAGCAAAATTATGGACATAAGTTTAAAATGTCATTAAAATATATTATATGGCACTTCCTTGATTCCTCACTTCATGATTCAGCTTTGAAGAGTGCACACATGTCCCAGTCCACAGAAGATGACAGTCTATGACCTCTGGTGGTATGTACAGGGTAAGGAGGGGTGTGGGGTGGTGGGTGCAAAGTGGGAGAGTAGGGATGGGGAGGGGATGGCGGGGACGATGAGGGACTGTTTTCTTTTTTTCAGGTTTAAAACAAAAAAAGATGTTGGGGAACTGTTTTCTTTCTACTGGGTTGCTCAATTTATATTTCAGGACACTAGGGTGGGCTCCTCAGTGTCCCACACTGCTGTGGAGTGCTAAATGCTGACACGGGGATTGGGCCCCTTGACATTGGCTATTTATAAAAACAAGGGTCTAGGGTTATCTGACACTGGGGGAAGGCATCCTGGTGTTGGATTTTATAAATACATACAAAGGGACTAGGGGACGGCAATTAGAGGGTGGGGATGCCACTAGACACCAGGGAATATATGGGGACAGTAATCAGGGAGTGAGGGGTGCCACTAGATACAAGTGAAAATGGTGGCTAACAACAAACACTGCAGCCAGCAGCAGGAGTTAAGCTGTGGCTGCAGAACTAAATATAATCTGCTGTTCTCATACAGAGAATGCCGAGGAAGGCTCCTCTCACTAATGTGGGCACCCGGGATTTTGGGTGCCCAGAAAAAGTATTTCTGGTCCTAACTGTAAAAAACAAACACATGAATCAAACTAAACGGGTCCTGTCTACCTAGGTTCTGATGTTTCTTTTTAAAATGACAACATTTTTATATATTTTCCATGTTTTTTACTTGGCAGAAGAAAAAAACTGGTGGCTTACGAAAAAGGATTTTTCACTCACAAATAAGGATTTTATTCTCATAAAAAAGGAATAGGTCTCATGAGAAAGAATCCTTTTTCACGAGGTCGAGCCTAGGTTGAACTTTATCCTCTAATTTGGACAGGAGAATTCCGATTAGAGACATTGGGAACTTAAAAACTGAATAACTTTGCAACAGGTTAATATTTTTTTCATCAAACACAGCATGGCAATTCTGTTACCTAAGCTGATTCTACCATAAAAAAATCATACAAAAATTCTACACTGTATGGATGCAAGGCAATGAGGAAAAACTGCAGAAAATGGTGACTTTTAAGGTTTTAGCACTATCCAGATCTCAAAATCCATACATCTGACGGGAAAGTAACTTGCCACTTTAAGAGATCTACCACACAAGACAGTGTATACCAAATTTTGCGCAAATCCATTGATCAGTTGCAAAGTTATTAAAGCACAAAATTTGAGATTTAACATTAAACAGGCTACTCAGTTCTATCTGGGCATGGCCGTGCCCCTATAATTGTATGGGTGCAGCAACACCGTATAGTTAGGGTTGTATAGACAGTTCTATGTTAAATTAAAACTTTTGTATCTTAATAACTTTGGCATGTTTTGACAAAATAGCCTGAAATTTGGCATGCATTGTAACCCTGTAAATATCCCAAGATGTGAAAAGTTTCGTGATGGTATCTTATATGTTTTTTGAGATATAAAGAGGTAACAAACAGAAAAAAAATAACTTTTTTCCCATTGGTTAACATGGGATTATTTGCTGTCATCTACAGATCAGAGGGAATTAAATTGTTACCTGAAATTTTCAGGGATGATGAGGGAAATGATGATTGTGTGCCTTTGGTAGCTTGGTGAAAAGAAATGTCACCATTTTTTAATTATAACGAATTTTGTGATAACCGCCAGACAGGCAGGTTTTTGAAAACCATCCGAACTGTTAATTGTTAAGGAATTATAGTGAATTTTGTGATAGCCACCAGACAGGTAGGTTGCTGAAAACCATTTGAACTGTTAAATTTTAAGGATTTACTGGTCAAACTTCTGAGAAATACTGTTTTTGCTTCTGCCATCTTGTTTTTTTCTCCAAGAAATCCTACATGTTTAGGAAAAAGGGTCAAGTGCAATGCGAAATGTGCCTTTGTTCTCTGGGGGTGCCACTATTTTACTAAATAAAGTTTGTATTTATAGGTTGCTATATCATGGCAAAGCAGCAATTTATTGGAGTGTGAGCCGAGTTTCTTCTTTTAACCTATGGTTAGGGATGACCAAGACCTGTATTTAGGTCTCAGTCACATGCTTAGCAGCATTATAGTATTATTATTTAAAAAATGTTCAGGTGATGTATGTGTTCTTATGGCAAGAATCATATTGCCTGTCACTTGCTTAGTAATGAGCAACCGATTGGAAAATAACCATTCAAAGTTCTTTACAGGTCGAACTTTACTGTCCGAACTATAACGACTTCGAACAGTACAGGTCTATGACTGTTCGAACTGTCATATTTCCCTAGTGTCTAGCTGCACTCCCTACCCCTCGATTTCCTTCCCCTGAATAATATCTATTCCATGGTGGTCTAGTGCCCCCCATCCCCAATCTATGTAGCAACAAAAATCATGTTTTTCCCTGGTAGTGTAGTGCTCGCCCACCTCGCCAATCCCTGATCCTTGTTTTAAAAAATAAAATCCCTGGTAGTCTAGTGGTTCCCCTCCCCAAATCCCCAATCCATATTGTAATAACACACACACACACACACACTTTTTCCTGGTAGTTCTTTCCCCAGGTAGTGTAGTGCCCCCACCAAGCCCTGATCACCTGTAATGAATACTACAAGTGTATATTGATTCTGATGGATTTTATTAGCACATAAATTAAGACTCAGACATTACCCACATTATATCACATACAGTGATGGATGAAGTGGCTGAAATTTGCTCCGAGGAGTGATTCGCAGAGTAGTGCGAAATCTGCGAAGTGCTCCGCAACGTGAAGTGGAGTATTTTGCGTCATAATGGGGAATGCGAATTCCATTGAAACCAATGACTGCGTTATTTCACCCTCCCCAAACCACTTCTCCACCAATTTTAAGGTGAAGTTCATTGAAATCAATGTACTTCGCATCACTTCACCGTGTTATTGAGCGCCAAGGTGAATTTGCAGTGCTTCATGATGCAGGTCATCTGGGCTGTAGATTGTTCTGCACAGCCTCATTCTGTGTAGTGTGTGGGTAGTGGAAGATGGAGACAGTGTCCTCTCAGAGCTCTGCGATTCAAATCCTCTAAAAGCTGTTAAAAAAGCCTTTTTGAGCTATTTATTTTGCTCACAATTTAGTGCATCGATTATAGGAAACCCTCCTGTGCTCATATCATTGAATGTTTATTGTTTGTGTGTGGATTTTGAATGTTAATTTAGAACATTCAGTCTGTCTACTGTGAAGTGTGCTTTGGGGGAGGGGCGTATCTGTGGAGTAGGTAGACTAACTGGGAGAAAAAGACAGTCTTTCTGTTTTGGATATATTTTTCTTGTATAACTGTGTTAATGTATACACAGTAATATTTTCAGTAATTCTTGACATTTTTTGCTGATTGTACTGGTGCAGCAGTGTATACTTTCAGTCTGTTTAAAACATTTGGTTATATTGCTAAAGGTTTTCAGTTTGCTACGCAATACTTGTAGTGTGTGTGTGAGAGTGTGTGCAATGTAAACCATTAAATCAGACAACTTTATTGTGCCAGAGTAATTGCAGCAGTGTGAACCTGCTTCCACCGAATCTGCATGAATTTTTTATACTGCTTTATGGTATCTTTACTGATAGTGGACTGTTATTGCTGTGCACTACCCCCCCCCCCAAACAGGCAAAATATATTATTTTCAGATATGGATTTGTGACTTGTGAGCACTGGTTAGGTTTTGTGCCTTTGCATCTGACTCTGCATCTCTTGAGTGTGCAGCACGATCTGAATCTGTCTGTGCATTTGCAGTACACCATTAATTCTGGGAGACTTTGCATTTCTTGTTATGCTCTCATTTCACTTTGCCAGCACTGGGGAATTTTCTGGACACAAGACAGTAGCATTTTGGGGATGCACATTAATTCTGGTGACTGTGTGTGAACTCTGCTCTCATGACAGAGTTCACCATTAATTCTGGGAGACTTTGCATGTTTTGTTACCTGCTCATTTCACTTCACCAGCACTGGAGAACTTTCTGGAAACAAGACAGTAGCATTTTTGGGATGCAAGTTAATTCTGGTGACTGTGTGTAGCAACTGCTCACATGACTGAGTGCACCATTAATTCTGGGAGACTTTGCATTTTTTGTTACATACTCATTTCACTTCACCAGCACTGGGGAATTTTATGGATACAAGACAGTAGCATTTTGTGGATGAAAATAAATTTTGGTGACTGTCTGTGACCACTTTACGCATCACTGAGTGTGCCATTAATTCTGGGAGATGTCGCATTTCTTGTTACACTCTCATTTCACTTTTCCAGCACTGGGGAATTTTCTGGACACAAGACAGTAACATTTTGGTGATGCAAATTAATTCTGGTGACTCTGTGTGTGGCCACTGCTCACATGACAGAGTTCACCATTAATTCTGGGAGACTTTGCATTTTTTGTTACCCACTCATTTCAGTTCACCAGCACTGGGGAATTTTCTGGATACAAGACAGTAGCATTTTTGGGATGCAAATTAATTCTGGTGACTGTGTGTGACCACTGTGTGCATGACTTGAGTGTGCCAGAGTTTTCTGGACACAAGACAGTAGCATTTTGGGGATGCACGTTAATTCTGGTGACTGTGTGTGTGTGGAGGCACTGAGGGGGCTGCAAATATTGTTGCCACTCTGCCTTACTTTGCGTTAAGGCAGAATGACAATGTGAACTAATAATTATAAGGCAAAGTGAGCCTTTCCTATTGGCCACTCCACATAGTGGAGTGACAAAGTGAAATGGCCACTTTATGTTCACTTTGCCAGTGGAATTTAATTTTGCTGCATCTCTAATCACATGCCCAAATATTCAGAAATGCGTCAAAGTCCAGAGCAAGTCTGGAGCAGAGCAAATCTGATACTCCATTGTGCAATAGAAGCCATATTCAGAGGTTGTGCATGCCAAACTGTGCCAGCGCAAGCTGGCTGAATATGGCAGAGTTATGCCATGGTGCAAACAGGGTCGTGCCATGGCACAAACAGAGTTGTGCCATGGTGCAAACAGAGATGCTCCAGCACTACTGTGGGAGCAAAGCAACAGAGGGGCACACAGCACAGAGAAAAAACCCAGAGATAGAGCCATGGAAGCACAGTGACAAGCCACAGGAGGCCTCCACCAGTAGGGGCACAAACAGGCACCCACACACAAGACCCTAGAACACAACAGTGGCACAGATAGCAGGTGACAGGAGGTGCCAATGGCCAATGGAGGGCCACCAACGGAGCCCCCTACAGGCCACAGACCATGCCCCCCATGCAGACCATAGCAGGCCACACCCAAGACCATGTAGCCAAGCACATACACACCACAAAGGCACACAGGAAGCCCACACAGTAGGCACTGAATGAGCCGGGTGGCAGGTAGCATGGCAGACCACATGGGACAGGTCACAGAATGCCAAGCAGGGGCTCCAACACAGCTTGCAGATAGTACCTGACCAATGACAATGGCCATGTGCCACCACCACACATGCAACTGCCACACACCCCTGACAGTGGCCCCATGGGCACCCCAAAGCACAGCCACCGACCCAAGGGGTGGATACCACCACAGTGGGACACACCACAGCACACAACAGTGAACCACAGAAGCACAACATGCACCCCTCACATGCACACCACATGGACAGACACTGAGACACTACAGCATGGCTCCTCATGCCACCTGCAAAGCAGACACAAACACAGGCATGTAAGTCAGAAATACATATTTGTAAGAAAACTATATACAAACAACCAGGGGCTGGGAAAGGGTAGGTACAGTGAGGGAAGGGGACAAGAAACAGAGACTGTACAGTGAGGAAGGTACACAGGGGAAACAAGAGAAAACAGGGGCAAAATTAACAGTGACCCCATCCAGCCACCCCAGTGAGCTGACACTCCTTCTTATCAGCCTGCAGCATGCTTCAGATCTGCACCAGTGCCTCCTCCAGAGTTGACAAGGCCATAAGTAGCATCTGGCACAGCAGTTGGCTAAGCATAGCCCTAGGTTGTCACTGACGCTGGATACCTATAACAAGGGACATGATAGGTGGTCAGTGCAATGGCCCATGGAACCATGACTACCTACAGTGCACAATGGACTGCAGGAACACACACCCCTGGAAGGCCCATAACAGCCACCTGCAGGGGGGTGGGCCAATGCCAGCCAGCAACTTGGCACACCATGACATTGCACAGAGGTGGTCCCTGCCACACAATGGCCACATGACTGCACAATGACAGTCATATGGCACAGTGCACTGGCAGCACCACAGCAATAACAGTGGCACAGCACACCAACAGCCATAACACGTGTCCAATGGATGTGCCACAGTGGCATGCATGATGCACAGTGTGACACACACTGCTGCCTTGGCACATGGCACAGGCAGCCATGCCTACACCCATGCTCCCCGCCACCCCATGTACAGTGCGAAGGACCATGACAGTGCTTACCTATCCCCTGCAGCCCAGCTGGTGCCAGTCCAGTGCCATCATGGCATGCTGCTCCCTTTTGCACTGCTGCAGCCCTGGCCCACCGACAGTCCTCCAGTCCTGGGAAAGGAAAAAAGATAGATGCACATCAGTAACTGACAACAGCAGTTGTCCCCCAACCCCTGTGCACAAGACGTGCCTCTGCTTGACTCATCCCGTACATCTGCACAGCTGCCTTGCAATGCAAGTGGAGGCTGGCAATGCCATTCCATGATGTACATGATGACAGTGTACCCCTCTGCAGGGCATGCCAGGCAGCCAAGCCAAGACCACTGTACAGCACCAGGGCAGACATGCAATATGGGATGACATACCTGGCTGTGGCACAGTTCGATGCCTGGCACATGCCTGTAGCCTCCTCAAGTGCTCTGGGTCCCACTGCATGAGGTCCCCATATCAGTGGCAGCATTGCTCACCTGTGCTGAGCACCCCCATCCTGTGCTCCATGCTGGCAGCTATCTCCTGCCACACAGTGCCACTGGGCCACTGCAGTGGCAACTGCCGAAAGAGTTGGGGGCATGTGGCTCTACACAGGCCACTAGGTTAGCCAGCTTGACCTGTGACCATTTGGCGGCATGTCTGGTTCATCCCTGCACCATGTTCGCAATAGCCAGATCGGCAGTGATAATGGTGGGAGGAGGTGCATGTGTCCACAACATGCGCCCACCATGTGATGCATGGCAGCATGCACAGTGCCTGCCCCTTTGAGCAGTGCTGGAGATGCACGGAATGGGCATGGTTACACAGGGTCACAGGGTGAGTGATCTGACCCAGGGGTCGGGGGTAACCCGACATTGTGCATGTGCATGATTGGGCACAGCACCCCATAAGTGACCATGCGCTAAGCTGGTCATACACAACATATGCAATGCCACTGCATCATGCTGCCTGCGCATGGTGTGTGGTTGATACCATGATGCCATGACACACATGTGCACTGCAGACCTGTGCACCATGCAGGCATGTGCGTTGCGCCACTGTGACTTGCTCCCAGTGCAATCCCATTGTGCACAGCACAATACTACGATAATCAGACACCACATGCAAATGAGCTCATCAGCCAATGCATGGTGCAGTGGGTGAATTAGCATGTCATTACTGTTGAGCCCAACCTCATTTGCATGTGTTGTGCCTTATAAGTGCTACAGAACAGCACAGGCCAGGATCAGTATTGCAACCTTGATAGGTAAGTTGCTCATGCCTCTGCAGCACACTGGGATCAGACAGCACTACATGGTGGGATGGAATGGGTAGATGCTGCCACTGTCATACTGTGCTGTCCATGTCCACAGGCAGCAACATGTTGGCACATGAGGAGGGCGAGGAGTGGGGGCCTGCACAGAAATGCAGGTCCAACTTCACAAAGGCTGAGACCAATGCCCTGTTTAAAGCCTTCCTGGACAGGAAACCCCTGTTGAGTGGTGCCATGGGCCACACACCACAGGCCAGGGCTGGTGCATGGGAGGAGGTGGAAACCTATATGAATCAGCATGGCAGCCACCAGTGGTCAGCACAGGAGTGCTGAAAGAAAGTAGGAACAGACAAGCGGTGGATTAAGGAGAAGGTGGCAGCCATCTGGGTGTCCCGTACTGCCACCGGAGGAGAGCCTGCGGATGCACCCATACTAACACTGCCGGAGAAGTTGGTGGCAGCCACCATGCACCGTACCATGGTGGAGGGTGTGCCTGGAGGAGGATTCCAGATGGTTGACAGACCATCACTGCATGGTATGTATGTCAGACATGCACTGCTGGTGGAATGGACATGGGCATGCTGGCATGCATGCAGCCGGCATGCATGCTATGTGCATGTGTGCGCACCCACGCACATGCCATGCTGCAGGACGCTTGCAGTGGCAGTGTATGGGGGCAGCACATGTGGGCATAGCATCACTGACATGTCATTTGTCTCTTGCAGCACCAGTACTCCTCTGTGCAGAAGATGGGGCGCCACCAGTGGCAGCAACAGTGGACACTGGTATAACCTCGAAGGACCAGCCATCCAAATCCACCAACATTCAGGGACCTGACAGGCTGCAGTTCAGCACCATGGTGCAGGAGGAAGTCCTGGACCAGGGGTCGGATGAGGCCCTGGATGTGATCCTGCTGGATGCCAGCATTGAGGTCCTGTGTGTGGAGACACAGATCAGGGCAGGGTCTGACTCCAATGAGGACTACTCTCAGCTCCTGTACAGTATGGGTGACATTGTGGGTGTGTCACCCCACTGGCATCTGACACAGACACCATGCCCAGCACTCTGCCAGTGGTGGAACAGCTGCCTGTCACCACTGCAGGTGCAGTGGTGTGTGCTGCCATGGCTCTGCCCTGCAGTGGTGGTGGTGTGGCTGTGCAGTTGCAGGGTGGTGTACAGCAGCTGTACAGGTGATGGCAGCAGACTGCAGGTGCCACAGGGCAGCCGGACATGGGGTCCACCACTGGTGAGCCTGCTGTGCCCATTCCCCATGCAGAGCCCAATGTGCAGCGTCAACCAAAGAGGGGGGTTATGCAGCATGGCTGATCACCACAAGAGGATCATTGTCCCACCTGGGAGCCCCAGGATGCTGACTGTCTGGCTGAGCACACCCGGCTATTGCTGGCGTTTGTGTAGCAAAAGGTGCTGGTTGCCACTGGGGTGCATGCACTGCGTGTGGAGGTGTGCCAGTTGGCTGATCAGCAGGAAAGGGGCACTGCGTAGATCCTGATGGGGATGCAACCCATGCAGAAGGGCATGACTGCATCCTTGGATTGCATTGCCAGTGCGATCATGGATATCTTTGTGTTGCTCACTACCACAGGGCATGGCCATGCAGAAGTAACCCCCTGCAGTGCACTGTCCACCCCATGGGCCTGGCATCAGGTGACCCCAATACAGTTGATGCCAGGCTCTTATGTAGTCATCCCAGGCATGCCCAGGGCTGGCCTGTTTGCATGCCTGTTCACCCCATGAGGACATGGTCATGGTCCAGCTGTTCTACCCCTTGGGGGCTGTTTGACACCACCCTGGCTGATGCACAGCCTGTGGCTGCTGATCGGCCCGGGGCATGGCTGCCCCATGGCCATGATGGCCATGGTATCATGCAGTGGTCCTGATCCATGGGCCACCCTGACCACAGTCTGCAGCTGCTGCCCTATGAACATGAGGGCAGTGTGTGTGTGTGCCCACCACTAGTGTCATGCCTGTGTGTCATGCCACACACTGCCTGTGTGTGTGCTTGCCCAGCCACTAGCCATGTGGCATGGGTGTGATGAGGGCAGTCTAGCACCCATTGTGCCTGTGCAGTGGTGCAATGCATCTGATCCATGCCACATACCAACACCTGGGTGTGTGGGTGGGTGCGCATGTGTGTGTGTGTTGCTGTGTGTGGTTGTGTGTCACTGACTCCACTACCCCTGCATCATGCCTCTGTGTGTGCATGCCTGGTGCCATGCATGCCCCTGCATGTGTGCTGTACCTGGTTGTGTGGCCCATACTTGTTTACTGCACCAACTACCTGTGTGAACCATGGTGCTCCTCTGCGATGGTGTCCCAGTGATGTTGCACCTGCTGGAGCAGCCAGGGGGTGGCTGTCCACCACCCTCCAGTCCATTGCCTCTATTGTCTCCACTACTGTTGCCCTCATCAGCCTCGACAGCTATCCCATGGTCAATGGCCATATTGTGTAGTATGCAGCAGGCCAGGAATAGGCCACATAGTTTTGTGGGGCTGTACTGTAGGGCACTGTCTGACATGTCTAGGCAATGCAATCATGTCTTCAGCATGCCTAAGATCCACTCAGTGATGTTGCATGTGCTGGATTGTACCTTGTTGTACTGGTCCTCTGCTGGAGACGACGGGAACTGGTAGGAGGTGAGCAGCCAGGGCCTCAGCGGGTACTCACTGTCACCTGTGTGGAGACTGACATGGTTAGCCCTCTGCTATTCTGTGCTGTGCCTTTTGCCTCTCCCTGTTGCCCATGCAACCATGCACTTCCTGCCCACCCCATCACCAGGTCCGCTCTGCCCATTGCCACTTGCCCATGCCATACTCACCCACTAGGTGGCCCGTGAGGATGTCCCCATGTTCAAACCTGTGGCTCAGCACAGAGCTATGCTAGGTGAACACATCATGTGCACTTCCAGGGTGTGTGGTGCAGACATTGGTGATGCACCCTGTGGCATCACACACCACCTGGCAGTTGACAGTCTGGCTCCTCTTCCTGTTGATGTATGCCACACCCTTGGGGCTAGGTGGCATATGGATGCCCAAGTGGGAGCAGTTAATGGCTGCAATCATTCCAGGCATGCGTGCCACCCAGTGGAAGTCCTGCATGGTTGTGGTATGCTCCGCCTGTGTGCTGGGGAAATGGATATATTCCAAAGCACATGACAGCAGTGCATTGAGGAACTGTATGAGGAGACACGACCTGATCAACTAGGTTATGCTTGTGGTGTTCCCTGTTGGTCTTTGGAAGGTGTCTGTGGTGAGCAAGCACATGACAGCGGTCACCTTCATCTCCACGGACATAGCGTGGCTCAGTCTTGTGGGTGCCTGCATCTCCTCACTGCACAGCTCACAGAGCTGCCTCAGAATAGCTCTGTTTAGGTGGTACCAGCCCACAATCTCCATGTCACTTTAATTCTCAAAGGTGATGCAGGCACAGTACCACCTGTGTTGGGCATACCGCTGACAGGCCCTTCCTCAGCCATGTTGCTGTTCCTCCATGGCCCTTGCTGTCCACTGTCCCCGTGGGCAGTTGGCTGCTGGCTGTGTGGCACCCTGGCACATGGTATATATATGTGTGTGTGTGTGTATATGTGTGTGTGTGTGTGTGCGTGTGCATCTCTTTCTCTCTCTCTCTGGCCCCTCTCTTTCTCTCTGCCCTTCTCTCCCTCTCCCAGGCCACCTCTCTGTCCATGTCCCACTGTGTGTGGCCTTTCTCTGTCTGTGCCTCTGTCTGTCTCTCTCTGTCTCTCACTCTCACCACTGGCACAAGTACTGTCTGTGTGTTTGTGCCCTGTATTTATAGGAACAAGTCTGCTCAGAGCAACTTTGATTTGCTCCACACTTGCACCATGGATTCACAGTTGAATATGCCACTGCACTGGATATTCTTGGGAACTCTCCTGCTTTTGCACCTGCATTCATTATAGCTGCTCATTGGCACAATGGATTTTATGCTGCACATTGGCTCCTGCTGAATATAGCTACTTGGCACAATTCCACACTTGCACTGGTGCAGCTCAGCTGTGCCATGTGCAACTGCTCTGAATATCAGGGCCATAGAGTGTTACATATCAGGTGATTATTTCAGAGGCTGCATGATCATCCTGCCCCCCCATGCACACACACAGAGTTCAAGCTAAAAAAAATGAAAACATAAATTTCAGAAATAGTTTGAGAAAGGTTAATATTTCATTAGATTTCATTACAGGGAAATAAACTCTTACTTCATGATTCCTTTAGACTTTCATAATTTATAATTTCAACATAGCCACTGCCTTACTGGAGACAGAGAGATATATATATATAGAGAGAGATACTTACAACTGCGCTGACATATGCTTCAGTCAGCACAGAGAGCAGTTCCTCTACCTCATTCTTAAGAATCCTCAACTGTAAATGGCTACAAATTGCTTCTGCACAAAAAGGTTTTCATACATAGACTCATAATGATTAACATCTGTCACCATAAGGACTATTCAATAAAAACTCGGGATCAAGATCAGTAATCAAGGTACCTGCAGTATCACTGAATCAGGACACAGAATACAACTGCAGAGTAATTCATTTGCCCTCATCACAAAATCACAGTAAATAACCAAAGTAATTTAAAGGGGCTTGATGAGTTTAAACTGGAATGGCAGATAACAAAAAATGCAGCTGTGTAATTTGAAACTTTGGATCTTGCAGATTTCACCAGAAGAGAAAGGAGAGAGCATAATGGTTGTGAGAGGTAAACTGAAGCAGAATTAAAAGGAAAAAGTTTGTTTGGAGTATTCTGTTCATAGATCTGCACAGCAACTGTACTGGGATATTTGTAACAGTGTGTTGGGTATCTTTTAACCTCCAAAATTGATCCATATAAAGAATGGTGCTTTAAACCACTTACTTTACAAAAAAGTTGTCTGAAAATAGATATTGCATCCAGAAATTCTTTTTTTAAAGTTTCTCCGAAAAGAAATAAGTCTGTTATATGCACAAAGTGACCAAGTGAAAAATGAGTTGTTCACAGAAAGTGGCATCCAGGAGGATGAATATGAAATTTGTGTGTGGCAACTTTACAGGCTTTGGCAATAAACTGAAATTTTGCACTCTGAATCTGCTAAATTAGTTTAACATTAATAAATGGGTTCAACCTTTTTGAATAAACCCCTGAATCACTTCTCATATGAATATTATAATTCAAGATGGTGAAAATAACCATTCAAAGATTACCTGTAAAAAAAAATCCATCGCTGATCACGCCCACATCGCCCACCCTACTAGAGATGTTCCGAAGTTTAAATCCACCAGCGAAGTTCCCACAAAGTCACCAAATTCACCCCACTAAAAACTTTGTGAAAATTACCTCTCTGACATTAAAACTTCACCGAGAAACTTCGCCGGTTAACTTCGACTTTTTTTAGTAACTTCGAATATAATTGTCTTAATCTGGTGCCAAGACTTCGCTGGTTAACTTCGAAGGCAACTTCAACTTTGTTAGTAACTTCAAAGTTAATGAAAAATATGGTTTGTCACATGATTCACTTATTGCATGTCACATGGGAGACTCCAGGCAGGCAGGAAGTGAATGTTTCACTTTCATTTTGACAGTTGTACAGTAGCTGAAGGAGAGTGGAGACAGTGTGACTGACTCACAGAGCCTGGGAGACAGAGTATTTTATATCTCATCCTCATTTAGAGAGTTGAACATTTTATTCCATTTTTAGTTTTAATCCTTATCTTTCTTTGCAGTACTTGTATTTTCTGACCTTATAATTTTTTTAGCATATACTTCTTTTTTTCAGAGTTCTTACTGTCTTTTTATTTCATTTTCTTTACATTTCTATTTATGATGGAGAGGCAGCATCCGGACTCTGCTGAGTCCAAATCGAGTGGTGCTAGAGCACCACTAAGGTGCTCATGCCTTAGCAGGAGTGTTTTTTTTTAAAAAAGGACTGCGCCCCACCCACAGCTCAGGAAGGGAGTTCTGTTGCTGCAGAGCAGCAGCAGCAAGAAAAAGATAAACTGCAGGAGCAGGAACAACAACAGCAGCAGCTGCAGCAGCCACAAGTTCCTCCCCCCAGCAGGAGCCTGCTGCCTCCTCTTCTGGTGCTTCCCTAGTCCCGCAGCACTCTGTGGTGTGGGATTTCTTTGATACGTACCCTATAGATGAGACAGTGGCCATCTGCAAGGTGTGTGGGGTGTGTGTGTGTGAGGTGTGGCAATAAAAGGAGATGTCTCGGGACCAGCAGCAAGAGGACACACCTCCGCATCCACCACCTCACTGAGTGGAGGGCCAAAGGGTATGATGTGGCTGCATCACGTAATGGTGGTGGTGATGATGGCCCTGGGGGGAATGTGGAGCAGAATGAGGTCAGCAGTGCTGCTGCTGCACCAGCAGAAAGTCAGCGATGGTGTAGCAGGCATGATGTGAACCACAGCAGTACTCCTGGTGTACCTCAGCAGCAGCCTTATGACATGGCAGTGATGACCTCATGGCACCAGCTACAAAAATGACATATTGTTGTTTTGTGGCTGAGGTGAATGATCTGCGCCAAGAATTGAACACCTTCCAGCAGGAGATGATGGATTGGTTTGACAGAGTCATGTCCAGCCATGAAAGGATCCTCACTCTCCTATCCTAGCTGCGTGGAGATGGTTGTGGGCATGATTCATCTTCTGGCAGTGCTGGTGGAGTGGTCTGAGCTGTTCTGTTTGGAGTTTTATTTTACTTTATATGTAGTTATTCTGTCATCTGTGTTCTTAATTTCTCCACTCTCCAGTCCAACCCCTGTTAATATATATATATATATATATATATATATATATATCTACAGTATAACAAAAGTGAAAAAAAGCTCTGTTGTTTTAAGGTCTGTTTTCTCTGTCCTCATTTTTAGTATTGATTCATTGTGTGGATGTCCCTTGCTTCTCCAGTTCTGTTATTTCTTAAATCCTTTTTACACGTGATGAACCACATTCCTTCGTTTAATTTGTGTCACTGATTCTTCATGTGTACTCACTCCTTCTATCCACAAATGTCAAGTATCTGCCACATTACATAAATTGTGTCCCCATGGTATGTGATGGTGTGTAGCTGGTAGTTGTGTTGTGTTCAACTGCCAACCACCCAAAAAAGTGCAAACCATAACACAAACATGAGCTATTCTACCGGGAAGTTAAACATAACTCTGTTTTAAGCACTTAATATGTTTACCATGTTTTCCAGAAATGTGAAGTTGTGTCCCTAGAGAGAAAACATATCTTTTCAGTCAAATATTGTTGCCACATGCACACCATAGAAGGTGGTGCAAAGCATATGTGAAGCTTGCATGACAACATAAACATATTTATCGTACTAAGCATTTTTGGGCCTGCTACTCCACCACCAACACCACAACAAGCAGTTTGCCAGAAATGTGAAGTTGTGTCCCCAGAGAGAAAACACATATTTTCAGTCAAATACTGTTGCCACACACACCAGAGAAGGCAATGCAAAGCATATGTGAAGCTTGCAAGAGAACATAAACATATTTATCATACTAAGCATTTTTGGGCCTGCTACCCCACCACCACCCCCAGCACTTTGCCAGAAATGTGAAGTTGTGTCCCCAGAGAGAAAACACATCTTTTCAGTCAAACACTGTTGCCTCACACACCAGAGAAGGCGATGCAAAGCACATGCGAAGGTTGCAAAAAGAAACACTATTCCCACATGGAGAGGGTGCTTTGATGCTGCTGCATGCTGCTATTGTTCCAAAGCCAGAGAAATGGCATCTTGCTCAGTGTGGTCCTGAATTCATGATGACATTTAGACATGCTGCACAGATAAGTACCTTTGTTTTCTTTTCATGGTAATGGAAGGGGGGTTATTGCTACTGTTCGAAGTCTAATATATTCATAATTCTCTGTCATTGATTTTCAGTTATTTGTGCATATGAAACATAGAAACATAGAAACATAGAAGTTGATGGCAGATAAGGACCGCAAGTCCCATCCAGTCTGCCCATTTCTTTTTCTACCTTATAAATGTGCCATTGGCCTTTACTCTGTCAGTGGCCTATCTATTCATAGTCATTTGTATTGCTCCCTTATGCCTATCCCATGCCTGTTTGAAGCCCTGCACTGTATTCATAGCCACCATTTCTTGTGGTAAGCCATTCCATGCATCCACCACCCTTTCTGTGAAAAATAATTTCCTCACATTCCCCCTTAATCGGCCCCACTCTAATCTCATGCTATGTCCTCTAGTCCTGCTATTTTTCTTATATTTAAACATGTTAGACTCTTTCACCTTGTTAATGCCCTTAAGGTATTTGAATGCCTCGATCATATCACCTCTCTCCCTCCTTTGCTCAAGGGTATACATATTGAGCTCTGTTAATCTGTCCTCATATGTCTTCTGACGCAGTCTCTGCACCATTTTGGTTGCCCTTCATACTGACATCATACTGCTAGAAAGATACAACATAGATGCTGTTGTCTGACTCATACACAACACTGTTCAACCAAGATGGTAAGAATTTTTTTTTTAGGGTGTGGCTAGTTGACTTGTTTCTGTAGCATAATTGACCAATTAATTTCATTTCTTATTCACTGACTCTGCTGTTCTTACTTATTTTTACAGCTATTCCTTATGCCTGAATTTGTGCAACAATGTGCTTTATGATTCAACAAGCAAATGATGTCAGTCCACAGAGAGCACCTGGAAAGCAAGAAAAGATGTTTGTGAATGAAAGTCATGGAAAGAAAAGGAAAGGAAAGGAAACTAAAAGAAAGGAAAGCAAAAGAAAGGAGAGGAAAAGAAAGCAAAGGAAAAACATTAAATCACAATGATACCTTTAGTGTATAACTGCTGGCTGTGCAATTCTGTTTTAGTATCTGTGTTCTGTAGTAAACCCAGCAAAACCTACATGAAGATATTACAGGAAAACATTTTAATTCTGCAATGAGTCTCATCAATCATGGTCAGATTTTCTGCCTCTAGTAGGCTTATAGAAGTGTTGCAGTGTCTGAAAAGCAGTGCAGGTGTCTCACCAACAGCAGATGAAGAAAGTCCTAGATGCAGTGTGGTTACACTCGCATGATGATGCCTTACAGACTTCAGTCAGTGGCATGATGGAGGAGGAGGAGGACCAAGATTAATCTGTCAAGAGGAAAGAGTTGGGGAGTTACTGAAAGCAATTCTGTTTCGCATTGGTGGCAATGAATCATCAGTCTCTACGGTGGTGAAAGTGGTAGCCAAGCCAATGCTGTTTCTTACTTGATGTGACTGTAAGGAGGAGGAGGACATAGCTGAAGCAGCCCTGGGAGTACAAAGGAGGTAGAGGAGGTTGTTCTCTTTATCACAATCAGCTGCCTACTACATACCGATAACCAATATCACTGGTGGTGGAAGTGCTGTGCCATGCTGTTTTGGCCTTTGTTGGAGGAGGCATCTGCAGTGCAAACAAGAGATAACAGGAGGAGGAGGAGGAGAAGGGTGAGGTGTTGAGATCACTGCTGCATGGCTGCAGTGTTTATTGCTGGTTAAAGTGGGTGTTCTGTTCAGTAGTTCATAAGTGGCATAGTACATTGTTTACAGCTGTTCAATTTGACACAATTAAGAAGCAGCACTAATTAATAGTTGTTGTTGTATAGCTCATTACTGAATGTGATACATTATTGCTGTTATTAAGTTGACATCTAGGAGTACATGATTGTGGGTGGGTGTGGAGGGGGACATGGAGGGAGAAGGAGAAAATAAATAGTAGAGTTCATTATTCTTCCACATCCTTCATGAAGCATCTCTCACAGTCTTCAAGACTGGAAGTGTCACCATACAGGAACTCCCTCTCCATCACTGCTTCATCCGCTTCAGTGTTGCAAGATAATGATGAGATACATCCTGGTCTGCCTAAAGCACTTTCCTCCACCTCATCATCATCACCACTGAAAATTGGTGCTGTTACCATGGACATTATTGTTTTTGAGGGTATGTGAGCCTCATTCATGTTGATAAATGTCAGCATGCCAACATTTTACGAGCTTGATTTGTGCGCCTGTCATGCACAACGGCACCCGCTAAACTGAACACCCGCTCAATGCTGACACTGGAGGATGAGCAGCTAAAATATTTCAGGGCAATTGCTGTTAGTGCTGGCCAGTCATTGACCTTAGTGACCCAGTATGTTAGTGGCTCATCTTCAATGGTGAGGTTCTTTGTATCTGCAAAATAAGCATCTACCATGCGTTTTGCCAGTCGAAGATGTGCAGCGTGATCATCCTCCTCCTCCTCCTCTTCAGTTTCCTCCATGTCTGCAACTCCCACCTGACTGAGGGTGACCCAAATGAGATTCAGCATAGGTTCTTTTACCTTGAATTGCTTTTCTACAGTTTGACACCCTGGCTGAGATGAAGAGAAGTAGGTGGCAGTAACACCGGATCACTGTGCAGTATCATCATCTTTCTTTGCCCCGTGTGCCCATAGTAGTAACTGTGCACCACTTACCCTCTGAGTGAGTAGCTCTGTCAGTCTCTGCCACTCATGATGCCCACCTTGTAATATGGCTGACAGCCCATGTTTATAACGTGGGTTGAGCACTGTTACAATTCCAAACTCCTCAGACTGCATAATATACATTATGTGGGTGTTGGAGTCTTATGTGGAGAGCATATGCTCCATTAATGAGCAAATTGCTCTGTCATCACCTGCCTCCAGCTGTTGCTGCATGTTCAGCAGTGTCTGCCTCAGCACCAGTAGCAGAGGAATGGACTCACTGATGCAGACAGTGTCCCCACTTCACTGCCAGTGTTGCATGCTTGGAGGGTCTCAGAATCAAGATGAGGCCATCCATTAGGCTCCACTGCTCTGTTGTGAGACACATGGATGCTCCACTGTTGTCAAGACTCACATAAATTGGCAGATACTCCGATACAGCCTTGTACTGCTGGTATATATGCTCCACCATGTACAAGATGGAGTTCCACCGGGTGACAACGTCAAACTTTAAACACTGCTGAGGCAGCTTGTTCTTTACCTGCAGATGATGGAGATGGTCACGTGCTTTTTCTGAACATGCAAAAGTGGGCACAGATGCATTGGGCAAGAGCCAAAACTTCTTTTATATCCTTATGGTTAAGGAAAGGAGACAATTTACTCTTTGTTATGTTGTGGGGTGACTGAAGCAATGTAGAAAAGAAAAGGAGAAAAAGTGGTTGGGGTGACCTTCTACTTGGTGGTTTTAGCAGCTAAGGCAACAGAAAGACATGCTCTGTAACACCCTCTTTTGCCCTTTTCTTTTCTTTTCTGGCTCCCATGAGGGATCCATGTCATCTGACACATCATCATCATCCACATCATAGTCTGGAAGAAAAACTGGCACTGCTGGCAGTCTCATCAGACTCAGCAAGTCTGTCTGCATCAGTAGCAAGTGTCACAGGCTCTGTAACATGCACCTCTTCTTCATGATTGTTGTCCTCATGTTGCTCCACATGTACCACCACCTCTTCCTCACTCACTGGACATGGACACACATTATCTGGCTCCACCTCCAACCTACAATCATCAACAGCACAACTTTCAAATTGCTCTTCAGAACCAACAGCCTCCAACGCCACAGTTGTTTGTTTGCTGGTGGTGCTGCTGCTTTCTCTTACTGTGTCACTTGACATTGAGACATCCATCAACATGTCTGCCACAGATTCTGCAAAGCAAATCTTAACTGCAGGAAAGCCAACAGCACGGCCAGATACTTTGTTACTACTGCTACTGCCTGCCACAGAGTCATCTGAATGCTGTCCCTGTGCTCTCGAAGACATGTTTCTGGTTCCTGGACCACTATTAGGATTAGTATTAGGAACCATAAATTGGGAAATTTTTTTTGTGGCCGCTTCATGGCCTCTCACTTTAGTAGCTTTTTTCTTCCCAGTCATTCTTCAGCACACACAGGGACACAACAATCATTCGGCTTAAATTGCTGTCTGAAGAACATTGATTTGTGCACGCAGGGACACCACAATCACCTGGCTTAAATCGCTGTCTGTAGAACAGTGATTGATTTCCTAAATACAGGTGTGCATGGAGGGACACAACAATCACTCGGCTTAAATCACTGTCTGGATAACAGTGATTTTTTGTCCTAATTACAGTTGTACACACAGTTACACAAGACTCACTTGGGTTAAATCACAGTCAGGAGGACAATAATTTTTTTTTATTAAGAAAAGACAGGGCACTTGCCAACTGATTTTGTTCAGAAGAAAAATGTGCCTTCTAAACTGCTCCTATCCTCTCCCAACTCACACAAGCCACCAACCACAACTTCTATCAGAAAACTAAATACTGCAAATAAACAATACAGTACAGAGAAAAGCAACACAAAAAAATCAATATGTGTGTGAAGAGCACTCACAGTAGCATGTCTGAAGCCATTTGACAAAAAATGCTCTTATATATAATGTATTTAGATTTGACTCTCCTCACCTATGTCTACCCAAGCACTTACATTGATCACAATCAACTGTCATTACAGTGGCGCCGCCTCTTGCGCAGCACGATATGGGTTGCCGCAAAGAAATAAAAAAGCAGTCTCCATTCTTATAAGCTCCTTAAAGAAAGTTATACTTCTGCTTCTTCTCTGCTCAGGAAATGTGGAGCTCAACCCTGGCCCCCCTACAACTTACCTCGCCTATCGATTTTGCTTGAGGCCACAGGTCTCAAAATGATGATGGTCAACATTTTAAGCCTGCCTAAAAACTTGTACATGAGCCAAGCCTGACTGCACACGTTAACCCAGACCTTATCATAATTACTGAGTCGTGGTTAAAAAAGAAGAACACTGATCAACAAATATCACTGCAGGGCTACAATTTATTTAGAGCAGATAGAGAGTCTAGAGGCGGGGGTGTGGTTATCTATGCCAAATCTAAGTACTTGGTCACCAATATTAGTTGCAAATCTCTAGCCAAGGAATTTGAGTTAGTTCTCTGGAGCCTTCATCTCCCTCCTCAGAATGTATCACTATCCTAGGTGGCTACAGACCCCTGGCCTGGTGGTGATGAAGTCCTTAATCTTTGAAATCCATGTTCGCAGATGCAAAACTGAAACAATATTTCTAGGAGATCTAAATATGGACTGACTGTCACCTAAATCACATGGCCTCAAATCCCTTTGTGACGAGCTAGGTCTTGGGCAATTAGTCAGAGAACCTTCTAGGAACAACACTCTAAATACTGCCAACAGTTCCATTCTAGATGTGGTACAAAATATCTCATTTGGCAGTGTTTCACAATGACATGAGCGATCATGGAATTGTTGCTTGCATAAGATCTCAAATTAAGGCCCGGCCGCAACCCATCTTTATAACAAAAAGATCCTTTCGCAAATTCAGTGCAGTAAACTTCATATCTGACCTGAGCATGATCAGATGGCAAGATCTTTACCTAGCCAAAGATGTCAACAAGGCAGCTTGCATCCTTAATGACAAACTCACTACAATAATAAATAAGCATGCCCCTTTCATAAAAGTAAGGGTACGGAGCAATTCCAATCCCTGGTTCACCTTGGATCTCAAGGCAGCCCTTATAGCTCGAGATAAGCTCTGGGCTAAAGCTAGACATTCCAAAGAATCTTCGGATTGACAGGCCTTTAGAACAGCCAGGAATAACTGTGTGAAAAAACTTCGCTCTGCTAAAGCTAACTATTATATTTCTACTCTCGAACAAGCTAAAGGTAACCCTCATAAAATATGTAAGACTATCAAAACTATAGAAGGATGGCCCATGGCCCCCTCTGTCCCAACAAAGATAGTCGCAAGTGGCAAGATTGTGGAAAACAAGTCCCTAATCCTGGAGGAACTTAACTCCCACTTTGCCACAGCTGGATTAGCTTTTGACTCGTCACCTTATGCTGGTGCTGCGGTGAGCCAGCATACCCCTCCCACCACATCTAGTCCTGGACCCAGTCCCTTTCAACTGCGCGAGATAACTTATAAAGAAGTAGAAGATTCTCTTCTTAACTTAGACACCAAAAAAAGTGCAGGGGACGATGGCTTGGAACCCTTTTTCCTAAGGTCAGGCTATGCCCATCTCACTGCCCAAATTCTCCACATCTTCAATCTTTCCATTACATCTGCTGCTGTGCCATCCTGCTGGAAATCAGCACATATCCTCCCTCTATTTAAATCTGGTGACCCATGCGATGTAAACAACTATAGGCCTATCTCCATATTGCCTATCCTTTCTAAAGTTCTCGAAAAACTGATCCATATTCAGTTAAAATCTCACTTGGAAACCTTCTCTCATCAACCCAGCTCAATCTGGCTTCCGGCTAATCATAGCACAATCACTGCACTAGCAAAAGTAACCAATGATTGGATCTCTGCTATAGATGCTAAGAAGGTAACTGGTGCAGTCTTTTGGACCTTAGCAAAGCTTTTGATACTGTTGATCACAAACTATTAGTCAATTGCTTTACAAAGTTGGGTGCCACATACCATACCACCCAGTGGTTCTCTAGCTACCTAACTGGAAGATTCCAAAAAGTAAAGGCGGAAGGCTTTTTTTCTGCTGCCTTGCCAGTTGCAAGAGGAGTCCCCCAAGGATCCATCTTAGGCCCTATCTTGTTTTCTCTGTACATCAATGACTTAGATGCTAACATATCTACATCCAATCTGCACTTTTTTGCAGATGATACTGTGTTGTATACTTCTGGCTCATCGTTATCTGAAGTCAAGGGAGTGCTTCAAGCGGACTTCACACAACTTGAGCATAATTTAATAAAGGCAAAGCTTCTGCTCAATGCCAAGAAGACTAAAGCAATGATATTCTCCCGAAGTGCTGTCTCAGGCCCCCCCAATACTCTTGCCCAAAACTTCATTGTCACCACGCTAAACGAGCCTCTGGAAGTTGTAACCAAATTTAAATATCTAGGTATCTGGATCGACAATAAATTATCTTTCAGTGACCACATTGAAGATGTCTCTAGAAGGTTAAAAGCAATGTTAGGTTTCTTCTACAGAAATAGGCCCCTTTTCCCCCTTGAAACTTGAAACAAGCTTGTACAGGCCACTTTTCTCCCCCTACTCGACTATGGCGATGTAATCTATTCCTCCACCACTCTTGCAAATCTAAGTAAACTGGACATCCTTTATCACTGTGCATTACGGTTCATTACCAACTCCCCTTACCATTCACACCACTGTGACTTATATGCAGCTGTTGGTTGGACATCTCTTACTACTAGACGCTTGCTCCATGCTGGGCTATGGACTCTTAAACTGCTCCTGCAGAAATTGCCAAGCTATCTCTCTTCCCTTATTAGTATCGCATATAGTGCATACTCATTAAGAAAATCTGACTTTATTATGCTTGACATACCAAGGACGCGGACTTCCTTCGGTAAACGTGCTATTGCATATGCCCTTCCCTCCATCTGGAACCAATTACAAACCGTACTGAAACCAACTAGCACAGTTTCAATAAACTTCTACAAATCGCTAAGTTCCGCCAAAATAAAAGACACCTGTAACTGTCATTAAGTCTCTTCCTTCCCCATGTGTGCCATATTGATCCACTGGTAAGGTATAATTGATTTGTCATATTAACTGCTTTCCCTTCCCCTTCTACTCCTGGCTTTATCTTTGCTTACGCTCCACTGCTACTCTATCAAATCTCTCCTCCCTCCCATATCAATTGTAGACTGTTGTTTGTCCTAGCTGCCAAAATACTGTATATTTGATTTGATTTGATTTGATTAAATCAAATCACACCAGTCATCATGTTTCATTTATCAGTATGCACCTATAAGTCGCTTCCCTGTCTCATATCAATGTTTACCACCTGCGGTCACCCTATGTGGTACCCTTGTATGTATATCCAGCCTGCATCATGTAACGTGTATTTCATGTATATACTGTTATTACCTATCTGTGTTTGTACTTTAAGTGTTTATGTCACAGGACCTCCTTGTGAATGAGCTTGCTCAATGGAGTTTTCCTGCAATAAACTTGAACTTGCAATAAACCTGACTCTTAGCTGCAGCACAAGCTCTGCTCTCTAAGTCTCTCTCAAATACACTATACTGCACAGTACTACACTTAAAACACATCTTTTTAAACAAGTACATAATGATTTTTAATATCTTATTAGTGTGGTTAATTTATTGTTTTATTAATATTATTTTATCATGTGGTGTACAGGCGCCTTGGTTTTTAGAAAGGCGCCTTTTTATAAATAAAGTATTGATTGATTGATTGATTGATTGATACCCACAGAATGAGAAAACTAGCTTCTCATTTGCTGTTCAGCAACAAGTGACCTCATATCCCATGGTTCATTGCAAACTTCTACTATTTTGCTGAACTTCACTGGCGAAGTTCAAGCTTTGTGGATCTGGGACACCTGTACCATTGACTGTAACAGGAATCAAAGTTTTTGACTTCCAGATTTCATAAATCTGCCCCAAATGCTTTGAAGTGGGACTTCACAGGGCAAAAAACTTTGTGGAATACTCAGAATCTGCAAAGTTTTACGCGGAGCAAATTTTGACAACTTCATAAACCTCTACACTTGACCTCTCACTGTGAACCCACACCCACTCTCCTGATCAAAGATAAGACTTGCTGGTGGAACCAGCGACAACAATATAAGAAACAAAGGTAAATGCTGTTCAGTGCATTTATTTTTTATTTTATGTTTTTTATTTTAGTCTTTGGTAACCGGGTAAGGCCCACTAGGCACAAGTGCCTGTTTTCAGGGGCGACCTGGGAGCACTGGACAGTTAAGTGACTTGCTCAGAGTCACACAGTATGCAAGTGGAGGTTCTGAGAATCAAACTCAGGTCTGGTTTGCTGGATGTATCAAGCTCATTCACACCTCGTTCCTCTAACCTCCAGGCTATACTGCCAGCCCAATTTCAATATGGGTTTCAACTTTTATGCATAACTCAGCTGTTTTTTAAGGTTTTGACTCCACATTTTCAACGTGGCCTTTTGGGAAACCCCACCTCATGAACAGTATCACTGTCATTTCACAACATTTGCCCAAAAGTTCCTTTCATGGTCACTTGGTTAATTCACCTTTTGGGCAGGGTTTGCATAACGACAGTTATATTGTTCATAAGGTGGGGTCCCCTAAAGGCCATGTTGAATATTTGGGGTCAACATGTCAAAAAAATGATTGAGTTATAACCATTCATTGTTGTTTCAATACATACTGTACACTCATGACTTTGTAAGTGTGAGATATTTTGACACCAAATTTTCAACATACAGTTGTTATTACTCCATAGAATGTATGTCACAGGTGTCATTTATCAAATCCTGTCCAAAATGTGTTTTTGAGCTTGTGGCATGGAATGGCATTGCTGTTGCACAGAATTACGGTTTGGTGGGGATTTGAAAATTAACAGCGCACAGTACATCCAGCGGCGTAATAACATGGATATGTTGAAAATTTGGTCACTCTAGTCATATAAATTTAAGCCTAGTGTATGGACAGCCCTGTTCTCTCATAGGTACATACATATACACATGTATGGAGGGATGCAAGCACAGGGCCCTGTGATCTCACATGTAAATAAGGATATGGTTATACTATCTCAAAAAGTAAGGAAATAAATTGCAAAAAACTTTGTTAATGCATCAGTTATGGTTCCACATCAAAAGTAGGGAAATATGGTATTAGGATTTCCAACCCTAACACCCTATCCCCCACCTTGCACAGACAAACAAGTGGTGGGGGGGTTGGCTTTGGGTCGCCATCCCTAATGCTCACCCCATTCTACTATGCTGTACCCATATTACCTTATTTTGTAATGGCATGGTGTGAGTGTTAGGGTTGGAGACCCCAAGCCAGACTCCCCAAGCTTGCTGGTCTGTGCAGAGTGGGGGATGGAGTGTTAGATTTGGATATCCAAAAGCCATATTTCCCTACTTTTGATGGTGGAACCCTAACTGATGCATTAATGAAGTCTTTTGCAATATATATATATATATATATATATATATATATATATATATATAATAGTGGCATGATAGCACCACAATATAGGTTGAGCAGGCTGTTTAATGTTAAACTCAGTGTTTTGTACCTTGTTATCTTTGGCTCTCTTTGATGGAATGAGCTGAAATTTTGTATGTTTTGTCTAGCAGGCAAAGTCTTGCTGTGGGTAATTTTTTGTAAAGGCAACTTATGTGGTTTCTGAGATCTGCATGTGTCATTTTAAGGGAAAAAACACAATTTTGTTCATATAATTAACATTTTTTTTTGCTCTCACCTACAGCCTAAATGGAAAGAAATTATTGCCCCAAACTTGCAGGGGTCATGAGTCATATCCAAGGTATTACATTTGACAGGTCCGGGGACAAAATATAAAAGGGTTCCAGCGTTAAATGCTTTAAATGTTATTGTTTTCTGACTTGCGTGTGCACAGTAGGGGTTTAGAGATAAGGTTGTTGTGCTGAGGTAAATATCAGATGCAGCATATGCTTGTTTTTGATTTTGTGCCACTGCATTGGCAGGGCACCAAACATTTCTGGTGCTGTTCCAACCGTCATCTTGTAAATTTCTTCCACAAACTGACAAACATTGAAGAAACACAAACATGCCATGATTTTAATAAACAAACATAAAAATCTAGCAAACTGGGACCTGTTTAGCTAGATTCTGATGTTTGATTTTAAATAGTGTGTCCACATGTATGTTTTCTGGCTCTCAAAATCCCAGGTGCCCAGTGTAGCAAAAGGAGGACTTCCCTGTATTATTTGCATGAGAACAGTGGGATTTTCTTGACTTCTGCAGCCGCAGCTGGAACTCATGCTGCCGGCTGCAGATTCAGCTGTGAACTGCCATTTCCCTGGTGTCTAGTTGCAGCTCCCACTGTCCAATCCCCATACTTCATTAAAAAAAAAAAAAATCAGTTGGGGTTAGTTGTTTACCCCCTTCCTTCTTTATGTATCCTTGGTGTCCAGAGGCACTCCTCACCCTTCAATCCCCATATTAAATATTCTGAAAATCTCTCCATTGGTGTTAGTGGTACCCTCACCCTCCTGTATGTTTCCCTAGTGTCTAGTGCCCCCCCCCATTTTCCAGTTCCCAAATTTAATGACTTCTCATTGCCAGTTAGTGGCTCCCCCATGGAGATGTTTCATTCCTGAAAAAAGGGAAAACAGTCCCCGATGTCTTTTCTTTTTAAGCCTGTAAAAAGGAAAATGGTCCCACATCGTCTACCTGTCCCCATGCCCATCCCTACCCTTCCACTGATCACCCACCACCCCACACCTTATCCCATACTTACCACCAGAAGTCATAGACTGTCATTTTTTGAGGACCCAGACAGGTCTGTACTCTTCAAAACCAAACTAAGAACTGAGGAATAAAGGTAAGTGCTGTATAAATGATTTCAGTCGTGTTTTGAGCTTATGTTCATAACTGCCATTTTTTGGAATTTTTTCACTAAATTTTCTACATAGCATCTTTAGGACCCCACCTCATGAACACTGTCACTGTTATTTTTTTAATCAGTTCCAGAATGTGATTTCATGGTCACTGCTTGAAATCACCTTTTGTGACCGAATAATGAAATTTCACCACCCGTGTTCATGACATGGTGTCCCAAATAGGCCATGTTAAAAATTTGATGAAAAAATTTCAAACAATTTCAGAGTTATGCACATGCTTTGAAATTTTTCTACACATGCACATAACTTTGGTAATTTTCATTATTTTGACTCCAAATTTTCAAAAGAGCCATTTTTTCACACCATCTCATGAACAGTACAGCTGCCATTTTTCACAACCTCTCCAAAATGTTTTTTCACACCTGTGGCCTGAAATGGTGTTTTGGCATGGATTTGAACATTACCTATGGGGTTTATGAGGTGGGGTCATAAGAAGATTTTGTTGAAAATGTGGGGTCAACATATGAAAAAATGCCAAAGTTATGACCATTCGTTTAACTTTTGCTATGCCCACTCTTAACTTTGGAAATATTAAATATTTTGACACCAGATTTACAACATAGCTTTCTTATAACCCCACCTCATGTTTTTCATAGCTGTCATTTTTCAAATCCTGACCAAAATGTGATTTTGCACCTGTGGCACAGAATGGAGTTGCAGTTGCGGAGAATTATGTTTTGGTGAGGATTTAAAACTTTTCTGTACCGGATAAATAAGGTTGGGTAATAAGGTGGCTATGCTTTCAATTTGGTCACTGTTATCCTATAAATGGAAGTGCAGTGTCAGGAGGGCCATGTGCTTTCACGTCTTCAAATATATATATATACGCATCTACGCATCTACGGAGGGATGGAAGCACAGGGTCCAAAGGAACATGAGCTCCCACAGTAAAATAAAAATACTCTTATACTACAGTGAAGCTTGCCAGGATGAAATCCACTTTTACAGCATTCTGCAGTATGTTGCAGCAAGGTTACTGCAGTAAACAATGTAATTTCAATCCAAATTAATACCTTTTGTCATGCAGGAAAATGTGACACTGCCAGGATAAAGTGAATGTCACATTTTCCTTCATAACAAAAGGGACTAATTGATAATTAAATTACATTGTTTTACACAGTAACTCTGCTGTGGCATGCTACAGAGCACTGCAAAATACTGCAGACTTAGGCTTCATCCTGGCAAGTTTCACTGTATCTCAAAAAGTGAAGAAATAAATTGTAAAAATTGTGTTAATGTTTGTTGGTCAAGTTACAAATAGGGAAATGTAGCTAGGGTCACCAACCCAACAACCCTTCCTGCAAACACCAGTGGGCATCAGGGGTGTGCCTTGGGGTCATCAGCCCTAATGCTTACCCCATTCTCCTATACTGTACCCATCTCAGATTGTCTTCTGGAATGGGGTGAGTGTTAGGGCTGAGGACCCTAAGGCACACCCCAATGCTTGTTGTTGTGTACAGAGTGGGGATGGGGTGTTATGGTTGGTAATCCTAACGCCACAATTCCCTACATTTGTGGCTTTGATGCTAACTACAGCTTTTACACAGTTTTTTTTTTACAAAGAATATATATATATATATATATATATATATATATATTACACAGGTGCAGTCACACCTGTATATTAGGGTTGCCTAAGCACTTCTATGTTAAACCTAAATTTTTACACCTTAATAACTTTTCCCCATTCAACTGATTTACATAAAATTTGGAAAGCACAGTCTCAGCCTGTAATTTTCATGTATATCTGTGCAGTGGACACAAAGTTACTGAGGTGCAAAAAACCCCAACAGTCTCAGTTTTTAAAAATGTTAGGATGTTTTTTGCTACCTGATAACTGACACAAATGGAGGCTTTGAAACCTGAAACTTTCAGAATTGAGAGAGGTTGGTACAAGGTGTGTGCTTTTGTGGTTTTTAGGTCCCACTGTTAACTAGTTTTTAAAATATTTATTAAAAATGTAAAATTTCTGAGTATGCACAGTTAAAAAAAATTCAGCGTCCTATTCTTAACTGAATTTTTGCAAAAGCAGCAGTTTGCCCTATACAACACAGCTGTCTTTAATAAATGACAGCTGTGTCATATAGTGCAACCCCTGCTGCTTTCATGACTCATAGGTCAGGAGCTTGGGGCTACTGTCATTGTAGCCTCACCTCCCTGACTGTGCTGTGCCTTCAACTTTATCTGCACACCAGGGGCCACAATCCCCAGTAACAGTGTATTAATTAATTTATTTGTGCAATCTGACACTGGGATGCCCTACCCTGGCATCGGATGCTCCCTGCCCATGTAGCCCATTTTCAACCCCCCTGCAGAATGGTACACCAGGAAGCCCACCCTCCAGTGTCCTGAGATAGATTCATTTTATAGGTATACCTACAAAAAAGAAAACCATCCCCCAACATCATTTTTTTTTTTTTTTGCATTTAAGCCTGAAAAAAGGAAAACGGTCCTTCATGGTCACCGCCCTTACCCCCCATCTTGACCCTCCCACTGAGCACCCACCACACAACACCCCCCCATTACTATATATTTACCTCTGGAATTCGTATGTTGTCACCTTCTGTGGACTGGGACTTGTCTTCACGCTTCAAAGCTGAACTGTGAACTGAGGAATAAAGCTTAGTGCTATACAATGTATTTGTTGGTTAGAAGCTGGTTGCACTATACACCATGGCTGTCTTTGACTAAAGGACAGCTGTATCATATAGTTTGCACTATATGAAATAGCTGTCCTTTACTAAAGAACAGCTGTGTCGTATAGTGCAATTGGCTGTTGTTATCACACACCCCGACATCCTGATGTTCTGTGACATCTACACAACAGTGGCCCTAATCCCCAGTGGCAGTCTTTCTTTCTTTAGTTTATTTTACACTATAATCAAACACTGGAATGCCCACCCTGGTGCCAGATCCCCCTCAGCCAAATGTTTAATAAATGGTTGCCCACATCAGGGCCCCCAGTCCCCATGTCAGCATATATTAGTTCTCCCCGCCCAGCAGTGTGGAATACTTAGGAAGCCCACCCCCCTGTATCCCAAAATAGTTTACTAAATAATGTCATAAAATCTGACACTGGGATACCCATTCCCAGAGTTGGACCCCCTCCCCCCCATAGTCCCTTGTTTAATAACATTGCTGGCACTGGGGACCCCAGTCCCCATGTCAGATTTAAGTATATCTTCCCCCAGTAGTATGGAACACTGGGGTGCCCATCCCCAGTGTCCAAATATAGATGTTAATTTATGTGTACCTGCAAAAAGAAAACAGTCCCCAGCCATCTATTTTATATTTTTTGTAACCTGTGAAAAAACAGTCTCTCATCATCCCCATCATCCCACTCCCACTGAACATCCACTACCCCATCCACCCTTACCCCATACTTCTCTCCAGAGGTCATCTGATGCAATCTTCTGTGGACTGGGACATGTATGCATTCTTCAAAGTGGAACCATAAACTGAAGAAGCAAGGTAAGTGCCGTATAACGTAATTCAATGGCGTTTTCAACTTATGTTGATATCTTGGCTGTTTTTTGATATTTTTTCACCAAACATAGGCTTTTTGGGACCTTATCTCATGAACACTGTGGCTGTCATTTCATTAGTCAGGCATAGAAGGTCCAATTAATGAAATGACAGTGCCAGTGTTCATGTGGTGGGGTCCCTAAAAGCCCATGCTGAAAATCTGGTAGAAAAATTCCTAAAAATTGATGAGTTATGAGTGTGCATTGGGAATTTTTTATGCAGGCACATACATAACTTTGGTAATTTATTATATTTTAACTCCAGATTTTCAACATTCTCATTTTTTTTCACACCACCTCATGAACAGTGTAGTTGTCATTTTTCACATCCTGTCCAAAATGTGTTTTTGCACCTGTGGCAAAGAATAGTTTTTCAGCACAGGTTTGAATATTTTCACCTGTGGGGTTTCTGAGGTGAGGTCATAAGAAGACTATGTTGAAAGTTTGAAGTCAAAATATAAAAAAAAAATAAAGAATTTATTGAGCAACATTGTTTGCAGGGATGTCCGTTGCACCCCTGGTAAACATCCTGCCTTACCAAGCCAGTGAGCTGAGTTCAGATGTGAACTCAGTGAGCCACTTTACTGGGACAAGGCTGATGGGGCAGCAGTCACAGTCTGAGTAGGGATATAGGCAGTGTTATTGCATGACACCACACTGTGTGGTGGGTCATGGAACCTCATCTGCAGGGTATCGACATGTGTGCCAAGGTCTGCTGGGACCATGCACTGCATCAGGACTGCCTCCAATATTGTATGCATCTCATTTAGCACAGGTCCCCAAGGAACCTATGCAAATGAGGATATAGTTCTATTATCATAAAAAGAAGGGAAATTCTTTGCAAAAAACTACATTAATGCAGCAATTAAGGTTGATATTAGATTGTAAAAAGGTGGGAAATACAACATTAGGGTTTCAACCCTATCAAATCATCCTCTCCTGCTTTTCAACTGGTGTCGTGGGTGAGCTTTAAGTCCCAGCCTAATCCTTACCCCATTCCATAAGTACATAAGCTGATCTGGTACAGTATAGGAGAATGTGGTGAGCATTAGGGATGAGGACCCCAAGGCAAACCCCGATGCCAGTTGGTGTGTGCAAGGAGGGGGTAGGGTGTTAGGGTTGAAACCATGACATTGTACTTTCTTCCTTTTTATGGTTTGATATGCACCCTAACTGAAGCATTAACATAGTATGTTTGCAAATAATTTCCTTACTTTTTGAGATAGTGTAATCCTAGCCTTATTTGTCTGAGGGAGCGCAGAGCCCTTTGGGCCCTGCGCTCCCATCCCTTCATAGATGTGAGTATGTATGTCACTGTGGAAGGGCCCTGCACTCCAATTAATAGGACAACAGTGACCAAATTGCCAGCATAGCCATCTTATTACCCCACCTTATGTAAACTGTTATAGAGAATTTAAAAACCCCACCAAAATATAATTCTGCATAACTAGAATGCCATTCCATGCCACAGGTACGAAAATACATTTTGAATATAATTTGAATTATGGCTGTGACATACATGAGGTGGGTAATAACAAGTCTATGTTGAAAATTTGTGGTCAAAGTCATTAACATTTCCAAAGTTATGAGTGGTCATAGTGACTTTGGAACAAATGGTAATAACGTTGCCATTTTTACATATTTTTGACCCCACATTTTCAACATAGCCTTCTTATGACCCCACCTCCAGCACAAAATAGCTGTCATTATGCAAATCAAACCTGAAAGTTGAATTCACCAAGTGACCACAAAAATCACCTTTTGAGTGGGATTTGCAGAGCAACAGTCATATTGTTCATAGCTGGGGTTCTCAAAAGGCTATGTTGAAAATTTGGTGTGAAAATATGCAACAATGGCAAAGTTATGCACCAAAGTTGAAAATCCTATTGAAATAAATTGATTTCCCACATGAAAGAAGATCTTGTTTCCTGAGTCAGCATACAAAACAAGATTTTATTTCGTATGATGACGATATGAAAAAAGAATTTCAATGTTAAATAAAACACGTTTTAAGGACATTTTCTGAGCAGTAAAGTGCTGAATACACCTAAGAGGTGCAAAATAAGCAAGCCACATGTATTGGTTCCACCCCAGAATATCATTCAGGGGTTTTCAAATACAAAAGACAATCTTGTTTCGTGAGTCATCATACAAAATAGGACCATATTTCGTTTAATGCCAATATGAAAAAATAATTTTCAATGTTAAATAAAACACATTTTAAAGGCATTTTTTGAGCAGTATAAGCTACATGTGTTGGTTGCTCCCCAGAATATTATTTTGTGGAGTTTCAAAATTTGAATTTTTCAGGCAAAACCAAAAACAAGATGGCATCCATATGAAATGGAATTTTCCTATATGAAACAGCATTCCTTTATTGTTTCATACAGCTATTTTTTTGTGCTTACTAAGCATGAGCATAAATTATTTTCTCACATTTTTAAATTGCAATAACTTAAAAATGGCTTTTTAATTTTTCTGTGCTGAAAATTTAAGACCAAAAATCCAAACCGTCTGGCTGTAGGCAAGTTAAAAACAAAATCCCAGCAAAGTCAGTGAGCTACAATGTATTTTTTCCACCTCTCTGTAATTCATAAACCACACATCTGACTAGAACGTAACGTGTCCCATCAAGGGATCTTCCCCACAGGACAACGCATACTAAACGCATGGAGAGGAAGCAGTGGAGGGATCCAAAAGGGCATGGGACAACCACAAGGGAATGTTAATGGGGGGCACAGGTCCAAGCAGATAGCTGGACAAATGGGCAGACTTGGTTGGCCATGTTTTAGTCCCTTTCTGCTGTCACACTTCTTTGAATCTATGAAAAAAAATGTGCAAATCCATTCAACAGTTGCAATGTTATTAAAGTGCAAACTTTTGAGTTTCACAGTGAAGTGCCTACTCCACCCTAACTATAGGGGCACAACTGCTCCCTATTTTTTATATATATATACACACACATATATATATATATATATATATATATATATATATATAACTGTGTATCTATATATATATTCATGGCAAAAATCCATTTAATGCATCAGTTAGGGTTGTTCCACAGCAACAAAAGTGAGGAAATTCGATGTTGGGGTTGAAGCCCTTTACTCACTCCACTCCACAACCAGCATTGGGGAGTGTGCGTTGAGGTCATTGGTCTCTAACTCTCACACCATTCCATGTGTAAACAAGCTGAGGTGGTGAAATATAGGAGAATAGGGTGAGAGTTAGGACCGAGGACCCCAACAAACACCCCGATGCCAGTTGGGTGGCAGAGTAGGGGGGTGCAAGGGGGGCCTTCAATCCTAACATCAAATTTCCTTGCTTTTGTCGCTGTGAAACAAACCTAACTGATGCATTAAACAGAGCTTTTTCCATGAATTTCCATTCTTTTTGAGAATGAGGACTATAAATAGTGACTGTAATGTGGTGGTGGGATTGCGGGACCTTCGGGTCCTTCACTCCCACCACATGATTTTTTGTGACATAGCAATGGTAAGTGCAATGCAAACGTAAGCACAAAGGGTTATGCGCATGGTGACACAAATGTAAATGGTAACGCAAATGGTAATAGACACACAAGCACAAAGTGACACCAAAGCGAACAGTGATGGAAACAGAGATGCAAATGGAAGCGCGTATGGAACGCAACTGGTAATGTGCACAGTCACAGTACCGCAATCGGAAATGCAAATGGTAATGGTAACAGCAACAATCATGCCAAAGAAAACAGAAACCAAAATGCAGATGTGTACAGAAACACAAACCATGACGTGCACGGTCACAGAACCACTATTGCAAATGCAAATGGTAAATGGTAATGGTAACAGCAACAGTAATGCCAAAGAAAATAGAAACAGAAATGCAATTGCAAGTGTGTACGGAAACGCCAACCGTAATGTGCACGGTCATGGTAACGCGACTGGAAATGCCAATGGTAATGGTAACAGCGATGATGACACAAAATGAAAGACACACATGCAAACAGAAGGTGGACTGCAAATGCAAATGGCAATGCAAAGGCTGTTACCAAAAAAAATGAAAACATAAACAGTAATGTAAATGCAAATGGTAACAGTAACGCAAACAGAAGCACAAATGAAAATGCAAACCATAAAGCACACGGTGGCTTACACGGGAACAGTGACGCGAGTGGTAATGGAAACGCAAATGGAAATGCTAACTGGCACAGTAAAGAAAGGGCACATCCTTCTTTTCCCCAAAAACTGCATTGAAAAAGACAGTGAATGCAAAGAATGTATGCATAATAATGGGCCTCACAGCAGAAAAGGAGGACTTGGAATACTAAATTGCTTATATCTCAGGAACCATACGACGTAGAAAAAAAATTAAAATGTCATATTAATTATGACATTCCTGGTGAGTTTTGTATTAGCCCCTGCTTGGGGGGCTAAGCATTTTTCTGACAAAAAGTCTGTATCTCGAACTGTTTCTGAGATACAGGCCCCGAAAGGTGCAACGGATGCCGTAATGTTATCCTATGGGAAAAAACATCAACTTCAGAGCACCGTAACTTTGCAGCCCTCCAATATGTTTTCACCAAACCACGAAAAGACATGTTTGTGCCATATTGTCTGTCTTCCCTCCAAATTGCAGCCCAATAGACCAAACTGTTCTTTTGCAGCAGGGTGGCAAAGAATTCCTGTTATTTTGGGCATTATGTCACAAAATAGTGTCGCAAATCACAACACTTTTGCAAATGAAATCACGAAAGTGTTGTGAGTTCAACACTACTTTGTGACACTACTTTTTCCAGAAATTTGAAAAACATATTTCTGGGGTGTTTAACCCCCCAAAAAATACATGGATAGCATCCTGAGGGTCCGACTAGGTGAACACAAAAAGAACTGTGCTGCTGGAGGGTCCCAATTTTAAATGCCAAGCATTTTTATGATCACCAACTGAAAACAAAATGGCAGATTTGCAACACTACTAGGGCCATTTGCGACACAAAAAAGTGCATTTGCGACACTGTCAAACTTTTTGTTAACTTTTCCTATTGACATATAATGGGGATTTGTTTTTTGAATACCTTTTGAACGGTTTAATATTTTTTCATGAAATCTGCAAAAGGCACATCGGGGAACCCGGCCGCATGTTCCTTGAAGTTTTCAGACTGATCACGCAAACCATGCAACCTGTAGGCGCGAGCAAAGAATTCACCAAAAACCGTAAATGCATGCACAGATCTCACTTAATAATGCCACAGCTGTATATCCAACCACTATGAAAGTTGGCAGGTTCCAAGATGTATGGTCCTTGATAGTGCATTCCAAATTTCAGGCAAATCCGTTGAACGGTGGCAATGTTATTAAGGTGCAAAGTTTGACCCTTTAACCTTAAAAGGGCTATTCAATCCCTAACTCATGGTAGCACTACCGTCTACCATAATATATGTGTGTATATATATATATATATATATATATATTATGGTAGCACGGCAGTGCTACCATAGTTAGGGTTGTGGAGCCATTTCTATGTTAAACCCCAAAACTTTCCACCTTAATAACTTTGCAACTGTTTTTTGGATTTAGCTGAAATTTGGAATACATGATCAAGAACCATAGGCCTTGGGATCTGCCAAGTTTTGCACTGGTTGGATATACGGCTGTGGAGTTATTAAGCATGATCTGTTCATGCATTTACGCTTTTTCTGGAATTCTACGGTCGCGCCTACAGGTTGTACGGTTTGTGCGACCGGCCCAAAATCTTCAGGGAACATGTGGCTGGGGTCCCCAATGTGCCTTTTGAAGATTTCATGAAAAAATATTAAACGGTTGAAAAGTTATTCAAAAAAAGTTTCCCATTATAAGTCAAAGGGAAAAGTTAACAAAAAGTTCAACAGTGTCGCAAATGCATTTTTACTTTCGCAAATGGGCCTGTTACTTTCGCAAATTGGCCATTTTGTTTTCAGTTGGTGATCAGAAAAATGGTTGGCATTTAAATTTGGGACCCTCTAGCAACCTAATTTTTTGTATTCACCTAGTCGGACCCTGAGGATGCTTCTTGCCATGTCTTTATTTTGTGGTAAAACACCCCAGAAATATGTTTTTCAAATTTCTGGGAAAAGTACTTTCACAAATTACTTTCGTGCTCACAAAAGTGTCGAACTTTTTTGTGAAAGCTTTCGCAAATTGCGACAGTAGTTTTCCATCTGTGGGAAAGTGACAGCAATTCTTTGGCACTGCGCTGCAAAAGAACCGTTGGGAGTTTTGGGCTGAAATTTGGAGAGACGGAGCCGACATCTCAAAGATGTGCCTTTCAGTGTTGTATTGAAAAAATATTACACAGCGGCAAAGTTACGGCACTCCAAAGTTGACAGTTTTTCCCATTGGATAACATTACGGCGCCCGACGCATGACAGAAATCCTTTGGGTGCCTGCTGCAAAATAACGGTTTGGTCTTTTTTCCTGAAATTTGGAGGGAAGACAGCCAACAGCCCACAGATGTGCCTTTTAGTGGTTTGGTGAAAAAATATTACAGGGAGGCAAAGTTATGGTGCTCCGAACTTCTCTTTTTTCCCATAGGATAACATTACGGCGTTCGTCGAGCCTTTCAGGGCCTGTATCTCGGAAACGGTGCGAGATACGGACTTTTCGTCAGAAAATTCCTTAGCCCCCTAAATGCAAAACTAGCCAGGACAGTCATAAATCATACAACTTTTAAATTTTCTTTCTACGTCATACGGTTCCTGAGATATAACTTATTTAGTATTCCAAGTCCTCATTTTCTGCTCCGATACACATTATTATGTATACATTCTTTGTACTCACTGTCTTTCTCTATTCAGCTTTTGGGGAAAACCAGCCTGTGCGCTTACATTACTGTTACCATTGCCCTTTCCGCTTGAGGTTCCATGCCTGCTTTCACTTACTGTTGACATTCACGCACCATATGCGCTATCCTTTATGCTTTCATTTGGCGCTTGTGTTTCTGTTACTTTTTGCCATTTATGTTCACTGCATTGTTTATCTTTCTGTTTCACTTTGTGTCACCATGCCCATTGACATTTCCATTTACAGGCACCATGTTACTATGTGACAAACATCACATGGCACACTGCTCCCGTCTACGTCACTGTGTTCGTTACCCTTTCTGTTCTCATTCACGCTTGCGTTACCTTGTGCGCCACTGTTAGCGCTTCTGTTTGCATTGCTGTTCCTGTTACTATGCCACAAGACATCATGTGGTGGGAGTTCAGGGCCCTTTGGGCCCCGCGCGCGCGCTGCTGCATTATGTGCTGGGAGCGCTGGGCCCTATATGCGTTATCCTTTGCGTTTTAATTTGTGCATGCGTTTCTGGGTTTTTTTGCTATTTGTGTCTACAGTACTGTTTCTCTTTCTGTTTCACTTTGCGTCACCATGCCCATTGACATTTCCATTTGCAGGCACCATGTTACTATGTGACAACACATCACGTGGCAGACTGTTCCTGTCTATGCCACCGTGCTGCGACCCTTTCTGTTCTCAATCGCGCTTGTGTTACCATGTGTGCCACTGTTAGCATTTCTGTTTGTGTTGCTGCTCCTGTTACTATGCCACAAGACATCATGTGGCAGGAGGGCCCAATGCTCCCCCCGCCGCATTACATTCACTATTTCTCGTTATCATTCTCAAAAAGAAGGGAAATTAGAGGCAATAAACTCTGTTTAATGCATTAGTTAGGGTTGTTCCACAGCGACAAAAGTGAGGAAATTCGCTGTTAGGGTTGAAAACCCTAACTCCAAATTCACCCCCCCAGCACCACACCCACACACACACACAGACACACACACACATTCAAGTATGGGGGAGGACAAAGTCAACACAAACAATGACAGACATCCAGCAGCAGGTGACAGAAATAACAAACAATTGTCTAAATGTACTACGAGACATCCCCACCCACCTGACCAGGTACTGCATGCTCAGTGGAGATCAACAGCAAAACTGAGGCCATGTACACCAAACGTACACAACCCTGATTGCAGCTGCACACAACGTACCACACTTAGTAGTTGCATGGCCTTACCTACCGATGCCCCACACCACACCACAACTGGTACTGTGCCGTTAGTCAATATAAATGCTGAAGGAGCATGATGACAGTTGTAGAAAGGTTTTAACACTAGTGAGTATACATTAATTAAGAGAAGTACATAAATTAACTACAAGACACTAGCATGCTCAAGATAAAAGTAGTGTTACATTTAGTAGGTGATTTACATAGTAGTACATTTACTGCAATGGTTTACTCAAGATAGAGAGGCTGATGTAAACGTATGGAAAAGCATTGCCTGTTCAACGCTGTGAAATTCGTACTGCCAGTATCAGATGCATTCTTACTGATGAAGGTGTACTGCTGATGTACATACATAGACCTTCAGTGTGTTTCAATACTAAAGATGCAGTAAGTATTCTTTGTAAGAAACAGTGTAATTGCATGGATCAGGCCAAGCAACTTCTAAATATAGCACTACTGCGCCAACAATGATGTACCTGTATCGGAGATGTATATAGGATAGATTTTCCTGTAGGCACTTACTGAGTATGTTGTACCTGATAAAGACAATCTCATTGCATCTGTGATGACTAACTTATTCAAATAGTAATACATTTACTGTTGTTGCAATGAGTGATCTATGCCACTTATGGACACAGTGTAATCTTTTTTTACAGTTGTTTCATACTCAGGCTGTATGTCTAGTGTTTGGGTTTGCCACACTTCTGTCACTGATGCTATCAAAGTGATAACTATGTTAATTGTGGTACAACAGGAATCAAGTCGGTATGGTGTAGATATAAACAGAATGTCTTTTAGTATTGATTTAACTCACAATGGGGTAAGTGTACTAGGACAGCAGGGGTTATTCTCTATCACTGACTCTGTCAGTTATAATCACACTAAGGTTTCGATGACTGTACTGATCAAGTTACACTGTTCATCTTCATGAGTTCATATTCACAGCCATTCTCCAGTAACTAGACAGAGTATGGTGTAACTGGGTGGGACACTGTGTTGCAAAGCTGCTGCAGTGCCTAGCAGAGGGAGAGTATCTACTCATAAAGACAATTAAGCAATAAGGCATGACCAACAGTTATGTTAAATGGTCTGTTAATCACCCTGTAGGGGTTTAATGTTGAATGAGGCATAGCCGAGTGCCACATGTCGCAAGACAGTGATAAACTGACCATTAACATAATACCTGGGAGTGGCTTATTGCTATCATAATAAAACTGTTTTCTAACAACATTAAACCATGTTCATCATATGATTAGGCTCTACATGTATGTTAATAAAAACTAAACATAAGGCTGTTACAATGTTTACAGTCAATTAGAAAGCTGCATTTCTCAAACCCTTGTTATAATCAGAGATATTATACCTGTACAACTCCTTGGTTTTGCTCAACTCCATTGCTCAGGTGGCCCACCACATGTGGTGTGGTCTGGTGTGGGGCATCGGTAGGTAAGGCCATGCAACTAGTAAGTGTGGTACGCTGTGTGCAGCTGCAATCAGGGATGTGTACGTTTGGTGTACATGGCCTCAGTTTTGCTGTTGATCTCCACTGAGCATGCAGTACCTGGTCAGGTGGGTGGGGATGTCTCGTAGTACATTTAGACAATTGTTTGTTATTTCTATCACCTGCTGCTGGATGTCTGTCATTGGTTGTGTTGACTTGGTCCTCCCCCATACTTGAATGTGTGTGTGTGTGTGTGTGTGTGTGTGTCTGTGTGTCTGTGTGTGTGTGGTGCTGGGGGGGTGAATTCGGAGTTAGGGTTTTCAACCCTAACAGCGAATTTCCTCACTTTTATCGCTGTGGAACAACCCTAACTAATGCATTAAATGGAGTTTTATGCCTCTAATATATATATATATATATTTTATATATATATATATATATATACACACACACACACAATAGGGGTGAGTGGTAAATGAGTGAGATAAAACAGCGTATCATCCACTGCAGTGTGATATTTTTACCATCTGCTCTACTGTGATGATATCAGCCATTTACACACACAGGTCACAAAAGGTCACTGATATCATCACCCTAGGCAACTTTCCCCTCAGCATGCAAGAAACACCTGTGCTGTTACCAAAAACACAAATGCAGAACTAACTGAGAGGTCTCACTGCTGCCTGCAGCTAACTTAGTGAGCATTACAAAACACACCTATCCTCCCCCAACTTCCAGCTCATTACTGTGATGCTCTCAACTTGATGCAGCCAGAATTCCAAACAGCACAGATTCACAGAACAGTCTAAACTACTGCCTGCAGCTAACTCAACTACTACTGAAACACACTCTCACTAGTTCCTCTAACTCTGATTCTCACCCATTACAATTACTGTGACAATCTCAACTTCACTGCAGCCAGAATCCCAAAGAGCACAATTTCACAGAACACTCTGCACTCTGCCTGCAGCTAACTTAATTACCACTGAAAACAGTATCAGCTGTTCTGACACTCTGCCTCTCAGCTCATTACAATTACTGTGATACTCTTAACTTCACTGCAGCCAGACTGCTAAACAATATAGCGTCACAAAAGTATGTTTCTCATTCCTATCTAAAACTAACTTATTTAGCATTGCAAAACACACTCATGTGTCTCTCAGATTTTATAACACTGCCAACCCATTCAGAAAAGCTCACACACAGAATGAGCAAACACAAAAACAGGAACAGAACACAAGACAGCATAACAGAACTTCTGAAACTCTTGGCTCTATTGTATACATCGAATACATGATGGGCAGATCATGTGTTATGGCAAATATTGTCACTCCTGCATCGTGAGCTTGAATATCTCATTCATGCCTTCGGCACTCATCAGATATCCAGAGCTTCACTCTGCAGGAGTGACAATATTTGCCATATTACACTCATGCCCATCATGTATCCATATATATATATATATATATATATATATATATATATATATATATATATATATATATATATGTGTGTGTGTGTGTGTGTAATATATATATCTATATAAATATATATATATATATATATATATATATGCCACGGGGTTAGAGCTTTCTCAGTAGGATATCCTGTGTTATTTCCACTAGAGTGAGGATAAATCTTGATGACATCAGAAAAGTGAGGATATCGATATTTATCCACACTCTGCTAATGTCACCAAAGTGAGAATATCTTCACTGCAGCTTGCATTCTAACTGAAACTGCTTCAGAAAACAGTTCCTCTTTCTCACTGAAGCTGCAGCTTACTCAATTAGCTTTGCAAAACTCTCTTACCTGTGTCCCACTGTGTTTCTAACACTCCTAGCCCATGACTGCTGATCTGAGCTTCACAACATCCTGAATTCTAAATTAAACTCTTTTACAATGCAGTTCCTCTTTCTCAGTGCTACCTGCAGCAGTGTCTCTTTCTCACTGAACCTATAACTTACTCAATTAGCTTTGTAAAACACACTCACCTGTGTTTCTGACTCCCAGTCCATTCAGAACACACACACCCACACACAGAATGAGCAGGAAAAACACAAAAACAGAAGAAAATATTCCTAATGCTTTCACCCCTGTGGTATAAATCACACACTTGATGTGCAGATCACGGGATATGGAAAATATTGTCAGTCCTGCACAGTGAGCAGTGCATTCTCACTCTGCAGAAGTGAGAATATTTTCCATATCCAACTCCTGCCCATCATGCATCCTCTCTCTCTCTCTCTCTCTCTCTATATATATATATATATATATATATATACAGTATATATCTATAGCTATATATTAGAGTCAAAAAACTCTGTTTAATGCATCAGTTAGGGTTGTTCCACAGTGACAAAAGGTGAGGAAATTCGATGTTAGGGTTGAAACTCCCTTTGCACCCCTCCAGCCCACCTCCCCAACTGGAATCGGGGTCCGCATTGGGGTCATCGGCCCTAAGTGTCACCCCATCACATGTGGAAAGAAGCTGAGGAATAGGAGAATGGGGTGACAGTTAGGACTGATGACCCCGATGCACATCCCAATTCCAGTTGGGGGGGTGGGCTGGAGGAGTGCAAAGGGGGTTTCAACCCTAACATCGAATTTCCTCGCTTTTGTCGCTGTGGAACAACCCTAACTGATGCATTAAATGGAGTTTTTTGCCTCTAATTTCCCTTCTTTTTGAGAATGATAATGAGAAATAGTGAATGTAATGCAGCGGCGGGAGCGCGTGGGTGATGTCTTGTCGCATTGTAACATTGTACCCGCAAACGCAAATCATAATGTGCATGGTGACACAAAGCAAAACAGAAAGAGGAACAGTACTCTAGACAGAAATGTTAAAAACAACAGAAACACAACCGCAAATGAAAACGCAAAGGGTAACGCACATGGTGGCGTAAATGTGAATGGTAAGTGAAACGGGTATGGAACCGCAAGCAGAAATGGTAATGGTAAGAGTAATGTAAGCACACAGGCTAGTTTTCCCCAAAAGCTGTATAGAGAAAGACAGTGAGTAGAAAGAATGTATGCAAAATAATGACTCTCGGAACACAAAATCAGTAGTTGTAATAGTAAATTGCTTATATCTCAGTAACCGACGACATAGAAAAAATTTAAAAGTCATATGTATTATCACTTTCCTGGCTAGTTTTATACATAGCCCCTATAATTTTTTGACAAAAACTCTGTATCTTGCACCGTTTTCGAGATACGGGCCCTCAAAGCGCGGCGAACGCCGTAATGTTATCCTATGGGAAAAAAACAGAAGTTCGGACTGCCATAACTTTTGAACAGTTTAATATTTTTTCACGAAATCTTCAAAAGGCACATCAGGGACCATGGCCACATGTTTCCTGAAGATTTCACGCCAGTCGTGCAAACCGTGCGACCTGTAGGTGCGACCGTAGAATTCCAGAAAAAGCATAAATGCACACGCAGGTCATGCTTAATAACTCCGCAGCTGTGTATCTGACTGGTACAAAACTTGGTATATCCCAAGGGGTACAGGTCTTGATTGTGTATTCCAAATTTCAGGCAAATACGTCAAACGGTTGCAAAGTTATTAAGGTGCAAAATTTTGGGTTTAACATGTAAATGGCTCCTCAACCCTAACTATGGTAGCACTACTGTGCTACCATAATAGATAGATAGATAGATAGATAGATAGATAGATAGATAGATAGATAGATAGATAGATAGATAGATAGATATAGATATATACTATATATATATATATATATATATATATATATAGATATATTTTTTTTTATATATATATATATATTTATATTTATACGATGGGGGTGAAATCAATTCCAGTGAAATAAATCATGTTATTTTCACTGAAGTGAAATAAATCCTGATGACATCAGCAGAGTTAAAATAAATACCATTTATATCTACTCTGCTGACATCACTCACCTGCATCTGAAAACACTAAGAAACACCCCTGTAATTTGCTGAGTTCTAAAACAGGCCCTACACTAAAATTAACACAATTAAGATAGATAATGACAGTCAGCTGCAGCACTCTTTCTAAATGTAACAATCTCCAAATCTCTTGTGCTGCATTTCAAAAGTTTAGCACATTACTGAATCCTGCATTTCCACATACTGATCTACAAACTGAACAACAGATAACCAGTATATTGCAAACATCCAGCTTGTCACAGAACAGAACCTCCCTCAGGCAACCAATTACCAAAACACAGCACACCCAATCAAGAACCCCCCACGCACACATCAACCAACAACAGCTCACTACAAAAACCCATTCATAAAACTTCATGCACACACACACACACACACTCTACCACACCACCAGCATCATTTAAAGTGACATAAACCTCATAACAACAAACATACCTCTCTCACTGAAATTGGTCTCACCTCCATGTTATAAATAACACACATGATGGGCAGATCATGGAATATGGAAAATATTCTCACTCCTGCATCATGAGCACTGTATATTTTACTCGTGCCTTCGGCACGCGTGAAATATCCAGAGTTCACTCTGCAGGAGTGAGAATATTTTCCATATTCCACTCCTGCCCATCATGTATCCTATATATATATATATATATATATATATATATATATATATGTATATGTATATATATATATATATGTATATATATATATAGATATATAAATTATGGTAGCACGGTAGTGCTACCATGGTTAGGGTTGAGTAGCACTTTTAAGGTTAAAGGGTCAAATTTTGCACCTTAATAACTTTATCACCATTCAACGGATTTGGTATGCACAATTGAGCATGGTAGAGCCTGGGATCCGCCAAGTGTCATACCAGTTGGATATACGGCTGCAGAGTTATTAAATGACAACCAATTGCGCAATTACACTTTTTTGTGATTTCTTTGCTCTCACCTACAGGTCTAACGGTTTCTACGACTGGTCCAAAAACTTCAGGGAACGTGAGGCCAGGGTCCCTGATGTGCCTTTTGAAGGTTTTATGAAAAATATTGAACAGTTCAAAAGTTATTCAAAAAACAAGTTCCCATTATGAGTCAATGGGAAAAGTTAACAAAATATTTGACACTTTTGCAAATGCACTTTTCAGTGTCACAAATGGCTCTAGTAGTGTCGCAAATCCGCCATTTTGTTTTCAGTTGGTGATCAGAAAAATGCTTGGCATTTAAATTTGGGACCCTCTAGGGATACAATTATTTTTGTGTTCACTTAGTCGGACCATAAGGATGCTAGCCATGTCTTTATTTTGGGGTTAAACATCACAGAAATATGTTTTTCAAATTTCTGGAAACAGTAGTTTCACAAAGTAATGTTGCACGCATGACACTTTCACAAATTTTTGCAAAAAGGGTCTCAAATTGTGACACTACTTTTCAGGTTATGGCCAAAATGACAAGAATTCTTTGCCACCCTGCTGCAAACAAACGATGTGGTCTTTTGGGCTGAAATTTGGAAGGAGGGCAGCCAACATCTCACAGATGTTCCTTTTTTTTGTTTGGTGAAAACATATTGCTTGGCTGCCAAACTACGGTACTCAGAAGTTGACATTTTTTCCCATAGATTAACATGGTGGTGTCGGCCATGCCTTTCAGGGCTCGCATCTTGGAAAGGGTGTGAGATACGGAATTTTCACCATGACAAAATAGGCTATGTGTACAGCCAAAAGCAGGCAGGAAAATCATGAATCATGGGAAATTTTTTTTCTACATCGGACGGTTCCTGAGATATAAACAATTTAGTCTTCCAACAGTTCATTTTCTGCTCTGAAGCCCATTATTATGCATACATTCTTTTTACAAACTGTTTCTCTATGCAGCTTCTGGGCAAAAACAGGGTGTGTGCTTATGTTACTGTTGCACTTAACATTACCACTTGTGTTTCATTCCTGTTTGTTACTGTTCCCACCATCATGTGTGTTACGCTTATGCCTCCTTGCATTCACGTTTCCATATCTGTTTTGACATGCTTTCTGCTGTTAACATTACTGTTTGCGCTCCAGTTGCTATGTTGTGACCGCACATGTCATGGTTTTCGTATTTCCATACGCTACCGTGATTCCGCTTGTTTCCTTTTGGCGTTATTGTTGCTGTTACTATTACCATTTACATTTACAATTGCAGTAACATGCCAGTGCATGTTAAGGTTTGCATAAGTGCTTGCATTCCAGTTTCCATTTCTGTTTCCTTTGGTGTTATTCTTCATGTTAACTTTACCACTTGAATTTACAATTGCAGTACCATGCCCGTGCGCATTACAGTTTGTGTTTCCATACACGCTTTTGTTCCAGTTTCCATTTCTGTTTACTTTGGCATTATTCTTCATGTTAACTTTACCATTTGCATTTACGATTGCGGTACCATCCCAATGCGCGTTATGGTTTGCGTTTACATGCACACTTGCATTCCTGTTTGCATTTCTGTTCCCTTTGGTGTTCTTTTTGCTGTAACTCTTAACATTTGCATTTCAAATACCAGTGCCATCACTGTGTGCATTACCACTTGTGTTTTCGTATGTGCTTGCATCTCCATTTCTCTCACTGTTCGCTTCTGTGTCACTTTGTGCTTGCGTTTCTATTTACGTTTGCTTTACCATTTATGTTTGTGTTACCATGTGTGTAACTCTTGTCACTTGCATTTGCATTGCTGTTCCTGTTACTATGTGACAAGACATCATGTGGTAGGGCCCCGCGCTCCTGCCACCACATTCTATTCACTATTTCTCATCCTCATTCTCAAAAAGAAGGGAATTTAGAGGCAAAAAATCTATTTAATGCATCAGTTAGGTGGTTCCAGCAACAAAGCAAGGAAATTCAGTGTTAGGGTTAGTTTCCCTGACCTCCCAGGCCACCCCCCAACCAGCATCGGGGTGCGCGATGGGGTCGTCGGTCCTAACTCTCACCCCATTCTCCTATACCTCAGCTTCTTTACACATGATATGGCATGAGAGTTTGGGCTGACAACCCCATTGTGCACCCCGATGCCAGTTGGGGGGGTGGGCTGGAGGGTCCAAGGGGGGTTTTCAACCCTAACTCCGAATTTCCTCACTTTTGTCACTGTGGAATCACTGTAACTGATGCATTAAACAGAGTTTTTTTGCCTCGATATATATATATATATATATATATATATATATATATATATATATATATAAATTACTTTAGTGCATCAATTAGAGTTGCTATTAAAGTTACAAAACTGTGAAAACTGTGGAAATACGATGATAGGGTTTTCAACCTTAACTTCACATCCCCCCAAGCAGCTAAAGGGGGCAAGGCAATGCAAGCAACCACAGACATCCATTATCAGGTAAGACAAACAACATATAACTCTTTCTACATGACACAAGATACAGCCATCATCATGGTCCAGTGCTTCTGTAGCCATGGATAGACATGTAGACTTGCACATCACCAGGGATGAGCCATAAAAAATTCCCATGGGATCACATTTTAAATTGTGAGTAAGGAATAATACATGAAAGGATGTGTGATAATGCTATATTACCACACAGCCCAGGTGAACTATGAGGCATTAGGTGCAGTGAGTGCCTTCAACCACCTGGGGTGTGTGGTTTATGATTTCTATGGGATCACACTGTCAGTTGCAAGCAAGTAGTACCACACAACAGGGTGTGCAGCAGTGATAAATTGCTGCATGCACCACATGGGTTGTGAGACATGAGGCACAGCCAGGTGCCTTCAACCACCTATGAAGTGCTGTATATGATTCCTTATTGACTCTGCAGTGAAGTCTTCAGATAAAAAAGCAAAACAGCTTACATATTTTGAACTGGAATCAGCTTATTTTGCTATTTGTATATGTTTATTTCTGAAATCCCAGTAATAGAGTTTTTTTATGGATTGCAGCAGTAGCAACCCCCTTATTAACTCTAGGTCAGTGACAGTCAGCCTTGCATATGGGTTTAAGGGAGTGCAAACAATAACTCCCTTAAATCATTAACTTCAGCACAGTTGTGTGAATCTCATTTATGGATTTAAGGGTGTGCAAACAATGCATGGGATGTATACTGCATGCCCAGGCAACTTTAACCCTAACTATTGTAAACGCTCAGTCTTCAAGAACCAAATGCCTCACATCATAGAGTAAAAATCATACACACCTTACCCCTGCAGGTCTGTAATTCTTAAAAATATCAAATAAACATTCTTGAAATCTGTAGTGTGCCCAAGACTATTGGTTGCTTCAGAACATGACAACATAATTTAATAGTTAAAAAGATTCTGTGTGTTGGAGGTGGGGGGGTGATGCTGTTGTGGGAACAAACATGCAAGCTGACACCTGATTAATGACCGTCCCTCAAAAAAGACATTGTGTTTCAAAACATTGTGATCATTTACACATGGCTGATGGGAAAACTGAAGTCAGCTTATCTAATGGGTCAAACTTGAGCTAGGAGACAAAAACAGCAGGCCATTCATAGGTTTCATGTGATTGTAACCTGTTTGTTACTTGCTCTCCCTGTACATTTGGGCAATGTATTGAAAAAAATAACAGCAACATGCATTTTTGCACAGGGCCCATGCTTTCAGATCCTTTTACCTCTCACTGTAAAAAAGCTTGGCTACAAGTTCATGTCTCAGAGGTGCCAGATGTCCAGGGGGTGCCACTCAGTCTCACAGCTGATCTATGGGCAGATCACCACTTGTTCCTCTACTTTAATCCAAACACTTACAAGTGTGTGTGTGTGTGTGTGTGTGTGTGTGTGTGACAATTTGGTATATTTTTCTGGCAATTTAGAATCACATTTTTTCTAATGCTCTTGAAGACATTTCCAAGACATTTTATTTCCTCAAGTATATTCTTATATGTGCAGTATGAAACCATTATTAGACTAATGAATTCCCATTATGTTATGTCCAGTTAAGGATCTAAACAGGATGACAGTGTGGGAAAAAAACTCCTACAGCTGTCGTACTCGACATCTTTGAAGACATACGTACATGTCTGCCTGTCTCCTGCCACTTTGTTTTTTTATTTTACAGTCTTTGTCATCCAGTATGTATTTTTGAATTCTTTAAAAGGCTTTCTGGAAAGTTATTTTTTTTCAGTTATTTTTATCCTGAGCCAAACAGCTTCTCAACATGATACAGTTAGGAAAGCAGATATATCCTAAGCATCATGGCAACTCTGATATTTCTTTCTTTTACTAAGTTTACCACCACAGATTACATCTTTAAAAAAAAGGTTTTATGTAGAGGATCTGCAATTTATGTGGTTTTCTGCATAAAAACATAAGAAATTGTCCCACAGTTTCTGTACTGTTAGAAAACTGGGTATCATAGAATTGATAATCTGCACTGTATTTTTACATGCCTGGAAAAATAAATAAAACATCATGGCAACTGCTGCCTTTTTGTTGTGATTCTTCTTTAGCAGTCACATTGGCAGCTAAATAAAAAAATTATGTCATTACCAGTAAAAAAAATAATCTGACACCTTACTGAATTTTTCCAGCATGAGGCATTATACTAGATGATGCAACCCAAATATAAGCATGGCAACCCATGTATCATTCTGGTGAGTTTAAATGTTATCACCTGGCTGTTCTGCCTCATGTCCTACAGGCACAGTTCAAGGTGCTTTCCACAGTTAGAATGGTCCTAGCATGCCCGCCCCCACCTCCCAGCATTCAGACATGAAGGCAAAGAAGTGTAGATAGACTAGGAGTGAGAGCTTTGGTCTCCTTTGTCAGGCTGTACTACACTACATGCTCTCTGCCCTAAGTGAGTGAATGACAGAGGAAAGCACTGTTTAAGTGATAACTCTAACCATGCCACTACTTAGTTAGACAGAATGATTTTACAAAACAAGATATTATCACCTGCCCCCTCCCAACATGGCGAAAAGTGAAAACATAGGCACATTATCTGCAGTCAGTTTTATAAACTTAATTTTTATTGTTAATGATTCACTTGGGTTGGCAGTTCAACATAGATGTTTAGAGTAACAAGCCATGATTGAGCTTGGTACATCCAGCAGACCTGGGTTTGATTTCCACCACCTGCACTTTCATACTACAGTATATGACTATGAGTAATTCAATCCCCACAAGAAACATTAGTTTGACTAACTCCCCCTATAATAAATGCTATGTGCATACCATCAGGAGAAACGTCTATGAGGAGCTATCCCTGCCTGAAATAAAGAAAATGGTCTCCAGTGTTTTTTTTACCTTCAAAGAAGAAAATGGTCCCTTACTGATCTGACCCCCCACTACCACCTCCCACTCAGCAGACTTCACCACATATCCCCAGTACACCCCCCACAAACCCTCACTCACCTAAACAGGTCCCAGGTTTGAGATCCATTCTTGGATCAAATACACATTTTGCTGCTGGAAATGACAACTTCAATATGATAAACTAAGGTGAATACAGTTCAAAGTATTTCAATGGGGCTTTCTGCAAAACGTAACTGAATATTAAGGTTAGATTTAATTTTCTTGTAACAACATCTAACAAAATATGAATTTTTATAAATCAATTTCTGAATTTTTTTGCTTTCATTTTTAATTTGATGTCTGTTTAGGTAGGGGTGGGGACAGGACAATCACTCAGCCTCAAACTAATCACTGCAATGTGTGAACTAAAGACAGTAAATTTTCAGTCTTAATGTGTGTGTGACTAAAATCCATCACAAGCAACATACATCTGTTTCTGTTCACTGATGAGGACTAATCTTTTTTTCTTCATAGTCATCCTGATCTCACTTATCACTTACACATGTTTTTTTTCCCATCATAAATTTTTCATTAGCTTTTCAAAATTCTAACATCAACAGACTTACGTATTTAACATTTCTAAATTTATAGTCAATCACTATGAATACATCTGATTATAAATACTGACATAGGTTAACTAAGCACTTAAAGTCATGCACCAGTTAGTATAATGTCAAAGGACATTCAGAGTCAAGAATATTTTAGACATGAAGATTACATAAGTTTATTGAAGCAGAGTTCTGTCAGCATTCATGGAGTTGCATTAAAAAAAGGTGACCATAGTCTATAGAACAAATCCAGTTTATCATTGATACTATAGCTTATACACTCATTGTTGGCTTAAAGCACCATGTTTCCATACCGTTTGCCTATATTGGGCACCTTAGGAGATTTCCAATTCCTTAATAACATTCTTTTAATTGTAAGAGATGCAAGAAAAAAACAAATAGATTCCTGTGAATCTAAGCCACAATGTTCTGGGAAAATGCCTAATAAATAGACTTCAGGGGTAAATGGAATGGGAGATTTTAATATTTTGTTGACAATCTTGTGAATTTCCCCCCAGAGTCCTTCAATAGCAGGATAATATCAAAGGACATAAGCAATACCTACCCTAGAATTATTGCAGTGCCAGCAGTTACAATTTATCACTAGGTTCATATTAAATAACTTGAGTAGCGAGTAATAAAATCCATGTAATATTTTGAACTGAATTAACCTACCTTGTAATTCTCTATGGCTCAGACATGCCTGTTTCCAGGTGTCTTCCCAATCTTGTGAGCTGATAGAAATGCCAAGTTCCTTCTCCCAGGATTCAGTTGCTTTTAAAGTAGGGAATTTGGAGAAGGCAGGGGAAATTAGAGCTTTGTACAGGATGCTCACATTTTTTCTAAGAGTCCCAAGCCTAAAGATCTGAGCCAGTTCTAGATTTTTTTCCCAGCAAAAGCCATGTGCTGGAATTTGTCTATTACGTAAATCTCTTAACTGAAGATATTGATAAAATTGTGATTTTTGAATCTTGAACTTATCTTGTATTTCAGTGAAAGAGAGTATCAGACCAGTGTTTGAATCTGTAATATTCCTTACTCTAAGAATGCCCACCTTCCTCTATATATCATTAACTACTGTTTTCCCACCATAGGCTAAAAGAGGGTTAAACCATAGAGGCATAAAATCTGGGGGAATATTAGTAGGATTAATAATTTCACTAACTTGTTTAAGATCCTGATTGGAGAAGGTTAGACATGGATTGTCATTCCATATAGCAAATCTTTTAAGGAATAGAAAGTCCACCAGTGTATGTGGGGATATCAGAGATCTTTCTATTTGCAGCCATAATGGTTCATCAGCAGCTTGGGCTGAATCTCTGGACAAGTGAAGCAGAGTCTGTCTCAAAGCAAAGGCAAGATAATACCTTTCCCACCAAGGTAGGGCAACTCCCCCCACCCCCAGGAGCCCATAGTTTATTGATTTTCAGCCCACTTACACATGTTTTTTATTTAATCTTTCAAATCTTTATTGAATTTTCCAGAAGTATCACAACAAACATAAAAACCAGCATTCCAAAAAGAAAATATAACTAAATAGATTGAAATTTAAAGTATAAAGAAAAGGAAATAACCATCCCACTTTATCACCCCTCCCCATAGTGAAATCCTTAATGGGAGCTAAAGAAAAAGGTGGAGAAAGAACAGTCAGAATATATTAAAAGTAAACTTTAGAGATCCATCTGAGAGCTATTAAAATGCTGTAAATATACACAATGTGTCCAGTCAATTCAGAGAAAAAAGAGATATCAAAGTCAAAGTTTATTAAACATATGTATATAAATATCACTTTGTTACATAAAAATAAAAAGGACACATAAGTCACACATAATTAAAAACACCATTTTTTAATCATTCACATCACTTTAGCCTCATCATTTGCTTCATGATTGCTGCACAGTTCTTAACCTCATAGCTCCTATCCTTACAGTAACCACAACATTTTATATTTAGCACCACCTAATTATCATCACCTATGGCCATTTTTACTAGCTACATATCTTATAATAAATTGTGCAAATTTTGCTGTGGCAGATATTATTGCTTCAGATGTTGACTTAAATAATCTAAAAGTTGTATCCCACACATCTTCTTCCTCTTGGCATTCCCTTAGTGGCAAGATTCATTTCCTCCTTGGTTTATCAAACGTAGGGCATTCAAAAATTATATGCAGAATTTCCAATTTACTTTTTTCATTACAATAACATGATACAATAACTGCCTATAGTTTATCCCAAAATTTACTTGCTCCATCAGAAATTTGCATAAGGCCTTTTTCTGATTCACATTATTGCAAAATTGAAGATACTTTTCTATCGAAAACATGTTCTTAATATTTTTATATATTTTCCCCTTCTATACAATCATGTATAGCCTCCAAGTCCTGTGCAGCCATGACATCAGTCAGCCTTTAAATGGCCTGATTCTTAAATAATAACCTACCCCTACAGTATGTGTATACCGAATGCAATTTCTTTCTAAGCCAAGTTTATTTAGAACATCATTGAACTTGCAAGTCCACATCTCTATTCCCATAGATGTTTCCTCAGTTTCCTCTAGAAATGATAGACTGCTCAGACTAAGTACATTGCAAGTGATTATTCAGAACCAAAAATGTATTGCTCTATTTTGTATCTTAGTTTTAATGGCATACATTCCAGCCTCTGTTCTAATCATGGCACTATGGGTATACTTAGAGACGCCCAAAAGTTTTTTAAGGAACTGATTTTGTATTGCCTCCAAATCATTTATCACACACAGAATTCCCCAAACCTCTGAGGCATATGAAAGTTGTGCATTTACTTTTGCCTCATAACACCTAAATTGTGCCAAATATGAATTTTGTGCATTCGTATTGGCAAATCTGCCTATTGCCTGCAAGGCTCTAAATGATTTTTCTTTTATCTTACAAAGATGTGGTTTCCAAGTCAATTTTTTGCAAGCCATACTCCAAGATTGTAAAATATATTTACCTCCTCAAAGGTTTTACCTGCAATATTCAATTTTTTTGGTTTCGAATTACCAGTCTCAAAAACCAATATCTTTGTTTTTTGTATATTTAATTCAAGATCAGTCCCCTCTAGTGAACTTATAACTAATCCCAATGCTCTTTTTATGCCCAGCAGTGTTTGAGAGAGAGTAATTGCATCATCTACATATAGCATAATTTTTATTGGTAGGTTTTTTATCCTAGGCGAAAAAGTCTCAACTTCTCTCAACATTTCCACTATTGTTTCAATATAAATATTAAAAAGTGTTGGTGCAAGTAGACATCCTTGCCTAACCCCAAGTTTAATCTCCATGGGCTCCATATAAGCTCCACCTTTACTGTCTCTTATTGCTATGTTGGTGTTATTATGGAGCAACTTGATAATATTAAATAATTGTTTCTCTATCCCTTTACATTTCAGCATCTCCCAAAGCAAATTTCTACTAATGTGGTAAAATGCTGACTTAATGTCTATGAATGCTGCATACACTTTTCCTTTATTCTTTCTCACATATTTATTTATTAAATGTACCAATGTAAAAATTGGGTCTAATGTAGATCTCTGTTGCCTAAAGCCAGACTGGTATATAAATCATTTATTCATTTCCTCTACCCATGTCTCCAACTTTTGAGAACATTTTGGAGGTAATACTTAATAGCGTAATTGGTCTATAATTACTTGGCTCAACAATTCTACCTTTCTTATGTATGGGAACAACCAAGCCCATAGGCCAATTTAAAGGGATTCTTTCTATCTTCACTAGGTAATTAAACATTGGTGTCAATAATTCTGCCCACCACCCTCCGTCTGAGTGATATATTTCTTCCTCTATCTCATCCATACCTGGGGCCTTATTATTTCTTTGTGCTTTGGGGGGTGAGATACTAACAACAACAAAAATGGAAAGGGACCTGAGGGTAGTCATATCAGATGACCTAAAGGTGGGCAAGCAATGTGAGAGGGCAGCAAGGAGGGCTGGGGGAATACTGGGATGCATAGGGAGAGGCATCACCAATAGAAAACAAGAAGTTATTATCCCTCTGTACAGACAGCTGGTGAGACCACATCTGGAGTACTGCGTGCAGTTCTGGAGACCCAATCTCCGCAAAGACATAGACAGGATGGAAGCTGTCCAGAGGAGGGCAACTAAAATGGTGCAGGGTCTGCACCGGAAGACATATGAAGAGAGACTTAAGGAGCTTAATATGTATAGCCTCGAGGAAAGGAGGGAGAGGGGGACATGATAGAAACTTTCAAGTACCTCAAGGGAATCAACAAAGTCCAAGAGGGTAGCATCTTTCAAAAAAAGAGGTGTGCAAGAACAAGGGGCACAATTTGAAGATAGAAGGGGCGGCTCAGAGGTAATTTAAGGAAGTATTTTTTCACAGAGAGGGTTGTGGATGCTATGAACGGCTCTCCAAGAGTAAGGTTGTGGAGTCAAAAACAGTGGTGGAATTCAAGCATGCATGGGACAGTCATAAGGCAATTCTAGGGGTTAGGGGTAGGAAGAATTAGGCTGCTGGTTAACTAGGATCTGCAACTTATCCATCAGGTAGGGGAATGCGCAGACTGGGTGGGCCAAGCGGTCCTTATCTGCCGTCAAATTCTATGTTTTTATGTTTCTATGTTTCTATGACTATCTCTTCTATAGTAAAGTCACACCATATTATTTTCTCATTACCATTTCCCAGTACCTTTCCACTGTTACCAGTTACCATTCTCACTGTAGGTTCTTGATCTACTCTGAATATCTTTTGAAAATGTGCTGTCCATACTTCAGGAAGGATATGTACCTTTGTATTTAATCTCAGGTTCCCCATGCTGTGTGCTATGAAATTGCAGAATGTTTGTGTGTCTTTTTCTACAATTGACTCCTGTAGGGCCTGCCACAGTGCATCTGAATATTTCTGTTTTTTGTTATTTAATAAAGCCCTATATTTTTGCCTTCAATAGATATAGGCAGTCCTATTTTGTAATTGTTTTGTTTTATTGCACCTTCTTCCTTGCATAGCCATCCTTGCTTTAGCTTTTAGCTTTTTCACAGTCTATATCAAACCATTCTGCTATTCCCTTTGCCTCCTTTGTTTGTCTCATATTTCTGTGTGTACTTGGCTTCTTTAATTCAGCTAATATTAACCTCTCACATCCCTCAAAGTATTCCTTCTCATCCTTTACCTGTCTCATCTGATCTTCACACCCTGCAAGACCAGCCTCAAAAAATGTTATACTTAATCTTTTCCTTTGCTGAATTGCAGTGTCCTGTGTGAGTTTTTGCACTCTTACTTGTGTTTCTAATGTCCATCTTATTCTCTTTTTATCATTTACTAGCATATTTTTGTTAGCTTATTCATAGTTTGCATAATCTGTTTCCCCAAATTCCCAGAAAGGGACTGGGCTAAATGCAATATTATTGGAAAGTGGTCACTATCCCAAAATTCTAATATTTCCAGCCTAATTACTTTCTCAAATGATTAAGCATCTATTATAAATGAGTCCAATACACTTCCTCCCCTTTTACCCAAATAATTACATTTTCCCTCTCTGTCTCCTACTGATCATCCTTTCATCTTCTCACCACTCCTCCTCAATGGTAGAGAATGTGTAGTATTAATAACTATGCCTTAATGTCCACTTTTAAGACTCTTAAGTAGTATATTTACTAATGGCTAATGAATGTAACTATTCTGTCTACAAATGAATCCCCAAATATTTAATTCCATTAGGTTTCCAAGATAACCCTAATGCACCAACCTCTTCACTTATAAATACCCGATTCAGAGGCATTAACTCTGCCTTATCTTTATTTAGTTTGTAATTGGAAACTATACTAAATGACTCTATAGTTTTGAAGGCCACTTTTGTTGAAGGAATCAGATTAGAAAGATGAAGTAGTATATCATCAGCAAAAGCTAACAATTTAATTTGATATTTTAAGATTGACATACCTCTAATATCTGGGTTTGTATTTAAGTAATAAAGAAAAATTTCCAGATAGAAATTAAAGAGAATTGGAGAGAGGGGACAATCTTGACATGTACCCTAAAATAACCTAAAGGTGGAATAAAGTAATTTATTGCAATTAATTCTGGCTGTAGGGTATGAATAAAGTATTTTAAGCCAATCAATAAATGTTTTAGGAAAGCCAAATCTAACAAGTGTGCCAAATAGAAAATCATGGTTAACCCTGTCAAAAGCTTTTTTCCTCTGCACCCAATGAGACCAAAACCATAGGTTTCTGGGACTTCCTGGAAATGTAAAAGATATGAGAATGTTTTCTGAGGGTGTCTGAGGCCTGTCTTGAGAAGTTAAACCTACATGATCTTTGTGTACACGGGGATGCCAAATGTTTTTAATTATTTGGCTAATATGCTTGTTAATATTTTTATATCATAATTAATTAAGGAGATTGGCATATAAGTTGTAACATTATTTTTCAGCTTATTAAGTTTTGGAAGAAGGATTAACACAGCTTCCAGAAGAGAAACTTCAGAAATGCCTTTGGATAAAATATGGGTAAAAAATGTTTGTAAAATACTTACACATGTTTTAAATTTAAGGAGTGCAGATCCCGTCTCAGTTAGTATTCAGGCTGGCCCTCCATTGTGAGGGGAAAATGGCTACAGTCATAGCGGTCATGACATAATTATTTAACTTTTTTTGCAATTTAATACACTTTATTGAATTTTATCAAACAGTGATAACAACTGAGGAAAAAACCAAACCATGATAAAAACTAAGACATTGAAACACAGTTATGAAACAAACAAGAACCATACAATAATACCAACCCAATTAAAAGCAAGACAAACCATCTACAATCCCTCCTCCAACCCCACACCCCCCACCATCAGGCCACCCCCTTCCCATCATGTGCACAACTTAACTATAGCTCAGTATCCAAATCTGGGACACTACTGATTGAGAAACAAATTTGCGTTGACCTGAACATTGTACAATTGACAATGATTTAACTTTTTTATTTCCTTATTTTCCTTTATTGCGACTATTGTGTGGGCATCCTGAGAAGGAGAAATGGTAGCATGAGCAGTGCTCTTGGCTACAACAGGAGCTGCTGCTGCTAGAGACCAGCAGATCCTTTCAGTTTGCCTGTTGAAAGGCTGCTATGAACAGTGTTTTTTACCAGCATGTCTACAATAGGTGATGGAGCTCCAAACTCAGAGCTTAACATACTCCATTTATACTAAAGGGCTCCTTACTACTAGCCACCGGTCTGCTCAAAAATTAAAGCTGATTGCACTAATCAGGATGAATCACTGTAAGAAAGGACATTTCAGCTTGCTTAGTTTGGTCCCTCTGGTCCCATTCACTTCAATTAATGCTCAAAAATATTAGCTGTTGACACATCTTTCACTCCTACAAACTAAATATGGTGCTTCATTATGTTCAAACAGATAGTGATTTTTTTCACCATTATGGGCAGCAGGGCTTTTGGTGTTGTGTGTATTGGGGTGTGGTGTGGTGGGGTGGGGGACTGTAGGGAGATCAGATGTAGAAGTGGTACACACATTTTTCCTTGTCTTGTTCTGATTGAGTTGCTTAGTTTGTAGGAGGGAGAGATATGTCACCGAGGTAATATTTCTGAGCAGTAATTGATGTGAATATGATGGGAGGGACTAAAATAACACAGCTGGAATGTCGTTATTACAGTGATGCATCCTGATAAATGCAGGCAGCTATAATTTTAGAGCAAACAGTCAAAGAGCATATATATATATATATATATATATATATATATATATATATATAAACACACACACACATATAGTGTTGTCCTTATAATAAAAACACAATAACAAGTATCTTAAATTGTGAAACAAGGGGCTGCCAGCAACAGTATTTTGACAAGTTCAGTTACCATTATGACACCCACTATTGAAGTAACATTTTCACAAAAAACAGTAACTTTTCAGTACATCTGAGATGTAAGGTACAGAGGTGGTGGGGGTGACACTAGCCCAAGGAGTCACAGACTGAAGATGCCCATAGTTGTTTAGAACTGGAGGACCTGGATGAACTATGGTGGATTTTGCCTAAAGACTGACAATTTGTTTTTCAGATAGATGGGGCCCAGGCGTTCACTTTGATGAGCACACAGTTAGCTATAATGAGGACTGTTAGAAAACACCACAATTATACTAAGGTCACTGCATTTGCTTTTGAAACAAGGTAAAAATCCACAGTTATACAAGATTTGCCAGGTACTACAGACATATGCATTGTGGAACTCCTATACCAAATGTGAAAACTTATAAATAAGAAACCTTTCCTGATGCTTTTTGAACAATGGAGAAGATAGACGTTGAATGGGAGCTGAAGAAGTATATGCTGTTTATATTGAGAACAAGTACACAGGAAGGACTGAGTTATTACATGTAGATAATTAACTTTACCTTTGGAAAAAAAACACTAAATATTGAGCAAGCTTTAACAAGACCATTATGTGTACCTTCATTCACCTACAGCTCAGGAACAGTACAAGCTCATGACAATTATCTACACCAGTTATAGACTTTAAACATGTGCTGCTATTTTGTTTTCATCCAGAAGGTTTTAGAAGGACTCTTACATTGTATTTATATGAATTTATGAGTCTTTTTCTTTTTTATTTCATTATAGTGTCTAGTCCCTGCCATCCTTAGGCTGTTCCTTCATCCTCCCAACTCAGGAATTCACCTTGCAATTATCTAAGAGCTTGTTTTATCAAAGGGTCACCAACATGTCTTACTAGGTTTTTCAAAAGGCTATACTTTATCAGTCTTACTATGTTTACAGCCATACCATTCAAATTATTTTAGTAGTTAACATGCTTAACCTGCAAAGAAATAACCTTTGAAGTTTCATGAATTAATAGTTGTGATTCCACCTATAGGTCTCCAACTAGCCCCACTCCTACTCAAGCAATTATCAAACATTGGGCTCTCCAATAAAGGACTGCTCTGGTTTTCAAGCTACCTTGGGGAGAGGGTCCAGCAGGTTAGGATTGCTGGTGTTACCTCAGAAGAAAAGCCAGTCCTTTCAGGGGTCCCACAGGGGTCCATCCTGGGGCCACTACTCTTCAGCCTCTTCCTCAACGACCTTCCCAGTGTCTGTCACCAGAAATTACTGCTCTACGCCTATGACGCAGTCATGTTCACCAACCACCAAAATGCAGAGCTCCTCGAGAAACAATTACAGCTCGAATTCATGCGATCAAGAATGGTTCAAGTCACACAAACTGGTCATGAACTACAGCAAAACAAAGGTTATGACCTTCTACAATGCCAGGAGCAAGTACAAATCCCGTGACCTCACCATCCTAAACCAAACAGGGACATTACTTGAACACGTCCTGATTTTAAATACCTAGGTGTCACATTGACAGCTCACTATCCTACCATCGGCACATAGATTCTGTCGCCAAAGCCACCAACATCCGTGATAGGCCTGCTCTACAGGCACAAACACTGCATGACTCCTGACACTCTCCGTTGGCTATCAACAGCTCTGTCACCCATCATCATTACGGGCTAGCAATTTATGGCTCTGCTCCTTCTGCCCTCCGCAGAATTACAGTTGCACTCAACAAAGCATGCAGGCTGCTAACTAAGGCTGATCGACTTACATACACTTGTGACCTGTACACTCAGGCAGGATGGCTACCTCTCATCAGCCGGATACAGTATCAAACCTGCCTCTTAGCCAAAAAAGTCCTCCTAGGAGTCATGCCCCCGGGCACTGAAAAGCTACTTATTGACCACCACAACACCCAGAGAACTAGAAGTTCACAACAACTAACCTTCCTTGTCCCCAGATGCTGGACTACCATGGGCTAGAGGACCTTTGCCCACAGAGCACCACAGTGGTACAATACTCTCAACAAAGAAACTTACTGCTGCTGTTGCCGTCTTTTAAGAGACAACTCCGACTTCATCTAATTTCAACTAGTCATTGTGACTGCTCGCCTAATCGGGGCCCACTGCTCACTGCCCTCCACTTCAGTGTTGAAAGCTATCTCTCCCCACCTTGCCTCCTTCTACCTGCCTACCCCTTGCCCTCTCCTTTTCCTCCCCGGGCATTTCCTGACTTTATCCTCCTCCTCTCTCTCTCTCCCTTTAGAGCTCTTACCTCACCCTCTACCTCCGACAATGGCCTTCCTGCCTGCATACCCCATTCCTCTCACCTGCAGTGCTTATTTCCAAGATTGCCCTTGGCTGGTTGTGTCATGCTACCTAACATTTGGCACATTTTGAATTACTGGAATTTCCTAAGCCTCATTCTCTTACTTCTTGTTATTGTGTAACTATGTACTATTATGTTGACCTTTGTATGTATGTATACCCCCCATTCCTTCGACGTGGAACCTTTCTAAACGAGCAGCTCCTGCTCAAAGGTATTTGTAATCCTAGATTTCAATAAAATAAAAAAATAAAATAAACTATACCCCCTTTTTTTCTGCTAATCCACTACCTTTCTTACCCTCAGACTCCTAGCATACATGTCTCCAGCCCATCTACTGTAGCACCCCTCCTAGAACAGCTGCAGTCCTGTTCCCCTCCCCTCCATATCTGCCCCTTAAGTTTGTATATGTCCTGACCAATGATATGCCATGCTGTTTGAAAATGTTTTAATATGCTGGCTGTTTCAGATTGTTTTAATTCCTCTTCTAATACCATTCTCCCTAACCGTGTTAACCCTATATCTGAAATACTTAGTATTGCTCTATGTATTTTTTTTCTATTTCTGTATAAGTATGTCTATTTATTATCTATACATAAAAGTGTTATTCTTGACCTTGTGCAACGCAGGTCCACCTTGTAAATGAACCTGCTCAATGATGTTCACCTGGATAAATAAAGACTTGATTGATTGATTGATTGATTGATTGACTGATTTGAATTATAACCTTTTTTCTGCAATTCACAGTCACTTTTGGTAAAATGGTATGGTGAAGTAATTTTTAATTTTATAGGGGATAGCTTCCTCCATGGTACTCTACTGTAGATTGAAGATCAGGTGTCAGAACTGGAAAGACTAGAAACACAACCAGCCAATTACAGGTCTTTCCAGTTCTGACACTCTTGGTCTTCCAATCCTACAAGGTAGGTACCATGGGAGTAAGCCATTTAGCTGTGATACCTTTTAGAGCTGCCACTCTAAGTGTTTAGCCTAAGCATCTCAGATTGGGGGAACAGGACACCAGGGTAGGGAATCCTAGAACCAATTCTGTGCATGTAAAAGGTATTGTAAACCACTTAATGTTTGGATTTTGAAGTGCACTGCTTGCCAGTACCTTGAAAACTTTAGGCAGGCCTAAAATATGCAATATTGATAGCCTGTTCCATTGTACCCTCTCCAACAAAGATCTGTGTATGTTGTGTTAAAGTGCTTTGTTACTGTCGGCATACAGAAGAATCTAATTAAAATTTTCCAGTTAAACTCCCTCAAAATGGGGGAGGAAGTCACCAGTCAGCCCATTGTCAGCTGCTTTTCCCATTATCTTTGGTCTATCTGAGTCCCAGTCTCCTGTTACCATTTTAAGCGTACATGCTTCAAAGGGGGGATCTCTGGGTGTATCAATATGGAATAGAAATCAGATAAATAATTTAAGTTGCAATAAAGCCACAATGTTTCCATTCATACAGTGGAGTTCTTGTTTCCATTGTTTGCTGATATTTCATTTTACAAGCACCAGGTCGTTGCAGAGTGCACAGCTTTTTTTGCATTGCCTAGTTGTTTAAAATCCTGATATAAAAGAGGCTGCAAGTGGAATTGATATGCAACCATTTTATTGAAGCAATTATTTACTCCTTCTTTATGATGCAGTTGAAGCGCATTTTACTTTTGAGCATTTTTCTTCTGGGATAGTGTGTCTCTTCATCAGTTTTCAATACATCCTCAAATCTGTAGACTATTCTATTTATGTGCAGACTGATGGAATCAGCCACATTTTCTTCCACATAAAATTTGTGCATAGAGAGCACATAACTCCTTTTCCATGTTGTGAATACATCTCCTGAATGAGTTGTCTCTGTACAGTTGCGATGTTCGGATAATTGCGAGGACCATCTGTTCCTGCCTGACATTTTACTAACTGTAGTAGCTAACAACATCTCAGCTCTTCTGGGTTCAGTCAGTTTAGTAACAATGCATCGAGTGGTCACAATTCCGCGGTTGTCCAGTCAAAAAAAAAATTCAGAAATGTTTACTCAAGATTGGTAGAATCACAGTAAATGTTGTAGGACTCGTGCTCAGTGCAGTGGGGTGTTAGGGACCTGGTTTAATTTCCCTTTATCCTTAAGACAGAATGAGAAGGCAATGTGATCTGCTTCAGGTTTGTGACACTCCCCCAGTGTGACACTCTCTCTCTTGTCTTCTGCGTGCCATGTTTTCAGAGCAAAAAAAAAAAGAGAGAGAGAGAAAGATAAATAATATCAAACATGACACATTCATTTCATGGAAACATGTAAGAATAAAACAGCCTTCAGTGTACACATAGCAGACATTGTAGTACAGACCTCCTACTGAATTTGCTGTGCGCGAACAATTTCTATTCACTTTGCTTACTTCTATAAATGTTTCCTAAGCAAGATCAGAGTAGAGACCTCAATGCTGTATGTCATGTGCCTAATTTTTAGTTTCCAGTGAATGAAATTGCTATAACCCACGACAGACCATGGGTGTATCGGGGCATTAATGCACACCCTGGGTGCATTGTGAGGCACGAGGGTTTGCCTGAGTGACTTCAACCAGCCTGGAAGTGCATTAATGCCCCAATATACCCATGGGGCTGGAGTGGGTTATTGCATTTATAAAATGGAACATTTTTTGAATGAAAAAATAATCATAACTGCTTAATATCCTTTAAAATCATTTTTCTTTTCACTGTCTGTCTGCCAAGAAAAGTAGTTCATTAGGGAGCAGGCATCCCTTCCTGTCTAGTGCTGGCTTTCATTGGTTGCCAGTTGCTTGTGGGTGGTTTTTTAAAAATAAAAAACATGGCGCCCCTATTTCTCGCTATGTGAGAGGGTTTACTATGAGGAATTGTCTTACCTGTTTTATGTATTTTTTTTTTAACTGCTATTTTTATTCCCCCTGTGGAGTAGGCCCAATGACCTCTGGCTGCCTGCACCCATACCCCTGGCCCAGGTCTAGTGCATGGATAATCACCCCATGCATACAGGGTCTTCCACACCCCAGTGAAGGCACCTCTCGTGTCTGGGGGCATGGGGCATGGCCATCAGCCACTGAGATCGCCCCATCATTTTCCACCATTTCTTTCCCCAGTGAGATGGATGTGCAATGGCATCAGAGCACATCCATGCAGATGCCCACCATGCTCCTCTCCTTGCTGTGCATGCAGCTGTAGTGCAGCTGGCCTCCACCAGTCACCACTGCAGTGTGATGCATTGACCCCACCTTCCCCAGAGGAAGGAGAGCAGTCATGAGATGCTCAATCCTTCCTCTCCCCTTCCAGCCCCAGGTAGCCTGAGTCTGTTCCTGAACCAAGGTCGCTGGTGTGGCACAAACTGTGGCATCCAGTGCCTCAACACCACTGGGCCATCTGTTTTAAGTATTTTAAAAAAACCTTTAACTTTGCCTTTTCAAAAGTCTTGACTTGATCTGTTTCATGCTGAGCTGAAAGCTGATGCCGTTATATATTCAGCCAACTCGCTCGCCGACGGCCAAGGTAAGGAGCTACAATACCAGTTTTAGCCCTTTTACAGCAACTATGCTAATGTTGAGGATTAGTGAATGGTCATGCAGACCCAGTCTGCCAATGGGGTTTCACATTTTATGCTACTCATTTTATAATATCTAACGTTACTTTTGAAGCTTTCATTTTGTAAAGAAAAAAGCATTTGTGACTGAGCCATAAATATTATCATTCAGTCATTGTATAAAACTTTGTTGTGCTTTCAAACCATTAATTGGCTATATGTGCTCATTGAGCTTCTTCAGAGAGGTAAAACATGATTAGTACTGCTGTTTTATAAAACAGATTCCTAGTGTGCTAAATAAAAGTATTTCTGTAAATGGGGTGTCAGGGACCTGGTTTAATTGTTAAAAGGTTTGTCTATTTAGAAACAGTAAGACTCCCCTTTTCATCCAGCCAATGTTTTTTAATCTGCAGATATTTGGTCTTAGTCACTGAGAAGAACACACACACGCACACACACACACACACACACACACACACACACACACATATACACACACACACACACACACACACACGAGTGCACATGCACAGGCACACGCACATATACACACACACACACACACACACACAGGAAAACCAATACACTGCCAACTTCATACATTACAGCATAACACCATCAGACTATTATTCCCCTATGATCTTGCTTGTTGCAACATATGAATGTGGGACATCAGGATGTCAAGGTTTATAAAAAAATTAATGGCTGTGGCTTCAGAGAGATAAAAGTGGTACTAACATTATACTGATGTCAGTGACAGTCTGCATCAACTTTGTAATACACTAATCTTGATCTATCAATTGATGGAAAAAAGTGACATCTCACTAGTATGCAGTACAAACAATGGCTGCATCTCATTTATATGTATAGGGAGTATTCTTTTTGCTGTACAGTTGTAATGTTCAGCTGATTGTGAGGACCAAACTTTCATGCCTGTCATTTTACTAACATGTAGCAGCTAACTACATAAGGATACTTCTAAGCTTCAGGGGGAAGGGATGGTGGAGGTGAGCAACACTTTTGAATTACCTGCAGGAAGCTCATTATTAATTTTGTAAGCACTGGGAATGTGTGGTGATGCAATATTGTGACAGACTACAACTCTACAATCCTCGCAAGATCCTGTGCTCCAGCAGCAGTCTAATCACTCGTTCTGACCCTACCATATGTCCACTGTTTTACAAAAACATCAGGCCAGTAGGTTGCATTTCTCCAAGCCCCATATGAATAAGCAAGCCATTCTGATGGTCCTGTATCCCAGTATACGCATTTTTAGGATAATTGCAGGACAGGGAAGTAGTGGAGTCTGCATTTGTGAAATGCTACAAGCCTGAGTAGGAGCACTGTTTTTCTTCAGTGGTCTTTCAGTGACTGACCTGCCTGATTCAAGTTGTCAATTTATTTTTAAACCTAGCAAGGCTAGCTGATGAGGTCATATCTCTTGAGGTCACTGTTGCTGTCTCTGTAGAACATCCTGAAGTATTTTTTTTATGCTGACATACTTTGTTTGTGGTGTACATTGCAACAGCACTGTTTCTTTTTTGCCACCTCAGGGTTCCTACTCCACTATTTAGCGTGTCATTCGATTAACTCAGCCTGCTGATACTGGCAGGTCATTTGTTCAACCAAGGACATGTAACTGAATGATTAATAAACTTTACAATGGGTTGAGTGGGGGGTGTGTGTGTGTGTGTGGGGGTGGTTCTTCAAGACTTCTTTTAAGGGGGTCTCTTCAACAGTTGCTAATTCATCTGTAAATCTAAATTATTATATTTATGTGCAGAGTGATGGAATCAGCCACCTGTTCTTCCACATAAAATTTGTGCAGACAGCACATACCACCTTTTCCATGGTGTGAATAAATACATCTCCTGAATGAGTTGTCTCTGTACAGTTGTTGTGATGTTCAGATGATTCCAAGAACCAACCGTTCATGCCTGTCATTTTACTAAGTATAGTAGCTAACAGCATCTTGGCACTTCTGGGTTCAGTCAGTTTAGTAACAATGTATGGAGCAGTCATCATTCAGCGGGTGTCCAATCAAAAAACCAAAAAGAAATAGAAGTGTTTACTCGTGATTGGCAGAATCACAGTAAATGTAGTAGGACTCATGTACTCAGTGCAGTGAGGTATTAGGGACTCAGTTTAATTCCCCCCTTAACCTTATGACAGAATGAGAAGGCAATGTGATCTGCTCGAGGTTTGTGACTAGCTGAACAAGGAGCCCTTTTTGGCTATAGCTATTTACTGTTCAAAAAGTAAATGGCTACATACCATTCAAACAGTAAAGTCCGAACAGTAAATGGCTATTTATCATTCGAACTGCCTGTCCTGCAGAAGTTCAAATAGTAAATGGCTATTTACCACTCAAACTGTCTGTCCTGGGCTTTCACATAAATCATTATAATTCAAAAATGGTAACATATGTTTTTACCAAACCATCTAAAGGCACCCGCATGGTACACACCCCATCATCCATAAAAATTACAGAGGAATTTTTCATTCCCTATGGGATGTAGATGATGCCAAAAATCCCACGTTAACCTATGGGGAAAAAAACATCATTTTTACCCTTTTTGACCTCTGTGCAGTATGTCTCAAAAACTGTACAAGCTGCCGCCATAAGACTTTCCAGATTTTGTGACACTGACAAATAAACAGCAAATCCCAAATTTTGGGCTATTTTGTTGAAAAATGATAAAGTTATGAAGGTGCACAAATTGAGATTTCACATTGAAGTGCTGTATCTACCCTAACTATAGGGGTACAAGATAGTGTCCCTATTGTTAGGGTTGAGTAACCTGTTTAATGCTACACTTAAAATTTTGAATATTAATATCCTTAAATAGAATATAGAAATATAGAAATTGTTGGCAGATAAGGACCTATAGGCCCATCCAGTCTGCCCTTTGTCCCTACACTTGTTTGTTGCCTGTGACCCTAGCTGGTCATGGCTTTTCCCCACTCCTGCCCACTTCTAAGGTTCCCTTCTGCCTCTCCCAGGCATGTTTAAATCCCTCCACTGTACTCGCTCCCTCCACCTATTGTGGCAGTCTATTCCATGCATCCTTCACCCTCTTTGTGAAGAAAAACGTCCTCATATTACCCCTCAGCCTACCCCCTTCCAGTTTCATATCCTGCCCTCTTGTTCTTGTACTCCTAAGTTTGAAGATCTCTCTGCCTTGCACATTGTTAATACCCTTAGGGTACTTAAATGTTTCTATCATGTCCCCCCTCTCCCATCTTTCCTCCAGCGAATACATATTGCTGTCTTTCAATCTCTCTTCGTATGTTTTCTGGTGCAAACCCTGTACCATCTTAGTTGCCCATCTCTGGACTGCCTCCACCCTGTCAATGTCCTTGTGAAGGTGCGGCCTCCAGAATTGTACACAGTACTCTAGATGTGGCCTCACTAGTGTTTTGTACAATAGCATTACTACTTCCCTCCTTCTGCTAGTTATATCCCTACCTATTCACCCCAGCATGCCACTGGCCCTCACTGCAGCCTTGGTACTCTGTTTGGACACCTTTAGGTTATCTGAAATGATAACCCCCAAGTCTCTTTATTCACTGGTGATCATCAGCAATTCCCCCTATGCTGTAGTTCTCCCTCGAGTTCCCTCTTCCCAGGTGCATTGTTTTGCACTTCTCAGACCATTCTTCAAGCTTCCCTAGGTCCCTCCTAATTCTCTGCACCCCTTCCAGAGTATCCACCCTGTTGCAGATCTTGGTGTCATCTGCAAACAGGCAAACCTTTCCCTCCAGTCCTACTGTGAAGTCACTAATGAAGATATTGAATAAGACCGGACCAAGGACTGATCCCTGAGGTACTCTGCTTGTCACACACCTCTCCCCAGATTGGATCCCATTTACCACCCCCCTCTGCCTCCTGTTTGTTAGCCAGTTCTTTACTCAGTTTACCACCTTGTGCCCCATGCCTAGGTTGCCCATCTTGTTCAACAACCTCCCATGTGGGATGGTGTCAAAGGCATTACTGAAGTCAAGGTAGGTGATGTCTATGGCTCCCCCTCCCCAATTTACTTCCTTCATCACTCAAACAAATCTATCTGATTCATCTGACATGACCCCCCTGTGAATCCATGCTGCCTTGGGTCTAGTGCACTGTTGGATTCCAAGTGTCCCACAATTCTTTCTTTCAGCAGTGTCTCCATGATCTTTTCCACCACTGAGGTGAGGCTGACTGGCCTATAGTTCCCTGCCTCCTCCTTAATACTGCTTTTGTACAGAGGGACTACATGTGCCCTCTTCTAGTCTTCTGAAACTGCCCGCAGCTCCCTTGGTAACCTTGGGTGCATGACATTTGGCCCAATTTCTTTGTCCACCTTCAGCTTCATGAGCTTCTCCAGGATTCTCTCTGCTGTGAATGGACTTGTGTCTTCCCCCCTTTACATCTGTTACGCAGCTGTGGTCCCTGACATCCTTCTCTTCAGTGAATACCAAGCAGAAGTATTTGTTCAGTGTTTCTGCTTCTCCAGGTCCCCCTCCTTACATACCCCTGTGTCCCTTTGAGTCTTACAATGCCACCTCTGGTTTTCCTTCTTTCACTGATGTACCTGTAGAATGTCTTGTCCCCTTTCTTCACAGACTGTGCTAAGCTTGCTTTGGTGTGAGCCTTTGCACTTCTTACTGCCTTCCCTGCTACTCTGAGATTCTTTAGGTGCACCTCTCTGTCTTCCCCCCTCTGAGTGTCCTTGTACTTTCTGAAACTTGACCTTTTGGCCCATACCTTGTCTGCCACCTCCCTCAAGAACCATAGAGGTTTCCTCCTTCTCTTGCCTTTGGTCACCATCTTTATGCATTGGCTCATCACCTCTCCTATGGCACTCTTTAGCTGCTCCCACTACTCCTTGACACCCCCCCCTTCTCCTTCCTTGCCAGGGCCTCTCTGATACACCTGACCATTTTAGCAAAGTCCACTCTTCTGAAATATAAGACCTTTGTCTTTGTGTGGCTAGCTTGTTTTTCTGTCTGCACATTAAACCACACTATGTGGTGGTCGCTGGATCCCAGCTGACTTTCCATCTGGATGTCTGTGATTGTGTTCTCATTAGTTAGTATGAGGTCCAGAATTGCCCTGTATCTGGTGGGGTCAACATAGAAACATAGAATTTGATGGCAGATAAGGACTGCTTAGCCCACCTAGTCTGCCCATTTTCCTACCTGATGGATAAGCTGCAGATTCTAGTTAATCAACAGCTTACTTCATCCTACCCCCCACTAGAATTGCCTTATGTCTGTCCCATGCATTCTTGAATTCTCCCACTGTTCTTGACTCCACAACCTCCTCAGAAAGGCTGTTCCATGCATCTACAACCCTCTCTGCCAAAAAAATACTTTCTAACATTACCTCTGAGCTGTCCCCCCTCTATCTTCAAATTGTACCCCCTTGTTCTTGCACATCTCTTCTTCTGAAAGATGTTACCCTCCTGTACTTTGTTAATTCCCTTGAGATACTTGAGAGTTTCTATCATGTCCCTCCTCTCCCTCCTTTCCTCAAGGGTATACATATTAAGCTGCTTTAATCTCTCCTTGAATGTCTTCTGGTGTAGACCCTCCACCATTTTGGTTGCCCTTTTCTGAACAACCTCCACTCTGTCTATGTCTTTGAGGAGATGGAATCTCTAGAATTTCACGCAGTACTCCAGATGGGGTCTCACCAACTGTCTGTACAGAGGGATAACAACTTCCTGTTTTCCTACTGTTTATACCTCTCCCTATGCATCCCAGTATCCCCCCAGCCCTTCTTACTGCCTTCTCACAGTGCTTGCCCAGTTTTAGATCATCTGATATAATTACTCCTAGGTCTCTTTCGATTTTTGTTGTTGTCTTTATCTCACCCCCCATTGTGTTCTCTTCCCTTGAGTTTTTGTTTCCCAGATGTATTACCATGCACTTCTTTGCCTTGAATCTGAGCTGCCATATATTTGACCATTCTTCCAACCTTGCCAAGTCCCTTTTCATCCTTTCCGCCCTACCTTCTGTATCAACCCTGTAGCAGATCTTTGTGTCATCTGCAAAGAGACATACTTTTCCTTCCAGGTGCTCTCCAATGTCACTTATAACAACATTAAAGAGGACTTGTCCCAGTACCAAATCCTGCGGTACCCCACTAGTTACCCTTCTTTCTTCACTGTGGACTCTGTTTACTATTACACTTTGCATCCTGTTGTCCAGCCAGTTTTTTATCCAGGATACCACCTTGGGACCCACTCCAAGGCTGGCTAACTTATATATTAATCTTTTGTGTGAGACTGTGTCAAATGCCTTACTAAAATCTAGGTAGATCATATTCACAACCCCTGCCTGGTCTACTACTTTGGTCACCCAGTCAACAAAATCTATTAGTTTTGTCTGACATGGCCTTCCTGCTGTGAAACCATGCTGCCTTGGGTCCTGTGCCCCTCTGGCCTCTAGGTACTCAACAGTTCTTTCCTTCAGAAGTGATTCCATCATTTTCCGTACCATTGAGGTCAAACTAACTGTTCCGTAGTTTCCTGCCTCTGTCCTGCTCCCATTTTTGTGAAGTGGAATCACATCTGCCCTCCTCCAGTCCTCAGGTACTACCACATCCTCCCATGATTTGTTAAAGAGAGTAATCAGTGGCATTACTAGTTCTACCCTTAGTTCTTTTAGAATTCTTGGGTGAATTCCATCAGGCCCCACTGCTTTGTCCACCCTCAATTTCAAGAGTTCTTTAAAACCCTTTCTTCTGTGAATGGACTGGTATCGCCCCCCCATTCAGTGTGTTTCTCTTGTTTGGTTTAGGTACCTCTCCCTCCTCGTCTGTTGTGAATACTGAGCAGAAATATTCATTCAGTATCCCTGCATTTTCACTGTCACCCTCTGCCCACATCCCCTTCCCTTTATTAAGTCTATGTATCCCTCCCTTGGTCTTTTTTCACTCCCTAATATACCTATAAAAGGTTTTATCCCCCTTCTTAACAGAGTTGGCTATCTTTTCCTCAGTTTGTGCCTTTGCTACTCTGACTGCCTTCACTGCCTCCTTCTGCTTTAACTGATAAAGTTCTCTGTCCTGCTCCTTCTGTGTTTCCTTATGTTTCCTGAATGCTATCCTTTTCTCCTTAACCTTCCTTTCCACCTCTTCTGAGAACCACCAGCTGTCTGAGGCCTGCCCCCTGTAGTGTATCTAGGATGTCTCGGTTCCTGGATGAAGCAGCTGCTGGGATGGTCCAGTCCAAGTCTGGGATATTGAAATCTCCCAGCAGTAATACCTCAGTCTTTGTTGTCATGTCATGAATCTGATTCACCAGATCCCAATCACACTCCTCCCGCTGTGCAGGAGGTCTGTAGATCACCCCTTTGTGGATTGCTGTGCCATTGCCTGACTCAAGGGTGACTCAGAGTGCCTCAACTTCCCCCTGTCTACCCTGCACCTCTGTTGCTTTTATGCCTTCTCTTATGTACAGGACCCCCTTTTACTCCCCCATCCCTCCCGAATAGAGCATAGCCCGAAATATTTGCATCCCAGTCATGATTCACAGTGTACCAGGTCTCTGTTATTGCTGCAATGTCCAGGTCTGCCTCTACTACAAAGCATCCAGGTCTGGGATTTTATTTCCCAGGCAGCGGGCACTGGTAACCATTGCTCACCATGCTTTGTTGGCTGTTCTCCTCCCAATCTAATGATCACCCTCTTGTCTATTTCCTCCCCCCCTCATTTCCTTATTAAACTGCCTTTCCACCCCTGACATTTCATTTTTGTTTGATACTATTGTTCCTGTCCACAATCCACCTTCTTGTCTCTCACAAAGGGTGGGCTACTCCAGTGTCCCTGATCCCGTGTACCCCCCCTCTTTCTTGGCTAGTTTAAACACTCATCCAGGATGCATTTAAACTTTTCACTGAGGACTTCTGTCCCCCCCTCAGAAGGATGCAGTCCATCTGCCATGAAAAGGGCTGCATTGTTCCAGGTAGATCCCCAGTCCCCGATGAAGCCATATCCCTTTTCGCTGCACCAGCCCTTCAACCAATTGTTGAATCTGCTGATATGGAGATTCCTATCTTTATCCATCTGACGGACTGGCAGCACCTCTGAAAAAGTCACAGAGCTTGCAATCTGCTCCAGGCATCCTCCTAACTCCCTGAAGTCCTATTGCACCTGTTCTATGCTTACCCTACCTTTGGAGAGGTCAGGTGAATAATGACCTCCAGCTCCCCCTCTTTGCTACTGCTTTAGTGATCCTCAGGATCCGGTCCCCTCCCCCGAGCTGTGCCTCCTGGAAGACACGTTATCTCCCTCTTCTCCCTTCTATATTTGCCTAGAACAATCCCACTGACAACTGAGTCCACCATCAGGATTACCTTCCTGTTCCCTATGGATTGTTTTCCTCCCACCACTGGGTCTCCCTACCTTAGCTGTAATTTTCAATGTGTGATCTAGGAAGCAAGGTCTTGATGTGTGCAGTGTTTGAGATACAACTGTGTCATTTCTAGAAAATAAAAATAAAGTTTTTCCTATACTTAACATTGTTTTTTGTATTTTGCCCTCATTTACAGCTTTCATGGGAAGATATTTTTTCTCCAAACTTGCAGGAAACATGTGTCTTGTCCCAAGGTAGTGCCTTTGACAGGTCCAGTGAAAAAATATTAAGGCGTTCCAGAGTTATAAGCCTTTACATTTTGATATTTTCTGACTTGCGCATGCGCAGTAGCCATTTTCAGATAATGGCCCAGATATTCAAAAGGGTTGCACATGGCGCAACAGTGTTGCACCATGCACAACCCACTGATGCACCCTGGTAATATTCAAAAGGGAAAAGTATACGGCACAAATCCCGATGTGCCGGAGTGCATCAGTAATGTATGCAGGTGCAGGTGGGGGGGGGGGCGTAGTCTATGCATACCTCCGCACAGCCCGATATTCAGCCCGGGATGTGCAGAGCCATGCATGCGCAACCCCTACCTGCACCAGCACAGAGTTGATCCAAAAAAAAAGGAACAACGGATGGCCACCCACAGGTGAGCTGCCGCATTGCAGGGCACAACGTGGCAGCTGCCACCTGTGGGTGGCCACCCAAGCTCTGGCTGCACCTGGCGGCACCCCCCCATGCCCGATCACAAGCATTTGTAAAATGAAAGAACCCTATATCCCTGGTGGTCCAGTGGACCTGTCTGCCTGATCGCGGGCTGCAGTAGAATTAAAGAAAACCTATCATCCCTGGTGGTCCAGTGGACCCCCCCTCCCCACCTGCCCACTGATCCCCACCGCCCCGCTCCACCCCAGTCAGCAGCGGGCGGCAGCATCCCACCCGCCTGCCGCCCCGCTGCCCGCCGACTGACACCGTCGGTAGGGCTGTACGCCCATTGCTCCACAGCATGAGCCAATGGGCCTGCAGCCCATACCGTACTACGCATTCCAGATATGTGAATAGATCTTTTTTTATTATTTTTTTTTATAGTGGCATTTTGCCACTTATTGACCTTTATCCCTGCTGTCTAATGGTACCCCCAACACCACCACCCTCAGAATTTTTAAAAATTCACTCGTTGGTGGTACCCGAGATTTTGGATGCCCAGAAAACATATTTATGGGCACAATATTTAATACCAAATATCAGAACCTAGATAAATGGGTCCCATTTAGCTAGATTCTGCTGTTTATTTATTAAAATCTGGGCATTTTTTTGTGTTTTTCCATGTTTGTCAGTCCACATTGCTGACTGAAATCAAGATGGCGGAAATTATTTGGGCAATGTACTCTCTGGTGCACAGCAAAACAATGCTGGGGAGTTGGGATTTTCTGCTTTATGTGGGGGGCTGTGGCCTGTACCCCCCCCACAGGAGGCTTTTCCTCCTGCACCCCCCCTACTTAAGGATTCTCAACTTCAGGGGGGTGTATGTCAGGGGGGTGCAAACATGGAAAAAATTAAAATTTGGGCCAGGTGCAACAAAATGTATCTGCGCCCAGACCCGAACCCATCACTATTCCTGCCCCAGCCCTGAACCCACCCACCACACCACAGAAGCCACTCAGCAGCTCACCACTGCACCACTCCCTATAACCCCTCCATCCCCTCCTACCCCACGCTCAGCATGCTCGCCCACCCCCACCACGCGTAAACATGTAGTGACAGGATGATGCTATTTCACTCACCCTGCCATCTGGTCACCCACCTTCCCCAGTAGCCCCAATAACAGGCACCACGATTGAGTCACCTTTTCGGGTAGGTACCCAATCGCGGTCACCGAAGTCATGGGATACCAAAAAAAACTAATTCTAGTCAGGGATTTCAATGTAGCATGGGGACGCCCTAGAGGGAAAGCACTGGAAAACAGCTTTAAACAACTGGATTTGACCTAGGTAATAAACAACTCAGCAAGGAAAAGTGCACTAAAAAGCCCAGGGAATATTTTAGATCTGCTTTTTATTTCCCATAATATTGAAATAAGGGGTATACAGATAAAACAACATGTCATAGGAGACCACAATACACTACGATGCAAGCTGTGGTTAGATGTAAAAGTAAAACCAAAGATAATAGACAACACTAAATAGGTAAGAAATTTCAAACTGTATAGTACTGATCTTTTCTTATCCAAACTTAGGCAGGTAAAATGGCCATGTATATTTCTCATATCCAATATAGATTTTGCTTTACGGGAATTTAAAAGTTTATTCCTTAATGTATGCAATGAAGTAGCTCCTCTAGAAAAGATAAACACGGGAAAACACATGTACCCTGGGTGACTACAAAAATAAAAAAAAGAGATGTGTGTGAAAAATAGGCTGTGGAAAAAAGCCAATAAAATCTTGGAACAAACAGACTGGGAAAAGTTTAAGATTGCCAGAAACACTCTAAAAGCAAAAATAAAAATAGCAAAACAGCAATTTTACATTAAAAAAGTGAAGACACCAAAGGCTCAGGTAAATACTGGTATTTGTTAAAATTCCTGGAAATGCCTGTAAATAAATACCAACAATTTCAGACAGAACACAATGGAGTTTTGAAAAATCAATTAGAATCAGCTAACATCCTAACTAAATATTTTACAACCCTACCAGATGTGCAAGGTCTAGAAGAAAACAAAGGGAAGATAAAAATAGAACAAAGTAGTAGTAAAATAGATCAAAATATACCACAATTTAGGTTCAAAATTCTAACATGCAGGGAAGTAAAAGAAGTGATTAGAAAACTGCACAAAAACAAGGCACCTGGTACAGATCAAATAGAAATAAGATTTATTAAAGATGCAAATAATGTAATTGCACCAGCGTTAACTAATCTATTTAATTGGAACCTCAGAGAAGGAACTTTCCTAACTCTGTGGAAAAGGGCCAAGATAGTCCCAATATTCCAAAACAGACTTCCTGCCAGCCGAGTGGCACTGAGGGCTGAGGTGCTGGATGCCACACCTCACACTACACTGGTGACCTGGGTTCAGGAATGGACTCAGGTCATTCAGGGGTCAGCTAGGGAGGTAAGGATTGAGTGTCTGGAGGACTGCTCTCCCTTCTCGGAGTGGGGGGTTTGTGTGCTGCATGTGTCAGCACAAGAGGGTTTCGACCCACATCCAGATGTGCTTGGTTGCCTCAGCGAAGATGGAGATGGGTGCTGCACCTATTGCATGGGCATGAGGGTAGGGGAGAAAAACAGAGGAAAATACCGGGATCTGGCAGGACCCATGATGGCCCCAAAGAGCTGGAGGACATACCCCTCTGAAAGGGGGGGTATCGTAGCTCCTGCTGGGTCCATGGAGGAGCAGACAAATAATGTCATTAAAAAAAAAATGGACTTCCTAGAAGTCTAACAAATTATTGACTGATAGCATTATTGCCTGTGATTTGAAAAATATTGGAGTGACTGGTGCATGGACAGTTATACAGTCACCTGGAAACATACAGGTTACTGTCAGGGCACCAGTTGGGCTTTAGAAAGGGGCATTCCATGAACAGCATGCTCACATCTTAGACATTGTGGCCCCATCACTGGATAAGGGGAAGTTGGTAGGCGTGTTGTTCGTGGATTTATCAAAAGCATTTGATACTATACACCACAAAGTGCTGTTGAGCAGACTTCAACAAATAGGTATCTCAGTGGAGGTAAGATCCTGGTTTCATTCATACTTAACAGGTAGGATCCAACAAACTGCTGTGGGAAAGAACCTTTCAAGTAAAGAAACATGTAAGTAGAGGGGTGCCCCATGGCTTGATCCTGGGCCCCCTTTTGTTTCTTATATTTACAAATGCAGTAACAATGATGGTAACTAAATCAGACATACATCTTTATGCAGACGACACTGTACTCCTATCTAGAGGTACAGATTTGGATAAAATACAAACGGACTTACAGATGGATTTTCTAAACATCCAAACATGGTTTGAAGAATCAAACTTGATTCTAAATAGCAATAAATCTAGGTATGTTCTTTTCTTATTTCAAAAGAAGTAGTAAAATACAGGCCCTAAATATAACAACAAAGAACAAAATGATATTAGAACAAGTATCAGAATACAAACATTTAGGATTCTGGATAGATCAAAGATTAACATTTGAATTTCACATAACTGACAAAGAAAAAAATGAAATAGGTGCACTTAGGAGAACAGGCCACTGTATAAATGATAACATGAGGAAATCTATTGTGAATCAAATGATGATCCCTGTGCTAGACTATGGTGTGAACATATATGATTTTGCAATCAAGATTATATTTAAAAAGGCTGAAGTAATGTACAACAGATTGGCCAGGTTTGCCCTGAGAGTAAGCAAGTGGACCCACCATTGTGTCCTGTAAGAAAAATTAGGGTGGCTCACCCTACAGAGTAAACTAAAAATTACTGTATATGGGTAAAAATGTTTAAGCAAGTAAAGGAAACCACAAAACCTGTATACTTGTATGAAAAAATGCAAAACGTAAAGCATAAGCATGATTTAAGGAAATATGTAAAGATGAGGGACTATAAATTTGAGATACCTAAAAGTAAAACTGGGGAAATTACCTTTTCCTTTGCTGCAACTAAAATATGGAATGACTTAAATATTCAAATGAAATATGCAAATAATACCATGAAATCACTTTCTGCTGCACTGAAACAAGAACTCTCTATATGATGCATTTGTTTTGACGGAGTATTTTTGTGAAGTTTGCACTTATGTATGGAATGTGTGTTTGATATTCTACTTACTATTTATGTGTAATGGATGTCTGCCTGCTTTTTTATGAACAAATGTATGGAACTTTTTAAGTTTTTTTTACTGAGGAATATACAGGAACACCTTGTAAAATAGGGCTTTGCCCTAATGGTGCTGTAAATGAATTGCCATTTATATCCTGTTAAAAAAATCTAAGTTTTTACTACTTATTAAAGAGCTAGTGGATCTGAATTTTTATTTAAGGTTCAAAGATGATTTGATTAAACATGAACTAGCCTGTTATGTAGTTCACGTTGTCCATATAAATATCTGAACTTCCCCCCGCAACACACACACACACACACACACACGCACACACACACACACGCACGTATGCACACATGTATTCATGCACTGCACCAACGTGTTGTCCATTGTTTGATATATCAAGTGAGAGATCATGCAGGCAATTCAGGTATTTTAAACAGTCCAGAAAAGCAAGGGGCAGTGATACGGCTGGTGCAGGGTAGGTGCTCTCATCAGATGAGGTTTGCCAGCTCCACACATAACTACAAATTGCAGGTAATTAACACAGCACTCACAGAGACACAGGGACTTGTACTGCTGTAGTGCTATATAGTTAGTTTATTGAGACAGCTCTCCAGCAGAACCAACTTTTACTTTCAAACTTTCGTGTGCAGCAAGTTCGTAAAAATAGCAACATGAGCAAACATAGCATTAATGTACAAATCAGCAGCCCACTCTTTTATCTGAGGCAGGACTATAATCAATGCTTCTTGCAATATTAAAAGGAGCCAAGTCCATGTTAATGTGGTTTTACTTATGTTCCATATACTGTAATAATGTTGTGTTGCATGATACTTACCTATAACATTAATGTGCAAAGCTGTCAGGCATTCCCATAATGTGACTTTTTCCTTACCAGTCACAATTTGTTTCCTATTTTTGTATCTGAAATACCAGTTACTTAGTAATCTCTGTAATAGGAAATTATGCAATGTGACAGTGTAAAGCTGTATAGTGTTGTAACGTTCCTTGCTCACTCACCCATGATGGCAGTATTCTCAAATGGCTCCATGTCATTTCAGCAAATTATTTACAGTGAATGCAATTTGTGCAATGTATTAATAGCAAGTATGAGAAGAGAGACCAGTGAATTCTCGGTGAAAGTGACTCCCGCCAACTTTCAGTCCCTAGGCGGAAGACCTCTACCGGTCAAGCTGCCTTCTCACACCGGCTATCCAAGCTCTGGAATGCCCTGCCACCACAAATTCGGCACTCCTCCTCTTCCTACTCTTTGTCTTCCACCCTAGCAAACTTCCTTATTACAAACTGTTTCTGTCCCTGAACCTGCCATGCCCCACTATCCCCTCCCCAATGCCTGACCAGCAGCCTTAGCCTTGCTACAGAAGCTGGCATATAACTCCAACCTTGCATTTATGTCCTGGGCCTATTTTGCCCTATGTACTGTGTATAACTTTATAACTATGATATACGTCCTCTGTTGTTTCCCCTTTGTACTTTGTATAACTGTATAACTGTGATATATGTCCTCTGTTGTTTACCCTATGTACTGTGTATAACTGTATAACTGTGATATACGTCCTGTGTTGTTTACAGCTGTTACTACTGTGCTAATTTATCTTGTCTGCTGCTTCTTGTCTCAGAATTGTTATTTGATACTATAATATCCTAAGCATTCAATGTGCCCTGCTTGTATATTTGTGCAATTGTGTATACTTATGCTGCTTTTTATTTGCTTCTGTTAACTGTTCACTTGATAACCTGCGTGTTATCATATCCATGTGTACCCCCTCCCCCGGTCACGCCGGGAGAAGAGCATCTTGTTGCTCAGTGTGCCTTTCCTGGTGAAACAATTGCAATAAATAAATAAAATTCAGTGATGTACATTTCAGTGCCAGGTAGGGGTAGGTGAAATTGTGGATTTCTGTCATCACTGAAGTTCCACGAAATTTTGAACATTTCACGGAATGTTCCGCTCTTTTGCCTGTGGCAGAATTCAGAACGTTCACCAAATAACTGTGGATTTCCACCTAGTACTGCGGCATTTAATTACAAACTGCAGACATTTTACATGACATGTGGAAATAAAGTCTCTTGCATTATTTCTGCAGGGTTTTTTCCCCACAGTTTAATACATAAGCTGCAGAACTGAAGACTGACAATGATCAGTTCTACAGAGTTTTTCTCCCCTCAGTTTAATACATTAACCTGCATTTCTTTCATTTATTCCACAGTTTTCAGTGGAATTTCCATGAAAGTTGATGAAATGATTTCCGAACTTTGGCGGAAGCGAAAATCCGAGGTTCACTGAAATTCTGCCACGGAAGATTTTTTTTACACACCCCTAGTGCCAGCCACAATTGGTCTGCTGGGTGGATTTGTGAGACTATTATGTACCTTAAAGACTGTGTAAAAAACTAGGGCTAGATATTCAAAACATAGCCCTGTGGCTAAATTAGCACTGCCTGGCATGCTAAATTAGCCCAGAACCAGTAGCAAGCTATATTCAAAGGAATAGCCCCGGGGCTAAACCTGCTGAATATAGTGTGGAAAGAAAACAGTGCAAACAGGGCTGGGAGTGCAGTGCTAAAGCAACCAGGGAAACAAGATAGCTCTGAATATAGTGACAGGGAAGTGCAAAATGCAACAACAGCTCAGTGGACCCAGAGATGGAGTAAGGTAGAGCTGAAGTTGGTGGACAATGTGTGATAGCAATAAAGTGTTGCACAACAACTGCAAAAACAACGCAAGCCACACACCACAGAACTGTGCAATGCTGATGAAAAATTTGCCTGGGGCTAACCTGATTGCACAGTGCAAAAACATTTGTACAGTGCAAACAGGTTAGCCCAGGGTAAAATGTTGCTATATTCAAAGGTCCTATGAAAATGAGCCTACTTCGGTAATACATGGGCAAACAGTCACATTTGCATCTCATTATGGGCTACTTAGCATACATATCCATGTAGTTTAACCGGCACTATTACATGGAGCTCACAACAACCTCCTTTTGGTCAGAATGGAGGGAAAGGCTGGAAGCTGCAGGCCAGGGTGTATTCACAGTAACCCCCTGTAGATCGGAATTGAAGTAAAGGCTGGGTGATGCAGGAAATGGGTGCTTGTAGGCACAGTCAGTGCATACACTACTCGTCCATGCAGCACTGCAATGAGGGACATGAAAGTGCTGACAAAGGGAAATGAGGAACACTGACCCTCAGGAAGAGGGACACAGCAGCATACCACTCAACCCCATTCCTCATAAATCAGGGACAAAATATAGAAAACCCTGGGACAAAGATCCCTAAACAGGGACACATCTTCAAAGGTGGTACTATCCAGTCAGAAAGCTGACAAAAGAAAGGGATTAATGTGAGTTGCATTGTCTAAAGATGCACAAGCTTATACTGATAATGTGTGACATAATTGTGTCCTTACAGTCCCCACTGTTGTACAATGTATAAAAGAAAAAAAACAAAAAAAAAAACAAGTGAATATAAATAAACCAGCTAGTGGTCCTCCCACCCCCCCAATCATGATCACTGACACCCGTAGGTGACATAAAGTATGAATCTCCCTGGTAGTCTAGCTGTCCCCCCCAGTCACATTCCCCAACCACGTAGGTAAAATGAAGAATAAATCCCTGGTAGACCATGCCCCCCAACTGCAACAAGATTCCCTGACACTGGTAGGTGAAATAAAGAATAAATCTACCTAGTAGTCTAGTGGTCCCCAAAGCCCCCCACCCAGCAGTGCGGACCCCGCCTCCCCAAGAGCCAGCGCTGGCTCAACCCTCTGCTCACCTCCTGGCCAGCCCAGCCGCGAATACCGATGACTGGCGTGTGTCTCAGTGGGTATCACTGATGCGCACTCAGTCATTGGCAGTCAAGCAGCTGGCTGCATAGGTGAGTGGAGAGTGAGCCAGTCGCCAGCACTGGGGGGTTGGGAGGTGGGGGTTGGTACTGCTGGGTAGGGGGCCACTAGACTACCTGGTAGATTTAATTTTTATTCCACCTACGGGTGTTGGGGATCATGATTGGGGTTGGGTGGCCCACTAGACTACCAGGCAGATTTATTCATTATTCCATCTATGGATATTGGGGATCATGATGGGGGGGTGTGGGGATCACTAAACTACCAGGTAGATTTATTCTTTATTCCACCTATGGGTGTCGGGGATTGTAATGGGGGTGGGGGGACCACTAGACTACCAGGTAGATTTATTCTTTATTCCACCTACGGGTGTCGGATCATGATTGGGGTGGGGGAACACTGGCCTACCAGGGGATTTGTTCTTTCTTTAGCTACGGGCATCGGAATCATGAATGGGTGGTGGGTGGAATACTGACCTACCAAGGGATTTATTGTTTCTTTTACCTATGGATGTTGGGGATGATGATTGGGGGGTGGTGGGAACACTGGCCTGCCAGTGGGATTTATTCTTTCTTTTACCTATGGGTCATGATTGGGGAGAGGGAGAACACTAGACTACCAGGGTGGGACATGGATCTACTTTGCAGTTACACTTCGAATTACTATGGTGGTAATTGGAAGTGCCACTTTGAATTACTTCGGGATCCACAGACAATTACCATCTGCTTTTTGCAGGAGGTATTTAGTGCCACGATATGGGTGGCACAACAACCTGCAGCATGGTGCTAATTTTTTGAATATGCCATTGCGCCAGCATTCATGGCCACTCCCCCACCTCCCTCACCTGATACATTAATTTATAACATCAGAGTTATCACACAGCATTGGCGCTAAAAGGACTTTTGAATATTGCAGCCCGGTGCAAATTCGTCACTATTCTAGTACTATGGATTTGTGCCAGGCGCAATGCTCTAAATATCTGGCCCCTGGTGTCTTGGGGTGTGTACATTTTAATGCCCTATATTCCCATTCTGTTAATCATTTCCTATCCAAACCATCCTCCAACAGATCCCCTATAGTTTTTGCAATCTTCTGTACTGTGTTTCTTGCAGCTTTGTTATATTTCTCTGTATTGCTTAGCTGTCTTTCATGTTCTCGCATGTAGTCTTGGAAATTTTGTATGACAGTGGATCCCCCCTTGTCTTCACTTTTGATCACAATATTTCTATTATTTTCCAGACTTCTTAGTGACCCAAATTCTGCTGCTGACAGATTATATTTTCTCCTCCTGTCCAGATTACTCTCTCTCGTAATATATTCCCCCACGTTTTTTTTCTACTAGGTCATTGAGTACACATGAAAGTTTGCAAGTATAGGTGTTGGAGGGAGGAAGATATATTTAGCTCTTAATGGTTTGGTTAACTCCATTTGTCTTATCTTCTCTGAGGTCATGATGTGATCTTCACATTTTGTGTCAAAAAAAATCTCAACCTTAATTATCTAAAGAATCTCTATAGGTCCAGTCTTAAACCAATTTGGTTAACATGACAATGAGGGCTAAAGGTTAAGCCCCTAGGTAGAATGCTTACTTACTGCTCTGATAGTTCTGTATCTGAAAGGTTGAAAACTACCGTCATTTGTTGTGCTGTACCCCTGATCTGTCCCTCTGTACTGGTTGTTGCTGTGTTTTGTTTTTTGGTTCTCCTTTCTCATTTTTCCTGTGTGTTCTTCTCCTATTTCTTCTTTTAATCCTTCTTCTGGTCTCTGCCCTTCTGCCCCAGAGAATTCCTCTCCTGGGTCTGCAACTCTTTTGTCCCATCATCCCCATCTGTTCCTGTCCCTGATGGATCTGCAATGTCATATAAATGTTACCCTGGTCTCTAGTGGCACCCTACCCCTGCACACCCGTCCTGAGTCTGTTAATCTTTTCCATTTTGTCTAGTGGCACCTCCACCCCCTGATCATCCGTCCTGCAGATGTTATCATTTTTCCTGATGTATAGAAGCATGCTAACCCTCTCCCCAATTACCCATCCCATATATGTTATCCCTTTTTCTGGTGTCTAGTGGCACCCCCACCCACAATTACCCATCATGTAGATGTTAAACATGTTCCTCATATCTAGCTACAACCCACTTCACAACCACTTGTCCCATATATAGGAATCATTTCCCTGGTGTCTAATGGCACCTATCACCCATGAACACCCACCCCATATGTATGGACCCTTTCCCTGCTGTCAAATAGCACCCCCACCCCCAAACAACTGTCCCATATCTGCTAATCATTTCCCTGGTGTCTAGTGGCAAACCTCACCCCAGGGCACCTATTTCATGTCCCCTATACTGTGCCTGCCATCCAGTGGTACCCCAACCCCCACCCCGGAATGCTGGTCAAAAAACAGACCATCAAAAATTAGAAGTCCGGTGGGCCCTCACCTGCCCCACCTGCACCCTGAACATTGTCCATACAACCGTCCCCTTACCAGCATGTCTGCGGACATGCATCACATCCTGATAAATGGTTACACACAGCTATCTGCTTCCTCGGTTGATGCCTCATGAGCTGCAGTGAGCATGCATACACACATACACACATGCACTGCTGCTCATATGACAGCCAGCTGAGGAGGTGAGAGGAGGTAAATCACTGTATCAGGATACGACACATGGCCCCAGGCATGCTGGTAAGGGCGGGTTGGATGGGCAATGTTCAGGATGTGGGCAGGGTAGTGGCAGGGGGACACTGGACAATCACTGTTCACCAGTCCATTTGTTAACCAGCATTCAGGAAGTTGAGTCAGAGGTATCACTGGACACTCGGGATAGTATTGGAGACATGGAATGGGTGCTCAGGAAGTGAGGGGTGCCACTAAACACTAGGAAAAAGATTCATAGATACAGTATCAATGATCGGGGGTGGAGGGTGCCACTAGACACTGGAGAAATGATTCATATATATGAGATTGGTGATGGGGGTGGTGGTGCCATGAGAAACCAGGGAAAGGATTCACATATATGAGACAGGTTTTAGGAGGTGGGGGTGACATTAAACAGCAGAGAAAGGATACACATATATGTGACAGGTGATTGGGGGTGGGATGTGCCACTAGACACCAAGGAAATGATTTACAGATATGGAATGGGTGTTTGGGGGCTGGGGGTGCTGTTGGGCACCAGGGATACAAATACCAAATATGGGACTGGTGTTTGGGGATGGGAGGTGCCTCTAGACACCAAGGATGACATGGCAGATGCCCACAGAATGGGCCCAAATGGGCCTCTGCTTATCATGCAAAATGAGCACATAATGGATATGCAAATGGACCCTCAGCACCATGCAGGCCCAATAGACCCATTTGCATGATGCATCTGAACATGGTGCCATGGATCCCAGTGCTATGTGCTCTGTGGACACAATTCCTTTTGGGCTGGATGCAGCCCAGATCCATGTTGGGGCAGCACAGGATGACTTAATGATGCACCGACATGGGCCAATATTAACCGCTGGTATGCTGTCTGACTCAGTGTAACAGCCTCTGGGTCAGTCATACATGCAAGCACAGCACAGACCTTTGTGCCCTGCTTGCACCCATTTTTGAATATCCAGCCCTTTATATGTTACCCTATGACTGCATTCTGCCACAGAAATTGACAAACCCTAATGAGGTATGACAGGAGTCTTGCTACAGAAATTTGAACAGCTACACCACTTAGAAAAGTCTCAGTACAGTAGCTACTGTTGACCTTCCCTGACACTACTACAGGTTCTGTGAATAGGATCCTCTATTTATGTAGAGTACGTATGCAGAGAACAAGGGAGGGCTTGTACAGGTGGGAAGTGGGGAGGGCTTGCAAAGGTGGGAAGTGTGGATTGTCAGGGATTTACTTTACAGTAAATAATTTAGGTATTGAGGGGATTGGGTGTTGTACTAGTTATGGTGGGTACTAGAGAAGCCTGACATAGGTGGTACGTTATTTGTTTAATACAAATGGTGGTTTGAGGGCATCTCATTTTGGAGGAGTGAAGGATCCTAAAGTGAGGGAAGGTGGTCCCCTTTTTCTTAGTTCACAGTTTGCACCTGCCCATGTTATTTTCCAGTACTCTCTTGTCTGGCCACTTCTGCCCCACATTTCTGGCCAACAGGTCTCTACTACACATTGGTCCCTATTAGACCTGACCTTCAAAGCTCAGCAGTAGCCCTGCAGATGTGTCTTTCTGCAGTGTGGCTCAGAGCAGTTTTTCCAATTCGGCCCAGGAACAATCATTTCCTGATGTCAGCATCAGAGGGACTAGGGGAGGATACCTGATGTTGCAGGTGTAGTAGCCAGCCATCACTGAGACACCAGTTGGGTTTTCACCCCTGAACATAAGTCCCCACCTTCCTCCCTATTATGTCATCCATTGACCATCCCACTGGCACTGGCCTGTGGGGAGAGCTGATGTTGCATGGTCACCCACAACATTAAGGCTCCACACAGTCTGCCGAAGGTGCTATAGAGTGAGAAATCAAAACCATCCCTCCCTGAGGCCTGCATATGTTGCCAATGCATGCCCAGATCCCCATCAACCCAAAGCATGGGATATGGACTAGAGATTCTATACCAGCTCTCTCCACATGGCAGTCTGGCACACTACGAAGAACATGCAGGACAGTGGTACTCATTGAACCAGGGTTCCAAGGTATCATAATCTATCTAGTCCACAAAGAATGCAGCAAAATAATTTTAGTTTACACCAAGGCTAACAAGCACAAAGGCAGACCAATCCAATATGGTGGATTGGTATGCCAGTCGTAACCCTGGTTCAGCATGCACTACTTTCCTGCTTGTTGTTTGCATAGTTTCTGGGGATACTCATCCCAACAGCAGCATCAGAATTTTGCACCATTGAGCATGGTCCCTTCTTGACTTTTGCAGAGTGGCAAACTGCCTGCAAGTGCCACTGGGCCAGCCAAACATAGACACATTGTTTGTATTTGTAATCAGTGGATGAGCAACCAGCCAGATTATTTTGACTGTAAACTTATCAAGAGAATCTCTCCAAACTGTGGTCTACGTAAATATCAGCACATGTCAATAGAACTGACAACATCTCTCAATTTCTCCTGCCATTTTATAATTAAGCAACAATACATGAGAACGTGCACCATATCATGAAATATCGTCCCACTTCTGGTGCATTGTGTGGCATGAGCTGTAGGTCAGGTGCCTTCAACCACTTGGGAGGGGACAATATACAATGATACTGGACGCATTGTAGTGTATTATTCTGATTATGAAATTGGTCATATACTGTTCTCACACACTACATTACATTACAGTAAGCAAAATTATCTTGTTAAACTTTTGTTTGTCTCAATATGATGATTCATTTTAATACTTTGTTTTCCAGGTTTGAAGACATCAACCCACTCTTCTGGAATTTTACCTGAGTAAATATCAAAACTGACTGGAACCTGGAATTCCATTAACTTTACTGTCAGCCAGAATCAACATTACCTCTATGAAGGCTTCTCCATTGGGTTCTGTTAAATTCTTCCCCACCACACTACTCAGAAATAAAGAGAGACACACACACCACCATTGTAGCTTGCTGCACTGCAAACTTATATTTATAATAATTAGATCTTGCTCATGTTTGCAATTTAGACACTTTTACTTACTGTACTTACTGCATGTTTACTTTTGAAAAGCAGAAGACAACTGTGCAGGTGGGACTGTATTTTAATTGTATTGCCTTCCCTTGGAAATATAATTATATTTTAGGTACCCACAGAATGCTTATGCTTTTACTGAACACTATTCCATTTGTGGCCATGTTTATCAGCAGTTCTATCACTTTTACAGCCACTGCAGTATTTGTGTGTAGGTCATTTGTGTTTTTATCAGGTCTGGATCACTGGGACTCTGTGACTGTGAGCCTGATAGTAGAGACCTTGTCACAACTGTGGCCAGATGTGTGCAATAATATTTTTGAATCAACAGCCTAAAGGTAGGACCTCCATTCTATATGTGATGTTGCTCTGAGACATTATCCTTGTGAATTCAGGTCTCAACCAAATATAAGAAGTTTGGCTATCCAGTTCATACTTATATATACTGTGCACATTCTATCTTCCCATCCCAGTCTACATACATTACAGTAATTGCTTAAAATTATGTTAAGATGCTCTAATCCTTCTGCTTAAATGATTTTATTGCCTTCAGTTCTTCAAATCTATCACAAAAAAGACCAAAATTGTGTCCCCATATGCAATTGAACATCACAGTCACACGGCAAAATGGCATACTTGAAGAATTTAAGGCAATAAAATCATTCACTGAATAAAGAATGGAGTGTCCACATTTGCTGTGCAACATGTGTTGTCATAGGACCAACACCCATACCTAACTGTTATTAGCTCCTAGAAGGACTTTGGGCATCCTGGATCCTTGCCTATAGACATTAAAACTGTGCTAAGGAAAAGTGGGAGTTGCAACATATGGAAAAGATAGGGTTGCAACATAAAGCAATAAAAAATTAAATAATAAAGAGCCACCGACACCTCAAAAAAAACTTTGAAAAATATATTTGGACACAAAAAAAAGTTTATATTCCTAATTAGCTCTGCGTTTCTTATCCCCGTTATTTATTACTGAGGTCATATGCATGAAAATAGGATAGCTCCTATTGCTTTATCCCAGTCTTGGGCTAGATATTAAAATATGTGCAAAAGCAGAATACAAAGGTTTGTGCTTCACTTGCACTTGTGCCCAACCCAAAAGTTGCCATATTCAGTCAGATAGTGCACCAGTGCTATCTGACTGAATATTGGGCCAAGACAGCACCGCACTAAGTCACGTAGCACTGTCCTGACATGAAGCTGAGCTGTATTCAGCACATAGTGAACTGTGCCCCCAGACTAGATAGTACCAGGAGTCACAGCACAATATTCAGCCACAAAATGCAAATTAGCCCATTAGTCATGCAAGGCTCTAAGGGGCCATATGCATGCCCATTATGGACTCATTTGCATGGGAAGCAGTGGTAGATTTGCACCTGTCCTGTGGCTGCCCAACTCATCAGGCATGATGGCACATAGCCCCCCACATTCTGAATACCCATCCCCACAATGTAAATGTACTTCCTGGTGTCTAGTGGCACCATCCATCCTTTGTTCATCCATCCAAGTATAGCCCTTGTTTTCTGTGGTGTCTAGTGGCATCCTCAGCCTCCAATCACCTGCTTTGGTAGTTCAGACTTTCTCCCCAGTATCTAGCAACCCCCACCCTCTGAGCACCAGCCACAGTCCGGTGTCACAAAGTGCAACCCTAACCACTTATGGTCATAGTGTAACTAGGGAATACCGTACATTGTAGTGGCTGAACCAATTGACTGAATCAAATAACCTGAGTCTGGAATATATGTGTCCCAGATGCTGGACCTCAAATCCAGTTCAAATCAGAACAACTTTAATTGTACTAGAGTTAATTCTGAGTCCAGCATCCATCAGCAGCATTAAAATAGATAAAAGAAAATTGTTTCCCTTCCATGACAACGGCCTAATACAGACAGATGCCCCAATTTCTAATAATTCTGATTAGAATTGCTAGAACATTTTCCTATGGTGTTGTATCACTGGCCAAATCAGAGCAAACAGGGATCATACCCTCTTCACCCTCTGATCCACTGGCCCCATAATGCATACGTAGTCCCTGGTGGCTAGTGGTACCCCCCACCCTCTGTACACCTATCCCTGTAAGACATCAGTAGTCCCTGGCTCCAGTGGCCCCACCAAATGCAGTTCACCAACTGGACTGGTGACAAAGGTGGTTCAATGGTCCTTCCCCCCCACTGTCTAAACCCAGCACACCAACCAGTCAAACCCCACATTCCTATCCAGGTTGTGCCATGTGGACAGCCCATGACAATGACTGGCACAGCCCTTCTCTTACCTCCTCAACTGGCTTCCATATGGGAGGAAGGGAGCATACGTACAATATACAGTATACTGTACGGGTGGTCACTATCCTCCCATATTGCAGCCAGCCAAGGAAGTGAGAGGAGGGCAGTGCCAGTCATCAGCATGGGCTCTCTGCAAAGCACCACCTGCATAGGTAAGGGGTTTGTCTGGGTGGTGTGCTGGGTGCAGATGGTGTGGGGGGCTGCTGAACCACCATCATTCGCTTGTCCAGTTTGTGACTGTCAGCTGGGGGGGACCACTGAACATCAGGGACTACCAATGCCTAACAGGGACAGGTATTCAGGGTGGGAGGTATCACTGGCTACTAGGGACTATGTATCATTATGGGCTGATGGACTGTTGGGTGGAAAGGGCATTGTCCCTGTTTGCTCTGATTTTGCCACTGATACAACACCATAGGAAATGGTACTAGCAACTCTAATCTGAATTTTGAGAAATTGGGACATCTGTCTCTATTATGCTGTGGCCATGAAAGGGAAACAATGTTCTGTTACCTATTTTAATGCTGCCCAATTGATGTTGGACTCAGAATTACCTTTAGTATTGTCAGAGTTCTTTAGATATGAACTTGATTTGAGATCCAGCATCAGGGACACAAATAGTCCAGACTCTGGTCATTTGATTCAGTCAGTTGGTTCTGTCACTACAATGTACAGTATGCCCTAGAAACACTGCGACCATATGTGGTTACAGATGGAGTTACGGATACCGGACAAGGTCAGGTGCTTTGAGGGTAATGGGGTGTCACTAGACACTAGGGAGAAAGTTGAACTAGTGGGGTGTGTGATCAGAGCTTGGGGTGTGCCAGTAGACACCAGGAAAAACAAGAGCTATCCAGGGGCAGATTAACAGAGGGCAGGGGTGCCACTAGATACCAGGAACTATGACAGCTATACAGAGATGGGTGATTAAAGGGGGGTGCCACAGGACAGCAGGGTATCCATTGTTTCACTGGACAGGGTTCTAGGGGTGGGTGTGGGTGGCTGGCTATAATATCACTTCCCGCAACCAGGGCCTTGCACCTCATTAAGTCAGAGTTTGTTAAGGAGCCAGTTTGGATGGAATTTATGGCTTGTGCAAACTGCTTAATATACCACTGTGCCCAGATGCAGGGGGGCCCCCATTTGCATGGGTCAAGTGGTATGTTGGTATGTTAGTAATCAGGTGCTAGTGGGTTTTGCCTGCACTGTGGGCATCTCCTTTTTTTTTGTAATTACATTTTTATTAGAGAGATTTTCTTCGCATACATTGGGTTCATTAACAACATTGTGTACATCAAACATACAACCTGGCTGGAGTTTACCCTTGGATGAACAGAAATAAGAGAATAAACTATCATTAGCATGTAGTTATAAGAGTACAAACTGTAGAAAGTGATCCAATTACTATATCAAACAGTAAAGGAAACAAAGGAATTTACAGTAACCATCAAAACCAATTGTTCAGTTTTGTTTGAGAGAGAGAGATTTTATCTTCATCTCATGTACACAGACAGACTCAGGGGAAAGCCCCACAACATTCAAGAAGTCGCAGTTACATTTTAACTGGTGACTCTGGTCACTGGAAGAGAAATGAGGGGTTGACACTCTTTCTCAAGTTTGTCTTATGGTGTCTAGCAGGACAGGGGTCTGGAAAGGGGTGACAAGCTGTCAGGGGGTATCTTACAGTAAGGTTATGATAGGTAGTGCACCAAATGGCCTGGTAGGAGGCCATCTGATGTTGGGTAGCAATCAAAACTCTCTCATAACTAGCTAACCTCCCTATTTCTACTAGCCACTCTTGCACTGATAGGGCATACTGTTCCCCTCAGTGCCTTAGTAATACCCTCTTGGCAGTGATTAGGGAGACTATCAGCCATCTCTTTTCAGCTAATGGTAACTTGGACCTGTGAGAGGGGGTTATATACAGGACAAGCATCACCGGACTGGGGGATAAAGTTACGTGGTGGAACAGTATATTATCCAGTGCACCCTGGACCATCTACCAGTATGCAGCCAAAGAGTGGCAAGACCACAATATATGCATAATTGTGCCGCATTCTGCTTGGCACCTCCAGCATTTGTCTGTGGACATCAAACCCCAAGCATGCAATCTCTGAGGGCTTTTATGCCATGGGTGCAGTACCTTAAATTGAATAAATCTATTCTGTATGTCCTTAGTTGCCTGCTGCAGTGACTGGCAGCATAAGTTTCAGGTTTGGGGAGTGATGACCATGCTCAGTTTCTCTGACCACCTTTGTCTTACCCCAGCCATGGGGTCCGGGGAGACGTCTAGAAAATATTCAAAAATGGTGCTATTGTGGGCCATCTTCCTTCAGTCAAGCCATAAAATATTGCCTAGGTGATTATGCTCTAGACCCAAAGTATTTTGGCCCAGAGCCTGCTGGAGGGTGTTCTTCAATTGTAAATATCTTCAATGCTGCTGTTTAGGCAGACTATACTCCTGTTGGTGTTGTTGAAAACTTTTCAATGTGTTGAGAGTCGTAAGTCTAACATCTGAGATATAAACTATACCCGCCCTAGCCCACTCCTTGCCTTTTATGGGTTGACTGTCAATCTGTAGATGGTGGTTGCCCCACAGGGGGTAAAATGTTGCCCTCTCAGAGGACCATTTGTTGAGTTTGAGAAAGGCCCACCAGGTCTTTAAAGTATGTACAATGGTGGGGGGCAGGAGGGTATTCCTGGGAGGCATCGAGAAATGCACCATCTGTATTAGTGGGCTTCCCACAGCAGATGCTTCACAATCAGCCCACTTGGGGGGGCGGGGATTGAGGCTCTTTTTCTCATGGTGCTGTCCTGGCCATCTGTAGCAAAGTGTGGGCCATAATCCAATAGTAGAAGTCAGGGAGTTTAAGGTCTCCTAGTCTGGGAGTGCTTGTGAGCTTAGCTCAGCATATGCATCTAGGACCAGAGACCAAAAGAAAGACTTCATTTTTGAGTGAGTCAGCTTTACAAATTTGGGGTTAATTCTTTATAGCAGGTTATCTAGAATGTATTGAATTCTAGGGGCGTCCTTCATTTCGAAACATGTGCCTTTCCCGTATGGGAGATCTGTAGAAGCTCCCAGCATCTGATGTCATTGTCTATAGATTCCAGAAAGAGGGCCAGATTGCCCTCCCTATGTGTGCAAGATTCCAGTGGAAAGTGACCCCCAGATAGGTAACACCTTGCTGCACATGTTGCAAGCCCCAAGGGTACTTGGGGAGTGCTGTTACACTGGCATCCAAAGCCAGAAATTGGGATATTGATATGATCAGATTGTATCCAGACAGCTGGCTATACTGAGATATCAGGTTGAGAAGACTGGGTATGGATCTGGCAGTGTCCTTGAGAGGCAGGAGGTTATTCTCCGCATATGCCATTGATTTATGCTCACCTTCCATTTTGACCCCTTTTATATCAGGGTTCAGCCTGAACTGTAGCTATCTTTTAATATAGACCCCACCAACAAATCAGGTGCAAAACCCAGTTAGCATGGGCAAATGCACCTTACCACCCCATACTGACTTTTAAATACAGTATCTGGTCTTTGATATCATAATTCTCTACTTGTAACATCACAGTTTTTCCCATGGCAACAGATTGTGATGTAACAATGGAGCATTATAATTGCAAGAAGGGAATAAGCTATAGAGGCAAATGAAGTCTAAGATATAAAGATCCTGCTTGTTGTGGGACTTTCTCCAGTAATAAATAATTGAGAGGAGAAAGCAATAGAAGATATAATAAATACAAGCAGATCTGTGTCCTAATATTATGTTTTCCAACGTTTTCCTAATTATGGCAGTTGCTCTTTAAGTTAGGGTTAAACTACAGCTGAATCTTGCTAACTGATATGCCTAAGGTTTAAAAGGTTACTCTAAATAACAGTGGTGTAACCCTAGCATTGCATCTGTTTGTTAAGGAATCTTGGAGCAATGATTAAATTTACTGTATCAATTTCACCTGCTAGAGATAAATGTAGGGCTTTCCAATGATCCAGTTCAGATCTGGAGGAAGTAATTAAGGGATTTAATTTTAAGGATAGCAGTTTGGATAAATTAGGATGCAGTCTGATGTCCAAATATGTTATGCCCTCAAGCACCCATGCACGATCTGTATGAGCAATGAGAGTGGCTGTGCAGGCAGAGTTTAGGGCCAAAACCTCAGTCTTTGGCTGGTTTACCTTAAGCACAGATACAGTATATTAGTAAAAGCACAAAGGAGGGGCAGGATGTGGGACACAGATTGAGTTGCATCCGATAGAGTAAGGAGCAGGTCATCAGCATGTATGAAAGTTTTATACTCTCCACTGCCCATCTTTATGCCATGTATATTGTGATTCTCCCATACAGCTATAGCCATTGGCTCAATGATCATCATAAATAGTAGGGGCAATAAAGGGCAACCTTATCTCGTGCCATTTTGTAATGGGAAAGGGGAGATTTAGTAGAATTCATAAGCACTGATGCCGTTGGAGATGCATACAGTAAGCTGAAGCTGACCTAGTTTCTGAATATTGGTCTGATCCCCATTTGGGCCAGGCTCTCTTCCAGGTAATTCTATTCCATGGAACCAAATGATTTTTTGAAGTCTACTGTGAGGGCAACATGCGGGATGCAACAGTTTGTGATTGGTAAATAAGTGAGATGAGGGATCAAAGGGGATCACTGTTAAGGTGGCCCTTGATAAATCCCACATGAAATAAGTGGATCAAGCTTGGCAAAACAACCTCTAGTATGGTGGCCAATATTTTCACCCAACATTTTAGCTTTTGCATTTATAAGAGAAATATGGCAGTAATGTGCTGGTAGCAGGGGATCCTTTCCCTTTTGGGAAGGATTTTGATTACAGCTTCCCTCATAGAGGGTGGCATAATGCCCTGGGTGTAGGCACTTGAAACACTCATCGTAAATAAGGAATGATGTCCAGGCACAAGATTTAGCTCAAGTCTGTTAGGAATCCATCTGCCCCAGAGGCATTGTGAGAATTCAAGGAATGGATCGCCAACAAAATCTCCTCCTGTGTGATGGGGGCTTCTAGCAAAAGAGTTTGTTCAGGGATAATCTAGGGAATAAGTAGTGCATCTAGAAAGGACAGAATGTCCTCCAGTCTAGGAGGGTTAGGGGAGGCACAGAGAGTCTCATAAAATGGTTTCATGGTGCAGTTAATATTCATTGGGGTATTGTGTAATTGGCCTGTGGGATTTTGGACCCTACTTATGGCTTTGGCTGCTTGCTTGCATTTCAATCTTTATGCAAGGAGCTTTCTGACTTTCTCAACACCTTCCCAAAATGTGTGACGAAGCCGCCGGAGAGCCAGTTCAGCTTTCCTTTGCATGAGGAAGTCCAACTTGGAGCGGGTACTAATAAGTTGGGCAATTAATGCTGTAGAGGAATTGGGAGATGAGACTTTGTACCATTGTTCTAGCACCCTCACTTCCTTTTCTAATCATGTCTGCTCAGCTTCTTTATTGTTTCATTGATGTATAGCATAAGTGATAATGCTGACCCTTGGGGAGACCATAAAGGTTTCCTACAGGGTAGTGTCATCTACATCCCGGTATCATTAGATTCCCAGTAAAACCTGGTTGCCTGGCAAAGCCATGATACAAAGTCAGAATATTCCAGGAGGAGGGGATCAAGCCACCATGCCCTGGATTTTTCTTTTTGGGGCCCCCATAATAATCTAAGTTCCAGTGGAGCATGATCTGAAGTAATGATTTTATAGATGGAGGCCTACATGACCTACAAAATAAGAGAGGAGGATATTAACCAGAGATCTATCCTGCTCAGTGAGCCATGGGTGGCTGAGAAGCAGGTGTAGTCATGCATTTAGGGTTACAGATCCCACCATGCATCTTTCAACTGATGAGCAAATATTAACTCCACTACAGTCTTGACTGCTCTGTTGTGAAGTTCCATCCTCCCAGCACTTCTGTCAAGTGTCACATGTAAGGTAAAATAGAAATCCCCCCCCCTCAGTAAGATAGGCATTTGCAGTGTATTCAGATCTAATAGGATATGGCTCAGTGAATGAAAAAAGACCAAATCATCTTGATAAGGAGCATAAATATTAGGAGGTAATAGGGGACTCTGTGGAGTGTCAGCTAGTTCACACACCCATCTCCCTTCTTCGTCCACCTTAGTTAGTGAAAGGTTCCACTCTAGGGCTTTATGGACCATAGACACCCCTCTTTTCTTAGAAGGGGCCATGCTATGAATGGCAGAGTCTACCCACTCTCTAAGGAGTTTACTAGCCTCCTGTGCAGTAAGTTTGGTCTCTTTCAAAAATGCTATTTGTGGCTTAAACTGTTTAAGGTGTGATCAGGCCTTTTATTTCTTCACTGGCAGAGTTAACCCCTGAACATTCCAACCAACACAGGTTAACTCCATTTTTAATCTGTTATAAAATAATCTGGAAGAGGGTATCTGGAGATAGCCCCTTCCTGCCACCCCAGGTATGCAGAATATGAGTATTAGAGGTACTGTATATGCAGAATAGCATTGTCATACATTGTAGTAGAGAACATGCCAAAAACAGTAAACAACAAACTTCCCCACCCAACCCTACTGTACTATTGAGCCATCCAGTTGCATAAATCATCAGAACAATCAGCTCCAAGGCAAGCACAACTCCAGACGAGCATAGCAAAAGTATTAACACTTAAAATGATCAACTCCTGCAAAGCAAATAGAAGTGACCCTGCAACTCAAGAGAAGCAGCCCTTGCCATTGATAGCAAGCATCAGGGACATAACACTCCACCTAAGAATAAATGCAAGGAGTATAATGGTACAACCCAGAATGTTTCAGTAGAACAGAGATGAAACATTATAAGTCTGGCTGGGGGGCAATGCAGTCCTATAGAGAGGTATGCGGCCACCATCCCAGGCAAAGCCATGTTACTACACATCATGGCTATGCCACCCCACTGTCATAGGGTGCCTCCTTCTCCACCATATCATGAAAGGGAGGGAACGGAAACATCAAGATCTCATGATGAGGGTGGTGGGGTTTGCCCATAGGCATACTGATTATTGCCATGCCCACAAAAAGGAATGGCTCTGGGAGAGAAATACAAAGCAAATATGTACCCATACTCCTGTGTCCCCCTCCCAGCTAATAATAATGGTGAGAGAGAGAGAGAGAGAGAGAGAGAGAGAGAGAGAGAGAGAAGAGATCTACCCCCCTCCCCGAGGTGTCACCATTCAGAAAAGCATTGACCACACATGAGGAGCAATAAGCAGGAGTGACAGCTAGGCAGTAGGTTGAGAGAGGGTAACGGTTATGGCCCCCATTTGTACACCAGTACTGCCAAGCTGTGTATCCTCACCCAAGGAGGGGCCCAATGTGGGAGCAGGCTGGAGGACAGAGACAGACATATACAGAATAAGCAAAGGCAACAACACTCTACAATTACTGCAACATCACCTTAGTGTATCAGGGGAACAGTGTACTCCAAGCTTCTCCCACATCAGACCCAGTACTGTAAAAAGGGGACCAGTAAAACTATATGCACATTCAATATCAGACTAACAATCAGTCCCATCTCAGCCAGGAGGCATGAGCATACCTAGGAACACAGTACACAGCAAAAGGAATGGTGGTTACAATGAACTAGCAGGTGGGCCCCACACCATAACACATTAGAGTATACATAAGAAAAGAGAACAGAAAATTGAAATATATGGAAGTCCATGTTAACTTAAAAGGACCCCTGACAAAGAGGTCCTTGAGGTCTCAAAGCACTGGGCTGTTGTTTCTTAGGTATGTGGATCCTATATGTATTTGCTACATTATTGTGAAGCTGTATAAACAAATATTTATAAACTAGTAAAGTGGTTTAATTTCTCACTTGGCCTGGAGTGTGTTTTTTATTTTTTTTTTTAGAACTTAAAAGGGCTGTAGTCTATTATGCATATGTGTGCACTGTGTGTCTAATCCACCCAGTACTGCTTGAAAAGGGGTGAGACACTCTTAATTCAGGCTTTGGGCTGTCAGTATAGCCTAGAGGTTAGAGTAATGATCTGTGAACAAGCTTGATACATCCAGCAGAACAGACCTTGGTTTGATTCTCACAGTCTCCACTTGCATACTGTGTGACTCTGAGCAAGTCACTTAACCACCCAGTGCTCCCAGGTCACCCCTGAAAACAGGCACATGTACCTAGTGGGCCTTACCCTGTTATCAAAGATTAAAATAAAATAAATAAAATGAAATTATCCAGATGTCCTGATTGGACCAGTAACAGTCAATTCATGATGCCCCCACCAGTTGCCTAGGAGAAGGGAGGGAGGGTGTGTGCAGCACCATAAATAGAGGAGTCGCCCTACAAACTGAAGAAAAAAAGAGTCCACCATATAGAAAGAAGATCCTTCATGAAGACTAAATGCACTTCATGGCTAAAGTGGCCCAGCCCACCTGGTGAATAGGAACAGGTTCCTCTGCATTCATAGTGCTGTTCGAAAGGAGCTTCACCTGGGAGGCTATTTTGACCCAAGATTTAATGGAAGGTACAGACAGAGGATAACTGTCAGAAGTAGATGCAGGCAGCCTGGATGGAGCTTGGTAGTTGTCAGCTTGTAGCTGGGCCAAAGGCATGAAGAGTTTATCTTCCAGAGTTGCAGCATCTGACCCTGAAGAAGAGCTAGAGTCCTTGCTTCAGCTCTGGCTGTGGTAACGGAACAGGGAGGACTGATCCTTTCTTTTTCCACCACCAGATTTCATCCTATTTCTTCATCTCTGTTTTGGGGCTGGAAGCCAGAGATCTTCATAGATGGGGAGTGGAGGCAGTGGAGGCCCTTGATGGCTGTGAGAGGCGGGTTGGTCTCCAGGAATAGCCAAGATGTCCTTGTCATGTTCAGAATTATGGCAACCTCTTTGCTTTGAAGTCAGGTAGTATTGATTCCAGTCAAGCTGGGGTGCTTGTTTGCTTAGAAAGGCTTCTGCCACTTTGGGGGTATCAAACGATTGAAACACCCCATTGATGGTAATCTGTAGGGTCGCCAGGTAGCAGAAGGAATACTGTTGTCCCAAGTCCACGCATACTCATCATGCAGTTGTGTAGGCCTCCCTCCTTTCTTCCTGTGAGAAATCAGCAAACATTTCGATTTTATGTCCTTGCCATAGCAGCTCACATTTCTCCCTGGCCGCTTGCATGATATCCTCCCTGACAGTAAACCAGAGGAATTGAGCCAGTATAGGACAGAGGCCCCCGCTAGAGGTTTTGGCATGAGAGACTGATGGGCTTGATCGATTTCTAGCAGGCCAGGCCACTGTCAGCCTAAAATGTGTGGGACCACAGTCTGCAAAAATGTAGTGATATTTTGGCTCTCACAACTTTCTGGGAAGCCAACAAACTGAATGTTATTCCACTGGCTTCTGTTTTCAAGATTTTCTATTTGGTCCCACAGAAGGCAGAGGGTCCTGTCCTGCTTCCTGACAAAATTCATCAGTTGGTCAGTGAGATCCTCAATCTGTGCATTACATTGCTCAGAGACATTCAGTTGCTGAAAAAGATCGACAATGTCTGCAATAGTACGTTGTGAAGCAAGCTTTAATTTTTCCATTTGAGACATGATGGCTTTAAACATAACTTTGATTTCTTTCAGTCAGGAGTCCAGTGGAGTTGATGGGGAAGATGCCATGACAAGGAGTATGCCCGCATTCCACTGAGACTGTAGGGGGAAGACTGACAGCTTGGAAAGTGAAGCAACAGTGGACATAAAATGGACTGGTATTGATCAAAAGGATGCCAAGGTGAGTGTTTACCAGGATGTAATGTAAATGCTAACCACTATAGCTAGGGATACCTCAGATTTTGAATTATTTTTCCAGGAGTCTAACAGTGCTAGGGAGGGGCTGGCATCTTGACAGCTGCCAAGCCATGCCCCGATATAGGGAAGAATTGGAGAAAAACAAAGAGCTAATCAAATTATTGGTGTTTTTCATAGATTTTTTTTTAATATGGGCTATAAAGGAATATATGGATAACTGAATGTATTCCTTTTTTGTAGTACCATTTAGTTTTGTTCTCCAGAATGTTTGTAGCATAATTTGCTTTTAAAGTATTTACAAACATAGATCTATCTTTTTATCTGACATCTTACTGATTGATTACCTTAAGCATCTAATTCAGATACAGATTTAAGTTGGGGTGTTAAAACAGAGTGAAACCTCTCGCAACCCCTATGATGGTATCTTCAGGCATAAAACTGCCTTCTTACAACATGTTTGTCAACTCAGTTTAAATCAACATGCTCAGTCAACTGAAAGCAGTATGCTGCATTTAATAGCATGTAAGACAGGTCAGATTGCCTTTGAAAAAATCACTTTGAGTGATGAACTTAGTAATCTTGAAAGATGGGGGGCAGAATTTGTTCTCACTGGAAGTGAACATTCTTTTTAGATCCTCAGGTCAAGTACAGTGCAGACAACCTTACATCAGACTCCCAGTTCACTTCACTAGTAATCAGAATGCATGAGTTATTCAGGATTAAATCTTGATTAGTCTCCGTGCTTATTTAGTACTTATTGCATCTCTGATCAAAGACTGTCAAATGCATGCCAGAATACTGCCAATCATGTGTTGAACTTAATATGATAAATAATATATGTTTTTTCAATAATGTGGGCTATTTTCCATGGAGAAATAAGTTAAACCCAACCAACATTTCTTGCCAACGCTGAGAATGAAAAAAAAAAACAATGGCCTTATGCAGTTGCTTTAGTCATTGGAACATCTAGTTCCACAAGTATGCCCCTTACTATTTTACTACAGAGGTAAAAACTAATTTAAAAGAAACACTGAACCATAATTTATTACTCAGGGATTCATATTCCTGGCTCACTTAGTATGGGAATAGCTGGCAGTATACCTTTCACACACAAAACAAAAACAACTAAATGGATTGCAGTGGCTTTTTGTTTGGGAAAGAACTTGAAGAGCATGTTAATAAAAAACTATTAGAGAGACAACTGATTTTGATTTATTTAGTTTCAGTGGTTAGTAATGGCCTTCTACTTTTATAATAAAATATTTGTTTTTTCAATGAAACACATGGATTTTCACCTTTGCTTTTTTCACTGCTGGAAAAAAGAATTCTGGTATTGTGATATCAGAAACAGACTACTACTTAGAAACCCAATGTTTTTTTCCAATTGTTTAATCAGGTGAGACACACTAAGCTGAAAGCTTGTTTACAGGTGCAACCTGGGAGCACAGGGAAGTTAAGTGACTTGCTCAGGCAGGGTCACACAGTATGCAAGTGGGGGCTGTGAGATTCAAACCCAGGTCTACAGATTTGCAGTTCAGAGCCTTAAACCACTGTGCTACACTGCCTCCCTAATGTATTTCAATGAGAAGCTAAAGCTATATATTTTTTTTACCTTTTTAAAAGAAATAGTTATTTCTTTCAGCAACAAACTCTGCATTTTCTGTTTGCACTATTGTCATCCAGCTGTATAATTGTACAATGTTTATGTTGATTGCATGCATGCGCAAGAAACATATTGTGTCAGCTTTCTCTACAAGCAGGTTGTGGAGGCATGGCACTGTTGTGCCCAATTCCCCCACAGCCTGCAGAGGCTTGTCCCCATCCCCCAATGCCGTGGCATGCTGCTGCTGACACCAGTTCAACCAGCGTGCCACAACCTTCTAAAAAAGTAGCCGCTGCAATCAGGTGCCACCTCGTCATTGCAGCATCACCCATCCAATGCAATGAAGGAGCGACCCGTCATTGCAGGGCAGGATGTGAAACCCCTGATATTGTTTGTGAACATGGCGGCAGCTTTCCGCCATGTTCACAAGCAATATAACCCCCTTCCCCCACCATGTTTACTTGTTGCCGACGGGGGAGCCCACTCCCCGTCACATTCTTTAACCCCCTCATTTTGTTCTTGCTGACGGGGGTGCCCAATCCCCATCAGCATAATGAACCCCCCATGGTTTGTTCCTGCTGATGGAGTGCTCAATTCCCATCGGCGTAATAACACCCCCCCCCGTTTTGTTCCTGTCGATGTGGGTGCCCAATCCCCGTTGGCATTAATGACTACCCCCCCCGTTTTGTTCCTGCTGATGGGGGTGCCAAATCTCCCATGGCTACTGCTTGCCCCCAAGCTGAAGCTTTTGCTGGCATGCTGGGAGCCCACCCCAGCATGCCAGATAACCCTGTGAAGGGAAAAACGGTCCTGCAATGTCTTTTGTTTTTTGTCCTGAAAAAGAAAACTGTCCTCAGCGCTTTGCCCTGCCTCCCACCCACAACCGCAACCACCCTGTGCACCCTGCCTCCCACACCCCACACTTACGCGGACCTCGGCACGATGATCTTCGGTGGACCGGGAACATGTCTGCACTCTTCAAAGCTGATCATGAACTGAAGAAATGCCTGTAAGCTGTATAATGTAATAAATAGGTTTTTTTCAACTTTAGTGCATATCTCGGGCATTTTTGGGAATTTTTTCAACAAATTTTCAACATGGGGTTTTTGGGACCCTTCCTCATGAATTCTTGAACTGTCATGGCGTTAATCAACCCTGAAAGGTGGTTTCTCGGTCACTGTGTAGAATCACCCTTCGGGGCTGATTAATGAAATGACAGTGCCAGTGTTCATGAAGTGGGCTCTCAAAAAGCCTATGTTGCAAATTTGGTGGAAAAAATCCAAAAAATGACTGTTTTACGAGCATGCGTTTCGCAGTTGCTATGTACGCTCATAACTTCACGAATTTACAATATTTTCATGCCAGATTTTCAACACTGACATTTTGTCACACCTCCTTGTGAGCAGTACAGCTGTCATTGTTCACATCCTGGCTGAAATGTGTTTTCGCACTTCTGGCACAGAATAGCACGGTTGCTGTGGGAAATCAGTGTTCAGGACAGATTAAGAAGAATGACAGTGACACTGTCCATGAGTAGAGGTCCTAAAATGCTTATGTTGAAAATTTGGTAACAATACTCCATAAAATGACTGTGTTACGAGCATGCGTTGCGCAGTTGGCACGTACGTTCGTAACTTTGCGAATTTATAATATTTTCTCTCCAGATTTTCAGCATTGCCATTTTCCCAGACCTACTTATGAAGAGTACAGCTGTCATTTTTCCCATCCTGGCTGAAATGTGTTTTCGCACTTCCGGAGCAGAATAGAGCGGTCGCTGTGGGAAATCACTGTTCAGGGCAGATTAAGAAAATGACAATGATACTGTTCATGAGCAGAGGTCCTAAAATGGCTATTTTGAAATTTTGGTGATGATAGCCCATCAATTGACTGTGTTACAAGTGCGCGTTGCGCACTTTCCACTCACCCTTGTAACTTCGCAGATTTGTAATATTGTCACACCAGATTTTCAACAGTGCCATTTTTTCACACCTCTTTATAAGCAGTACAGCTGCCATTTTTCACATCCTGACCGAAATGTGTTTTCACAGTTCCGGCACAGAATAACGTGGTCACTGTGGGAAATCAGTGTTCAGGACAGATTAAGAAAATGACAGTAGCACTGTTCATGAGCAGAGGTCCAAAAATCCCTATGTTGAAAATTTGGTGACGAAAGTCCATAACATGACTGTGTTACAAGTGTACGTTGAACTGTTTCCACGCACACTTGTAACTTCGCAAATTTGTAATACTGTCACCCCACATTTTCAACAGCGGCATTTTTTCACAACTCCTTATGAACACTAAAGCTGTCATTTTTCACATCCTGGCTAAAATATGTTTTTGCACTTCTGCCGGACAGTAGCACAGTCACTCTGAGACATCATTGTTTGGGACAGATTAAGATCGACCTTTTGAGAGGGGGGACTGACCGAGCTCAACTGAGTTCTGTTGGGACTGTTGCTGATTTGTTTGTGTTCAGACAAAGGCCCCAACACAAGAACTCAGTACAAAAGGGCAGCCTGCAGCACTGGGAGAAACATAATTAGAGAGTGAGTGAGGGAGGGGGAGTGAGCGAACTCACCGAAGCGCTGTCAGGACTGCTGAGGATTTCTTTGTTGCCAGAAAAAGGCATCAATACAGGCAGGGGCCCAGTACAAAAGGCCAGTCTGCAGTGGTGGGAGAAACAGTGTGAGCGAGTGAGACAAGGGGACTTAGTGAGCTCAACGGTGCTCTATCAGGGCTGCTGGGATTTTAATGTGGGCAGAAAAAGGCACCAATGCAAGCAGCAGCCCTGTACAAAAGGGCAGCTTGCAGCGCCAGGACAAAACAGAATGAGCGATGAGAGAGGGAGACTGAGCGACCTCAACGGAACTCTGTCAGGACAGCTGCGGATTTCTTTGTGGACAGACAAAGGTGCCAATGCAGCCAGGAGCCCGACAGAAAAGCGCAGTCTGCAGCGCCAAGAGAAACAGAATGAGCAAGTGACAGAGCAGTAGTGAGTGAGCTCAACAGACCTCTAGTGTGACTGCTACAAATTTCTTTGTGGGCAGAAAATGCGGCAACTCAGGCAGGAGCCAGTACAAAAGGCCAGCTTGCAGCGTCACCAGAAACGGAATGCGAGAGTGACAGATGGGGAGTGAGTGAGCTCAGTGGAGCTGTGACGGGACTGCTTCAGATTTCTTTCTGGCCAGAAAAAAACACAATGCAGGCAGAAGCCCAGTACAAAAGGGCAGCCTGCAGCACCAGGAGACACAGAACGAGCAAGTGAGGGAGGGGGAGTCAGTGAGCTCAATGGGATTTGTAATATTTTCACACCAGATTTTCAGCAGTGCCATTTTTTCTCACCTCCTTATAAGCAGTACAGCTGTCATTTTTCACATCCTGAGCAAAATATGGTTTCACAGTTCTGGCACAGAATAATGTGGTCACTGTGGGAAATCAGATTAAGAAAATGACAGTGGCACCGTTCATGAGCAGAGGTCCTAAAATCCCTATGTTGAAAATTTGGTGATGAAAGTCCATAACATGATTGTGTTACAAGCGTGCGTGGAACTGTTTCCATGCACTCTTGTAACTTTGCAAATCTGTAGTACTGTCAGGCCACATTTTCAACAGTGGCATTTTTTCACAACTCCTTATGAACACTACAGCTGTCATTTTTCACATCCTGGCTAAAATATGTTTTTGCACTTCTGCCGGACAATAGCACAGTCACTCTGGGAAATCAGTGTTTGGCACAGATTAAGATCAACCGAGTGGGGGTGGAGTGAATGAGCTCAACTGAGCTCTGTCAGGACTGCTGCGGATTTGTTTGTGTTCAGACAAAGGCCTCAACACAAGAGCCCAGTACAAAAGGGCAGCCTGCAGCACTGGAAGAAACAGAATGAGAGAGTGAGTGGGAGTGAGCGAACTCATCGAAGCACTGTCAGGACTATTGCGGATTTGTTTGTGGGCAGAAAAAGGCATCAATACAGGCAGGGGCCCAGTACAAAAGGCCAGCCTGCAGTGGTGGGAGAAACAGTACGAACGAGTGAGACAAGGGGACTTAGTGATCTCAACGGAGCTCTATCAGGACTGCTGGGATTTCATTGTGGGCAGAAAAAGGTGCCAATGCAGGCAGGAGCCCTGTACAAAAGGGCAGCTTACAGCGCCAGGACAAACAGAATGAGTGATGAGAGAGGGAGACTGAGTGACCTCAACGGAGCTCTGTCAGGACAGCTGCGGATTTCTTTGTGGACAGACAAAGGTGCCAATGTAGCCAGGAGCCCCACTGAAAAGCGCAGTCTGTGGCGCCAAAAGAAACAGAACGAGCGAGTGACAGAGCATTACTGAGCAAGTTCAACGGAGCTCTAGTGTGACTGCTGCAGATTTCTTTGTGGGCAGAAAATGCGGCAACGCAGGCAGGAGCCAGTACAAAAGGCCAGCTTGCTGCGCCGCCAGAAATGGAATGTGAGAGTGACAGAGTGGGAGTGAGCGAGCTCAGTGGAGCTGTGTCAGGACTGCTTCAGATTTCTTTCTGGCCAGAAAAAGCAGCCAATGTAGGCAGGAGCCCAGTACAAAAGGGCAGCCTGCAGCACCAGGAGACACAGAATGAGCGAGTGAGGGAAGGGGAGTCAGTGAGCTCAACGGGGCTCTGTTGGGACTGCTGCAGATTTCTTTATAGGCAGAAAAAGGCAACAATTCATGCAGGGGCCCAGTACAAAAGGGCAGCCTGCAGTGGCAGGAAAACCAGAATGAGCAAGTGAGTGAAATCAACAGAGCTGTATTGTAACTGCTGCAAATTTCTTTGTGGGCATAAGAAGGCAGCAACACAGGCAGGAGCCCAGTAGAAAATGGCAGCCTGCAGCACTGGCAGAACAGAATGAGTGAGTGAGAGAAGGGGAATGAGCAAGCTCAAGGGAGCTATGTTGGGACTGCTGCAGATTTCTCTGCGGGCAGAAAAAGGGTCCAACAGAGGCAGGAGCCCAGTATAAAAGGGCTGCCTGCAGTGCCAGGAGAACCAGAATGACTGGGTGAGACAGGGGGAGTGAGCGATCTCAACGGAGCTCTGTTGAGACAGCTGTGGATTTCTTTGTGGGTAGAAAAAGCCACCAACACAGGCAGGAGCCCAGTACAAAAGGGCAGCCTGCAGCACCAGGAGAAACAGAATGAGCGAGTGACAGAGGGGGAGTGAGCCACCTCAATGGAGCTCTGTTGGGACAGCTGCGGATTTCTTCCTCAGCAGAATAAGATGCCAATGCAGGCAGCAGCCCAGTACAAAAGAGGAGCCTGCAGCACCAGGACAAACACACTGAGCCAGTGACACAAGGTTACTGAGTGAGCTCAACAAACCAACTCAATCAACATTCAGCATTGACAAATGCTTGTTTAAAACAGTAATGGGTTCTCTTTTCTGCATCCAAACTAAAATCTGGTTAGGAAGAGATATTGCCTGATAAGTCATAACAAAAGATCACAGATTATGGAAAAATCACATACTTCTATTAAATCTGTAACAGATTGCTGGAAGAAAGTTTTACTTCTGTGTAACAATCTGAAAACATATTTGCAGTTTCTCACTGATATATACGGCCAGCTTTGCAAAGAAAGCATTTCTGACATGAAATTACATGGATTACATTTGAACATATTTTTACTAGCAGCTGGCAAAATAAAATTGAACTATTTATTTAAATGTTTAACAAGGAAAAACATACTGAGCTTATAACTACTTCCCCCTGTTCCCCTACACACCCTCCTTTCAGGCTGCGTGTTATTTCGTGCAATCAGGCTAAAAGCTACCTCTCCAAAGCACTGCATAACTCGCGTTACAGCAGTGACTCCCTCGACCTTAAAATCCTTCGGCTCACCCTTAATGAGACTCTCCCACATCTCACCAAACTCCTCAACCACTCACTGTGTCATGGTCAATTCCCTACACTATGGAAGAGGGGTATTATCACACCTATCCTGAAAAAGGGTGATCCAACTACCCTGCTAACTATAGGCCCATTACGATCCTTCCTCCCCTTTCAAAAGCTCTTGAAAAAATTGTGTCTGACCAACTCACAGAATACCTTGACAAGTATGGTCTCCTCTGCCATGAGCAACATGGTTTCAGAAAAGGGCACAGTACTACCACAGCCCTCCCAGAATTTACATCTTACATTCATGAAGCCCTTGAACAGCGGTCAGCAGTTGGTACAATCTATATTGATTTGACCAAAGCATTTGACCCGTCAATCTTGAGCTTCTTCTTCATACCCTGGGAGCCCTCCATATTGCTCCTGAAGCTATCTCCTGGTTCAAGAACTATCTGACTGACAGAACGCAGGAAGTAAAAATCAGTAACACACTCTCCTCCAAACTACCAGTTCTGGCTGGTGTCCCCCCAAGGGTCAATACTTGGCCCGCTCTTGTTCACTCTTTTTCTGAACTCACTCCCCTCAGCATGTAGTGGAAAGCTATTACTATATGCGGACGATGCCGTGCTATACTGGAAACACACCAACCTCATACATCTCCAAAACACCCTTCAAGGCTGTTTTAGGGAGCTTGAATACTGGTTCACTGACCACCGTCTAATACTTAACTATGACAAGACAAAATCCATGATGTTTGCCCATCGTCAAAACCCCCTCTATAACTCCCTACTCTCAATCTCAAACCTACAGGGTAACCACATTGAACAGGTCACCCACTTTAAATATCTAGGTATCACCCTGGACACATCCCTTACCTACCATCAGCACATTAAACTTCTCTCCTCCTCAGTTAATACCGACTTGGCATTCTTTACAGGCACAAACACTGCCTTCCTCCTCAGGCTCTACGTTTAGCCGTTACTAGCTCGGTCCTCTCATTGGTTGATTATGGAATAACTATATGCGACGCTGCTGACAAATCAGCCCTACACAGCATCAATATAGCACTAAACAAAAGCCTGCCGCATGGTCACCAGCAGCAGTAGACAAACACATACCTGTCAGCTCTATTATCAAGCGGACTGGCTAACCTTTGAAGGAGGCTTAAATACCATACCTGCCTCAAGCCAAGAAGATCCTTATGAAACTCGCACCTATCTGTCTGCATCGCCTCATCCAACCAGCTCCAATAGGGGCATCCTCAGACAATTGGCAGGGACCTCTACGCAGTTCCCACTGCAGAACCTCTCTCTGGGGCAAAGATCTTTCCGCTACTCGTGCTCCACTTTGGCTAAACAATCTACCATCTTCCATCTTGCTTGCCCCCAGTCTAAGACTATTCAAAACAGAGTGCAGAAGTATCTGCTCAACATGGAGACCTGTAGCTGTTTTCCATCTTTTAGCATAGGTTGTCAGGCACCTAGGCCACCACATCGTTAGGAACACTCTCAACTCACAGATATTATCTCAGTCTTAGCAATACCCTATACTGTGATTGTTAAACTCTTGTAATGTCCTGGCAATTTTCTGTACAAGCCTTGTCTCTATGTAAAATTCAATATTACAACTGACGTGTAGCCTTTGACTTAAGCTATGATTTTAAACGTTTGTCGAAATGTAATATCTCTGTTTTGAGAACATTGTCCATACTGTCTTGTTATAATTGTACTGTCATGACTGACGTGGAGCCTTTGCAAAGGAGTCCTTGACTCAAAGGTTGTAATTCCGAAATTTTCAATAAATAAATAAAAAAATAACAACGTGTTTCTAGATGTGTCCTGGGGTTAGGTGAGAAGGAGAAAGCTAAACAATTTAATTACTAAAATACAAGAAGGAAAATGCAATAATTAAGAATTACAATTAGAAATCACCCAAGTAGACCACTAAAGCAGTAGGTAAGGCTAGGGGGATGTTGAGGTGTATTAGTAGGGGTATCACAAGTTGTAAGAGGGAGGTAATAATCCCTATTTACAAGACACTGGTTAGGCCCCATCTGGAGTACTGCATGCAGTACTGGAGGCCACACCTTCAGAAGGACAATAACCAAACTGAGGCAGTCCAGAGAAGGGCAACCAAAATGGTGCAGGAACTGCATCAGAAAGCATATGAGGACAGATTAACGGAGTTCCATATGTATACCCTAGACCAAAGGAGGAAGAGAGGTGATATGATTAAAACATTCAAACACCTTAAGGGCATTAACAAGGTGAAAGACTCTAACATGTTTTAATATAAGAAAAATAGCAGGACAAGAGGACACAGCATGAGATTAGAGGGAGGCCAATTAAGGGGTAATGTGAGGAAGTTATTTTTTACAGAAAGGGTGGTGGATGCATGGAATGGACTACCTCGGGAAGTGGTGGATCTGAATACAGTGCAATGCTTCAAACAGGCATAGAATAGGCATAAGGGAGCAATACAGATGAGTATGAATAGATAGGCCATTGACAGAGCAAAGACCAATGGCACACTCATAAGGTAGAAAAATAAATTGGCAGACTGGATGGGCCTTGTGGTCTTTGTCTGCCATCAACTTCTAGGTTTCTATGTAGAATCAAAATTATTAGAGGCAATTTAGTAATGAAATGCAATCAGTAAAATATAATTAACTATATATGTAGTAAGGGAAAAGGAAGTGAAATGGTATATACAGGGCAGAAATTAGAAAGGAGGGGTAGAGTAGAACAACCAGTAGTAAGTGATGGGGGTGAGGAAGAAGATAGGGTCATAGACAATTGCAGGAAGGAGAACAACAGTCACAAAGAAGATACTTTAAGGAGGTAGGAGAAGAGGCAAATGAATAGAAAGGGGAAGAGAGACAAAAGTTTAGGAAAACAGTAAGAAAAGGCAGATTGAGCAACAGTACATGTTCTAGAAAGAGGAGAGAGAGAGACAGAGGGAGAGAGAATGAAAAGTAATGTTACGGAGAGGGTAGGAGAAAGAAGGAGGAGGGGACAGGAAGGGAATGTGAGATATGAGGGAAGAGTTCTGAACCAGAATTTGGATAAAAAGAGACACAATGGGAAAGGCACCTAGTATCTAGAGTGTGAGAGAAAGGGCTGAGTAAAGAGAATGGTGGTGAGAATGGGGTTAAAAATCTAAGGCAAAATGACAGAAGGAATGAAAAAGGGGATCCATTCTGGTAAGGGAATATTTAGGGGCACTACTATAGACTAAGTCACCATAGTCAAAGATAGGAAGGATCATTTTTAATTTGGTTTCTCAGTGGGCAGGGAGAGGAATTCTTGCTTTATTCCTGTACAAAGCACCTAGCTTAGTGTGAAGCTTTCATTGAATTACAACAATATACACTGAGAAATCTAGATGCTGATCAAGGCAGACTCTGAGGTGCTTAAAAGAGGAGGCATCTTCAATTCTAGTACTATAAAGGGTATTACATAGTTGGGGAGAAGTAAGTTTGGCAAGCCTCTGATGGGTGCCAAATGTCATAGTGTTTTTTTGGCATTGAGGGACAGCTGGTTAGACTTGACCCAGTGCTAAATTTTGTCAAAACTCAACTGTAGACAGGATGCAATGTCATGAGGAGAGGATCCAGATCAAACAGAACATTGTCATCACCGTACACTTAATGGACGCAAATGAACAGACTATGGGTAGGTCATTACAGAAAATGGAAGAAAGAATAGGAACCAAGACTGACCCTCGAGGGACACCTGAGCTAATGGGAAGTGAAGGTGAGATGGATTTAGCTATCCAGACAGCTTGAGACCTGCCTTCAATATAAGAACAAAATCAGCTTACTGAAGAGATTTGCCTGTAGCTTTTAGGTTGTCTAGAAGGAGGGGATGAGCCACAGTGTTGAAAGCTTTGGTGAGATCAACAAAAATGACAGAAACAATCAGACCTTTATCCATACTTGTAAGTATGGAATCAGTGAGCTGAAGGAGGTATATGGAAGTTGTGGGATTTCCTAAAACCAGACTGTAGGGGAATGAAGAAAGAGGAGTTATCAAGAAATGAAGTGACCTAAGATAGAACAATGTGTTACTGTAACTTAGCCAAGGTACAAAGGAGAAATATAGGACAGAAGTTACCAGGAGAAGTGGGATCACCACCATAATGTATAGGTATTACAATAGCCTGTTTCCAGACGTTGGGAACAGTAGCTGAAGAGAAGGAAAGACTTAGAAGTAAAGTAATGGACAGAGCAATAGCAGGTGATGAGAGGAGGAGGAGTTTAGGGTCAAGGCCATCAGGACTACCTCTCTTCAATGGATTAACTGCAAGTAGAACCTTTAGGGAAGCAGGGGCTGTGATAGGAGAAAAAGAAAATCAAAAGGGTCTGGAAAGGAGAGAGATAGGTGGAAGGGAGGTGAGGGAAACAAAAGGTTTAGAGATGAGGGAACCACCAATTTTTTGAATGAGATGGAGAGACTGAGTCTGAGGGGTAAAAAGGGAGTGGATAAGCTTCCAAAACCTGGAGGGGTTGTTAATGTTTCTTTGGAACATGGAACCAAAATATTCAGACTTCACAAGTCTGGCAGCTTTGGTACAGGTGTTGTAGAGGTGTCTGTAGTAGGCCAAAAAAGAATGGGAGCCAGAGGTTTTAGAAATAAACCAGGCAAGGTCTTGGGAACAGAGACAAGTAACGCAGCTGATATCCAGGGACAATCTGAACCCTGCACTCTGTTTCTTCTCAGTGGTGCATGACTATCCCATACTGCCATGAATTTAGACTGAAAGTATTGTAGGCCTGAATTTATGTTAGTGGCAGTTTGTTGGCTAGCTTTCTGTGTGGGACTGTATCAAAGGCTTTACTAAAGTTCAGATACACCACTTCCGGTGCTGTCCCCTGGTCTACTTCTCTTGCAACTTAGTCAAAGAATTCTATCAAATTAATTTGGTATGAGCACCCTGATGTGAAGCCATGCTGCTTTGGGTCAAGTTGCCCACTTGCTTTCATGTAGTTCCATACCCTTTCCTTAGGCAATGTCTCCATTGTTTTACACACCACTGAGGTCAGACTTACTGGGTGGTAGTTTCCTGGTACCTCCCTGCTACCACTCTTGTGCAATGGCACAACCAGGGCCCTATTCCAGTCCTGTGGTACTATCCCCTTTTCTAGTGAACTGTTAAACAGTTCAGTAAGTGGGGCAGCAAGTTCATAGGTTATATCAGAGCATAGAAGACACATGTCCATATAGCTCACCAATCTTCTAAAAATATCCCTGTATGACCTTATCTATTAAATAAGGGATATGCAGCAGTTCAGTGTGTGATAATGCATTTATCTTGTACAGTTTCCAGTGACCTCAAGTAACCTCACGAGTGCTGAAGGCACGAGTGAGAGTTACGAGAGGTCACTGGAAACTGTACAAGATAAATGCATTATCACACACTGAACCACTGCATATTCCATTTATGCAACAGGTTTAGATGTTGTGTGAACATTTTGATTTTGGTAGGTGTAAATAATTTGTCAAAAAAGGGAAAAGAAAATTGAATTTTATGCTGTTTTTTGCTAATTATAAAAAAACAAAATGGTATCTATATATGAAACACCACTCATTTTGTAGATATTTTTGAGCTGAACATTTTCGTGTTTCACAGTACCATGCTATCATTTTTGTTTTAAAGTTATTTATATTTGTTTGTCAAAAGTAAACAAAAATTACATTTTCTTCTGTTTTCTTGCTAACCATATACAATATACAGGGTTTATATAAATGAAACAGTATTCATTTTGTAGATAATTTTGTGCTGAACAATTTTCGTGCTCACAGTACCATGTTATCTTTTTTCGTTTTTAAGTTATTGACATTTAAATATGGTTAGTACTGGTTCTGAGGCCGAACATTCTAAATGAATTCTGAAGAGAACTGTGTAGATAAATGAGCTAGTGATGTAGTTACTGTGTGGATAAATGGGTGATGATGTAGTTACTATGTGGATAAATAAATTTATTACCATAGTAGTGAAGATAAATGGTTTTATTCTACAGTTTTTATCCTGACCCCTGTTGCATAAATAGGAATCTAGCCTAGTTTTGAAAATATTCATAGTAGGACTTGTCACTACTTCACTAGGAAGTGTAGTCCATATTCCTGTAATTCTCACATTAAACCAATTTGCCCTTCTTTTAGTATTGTATTTATCTTTGTGTAATTGGTAACAGTGTGCTCTAGTATAATATATTTGTTTCCTTAGTTCCAGGCCTAGTTGGTCTCTTAATTGATCAACTTTAAGTGTCTTAAATAGCTGGCACATATCAGCACGTAATCTGTAAAATTCTAGTGAATACAATCTGAGGTGCTATAGTCTTTGCTCATAACTCAGACCCCGGACTTCCCTTATGCCTTTGGTAGCTCTTCTCTGCACCCTCTCTAAGGCTTTAATATCTTTCCTATATCCTGGAGCCCAAAACTGTGCACAGGTATACAGGGGCAGAAATACTGCTTTATCTCGACTATTGATATGTTTGAATATACAATGCTGTATTCTACTCGCTTTCTTAACCACCTGGTTACAGTGTATTCCAAATTTTAGATCATTATCGACTCATTCCTAAGTTCTTTTAGAACTCTTGGGTGTATTCTGTCAGGGCCCATTGCCTTGTCCACCCTTATTTTAGACAAATCCTCAAGGACCCTTTCTTTTGTAAAGTGGGATATGTTAGCTCCCCTGGTATGGGGAAGTGACCTGGCTGGAGCTGGACTATTACCAATGTCTTCCTGTATGAAAGCAGAGCAGAAAAATTCATTGAGAACTTCTGCCTTGTCTTTGTCATTTTCAACCTGGTGTTCTCTATTTATTTATTTATTTATTTATTTATATTTTGGTAACCTGATAAGCCCACTAAGACCAGAGGTCCCTATTTCAGAGGCGACCCGGAATTAGTTACAGGGAGAGACACACACAAATGCATTTTTTACAGAGGAGGACTCATACTAGCATTCTATATGGTAGTTACAATAATTAACACCAACATTAGCAAGGGACGACCCAGCTATGTTACAGAGTAAGACATATAATAGTATTCATTACAGAGCAAAGACACATACCAGCATTCTTAACTGTAGTTACAATAATTACTTAGAGTATACAGTAGCATCCAGCTATAGGGGTAGTAAGCTTTTGTTAGCAGTGCATGATGTCAGATTTCACTTCAGTTTAGTCTGCAATGTGAGACAGTCAGGAAGACGTCATATTAGATACATCCAGGAGGAAGGAGGGGTCAAGGCAGTGCGAGCATAAGGAAAAGTGGGCTTGGGAGCTAACGGTTATAGCCACAAAGGCTGAGATTGAGGAGATATACTTTAAGCCTGGACTTGAACTCTTAAGGTCATAAGGTCCTTGTCATAAACTGAATGTGTGCAGGTCCAGCATGCAGTGCATACAATGTGCAGGACAAACCACAGGCACTGTAAAGGGCATGGAAAGGGTCATAATAGACAACCCCTGATGAAGACCTGTAATACCACAGATGCCCAAAACTGGCAAGGTATTAAGGAGCCAGTGTGAGATAGCCTAGAATGAAGCAACAGCATAAACATACAGTAGAACACTAAGGAACATGGGAACAGTCCCTCCATATACAAATACACCTGCTGCCCTGGCATGGTACTGGAACAGTGTGCACATAGCATGCCACACAATGCACCCCCACATAGCCATCTCTTCCACAACAAGATGAGTAGCAAGCAGCCCCACAATACACCACAACCACCATGGGCATGTCAATCGTGGCTAGTGGCATGCACTTGCTGACTGGAATAATTACTTAGACACAAGACATATGCATTGTAAAAATGTTTAGAATACTGGGCAAAACCTCCCATTTACATGCAAACAGTACAAAGACATTTGTCACCCAACAGGATCACAATAACACATGACAATCCTAAACAAGAGGGTGTAGTAGTCACCACCAGAGCAATGCGGGCTACAGGAATGGTCCTCCCAGTTACTCCTCACACTGGACTCCAGAGGAGTCATCTTGGTTTAACCCCTCTGCATCAACACTAGGCACCACAGTGGTCCTTGATATCCCTGGAAAGAGAGGAACACAGGGACAGGCATGAACTGGATGCACATGCAGTGCAGCAGCAGAACACAGTGGACACACAGGGCCCCACTGTTCTTCGCCACCCCACAACACATACCTTGGAAGGCTCAGTCTTAGACCAGTAGGCCCCTAGATCATCTTTGTAAAAGGCATCCTGCATGCCCACCCAACAAGACAGCCAATAAGAAATGTGTAGGTCCTACCTGGCCCTTCGGGCCGCCACCTGTGCTGACGCCTCATCTGGCTGCTCATGCCACTCAAGGACAGTGTGGGCTGGCCTCTTACAATTGTCGTGAAAACTTAATAAACTGAACAACATCACTCACACTGTACACATAACATATGGCATGCACGCCCCTTCACCCCCGGCCCTGGTTCCTTCACCACCCAAATAGTTCTCCTTGATCAGAGTCCTGGTAGCACACCATGGATACTCTCCATAGTTTTTTGGGGTACATCCCACTCTCCCCACAGAGCTTACACTAGATGTCACCAACACCATCACTCAAGCAGGTCGTGAAAGACCTGGTGATGCTAATTCATGGCATGTCACCATGCAGGTGTGCCAGGTACACACCCCATTAAAGGGCCTCATAAATGCATAGAACATCTGTGCAGCATCCTATCAGCTCTGAGATTGGGGGAAAACACAGACCAGCATAAGGCACACAATGTATTGCAGTCTGCAAGGGCAACAACACTGGGGTACAGAGGATGTGCCCAGGGTTATTATTGAATGTCTTCCTGCTGGACAGCAAGAGGCAGCACAAGCAGTCACTGAGGGCAAGGCTACATCTATGTGTATTCTAGCCACAGTTAAAATCCAGTGTCCTTCAGGACACACACTGTGTTGAATGCTTCAATATGGACCATGCCACAATTGCACGGCTATGTGACATAGTCCAGACCCACATGATCCACGTACCCAATGGTCATGGGTGAAGTGAATGAAGACAAAGGTGCTGAGTGCACTGGTTTACTATGCCACAGGGTCCTTCTAGAGGGTGGCAGGGGACTTCACAGGTGTCAGCCAGTCCTCCGTGTCCAGAGTACTGCATCAGGTTACTAATACCTTGTTACTGCATGTGGATGAATATGTAGCATTTCCCAATGAGGGGCTGACATATGGTCCACAAAGGAAGCATTCCATGGCATGCAGGTAAGCCCAAAGTACTGGGGCAATTGACTGTATTCATGTAGTGATCCTGGCATTGTTACATATTGGAACCCCAAGGGGTAACACAGGATAAGCTGTCAGATAATCTGTGATGCAGTGTGCATCATCACCAATGTGTGTGCCAAGTACCCTGGGCCTTGTCAAGATTCCAACATCTTCAATGGGTCAGGGATGAGTGCCATCCTTGCTGTACATTGGGGAAGGGATGGATGGCTGATAGGTGAGTATATGTGCACAGCACAGGTACTAAACAGGTGGATGCATTGCCACAGCTTGTTTCAATACCTGTCATTCACAAACTGTATAGGTGACAGCGGCTATCCACTATGGCAATACCTGATGTCCCCATACCAGGAGGCACACAGCGCAGTGGAGGAGGCATACAACAAGGAACAAAGGAAGACACAGTCCATGATTGAGAGGATGATAGGTCTGCTGAAGATGTTGCTCAGGTGCTTGGATCTGCCAGGCAGCACAATGATGCTTGACCTGGGGAGGACATGCAGAGTATTCACAGCATGTGCCAAGCTGCACAACATGGTTGTCATTGACAATACAGAAGGATGTCCTTCCAGGTAAGGGGGGACTGCTAGGGGCATGGTGCGGAGTCCTTGTCTGGATGGACAGTATGTCACAAACTCATGCAAGGGCCATTCTGCCAATGGGGGCTCGAAACAGCATGGCACTGTGATGGTGACCCATCCTGAATGCCATTTCACCTGGGGTGGCATTGGTATCCATGCGAGGAGATACAGGGGGTATATGTCATTATGTACTGTGGGGGGGGTTATGTGATGGTGTTCTGGTGAGGGTTTATGTTGTTGCATACTGGGGGTATATGTGGTAGTGTACTGTGCTCTGTGTGCGTTATGTGATTTAGTGGCACTCTGTGTTAGTGGAAGGTGGTTGCTGTGCTGGCATCACTTTTTCCTCACCTGTTGCTGCCCTAGCCATGATGATGAATGTATACCCAGATAATGGGTCTTGGCCATTACCTTCACCTTCCTATAGTCTAATGTCTGACTATTTGTTTGGCTCCTGCTGCAGTTAGCTGTCATCCAATTGGGTCCACTGGGGCAGGCACATATGGGGTGCGACGAGGCCTCTGGTTGTGCCTCAGGGACAGGTTGTGTGGGCGTGACTGTCTTAGCTAGCAGGTGGTCCATAAGCTTCTGAAGGAGGTCACCAGTGCAGTTGATATGTGTGCATCCCCCTTATTTCCATTGTCAGGTCCTTCAGGGTCTCATTCTCACACTGTGCCTGTAGTTGGTCACATTCCAGTTTCCTCACCTAGGGGTAGTAGGTCTGCAGTATACCCCGGATGGGCTGCTTTCTTGTCTGGCCAGACTGACAGCTTTAGGGGCCCTTATCTTCACTGTTACAGAGGTGGAGCAATACGGTACCCCTTGGGCCTACTGTGGTCCATTGGTCACCAACAGTGGGCAGTTCACCTGTGTCCCATTTATGCCTTATGGTGTTGGCAGGCTGTGCTGGCAGGACCACCACACGGGCATGTACAGCACTGGATCCAGTGCCCTGAGGGCCATCATGAGATGGCCGTCCTACATGTGGGTGTGGCAGGAGGATCTGAACAAGGGGTGTTTGGGACAGGTGCTGTCAGTCAGGGTAGTTTCCATATTTTCTAAATCCATCTGTTTATGCTCCACAGGCTCCGTGCATGTATTCTTTGGTACATACTCTTCATTCGCTGTGCCCATGGACTCCTGCATTGTGCCTGGGTGCAACAGAAAGGCATTATGTTACAGACTGTAGCAATGCTGAGGGCATATCAGGGTGTGATGCTAATCATCTAATGTACCACTTACCTGCACCATCCTTCTGTCCAGTGCAGGACTTCGAATGCATGGCAGCCTTCACAGATGTTGCTGCCTCCTTATCGGGGGAATGCCGATCTGTGACCTATTGATGTCCGCTAGCTTATGCTTGACAGCTGACCATAGATCATGCCACTTATGCATTATGGCTGAGAGTGTTCATACCTCAGGTCCAGCAGCAGTCACGGTGGCTTGTATGTCAAGCCACAACCAGGCTTTGGTCTCACCTAGCACCTTCAGAGATTCTGACCCCTACAGGATAGCATAGCACTCACGGATATCCACAACCAAACTGCCGCCTGTCTGCCAGTGAAGCTTGTGGATCATGGTGGCCATGTCCCCATTGCTTGGTGTGGCCATGATCTGTACCATCATGCACCTGCATTGGTGCAGGTACCTCGAGTGCACCCCTGCCTTCCTCCGACACTATATGTTCCCAGCCATCCATACTGCTATTCTCTTCAACATTTCTGTATGGTGTGGTGATGATGCCCATATATGGTGGGGACAAGGGGCATGGTGGCATAGTGCAGGCCCACCCAGGTTCTGCTTTGTATGCTTGGCCCTTGCCTCAGCCTGTCCTGTGAGCTTGTTTTTGCATGGCATGCACCTAGCCCAGAATACATGCTGCCGCTACAGTTCTTATGGGCACAGATCACGTTCGTCAGTGCATGGGCCCCAAAGTGAGTAGGAGCACTGCACATTTATAATTCACCTGAAAATTGAGCCTTATTAGCCTTTTGCACATATCTTTTGCATAGTGCACACTATGCAATTCAGCACAGTTGTGGGTCATTTTACTACTGTATGTGAATCCATGTAACTCACTGTGCAGTGAATATTTGCTGTGAAGTGTGTCAATTCATGTTGCTACAGTGGCTTACTGCCTGGATAGAGTGGCAATTTCTGAACTAAAATGTGCACAATCATACAAACTGTAGTATGTGAATTACAGCACCATGCAATGTGCTACTACAGTTGTAGAGTTTGTGACTTCGTACAGATCTATATGTGAGTAGAGGCGAACAAAGTTAGGAAACTTCCATTTTGTGAAGTTCCCTGAGTTTGCTTCTACTGAATATGGATACAGTTTGTCTAGATTTCATCTGGTGAAGTATCCAGCTTTGTCTGGTGAAACTATGTGTGGTGGCACTTAGATGACAAAATTGCTTGGCAAACTGAAACTACACATAGTTTTGCTGGGTGAATTAGGACTTTGCCAATGGAATTTAAGTTGTTTTTTTTTTAAACAAAATTTTTTTGTGACAGTTAAACAACTCTTTACCTACTCTATCAATGTTTTCCACCCTCATCCCACCACCCAATCAAAAACAATGTGTCCCCACACTGCCACCCTCCAGCACCCATCGCCTTCTAACCACCATTCTGGAGAACTTTTCATGACAAATATAGTTGTAGTATGAAATAAATCCCCCCCCACACACACACACACACAAAATCATGAACCACCCATCTTTACCTACCCTATCAATAACTCCCACTCCCAAATTCAATTGACAACCACCTCACCCTCTAGCATCAAACATCTCCCATCCCCGTGCCCACACTAAAAAGGACATGGACAACTAAAAACAAGAAAATAGCCCTGTAGTGAAGTGATCAAACTCTCGTAAGCATCCCAAGCTCATTAATAAATGATGGTGTCTTCCACTTGGCAGCCAGTCAGGAGATACTATGGGAGGACATCATCATTCATTCATGAATTTGGGAAACTGAGAAGACCTCAATTGCTCCACTGTGCAACTGTGTTCTTGTTTCTTGTTTTTTGGGGTCTGTATCACTATTATTTGGGGGCCTGGGGTGGAAGAAAGATCGGTGTTAGTTGGGGCGGGAGGGTTGTTGGTGGTTTTGTTATTTGGTGTAAGTGGGGGAAGGGATTAACTGCACACATGAAGCAAGGTTTGCCAAGACTGGCATTAGGGGAGGAGTTTACAGGACTATGGTGGGGGGGAATGTCGAGGGTAGGATGGTAAGAAGGTGGGAGAAACTCATTCTGAAAGGTCTCAGTGGTGGAGTGTGGACATGGTTGCATAGTGGATAGGAGGGGTCCTGAATGTCTTGAAAACAATTTGGGTTGAATTTTGGAACTTTGCTAGTGCTACATGTTAGTTCTATGTAGCATAAGGATGCAGATGTTGCAACACCATTGTTGGTGTATTAAAAAAATTCAGTGTCACTAATCATGAGAGACTGACTGACAGTGACATTTTAAGAGTAGAGGAGACAGCATGCTAGAGAGAGCACTTTAAAGAAATCTAAACTTAATAATTTGTTTCACATGTTTAATAATCCTTTTAACATCCTTTTCTTTAACTTTTGTACATTGAATTAAATTTGGATTTTGTCTAGCTTTTTGTTCCAAAAATGGTTGGTCCAAGAGACATCTAGAGTGTGCAGGAGCTTGTGGAGCTGGTAGCACTCATCTGCAGACTGCCTATTTAAAAAGCAGCTTATGCCTTGAGGGAAACTGAAAATCATAATATTTAGACACAATTCAACTTGTATTTCATATATCTTCTATACATTTCTCCTCTTCTTTATTTATTACTGAAGAAACGTCAACAAAAACAAAATATTTTCCCCTTAGAGTTCATCTGTCTTTATAGATTATTCCCTTCCTGAAAGTATAATGGTCTGCTGTGACATCACAGTCTGTTGCCATGGGAATAACTGTGATGTCATAAGCAGAGTATTATGACATCAGGCTGGGAAAAAGAAGCAGCAGGAGCTGATGAACCCTCAAGGAACAAATATCCTGTTTTCACACAAATGACTTCCGCAATAAATAATGGGGGACATTTTCAAAGAAGATGTGTCGCAGCATGCTACTAAAAGAGCAGGGATGCAGCTCGCAAATCCAGATGCATGCAATGAAACTATAATGTATGCGGCGCATCTGGAGGGGGCATTCGCATGAATGTGTCACACATCTCTATATTCAGCTAAAATGGGTGGCGCATGTGTGGCACATCTCCAAAGATGTGCCCCCCAAAGACAGGCATAAAAAGAGGTGGCCTAAGTGCAAGCCACCCACAGGCAGCCTTGGAACAGCAGGAGGTAAAGAATGGATGGGTCAGCATTCCTCATGGTGGAGGTAATGAGGGGTGTGAGGAGACGGGCTGAAGAGCAACATGTCCTTGGAAGGGTCCATGGGAGGTATGCCCATCAGAGATGGTACCGTGCCCATGTCACCTACAAACAGCTGACGGACACAGAGATTTTGGGCTGGTACTGACTCAACATGGATATTCTGAGACAGCTCTGTGAGCTGTGTCATGATGAACTGCAGATACTCACCAGAAGGAGTCATGCCATGTTGGTGAAGACAAAGGTGACAGCAGTAATGTGCTTGTTCACAACGGGCACCTTCCAGATACCAGTGGGTGACACCACTGGGATCACACAATCTGCCACATCCCATCTCCTCACACAGTTCCTCACTGCTCTGCTGCCACATGCTTCAGAGTTCATCCAGTTCACTAGCACACAGGCAGAGCAGACAGAAATCATGAAGCAATTCCACAGGGTGGCACGCATGCCGGGCATGATAAGGGACATTTACTGCCCCCATGTGGCCATCAGGGCATCACCTGGCCCAGATGGTTTAGCATACATGAACTGAAAGGGCTACCATTCCATCAACTGCCAGGTGGTGTCCAATGCCACAGTGCGCATCATCAATGTCTGCGCCACACACCCTGGGAGTACACATGATGCCTTCATCTGGCACCATTAAGCATTGTGCTGCCAGTTCAAGGGTGGGGACATCCCCACTGGCGACCTAGTAGGTGAGCTGGTCAGGACCCTATGCCCACACCACATACTCCTTGGCACAACACACAGCTGGTGGTAGTGCAGGGGGGGGGAGGTGGGGGAACAGTGACAGGGACAGTGCAATGGCAAACAGCCATCTTGCACCATGGATCCTGGGGTTCTGCCAAACTGGGACACACAGATACTGAGACAGTGGTGTGTAATGCCACAGGGCAAGCAGGGCAGGGGTACTGCACAGCAGGCACATGTGGCAGTGCGGAAAGCAACAGATGCCTTCAATCACTACCATTGTCCTGGACATGGACGAGCATAATGGCTAGACAGGACGGTGGCATGGTGCCCACACAAGCAGGGACGGGGGCCTGCAGGACTGGGGAGAGGTTGGACCAGCTGTGCCCAGCTAGGCTGCAAGCAGGACATAAATGTGGAGTCATGCAATGGTGGTACAGGGGCTGCACAGGTGGGGAGGTGTGAATGGCACCCAGGTGGACAGGCAGTGGCAGCAAAGACAGGCAAGGGGGGGGTGGTAGTTGTGTCAGGCCATGTGCACACCTGAGTGAAACTAACACATGTCTCTGTCCCCTCAGGTGACAGGGCATACCCCCTATGGCCATAGCTGCTCACCCCCATATGATGGCCCAATAGTGAGGACGAGGAATACTACAATGAGGTACACATCACAACAGGCAATAGCATCAAGTGTGTTTGGCATGCTGAAATTGCAGTTCAGATGCCTTGACAGGTCTGGTGGTATCCTACAATACAGTCCTGAAAAGGCCTGTGGCATATTCCTGGCCTGCTGCATGCTACACAACATGGCCATAGACCATGGAATACTTGTCCAGGCACAAGAGAGTGACAGTACAGATGAGGATGAACTCCAGGGTGCATGTGGGTAGCGAATCCTGGAAAAGAGGGACCTACGATTGGCCACAAGAGCACAGTGGCATATGGACACCATTGTGGAGGAGCACTTTGGCAACAAGCGGTGAGTAACCCAGGAGGAACCAACTGGGCAGCCAGTCACACACACACACACACACACACACACATATATGCACACACACACACACACACACACACACACACACACACAGGGTGGGGGAAGGATATATACACACACAAGCACACACACAAAGGTAGTCAGACACTGCACAGTAGCTGCAGATTGTGCTGCAGAGCACACATAACCATGCACAGGCATCCAGTATAGTTCCACCAAGGACAGGGGGTACACAGTGTCAATACAGGGACTGTCATGGATCAGAAGGTATATGCCGGCACACATGCATGGCAGACACAGTGCTGCACTCGTCATGGCCATGCCACACAGAACAACATCACTGCCCCCACACATGGCATTTCCACACACAGACAGCAAAGGCAGGTGAGACACCCACGCACACCCACGCACACATGTGCCACAGCACGTGGCCCTGGTCACTGCCAGCCTGGTTCATGGTCGGCAATGGCAGCAGGGTACCAGTGACAAGCCAACCATACTCAGCAGGACTCAGCAAAAGCCAATACAGCCATGGCAGCCATGTGGGCAGCTATGCCTTGGCTGGGCGGATGCCAAAGGCAAGACATCAACCACAAAGAGTGAAGACACCACCCTGGCAGGGGTTGAATCAAGAGACAATGACTGGTTCTCATTGGTGATGCAGTCCTGAAGTAGAGATGGGATTCTGGGATGTTGGGGATGATGTTGGCTGGGGGCAGCCTCTGCATCAATGGGGCCACCTGACGCCGTGCACTGGGGGTGCTCATGGTACTGCGTGGGGTGCGGCAGGAACTCCTGCAACCACAAGACACCAGGGAAGCAAAGCCCACTGTAATGGCCTGTGCAATCCTGTTCAGCACAGTGGTCGTGGCCACCTGCAGTTGTCGTAACTTGCCAAGCAGCTGCACATGTCTCATGGCACCATGCTCATCAATGTGCCCCACCTGCACCTGCAGTCCAAGTAGCTCCTCCCTGAGCACTGCCTGGCCCGCCAGGGTTTCCCACAGTAGCTGGGTGTGCTTATCAAGCCTGTCAGTGGGTGATGCATTGGGGTTGGGGGGCTGACAGGCAGGGGGGTCCCAGCCTGATGTGCCATGTTCTTCATCTGGGAACGCTGCACAGGAGGCCACTGTTCAGGTGGGGACTGTGAGCAGGCACACATGCTGGACCCTAGAGCAAGCTGGACATGGTCCCCTACTAGCAGTTACAGCACCACAGCACCCTGCTGGACAGTGCAGGCAGGTGCAGGCCCCACAGTAACACTGCATCTCCAGCCACCACCAGCCAATGCAGCCGCAGGTGGTGAGGGGCACACTGGGGAGGTTCGTGTGTGGGCACAGGACCACCCGTGCTGCCTGCTGCCTGTGTGTGTCTACCAAGCCAGTGGTAGGGTGGGTGCCACCTGTGTGTGTCCCTATCTGTGTGGCATCATCACCATCATCATCATCCTCCGTGGCCGGTGCAAGCAAGATGATGTGGTCCTCCAACAGAAGACCGGACAAGGGTCATCGTCAGCCCAACCCAGTAGGTTCAACAGCATGCATGTTGAACCACGGTCTCCAGCACTGGGCATGGCTCCAGATGACATCGACGGCATGGCCTCATCTCTGCCAGTGCCATGGGATGGACACTGGACTGTGAAGCACCCCTAAGATGTGATGGATCTGAAAGGCAGAAAAGAAAGCATGGTGAGTGACACATGGCTGTAATGCAGGTAGGCAGCTAGACATGGGTGTGTGTGCATGTGAACCACAGGTGTGCCTGTGCCACCACATGGGCCTGGGACTATCATTGTGGACTGTGCAGTGCAAATTCACTGGTGGTGTAAGACATGCATGTGTCCTGGGGTGCGCACTCATTGCAGCGTGTGACACAGGGCCACAATGGACTGGCTGTGGCCAGGCCAATACCCCCACCAGCCCTTCCACAGATGCTGCCACCCTACTGTGAACCACCTGAATACTGTAGCCAGATGGTGCAGGGGCCCACTGTGGATGGCTGGGTGGCACCACACATGACATGGAGGCCCACATGGTCATGCATAGCCACCTGTGGCCTGTGTTGTTGGGCCACCGCACCCTGTGTCCTGCAGCATGCCACTGATGATGCACAATGTCACACAGGGCAGCATGTGGGCCCACAATATGACTGTGCACTGCCAGAAGCCCTGCATGGTGCACCCTGGACATGGTTCTGGCCCCTGTGTGGCATACCAGGTACACCTATTGCTGGCACCCCCCAACCCCCACAGGAGGTGACACATGCATACTCACAGTGTTGCAACGGGCTGGCCCCAGTCTGGAACCCTCCCTGGGACACCCTCCACAGATGCCTGGCTCATGGAGGCCACAATAAGCTCTTTACCTGGTGTGAGGGTGGGTGCAGTGGAGATGCCTTCACCAGTCTGCCTCGGGGAGGCCTGTATGGTGGCCAGTTTCTCCTTGGCCCTGTGCTTGTCACTGATCATCTGCTGCATGCACTCCTGGGGAGGGCAGTTTTATCTCCCATGGGCATTGACATACACAGCCACCTCCTCCCAGCCATTTGACTTCTCCTATCAGGTGCTTGTCTTGCCCATGAGCAGCACCTCCCTTTGGAGGTAGGCCTCCACCAGGGCAGGCTGTTCATCATGTGTGAAATTAGGTCTCTGCCACTGCTGCTGCTCTTCCTCAGCATCAGACATCCTCTTGCCTGTGGACAGGAATGGGACAAGCATGAACACATGTCCAGCATGATCTAGAGCTGAGCAAAGTCCCACTAAATGCAGAGCAAAAGAGGTTGTAGCAAGGTGAATGTAAACAAACCTACCTTCCAGGCTGCAGTTCCTGTCAGTTACCTGTGGTGTGAGGTGGCACTTTAATGGCCCATCTCATGCAAATGATGTGTGGAGCAGCCTGTAATAAGATGCTAATCAGTTGAATTAGGCATGGGTTGGATAATGAGGTGATTTGCATATCTTGGATGAATATTGCAAATTTGCTCCAGGCCTATCTCATTTTGGGCAGTGGATCTGAAATGCACCAAGCATCTCTGCATGGTGCATTTCCTGTGCATGCACGATATGCCACTCTGTAGTTGACATGCATGGTGGAGCATGTCCGACATTACTTGCTGTGTATTGTGCTTCTCCCTGTGCTGTGCCATTGCCCTCTATGGTGCATGTCTGCGGACATGTGCCATGTGGTTATCTGCAAGTGTGGCATTGTTTCCACCCTCAACAAAATGGAGCTTGCACATGGATACACAGGTGGGGTCACTGGGCCGTGACTCCATTCTCCCACCCGGCCTTTCACTACTGCACATGTGCAGTGCTGCGCAATTGGTGTCAATGATGCATTCCATTTGCGCATGTGTGTGTGACGCGGCAGAGTGCATAGAGAGCCTATCACACAACAGGTGCGGCCCAGTGACATATTGTGCCAACTGCCACAGTTAGCAACTGGATATCTCTGCTGCCTGAACACTGTGGAGATTGCACATGTGACTGAGAGCAGGCCCAGGGCACTCATCTGGAGCAAGGTGGAGGTGGCCAATCTGGTAGCACTTATTGCATTCCTGGAGGGGTGATTGTTTAGTGGGGAGGAGCTACAGGAGGCATGGACCTAGGTGTGGGCCCAAGTGGCATCCCAGCTGGAGTGCCGGACTGCCATCCCCAGAACTGGGGAGCAGTGTCACCACCGGCATGGAGACCTCAGGCAATGTGATCCAGAGAGGCTCCGGAGGCTGTGTGAACAGGCCCACATGGGGGTGGTGCCATGCCCAGGTAGGTATGTGCTGTGTGCATGCTTTCTTCACCTGCTCTTGGGGGTCTGTGGGTGTGTGGTAGGTGCATGTGTCCCTGCCCAGATGGTCACCATGGCCCTGGTTGCAGGGCCAGGTTATTGCTGCCATGCATGCCATGGTTTGCCCTGTGTGAACTGGTGGTCCACTGTGCTGTTGCCATGGCACTGTGCCTCCACATTGTCTGTTGCCCCTCAGCAGGGCACACATCATGCTGTGATGTGCTACGTTGAGTCACTGTTTGGGGGAGTATATGTTCCAGCATGCTGCTCACAGTGCTATTCCATTGTGTTTCCCTTGCAGGTCAGGTGGAGCATCAGAAGGCCAGGGCAGGGGCTGAGAGGAAGTCCAGAGCCACTGGATGAGGCACAGTGGCGTGTGGCTAATGCCATTTGGCAGGTAAGTGCACTGCATGTGCTGCCTCTGTGTGTACATGGATTTTTGGGGGGGTTGCATTGACCACAGCAGGCCATTGCCTGCTTCTTGTGCATGTCCATGTGGTGGCAGTCACGCACTCATGGATCGATGTGTTAGCAGCATGTGGTAGTCCTGCTGTGCCCATGGCACCTGTGTGTTTGACCCAAGTTGCCATGTCTGGTCCCCGTTGTAAGTGCCCACCAATGCTCACATGGGGTCACCCCAGGGCCTGCATGATTGATGTACATGGGTGGCAGGTTCCCACGCTGTGGGGGACATGGCCACATGTTCCTTGGAGACATCTTCTACTTGTTCACTATGCCACTTCCCATTCACTGTGTGGCTCTGTTTCCCGACATGTTGCCGGTGTGTGCTGTGCATGGTGATTTGACGGTCCTCTGCATGGAGCCAGCCAACATCAGACATGCACATCTTGCCCATTGAGGATTGTCATGGAAATTTCCTACTTGTCATACAGAGACAAAGAAATAGTCTTGTGCAGAGTTCAAACCATTTATTCACGTATGCATACGGAGAGCCAGGTCCCCAGGTTGTTATTGCATAGCTCCGATTACAATAGTAAGTCTCCTCTTTTTATACACTGCCTTGCTTACATAACAGTGTCATGACACAATTTTATTGGACAGTACGCTTCATATAATACTGCTGTAACTTACTGACTGGCTATGCAGATTATTATGCTAATTTACTTTAGCCGCATCATCTATAAGGCATGCATACATTACTACAAAGACATGCTTGTGGAAATTTCCACCATCCACCAAGGACATGCTTGCTATGCTACTAAGGACATGCTTGTTATGCTATGGAATTTTCCACTATCCACCATCTTATGAAGATTGTTTCAGTTCTGCAGCCATCTTGTGGTGCTTTCTATGCACTATTGTTTTACAGCATTGTTATACAGAATTTTTCTTCCTCCACACTCCTCCCTTTTGATACTCTGTATCAACTGCTAAAATTCAATATCACAGTTATAGTAAGGCAATTCTTGCACATTTTGTTTTACTATGTCGGAATTATGTATCACAGGTGATTGTATAGTTGGTGTAGGTCGGTTACAGGCTGTGTTACACATTTTTGTAAGCACCAGCTTTACACAAAGCACAACAAGCCATATACATAACAAGACGATAATGCCAGTGACAACATATGTCATTATTGTCTATCCCCATTGGCCAAATACATTTGTAAACCATCCCCATGGATTCCAGTCACCCTCAGACTTATTTTCACTCACAATTTTATTTTGTAGTTGCTGTATCTTGTGCAAAACTTCTGTCATGTTATCAGCCACATTTGCTACATAGGTGCAACATTCTTCTGCAATTATTGCACATACCCCGCCCTGGGCTGCTAATACATAATCAAGAGCGGCTCGATTTTGTAATGCTACTAGTCTTAATGCTTTTGTTTCATCACTTAAAAGGGTTAGACCTTCATTGGTTTCTTTTACTAGGGTTTCAAGTTCGTAGCTTAGTTGATTAATATATTTCATGCTTTGTTGTACCCCCCAGAATGGAAAAAATCCTGCAGCTAATTCCTCACCCACTGGCACTCTTCTCTTGTCGCTAGGTACTCCAGAACCTCCTGCACCTATGGCATGCTTTCGGCGGCACACCCCATGGTCATTACTCTGTAACACCTCATTATTTTGAAGGGGTACATACACTTGCACGGATGGGTGCAAGGTGGCCAAGTAACAGCACCCAATCCATCCTGTTGGTAAGAACACATAAGCTGTCTCCCCACACACCCAATACAGGCCAGACAGAGTACCGAACCCAGTCCCATTATAGAGCTGTTTGGGAAAGAAAATGCTTAATCCTGAAAACGTTGTGATGTTACCCGCAAACGTAGTGGTATAATTATATGTCACGTTTTCATAATATTTTTTGTCACAATTAAACATTCCCACTTGTATATTTGCTTCTGTCTTTGTCCTTTGTCAATTTTTATTGACCTAACCAAATCGTTTGAACTTGTCAACCACCGGCTATTACTCAACAAACTCTCCCAACCAGGCCTCTCACAGAAGACTTCCAAATGATTTGCCAGTTACCTCTCAGGGCATTCCCAGTGAGTAAAAATCAATGATGCACTATCTGAATTAAGGCTCATAACAGTTGGGGTCACACAGGGATCCATACTGAGTCCACTACTGTTCAGCCTATTTATTAATGACCTACCCACAAACTGCAGAGGATCCCAGATCCTATTGCATGTCTATGATGCAGTCATCTCTAGCAACAAGAACCCTTCTGATCTTGCCTATGATCTACAAGTCTTCACCTCCTTTGAATTGTGATTCCATCACAATTGACTCATCCTAAATTATGAAAAAAGTCTATGCTTATCACCTGCCCCAGAAAAAGAAGACGCTTCTCCCTCTTGAAATCCAGAGCAAGGGAGGTGCAGTCCTTGATCAGGCTGATAACTTCAAATACCTTGGGATCTACCTGGATAATACACTAACTTTCTTCTACCAGATTAACCAAGTCGTAAAAGTGGCTAACAGAAAACTAGGAACCCTATACTGGCATAAAGCATATATGACTCCTGATGCTCAGAACCTTGCAGTTTCTGCATCCATCCTTCCAGTCATAGATTATGGCGTAATGGTCTATGGACCAGCATCAGATATGGTCCTAAATAAAATCAAGGTACTGCTCAACAAGAACTGCTGCCTTGCCCTGAATGCTGCTAGATATTCCCATACCTGCAGTCTTTACTACAATGCTAAGTGGCTACCCCTAGAGCAAAGAATCAAATACCAGTCCTGCCTAATGGGAGAGAAAGCCTTTATGGGGCTTACTCCCCAACATTGCAGTCTTTCTTCTGACAAACTGCCAATACACACTGGACAAGAAATGTGAGTTGAAATGCCCTCCATGTTCCATTTTGAAGGACCAGCCAAGCTATGAGATCCTACTGCCGATGTACACTTCTTTAGCTAAACAAACTTCCCCAATCACTAGTTAAGCTACAACAAATTGGGCAGTACAAAGTACCCTTCTTTCTCCCTCAGTTGTTTGCACTTTCCCTTCTTCCACCTCCATCGGTGCTCCTTTCTTCAGCGCCCTATCCCCTGGTGCCCTCATTTTTGAAAAGTACTATTGCTCATACCCATGGGACAGATTCCCCACTGTGTCCTTGTAGAATTTTGGCTATAATTTTAATTGTCTGATAAACCTCATTAATGTTAGTTTTGTAGTGTTTAATTGATATCGCTGTATGACATTTTCTTGAATGAGTTAGTGTTCTATGTTGTTCCTTCACCTCTCTTCTCCCTTCCCCCAGGATGCATCTGGAAATTAGCCATTTTTCAGCTCAGTATGTCTTTCCTGGTGAATCTTTTGAAATAAATAAATACAAAATGTGAATGTCCCACATTTACATGACAATAGAAGAAAAAACAAAACCATAAACATCAAGGTAATGCAGTAAACAGTGTTTTTGGTTCTGGACGAACACAGTTGAAAATGTGCAATACACACACACACATACACACACACATACACCTGTTACAACAGCTGTGCACACACATAGAGTGTGAGTGTCAGCAGGATAGGGCAGCTACAATATTTCCTTTTCAGTGGGGTCCTGCTTTTACACATTTTTCCAGTGTATTTTTTAGAGTTAGCAGTTAACATGCAGAATCTCATTTTTACTGGGGTCCTGCTTTTATACATTTTTACAATGTATTTACCCAGGATAGGTCAGTTAACATGCAGTATCTCATTATCAATGAGGTCCTGATGGTACCTATTGTGACACTAACAGGTCTGGAATGCCCTAATTGAGTTGGCGCCATCACAGCCTATACGTTTTCAGTGACCAGATACTGTCACTCTTTTTGGCCAACTGGGGGATGTGAATTGTTCTGAGTGCATGTTTTAGTGCCTCATTTTTGCTTTTAGGGTGGCTATAATTAAACATGCTTGGGGTACTCACACTTTTCTCCAAACATGTTTGAGTGTAGCAAATTTGCACTCAAGAAAGGGACTTGGCAAGTGGCAGACTGATACATTTTTAATATGCATCCGTTGCTCTGTGTAGTTCTGGTTTCCAGTTCTAGGTTTGTCTACTTATTTCTGTTGCAAGCTTTTAACCATTGACTGTATTGCTTTTAGCCACTGACTGCCATGTCAGCAGCCTGGGTTCAAGAACAAACCTGGGTCACTTGGGGACCTGGTCTGTGAGGAAGGATGGACAGCTGTAGGACAGGAAGAGGAATCTAGGTGAGAGCATCATGGGACAGCATGGGAAGGGACCTCACACCTGGATGCCTGAGGTGTCTCCATGGAGGCTGAGTACACACGTCCAGACCCAATAGAGAAGAAAATAGGAGGAAATGCCCTCCAACTGTAGAACAGTGATGGCCTACTCTTTTGCAGGCCCTACACCGATAACTAGGTGCCTCTGATCCAAGGTCATGTGGCAGGACCACCAGAAAAGTTAAGTCCCAGAGAAGGTGGGTGATGGTTTGGGAAGACAGGCCCAGATTGGGGCCAATCAGGGTGCTAAAGGAGGTTAACAGCTTTGTAGAAAAAGTATAATAATTTATTATGCATTCTCAGTGCATGTAAATGTATCCTTCTCTCTCTCTCTCTCTCTCTCTATATATATATATATATATATATATATATATATATATATATATATATATATATATATATATATATATATATATATATACTGTATATACCCTCTCAGTCTCACCCTCTTTCACTCCTCCCCGTACTAAAAGGCTTTATTTAGGCCTATCCATTTAAACAAATTACTGAAAAATGCCATCCATATCCCCAAAAGCCTGTTCTATATCTAAGCTTCATTTCTGCAAGGCATAATTGGATTGGATTGCATTCTGCTTGATTACAGAGCAATAATATCAATGGCAAATACATTTTGGTGAAATTCAGCTACAAGGATAGGAACATTTCCAGTGGGATAAAAATTATGTGAAATAAAACACTGTTTCTCGTTGTTGTCATTTTTTTTATGTTTAGCTATAACACATTATTTTAAGTTTCATTAAATACGCTGTAACTACTGCATAACTATACTGCAATTGCACTATAACTACTTTGCAGTTACACATAACCACTACGTAGTTAAGTAGCTTCACATTTGCGTGTTGTGTAGTTACACACAATTTACATGAAGTAACAACACTGTAACTGTACTGTAACTACTATGTAATTGTTAACTTGTTTCACATTTGCATGGTGTGTACTTACACAATTTGCATGAAATAATAGTTGCATGTGCTACCGCTACTGTTTCCCCTTTCAGCACAAATCAATTCATTCTGACAAGTGTAACTGCACATTAAATAGCAGTTGCAAAGAGTAACAGAAAATCTGTTGTGCAGTTGCCACTGTACCTCTTTTGGCACGATGTAATTTGTTCTTACAAAGGCAATGACACATGTAATAGCTAGGCAAGGCAAGGCAAACTTAGAAACATAAAAAATGATGGAAGAAGGGGAACACAAGGTCCATCTAGTCTGCCCAAGAACCTACTAGATGCTATTCCCTCTCCCCTCCTTTGCCTTTCTGTATGCAACATTTATGTCTAGCCCAAGTGTTCTTGAACTTGCTTACCATTCTGGCCCCCACTACCTCCATGGGTAGGCTATTCTATGGGTCAACCACCATCTCTGTAAAGAAGAACTTCCTTGTATTACTCCTGAACCTCCCTTCCTTCAGCCTCATGTCATGCCCTCTTGTTCTCTCGCACTATTTCAATTGGAAAAGCTCCTGAACCGTAACCCTATTTTTGACCCTCATATATTTAAAAGTCTCAACTATGTAGCCCCTCTCCCTCCTCTGTTCAAGTGATTATATGCTGAGTTCCCTCAGCCTGTCCTGGTATTCCATATAGTGCAGTCCATGAATAATTTTCATGGCCTTCCTCTGCACCATCTCAATTCTGTGTATGTCACTTTTGAGGTGCGGTCTCCAGTACTCCAAGTGGGGGTGCACCAGCACCCCGTGGAGTGGTAACACCACTTCCCTCCTGTGACTTGCACAATGCAGCTCTGCTGAGAAGAAGTTTCTTTTTTCTTTTTTTTTGGTTATTTGTTTAGCAATTTGTCCACCGGTTTTTTCCCACCCTCATGTCCTTGGCATGAGTGCACATGTGCAGAGGCACACGCACATCATGCACTGTGGGATGACCCACCCTACTGGTCACCAATTACCCACCAGTGCCACCTCTGGACCTCCACCCAGAGGTGGCAGGACTGTGGGAGAATGATCCCCTTCCTGTGAGAGGAGAGCCACTGTTAGGCAGCTTGATCCTGCTCACACTCTTCCCCTCATGCTAGCTCCTCGATGACCTAACTGTGTTCCCAAAGCTGGGTCACTGGTATGGCATGAGGTAAGGCATCCCGTGCCTCAGCCAATTATGCCACCGGGCCAGTCTGAGAGACAGCTTCAATGAGGTTTTCCTTTTACATATTTTTACAATGTGTTTTCCAAGAATATGCCTGCTGATTGCTATATATTTAGCACAGATTGTTCACAGAAGACATACTGTAGCTCAATATATTTCTCCCCCAAAAAAGCATAGCAAAAGGAGTAAAAAAAATATAATCTTTTCTTGTCTTATGGTTTAAAGATGCAGCTGTCTTCTGCTGTGCTAAATGCATTCTAGACACTGCTGAAGGCAGTAACAAGCTTAAGACACTGTAATTGGCTGTGCATGCACTTAGATTTGAAAACAGGGCTAAAAGTTTCATAATGTGTTTGCCAGCTAAAGCCCAATATAAATATTTTTTTTCAAAAAGCATATTAAAAGTAATAACAAAAGATAACAGTTCTTCACTTATGTTAGGGGTTAAAAGAACTGTGTTAAACTATATTTGAGACAGTACTAATCAAACAGTGTCTTAAGAGATTAAAAAAAAAACTGTGTAAATATTTTTAAAAGATTCCTTGCTGGGAAAGGGTGACTAAGATGACATGTTTATGATTGGATCTTTCCTGAAAGAGAATACTAGCCAAACTGAAGCTAGTAGCTATCACACAAAATAGTCCAGTGCGACCACTGTTTGTCTGAATAAACACAGTAGAGCAGATTGACACAGTAACACAAAACCTATAATTTTATGTACTCAGTTAGGAATCTTGAGAGGTCCCTTCTTCTACTATAATAACAAAACATCTGCATGTCTCTGCCCACTGTAGCTGTAAAAAGGGGAGCAGGAAGGACTGCAAAAACTATAGACTGGTGAGCCTGATAGCTATAGTGGGAAACATTTTAGAGGGAATTATTAAAGAACATGTAGAAAAATTTGTCCAAGAGATCAGCATAGATGATGAAACACAACACGGCTTCAACAAAGGTTGCTCTTGTCAGACCAACCTGCTTGAATTTTATGGCAAAGTCAGTGTAATGTAACATTTTATAGTATAACATTTATTTCAGCATAATCTTTCATAATAGTTAAACTGAGTGTTAAAGTATAGCCTTTTTATAAAATGTTTCAGTGTAATTTCTTATACTATATAACCAAATGTGTTTACTCAAATAGTTAGCTATGACACTCTCTCACAAGACCTAGTTTGAAGTCTTGTGATGCCTGTCTTGTGATGATTACACAACACTTTACCTTATGATTTTATAATGGTCAGCATTTAGATGTCCTATAGTGAACTTGAACAGGATAGAATGCCCTTATTAGGATGGCTCTACCTGTTTATGGATGGTGTGCACAGAAGGAACCTTCTATATTGTGCAAGAATATGTGATAAACACCTTGTGATGTTATGAGAGAAATACAGTTATCTCTATGCTTTGACTGTTATTCAGCACACCCTAAGATTAATAGGTTATTTTGTTATATGATTGGCCTATACTAGGGAGTTGGTAGTTTTTAAGATAAGAATTCTTTATATAAACCTTGTATAAAACTTGAATAGCTGGCATCAAATAAAAGCCAGAATACCTGTATTGAGAAGTTGACCAGAATACTTATATTGAAGACTCGCAAACAGAAAATAAACCAGAGGGAAACATTCATTTGGTGTGGCTTGAATTATTTGAAGATAGATAAACACAATACAGTTATCTTTTTATCCTTACAATTGATGCATGACTCGGATGTCTGAAGACAGTCTATACGGTTGCTGATGACATCAAATGAACCGAGAAGGAAGCCACTGTGAGGAATGCCTACCATACCTGAAATAATTGCTCATGTACAGAGGGAGGTCAGAGAGACAAACAAGGAAGCTGAGGCATAATCAGATGTGATTTGCCAATGAACCTACTGACGTAAGTATGGATGCCATATTACATAATTTTCTAGAGGCGAACCTTAAAGAAGGTCCATATAGCTCTCCTGAACAGCCGGAAGATGTGTACTTATGTTTAATTAAACAATGAATAGACCGTAATGAGAAAAGTAAATCAGACAAAATCGAGTTCACTAACATATGTCAAATGTACGTACCGTATCAGTTAGAAATAACTGCTAGGATGTGTCAGTTGAAGAAAGAAATGTTAGAAAAAGATGATGCTTATTGTTTAAATATAACCACATATGTTACAGAGACTAAGAACAGTGAATACAAATTAAATGTTTCTCAAGGAGAAGTATGTGGTTTGATAATTAATAATAACCAACTGGAAGAAAATATTAAATTTATTAATAAATTGAATCAAGCCCTGATTAGTGATGTATCTCGGCAGCTACAGCAAGCCGTACAAAAATTAGATCATGCTAATCAAGAACATGCTCAAGAATTAGCATATATAGAACAAGAAATGTATACAGTGCATACTGAGGCTCAACTGCAGCATCAAATATCACTGGAGCTACAGCAACAAGTACAAAAATATAAACAAGCAGCAGTGTAAGTGGTAAAAAAGGATAGACCTATACCATGTACCTGTGTAGGGGGAAGACATTGATTTGAATCTAGTTCTGATACCAACTCTGAGGAATCTAGCGAGGAAGAGTGTAGTATGAGAAGTAGAAAACTAAGGATGGTTCCCCTAATCACCAAAGTGAAAGGGGAAGGAAGGAAAGAAAGTTCCAAGATGGGGACAAAGGATAAAAATTATGACGTAAAAAGCCAGGAATATTATAGAGACAAGTTTAGCAGTAAATAAGCTTAGATATAATAAAATTCAGGAGGAGGTCAAAGATGAAGAAAATGAAGATCAAAAGGCAGCCTTAGATGAAAAAGCAGGAAAATGCATGCAAAATAAAAGAATTAGAAACCAAATTGAAAGAGGATAGTAAAAACTGTAAGGTGGAAAAAGATCAGGAAAAAGATTTAGAGGAAGTGCAAGTGCATATTGAAATATCGCAAAGGGATCTTACTATTGCAGAATCTATGCAATTAGTGGACCAGTTGGGAAAATGGGAACCGGGATAAAACCTGGTACCATACTGTAGTAAATTGAGGACATTAGTTGCCAATTTTAATTTGACTAATAAAGATGCTTGTAAAATTGTTACGCTTTCTTTACCAGCAGTATTATTACAGAGTCTTCCGGATAAAATGAAGGTGAGTCAACATGAATCTGAGATTGATGATAACTGGGCATCCACAGATGAGATACAGACTGTTTTACAGTTTATGCATGGAGTCTCTCATATGGATTGGAGCAGGATCTGTGAGATCATGCTGCAACCCGGGGAGTCTCCTGTCATGTTTATTAATAGGTTGTATACTGTCTACACCACATATGAGGGAATGGCCAATCCAAATAAGGATGAAAAGAATTTTCTGAGTTTAATTGATTGGCAGGCTACTATTGTGCCTGCGTCAATACATATGATGTGTAAACAGGCGGAGACCTCTTTAGGAAAAGAACAGTTGCTTACAGATTGGTGGAGAATGCAGCAGGACGAAAGTCCTGAAAAAAGGAAAGATAAGCGAAGGGTAGCCTCTATAGTCAAAACAGAAGGCAAGGGTGGGTTTACCTGTCACAATTGCAATAAAGTAGGCCACTTTAAACATGATTGTTGGGTAAAAGGTGGAGATATGGAAAGAAAGAAGCAGCAAGTCTTAGAGAGAAGACATGCTCAAAATCCGGATAGTAATACTAAACCTAGTGGTAAGGCAGACCTACAAAAATATATTGAAGTGCCTACTAATTTGATTAATTCTAAGACAGTTGCAGCAGTTCGAAAGGAACCTACTGCGCCTAGCGATAGTGAAGAAGAAGAGGATGAAGAAGAGCTTCTCGCTAGAGATGAGAAGAAAAAGAAATGATGGGACGAAGCCCCTACCTCCCAAATCCTTGGTCAATTACAAGAGGATCAGGAAGGGCGTCCAACAATAGCAATGTTTAGGGGCTGCCAAACTGTGATATTGGTTGATACTGGTGCTACTGTTAGTATAACAGATAGTGATATGCCTTTAACAACTCTTGGGAAATGATAAATTAATTTGCAAGGTTTCTCAGGGAGTGTGTTAACAGTATATTTGACAAAACCAGTTATGGTTCAACTAGGTGAACAACAATTGGAATGTATGTTTTGGAAATGTAATACACATGAAGGTACCATTATGGGAATGGACATTCTAGCGCAGCATGGTTTAATAGTAGATCTTAGTAACATGATTTTATGGAAAGGAAGCACTACTAAGCTAGGACCAAATGTGGATGACTCACATAGTGTGTACACAATAAAGTCATTAAAGATTTATCACGAGTGATTTATGGAATCAGGTGCCACAATGGATAAAATCTGTTGTACAAAGGCATGAATCAATTTGGGCTAAAATGCTACATAGTGTGGATGAGTGTCTAATATGGAGGTCCGAACTGAGAGACCAGACCCACCACCACAAAAGCAATATGTGTTTCCAAAGGAAGCACAGGAAGAGGTAGGCATTCTTTTGAAACAGTTACAGTCACAAGGGGTCATTAGACCTATATGTTCAACTGTTAATTCCCCTCTTTGGCTGGTTTGTAAAGTGAACGGTACTTGGAGATTGACAATAGACTATAGGGTCTTAAATAAGGTAACACCTTTAGTCACCCCAGTGGTATCTAGACTACTGGACTTAATATCTCAGTTGTCTCCCACTGCCACTATTTATTCTGTTCTAGATGTGTCAAATGGATTTTAGTCTATCCCTGTACATCCAGATAGTCAGTATAAGTTCACTTTTACCTTTCAGGATAGGCAATACACATTCCAGTGTTTGCCACAAGGCTTTCGCTCATCACCCACTTTATTTCACCAATGTTTAGCAGAAATATTATTAGGTTTTTCAGTAACAGAAGCAATAATACAATACGTTGATGACATTTTATTGCAGACTGATACATACCAAGAGCATGTTAGTTTATTGAATGAACTGCTAACAGTCTTAGGTAAAGGAGGGTTAAAATTCAACCCTAGCAAAGCACAAATTGAACAGTTACAAGTTACTTGTTTGGGAATATGTATCAACAAAGAAGGGCGAACTGTAGATCCTGATAAAAATTAGGTAATACAGCAGTTACCCAGACCCAAGACAAAAACTGCATTATGACAGTTCTTGGGCATGGTAGGATTTTGCAGAGATTTTATTGAAGCCTTCTCTAGCATGGCAAAACCTCTGTATAATCTACTGAATGAAGAAAAGGAAAATGATATCCTCACATGGGAACCAGAACATCAGATAGCTTTTCTGGCTCTAAAGCAAGCACTAATGACAGCTCCAGCTCTCATTAGTCCTTCTGAATCCTCTGATTTTGTAATACAGGTACACACAACAGATCAGGTAATCAATGCAGTACTGTTACAAAAGACAGCAGGGATGTTAGGTCCTGTGGGATATTTTTCTCATGTATTAACACCTGTGGAAGAGACATATGAGAAATGTGTAAAACATTTGTTAGCTGTATTTTGGGCTATACAAACCACAGAACATATTGTGGGGTTTAATAAAATTATTCTGCAAACATCTCACACTCCAGTGAAATTTCTACTTGAAAGGGATGTGAGAGGTGTGTCTTCACAGTGGTTGGTTAAATGGGCTTTAGCTCTACAAGGAAAAAATATTACTGTAGAAAAATGTACCTCACCTATGTTAGTTGAATTAATGGCATGGGAGGGAGGGAGAGGCACATGATTGTGGAACTGTAATGGGGACCGATTTTAAAACCATTTTTGCTACAGAACCCAGCCCAGAGGCTAGGGATGTGTATGTAGATGGATCTAGACAATGGGAGGATAGACATTTTCATACTGGATATGCCATTTGGACATCCAGTACTAATCAAGAAATTTTGTTTAGGTGCCCCTCCTCATTTTCAGCACAATGAGCTGAAGTAGAATCAGTAAGAGAAGCTATTATGGCTAACCCGGAGAATGATATTGATATCTACTCTGACTCAGCCTTCATAGTTAACTCATTACTTAATTTTCTCCCCATTTGGGCAAAAAGGGGTATGAAAATAGTGAGTGGTGAACCAATACAATATGCACCCATATTGCAGCATATAAGATATTGGTGCTCAGACTCCTCTAAGATTAGCCATTTGTAAATTACAATCTCATCAAAAAAATTCAAAGGGTATATATGAGCTAAATAATAGTTATGTGGATAATCTCGGCAAATTGACGGCCAAACAAACAAACTTATGGGTAGATCCTCTAGGAGGTGACTCTACACAGTTGTGGGAGATGGATGAATTTGACAGACACCATATTAAATGGATAGCTGCCATCTCACAAGTCCCAAGTTTGGGGCATATCCAAGATATAGATGCTTGGATAGTGGGTTGTTGGAGCCAAAGGAAAGACACTGGACAGTGTGCAACCAAGTATGTTACCATATGGAAAGATTTGGTAGCATGGGAACAACAACCTGGGTTTAGGAAGTGGATTACACTCACTTCATTTAGAAAAGATATTATCATGGATAATTATCAAATTGGGTGTCATTGTGGACTCCATAAAACTTGTAAAATGTTGGCTCAAAAATATTGGTGGCCAAAAATGGGGAAAGATGTCAAGCAATGCTTGGAGGCATGTCTCATCTGGGCACAGATGAATCCTCCAGTGCCTGGTAAGAGGGTTCCATTAGGGCATATACCCTTAGTGGACTGGCCTTGGTCCAGCTTACAAATTGATTATGTGGGGCCCTTGCCTACTGCCAAAGGGGGGGTTCCAATATTTATTAGTCATTGCTGACATATTTTCCAAATGGGTAGAAGCATTTTCCATATGAAATGATAGTGCTACAGCTACTATAAAAGCGATATGGGAATGGGTTTTCTCACAATGGGGTTTTCCAAGAATATTTGAAAGTGACAGAGGAACTCACTTTACAGCAAAAGTAATGACAGCTTTGTGTGATATTTTGGGTAACACTCAACATTTGCATTTACCCTACCATCCACAATCATCCAGAATGGTAGAAAGGTTAAATTGCACTATGAAAAATGCACTGAAAAAGGCAATGTTGGATACTGGTAAAGGGTGGGTGATGCACTTATCAGGAATCTTCATGGGTGTTAGAGGTACGGAAAACAAGAGTACTGGCTATAGCCCATATCAATTGATGACTGTATGGGATATGTGGCTGTATTATCCATCGGATCCAGACTTATCAACACCAGTGTTGGACCGCATCAAAACTGATGCGTTTTTGCAACAGCTACAAAAACTGTTAGCTGTTTATTTACCCCATGCTGCCAGAAATATAGCACAGACTCACTGGAAAAACAAACAGAGATATGACGAAAAAGTGATACCACCCATTAAAAGGGTTCATCACGTCATGGTGAAAAATTTTGGTTAAAAGGGAGCATGGGATGCTAATTGGATGGGACCCTATGACGTCATTGATGTTTTGGGACCATGAGTCATTCTGGTCCAACGAATTCAATGAGGGTCTACAGAGACCAAATGGATCCATGTGAACCAATGTAAATTGCATCAGCCTTTAAATGATAACAACTGATACTGCTCTGTTTCTTCCACTACGTGAAGTACAATGCTGTTTCCTGTACTTATACTGTGTAGTACGTTGCTGACCCTTGTAACTTCTAACAACATAAATGGATCTCTGGGGCATATTTGGAACAGTTTAAATTACCCAAATATCACAAATCATACTGCATGGGGTCTCCCAGTGCTATTGGGAGAACGACATTACACACTGGTTATCTTCTTGTCAAATGGTACTTTATTTGTAATGGACAATGTCAAAATGTGACATGGGGTTGCTCGCCAGAAGTCTGGCCTGGTACAGTGATGTGTGCAGTGAACATAACAGCCCAGAGAGGTATTTATATCCCTTCCACGTTGGAAGATACTACGAATTTAACAAAAGAAGAACAAGATTTATTTTGAATGAAATTAAAAGACATATTGCCATATCCATTAAATACAATTGCATTAAATTATTCTGGTGGTTCGAGATGTAATATGTGGCATTTCCTATATAATACAACTAGAATATATATTGTAGGATTAAAACAAATTTTTACAGTGTTACCTTTAAAAAATATATATCCATTGTTAACATATGAGCGTGTCTTTCAAGAGACATATTGGCCAGGAATGGCCTGTAATGTTAGCTTAATAGCATGGCATAATTTGGGGGCATGAGATATAGTCTATCAAGAACAAGGTACTGTATATCAGGGCAAAAGTTTTTGCCCCTTCACATGGTATCATCTTGACACAAAATGTATATCCTCTATATTATCCTTGTAAATTACAGTATTATACTGTGTTGCTGCATTTGCCTTTTCCACACTTACCGCTTCAATGTAGGGATTGAGCCTCAGTAATAGTATGGCAACAGTATTATAACAATACTTTAAATTGATACCATGATAGACACAAAATGTGGTCATTTCAAATTCCTGCAGAAACACCACCAGGTTTATTCTGTCGTAAAAGAGACGTATGGGGCCAGTTAGGCTCAGGATTGGGAACTGCTAATGGTATTGATTCTATGGTTTTAAAAGGTCATATTCGTTCTTTAGAAACAACTTTAAAAGATATGGCTACTGGACCATTATCGACTACTGTAAAATTAGCAGCTGATAATGAAGAAATTGATTGGTTTGCATTTAGAGAAACCTTACAGAATTTTAAAATGATTGCACAAATTTCAGTCCATTTTTATTATTCACTCTCTAATATGTCTAGAGAAAGTTATATAGAACTGGCTTGTTCTCAATTAGTTGCTGAAGCACATGATTATCTAGTTAATGAGTTCAATAGAATTGAAACCAATAGGTTAACCTTAGGAATAGGTGAGACCAATGTAACTGGATTATTGGATCATCCCACTGTATTCCTACCACCCTTAGCTATGATAAAAGTATGGAACTCACCAAATCAATAGGCACATGTGCTGCGACATGTGATTCCCATACTAGTGATAATGCATGTATGTTTTAAACCACCACAAGTGTTGTGGCAAATCAGTAATTTGGGAGTATTAATACATAACCAGATCATGAGACTCCAAATACCAGGTGACACTATTATTACGGTATGCAATGAATATGTTGTCTTACCTAAGCAACAGTGTGTACAAGAACATGAAACCTTGGTATGTGGGGAAGAGACATCAACTGCCCCATGGTTTCCTGAACAATGTAAATTTACTTTAGCATCTGCAAATTAATACTGCTAAGCTATGAGATGGAACCAATCATGGTGTGTAATTGCAGGTCAACCTTGGAATGTATGAGGGTGTAGTGACAAGACCTGGTGGGTTGCAAATTGGACCATTCGAGAACATCCTCCCTATAGCCAAACAAATGTTTCCCATATCGATGGTTCCAGTATGGCCTTAGATTTACTCAATGAATTGACAACTCCACCTCATTTTGATCTACCCAAAATTGATCAAATGACACTTGGTGCCTTGTTGTATCGACAACAAAGTAAAGGACTTATTTTGGCACAAAAGGCCTCTACTAAAGACGTAAAAAAAAACAGTCATCATATATCCCTATTATATCCTGGTGGGATTTGGGATTGGCTGCTTTGGGTACTAGTCCAACCCTCATAGTGGTGGGTTGCAGTATTGCAGTGATATGTGTTCTTATTATTGTACAAGTGTTATTGTATCGTAAAATGAAACACATGGTTCGACAAATACAAATGTTACAATGGCAACATCGTCTTATGTGATCTCCAGGTATAGAGAGTAACAAAGGGGGGTTATTGTAATGTAACATTTTGTAGTATAACATTTATTTCAGTATAACCTTTTAAAATAGTTAAACTGAGTGTTAAAGTATAGCCTTTTTATAAAATGTTTCAGTGTAATTTCTTATACTGTATAACCAAATGTGTTTACTCAAATAGTTAGCTATGACACTGTCTCACAAGACCTAGTTAAAAGTCTTGTGATGCCTGTCTTGTGATGATTACACAACACTTCACCTTATGATTTTATAATGGTCATCATTTAGATGTCCTATAGTGAACTTGAACAGGATAGTATGTCCTTATTAGGATGGCATTACCTGTTTATGGATGGTGTGCACACAAAGAACCTTCTACATTGTGCAAGGGATATGTGATAAACACCTTGTGATGTTATGAGAAAAATACAGTTATCTCTATGCTTTGACTGTTATTCACCACACCCTAAGATTAATAGATTATGTTGTTATATGATTGGCCTATACTAGGGAGTTGGTAGTTTTTAAGATAAGAATTCTTTATATAAACCTTGTATAAAACTTGAATAGCTGGCATCAAACAAAAGCCAGAATACCTGTATTGAGAAGTTGACCAAAATACTTGTATTGAAGACTCGCAAACAGAAAATAAACCAGAGGGAAACAATTCATTTGGTGTGGCTTGAATTACTTGAAGATAGAAAACACAACACAGCCATCTTTTATTATCCTTACAGTCAGTGTAGCCTTAGACCACAATTCTTAAGTGGATGTGATCTTTTTTGATTTTACTAAGGCATTTGATAGGGTGCCACACTGTGAATTAATCGAATCCCTGATGAATATAGGGATAAATGGAAATATAATACACAGGATTGACTCCTGGTTGACAGACAGGAAACAGCAGGTCAACTTCAGGAGCACCATTTCGGACTGGGTCCCTCAAGGCTCAGTTTTGGGCCTGTGTCTGTTCAACCTCTGTATATCCTCCATGAAATGTGGTGTGGGCATTTGGACTGCTAGGTTTGCAGATGATACCAGAATAGGTATGTCTGTACATAACACTGCAGATATAAACAACTTGCAGATGGCTTTGAGTCAACTAGAGCAGTAGGCAAGTTCATACAGATTGGAATTTAATGTAGACAAATGCTTGGTTATGCACTTTGTCAAAAACAATATCAAGGCATCTTATATTCTGAGGGAAAACGGTTGAAGGAAGTGACCCAAGAGTGGGATTTGGGTATCATTATAACCAATGATTTAAAACATACATGTCATTGTCAAACTAATAAACAGAGGGCCAACAGAATGTTAACTAACATCATAAGACACATTACAAGTAGGGATAGAGAAGAGATGGTTCCTCTGTACATGTCCCTGGTCAGACATCATCTCAAGTATTGTGCCCAGTTAGGGGCACCTGGTACAAAAATTATGATAAAAGGAGGAGGTACAGTGTAGAGCATCGAGAACAATTGGTGACCTCAAGGAGCTTACATACAACCAAAGGTTGCACAACTTGCAGATGTATTCTCTGGAATATCGCAGGCTGAGAGGAGATATGTGTATGGCTTTTGGGGTGCTAATCAACTATGACCTGTGGGAATGCCTGGGACTTCAGCTTAAACATCAGCCACACAACATGAGATCCCATGAACTAGAACTTAAGGGGGATTATTGTCACTCAAATAGAAGAGCATACTGGTATACCCAAAGAGTTGTGAAACTTTGGAACTCACTATTGATTCATTTGGTAAGCAGAAAATATATGAACAACTTTAAGACTAAAGTAAGTTGGATTAATTTTGTATAAGCAATGAGATAACTGGTTATAGTCACAGATTACATGAGAGCACTATGAACAAATTGTCTTATCTGCTCTGTATTCACCTATGAAACATATGAAATTACATATATTTCATATAATAGTTGATACATGTATAACTGGCTCAAAAGTGCTGTTCCAGTGGGTTATAGGTGATACAGTAAACATACTGGATTTACAATACAGGCTCATATTATTCTGGTGACTTAGATGCAAGAAGGACAACTTTGTAACCATACTGTGCATACAACTGAGTTCATTAAATGCCAGATGAACATAGTTAAGAAAAGGTACTAATTGATTATTACTGACCAAGATGCAAGATAATCATGCAATAAGCAAATGTACATTTTTTGCTACAACATTCCTGTATCAACATTGCCTATCACAAGATGCCCTGAGCTAATTACCCTTAGAGTAGGATTATATTTGCAATGGCATCCAGCACAAGCTGCCATGTTTTAGAGAAGACCCTTTCTTGCCCATTGAAGTTCAAGTGTATATGCTCTAACGTCATACACAACAACAGCCTGTTCATCCAATGGGCTATGCTGAGGGGGGAGCCTGCCCAGTGCTGAGGAATGTTTTTTTCTGGCATTTACTAGAGTAATGTCCCATAGTTTGAGCCTACTCTTACCCTGGGCATCACCTTGTTCTGGTCCAACATAAACTCCAGGATGGTGTTAGGTAAGGTTTCCTGGCGCACACTCACCATTGTCTGATGCACTTCAGTCCAAACGGGTGCCACTTTGTTACAGGTCAGTGTCATATGTAAGAAATGTCCCTCTTCAACATGACACTTTTGGTAGATTGAGTCATTCATGGATCCATACCTATCTAACCTAGCTGGTGAAAGATACATTCTATGTAAGAAATTTAGCTGTAGCCTACATAATTTGAGCTAAAACACTGATGTGCGTATTGTATATCTGCTTGCCAAATACTGTATGTGTGCCCGTATCAGTGTCCAAATCATTGCTCCATTGGGCCTGAGCCTCAAAAGTCATAATGGGCAAAATAAGAGGATCTGGACTTGCCATTTCCTAACCATGAGTCTTTTTGGATCTTTGAAATGGGGGGCTATGCCACACTGGACTTAATGACTCAGATGAGCTTGGACCATTTTTAAGGTTACGAAAAGGTTTAAGAATGGCTTCTTTATTAATTTAGCTGGGTTTTTTTTGGTTAATTATTTATCCTCCTGTGGCTGCCTCACTGCACACAGCTATTCTCTTGCATCCCTGTCAGCTGGGATCTGTCCGCTGTCTGTCTTGCACAGACCGCTGGCACCCCTATAGCCCCTGTGGCTTACCCCCTGCAGCGGGGTGGCAGGGAGCCCCCTAACTCCCGACCCAGAACTGATCCAGCTCGGGTGCCAGCGTCCTGACAAACACTCATGGATGGCTATTAAGCCACAGGAGGCATCACTTTTTCCCTTTTACAGGATTCCCCAGAGTTAGTGGGCATGCAATGATGCCAGCAGTCATGAGTGTGCATGCGTCTGCATGCACTCTAATCCAGGCGTTTGCCCCCAACTCCTACGCTGAGTGCAGCATGCATCTCTGCCCCCCGGCCTCTGCCAGGGAGCAGTCAGGCACCAACCATCATGGACCCCCCTTCCCAGAAAGGGAGAGCAGTCCTTCAGATGCTCAATCCCTCTCCTCCTCTGCCAGCCCCCAGTGACCCGTGATCACTCCCGAACCCGGGTCATCAGAGTGGTGCGAGGTCCTGTGACCAGCGCCTCTGCCCTCAGTGCCACTGGGCCTTTTTTTCATTTTTTAATATCTATTAGGACTGCAACTTGTTTTACTAATAGCACAAGCACCAAACAATATGGTTTAGTCCCTCTGCCACTGTGGGTTGATGAGGTTTTATATTTAGAACACTGCTCTATTCCTTGGCTTTTGTCCACATGTTTTAAGGTGTTAGAAATTGCTAGTTTCTGTAATGCTATTATAAAATGTTTTTGAAACACAGACCTTAAGTCTTAGAGATATGCATATTGACATTTCCTCTAGTCACAGTGGCTATATAAGACTGACCTACATTCCTTGCTGCTCAGAGGCGAACTGATTTATTGATGATCATTGGAAAATCTGACATTTTTTATAATATTGCTTCTTCCTTGAGCTAATTTCTGAGGGCTTTAAATGTGTAAACTGTTGCTGTTTTCAACATCACTATCAAAAAGTTTTTTTGGTTTTTTATCTCTTTTATTTTGCATTTATTTATTTAACATTTTGGTAACCAGGAGAGGCACATTTAAACAAAGTCTGTTTCCAGGTGGAATCAGAGGGGAGAGGAAAATGCGATGATAGAAGGAGGCAAGTTAAGAATATGTGTAGAGAGAAAGCCTTACCTCGACTGCCATGAGGAGGAAGGGCAGGAGAAAGGGGGGAATTGGGAAAGGATACATTTTAGAGAGTGCAGAGGAGATAAACAAAGGGAGCTTGGAAGAGAGTTCCAGAGGGAGGGAGATGGTAAGAGAAGGCTGCCTACCCTGTGGTTGAATGAGGATGAAGATGAGAGAAAGTACGGGGACCTTAGGAGCATAGCTGATAGGAGATGGGGATGATGGGGAGAGGAGAGAGAAGAGGGATGATGGGAGAGACTCAAACCAGAATTTGTAAATAAGGGTGGTGGTATGATGTTGCTGGCATAAATGAAGAGGGAAAAGGAGAGGGAAGAGTAGAGGGAACAGTGGTGCATGAAGGGAGGAACATTGGAGGCAAAGAAGCAAAATACATTAAAAATAGAGTCTAGTCTGGAGAGGAGTGAGGTGGGGGTGAACCTGGAGACCACATCAGCATAATTAAAAATAAGTGGAATCATTTTGGTAAGAAGTTCTCTGCGGACAACAGGAGAGAGGGAGCCTTTATTCCTAGACATGTCTTTAAGCTTGGGGTGAAGTTTGATGTGGATACAGTTGATGTGCAAAGAGAAGTTGGGACAGTACTAGTAGGTGGGGACTATATCAAGAGTGATGCCATCTAAGGTAGAAAAGGAGGGAAGGGGGAAATTTGGCTAATTTATGGGCAGTACCAAAAGTCATAGATATGGTTTTCTTTGTGTTTACCTTGAACTGATTCCAGCGTAACATCCTCAAGAAGTCAATCTGCAGCTGACTCTACCTCAGGAGTTGAGGGGCTAGAGGTGTAGAGAACCATGTCATCAGCATATATATAAATAAGGGAGGAGACACAGACAGATGAAAGATCATTAAGAAAAACTGAAAAAAGGACAGGGCCCAGGATGGAGCTTTGAGAGATGCCTGATTGAATTGGAAGGGGGATAGGGGAACAGGGCATTATCTGCTTGAACACACTGTGTACAACACATAGGATAGGACTATAACCTGCCCATGGCTTGGGTGGCGAGACCAGCCGAGATGAGTTTTGATAACAAAATAGGATGGGACACAGAGTCAAAAAGCTTTGGCTAGGCCAATAAATATAGCAGTGGAGATGTGACCACAGTCCATATGAGTGAGAAGTGTGTCAGTGACATGGAGAAGGGAATTGATGGTAGAGTGGCTTTTCCTGAAACCTTATTGTGACTGAGAGAGGAAGCCTGAGGAGTTAAGGTAGTTGGTAAGTCTTGAGAAGACAAGGGACTCCAGCAGTTTAGCTGGGGGGGGGAGCAGGAGGAATATAGGTCTGTAATTGCCAGAAGTAGAGGGATCACCCTCTTTGTGAAGGGGTAGCACCCTGGCAACTCTCCACACTTGAGGTACAGTACTAAAATAGAAGGAATGGTTCAGCAAGTCGGAGAAAGGAAGAGCTATAGCAGGGGCAGAGATCTGGAGAATGCAGTGGTCAAGGCTATCTGTGCTAGATTTGTGAGGATTGAGAGAGAGGAGGGCATTGAAAGTTTCATGCAGAGTAATAGGAGAGAAACAAAATCCTTCAGATGGGGAGGGGGTGGGGAGGCCGGAGGGACAATTAGCGGGCTAGAGGGAAGGGCACAGGTAGTTAAAAGGAATTGAGAATCAAGGCAATGAAGGAGGGGTCCAAGAGAAAGGGCAAGCCCTCATCCATTAGTGAAAGAGGAGAGAGCTTGTGAGGAGAATTAAAGAAGGAGTGAAGAGTTTACATGAATTTGGAGGGGAAATTTAGGTTTTGTTTCAGGGTAGATTTTAAGTACTCTACTTTAGCAGCTCTTATTGCCTTAGTACAGCCATTTCTGAGGAACTTATACAGGTAGTGATTGGAGGGGGAGGGGGAGGATTTGTATTTTGCCCAGGCAAGATCGTGGTATTTACAAAGCTGAATGTTGCCATCAGAGATCCAAGGGCGGTGGAAGCATCTGACTCTGCATCTTTTGGGAGGGGAATGAGTATTCCATGCCTTGTTTAGAAAGTGGCAGAAGAGGGAAAGAGCGGAATCAATGTCAGGAGCAGAACATATGAGGGATCAGTCAGAGGCTGGAAGGTCATGGAGGAGTGCTTCAGTATTTTGGGACCTGAAAGACCAAAGCCAATGGTAGTTCGGAGAGGCTTGGGGCATGGGCAGCTTGTGGACTCAGTAACTCATGTAGTAATCACTAAAGGAATCTGGGAGAGTGCCAGCAGCAGCTATGCGGTAGGGGTAGGAGGAGAGTACCCAGTACAGGAGACAGTGGGTTTGGGAGAGTGGGTGTGGCCTGGTGGGCTCAGTGATTAGTTGGTGTAGGTTAAGATATTCAATCTTTTCAATGGAGGGCTTAAGGGTGGAGGAGGACTGGTTTAGATTGAAGTCTCTGAGAACAATAAGCTCACTGGAGGAAGTAAGGGAGACAAGGGAAGAGATGATTTCTACAAGTGAGGATGGACAGAGTTTTGGAGAGGCACGTAGGACAACTACAAAGATGAGGAGGGAAGAGGGTAACTTTGTTTTAAATAAAAGAAGCTCATGAAATGGAATCACATAGAGACCGAGCAGGATAGATTTTGATGAACATACTGTAGATGGCTACGGCCCCACCTCTTTTGCCATGGTCTTTGCAAAAGAGGTGGAAATCACAGAGAGATAATTGGGAATCAGGAACTTTGGAAGAGAGCCAGATTTGGGATATATAGAGAAGGTCAGGGGAGTACAGGGTGATCCAGACTTTAAGGGCATCTAGCTTAGGAATTAGAATCCTAGCATAAAGGTGGTAGATTCTAAGACCTTTAGGTAAGGGGAGGGGGAGGATGGGCAAGAGTTTGGTTGAATGTTACCTGTTAGAAAGAAGATGAGGAAGAGGATAAGGAGATAATGGATCAACCAAATCATTCTATGATAGTGCGTAGGCTTAGAATTGTATAGTGGAGTAGGGGAGAGCTGGAGCTTATGGAGGAGCTCTTGGTTGAGGAAAAGGGAGGGAAGAAAACTACAGTCAAAAATGAGAGAAGATGGGTGAGGGAGGAAAGGAGGTGACAGGGGAAAGAAGATAGGTATGAGATGAGAAGGGGGAGATGTAGACAATGACTACAGGAGTAAGCAGTCTGAGGTGATGTGTATTGTAGGTACGAGGAAGAACAGTGTGGAGGATGGGGTAGGTAGAGCAGGAAGGAAGGAAGGAAGAAGACTAACAGGAGGAGGGGAAGATTGAGATCCATGAGTTGAGGGGGAGAAGGAAAATGGAAGTTGAGAATGAGGTGAAGGGAGAAGGAAAGAACTGTAGGTGGGAAGTTTAGCTAGTGCAGGGAGGGAGACGGGGGAGAGAGGAGATAAACAGTTGGTCTGGGTGTGAGAAAGGGGGAGGAGAGGGCAAGCAGGAGATAATGGTAAACTCAACAAAGGAAAAAGTAAGGGGACCCTAGATAGGGTGTCCTGGTGGATTACGAGGAAAGTAGGGAAAAATCAGACAATACGGATTAACAGAATTTTAGCATCAGCCAAAAGCTGAATCATAAAACAATCACAATAGTCACAAATTAAGCAGTAATAGCACATGTCTAAAATTAAGCAACAATGGTAACGTAGGAACTAACTAACCATGGCAGCATCAGAAAGAAAGCAACTATCATATAAGCAGCAAGTTGTAAGGTAAGTAAATGTGGCAGCAGCAATAATATGGCAACTTATACATTAAGCATAAAAGACATAGTAGGAACTAACACTGGCAGCAGCAGACAATACAATATTGTGCACTAAGCAGCAAGGATACTGTAATAACTATGTCTGCCTCTAGCTGTACAAAATGATCTAGTGTTAAGTACAGGCAGTAATAGGGTAAGCTGAATTAAGCAGTGAATTTCCTAAAACAGAGACTGACTGTCAGTGACTTGTTAGAGGCAAAACGAATTATTTTAGCAAAGCACTACATATAGGGTAGGCCATCTGATACACATAGAGCACAAGTGTAAGAGAAAGTAACAGAAGCGTGAACTGGCCATGCACATATCCAGTTACAGTAGAAGCCTCTTAAAGGGGACACCTTTGTGGATGGCCTATCATCCCCTTTAAGCAGCTGTCCCATTTTTCAGAAGCAGCCTTTTTTTCATCACAATCAGAAAAGTCTTTGCTCATGAGAGACACACACACACACACGTTACAGTAATGAACAAAACAGAGAAAACAAACAAAACATCAAGAAGTGCTAGATATCAGTACTTTTTATGATTTTCAGCTCCTTTTTGTAAAAGTGTGTTTGGTTTGGTTCTTGATTTAATCTTTATTTAATTGGTGAAAGCAACACACAGAACTTTAATAAAAATCACTTTGCTTCATTTAGCAACTTTTGAGAGAAAGGAGTTGGGCAACTATAAAGCCTCAATAACTTTTATTTTCTTACTCAGTGGGAGGTCAATTCTTTTGTTGTTGCTTGTAGATGACATCCTGCAAACAAAACATACTCCAGAGAGATGCTAAACACACTCCAGAGAGACGCTAAGCAGGTGGGAATGTGAAACAGCTTAAATGTAGTGCACTTAATGAGCACTAAATGAGGTGCAATTAAATTTTCAGCATCTTTTCCTACACCTGTGATTAGATAATCATCCCAATTAAGCAACAGGACTGTCCCCATTAAACAGAAGCAGGTCCCATTGAATAACATTAGCCAAAAATTGGTGCCCAGGGAATCGTCCCAATTAAGCAGACGTCCCCGTTAACCACATCCACTTTAAGTGGCTTCTACTGTACAAGCAGATAGTTTAAACATAGAAAGTTAATGTATAAGGCTAAACAGTAATAGGACACTTACTGACACATGCAGGATGGGACTTGACTAGAATCTCCTGGCATCTTGGTGTCTCCCCTCTGGTGACTTCCTACAAGGACTCCCTCTCCTGCTGTGCCACTCATGCTGGGACCACTCATGCAGGACTGCTAGGGTAGGTGGGATGTAAATACCCATGAAGAGAACTTTCACCAGCCCCCAGGCAGCCACACAGTCCTATGATTGTCCGCCAATTAATGAAACAAGTTAGCAGCTCCAGCTGCTATGCAGCTCATCAGGCATTGCAGTGGAGCCCCTGGAAAGGTGGACTCATGACTCCTGTGATGGCCCAGCTGGTTGCTGGCCTTGTGGCTTCCTAGGCTCCAACTGAGCCAAACTGCAAACAAAGGTCTTTCTCTTTCGGAAGAAGGATCAGACTTTTTCCCACCTCTAGACAGTCGCACAGTCCTGTGATTGGATGCTGACTGATGAAAGATACAGATGACAGAACAATAAAAGAAATACAAAATTACACATGCCCCCACAATGCAAAGCATCATGGGCTGCATATGCAGATCACCACAGAATATTATGCTGGTTCAACTTTAGGCAGAAATGCATGGTGCCGAAAGGCATCTCACACAGTTTGCAAAGGGGGCCAACAGAAGACATAGACATGTGTTTCATCCTACTAGGACTCATCAGTATGCCTCGTCTGTTTGACACCCCAGTGGAATGAACCAGCTACCCTAAGGTGGTCTATCTGGGTTATGTTGTGGTAAACCCAATTAAAACAAAAAACAATCTAAAAGACAAAGAACCTCTGTGCGCAAGCACTGAGGCAACGGTTATCCCAAAGGGCATTTGGCCGGGAAGCCAGGTTTCAAAGAAAGACAACATCACACATGCCCCCACAATGCAAAGCATCATGGGCTGCATATGCAGATCACCACAGAATATTATGCTGGTTCAATTTTAAGCAGAAATGCATGGTGCCAAAAGGCTTCTCACACAGTTTGCTGTGGTGTCAAACAGACAAAGAATACTGATGAGTCCTGGAAGGATGAAACATGTGTCTATGCCTTCTGTTGGCACCCTTTTCAAACTGTATGAGAGGCCTTTCAGCACCAAATTCCCTTACTCTTGGGAGGGGGCGCTGTTGGCCCATTCCAAGATGGAGGACTCTGGAATGGCAGTGGAGTAGGAGGTGCTGCCAGCTGTGGAGCTGCTCTTCCTCCCAGCCGAGGTCTGCCAGGAGAATGTTCATGTGGATTCTGTTTCTATGCAAGGACATTTCAAAGATACTCACAATGAGCTGTCCAGTTCTGCTGCAGTTCATTTGGGACAATGTGCAGAGGCAATGGTTCTGGAGACTGGAGACTCAGAGATGGATACTGGATCCAGAGACTTTCACCTCACTAATGACGAGATGACAGTAGACACTTTGAAGAAGTCGGAGGGAAAGCCCGATGTCAAACGGGGCTTGCGGTTGAGATGACAGCTGGAGTGGGAGCATAAAGAAGTGCATCAGAAAAAATGGAAAGGCAAAATGAATAAAAAGGAGCAGCCCGCCCCTCTGGGTAATAAACTGGCCCACAATAAACTGCCTGGCAATAGTGAGAGATGACAAACTGCAAGGGAGTGGTTGAAAGAGGCTTTCTCTGTGAGCTCTCCAGAAGCGTCCAATGTTGACTGGACACCAGAGCGGGCCATACAACAGGCCGGGTAGCAGCATGATGCTACTGGTAAGTGGGTCCCTAACCCTGTTTTTGATTCATTTTGGGGAAAATACTAGATTGCCCCAGAACAGGACGTGATACAAGAGGCAGCACAAAGTATGATTAATGTTACTGTATCACAGGGGGACTCTAGCAAACCGGGTTACTCTAATTTGGAGAGCAATATAATTTGCTTTTCCGATTTAATATACTTTATTGACATTTTTAGAACATAATACAGCACAGCACATCAGTACATGACTCAAGTCAACAGCTTCAACAACTTCTCCCCTGTATACAGAAAACAAACTAGATTAAGCAACCCAGGAGAGCAAAGACTGTACATCGGTAAGGCCAGTTGATTGTCGAGTCCAGGACCACTACAGTTCTGGCCTCATTGGATCATCACATCTATATCTTAAAGTTAAACCTCTCCCTCTCCCCTCAAACCATTTCCTCCCCCCAATGGAGCCTCTGCCATATATAACTCATATTAGAAGCATACCCGAATTAGCATTGGGTATTTGCCAGGCCAACGAAGATTAAAGCAACCATTCATGTCATACTACAGATGGGAGATGCTTTGAACAAGCAGGGTCCCCAATCCCCTTAAGTATTAAAAGTTGTAGGAGTACCCCGCATGATGGTTAAAAGGGCTATAAAAGGACTCCATCTCTTGTTGAAGGCCTCTAGACGATTCTGCCAAGAAGCAATATGCTTCTCTAGTTCCAGAGCCAGAAGAATTTCTGAGTGCCATTCCCTTAAGGTCTAGTTTGGTCCAGCCAGTGTCGAGCTATGACCAGTTTAGCCACCACAAAAATTAAAGACATAAAGGCCTTATGGCAATCAAACATGTCACTTGGGAAGTAACCTGCCAAACAGACTTGCTGAGTAAAGTAAGAGTCCAGGCCTAGCATGTGATCCACATTACTCCTCATTGCTTGCCAGAGGGGGGCCTCCAGAGCACAGTCCCATAGAATGTGTTTTAAAGTACCTTCTGAGTGCCCACATCTATTAGACAGGGGGGACACCGTTCTGCCCATCCTGTGTAGCCTAGAGGGGGGAAGTGCAAGTTGTGTAGAATGCAAAATTGTAAAAATCGCTGCTGATCTTGTTTAACATAGTTATACATATTTTTCCAGACTTGTCACTATTCCTTGTCATCCATGTTAAGGTCTAACTCCTACCTCCAGTAAAAACAAACTCTCTTTGGCCTATTGGGATCATGATGTTGTAAGATATTATAAAACCTGGAGATCGAGTGAGGTTGAATAGCCACATCTACAAGTTCCTGCAGGAGGGGTTTGGGAGAGTCTTGCCAAGGAGAGGGGCCTAGAAATGAAAAAACCCGACCCTACAGTTGCAAATGTTTAAAGAAATGATAGGCGGGAATAGAGGACCTTTCCTGAAGTAAGTTTGCTTAGCAGATGCTACCCTCCGAGATCAGAGATGGTATAGGTGCTCTACCAAGAACTGGGCAGAAATTCAAGGGAATGGGTCAGTTAGCAATTCTGAAGTGTGGGCTACCAAAGAGAGGCTGAGACAGATCCTTGCACAATGATAAATTCAAACAGGAGCAAATCTGGGGTAGAGCTTTGAGAGACCACCAGCCTGGGGAACTCTGTAAAGAGGTAGAGAGTTCAGAGATTTTGACGTATATTAGATAACTAAGATTGAGGCCCCGAGAGTGGCACAAATGCCTTTCCATGGGGATCTATTGAGGGGTGTAATCTTCCGGTGAGCCTTCAAGATTGGCATGCCACCTAAAGATTTTACAGCAGTGCATCACACTGTAGTAGAGAAAGAAAGTTAGGAAGCTGCAATCCCCCCAGATCTCATTGATAGGTCAACTTAGAATACGCCCTCCGGACTGCCTTCCATTCCAGAAAAACTCTAAAAGAGTGGCTTGTAATTGAAGGAATCAGTGCTTTGGGAGAAATGGACTCACCATGTTCAACGGGTAAAGTATTCTAGGTAAAATATTCATTTTTATCACATTCACCTGCCCCCATAAGGAGAGTAGTAAAGATTTCCATTTTTATAAGTCCGCCTGAATAATGTGACAAATGGGGGAGAGATTAAGTTTAACCAGGTTGGACGGAGTGAGACACCTTAATTCACAGAAAAGTGAGAACTTTGGGTTCCCAAGCATGGCCCAGACTCTTGATCCCTTGTTTTCTTACATGGATGTTAAGGGACATGACTTTGAATTTATCTATATTGAGCTTGTAACCCGCCACCTGGGAGAATTTATTGATGATGCCCAAAGCAGCTGGTATAGAGGTATGAGGGTTCTCCAGGTGAAGCAAGAGATCATCTGCATAGGCCAATAGCTTGTACCTGTCATTGCCTACCCATGACCTCAGGGCTATTCTGGAGGGAATGGATGAGAGGCTCCAGATACAGACTGAAGAGGAAGGGTGAGAGAGGGTATCCTTTTGCCTGGTGCTGTGAGCCAGAGGGAAGGGGGTAGAAAACATTCTGTTACAGCAAACTCTAGCAGTAGGACAATGGTAAATGACCTTGAGCCAATCACAAAACCGAGCAGGAAAGCCGAACCTCTGCAAAGTGGTAAACATGAAGGGCCAAGAGACACGGTCAGAGGCCTTCTCTGCATAAAGTGAGACCAGAACTGAGGCAATTTTTCTCTCTCCTGCGACCGATATTAGATGTAAGACCTTGCGCAAGTGATCTGAAGACAACAGCCCTGCCACAAATCCCACTTGGGTTGAACTAAGGAGACCTTGCCAGTCTTTAAGCAGGCAGATAGCCAAAACTTTGGCAAGGATTTTCAGATCAGTATTTAAAAGAGAGAGGTGGGGTGATAGTTTCCAGGAACCAAGTGTGATTTGCCAGCTTTAGGTAAAACAGTTATCCATACCTGGGTGAATGAGCAGTCTGATAAACCAGATTGGCATAGGTAACTGAACAGCCTTGTCAGGAATGGCACCAAGTCTTCTTTGAAGGTAGCATAAAAGGCATTATAAACCCATCTGGGCCTGGGGAATTTTACCTAGGAAACTGTCCAATCACCCGCCTCACTTCAAATAGGGAAATAAGGGCTTGCAAGATCTCTTATTAGGGCTTTGAAAGAGAGGGCAGTGCCACTGAATCCAGAAATCTATTTATTAGGTCCTTGTCGGGGTTTTCCCCTTCCAGGGTGTGCAGGGATTTATAAAATTGGTGAAATGCCTCAGCTATTTCACGAGGGCGAAACAAGACTTCTCCACCTGGTACAGGTTGAAGATTCTGGATCATGCTTTGGTTTTTGAATGCTCCATTGAAGATTGACACATGGTCAGAAATCACCATAGGCAGGATTTTGCAGGCCAGAAGTCCTGAAAGACTTGATGTAAAAATCAAGAAATAAGCAATATGTGAGTATGACTTATGAAGGGAAGAAAAGAAGGTGTATTGTCTATCATTGGGGTTTGATATTCTCCATGGGTCTCCCAAGCCCAGCAAGTCCATAATCTCTCTCAGTCCCCATTGAGCCGGAGAAAGACCTTTGCAGCATAGACCAGATCTATCCATATCTGGATGACATACTAGGTTCCAGTCTTCACCAAGGATGAGAGGAATATGAGAGAAAGCCAGTAGTTGGGTCAAAAGAGTAGAGAAAAACTCTGGCGAGTCTGTATTTGGATTATAAATCCCTCCCAATGGTAGTTCTGTGAGGCCCAACCGCCCATGAAGCAGGAGGCAGCAGCCCTCAGGATCTTTGTATTCACTAAGGGCCTGAAAGGGGGTCCTTCTTTGGATTAGGATACCTACCCCGTCCCTTTTATTACTGGTTCCTACTACAAAAGGCTGACGGACCAATTCCGTGAGAAAACATTGTAGATCTTCTTGTTTGAGGTGAGTTTCTTGTGGAAACACCACATCTGGTTTGCATTTCTTAAGGTGATGCAAAATCATATATCTTTTCTGCTTATCATTCGTCCCAAGAGATAAATTTATATATGGACCCCATGTTTACCCTTTAGAGTTTATGTTGCCCGAATCTCCGACCACCTGTTTACAAAAGTGTAGAGTGCTTCATCCCCCCTAACCACCCAAAGCCCTCCACCCCTCATAGTCAGAACCCTCCCTTAAAAAAAGCAGTGCCCTTACCCATCCACCCCTCCCACCTCCCTCCCTGGTTTGGAACAAATGGACAACAACATAGATACATTTTCTATGCCCGTATCCAAGACATTCTTTTTCCCCAGAACTACAGGCTGATGCTCCTGCATCTTTCTGCCCATGATGAATACCACCTCAAAGTGGGCCCCGTCCCTCCATCCCCAGCTCAAGCCAACCCCATGAGTAACATAGTAGTTTTAATATTAACATCTTAGAAACACTATAGAATAGTAAAGTGCATATAAACAGATCCACCCCCCAAAGGTAAGCAGGATCAGGAAAGAAAGAGCTTATTCTAATTAAACAATGTGACATGCTGGGCCCAGGTCGACTGTAATAGCATGTGCGCTCAGTGCATGGAAGCCAAGGGAGTGGATAGTCTGCCCCAGTGTCATCCTGCTACTCGACGCATCAGGAAAAGAGCAGAAACTGCAATTCTCATCCCACTGAGGCCAGAGCAAACAGCAGGCACAGCTGGCTACCTCTTCTCCACTATCCCCTGGGGACTCACGGGCAACTACTTGCAGAATTAGAACTTGGCTGCAGGAAGCAGACCAGAACACTGGGCGGGTTAGAAAGGGTTATGCCTCAGGTCCCATCACAGGAAGAAGATATACTTTAGGACTCAGGGCTGCCATTACTAGAAAAGTTTATTTCTTGACTGCAAAATGGCAAAGTGCCCCCTAGCCCTGTGTAATATCTATCTGATACATACTGTAAGTTAGTTTATACATCATTTTTTGTTTTCCTTTGGGTGGGAGGCAGGAGAGATCAGCCTCCCACCCCAGCACACCTTATATTGCCAGTTCTGACACCAGAACCTCCTTTAAAGGGTTGCAGTGTGATCCCCTTCCACTGCCACAGTCTACTTAGCAACCTACTAAGAATCAGGCTGTCTGCACCCAGTGTCACTCCCAGAGGAATCTATGGAAAATGCTCTAGGTCCTTGGAAAGTTATGCTCCCATGCAGCTGACAGAAATGCCCAGAGTTGCACCAGAAGAGTAGCTGGGGGAAGTCTTACCACATATCCCTGCAGATGCCCCTTCCCTAAACGCAGACAAGAATGCAGACCTACATTAACCTGTTCACCTCAGAGACGGTAATGCCTGAAGGCAAAGCCTCCTGACTCCCCTGCCAAACTCCCCGCACCAAGCTGCTCATTCCCTTGCATTGCTCCAGCAACCTGACCCTCATACTTCACAGGTCAATAGACCGATAGCCCAGTTTCACTGTGCATAGTCCTCAGAGTCCAGCATGTACTCAATCTAAATGTCTTGATAAAGCCAGTCCCCAAGTCTCAGCTTAAAATAAAACTATCAAAATTTTGTCCTTAGAAAAGTTATAAACTTGTACAAGACCATAAACTTCTAGTAGTCCCCATGCAAACTGAAACTTCTGCACATACAGTATCAAGAGACAGTCATTTTGGTGCTTGAAAGAGATCCGGGAACATATTAGGCAATTCCAGCTTTGCCTGGGCTTCCAAATCAATGGTTTTCAGCATCCCACGGTGGTTAACTTGCAATTGAGCTGGGTACAGCATTTTAAAGCAAATCCCCACAGCCATCAGTTTTAGAATTGCTGGGTTGAATTCTGCTCTTTTCAGCCTCACTGTGTGGAGTAGATCCTGGGTCATCCTAAGCTTATTGCCCTCCCAAAGTAATTCTTTTGTATCTTTTAGTTGGGCCAAAATATGAACCTTGTCCCAAATTTGAAAATCAGAGGCCGAGGTGGTGAATTCGATGGAGGGGTGGGTTTCCGTGCCCTGTGGGCCCACTCGATGATATAGTCTGGGCCATTAGGCGATGGGCCGGCCACTTTTTCACAAAATATTTGCATAAACATAATCGGGTGTTGACCTTCTGATCCTTCAGGCAGGCATATTAAAAGATTATTTTGTATGCTGAGGCCCTCTAAGTCCTCTATCTTATCTTCTAGCTTAAAGATTCTCCTACGAGCGGCCACCGTTTCATCTTCCTGACAGACCCTCCAGTCCTCCAATGAGCTAGTTCTCACCTCTACATCTCCGACTCTGTGAGATAATGTTTCTGAAGTTTTTTGGAAGGTGTCCAGCTGGCCAGTGATGCTGAGAAGGGCTTCTTTAATAGGGGAGAGCTCTTGAAGAAAATTTTCTTCAGATAGAGATGTAGGTGCTGTACTGGGCTTGGTGATGGCTGCGGGCAGAGTTTTTAATTTCTTAGCTGCCTTGGCCTTTTCCGGCATAGGCGGAGGGATATGAGTCAGGATTACAGGCTGCATTTCAGACTCCATCTGCTAGTTTGCTACCTCGCAGAAATTGCAATCTGGATGGACCAGGTAGGAGGCAGAGAACTTTGCCAATGCTGCTCAGTTACTATACAGTTCTATTTGGTAAAATAAGCTGTTAACTCGAGCCGAGGAGTAGAGCCAAGAAGATCACATCCTACCCACTCAGACTTATCATGTGATTCCAGAGCAATATAAATTTGAGGTAGCAAGGTCCTGATATTCAAGACACAGCTGAGAATATAATAGAGGTAAATGGGTATCCTGTGATATGGGGCACTAGCAAGTGGGCACCTGCTGAAACGGCGACCCACTTTCAGCTAGTGCCCCAATGGCAGAGGTGTGGGGTCAGCGACTGGATAGGGTGTTTCATGAAAAGGGGGGCTGGGAATGAGGCCAACAAATGTGGGGTGGGAGGTATGAGAGGATGGTGCGGGGTTCTGCAAGCTACGCCATGCCGCAGGCTGGGGTGCTGATTGGGGTGGCAGGATACAGGCTTCTGGGACCGGTGCCAGTAGTTTTTGTTGCACCTGGCCTGAGACAGTGTTTGTTTGTTTTTCCTGGAGATGCAACCCCCCAACATGCAACCCCCTGGAGTTGAGAATCCTAATTTAGGGGTGTGTGGGGTGCGAAGCCCTCCACGGGGGGTTGTGAATCCCTCCATGGGGGGTGTGGGGGCATAGGCCCCTCTCATAAAACAAACAAAAACGTTTTTTTTGCTCTGCATTTACTGTCGCTGGAATCCCACATCGCCGAAATTCAGTTTCGGCGATGTGGGGTTGCCATTAGTGCGTTCAGCATGTTGAATTCACCCTTATGACACAGAACCAGGTAAAAGACAATAAAGAGGAAAACAATGGTGAAACCGACAAAATGGAGGAGACTGCAGATAAAGACAAAAGTAATGGGACACTGAACATAGAAACATAGAAACATAGAAGTTGAGGGCAGATAAGGACCGCAAGGCCCATCCAGTCTGCCCATTTCTTTTTCTACCTTATAAATGTGCCATCGGCCTTTGCTCTGTCAGTGACCTATCTATTCATAGTCATTTGTATTGCTCCTTTATGCCTATCCCATGCCTGTTTGAAGCCCTGCACTGTATTCATAGCCACCACTTCTTGTGGTAAGCCATTCCATGCATCCACCACCCTTTCTGTGAAAAAGAATTTCCTCACATTCCCCCCTTAATCGGCCTCCCTCTAATCTCATGCTGTGTCCTCTTGTCCTGCTATTTTTCTTATATTTAAACATGTTAGACTCTTTCACCTTGTTTATGCCCTTAAGGTGTTTGAATGCCTCAATCATATCACCTCTCTCCCTCCTTTGCTCAAGGGTATACATATTGAGCTCCGTTAATCTGTCCTCATAAGTCTTCTGATGCAGTCCCTGCACCATTTTGGTTGCCCTTCTCTGGACTGCCTCAATTTGGTTAATGTCCTTGTGAAGGTGTGGCCTCCAATACTGCACGAGTACTCCAGATGGGGCCTAACCAGTGTCTTGTACAGAGGGATTATTACTCCTCTTACGACTTGTGATACTCCCTACTAATGCACCTAACACCTAGCCTCACTCTACTGCTTTAGAGGTCTGCTTGGATGATTTTAGGTCATCAGTGATGATGATGCCCAAGTCTCTTTCTTCCTTTGTGACTGCTAGCAACTCCCCTCCCAGCCTATAGGTGGCTTCAGGGTTTCTCTTCCCTATCTGCATGATTTTGCACTTCTTTGCATTAAATCCCAGCTGCCACTCTTCTGACCATTCTGCTACATGGAACCTGTAGGAAGGAATTTTCAGGACAGGGAGATAAGGGAAGAGCCACAAGAACAAGACAGTTTATTCAAACAGCCTATGGAACAAGACCTAGGGGAGAGGGCTGCTGGAGCAACTGAACAAAGCAGTAAAGCTTTTTCTATGAATTCTGAGAATACTTATGGGGAAGCGGGAACCTTGGCAGGTACAGGGCAAAGAGAGGAACACAGAGAAGACACAGGATCTGCACAGCAAAATAACGTCTGTGAGTGCTAAACTGCTCAGAACAGGTCTCCAGAGCCTGCACCAATCCTGCCTTCCAGCAGCTTCTCATGGACTCACTCACACGGCTCACCTCTCCCCATTCTCTACCCCCTGCTCCCCAGACTCTGGCACCTCATGCTGAATAGCTGTTATTCCACCAGTGGTTGCTCTCTCTTGTTTGCCTCATGCCTCATTGTCCCTCTCTCACTTTCTTCCCCCTACCATCACAACACTCTCACCCCCCTTTCTCCATCAGTCTCCACTCTCGTGATATCATTCCTCCCTCCCCAGCTTGGTCTCTCCCTCCTTCATCCTCCCCCCCCACCACCTTCTCCCACCTTACCACACTCACGTGCACCATCCCAAGCTCCTCAACTCCAAAACTGTAATGTAATGTGACAATGATCCTTCTGGGCTGCTCTATCCCCACACTCCATTCACTAACCACTCTCCCTATCCCACATTTTCCTCTCTCTCATATATTTCCTTGTGCCATACAGCACTTAGTATTAAACCTTTAATGAAGCTCATAAGACACTGTTAGCTGTTTTCTATGTTTTTGTTACTTCCTGCACAGATAATTCAGCTATGTCTATATTTTTACTGTGAATTCAATTATGTCTGTATTTGTACTGTTTAATGGACCTGGACCATTTGTAAAAGAGTTCTTATTCAAAGGCTGTTTCTGAAATGCCAATAAATAAATAAATAAGCAGGAGCCTGGCTCTAAGGACAATACTCAACCCCCACCCAGACCGCCTAGATTCTCAGATCTCTTTGACAAATAACCACCAATATCACATAGACATGCTGTTCACATCAGCTGTAAGGGGGGTCTGGAATTGTTCCCAGACAGGGACTATGTGGGGAAAAAACTTATAAAGGAATCTTTATATTTTGTACCACATGAAGTCCGTGCCCTGATTCATGGTGTAACCCCACTATAAATGAGGATTCCCAAAAGTCTTTCTTGGGTGTGCCTAAATGCCCACTGCCTGGTGGTGTTCTGTGTTCTAACTGTTTAAATGTAATTGCGTGCAAGTGCCGTATTAGCCTCCGTGCCTGTCTCTTTAAGAGCTGCCTATCTCATAGTGTATAATTCATTTGGGTAGGGCTGAGTGTTCCTAAGCTTGAGTCCCACCTGGGCTGCCAGATAATTGCTCCATTCTGCCATTGCTAATTGCACAGAGGAAGCTTTCTTAAGAACTGTAATTGTTTGCCGATTATCTGCTTTCTTAATAATGATATAGTAGTTTGTCTAACCTGCCTTCCTTGCAGTATGGACTGTTCGGTTAATCACCACCATCTTGGTTCTGGACTACCAGTATGCACTAATCAGTACCTTTGGGGGCCCTAAAATGGAGCCTGCCCCAGGGGTCTTGTGGGAGTGAAGTTCTGTAGGAATTGTAGTTTTCACCCTTTGGCGCCTAAATGGACCTGAAGGCGGAGTCCTTTCTTTGACAGACAGATGAATCAACCAATCAAACCATCTGGATCAGAGGGAAATCCCAGAGCTGCCTGCAGCAGTGAGGCAGAAGTGAGTTGGAGCTGGAAGAGTGAGCAGTTCGAGCTCATCGAGCTGCTGCTCCATGGGGTAGTGTGGGGATTCACCTAGAAGGCAGAGTCTGGCCTGCCTGCCTCTAGCTCTCCCTCATGGAGAGATTTATGCAACCGTATTTTACTTTTCTCTGAATATTTTGCTGTGCCCTGAATTTTGGCTACAGCGAGTTAGTGTGAAGTAAGAGTTGAGAATGAGAGGGGCTCGAGAGATTCGAGCAACTGATCCTGCGTAGTGCACAGGGGGAAATTGGAGGGAAGGCTGTGACTGGCCTGCCTGCTTCCATTTTCCTAAGTGAAGCGAACTGAGAACCAGAATTGGACTCTATCCGAACTTGTGTCTTTCTACCTAATTGTGACTAATTTCACCTGAAGAGGGACCGAAGACTTGCTTTTGAGTGATTGGCCTGTCAGGACTTTCATCATGACCACAGAGCATACTGTTTGCACAGAAAACCCTGAGTATTGCAACTGGACTGTCATCCGAACTGTGGTGCTTCCTTGCCTTCACTATTAGTGTGCTGAATGAGAATAGTGGGTCACTATTTGGTTCCCCCCGCTGCTTGAATGTGTCACACTTGCTGGAAGAAGTATCCAGTAACTCTGACCAGACTGAATCCATTTCCTTCAACCTGTCTGGGCCTCAATACCATGGCCCTAATTGCTGCTCACACTGCAGAGAACCAACCGACAAGAGGCCTGCCTGGGGATTTAACTCCCTGCTCAATATCAACAAACAGGAACTACACCATGGTGAATCATGTGGGCCCTGCTTCTCCTGGCAAACCAGCACTTCATCCCTCCTGCAACCTGGTCTGGGTATTGTGAGTAAATCACAGGGTAGCTCCCTGCCACTACCTCCTAATCAAGGTGTGTCATCTGATTCAATTGTTTTGATTGATTATCACAAAGTGAGCCCTCTGGCTCTGGAATACAAATATTGGGTTAAAGTGCACGTTGTGTTTTCTTTTTCCTAAGGGCCCAAACAACAGCTGCAATGCCAGCATACCATGGGCAACGCTTCAGGCTAGCCTATAACTCCAACTGGGTATCCAGAGTGTGTGTAACTGTGATAGAGGGACTCTTAGAGATATGTATGCTTAAACCTGATTTAATCAGAAATAGAATAAAGCACCAGATTAAGCCCCTTCCTTGTTCATGACCCCAAAATAAATCAGATCTGAAACTTTTTGCATATAAACTGTTTGTAGTTTACCTATGCACAGTTAGCATTGAAATACTGTTGGTTGTTGTGGTAAATTTTGTTTTACATGGGGCTCCAGGATCAAGCCAGCTGATCTAGCCCCAGTGGTAAGTGCAACAAGTGTGGGGTTAAATCTGTTGTCAGGTGCTAATTGCAATCGTGTATTCAGTGAACCATTTAGGACACTACAGGGAAAGGAGAGGGGTAACAGTGTCCTGGAGAGATGTATCCATGGCAGCTACGCTACCACTGACCCCATCCTCCAGGTGGAGGCACCCGATCTTAGAACTCAGGCCTCTCACCCTGCTCTCAGTCATGTAGGCAGGGGTAGTATCCCTTGGAGTAGCGCTACCTAGGTGTTACAATAATATATCAGGAGAAGAGAATTTTGACATAAGCTTTCACATGGTACATGGATTAGAAAAATTCTGGACTACCTATAATCAAAAAAAGTTTTCACCTCTATGGACCTCATTCATGGTTATTCCATTAACCAAACCAGTAATAAAAAAAAATCACTATTATGTTCTGCACTGAAAGTGTTAACATTGGAGACATTCATCAGTGGCTGCAAATACGCTGTGATATCCTGAGCACACCAGAGCTGATGATAGATTCTGAATCCTTTTGGACAGGGAATGGCACTTCAAGATTAAACTCAGGCAATATGACTCTGACATTATCCACTTGCCTAATAGTTTTTTTTTTATTGGCGGAGATCGAGGGGTATGTTTTTATGCTGGACAGCCAAAAGCCTGCCATAAATGGGGGGAGAGACCTCATTTAGCCAGCTCATGTGACAAACTGAAATGTATTCTAGGTGGTGAATATAACCACATCAGCACGGCATGCAGGAATGTTGCTAGATGCAACTTGTGCGATGGCAGGGGTCATGTTTTTTACAAATGTCTATGGGCATCACGTAATAGGCCAGATGGAGTAAATCAAGATGCCATTATTAGAAGGCCACAGTGGAAGGCAGAAGGGCAGTCTGAATCAGCTACCCAGGACCCCCCTGCCAGTAAACCTGAAGAAACTGAGGCTGCTTCACATAATAAGGGACACAAATGAGACTCAGAGACTGAGCAAGATGCAGAACAGACAGTGGCAGATCTCCAATACACTGATCCTGATACTCAGATGAACCAAACAGAGGAGCATATACAAGCTCCCCCACTTCCCCATCACAGCAGACTGTGCCTGTGGAGAAACCTACAGAAGATGAAGTCCAGAATTCTCAGGATATGCCACCCCAACCTCCTCCCCTCCCAACAATCCTGGACTACCCTAGTGACAAGAAGAAGTGCAAGATTACAAACTTCCTTACTTTCTGACACTGTTCTTATTAACAAATATGAGGTACTAGCGAAGAAGAAAGAGTTGGGAGGAACAGACACTGAAGGTTCAGAATTGGATGTCTCTTCTAAATCTACCCCCCTATTGGTAGGAGAGAAGGAAGGAAGAAGAAAAAAAAGGAAAAACATTTGGGGGATACTCATGAGTGATATCTTTCCTGGCCAACTCCTATGGGTCCCTTGAAATTTGTTACCTTAAATGTGTGTAGCATTCTTAATGGGAGTAAACGGAAAGCAGTCTTTACTTTGTTTCACCAGCAAGCACAGAATGCAATTTTTTTACAGGAAACATGGCTCAGTATAGATGCTGTTGTAAGCCAATGTAAAAAAGCATAGATGTGGGGACATTCACATTGGTCCTTTGGTTTAGAAAGGGCTGATGGGATTGGAATTGTCTTTTAGGGGGTTAAGTTTCAACTACAAAAATTAATTGACCTTCTTCCTGGTCGTTTATTAATTCTGGATGGCCTATTAGAGGGTAAAGCATGTAGACTTATTTCTGTTTATGCTCACCAGAGTAAAGCAGAGAGGGTGGATCTTTTTAGATCATTACAATCCTTTTAGGCCACGACACGACAGATATTCTTGGGGGGAGGCTTTAAATGTCCCTTAGATTTGCTTAGTGCAACTACAGCAGGGAAAAAGATCTATTGTGTTACCCATGCCCTACAAAATTGTTTGAAGATTTCTGGTATGAAAAATGCTGCCACCATATTACATACACCTCATTCAGATATCTGGGGGTTTGGCTTGACCAACACCTCACCTTCTCTGGCCATGTAGATGACATCCTAAAAATGCTGCGCCCCAAGCTAGGCGCTCTATACAGGAACTGGAATTGCATCCCTTTTCTGGCAAGGCACGAACTTGTACAGAAGATGATCCTTCCCATTCTTGACTACTGCAATGTAGTCTACAGTGCCGCTCCCAAGACCTCCCTAGCCAGCTTGGACACCCTCTTCAACTCCTTCTGCTGCTTCACCATGGATGCTTTTCCTCTTACCCACCACTATCAGCTCTACCACTCTCTGGCTTTCCCCTCACTAGAAAATAGGCATCTCTTTCACTGTGCTAAATTCATCTCCAAATTTTGATTTGGCTCACTCCCTACCTATCTATCTCAGGTCCTCTTTAACTATCCCCCTCTCCCGTCCTGCCCATTCACTTAGGTCCTATGACTCCCATTCCTAAGATATCACACACTGTACATCCTTAGTTGGCCAGGCTGCCTTCTCACATCGCTGTACCAAACTGTGGAAATCCCCCCCCACACACACACAAATTCGCCACTCCTCCTATCCCTCATCCATTTCCTCTGCATTGTGGAATTTCCTCTTCATAAACTGTAACTGTAACTTACCTCTCCTTGCTGTATCACCAATACTCAACTATTACCCTATCTATTGCTCCCATGGCCCCTGTCCAGTACATATTTCTCAACCTAATTTTAATAATTGTAGTACTGTTGCTCTGTTACAGATTGTTACTGTCCTATATGTTGGTTCTAAATACTATGCAATAGTTTTCGATTGTTATTCTAAGTTATTATAGTGCTGTATGCTAATTTGTGTGTCTATTCCAACTCCCCTTCCCCGAGGACATACCATGAGATGAGCAACTTGTTGTTCAGTGTGCTCCTCCTGGTCAAACTCTTAAATAAATAAATAAACTTCCCCATAAGTTAGTGAAAACATATGTTAGGGGGTGCTTTGCCATCCGAATTGATTATTGGTTTCTGTCACCTAATGTTAAATTCCAAAACTAATGAGTGATCCCTATGGAATTTTCAGATCACTCCATGTTGCAACTTGATGTTCTTTTAAAGCAGGAAACACAAAGGGTGGGCATATGTTGGCAGTTAAATATAGCAGTGCTACAGGCCAGCATGGTGCTAAGGAACATTAGAAAGTTACTATAAGCATGATACACAGTACTGTGTATGATAAAGCAGGGGAATGGTGGGAAAACTCAAAAAAAGAAATACAGGTTTGGTTAAAAAAATATGGAACACAAAACAAAATGGGAGCTTTTTTAAATACTTATCACTACAACAACAACACTTTCAGTATCTCTATTCGTTCATTAACACCACTACAACAGATTATAGTGCACAAATCACACAGGGAAAAAATCAGATGAAGACCTATCAATATGATAGGGCAGCCACCATTTTGGCTGAATTACAATGTGGTACCATTAAAACACCAATAGGAGACCCTTGTGTGGTATGCAAAACAAGAGTGGAAAATTCCTGTATGACTGCATTACAGGATGAAGATGGGTCAATTAAAACCTCTCCACAGGATTTAATCTGTATTATTAAGAAATATAGGGACTCGCTTAATACTCAGCAAAATGTGGATGAAAATGATATAATTAATTATGTAGCAGCCTTAAGGCCTGTGCTACAGGATACAGTTCTACAAAGTTTAGATAAACCCATTACAACAGATGAATCAGTTGATGTGATAATAATAATACATTTTATTTCTAAAGCGCCTTTAAATTTTCAAGGCGCTGTACAAAACAGGTAATACATGTCAAACATTATAATTCAATATAAAACACAGATAAAACTATAGTCTAATCAGCACCTTAAACACAGTCAATACTCCAAGAAGGCAATTTGATAAAAATGAGTTTTTAAACCCCTCTTAAATTCCTCCACGGAGGTGCACTCCTGTAACCAACGGGGTAGAGAATTCCAAAGAGTGGGAGCAGCATAAGAAAAAGCTCTACAACCAGATGAATTTAGACTTACTCTTGGAATCTCTAGCAACCCCTCATCAGCCGAGTGAAGTGATCAGCCTGGGCAGTAAAGAGCCAGAGGATCTTTCAGATAGGCCGGACCCTGATCATGTAGGGCTTTGAAAGTCAGTAAACAGACTTTAAAGGTGATCCGCCACTGCACAGGAAGCCAGTGCAGATCGCACAGCACCGGGGTAACATGATAAGACCTCTTTGTCCCAGTCAAAACCTGGGCTGCCGCATTCTGCACTAGCTGAAGGTCGTGGATTTCAACCCCAGAAAGCCCAAAATATAGGGAGTTGCAGTAGTCCAAACGTGAGGACACGAAGGTGTGGACCAACCTTGGTAATGTGTCAGACGGAAAAGGTGCTTCACTCTAGCGATATTCCTAAGATAGTAAAAGGAAGTCTTGATGACTGCTGACACCTGTGACTGTAGTGTCAGCCTGTCATCCAAGATAACCCCTAGGTTACACACCCATTCTGAGGTTGGAAGTGACACATCACCAAGAAAAATTCCTGAGGGTGCACCAACAGGTGGCCCCTCTATCTGACAGCCCAGATCCATGACCAAAACCTCTGTCTTTTCTGAGTTCAGCTTCAGCCAACTACAATCCATCCAATCCTGGATTTCTTTCAGACAGTTGTTAAACACCGGGAGAGCTCCATCCTGGTCAGGAGCGAAAGACAGGTATAGCTGGGTATCATCTGCATGGCAGTGAAACCTCAGCTCATACCATCTTATAATGTCTCCAAAGGGCAGCATATACACCACGAATCCCATGAGAGATAGCACAGAACCCTGAGGCACCCCACACAACAAAGGAGTTGGGCCTTAGGAAAAAAAAAAATGACACAACTCTTTGTGATCTCCCAGTGAGGAATGGGGTGAACCATCGAAGAACTATTCCTGATATTCCTCAAATCTGCCTCAGGTGTGCTAACAACACCACATGATCCACAGTGTCAAAGGCTGATGAGAGATCAAGAAGAACTAGAATAGAACATCTCTTCTGGTCTCTTGCCCTCAGGAGATCATTAAGCACCCGAACCAGAGCAGTCTCAGTGCTATGCCTTTTGCGAAAACCGGATTGGAAGGGTTCGTAGATGCCATGGATGGTTAAATGGTTCTCCAATTGGACCGCCACTACCTTCTCAATCACCTTCCCAATAAAGGTAGGTTTCAGATGGGTCTGTAATTTGTGAAACAGTCCAAGTCCAAGGTAGCTTTCTTCAAGACAGGTGTCACCACCGCCTCTTTCAGGGAGCTAGAAAACTCACCCGATTCCAGGGAGTACCAGACTGTTTGCACAAGGATTGGACCAATGATGTCACTACAACCCAATATTAGGGAGGTCGGTCCAGGATCCAAAATACAGCTCATAGGGTGCACACCATGGATAATCCTCATGGGGGGTGAAAAAAAATCACCAGGGCAGGATTGATTACCTCTTGGATATTATTTGATTTTTAAGGAAGAAGTGGTGAAAATGTTGCTTCCTGTGTACAATGAGATAATACACCATAACATAATAAGGGACGGTTTTGCACAAGGGTTAGTAAAATTCTTATTTAAAGAAGGGAATAGGGTTTTATTAAAGAACTGGAGGCCTATATGCCTACTCAATACAGACTGAAAAATTATAGCCAAATTAATTCATAAAAGGTTGCAACCCCATTTGACAGAGTTTTTACACCCTGCACAAACTTGTGGGGTACCAGGTTTAACAAGCATTTGTCAATGCCTTAATGTTTGCTTTCTGGTATTGGCATTGGTAGTGCAGGAGTTAGAGAGATGCATAATAGGAATGGCGGTGAAGTATTAAACTAATGCCAACTCCCACCCCCACCCTGCAGAGACTGACAGGCATTTGGGGTTGTGCTTTTGGGTCATCAGCCATATAGCTCATGCCACACCACCTCACTCCACCCTGGAGACATCAACAGGTATTGCGGTGAGCCTTGGGGTCTTCAGCCCTTATGTTCACCCCATTCCATAAGGAAAATTAGCTGAGATGGGTGTAGTAGAGGAGAATGGGGTGAATGTTAGGGGTGAAGACCCCAAGGCACACACACCTCAGTGACTGTCACTGACTGCAGGGTGGGGGTGGAATGGTGTGAGCATTACGGCCAACGACCCCAAGTCACACCGCTGACACCTGTCAGTCTCTACAGAGTGGGGCGTTACCATTGGAAACCCTAACACCCCGGGTTTTTGTTTGGTATTTTCACTACAGATTTTCAACATGGGCTTTTTGGAACTCCACCTCATGAACAGTGGCACTATCATTTCATTATTCAAACCCAAAAGGTGATTTCGCACAGCGAATGCACCATTTGGCGCAACAGGTGTGAAAACACATTTTGGGCAGGATGTCAAAAATGAAAGCTATATTGTTCATGAGGAGGTGTGAAAAACTGGCAATGTAGAAAATCTGGTGTGAAAATATGAAACATTGGTGAAGTTATGAGTGTGCATAGAAACTGCACAACTCACACCTGTAATGCAATAATTTTTTGGATTTTTTTCACCAGATTTTCTACATGGATATTTTGGGACCTCTCCTTATGAATGGTGCACCTTTGATTTTGTTAATCTGTCCCAAAAGTTGATTTCCCACAGCAACCACGCCATTCTGCGCCATAGGTTCGAAGACACATTTCGGGCAGAATATGAAAAAGGACAGCTATACTGTTCATAAAGATGTGTGAAAAATGGCAATGTTGAAAATCTGGAGTAAAAATAGTAATAATTGGCAGAGTTATAAGTATGCGTAGATACTGTGTAATGCACGCTAGTAACACAGTCATTTTTGGGAATTTTTTCACCAAATTTGCAACATGGGTTTTTTGGGACCCCACCTCATGATCAGTGGCACTGACATTTCATTAATTGGTCCCAAAAGGTTATTCCATGCAGCAACCACTAAATAACCTTTCAGGACAGAGTAACCAAATGACCAAATGACAGTGAAAGCGTTCGTGAGGTGGGGTCCCAAGAACCCCATGTTGAAAATTTGGGGCCAAAATTCCTAAAAATGGCTGAGATATCAATTTAAGTTGAACCCCCTCATTAACTCCCATTATACAGCTTATCGTTATTTCTTCAGTTTGCCAGTTAGCTTTGAAGAGTGCACACATGTCACAGTCCATAGAAGATCGCTGCTCCTGACCTACGGAGGTAAGTACAGAGTTAGGGAGGGGTGCGGATCCATAGAGGGAGAGCAGGGGTGGTGAAGATGGGAATGGGGAGATGACAAGGGACCATTTTCTTTTTTACAGGGGGAAAAAAAGACTTCAGGGATGGTTTTCTTTATTTTACAGGTTGCCAAACATATTTAGGCACACTGGAGTGAACTCCCAGTGTGCCACAATGTGTGTGTGTGTGTGTGAGTGTGTGTGTGTGTGCAGTGCACTCACATGTGTGTGTGTGTTTGTGGGGGGCATGCCAACACGGGGATAGGGCACCTGATGTCAGCACTTGAAATATTCGTGCAGGTGGGGGGGTCATCTAACACTGAAAGTGGGCATCCCGGTGTAGGAAACATAAAAAATTATTTTGGCACACGGGGGTGTGCTCCCAGTGTGCCACATTAATGGATGGAGGGGGATACATGGCGACACGGGGCTTGGGCAACCCAGTGTAGGCCTTCCCGGGGAATATGTGGTGGGTGGCAGGAGCTGTCGATGTAGAAAGCCACACAATGGCTCATTTATTTATTTATTGAAATGGTTCACCACGAAAGGCACACCAAGAAAACAAGGTGCTTGGCATCAGGAGCCAACAAAAAACGTAACTCCAGCCATATGCATTACTGTGCAGTCTAATGCACATGTTCAGAGTCTTGTCAGCTGCTGCCAACAGACAGAAGGTGTATATATGTGTGCCTGGTTGCGAGGGAGTGGGAAGGTCCCACTGCAATGAGGAAACTGTCCCTCATTGCTGTGGCAGATTTCTTTCAAGTGCGGTCCTCTTTCTCAAACTGCTGTCATAGACAGCTCGTTGATTATTGGTGCCTGAAGGATGAGCCCCATAAAGCATCAACTCGTAACCATCCCTGATTGGAGCGGCAATTTTCTTTCAAGTGAAGACTGCTTCTCTCAAAGTGCTGTCATAAACAGCTCACTGATTCATTGGTGCCTGATGGACGAGCCCCATAAAGTGTCAACTGCTTTGGGCAGAAACTCACACACCTCTAAAATGTCATACTGCCCCAAGATGTTTCTTGCCATTCATGTGCACAAGCAAACATAAAAATACAGGACAATCTCATTCTTATAAGAGATTGTTTTGAATACTGTGAAAAAACGTATCAATCAAGGTTCTTAATATCGTTAGATCAGAGCAAGGCCTTTGATAGGGTATCACACACATTTCTGCTACAAGTCTTATTGCATTATGGGGTTCCACAGAGGCTTTTACAAGGTATTCAAACACTTTATGGGAAAACAACTGTTATACCCTTGATATGAGGGACACTGGGGTACCCTTTACACCTTATAGTGGAGGTGCATCAGGGCTGCCCACTAATCTGTTATTATATGCAATGGTTTTTGACATGTATAAGATGTTTTTCAAGTAATAGATTGATTGAAGGAATACATTTGCCTGGGCAAATATCTGGTTTAAAAGTTTTTGCATATGCAAATTATCTTTGTTTATTTTTAGGCACTAAACACAGTGTGGCACATGTTACACAAGAATTGCAGGTCTATGGGAAGGTCTCTGGTGCTATATTAAATATTGATAAAAGTGTTGGCATTAGTATGGGCAACCAGTTACTGAAGAGAGTATGTCAGAAATAAGGTTATTCACTGTACCGATTAAAATTTTATGGCTATGTTTTGGTGATGGAAATGCAGTACATAAAAATTGGACAGATGCCATTCAGAAGTGTGACTGGAGGGTGGAAAAATGGAAAAACTGGATCATGTCTAAAAAAAGAAGATTTTTATTATCAAACAATTCCTGATCCTCTTATTGTTACACGTCGGCTGGGTGTAGTCCATTCCCTTTACTCTTGAAACTAGAATATTTTGAGTTTTTTTCTGTATTCTGTGGGGGAGCAGGATTAATCCAGTTAAGAGGGATTTCATCTATTTCTCTGTACAAAAGGGTGGGGTGGGGATGGAACATCCTTTGGTTTTTCTTCAAATGATTTCCAGGCTGGGAAATATTAAAACATTATTATTACCTCCTAGTGTCAGGAAGGGTGAGCTAATGTGTATTAAAACTTTAATACACATTTTTTTGAATAATTGTCAAGAGGAACCTCTAAACATTCTACCACGAATGCAGGTATCTGATTTTATGAAATCCACTTTAAAAAGGATGTATACATGACACGTGACAAAAACAAGTTGTTAAGGAATAACAGGAAACAGCTGTATGATATAATTTTACAGAAGATAGGACCTCCTGACCCAGAGTTTAAATTTTGTGTAGCAGTCCAGGTACCATGGGCAGTATCGCAGCTTAATAATCCCTGTGTACCGGTCAAGATGTGGTATAATTTATGGTTGTGTACCCATGGGCATTTGACCATCAAAGGAAATTTGAAATATAAAGCAATAGAGGAAGGGAATGTTCTTATATAGGTTGTCAGATACCTGAAGAAACAATGTCACATTTTTTGTTAGAATGTTGTTTCCCTAAACATCATTGGGTATTCTTGGCACATAGATGGAGTTTACCATGGTTAACCAGATCGACTTATGAACAGTTGGTATTAGGTCACTATAAAGGAAGATTGGCAGCTTATGATAGAGGTACTCTTGAAGTATTTTTTGCTTGCTTAAAATTTTATCTATGGCAGGCATGAAGCCACTATGTCTTTCATCAAGAACGAATGACCTACTTAGCTATAGGAAAACTCTGTGAATCAGCTTGTTTGGAAGTTTATGTAAAAATGCAAAAATATATTCCTAAAGCTCATTAGCTTCCATGTGAAAAGGATTACAGCAAGCATTATGTTAGCCTGTTACATTCTAAATGGTTAAATCTTTTAAATTGTGATTTTTGTCTGTACTAGTCTAAGTTATGAAGAATGTCTATGGGGTATAAGATTGGGATTCTTATTATGTGGAATCTTGTGCTATATGGATAAATGTATTTTGGTATGGGGCTAGGGAATATTTGGTTTTATTTTAAATATTTTTTTTTTTGTATTTTCTTTTTTGATTGATTGTGGCCTAAATGTGGTCTTTCATGTTATTTGTTTGCTCCTTCTCTTTTTTCTTTGAATACATGATGTAATGTATTATATTATTGCTGATGTGTGTTTTGAATTTTCCAATAAAATTGCCCCAACTCTTGTGGGCAGGGAGCTCTGCTGTCTTGGATTCCAAGTTGGCCATCTCTGGCACAGACATGGAAGGAGAGCTGGAAATGCTGCAGGCTGGGGCTCAGTCCCTGACCACAGCTCAGGCATTGCAAGGAGATGAAGAAATGGACATCACTGATTTTAGTGAAGCAGTGGAGCACTCTCAGCAGCAGTTGGTGGATTTGCAAGTTTTTTCATAGGAGGAACAGATGCAGCATGAGCAGGAAGAGGTCAGAGATCAAGAGAGGCAAATGGAATATCAAAAAATTGCCACTAGTGGTTATAAGTCCAGCAGAGATCATAGGGACTGTGGTGCAAACTACTGATGGCAGTACTGTTGTAACAGACAAAACTGAGGACACAAATGCTGCTCCTTTGGCACCACCAATTTGGATGGCAGACTCACATCATACACAGGTAGACGCTCACCGTAGATCAAATTGTTTACCCGTGGCATTGATGGTAAGCGGTACTTCAGCACAGATTTTGGGAAATACTAGCAGCACTGTATCAGAGCAGGATAAATAGTTAGACTTTCAAATCTGGTCTGCAAAAAAAGCTCTGCTAAATGCAGGATGGTTGGCTACTGCAGATGGCAAATGGATTCCCGACTCATAATGGGAAAACTTTTCACAAGCTAGCGATGTATCTCAGAGTGCTCCTGTAGTACTCCCAAACAGAGATGGACCATTGATGAGTGCAATTGGTGGCTATAAGTCACACAGATATACTACAGTGATCCCCAAACAAAGAAATGTCCAGGTACCTATTTTTCTTCCTCAATCTTTGACATCAGACAATACCACTACCCCAATTTCAGAGCAAGGAGATCAGAAGAATGACACTGACACTGATGATGAATCAGACCATGGTGCAACAACACCGCCCAGGCTGAGGTGAGATGACCAAATAGGTCTGGTTTTACATTTTCAGAACTGTTTAAATCTAGACCAGAACAGGCTCCAAGATGGAACACCGTTTGGCTCTTGTACAGGGGAGGTCTCCCTGATCATCCAGATAGGGTATATATGGCATGCACCCTACTAAAAGATTCAATGAACTTTCAGGCTTCTGATGTTTATAGAAATATAGACTTTGACAGCAGATAAGGACCACTTGGTCCACCCAGTTTGTCCATTTCCCTACCTATTAGATAAGCTGCAGATCCTAGTTAACCAACAGACTACTTCCTCCTGCAACCCACTCGAATTGCTTTATGTCTGTCCCTTGCATTCTTGAATTCCCCCACTGTTTTTTACCCCACAACCTCCTCAGGAAGGCTGTTCCATGTGCCCACCACCCTCTCCATGAAAAAATACTTTCTCATGTTACCCCTGAGCCGACTCCCCTCTATTTTCAAATTGTGCCCCCTTGTTCTTGCACATCTCTTTTTCTGAAAGATGCTACCCTCTTGGACTTTGCTGATTCCCTTGAGGTACTTGAAAGTTTCTATCATGTTCTTCCTCTCCCTCATTTCCTAGAGGGTATACATATTAAGCTCCTTTAGTCTCTCTTCATATGGCTTCAGGTGCAGACCGTGCACCATTTTAGTTGCCCTCCTCTGGACTGCCTCCATCCTGTCTATGTCCTTGTGGAGATGCGGTCTCCAAAACTGCACACAGTACTCCAGATGGGGTCTCACCAACTGTCTGCACAGAGGGATAACAACTTCCTGTTTTCTACTGGTGATGCCTCTCCCTATGCATCCCAGTATCCTCTTCTTACTACCTTCTCACATTACTTGCCTAACTTTAGGTCATCTGATATGACTATACCCAGGTCCCCTTTCCATTTTCTATTGTTGTTAGTAACCCCACCCCCATTGTGTACTCTTCCTCTGGGTTTTTGTTTCCCAGGTGCATTACATTGCACTTCTTTGCACTGAATCTGTACTGCCATACTTTTGCCCATTCCTCCAACCTTGAAAAGTCCCTTCTGACCATTTCCATCCCCCCACCTTGGTGGCAGGTGAAGCAGATACCTTTGTGGAAGCTTATGCTTTAATACATGTCTTGGGGGAAGATGTTTTCAATGTAAGCTTTAAGATCTTTCCAAACCTTGACAAATTTGGGAGAAAGTATCAATCCTTAAAATCTTCTCCTTTATGGACCCTCTTTTGGGCAATACCCCTTACTAAACCATTGATAAAAAATGTGACAGTCATGTTTCGCAATGAGGGAGTCAATGTCAGTGATATATACAGTTTTGGCTAGAGAATAAATGTACAGTACTTGGCCCCCCTGAAGCCATAACTGACACAGAAGAAATATGGACAGATGGTTGGAGATTTAAGGTTAAACTGTCCACATTAAATAATGATATATAACACATTCCCAATAGTTTCTTTTTGGCAGGGATAGAGTTTTTTCTATGCAGGCCAGCCAAAGGCCTGCTATAAATGTGGGGTCAGAACTCATTTAAGCAGTACATGTGACAGCCTGAAATGTGCTTTATGTGGGGAATTTGGGCATTTCAGCATGGTGTGTAAAAACATCTTTAAGTCTAACTTGTGCAATGAGTCAGGACATTGGTACCATCAGTGCCCCTGTGCTGGGCAAAATTAAAATGATCACCCCAATCAAGAGAATGTAGTTAATCAAGCATAAGAGAACTGTAGGGCTAGGGAGTCAGCTAAAATCACAGAAACATACACAGGAAGAGCTTCACACACAGGGAGAGTCTCACACACAGGGAGAGCATCCCACAGAGGGAGAGGCCCACTCACAAGGTGATCAGCAGCAGGATACAGGGTTAGAAACACATGATGTCCCTGAGGCTGCTCAGTCAGCAATAGCACAAGTAGATAGCCACAGCACAAATCCTTTAGACAGAGCCCCCGACAAGGATTTAGTCTTTGGGACCTACAGTATGTCATCTCCCAAGGAATTCACAGAATAGTAGAAAAGTCAAAAGGTCATGACCCCTCCACTGGACTTTTAGTTGCCTAGCACAAGATGACTAACTAGAGCTTCCACAAAGGTATCTCCTTCACCAACCGCATTACTTCTCTCAAACTCATATCAGATCTAAACTTGGTAACTACGTTAATCTGATTTTTCTTCCTTATTATTTTCTTATTACAGTACAGGCTGTTAATTATACATTGATTTAAGTAAGTATACAAGACCCTCTCTTTTAGATTGCAAGTCATACAATCATCATAATGTTATCTGTCACAATAATATGTTAAACATACTATTACTTGCATTACATACTATACTATGTGCATTTCAACTTGTTTTATGTACCATGTACTGTACTATGCAATATGGATAAAGACTCAATAAATAATTTAACGGCAAAAAAAAACTCATATCAGATCCTGCAGGGTAACAAAGAGGGGATTGACTCAGAACCTGAATCTGATATTTCTCCTAGATCGGAAGCCATTTCTGAGATGGACCTAGAGAATGAGCTTCCTGTCCCCATGGTGGATACAAAAAAGGAAAAGGGAAAAAAAAGAAATTAAAGGGACAGTTGGTGCCCAAGGGAACTGGTTAAGCAATGGCATCTTTATGCCTGGTCTCATTGAATGTATTTAGTATCAAAGGGTATAAAACATGAACTACTATACTATCTTTTTTCCAGCATTCTCCTTATAATATCGTATTTCTCCAGGAGACCAGGTTTTCTTCTTTATTTGATGCCTCTCCAGCAATAAAGACCTGGATATGGGGTCTTACTGTACATACTGGTCTTTTGGCCAGGACACAGCCAAAGGGCTTGGCATTTTATTGAAGAATTCTAGGGTTCTGACTCAGAGGTTGGTCAACATTGTGCCTGGTAGGACTATGTCACTGGATTGTACTCATAATGACTGACCATTGTGAATAATAAACACCTACGCTCCTGAGACGAAGATGACCAGTATTGAACAGTTTTAGAAAATGTGTTCTTTTTTATGCAATGTTGGGGGGGGGCATGCATTGTAGTTTGGATGTTAAAATAAAAGACAATGTCCAAAAGAAGGTTTATAGTGACTTGACTCACACATGCTACAACACACTGTCTCGACAGCTTTACTAAAGAACTCTTATAGAATGTTGTATAAGGACCCAGTGTATGCCTATCATAGAAGCACATAATGCTACACATATAAATTTTCTTTTTATCTCAAAACATTTAATCCCACAACAGTTTTTACTTCTCCCTTGTGAATTTTCACACCTTTCTATACTGGCATGTGTTCTAAATTTAAAAAATGTGCCCACCTGCTTTCCATCAGTCCCTAAAAGGTGGAAATTGAAGTCTTCTGTTTTAACTTCAGAGGAAATAAATCTGGGGATTTTGCATCTGTTACAAATACGAAAATCAGTGCTATGTCTGTATGATACTGTATGGTACTAGCCTATAATAAGGCTGTGGGAGATGCTCTGGACAAAATTGCTCCTGTTCGTGTTCGGCCTCTTGCCCTCCATCCAAGGAGCCCTTGGTTTGATGGCTCCTTGAAGGAGTTAAGGCGAATTGGCCAAAGGTTGGAGAGAGCCTGGCGGAAGTCCGGCAAGGATGCTGACAGGTTTTGGTTGATGGTACATTATGATGGCTGTCAATCAGAAATCACCCATAAGAAGGCAGAGTTCCTGTCCAGGGAGATTTCTGCTGCACAGAACCAACTGGCTCAGCTATTCCGGACTGTGGACAGATTGTGCAATCCAATCTGTCTCCAGCCCAGAGAAGCTTTTTCTCAGCTAAGATGCTAGGAGTTTGCTCAGTTTTTTGCAGATAAGGTTGCCAGCATCAGGTATGGCATTAGTCCGACCTCTCCTGTGGGGGATTGCAGTGGTCGATGGGAAGTGGCATGTACTCGGTCTATCTGGTCAGATTTTCACCAGCTGGAGTTCAGTGACATTGTGAAGATCGTATAGACATTGCGACCAACTAGTTGTAGTTTGGATCCGGGACCCACACCTCTCTTAGTAGGATGTGTAGAAGTTATCTGCCCAATCTTTGCTGACATTGTCTGGAAGTCTTTGGAGAGGGGGAGTCTTTCCTGACCCCCTCAAGGAGGCGGTCATTCAACCACTCCTTAAAAAACCCTCCTTGGATCCAGACTGTCTAGCTAACTCCTGGCCTATCTCTAACCTGCCATTTGTTGGTAAGGTTATTGAAAAGGTGGTTGCGTTGCAACTGGACTATCAACTTATAACTCACAATGTCTATGATACTCTCCAGTCTGGTTTTAGGAAGAAGCATAGCACAGAGACTGCCCTTGTTCGGGTATTGAGTGACCTCCTAATGGCTAGAGATCAAAAGGCATGTACCATTCTGGTCCTTCTCGATCTCTCTGCTGCATTTGACACTGTAGACCATGGTGTGCTGTTGGAGCGCCTGTGGGTTTGTTGTGGGCTGTCTGGTACAGTCCTCAAATGGTTTCATTCTTACCTCACAGACAGGTCTCAGAGAGTTGCCACTGGAATTTATTCCTCTGGCACTCACTCCCTGCCTTGTGGAGTACCGCAGGGCTCCATTTTAGCTCCCATGTTGTTTGCAGTGTACATGTTGCCATTGGGAGAAATCATCAGGCAATACAGTCTGGGTTTTCACTGCTATGCAGATGATAACCAGCTCTATCTGTCCTTTCTCCCAGGCCAGGATGATGCAGTATCCGTGCTAAACAGCTGCCTTGCTGAGATTAGACTTTGGATGAGTTCCAGCTGGCTGAGACTGAATCCGGATAAGACTGAAGCACTGGTAGTGGACCCAGGTCGTCCGGGGGTGGGTTTGGAAGCTGGACAACCTTCAGGTTTGTTACTTGGTGGTATGCTGCTCCCTTCCTCCAATCAGGTGCATAATCTGGGTGTTATTTTTGATGACGGACTGACCCTAAAATCTCAGGTGTCAGCTGTTGTCAAATCCTCTTTTTGCCATCTGAGAAATATCGCCCAGGTGAAACACATGGCTCCTTCGGATGATCTTCCAACATTGGTCCATGCCTTTGTCACTACCCATCTTGATTACTGCAATTCCCTTTACCTAGGGCTACCAGGGGTTGATATCCATCACCTGCAGCTGGTGCAGAACACGGCCGCCAGGCTTTTGACTGGGACGTCTAAAACCAGTCATATTACACCTGTGCTCCGTGAACTGCACTGGCTACCTGTTTGGTGGTGGACCACCTTTAAAGTTGGTTTACTAACCTTTAAAGCCCTACATGATCAGGGACCTGGTTACCTGAAAGATCTCCTGATTCCCTATTGCCTCCTCTGTCCTCTCCGTTCCGCCAACGAGGGATTGCTGGAGATTCCCAGGGTTCGACTGAAGACATCAGGATCCCATTCTTTTGCTTTTTCAGCACCAACCCTGTGGAATTCTCTACCTCATTGGTTGAGAAAATTCCCAACCGTCGATAGTTTTAAAGCTGGTTTAAAGACACATTTATTTAGTCTAGCTTTTATTTAACTATGGTCGATATATTTTAATGCTGTTTTAATCTATATTATGTATATGTTTTTATGTAGAGCACCTTGGCTCTGTTAGATGCTATATAAATAAAGTTGATTTGATTTAATTTGATTTGATGCTTGGTGGGCCGACATGAAAAAGGATATAAAGAATTTTTTTCATTAAATATGGGAAAAATAAGTCCAATGCCAATTATCTAAAATAATTAGATTATGGGACAAATTTTATAAACTCATGTCTATACCCCTGGCCTGCTAGCCAAGGTTCAAAATATAATTAGATAAGGTCAAAGCACAGAAACTTTTGTTTCGGTACAATAGGGCAGCAGTATTGGAGGCAGAAACAAAATTTGGCACTAGTAAACAACCCTTTTCTCATCCATTTTTAGGCCTGTAAACAATGGTTGAATTCTAAGTCAATGGATAATCTGTATGACACTACAGGAGTTTTAAAAACATCAGATGTCAGTATGCTATAAGTTATTCAACATTTTTTAAAGGGCACTTTTGGCATGGAATCTGAGCATGTTCTTTCACTAAAGGATGTTATTAATTTTTAGGCACCAGTCACAACTCAAGAGAGTAACATGGAACTAGCAGCCTCTAATACAGTAGATGAAGTCCTACAAGTCATTACTCATTTAAAATTAGGAGTTTTTCCTGGGGTGGAGGGATTCACTAATGAATTTTATAAAGATTCAAGCAGGAACTGAATGTTATATTAATGGAAATGTTTAATGAAATATTGGCTTCCTCAACCCCTTGTTCAGACTTCGCTACAGCAATAGTCATTTATTTATTCAGGAAAGGCAACAGACGGTTGTTACATAATTGGAGACCAATTAGTTTATTAAATTCAGATAATAAACTCCTGTCTACACTGCTGTGTAAAAGATTACAAAAAGCAGCGGCTACACTTATTCATCCAAAACAGACATGCTCTATTCCACAGAGGAACATAACATAAAATTCACAGTAATTATGGGATATATTTGAATTTAGTCATCAAGGGAAATTGGAAGACTTTGTACTGGCATTAGATCAGACCAAAGCATTCGGCAAAGTAGTACATAAGGTGTTGTGAATGCATGGCCTTCTGGATGTAGTGGTAGAATGTATAAAGAATCTTTACAGGGAATCTACCATAATTCCTTCTCTAAATGGATCACTGGGGGAGGTGATAGCTTTAAAGGGACACTGTCAACTCCATTTGGCCTCAAAGTGTTCCTAGTTTAAAAAACACCTTTTATGATTGTTCTCATTCTGTAGAGAGACAGCTGATGTGGCTGGTTATTTGATTCAGACTCCTTCTTCCTTTTAAAAAGTAAAAAAAAAACTGAGTGTCAACCATACTGGTGTTACCACACCAAAACATGTTTGTTTACATTTCTTGACCAACTACAACTGCATCTTTCCTGGACTCGGGAAACCCCCAATGCTATGTAGCTACTAATTACACAGTGGGAATAGATGAGACTACTGTATCACAAGGGGCTGCACTGTTTGAGGGAGTTTCTATTGTTCAGGAATTATGCAGTAAACTTAGGCAAACAATTTGGAACAAAACAAGGCTGTGTATAACTATACATCCCCATGCATTTCAATTATAATAAGCAAGGAGGCAGATTAAACAACCAACAACATCAATGAATTTTAGAGAAGGTAAGCAATCATAAAATGTGGGTTTTTACCTAGAAATAATATGATGCAAAGAAGGCTGACAGTGTCCCTTTAAAAAGGGGGGTTACGGCAGGGGTGACCCATTAAGTCCCCTTTCGTATACATTTGCACTAGAGCCACTTATTAGACAGCTACTATGGGATAACTCCATTAAAGGGATCATGTCATGTATTACAATTACACCACACAAAGCTGCACCTTATGCAGATGACATGTGTTTATGTATACAAGAGCAAGTCTCCGAGAAAAGTGCCCTGAAATCCATGCAGGTATTCTCAGTGACCTCTGGTTCAGACAAAAACATAGAGAAAATAATTGGGTTTTATTTACGTAAACAGAACTATAAATTTGATAGAGTAGCTAATATACAGATTTCAGCAGAGCCCCTATTAATATATTGGTCATTTCTTTTGGGAGTGGGAATAATGCATATCTTAATTGGGAGAACAAACTAGAAACGTGAACAGAAGGTGCATGTTTGAAAGACATGGACATTTTCTAAGCAAACAAAAATTCAGATCATAACAAAAAAAATTCTCCTACCCATTTTTTTTTTGTACTTAAGCCACATATATCCAATTCCTGCTAGTTTAAATACAAGACTCTATAGCAGTTTTTTTTTTCATGTACTGTGGGGAAACAGGTTGAACCCTGTCATGAGTGAATTTCCTTATTTATCTCTAAAGAGTGGGAGGGCTAAGCATGATAAATCTCCCTTAGGGTTTTTTTTCATACATTTTTCTTTCAATCTCAGTTAAGGTGGGCTGGAGTATGATAAGGCATACTTGGCATGAATGGACACAGTGGCAATTTAATGCCCCAATGGTAATATGGGTAAATGACCCCCCCACCCAAAAAAAAAGATATTGCAGTCTTTACAAATTCCAGATTTAGTTGTTTCAGCAATTCAGAAAGCCAGGCATTGGTACTTAGATAGAAATGTAATAAGTACTCTACACAGGAAACATCTTTTTGCACATATCTTAGAAAGAAACTCAACTACTAGACCTGACTTCCCGAGGCGTCCTTCTACAAAAGTAGATATGACCCTGAATCTGTTGAACGACTCTAGAATCCCTCTGAAAAAATTGGATATTTTATGGCTCAGTTGCCAGGGGGAAACTAGAAGTAAAAGGTGACCTAAAACACAAACCTTTGGATGAAAGAAAATGCTTAAGGGAAGGATGTATTTCCATAGAAGAAACACAAGAACATTTTTTCATATACATATTGTATTTCTCTGGTTCAGTTTTGGAAATGTCGGGCCACCAGATGGCCCTGGCTGTTCTTGCTAAACATTTCTTATGAAAGTCTAATCCTAGGAGAATAAACGGGACATTTCAAAAGATATCATCCAAGTTCTTTGAATGTGATTTTTGCTTGCATTAAATTTTATTTGTGGCAGGATAGATGCCAGATCTTATTACAACATATTAAAACATCAGATACATCTATGGCTTTGCAAATTGAATCCACTGTAAAACAAGTTAAATCACAGGAGTATATAAAGTTTGATGTTGGAAAGGCAGATTCTTTCAGGAAATGTATAGATTGGGTGGTATAACATATTAGGGTGGTGTAAACCTTTCTTCTTTTTCTTTCCCTTTTTTCTGGAATCATGTTTAAAAGTAGGGGTGTGAAGAAGAACATTCCTCTATAGTTCTTTTATTTTATGATTTTCATGTATTATCCTGCAGATATAAGGTATTACATGTTTTTCATTTCTATATTTTGTTTTGTTTTTCTCAATAAAAAATTCCCTGTTCTCCAGTGGGGGGACCTCTGTCTGTTTTGGCACCATGTCAAGATGGCTGCACCGATGGAGAGTGAGAGCATGGAGGTGAGGGGAGCAAACCTCCTGCCCTGCTTCTGTTTTGCTAGATGCTGTGAGTGTTTTTGAGTTGGATAAGCCTGTTGCAGATATACATGTTGAGGACGTGCCTTTGCCTTTACCTTTTACTGCACTGGTCTCATCTACTGCTTTACATGAAGAGATGTTGCATATTGTGGAAGCTCACCTACAGCTGGAATTGGAATCCCATAAGCAACATCTATTGAGCTTGCTTGACCAGGAGGAGAAAGTGTTTACCCAGAAAAAAATAGCAGCGTATGACTGCAATCTTTTGATTATCAAAAATGGACATGATATCTCCTTGTAAGGGAAACACTGTGTCTGTAACATCTGCTCACCAGGAGGCCAGCGAACTGCTCATGCAGGTAAATGGGGCAGAGTCTGTGTTTGAGGGGATTCAGCTCTTCCTGTAGAGCCGGTTTTGCTCCCCAGCACAATGTCACCAAAATCTTCTCAGCATCTACAAGTTCCTTCTTTAGTGATACCTGACTCTGCTGACTCTACCTTTTCTCTGTAGTTAGGCAATAGGGTTAAGGATACTGCATTGAAGCCTGACAGTATGGCTTCAGCTACCATTGTTTCTGATCCAAAACATTCTTTGAGTCCTGATGACCTTGCATTGGCTCTGCCTACTAATAAATCCCTACAAGTATGGTCTACTGAAGCAGTCCGGCTCATTGCTGGATGGAAGAAAGCAAGGATGAAGTCTCATGGATTCCTGTAGACTACATTTAGACACATAGAAACATAGACTTTGACAGAAGATAAGGACCACTTGGCCCACCCAGTCTGCCCATTTCCCTACTATTTGATAAGCTGCAGATTCTAGTTAACCAACAGCCTACTTCCTGCAACCTCCCACTATAATTGCCTTCTGTCTGTCCCATGCATGTTTGAATTCCCCCACTGTTTTAGACCCCACAACCTCCCCAGGAAGGCGGTTCCATGTGTCCACCATTCCCTCTGTGAAAAAGAATTTCCTCACATTATTCCTGAGTCGTCCCCCCTCTATCTTTAAATTGTGTCCCCTTGTTCTTGCACATTTCTTTTTCTTAAAGATGCTACACTCCGGGACTTTGTTGATTCTCTGGAGGTACTTGAAAGTTTCTATCATGTTCCCCCTGTCTCCTTTCATCAAGGGTATACATATTAAGTTCTCTCATTCTCTCTTCATACGGTTTCTGATGCAGACCCTGCACCATTTTAGTTGCCCTCTTCTGGACTGCCTCCATCCTGTCTATGTCCTTTGGTAGATGGGGTCTCCAAAACTGCACGCAGTACACCAGATGGAGTCTCACCAACTGTCTGTACAGAGGGATAACCACTTCCCTTTTTCTACTTGTGATGCCCCTCCCTATGCATCCCAGTATCCCCCCAGCTTTCTTTACTGACTTTTCACTTTGCTTACCCACCTTTAGGTCATCTGATATGACTACCCCCATGTCCCTTTCCATTATTGTTGATGTCAGTACCTCCCCTGCCATTGTGTACTCTTCTCCTAGTTTTTTGTTTCCCAGGTGCATTACTTTGTACTTCTTTTCATTGAGTCAAAGTTGCCATACTTCTGGCCATTCCTCCAACTTTGTCAAGTCCCTTCTCATCTTTTCTACCCCCCCTTGTGTATCAACTCTGTTACAGATCTTTGTGTCATCTGCAAAGAGGCATACCTTTTCTTCCAGACCCTCTGCAATGTCATCTATAAAAATGTTAAAGAGGACTGGACCCAGTACTGAGCCCTGAGGTACTCCACTAGTAACCCCCCTTTCTTCAGAATGAGTTCCATTCACTATTACCTTCTGTGTCCTGTTGTGCAGCCAGTTTGCTACCCAGACTACCACTCTGGGACCCACTCCCAGGCTGGCTAACTTGATTATTAATCTTTTGTGTGGGACTGTGTCAAATGCCCTGCTAAAGTCTAGGTAGGCCATATCCATAGCACCTCCCTGGTCTATTACTTTGGTCACCCAGTCAAAGAAATCAATTAGATTCATCTGACATGACCTTCCTTCTGTGAATACATGCTGCTTTGGGTCCTGTGCCCCCCTGGCCTCTAGGTACTCAACAATTCTTTCTTTCAGAAGTGATTCCATCATTTTCCCTACCACTGAGGTCAAACTAACAGGTCTTTAGTTTCCTGTTTCTGCCTTGCTCCCACTTTTGTGAAGGGGAATCACATCTGCCTTCCTCCAGTCCTCAGGTACCACCCCATCCCCCATGATTTGTTAAAAATGTGGTCAGTGGTGTCACTAGGTCCGCCCTTAGTTCTTTTAGGATTCTGGGGTGAATCCTGTCAGGCCCCATTGCTTTGTCCACCTTGAGTTTTAGGAGTTTTTTCAGAACTCTTTCTTCTGTAAATGGACTGGTGTCAACCTCCCTACCCAGACTGCTTCTATTATTTGGTTTAGGTAACTCCTCCTCTTCTTCTTTTGTAAATACTGAGCAAAAGTATTCATTCAGTGTCACTGCCTTTTCATTGTCTCCCTCTGCCCATCTCCCCTCTCCTTTATTAATATTCACTATCCCTCCCTTAACCTTTCTATGCTCCCTAATATACCTATAAAATGCTTTATCCCCCTTCTTAACTGAGTTGGCTATCTTTTCCTCAGTTTGGGCCTTTGCTATTCTGATACAGTTCCCTGTCGTGCTCCTTCTGTGATTCCTTATACTTTCTGAATGCAGCCTTTTTCTCTTTAACCTTCCCTGCCACCTCTTTTGAGAACCATAGTAGTTTTTTACTCTGCTTTGTTTTCATTATTTATTTCACTCATAGGCTTGTTGCCTCCATGATGGCAGTTTTGATTTCTCTCCATTGTTCTTCCACCCCTCCTTTCTGGCCATTTTCTAGTGCATTCCTCAGATATTTACCCATTTTGCCAAAGTCAGCTCTTCTAAAGTCCAATATCCTTGTTTTTGTATGGCTTGTCTCCATGGTTGTGCTTATTGTGAAGCACACTGTGCAGTGGTCACTTGTTCCCAGATGTCTACTGACTTCTAAATCTGTGATCCTTTCTTTATTTGAGAGTACCAGGTCCCTCCCTACTTGCTCCCTCCCAAGTGGGTTCTAACACTAGCATTTGTTACTCAGATTCTAACAGTCAGACTTCCTCAGTCACCAAGAACTGTCCTCTTCAGTCAGGGATGACTGCTTCATCTTTGGGCCTCCATCTCAATGCCCCCACTGCTGCTTGGGACACTCCCCAACCTTCAGTCAGACCCAGGTGAAGGGACATCATCCTCTAGACTTAATCATTCTTTGCTTATTGCAACCGATATACAGACCGTTACAGACAATCAGTTTAAAATGTCAGATTTATTTAATGCCTCCAGAGTTCCTATCCAAAAGATTAATGTTGTTAGACTTCACTAGTGGGGGGCTTTGGGGGGCTTACCTTCCTGATAGGACATATTTTATCAGAAAATTATTTAAAGGGTCTCTTTGTTTTCTGGCTTCTGATTTATAAGCGGATATTCACATTTCTGGGGAGGAGATGTTTGATAGTTTGCATACTTCTACTTCTCTTGATTTATTCTGGTTTAAATATGAAAAGCTTAATCCTTGCAGGACCGTGGACTGATACATCAGTCCAAAATTCCTATATGTTCTAATTCTGATGGCAGCCTAAGAGTTAATGAGTCCCTGCTATGGCTGCCTTATGTGGCCATCTGCCTGTCAAAACCTATTGTTAAAACAGTCACCTTGTTGTTCCAAAACGAGTGTATGAATGTCTCTGACATTGTATATTTGCTCAAGAAATGATGTGAAGTTTTGGACACTCCTACTCCTATCATTGATAGTAAGCAGGGCTGGATGGGGGGTGAACTTAAAGTCAAGCTCCATCAGACTACTGCTGGGTAAGTCATCCTCCCTGGAGCTTTTACACTGGAAGGGACAAAGGCATCTGCTTTTACTGGGGACAGCCCAAGACATGCCACAAGTGTGGTTATCGCACTCACCTTAGCTCCACTTATGATGCAGCCTGGTGTAATAACTGCTTGGATTGTGGCCATACTTCTCACACTTGCTCTAAATCATTTAAATGTAATCTATGTGAGGAACAGTGATGTTCTTTTCATCATTGCCACTGGGCCTCACACAGTCGGTGTGATGGCCTTAATCAAGATACACTCATTGCCCAAGTGCAAACTCACGTGGTATATGAGGTTGGGGAACAGGCTCCATTCAGTGATTTCTTTCAGGATACCATGTCTCACCCACTTTCTCTGCCATTAACCAGTGCTTCTACCAGTTTGGGAAGCTGATGATAATACTTCCACCTCTCTTACTGAGACCTAAGATCTAGATCCATTACCAAATCAACTTCCTGCTGCCTCCATTGAGTCCTCTACTACCATGCCCCCTCCTCCTGCCCCCTCCTTCATGTAGAGTCCTCATTCAAACCCTTGTCAAGAAATAAGGCCAACAGGCAAAGGTGAAATCTAAATCTTCGACACACTCTGATATCTCGTTAGGTAATACATTCACTGTATTGGTCTGCTCTACACAATGGGGTGAGAAGGAGGATGACAGGGGAGACTCTGATACTTCTATACCATCCCTTCTGAGGGAAAGCTCTTCTGATGTTGAGGAAATGCAGGATGAACAATTGGCAGACACGGTCCAGGGCAGGACTCGCTCTCAATTGGGTAAAGGTGGAGGTCTACCTACTTAAATCTTTGTCTCCATAACACTGATTTTCCTCTTTGACGTTAAATGTCAATAGTATGAAATCATATCAGAAGAGGTTGTTAACTTTTTCAGTCCTGAATACTCTCACTGGTGAGATTCTTTTTTTGCAGGCCACATGGATAAAAGTTACCTTTGAATTTTCTGCTGTACAAAAAGCATGGTGCCAAGGACTGTCCTTTTGGATTTCTATGACAGGGTGGGGATCCTTCTTAGAGGTTTTGACTTCAAACTGAACAGATTGCCTCTCATTTCCTCTGGGAGAGCATGCATTGCTTTTGGATTTACTATTTGGTCAAATCTCCCTATTGGTCATTAATATATATGCTCCCCAATCCAACACAGACCAGGACCAACAATTTCAAACTGTTCTCCTTTCCTTCATACTACCAAATTGGTAGTTTTGTGGGGACTTTAATTGTGGGTTAAGTCCAAACAATCAGGGTGGCAAGAAGTCTAAGTTCTAAGGCTTATTTTCAGCCTGGCTTGAACCACTCCAACAACGTATCTACCAAAGTTCTCACCTGATCTTCTACATTAAAAGGGTAACAGTGAAGGAGGTCCTCACTGTGGTCAAGAAAATACTAGGTAAAACCAGACTGGGCAGTGACGGGACAGACATGAAACTTCTATCCCTCACCCTGGACATTCTTTTAGTGCCCATTACCACACTGTACAATAAGTGCCTGGCCCTGGCCCTGGCCCAATTCCCGGTGGTTTGGAAGCAGGCCCTAGTTGCACCAGTGCATAAAGGAGGTGACAAGTCTCTGGCAGCCAACTACAGACCCATCTAAATCCTTTCTCCCCATCCAAGGCACTGGAAAAGATGGTGGTGGGTCAACTCGTCGACTACCTCAATAAGTATAATCTACTATGCCCCAACCAGCATGGCTTCAGACAAAATCACAGTACCACCACCACTGCCCTGCTGGACTACACAAACTAAGCACATAAGGCCCTGGATGAAGGTAAACTGGTGGGGTCTGTCTTTATTGTCAGCACCAAAGCATTTGATACAGTTAACCACTGTTGCTGACCCAACTGTGAAACATGCAGGCCTTGCTTATGTCCAGCCCTCACAGCAAAAATAAGCACCACACCCTCATCATTTCCAACTCATGCAGTGAGCCGCTGGAACAAGTTCACTTATTTAAGTATCTGGGGGGTCATAATAGATGATACCCTCATGTTTGCACAACATATTGACTCTGGTCAAAACAGTCAATATCAGGATTGGTATCCTGTACAGGCACAGGCAATACCTCTCTCCGGGGGCCCTCCACCTCTCAGTCCACAGCTCAATAATATCTACTATTGACTATGGTCTAGTGGTCTATGGGGCAGCAATGTATACAGTGCTCAAGAGGGTTCAGACTGCACTCAACAAAGCCTGCAGACTCACCCTGGATGCTGAGTGTGGCACTCACACCTGTACTCTGTATGAACATGAAAATTGGCTGTCATTAAGAAACAGGGTAAAATTCCTGACTTGCATCCTAGGGAAGAAGGCTCTATTGGGTAAAACACCACCTTGTATAGGCAGTTTAATCAAGGCTGCCAACTCATTACAGGTCACCAGAGGGAGGACTAGAGGGGCTTTGGTGATCCCCTTCCGTCACACCTCACTCGGGCAACATGTATTTGCCTACTGGGCCCCCCCATGGATGAATGAACTTCCTGGGAACCTCTTGGCCAGCAATTGTCTGGCACAATTCAAAACTGACCTCAAACAGCACCTAATAACACTCTCTAAGTGCACCTGCCCCTAAGTCCAGCCAACCTGCTCTCTCTGCCCCCAGCAAGCACTAGGCAGGCTTCAGGTACCCCCTCCCTTTGCCCCTTCTCATGACTTGCCCCAGCAATTAGTTTGCATCATGCTCCTTCGGCACCTTCCACCCCTCCCCCTTCCCCAACTTACAGTCCAGTGAGTTTCCCAAACAGTCACTACTAATGCTGGCTGCCTGACCATGCCCCATCACACTCCACCATTTTTCTCTAGCATGTCATCTCTGCTCAGCCTCCCCTCACCACACCATTGCTCCCTATAACTTATCATCCCTTTCCCCCACCCTCTCATCTCCACCACAGTACTTACCTCTGTCTCTCATACCTCCCTTCTTCACCCCTTTGCCAGCTATCCCCGTCCCTCTGAACTAGTGACAAGGCACTTTGTGGCTGCTTATCTCCCCCACCCTCATAAACTGTTTTTTCTTATTTAACTTTTATATTTTAAGTTATTCTGCAAGTTCTGAATCCAAGCTGTATTGTTCATTGTAATGTACCTTTGCTTTCTCCTACTGTACTTTATTTTGCAATCTATGATGTGCAACCTATGTAAAAGAGCTTGTGCTCAAAGATTTTTTTCTGAATCACTAAATACATAAATAAATCGCAATCCAGCATTTCTTAGTGATATGATTACCATGGCTTGGCTACAAGATAGCCAACTGGTCTTAACTCAGGCTCCTTAGCTACACAAATAGTTTTTTTTATTTATGTTCATGAGATTACCACTCTCTCAGTCCTCTGTTTTTCCCATTGAAATTTCTGACCCATTTGGTTGTTCTCTCTTCTAGTACAGTGGGGTCCTCTTCTGTCCCTAGAACTTGACCAAGGAGACTTAATTACAATTTCTTGGATAACCCCTCAGTTACGACACTATGTTGGGGTGAGTTTTTGCCGATGGTCCACCCTCTGTACGTATGATGATTAGAGGTCTGTTGGGAGGACTCCAAATGTGCATTTTGGTCCTTTTTCAATGGGAAGCTCATTTTTTGTGGACACTACTAGATATTTGTAGTATTTTAATTTATGATGCAAACTGCAGAAGCTTATTTCCCTTATGTGTGAATCTGGCAAAAATTTAACCTCTGACACTGAATTTATTAAAATCAAATGCTTACTTAACAGTATGACAGAGCTAGAACCTTAGAATGGGAAAGCAAATTTGGCACGCAAGGTAACAAACAATCCCTAGATGCTTATAAGGCATGTGCTAATATACTTCAGAGCAGACACACGTGGACGCTGCATCCCTCTGCTAATGCCTCTTCCACTGAAGATATTAAGAGCATCATGGATATTATGCACGCTCATGTTAAACACAAATTTGGTAGCTCTCATTCCCCCCATCTTGACACTTTTTCAACTTCTGCCGTAGACATCCCAACCTTGCCTGACCATTTTCAATTACTATTGACACAGCCGATACAATTGTCAGAAGTGGTTGATACAATAAAATGTTTGCCTTCCAATATTGCTCTAGGTACTAATGGCCTCACCCCTGAATTTTATAAAGCCTATATTGATTATTTGGCCCCTACTTTACAAGTGTTGTACACTCAAATACTAGCCATGGGTAACTTACTCCCCTCATTGACAGAAGCATTACTTATTTTTGGTACAAGAAAGGGGCAGAACTTTACATGATAACTGGAGTCCTGTGTGTCTTCTAAACCCCAAATATAAAATGTTGGCCAAACTCTTGGCTCATAGGTTAGTCACGGTTGTAGAAGTTCAAATTTCTTGGTTTCAATGTTGTAAAGTTCCTACATGACGGATTTCTGATAACTTAATACTAATATGAGAATTACAATATTTGAGAGAGGTAATCAAGGTCAATTCTAAGGTTATGTTCTTTCTGTAGACCAAGAACAGGCATTCAACTGAGTCAATCTGCTCTGTCTTTTTGAAATACTGCTCTGTTACAGCATTCCTCCCCTGTTTGTGTCCTGGATCTACTTATTGAATTTGGCAGCTCATCTGCTCCCCTGTGTTAATTCCTTTTTTACAGTAGGTGTGCATATTTCCCATAAACAGGGCCTGAGATAGGGCTTCCCCCTTTACAGAAATAATTGAATGAAATGTTTTCATGCTGCACACATAAAACTACCCAAGTCACATGTGTGCTGCAAGTATGATTTAAATATTAAATTGGAACCAATTGCATGTATATGGCATGTGTGCAGCAAGTGTGAAAACCATGATTTGTATGTTAAATTGGAAAAGACTGAATGCATGTGGCATGCATGCAAAAAGCAAGTGATCACTGATAACTGCAACTTTAAAAGTTAAGTGACTTGCTCAGGATCACACCACATAGCAGTGGGGGTTGATGAGATTCAAACCCAGGTCTTCATGTCTCCAAGTCTCCTGCCTTGCAGTTCAGCACCTTTAACCACTAAACCATATTGTCTGCACACATATGGCTCACTTGTGCTTCAATACATACTGTGTCTGACTACATCTGCATACATGCAGCATGCTTGTAGCCACTGTTATGTTTTTCAGTTTTCTTTTTCTTCTCTTACTCATCTCAGTTTCATAGTTGAAATGTAGCACACATACCAATGGAAACACATGTGTTTTTTCCCACCCCAATACACAAACTTACCACACAAATCCACTTAATTACTTCTGTCTGGACTGTACTCATATTTTCTCTCCATGGTTTTGAATGCTTCCACACAAATAGGCTTTAAGGTGCAACACAAAAGTAGCAATAACTTGACACCCCCCACCCACATGGTCAGGCCCCCCCATGCACACATACTGTAGAGGGTACAGTCATGCTGCTACAGACAACTCACCAAGTATAAATACAGTATAAGTAAAAAGCCTCTTACTAGTGTACCACAGAGCAAGAGGCAGGAGTCTTTAAGAGATGATGTCCATAGGTCAGAGTGCTGGGGCATACCTCCTTGAAATGAATGGAGTTTTTTTTATTACTATTGTATGCTTTATGATGGTGAGTTGTAGAATAATGAAGGCCACTGTTCTACTAACAAGGCCCTTGTTAGTTGAACAGTGTCCTTCATTAATCTTCAACTCTCCATCAATAATATATAAAATAGTAATAAAAAAGTACCCCCATTCATTTCAATGGTGCACACCCCTGTAGTCTCCTTTGCCCTTTGTCATAATGTGCCTGAGTGTGGGGATGTGGAGGTCAGCTTCACTGGGGGGTGGGGCATAGGCCTGACTATAGTGGGACTCCAAATGTCTGTGCATACCGTACCATTTAACTGTCCGTGAATGCAACGGACAGCTCTAGGATGTCTGTAACATCTCTAAAAGGTGCAACATATTTGGCTGGACTGAAAAGTGATATGCAAATCAGGAAAAATTAAAATGTATAACATTCATCTGTATATAACCCAGAGCAGTGCATCTGATTTGGGCTTAAACCCACCAAGTTACTAATCAATTTTTTTCCTGCCTGAAGTTCTGCCCCCCTCCCCCCAAAACATAATTTGTCCTGATTTTTTCCCCCAATTCCATTTCAATCAATACCCATCCCTGTGGGTCATGAAGGCACCCAAAGGTGAAGAAACATGAAAACACATCAATATTTCAGTCCTTCCTACTTCCCCAATCCCCCTGTGAAAAACATTATTTACTTACCCGGCCATATGGCTAGAACCTGCAGCCTGGCACAGTTTGCCACCAGCTAGGTTTTCAGTCTGCTCCCCCCCTCCTTCCACCAGAAGCTGGATGCTTGAACCAACCATCACAGATCCCCAATGTGGCCCACAACCAAGTCACCGAATCAACTGAACCAACCCAACCTGGGTTGATTGCTTCTTGCGCTTGGTTGCTGCTGTGGCTGTTGCTGCACTGCACTGATCAAGGCCTGTGAAGGCTACCCACACCACTGTCACCACTGCTGCTAAGCCTAGCTTGCTGCTGTGGGGGTCTGTGCTGTTTTTTTTTTTGCATGGTGAGCCTAGTAGAGTAAGTAGGTAGCCTAGTTGTGAGTTAGCTTCTAGCTCACCCTCTGCCCCTTCAGCCACCAGGGGAGATGGAGACTCACTAAGAGTAGACCAACAAAAATGTGCTGCCACAACACTGCTTTTGAGAGTTCAGTGCTCACCAACTCCTCCAAGCTGTAGTGTGTAGTCTGTCTACTCTCTGGTGGGAAAGACAGTGTGGCACTTGTAAGACTCATGTGCTTTTTCTTGGCTGAAGCTCATCCACATCACGTGTGGTTGTGCCACACTAATAGGCTGAGAGAGTGGACAACACAATACAGACACAGTCAGGTCTGGAGAGTACCTTCAGCATGAGTAGACAAAGGCCAGGTGGGCATTTATTGTGCAAAAGATTAAATCAAAATTTAATGCCATTATTGTCACAACATAAGAGCAACCTAGGCACTAATATTTGGGGGGGGGTAACTTTCTCTGCCTTACCTAAATGGCACCACTGCTTAATGGTACAAATGTATTCTCAGGTGCTAATGCAATAGTTTTCACTGTGTTCTGAGGTACTGGATCACCACGTTTTATGATGTGTCCTAATCATCATGTCAGTTAGTGTCCCTCATTGTCCCTCATTTTGAGTGTCCATGTCCCTCATTTCAATGACAAAATGTGAGGTATGATGCATGCTTCCAAGACCCTACTCAGCACAAAGAGTGCTGAGCATGGCCACAGTGTATATGCTCAATACAGAAATACAAAGGGAAAGTAAGTGAGATGAAGCAGTCATGAAGAGACGCATTTGTAGCACTAAATATGCATAAGGGATGTGTATGTTCCAAAACAAGAAGGACAGGCTTCACAACACAGAGGCTCCTCTTCATACATCTGGAATGGGGGATGTTGACTGGCTATATCATAGGCTTTTAATGCAGTAAGCAAACAATGCTTTACAAATTAATGGCTATTTAATAACAAAAATCAAAAGCCATTAAACAACTTGCAAAAGGATCAGAATTAGTGGGTTTATCTAATTTCTAGGGGAATCCAAATAAAAATGCATTTTAATAACTCTAATTGCTAGCAGTAGTATAAGAAATAGAAAGTGATGTGTTTTTAGATGAGATTTATACCAGATTAGCTGCTGCACACATGGCAAGTGTTCAGCATATGAACCTGAAGTGATGTTTAAATGATGTTCACACCAGCTTAACTGCTGCACTCATGTTAAGTGTGCAACATGCAAACCTGATATAATTTTTAGAAGATGCTCACACCATCTTATCTGCTGCACACATGTCAAGATTACAGCATGCGAATCTGATTTGCTTTTTAGACCTGGTTCATTTAGGATCACCTTGTGTATGCGAGCTGCATGCAAAAATTGCACAATTAAGCATGTGGCATGCATTCTGTATGTACACAGCACACCTTTATTTCTGTAAGGCCCTTGAGCCCTTTTTTTGTATGTTTTCTCTATAGACCCCTTACTTACAAAATATTGCATCTATCAGGAGTATTCAACTAACGCCAGATACCCATGAACTCAGGGTGCTGGAATATGCTGATGATTTGTCTGTCCTTTTACAAGATTTAGCATCTGGTGCTATGGTAAATTCTCTGTTACGTGGTTTTCCACTATGTTGGGTTCTAAAATGAATTATGCTAGAAGTATGGCTGTGCCAATTGATACTTCTTCACAGCCACATAACTCGGACATTGATGGGATTTCCACATGGACTGACCCAGTGAGACTACTGTGAATTTATTTTAACCACCAGGATGCAGTCTTCTTTAATTAGGAAAAATGCCTACAGAAGGCAGAGGAGAATTTAAGAATTAGGAAGTGCAGGAACTTGGCTAAGCTGAAAAAAGCATTTTTAATTGAAACATCGTTGCTTCCTTGTTTTATACAGTATATCTCAGTTATGTTTTTCCACCCCACCCCCCCATGAAACTGTACTGATTTTCAGAGAAAGGGGTTATACTATCATATTCTTGAATCCAACGCCATGCCCCCTGTTGAACTGAAGTGTTGCCCACCTGATAAGGTTGAACTGGATCTTTCCAAAATGACTAAAAAAGCAATACCACAACATATATGGGATCTCCTTTGGCTTAGCATGGATGGAAAACTGGCTGTCACGGATTCCCTAAAACATAAGTCATTTGAGGACAGAATGTGCCTAAGACATACTTGTCCTGGGATCCTTGAAATGCATTCTCACTTCTTACTAGAGTGCCCTGTAAGTCATTTATTATGGAAACAAGTAAGCAATAAGTGGTGCTGTCCTATTTTTTCCACAGTTACTTATGAAATTGTTGTTTTAGGAGTTTATCCACCTGTTTGGAATAATTTTTCACCGTGGAATTTATAGGTATGTGTGCTATTTGTAAGAATATTTTATGGCAGGTATGTTCCTCCTATAACTATTGCCAATATGGTCCATACCTGTCTTAAACAGTTTTATTGAAAGAACAAGAAGTCTTTCCCAGTTTCCACATTTCATAAACTGTGGTCTGATTTTGATGCAGGGGACAAAGAAAAATCACACATCCTGAACAAATACCTTTGCTCAGTGCTCATGTAGGAAAGAGAAGTAGAGAGACTTCCGTTAAGTGTCAGGGGCATTGAAGGAAGGGAGTTGGATACTAGTCTATTTACAGATTAGAGAGCCCTGAGGACACTCGCAAATCTGAAAGTGGACAAGCATTGGGCCTGAGGAGATGTATCCATGGATATTGAGGGAGCACAGAGAAGTGCTGGCTGCACCTCTGACAGTCCTGTTCAACCACTCACTGGAGATGAGAGTGGTCCCAGTGGACTGGAGAGGACTGGAGGAGGGCAGATGTAATCCTACTTCACAAAAGTGGTAGCAGGGATAAGGCTTGCAATTACAGGCCAGTCAGACTGACTTTGGTGGTGGGAAAATCAATGGAATCACTACTGAAGGACAGGAGTGTGAAATATCTTGAATTCAATGGGTTGCTAGATCCAAGGCAGCATGAATTCACTGGGGGAGGTCATATCAAACAAATCTGATAGATTTCTTTGACTGGGTGACCAGAGAAGTGGATTAGGGTGGAGTGGTGGATGTGTCCTACCTGGATTTCAGTAAGGCCTTCTGCTCCATTCTACAAAGGAGACTCATAAACAAGCTGGCCAGCCTTAGAGTGGAGCCAAGGTAGTGAACTGGGAAAGAAATTGGTTGGGGGATAGGTGACAGAGGGTGGTGGTTAACAGAGTCCATGCTAAGCAAAGGAAGTTGACCAGCGGGGTACATAGGGATCAATACTAGGATTGGTCCTCTTTAATGTCTTTATTAGTGACATTACAGAGGGACTAGAAGTGAAGGTATGTCTACTTGCAGATGACAATAAGATATGCAATAAAGTAGACACTCCAGGGGGTAGAAAATATGAACAGGGATCTTAGGAGCTTGAGGAGTGATCGAGAGTGTAGGAACTAAGTTTCAATGTGAACAAGTGCAAAATCATACATTTGGGGAGCAGAAACCCAGGGGCAGAGTACAGAATGGGGTGATTGGTATTGGTGACCACCAAACAGGAAAGAGACCTGGGGGTAATCATATCTGATAACCTACAGTAAATGTGGCCAAACAGTGTGACAAGGCTATGTGTCTAGCCAGTGGGATGCTGGGGTGCATAGGGAGGGGTATTACCAGCAGAAAGAGGGAGGTGGTTATACTGCTGTATAAATCACTGGTGAGATCTCAGCTGGATTACTGTGTCCAGTTCTGGGGACCACATCTTCAGAAGGTCATAGACAGAGTAGAGGCATTCCAGAGGAGGGCAAGTAAAATGATGCAGGGTCTGCATCAAAAGCCCTATGAGGAGAGACTGAAGGACCTCAATATGTGTACCCTGGAGGAAAGGAGGGAGAGGGAGGGATATGATTGAGACTTGTAAATACCACCTGGGTGTAAGTAAGATTCAGGAGGGAAGCCCTTTTCAGAGAAAAAGATGCTGCAGAACAAGGGATCATAATATGAAGCTGGAGGAGGGTAGATTCACACAAGATGTGAGGAAGTACTTCTTCATAGGAAGAGTGGTGGATGCCTGGAACAGCCTCCCAGCAGAAGTGGTGGGGACAACAACTGTAAAGGGATTCAAAAGCACAAGGGACTGACATAAGAGAACCTTAAAGGTAAGGAAAGGGGTTGAAAAGCCAGAGATCAAGTAGGGTCTGTGGTATACAGTAGGTAGAGAAAATGGCCAGAATACGTGGGCCAAGTGGTCCTTATCTGCCATCAAACTCCATGTTTCTTTGTTTCTATGCTGACATTGCCACCACAGAGTGGTCATATAATGCTTCCAGCACGGCAATATTGTTTTCAGGGATGCCCAAGTGTTTAGCTGTGGAGAATAGGAATGCCCATGCCACCTGGTCAGTAAAGAATATAAGGACATAAGAATTTGCCAGCAGAAAGGGACTGTGTGGTCCATCTAGTCTGCCTGAAATGTCAAACTCCCCCGTCTACTGCTCTTGTTGATGTGACTACATTGACTGTCCCATGCCCATTTGAATTCTCTGACAGTCTTAGCCGTCACCGGGTCCATGACCCTCTCTGCGAAAAAGTACTTCCTAACATTGGTTCTGAACTTATCATCAACCAGGCATAAGTTGGAATCCATGTCAATTAAGCCCACTGAATTCAGCCGGAGACAATTCAGCCTGATGAATTCAACCTGACGTCAATCCAGCCCAATGTCAATTCAGCTCCTTTAATTCAGCTCATATGTTAATTCAGCTGCTTTTGGTTCTGCACTAGAATAAACATATGTAAACGTATATAAACTTTATTGAAAAGGATTAGAGCATACTAAAAGAATATTAATCATCAAGCTAAAACATGAAATTGTGTGCATGTCCTCTCAGGTACTTCACTATTTCCCTTGTATGATATTCTGCAACTTGTGTTGAATTCCTTAAGTCAAGTTCTTGTACACTCTCTAAGCTTCTTGTGGTTGGTGGCCAGCAATGTATTGCTCCACTATAGTCTCTGTTAAGCTCTGTTCCTTTTTCATAGCAATGATTAGTTTCCACATTGTGGGGTGATCAATGCGTAGGAGGCTCATGAAACTGTTGTGCTATCCTTCAACAGCATGCTTTGTCCTTGGGATGCCTTGGTTTGTTGCATCATAGCAGTTCCACTGGCTTTGAGGAAATCTGGGCTTTCAATAAAGTTTATATACATTCACATATGTGGTTAGTTATGTTTATTCTAATGCAGAACCAAAAGTAGCTGAATTGGCATATGAGCTGAATTAAAGGAGCTGAATTGACGTTGGGCTGAATTAACTCAGGCCGAATTGATGTTGAGCTGAATTGATCAGACTGAATTTACTCAGGCTGAATTCACCATGCTATATTGATGGGATACCGTAAGTTGTGCCCTCTTGTATGCACAGTCCTATTTTCCTGAAAGAGGTTACCGGTATGTACTGCATGTATCCATTTAAAAAATTTAAATGTTTCTATCATGTCTCCTTTGTTCCTTCTCTGCTCTACAGAGAATAGATTTAACTGGCTCAGCTTATTTTTGTAAGGTTTGTGGTGTAGTCCCTGCACCATCTTGGTGGCTGTCCTATGCATGGATTCCAGATGGTCTATGTCCTTTTTTAGGTGTGGCCTCCAGAACTGCATACAATACTCCAAGTGAGGTCTCACCAAGAACCTATAGAGTGAGATGATTATCTCACTCTTTCTGCTAGTAATACCCCTACCTATGCATCTAAGGATGCTACTTGCCCTCAGTTCTGCTCTTTTGCATTGGTTTCCTACCTTTAAATCTTCTGATATCATAACTTCTAGACCCCTTTCCATCTTTGTCTTTTCCAGTTGCTGACATTCCAGGACATAGTTATTTCCTGGATTCCTCTTACCCAAGTGCAGTACCTTACACTTTTTGGTGTTGAATCTCAATTGCCAGTTCTTGGACCATTCCTCTAGCTTTTTTTTTTTTTAGATCTGTCTCCATTGCTTGGACCCCTTCCTGTGTGTCCACCCTGTTGCAGAGTTTTGTATCATCTGCAAACAGGCAGACTTTCTCTTTCAGTTCCTCAGTGATGTTGCTGATGAATATGTTGAAAAGGACTGGGCCAAGCACTGATCCCTGTGGAACGTGACTGGTTACTCTCCCCTCCTGTGACAAAGTGCCATGTTCCATATCTCTATGAGTCCTGTCCTGTAACCATCTTTTTGTCTAGTTGACCACTTTCTGACCTACGCCTGTTTGCTCCAATTTATTTGCTAGCCTTTCGTGTGGAACCGTATCAAAGGCTTTGCTAAAATCCGGATATACTACAATATGTTCACAGCCACATCTTGGTCCACTGTTCTTGTAACCCAGTCGAAGAGTACTATCATATTTGTTTGGCCTGAGCATCCTCCCGTTAATTCATTCTGCTTTCGGTCAAGTTTCCCACTTTATTTCAGATACTCCACTACCCTTTCTTTAAGCAATGTCTCCATTACTCTACCCACCACTGAGATCAGGCTGATGGGGCAGTAATTTCTTGCTACCTCCCTCCTTCCACTTTTGTGCAATGCCACAACTGTGGCCCTTCTCCAATCCTGTGGTACTATACCATCTTCCAGTGACTTGTTAAATAGTTTGGCTAGCGGGGCTGCAAGTTCCTCCAACTGTTCCTTCAGAACTCTTGGGTGTATTCCATCTGGCCCCATTGTCTTGTCCACCTTTAATTTAGACAGCTGCTCAATGACCCTTTCTTTTGTAAAGGGGTTGGTGTCTACTCTCCTGTTGTGGAGATGTGCCTTGTCTAGTGCTGGACCATTACCTTCTGTGCATCTAAACTGTGCAACAGGAATGAGTGATTGGATGGGTGGTGTGGTGGAGAATGAGTAAGGTCCATTTAATATTATTTTGTATCTGGCATTCCATCACAAAACTAGTCTGATCTTTATTGACCAATAAAGGGAGTAAGGCTTCTAAGCATTTTATCATTATGGTGGTACTGTAAACAGCTTGTAATCAGTATTCAAAATTTAGATTGGCCTGTAGGAGGCACAAAGTGTTTTATCCTTTCTGGGTTTCAGGATGGCAGAAATAGTTGCCTGTTTCCATGTTAGTGATACAAGTCCCTCTTGTAGGACTCCCTCACAGGTGCAATTCAGTAGTGTGTCAAGGTTGTCCCTGAGGTACTTGAAAATTCTACAGTACTCAGTAATACTCAGTAATACAAGGTAGAAGGCACTAGGCCCATCGAGTCTACCTTCTCACACCTTGTGGGATATAGGATTACTAACCCAAAAGATATTTATATAGGATAATCTTAAACTGTTGGGCAGTTGCAGAGTCAACTATTTCTGTGGTAGTTTGTTTTATATTATCTTATAGTGAAGAACATTTTCCTATTATTTGTAAAGACCCTCAGTACCACCAGTTGTTTATTGTGGCATCTCAGTTTTGATGGTTTTATAGCATAGTTAATGTCACATTCAGCCCTTAAGTGTTAATCCTTCAATATATTAAACAATAATAAGAGATCACCCCTCAGTCATGTGGTCTCCAGGTTAAATAATTTTAACTTAGTCTTTCCTGATGGAGAGGTGACGTATTCTGGTAATGATCTTAGTGGATTTAAGCTGGACACTGGCCATAAGTTTTTTATCCTTCATCAGAAATGGGGACCAAAAAGGGGATGCATAATCTAAATGCAGCCTAATATAAGAATTATACAAAGGTAAAAAGCATGTTTCTTGTCTTGATGAAAACGCCCTTTTGATGGAAGACAGCAATCTGTTAGCCATCAGCTCAACATGACAACAGTGATCTCCAGGTGAAAGAAGCTTGTTAACTAAGACCCCTACAGTAAGTCTTTTTCTGTTTTAACCTGTTTTAATGGATGTCCATTTAAATGGTTCTCGGTTTGAGGGTTTTTAACTCCCAGGTGCATGATGAAACATTTTGTCTTATTAAATGACATTTTATTTACCAATGACCACATTTCTAGTTGTTTTATATCTTGTTTTAAACTACTAATTTTTTTCCATTGAATTAATATCCATACAAATCAGTGTAGTCATCCAGGTTGGACTTTTTCCATTCATGAGATTTGAGATAGCTACATTGAGTTCGTCTTCTGTTATAAGTGAAATCAGTGTTTGTTGCTAAGGGAGTGGTAATGAGGAAAGAAGTAAGGGTTGTAAATAGTCAGCTATGGCATCTGAGGGGGGAGTTATGTCCTCACAGTAAAGGCTAGCAAAATAACTTTGAAATGCCTGAAGGATAATTTCAGATAGTGTACCTATTGTTTTAATGATGTGGTGCCATATCTCAGTTACTGTAGATTATGCTAATTGTTGTTGCAGTCTGTAGGTCAACATTTTTGTGGCTATAGAACCCCTTTGTAATATTTGTGGTGCAGGAATCTAAGGGCCATTTTCTTTTTTAAATTTAAAATCCCTTGTGTTTCACTTCTGTTCTTCAGGTCAGCCACTATGGTTCTATCCCCTTGCATGTGACGTTACTGGAGATCCTTTAATTTCTGTTGTAAATTCCACAGTTGGACTTCCCTAGATTTTTTTGTAACTGGGATGCATATTTAATTATGAAATGGGTAGGAAGAATGCTGAAATCTGAGTGGCCGAGAGCTGCTTTCAGCCGGGCCGTTATCCCAGCACAACAACCCAGCTGAAAGTATTATATTTGAAAATGCATAAAATTTACTAAAAATGACCAATTTCATAATTGCAATAAGGCACGCCGGGGGTATGTTATGGTGGTCTAATGGCCCTTCTCAGGTGTAGAAGCTCTCTGCTACACCTCGTGCTTCAACCCAACCTGAGGTGGGCCATTATCCCACCATAACAAACCCCCTGTCATGCCTTATTGCTTAATTATGTCTCTCCTTAGTACCACTTTAAGGGTACCAAAGGACAGCTGCATATACCTCTGGAACAGCTAATATTCTTCAGGTGAAACTACCTGTGGCTGGAAGCTGCAATACTGAACATAGGATTTGCAAGAAAGCGAGTTGTGCTCACAAGAGAGGGAGGTGAACCTTACAATTGTCTTTGGTTTGTAGCAGATATTCTGCAGGTGGAGGCTACTTCTAACTGAAAGGTGAAATAAGGAACTTAGAATTATCAGGAAAAGACAGTCTTTCAAGCAACAGAGGGAGGTGGATCTAGCTTTACTTTTGTTACAATTCTTAAGATTTTCAGTGCAGGAAGAGTTTAAACCCTGGGCTAAGAATTTGTCATAATTCCTGAAATAAGTGCAGGTACAGGCTGTGTATTTGACCCAGACAGTGCCCTAGGGGGTAGAAACTGTTTTTTTGTGTTTATCTGTGTGTGCCTTAAAAGGCCAGACCAGACTGTGTCAGGAAGTGCTTACATCATAGCTACTTATCAGCCAATAGCTTTGGTAACAGACCTGAGAACAATAGTATTATAAGCAAGTGTTTTATAGCAAACTCATCAGAACAGCTAATATTCTTCAGGTGAAACTACCTCTGGCAGGAAGCTGCAATACTGGACATAGGATTTGCAAGAAAGCGAGTTGTGCTCTCAACAGAGGGAGGTGAACCTTACAATTGTCTTTGGTTTGTAGCAGATATTGTGCATGTGAAGGCTACTTATAACTGAAAGGAGAAATAAGGAACTTAGAATTATCAGGAAAAGACAGTCTTTCAAGCAACAGAGGGAGGTGGATCTAGCTTTACTTTTGTTACAATTCTTAAGATTTTCAGTGCAGGAAGAGTTTAAAGCACAGCTGACTTATTTTGGGGCTGACTGCTTTCAGAGCACAAACCACCAGGCTGTTTTGGGGCTAGGGAGGTTTACCTGTGTCTGACTTGGATGTCTGGATTTTTCTCTGTTTGATTAGCAAGGTATTTTCTCTGTCAAATTGTTGTGTAGGGCATCTTGCTGACAGGAAGGCACTCATCACAGCGGTGGGTCAGAGCTTTTAGCTGATTGTTTTGTGAGGGCATAGTTTAGGCCCAACCCCTTCCCACCCCTCACCCCACACACCCCTGGAAATAGTTCCTTTATACCTGGGGTTCTGACATCATTTCCTCAAGAGTGCAAGGAGCATATCACTGTCATATCCTCTCTAGCACACTGCACTGACAATATAAGCATACACATTGTATAATATATATATATATATATTTCTATATAACAAGCCAATCACACACACACACACACACACACACAAAAAAGTAGATAAACATTTGGGGAGTAGTGCAATGTAATGGCTGTGGGGCAGCAGTCTTCCAGGAGTCTTTCTGGAGGCTGAGATGCTGTCCTATTTGCAGACAACTCTCTGCCCTGAGGGAGGAAGTTGCTCGTCTTCAGGCCACACTGGACAGTAGAAAGGGAGCCTTCCCCCAGGCCACACTGGATGGTAGGAAGGGAACCTCCCCTATCCAGGGAGCACCAGAGCCACCACCACTACCTCAGAGGTTGTGAAAAAAAGCACAGCAGTTGGACCACAGTGGGCTCAGGGAGGGTGAGGATGGCAGAACAAAGGCACATCCAGTCAGTTGTTCCACTCCACAATCCATACACCATTCTGGGGGAGCATAGCTCCCCTATGGATGCACCCGTAGAGAAGACTAAGGAGGCTGAGGGCAACTGTCACAAGGGAGCCCCACAGGAAGGAGGCAGAGGACACCACAAGGAAAGGAAGCAGCTCCTGGTGGGGGACTCAATTATTAGGGGGATAGAACTTGGGGGAGCAGGGAAAACTGAAGTAAGGTGCCTGCCTGGTGCCATGGCTTGGAGGGACAGGAAGCGCATCCTCAGGATCACGAGAACAGCTGCACGGGAGTCTGAGCTGGACGTCATTGTCCACCTAGGGACAAATGACTTGGCTCATCATGAGATTAGAGCAGTGCAGAAGGACTTTGTAGAATTTGGAAGGGCCTAAGACAAGTAGCACACACAGTGTCCTTCTCCAGAGGTGCTGCCTGTCAATGGCATGAGTGAGGTGAGGTACTTTGCACCATGCAGTTTAATGAATGGTTGAAAAATGGTGTGGAGCACAGGGATTTGGCTTCATTGGGGACTGGGGTTCCACCTGGAGGGACACCAGCCTATACTGGCAGGATGGTCTGCATCTGTCCAGGAAGGAACAAGTCTTTTGAGCAATCGGTTTAAATGCTTCATTGGCAAGCTTTTAAACTAGTCAAGGGGGGAGGCACTGATAAGCAGCAGGAAAATCCTAGTCTCTCCCTACAAAACAGGGTACTAAATGAGAAAAAGACCGAGGTAGAAAAGGTCAGTGGGGGATGCTGCAACAGAAGGTAAAGCCATCAAAAAATGGAGAGCAATGAGTACCAATGCCTGTAGTCTGAGTTACAAGCTTCCTGAATTAGTGGCCTTGATGGAGGAGGAATATCTGGATATAGTGGCAGTCACAGAAACATGGTACACACAAAACCATGACTGGGATGTAAACATAGCAGGATACACTATCTACAGGAGGGACAGGGAGGATAAAAGAGGAGGAAGAGTAGCTCTTTACATAAGGGAAGGAATCAAAGCAATAGAACAAAAGGGTAAACAGGGAAGAGAAGAAGCACTGTGGGTAAATTTGGAGACCTGCAATGGCACCACAATCCGCACAGGGGTTGTATACAGACCCCCTTCTCAGGGGGAGGAAATGGACAAGGTAATGATAGAAAGTATACTTAGAATGGCATAAAAAGGGGAGATATTGCTGATGGGTGATCTGAATATGCCAGATGTTAACTGGAGTGCAGTTGCAGCAGCCACTTCGAAGAGTGGGGTTATTCTAGATGCCCTACAGGGGGCATGCCTTAGACAACTAGTATTGGAGCCCATTAGAGAGGGAGCAATCTTAGACCAGGTTCTCTCAAATGGAGATGAAGAGAGGATCACAGATGTAGAAGTGGGTAGCCATCTGGGAACTAGCGACCATCGAACAGTATGGTTCACAATAAACACAGCAATAGAGTCAAGCCATACAAGGCAAAAGTACTGGACTTCAGGAGGGCTGACTTTGCAAAATGGGTGAGTGCCTAAGGAATGCACTAGCAAATGGGCAGGAAGGAGGGTGGAAGAACAATGGGAATAATAAAACTGCCATCACAGAGGTAACAAGCCTTTGTGTGAAGCAAATAAACAAAACAAAACAATGTAAGAAACCACTATGGTTCTCAAAGGAAGTGGCAGTGAAGGTTCAAGAGAAAAAAGAAAGCATTCAGGAAGTACAAGGAATCACAGAAGGAGCAGGACAGAGAACTGTATCAGTTAAAGCAAAAGGAAGCTGGGAAGGCAGTCAGAACAGCAAAGGCCCAAACCAAGGAAAAGATAGCCAACTCAGTTAAGAAGGGAGATAAAACCTTTTATAGGTACATTAGGGAGCAAAGGAACACCAAGGGAGGGATAGTGAGGCTTAATAAAGGGGACGGAGGGTGGGCAGAGGGTGACTGTGAAAAGGCAGAGATACTAAAGAAATATTTTTGCTCAGTATTTACAAAGGAAGAGGGGGAGGTACCTAAAACAAACAGTAGAAACACTCTGGATACAGAAGTTGATACCAGCCCATTTACAAATGAAAGGGTTCTGGAAGAACTCTTAAAACTGAAAGTGGACAAAGCAATGGGGCCTGATGGGATTCATCCCAGAATTCTAAAAAGAACTAAGGGTAGAACTAGTGACACCACTGACTACCCTCTTTAACAAATCATGGGAGGATGGGGTGGTACCCAAGGACAGGAGGAGGGCAGATGTGATTCCCCTTCACAAAAGTGGGAGCAAGGCAGAAGCAGGAAACTACAGACCTGTTAGTTTAACTTCAGTGGTAGGGAAAATGATGGAATCACTTCTGAAGGAAAGGATTGTTGAGTATCTAGAGGCAAGAGGGGCATAGGACCCAAGGCAGCATGGATTCACAGCAGGAAGGTCATGCCAGACAAATCTGATAGATTTCTTTGACTGGGTGACCAAAGTAGTAGATCAGGAGGGCTGTGGACATGGCCTACCTAGACTTTAGCAAGGCATTTGACACAGTCCCACAAAAGATTAATATACAAGTTAGCCAGCCTGGGAGTGGGTCCCATGATGACAGCCTGGGTAAAGAATTGGCTGGAGAATAGGACACAGAGAGTAATAGTAAATGGAGTCCACTCTGAAGAAAGGGGGCTTACTAGTGGGGTACCGCAGGGTTCAGTATTAGGACCGGTCCTCTTCAATGTCTTTATAAGCGACATTGCAGAGGGACTGGAAGGAAAAGTATGTCTCTTTTCAGATGACACAAAGATCTGCAACAGAGTTGATGCACAAGGTGGGGTGGAAAGGATGAGAAGGTACTTGGCAAGGTTAGAAGAATGGCCAAATGTATGGCAGCTTAGATTCAGTGCTAAGAAGTGCAAGGTATTGCACCTGGGAAACAAAAACCCAGGGGAAAAGTACACAATGGGGGGTGAGATACTATCAACAACAAAAATGGAAAGGGACCTGGGGGTAGTCATATCAGATGACCTAAAGGTGGGCAAGCAATGTGAGAGGGCAGCAAGGAGGGCTGGGAGATACTGGGATGCATAGGAGAGGCATCACCAGTAGAAAACAGGAAGTTATTATCCCTCTGTACAGACAGCTGGTGAGACCCATCATCTGAGTACTGCGTGTAGTTCTGGAGACCCAATTTCCACAAAGGCATAGACAGGATGGAAGCTGTCCAGAGGAGGGCAACTAAAATTGTGCAGGGTCTGCACTGGAAGACATGAAGAGAGAGACTTAGGAGCTTAATATGTATAGCCTCAAGGAAAGGAGGAGAGGGGACATGATAGAAACTTTCAAGTACCTCAAGGGAATCAACAAAGTCCAAGAGGGTAGAATCTTTCAAAAAGAGGTGTGCAAGAACAAGGGGCACAATTTGAAGATGGAGGGCGGCTCAGAGGTAATTTAAGGAAGTATTTTTCACAGAGAAGGTTGTGAATGCATGGAACGGCCTGTCGGAGGAGGTTGTGGAGTCAAAAACAGTGGTGGAATTCAAGCATGCATGGGACAGTCATAAGGCAATTATAGGGGGTTGGGGTAGGAACAAGTAGGCTGCTGGTTAACTAGGATCTGCAGCTTATCCATTACATAGGGAAATGGGCAGACTGGGTGGGCCAAGTGGTCCTTATCTGCTGTCAAATTCTATGTTTCTATGTTTCTATGGTTTTCTCATACGATTTCAGCTATCCTATCAGTCATTTGAGTTTTGAACTCAGGGTTGTTCTGAAGTGAGTTATTTAATCTCCATAGGGATGCACCTTTCTTGTTTCTTAGCACCACTTCTGATCCCCAAGGGGCATGGTTGGAGAGCAATATTGGAAATGTAATACATTTTGTAGCCATATGGGAATGGCCCAATTTTTTTGTGGCAATTTGGGTCTAAATTCAGTGGCAAGTCACTTTGTTGCTGCAGAATTTCGGTGGCATTAGTTTCCTATTTCTACAGAAGTTCTGTGGCAGTAGTTGGGGGCTTCGGTACCAGTCTGCAAACCCCCCTCCCTCAAGAACCCAGGTAGGGAAAAATGTTAGTTTTTGGGCTGGAGTCTACAAACCAGAGAAGGCTGAATTTTAACTCCTGAGTTCTTAGTATTAGAAAGTGAAAAATCCACTCCACGTATCTCAGCCCCATCCCCCCACCCCATCCTGATATTCCGCAGGGCCACCAGATTTGAATGAGTAATATTTTTAGTGGCTATCAAACTGCACAGTTATCCTCATCCTTCTAGTTTTATTACTATGCCAAAATGCCAGTTTCTCATTCCAGTAGTACTTTGTGCGGCTGTGCTCAAAGCACTTCTGGGACATGAAATTGGAATTCAGGCTCATCAGTGACATTAGAAGGATAAGGATTGCAGCACACTATGGTACCTGATAAAAATATTTCTGCCTCAGACAAAGGGATTCAAAAAGGTTCTCATGGTGGAGTGGGGAGTGTGGTGGGGCTGAGCTGGATGGGAGGGTGATTTACCTATTTTGGTTTTTAAGGTAAAGCTCTAGCAGACAAACTAATGGTCGGAGGCTGTTCCAAAATGCTTTTCAGACTTTGTTTTTAAAGTCCACAGAATTCCACAAAGCATTCTGTGGAATTTAATATAAACTACAGAATAGTTTTCCTGGGTTTATATGATACATTTAATAACCACAGTTTATATGATCCACTAAATAATTTTCCTTGGTCAGAGTCAATGTAAACAGCAGACTTGTTTTGCTTACAGTTTATATTGACTCTTCATCTTTCTATTTTATTTATTATGCTTTATCACCTCATCTGCTGGCCCCCATCAGTCTGATCTGCACACGCTCAGCCCTGGCACACACCTCACCCCCAAACGCCCTCCGGCCTACCCCACAGGGGAAGGGCCACCGGGGGGCCCTTCCATTGACTGAGATTGGGCAGCAGAATGGGAGTGACAGCTTGGTCAGTGGAGCAGGGACTACTATGTGGGGCAGATGTCATCATGCGGTAGAGGAACCTCCAGTGTCCTGTTTTGTCTCCCTAGGAGGCATGTCATGCAATGATGTTTGTGCGGCATGCTGAACATCTGACACACCTCCCAAAGTAGTCTGTCACAGCTGTCAAATCAAAATGAAAGAAAAAGCCACTATATGGTTCTCAAAAGAGGTGGTGGGGAAAGTCAGGGAGAAAAAGATAGCATTCAGGAAGTATAAGGAAACACAGAAGGAGCAGGACAGAGAGCTGTACCAGTTAAGGCAGAAGGAAGCAGGGAGGGAAGTCAGAATAGCAAAGGCCCAAACTGAGGAAAAGATAGCTAACTCAGTTAAGAAGGGAGATAAGACCTTTTATAGGTACATCAGGGAGCGTAGAAAGACAAAGGGAGGGATGGTGAGGCTGAATAGAATGGACAGTGGGTGGGCAGAGAGGGACAGTGAAAAAGCAGGCATACTGAATGAATATTTCTGCTCAGTATTCATAAAAGAGGAGAAGGGGAGATACCTAATCCAAGAAGCACTTTTGATAGGGGGGTTGATTCCAGTCCTTTCACAGAAGAACGGGTTCTGAAAGCACTCCTAAAACTGAAGGTGGACAAAGTAATGGGGCCTGATGGAATTCACCCCAGAATTCTAAAAGAATTAAGGGGAGAACTAGTGGAACCACTAACTACCCTTTTTAACAAATCATGGGAGGATGGCGTGGTACCTGAGGACTGGAGGAAGACAAATGTGATTCCCCTTCATGAAAGTGGGAGCAAGACAGAGGCAGGAAACTACAGACCTGTCAGTTTGACCTCTGTGGTAGGGAAAGTGATGGAATCACTTCTGAAGGAAAGAATTGTTGAGTACCTAGAGGCCAGTGCGGCATAGGACCCAAGGAAGCATGGGTTCACAGCAGGAAGGTAATGTCAGATGACTCTAATTGATTTGTTTGACTGGGTGACCAAAGTAGTAGACCAGGGAGGGGATGTGGACATGGCCTACCTAGACTTTAGCAAGGCATTTGACACAGTCCCACACAAAAGATTAATTGTCAAATTAACCAGCCTGGGAGTGGGTCCCAGGGTGGTAGCCTGGGTAAAACATTGACTGGACAACACAGCACAGAAGGTAATTGTAAATGGAGTCCACTCTGAAGAAAGAGGGGTTAATAGTGGGGTACCGCAGGGTTCAGTACTGGGTCCAGTCCTTTTTAATGTCTTTATAAGTGACATTTCAGAGGGACTGGAAGGAAAAGTATGCATCTTTGCAGATGACACAAGGATCTGCAACAGGGTTGATACACAAGGAGGCGTGGAAAGGATGAGAGGGACTTGGCAAGGTTGGAGGAATGGTCAGAAGTATGGCAGCTTGGATTCAATGCAATGAAGTGCAAAATAATGCACCTGGGAAACAAAAACCCAGGGGAGGATTACACAAGGAGGGGGAGGTAGTAACAACAAAAAAATGGAAAGGGACCTGGGGGTAATCATATCAGATGACCTTAAGGTTAGCAAGCAACATGAGAAGGCAGTTGGGAGGGCTGGGGATGCACTGGGAAGTATAGGGAGAGGCATCACCAGCAGAAAACAGGAAGTTATTATCCCTCTGTACAGACAGTTGGTGAGACCCCATCTGGAGTACTGTGTCCAGTTCTGGACACCCCATCTCTGCACAACATAGACAGGATAGAGGCAGTCCAGAGGAGGGCAACTAAAATGGTGCAGGGTCTGCAAGAGAAGCCATATGAGGAGAGACTAAAGGAGCTTAATATGTATATCCTTGAGGAAAGGAGGGAGATGGGGGACATGATAGAAACATTTAACTACCTCAATGGAATCAACAAAGTCAAAGAGGGTAGCACCTTTAAGAAAAAGAGATGTGCAAGAACAAGGGGACATAATTTAAAGATAGACGGGGCAGTTCAGGGGCAATTTGAGGAAGTATTTTTCCTCAGGGAGGGTGGTGGACGCATGGAAGAGCTTTCCTGAGGAGGTTGTGCGGTCTAAAACTGTGGGAGAATTCAAGAATACATGGGACAGACATAAGGCAATTCTTGTGGGGGTAAGAAGAAATAGGCTGTTGGTTAACTAGGATCTGCAGCTTATCCTGTAGGTAGGGACATGGGCAGACTAGGTGGGCCAAGCAGTCCTTATCTGCCATCAAAGTCTATGTTTCTATGTTTCAGGCTGCAGGCTCTCATGAGGGGCAATGTAAACACCAGCGACTTCCCCCCTCCACTCCTGGAGGAGGAGAGCAGTCCATAGGATGCTCGATCCTCCTACCCCAACTGGCCCCCCCAAAACCAGGTCATCAGCATCATGAGTGGTACTGCTGTGTGAGCAGGCGGGCTAAATACTGACTCTTCAGTATAAACTGCAGAATTATAGTCTGCAGTTTATGTAAACAGTGGAATAATATTCTGCCATTCATGTATACTGTGTAACAATATTCCATGGATTTTCCACTATTTACAATAATTCCGCAACTGTGGAATCACAGAACAAATCGAAACATTGCATATGGGCATGCTCTTGCAATTGCAGGTACCAGTAAATTCTAGTGCAAATATCGTTAGGGGCTGAGTAATGAGTATAGAATCTAAAAGTGGGGTAAAGGTGATGCCAAATGTCCATCCAACCCTACGCCTATAAGTAGGATCAAGTGGTGCATTGTGCAGCAGTGTGTTGCTGGCTCATGAGTTAGTGGAGTCTCTGTTGTCTAGAGTTATATTATAATCGCTCCCTAAAATTGAAATGCCTGATTGAAAAGCAGTTATTTTCCTTTATAAATGCCTAATGAAGTTAGGCTGGGAACTGGGCAGTAGATATACTCTAAATAAGGTAAGTTCTTATCATGGCTAGGCATCCCTGGGGATCAGTTTCTGAGGCTGTTAACTGGAAGGGTGTATATCTGCTGTTCCTCATATTTTCTCAGATTGATAAGAGCCTGTCATCACTATTCTGTGTCCACATTTAGTCAATTATATTACGTTCTTCATGCATTAAGTGTGTCTCCTATAGGAGGACAAAGGCCACTTTCTGTATTTTTATGACCATCAGTGCTTTTGAGCACTTCACGGGGTTATTGAGCCCATTAATAATAAGGGACTAAATGATAGTATTAATAAGAGCAGCTATGATTAAATTGTCCATTTTCTTCCTCCCATATTAATATCTCCTTTATTTGGTAAAAAGTAGGACTATTGACGCCCAGTTGATTGTACCTAACAGTAACAAGCCCCTACAGAATGAAAAGCAAAAAACTGCTGCCTAAGCTAGAGCCCAGCTGTGTTAAGAGATTGATGAGCAGCAGTCAACGACAATATACCAAACATGACATAGAACCAGCATAACAAATGCAAAAAAACACCATGAAACAGACGTTCCCACCTTGCCCAACCGAAGGGTGTTGGAAGATAAGTGAATAAGTGTATTTAAGAGCTTAACAGGTGTCAGACACAACTCAGTTTGGAGGGTGGGGGACAGGTGGGGTGAAATACCCTTTCTGTGAGCAAGGAGATCCCCCTGGTTCAGATCTAGACATGTGAATCTTCCCGCCTGATGGATCAGCCCAGAATGGGGGCAGGTGCAAAAATCATCAAGCTGTCCAGTATAGCATGGCCTCATGAGAGCATCAGGAGATATGGGCTTCAGAAACTAAGGTTACATTAACTCCAGTTCCTCAGCTATCAAGGAATGGGATATGGTGGATCTTCAGGAAAAGAAATATCCAGGGCATGGAACAGTGGGATAAGTCTTCAAGGTATAATACTCTGAATGAGAAAACAATGGTTATGGCTGTAACCCCTTTAAGTTACAGAGCTTATAGTTATATCATCAGGCTGAACAGATGCAACTTCTCTCAAGAGTTCCACCCAGTAAAAAAGAAGAAAAGCCAATTCTGTAATAATTATTATACAAAATGTCCAAGGGCTTAGGGTAAAACAGTGGTTGTTCCTGCTTACAGTAAAAGCTAGGTGAGGTGATGCAACTCCAGTCTCGTGTGCTCTTGTATGTAAAGTCCAGAAACTGAGGGCAGGTGCAGATATTGCTCCTTAGAGTAACGCTCAAGGAGATAATGGGGACAGAGAAGGTGGTAATTTGGGTGAGACATTCTAAGATGCAGCCCAGCCAGTTATGACAGTCTATGCCAGGAGGTAAAAAAACAGCAGTGCATTGGGGGCAGGGAAGAGGTTAAATGTCTGTGCACTCAGAGAATAACCACAGAATATGGGAGACCAATAGAAACAAAAAGGAACTTAGAAGACAAGGGGAATACAGTACGTCAAGTGCATGCACTGAAACCAATCTGACAGCAGCTTCTTTGTGTGGTCGGGGTGTGCTGGGGTTACAGAGGAAAGATCACATTGCAAATCCACCTACCAAGGGCTGAGCTCCCCCCCAGAATATGTGTGCTGCGCTTCATTGCAGGCCTCAGAAATGTGATCCACCTCTGTGGATGCCTTGTTCCCACAAACCCTCTTCTCCAAAGCAAGTGGCTTCCTACTCAAGGGACCCTAACATGCAGGAGCTGAATTTCCAAATCATCCACCTAGGCATTTTGTAGGAAGGTAGTACTAGTATTGGTAAATTTATTAATAGGGCACCCTTGCACGAAAGGTCAGGGTGCTATACAAGTAAGACAGTCATAAAAAATAATGCCATTAATAATTCAACAGTATTAAATAATAAAAAATAAATACTACAATCATCAAAATCTACTGACATACTTATCGCAGCAGGTGAATGATAGATGAATACCAAAGGACCAAAAATTTTGTCCTGAATTGGTAAGCCTTTTTTCCCCTTTTGCAGGATTCCACTGAGGGGGCCTCCATCAGTCCCATAGGCAAAGGGTCGTCAACTCAAATGGTACAAATCCAGGACTTCCGGTTCTGGAATGGCATGTTAAACATCTCTCTTTTATGGTTCCCATACCTAAATCTACAAAATCAGTCTCCTACCTCAAAAAAACAAAGAATCCTTACCAGCAAACAGTGACTTAGACAGATGAGAGACCCCAGCAACAATTGAAACCATTCCTTCCGCTGACCCTGGTGGCAAATCGAGCAGTAAGAGCTCCCCTTGTCACCCGACCTGATCGCGTGGGAGGAGACATTCGGCCTACGAGGCTCCAACCCGTCCGGAGCATCTGGCTAGCACCTGCTTCCCTGCACAGCCCACTGCACAGCCTCCTTGCTCTCCAAAACAGCGGCTGGACTCAATCGGAATATCAAAGGAAACTTTTGCACTTCACAGAGCCCAGGCCTCAGGTGTGTTCCTGGCGAGAACTGGAGCCTTTCAACCACCGTCCCTGGCTAGAAGCAGGATCTTTCATCAGGCTGTCTTTCCGATAGCAGACCTGATCGTGTGGGAGGAGCAATCAGCCCTTGCGGCCCCAATCTGATCAGAGTGCGCAGCCCAGTCCCTGTTCATTCAAAGAATTCCCCTCTCTGTTTTACACAGTCTCAGGCATAAGAGAAATAAATAAATTAATTGCAACTGCAGATAGAGAACTGGACATAGACGAACCCCAGTGATTACCAGATCGGTTCCTCCTCCCTACACTGGACGGAACTTCGCCTTTATAACAGATTCTCTCCACTTACTGATTTGACTGCTTGGGAGGATAAAGACAGCCTGTATGACCCTGACCAACTAGATCCTCCAACTTATCTGCAGCTTTTTCAGATAGCCCCTCTCACTTACCCCTCTCATTGATGGCTACTAAAGGAGGGAAAAGGAAGGGAAATGAAACACAGCCAGCTCAACCAATCCCTCAGCCTGAGCAAAATATCCTTTGATCCATCTCAGACTTCAGGGAAGAAATGTGGGACTCAATAAAACAGGTCAGGACTGATCTAAGAATGCTGCAGACTCAGGCAGATGAGGCGGACCAGCAGATTTCCCAGAACAACATAAAAATTAATGCCCTTGAGTCAGCAGTTCTTTCCTTAGCGGAATCCCAGTTACACTGTTCTTTCAGGCAGGAGGACGCAGAGAACAGAGAAAAAATCTTCAGCCTACCAGAGAGTGATGAAGGTTCTGATACTCTGGCTTTTGCTGATCAATTCTTCAGAACTATTCTTGACCTTGGGCCTGATTACTCCCTTGACTTTGAACGTACCCATCACGCCCCAAACCTAAGGCTAAAGATGCCAGACCTAGATCGTTTGTCATCAGGATGCAAAGTTTTCAGACAAAGGAACTGCTCCTAAAAAAATCATGGCAGAAAGGGAGGATTATGTGTGGAAACCATCGCATCATCGTGGATAATGATTACGCTCCCTTCACCCAAAGTCTGAGAAGGGCCTGTGCTCCGCTATTACCTATACTAAGAGCTCAACAGATCAGATTTCGCAACTTTTACCCAGCCAAGTTGATTGTATATCTACCAGAGGGCCCTACCTCATATACTTCAGCCATGGAGGCTAAGGAAGATCTATTTAAAAAAGGTGTGCTAAAGGAGCGAATCTAAACTCAAACTGGACCTTCAAGGAGCACATGTCAGGGACAACTGCTGCCTGATGGAATGCCCCAGCCCAACATGTGCCTGGAAGAAATGCTGCAGAGGATTCGACTACTGAGTAACCCCTCCGTGAAGGTGGACCAGAAATAAGTCCTGGTGGTTGGTGAGTCTTATGGTGCTCTTCTCGGGGAGGTTGGGTGGGGGGATGTGGAGGGGGCCGGGGGGTCCACAGTGGTCTTTCTCCTGGGTGCCATCCCAAACAGTCCAGCATCTTAATAAAGGGATACTATATTATTTCCCATTACCTTACTGTGATTGTGGGAAAGGAACCCTCCTCGATGGAGGGCATTTCACTTGGCTGATGGGGTTTGCGGTGGTGCTCGGCTGGGCTACAGGGCTCTCCCCCCTGATGCTGTCCCTCCCCCTTCCCCTCTCTCCTCGGACCTCGGTGGTCCCTGTCGGATGACATGTCCTAGACTGGCTCCTTGAGGTATCCCATCCTAGTAGGAGGAGGGCTTTAAGTGAGAAGCTCCCCCCAAGTGAAAAACAGAAAGATCCAAGCTAAAATCCTTAATTTAGACCCAAGGGACTTCAGACATATCAATATAATCCTGGATCTTGACACACTAAGCAAAAACCTTTACTTGATTTGTCTCTAAACAGTATTTATGACCGACAGGGAGAGTCCTTGACTGTCGGAAAGGGAAGAACCTGGGTTCTCCCCACCCTTTTTTTTTCTTCTTACAGGGCCTCTATCAATATAACCTATAGGCCCCTTGATTCTTTGGGAGAGGTTTCCTCTCATCTATTTAGCTCCCCCCAGGGGGTGGGAAGGGACAGATCTGGGATTGTATCCCCCTTCCCTTTGAATTTTCTTGTTAACTGCTTCACTTCTTCTTTTACTTTGGGAAGACAGCCCCTCTTTGAATTCTGGTACGGGGCAAGTCAATTAATAGGTGCCCAGTGACCAATGCAGGCTGGAGCCATATCTGGTTAAGGTTCCCACAATTATAAGGATGGAAATCACCTGAGGGAGGGGACAGACCGTCAGAGGAGCGAGATCCTTCAAATCATCATCAGGCTTTTGCTTGAGACTATTGGGGCCAGCTGGGGGATAAAATGGGTGGTCCCCCTATCTTTTCCTGGTCGGGGACTTGATCTGTTGGAATGTGTGCTCCCTCTCAACTTGGGGGCCCCGCTCATCTGAGATATGGGTCCTTCATTGAGAAGACCCCCCCAAATAAAAGACGGGGGTCAGGGAGGGGGGAGAGGGAAGGAGGACAGGAAGAAGGGGTTGGGGGGATAGGTCCAGGGGAGTAAGGGATCAGGTCTTGATCCTCCCCCTTTTTCTCTCATAACACAGAGAAAAGGGGGCCTGTCCATAAAGGGAGTTTAGGAAGCCCAGACTGCCCATTTTGGTGAACCCCTTGGGTGCTGACCTGCACCCTCTGAGGAATCTCTACTAAAGGAGATCCTCGATCAACCCTGGTTTCCTAAGGGAATTAGCTTGAGACTATGGAATGATGGAATTTTATTACCATCCTAACAATGGAAGCATTGATATTTATAGTTCTGTTAAGTTATGCTGTTTTGTCAGCTGAAAACCATTCAGGTTCACAGCTTTGTCATTTATTCACAGTTTTTTATATAGTTACAGTTAATGTTGAAGTTAACCTTCATTCATGCAATGAAGTTGGAAGGAGACGCAGGAGACAGGGTACAATATTTCAATGTTTTGCTTTATTACAAAAACTTCAGAAACTTTTATTAGGGAGATCTAATAGATTTTTGAAGGAGGAACTAAACACAGCTGGCAATTCTTTCCACATGATCTGGGGGGGGAGCGATCCGGGTGACGTCGGACTGGGGTGACCTGGAAAATAAACAAAAAAATTGTGAAAGTCAAAAACTTAAAATGGCAACAAAAGTAATAAGTATTAAACGTAAAGCAGTAAAAAGAGAATTAAAGAACAATAAACCCAAATGGCTTTCCAATCAGTAAGGATCAACTCTGTAAATGTAAATGGCATTTATAACCCCATCAAAAGATTGCAAGTGATGCAGCACTTACATAAACAAAAGGCAGATGTTATATTTATACAAGAATACCACCTTTCAAACATCGAACATCAAAAATTAACATGGGGGGTCGATACACCATTTATTCCTCATCTCATCCAAGTGGACACAAAAGGGGTGTGGCAATAATGATCCCATCTACTACTCAACTCAAAATAAACAATATACAATCCGATAGATTAAGACACTATATCATCATTCAAGGCTGCCTATACAATCAAAAAGTGACATTAGCCAATATATATTTACCTCCACAGACTAAATCACCAATAATTCAGCAAATACTAAATAAAATATCGGCCCTCCACCAGGGACAATTACTAATAGCAGGAGACTTCAATATGACAATCACTCCAAATCTTGATTCATCTAATCCTAAAGTCTACCTTCTATTAACCCCAGTAAAGCTTTTCAAAGCACAACTTGAAAACCTTGGTTTGGTAGACATCTGGAGGAAATTTTTTCCCTCAGCCCCAGGTTTTACATACTACTCAGGAAGATTTCACTCATATTCTAGACTAGATTATTTTTTCACCTCATGCGAACACTTCTCCTCAGTGAGAGACATAACTCTTTGTCCAAAAATAATATCTGATCACCACCCTCTACTACTAAAAGTAGATAAGGGTAAAAAAATGAAACAAACACTCTGGAGACTAAATCCCTATCTTCTAAAAGATAAAGAATTCACCGACCAAATAAAAAAACAGAATTCCACAATTTTTTGAAGAAAATGCACCATCAGCTGTATCAGAAGCCATATTATGGGACGCCATGAAGGCCACCATCAAAGGCAAGGTCATTGCATACGCCTCTAGGAAAAAAAAAGGAAGGGAGAAGAAATACAATGATCTTACCAAGACCTTACAAACTCTTCAACTGCTCTATAGAGAAGGGAACAAAGAAATACAAACAAAAATTAGAGAAACTACATTAGCTATCCAAAAAATAATAGATGAAAGGATTCAAATGTCTCTAATATACTTAAAACAAACTAATTATGAGGGTGGATCCAGGTGAACATGCAGGCTGGTGCAGAAGTTGAGAGCAAGGAAAAATGCAGTAACAATATTAAAAATTAAACATCCTCAAACTGGTATGATTAACCACAGAGAAAACATAAGACAGGCCTTCACTTACTATTACCAACAGCTTTACACAACACATAATTCCTCTTCCCAAGAGGACAAACTTTTCTAGCCCAGTTACAACTCCCACAAATCTCAACAATACAAGCTCATAAATTACAGGCCCCAATAATAATTGAAGAAATAGAGGCCGCGGTCACTAAACAATTTTCGGGTCGATGCCCCAGCCCAGATGGATACATTAACGAATGTATAAAATCTTTAGTAAAGAATTAACCCCAAGACTTCTTAAGTTATATAGAGAAACAGCAATGGGAAATATAGTCCCACCATCATGGGATTATGCCACAATTGCTGCTATCCCAAAACCTAAATGGAAATAAATTAGACCCCTCCTTCTACTTCCGATATCTATATTAAACTCAGACTATAAAATCTTCATGGCCATCTGGGCCAAGAGAATAGAAACAATCCTCCCAACAATAATACATCCAGATCAAGTGGGTTTCATAAAAACAGGTCAACTATGGACAATGTTAGAAAGTCCCTAATACTAATGGAATACATTAATACTCGAAGATAACAGCAGCCTTTATAAACCTTGATGCTGAAAAGGCATTTGACAAGGTCTATTGGCCCTTTCTTTGGGATACATTAAAAACCTTCAGCTTCCTGGACTCATTGCTATATTGGCTGAGCCAAATATAGCTCTCGCCAAAAGCTCATATTCGTATAAACGGGGGACTTTCCTCCCTGATTTCAATAGGCCAAGGCACAAGGCAGGGCTGTCCTCTCTCCCCTCTACTGTTTGCATTATATCGTGAACCATTAGCAAGGGCTACATGAATATCAAAAAAAGTAGAGGGCATTCCAATGCAGCAATCTGAATACAAGATTAGTCTATTTGCTGATGATATACTCCTTTCCCTTCTATCTCCTACAGATTCAATCAAAGAGACATGGAAAATTCTATCCCGATTTGAGGAATTAACTGGTTTTAAATTAAACATCTCAAAAACCAAAGCCCTCTTATATAACTACACCCCTACAAACACCTCAAAACAAAGTCTAACCATTAAATGGCACTTAACCAAAATAAAATACCTTGGCATACATATTCCCCAAAATCTTCATGTAATTGAATTAATCAATTATGAACCTATTTCCATAGACATCAAGAAAGACTTGAATAGATGGACTCACCTTCCACTCTCCTTTTTCCAATGCATTGAAACTATTAGAATGAAAGTCTTACCCCGCCTACTGTACTTGTTCCAAAATATTCCATATTTCCCATCTCAATACTATTTTAAGTCATGGGATAACATGATATCAATGTTTATTTGGAATAAACAAAAACCACGAATCTGTCTTTTAATACCAAAACTATCATTGGCTCAGGGTGGTAATAACCTCCCGGACCTCAAAAAATACGAAGAAGCCGCATTTCTGAAAATTCTTCTTTTATGGTTCTCTGAACAGTTTGATTCCCTATGGAAGAAACTGGAGTTTCACCTGAATGATATGTATTACATAAAAAAAAAAAAAATTTTCTTCTTCAGGGCGGACTCCTTCTTTAAGAGACTTTACTGTTATCACCTCACAGGTCTTAAAAATTTGGTTTAAAATGTGAGCTAAAGAGCCACTACAATTAATCAATGAGTACTGTAAGATTATTTATGAGGATGACCTCTTCATTCCATCCCATAATGACCTAACTTTTTCCCACTGGCGTAGATTAGGATTGGAGAAGGCGTTCCAATTTTTAGGTCCAAGTGGGATCCTACTATTTGAAGAATTAAAACTTAAATTTAACCTACCAAATGTTGATCATTTTAGATACCTCCAAATCAGAAAACACCTACTACGTAACAGAATTATTAAGCTTAAATTGACTCCTCCCCTTCCTCCCCTCTTAAAACTATTTTCTGACCACTCCCAGGGATAACATTGGAATCATTTAATTGGAAATCTATACAAAATGATGTGAGATCAAACTAAAGAATCAACAAACTCAATACTAACAAGTTGGAACAAAGACTTAGACCTCATTGTATCTAAAAAAGAGTGGTCCTCTTCATCTCTGCGAGCGGTCAAAATAACCCAATCGCATATTTGGAGAGGATACTCATGGAAATGTAAATCTAGGTTCTTCAGGTCACCGGCAAGTGTGACTAAATACCTTCCGATTGAATTTGGGACTTGCTGGAGGGAGTGTGGAGCTGAAATGGCTGACCTGACACATATAATATGGCAATGTCCATGCTTGATGCCTTTCTGGATATGTATACAAAAAGAAATCAGTGAAAGCCTTGGGGAGTGCGTTGAGCTCACAGCCGAAGTGGTGCTTATGGCTGTCTACCTGGATCGTTCCCCCCATGGACAAAACCCTGCTGCCCATTCTGTTGTTGGCTGCAAAAAAATCCTTAAGAAGGAAATGGATGACAAAAGAAATCCCGACGATACAAGACTGGAAGCGAATAGTGAAATCTATATACCAGATGGAAAATATCACTGCAGAACTTAATAACCAAATGGATAAGTTCGCCACTCTCTGGCAGAGATGGTCAATTTACCATGCAAGGGTTGATCCTGATTTTTGCCCATAGCATGTGGGAATCGGAATGAGACTAGATTGGTGTCACAGAATTATTCGATTTTAGCAAAGAATATGAATAATCTATTTTAACCCTAAACTGTATCAAATGTAAAAGATCTTCATACATAAATGAATAATGTAAATCTGTATAATAACAAATCTGAAATAAGCATAGAAAATATTCTGATTGTAAAATGTCTCCTGACTTACAAGAAAAAATTCAATAAAAATTTATTTAAAAAAAATGGTACAAATCCCAGAGAACTTAAACGGGACCCTTGGGGACTGAGAGGAGACCTTCCTCAGAGGAGTGAAAGGGGCATGAGTGCCAGAGAGGATTCAAAAGATCTGACAGCTAGCCAGGACGCAACCCATGAAGGGCTTTATAGGTTAATAAACTAACCTAGAAGGTAACATACCACTTCACAGGCAGCCAATGCAGATCATGTAGAACTGGTATCACATGACAAAACCTCAGTAGGCCAGTCAGTAACCTTTATGCTGCGTTCTGCACCAGCTACAAGCATCATTGGGTACCTCCTCCAACACTGAGGTAGACCACATTACAGTAGTCCAGTCTGGATGTCAGGAAGGCATTTACCAGTGTCAGCAGGTCTTCAGAAGGGATAGCGGACATAATGCAGCTGATGTTCCTAAGATGGTAAAAGTCACACCTAACAACCACTAACACCTGAGCCTCCAGTGCCAGCTGATCATCAAAAATAACTCCCAGATTTTTCACCTTTACAGAAGCCAACAGCCTTAATGAGCCATGCTAAAACCCCATCTCTCCCAAGACTACTTCTGCTCCCACACTGCAACTCTGTTCAACCACTAGTAATTTAGTCTGTTAAGTCTCAGTCAACTAGATTTCATCCATTTCTGAATCTCAGACAGGCCTAAATTCAGCACTTTGACAGTGTCAGGCTTCCCAGGTACAAAAGACAAATACAACTGGGTATTGTCTGCATAGCAGTGGAAACTGAGATTGTATTGTCGAATGATCCTCCCCAAGGGCAGCATGTGCACTGCAAACAGCATAGGTGAGAAAACCGAACCTTGGACCATGCCACAAAGAAGAGACATCAGGGAAAATGAGAAAGTTCAAATCACCACCCTTTGCATCATATTCCCGACATAGGACCTGAACCACTTAATGACATCACCAGTGAGTACTCTGCACTCCCTTCACTGATCCAACAGCAACCCATGTTCCACAGTGTCAAATGCTGAGGAGCGATCAAGGAGAATGGGAACTGACTGTTCGCCCCTATCTCTAGCCCTAAGGAGGTCATTATGCACCCTGACTAATGCCATCCCAAAGCTATGCCTAGATCTAAAACAAGACTGGAGGGTCATGTGATGCAGCCAAGCTACACACAGCTAGGCTTCTCTAGCTCAGTCCCAAAGATTATGTTTTTTTATTTTTGCCTCTCTTCAAGGCAGTTCCTTTCTAGTTTTGTTGGTGGGTTTTGTGTTCCAACAATGCTGGGATGCCTGAAGGTGACAAATCGGCGCCTTGACAAAGAAAAAATATAAGCTTTCAGCTTTTCCACTGACTCTAGTTGAAGGGCCTAACAGTATGGCAGAGGTGCAAGTGGAGAGACTGAGATGGGCCTCATGGTTTGAGAACTTAACAAAATAAACCCTTTCATGAGCGCTATTCAGGTGGATATTTATAATTTGATGGTCACTCTAATGGCAATGTGGATTTCTGTAGAATCCTTGAGGCACCAGGTTGAACAAACAGAGACACGTATTGGGAAGCTAGAGGATTGGGACCATCCAGCTGAACAGTGACAGAGACTAGTCAAGAAGGAGATACACCAGCTTCGGGAGTAGTTGAACAATCAGGAGACCCGGGGCCTTGGGAGTAACGTTAGACTCTTTGATCCGCCTGAGGAGTCAGAAGGAAGTGACATGCTTCAGTTTATACAGGATGCTCTGCCTCGATAGTTTAACTGGCCAACCAATATGGTGGTGGAAACTGAGAGGTCACATCATATACCAGCTGGTCCCCCCCCCTCGGGTGGATTGTAATGCTAGACCTTGTGCTGTGATCATGAAATTGCTCCATTTTCCAGATTGAGAGCATATTTTGATGGCAGCACAATCTGTTAAAGAGATTTGGTGGCAGGGGGCCAGACTGGCCTTTTGGATTATCACCAGCAGAAGGCTTTTGACATGGTCAGAGACTTGGCTAAGGAACAGGGCATCAAATGTTTTTGGGCACCTCTGGCCACTTTATGCTTAATAGGGTAGAATCTTTCACTTCACCCATGGAGGCTCGGAAATTTTTGCTTAGCATTTCTGGAGTGGACCAGAGGGCTACACCTCAGAGGACTCGGCCTTTTTGACTACAAAGCTACAAGGAAAGCAGCCAGCTTCAGCATCTCAGCCTGAAGCGGGGAAGAAGGAATCCTATGGTTCACCACCTCTCTCCTCGGTTTGGGATGAGGACTCCATGGACTGAAGGTTTGCTATCTCCCCGGACAGTGCTAAGAGAGTTTTCTCTCCCAACTATGGAAATGCTGGTTTGATTGTATTTGCCTTATTTTCAGTATGTTATTTTGTTACTCTGCTACTGGTTTCATCTTATAAGGCTGATCTTTTTTGGTTGGATTCTGTTTTTGTAAACATAGCAGCCACTAGAGAATTATCTCTTTCTCCTTTTCTTTCTTTGTTATTTATTGGGATTCCCCGTGGAGGCACTGTGACTTGGCCGATTGGGAGTATACATTTTTCTGGGTGGCCCCTGAGGGTCCCATTGTTAGGGTGCTGTTTGGTGTCTATTGGTCTCCTATTGTTACACTTTTTTTCTTGCACCCCTGACTGGCCACTTCTCCGAGCCACCTAGCTGCATTCTGTTGTCTCTCCCCAACACCGCCAACAACAGCTCCATACTGCACCCCCCTGGGGAACCCAATGTATCCCTTCATCAGATGAGCTACCCCCCCTTCTGGGGAGAAAGTGCCAGTAGGTGCATACAATTGACCCTGGTGCTGCTGGGGTCAGTCTTGGTTATTGAGGGCTTCGTGGTGGCGGGGGACCAGCCGGTTGATCAGTAGGCATTTTTCATGGTTTTCTTTGGGAGTGTGACATGCCGCATGACATTAAGGCATAAGCCAATGTCCATCACACTCCCTGCCGCAGCAATGCCTGACATGCTGCTGTGTTCTGTGCCTCTGCCAGGGGCTGGCAAACACTGGCTGCTTACTTCCTCCCTCCTCCCTCCCTCCCAGTAAAGGTGAACAGTCGAGATGCTCAAGCCATCTCCCTTTCCAGCCCTCCAACACTCAAGTCTGTTCCCGAACCCGGGTGATCAGCATCGCAGGCAGAAATCCAACCGCTGCACTGGCGAGCAGGCTTCTACTTTTGTTTTCAGTGTTTTTAGTTGTTCCTGAGTTGCTTTTTCGATTTTGCTCTTCCGGCTACTATGTGCTAGAGAGTGAGGTAGGGTGGGGGCAGATGCAGACAAGTGGTGTTTATTTTTCTTGGTATCTCCATAGCTACCATTGTACAGTATCTTGGGGGCATCCACTACTACTGGTTTGTGTGTAGTTTTTCTTTGCTTGTCCATTAGTAGGGGAGTCTTGTTCTTTTGTTAGTGATATGCAGTATTTTTGGTAATGTCTGCATTTTATACCCGATGACTATGCTGGACAGTTCTGTAGGGGGGGGGTGCAAGAGTTATTTCCCCAGAGGTATTTTTAATTTTACAACATGCATGTTATGAGACTTTCACGTTGCAATATCTCATTTATGTCCTCTTTGTACCTGTTAATAGTTTGTATTGTTATAGATGTTTTTTCTGGTTGTTTTATTAACTTTTAGTTAATGTTTTTGTATTTTTTTTTCATTCAAGCTACTGATGTGGACAAAGGTAGGGGACCAGGTGTCAGCTGAGGGATTTTGCTGCTGGCTGATCATGCCATAGAAGGTGATCTCTTAGAATGTGTGTGGGATGAAAGGGCCTATTAAATGCAAATGGGTATTATATTAAAAAATGAAGGGAACAAATAGTGTTTTTGCAGGAAAACCATGTACTTAAAAAGGAAACAGGTTTACATCTGGATAGAAGGGGTAGGTATTTGAAGCCTCATATACAACTAACAAGTGGGGGGGGAGTTATAATTTTGCTCACTAAGGATGTTAATTGTGCTACTCAGTCAGTTGATCGAGATCCTCAGGGATGGTGGGTACAAGTGGTTGCCAATTTAGATGGTTCCGACTATACTGTACTTTAGTTTCTGTCTATAGGCCCAATAGTGATGGTCCCCACTTTTTCACAATCTCTCTCAGATTCTTCATGACAAAGGTAAAGGGAAGCTCATACTGGGTGGGGATATGAATGAAGTTCTTGACCCTGTCTGTGATCATAGTGGAACTCCTGTTAGGCTTGCTACTCCTGGTTCTAGGGCATTATGTAGGCTTCAGGATGACCATGAGCTGTGGGATGTGTGGAGGTTGGCTCATCCCATTGTTAGAGACTATACCTATTTTTCTTCCTTGCACCAGACCTACAGCAGGATAGATCTTTTCCTGGTTTCTCATGATTAAGTTAAAGGTATCCTTGTAACTAGTATTGAGCCCATGATCATTTCTGATCATTCCCCTATTATGTTTACATTCCAGCAGAAGGGATAAGATACTGGGGATAGACTTTAGCACTGCAATGCTGACCTACTGAGTGATCCCCAATTCAGGGAGTGAATCCACAAGAAGTTTCATGATTATCTTTCTACTAACAACAAGGGGGATGTTGCAGCCAGGTAGGTGTGGGATAGTCTTAAGGCTTCTCTCCGTGGTAAAATTATATCCTACACATCTACTCGTAAGAAAGAAAGAAAGACACTCGAGGTTGCAAGCATTGGAAAAACAACTGTTAGTACTCAAACAACAACATAAGGTGGGTCAGAGGACCCTCTCCCTCATTCACCACATCAGAGACTTTAGATTTCAAATTAATTCTTTAAACACACAACAAGTGGAGTTCAGCCTTTATAGGACCAGATAGGCTTACTGGGAGGGAGGTGAATGAGCTGGTCATTTGTTGGCTTACCAGCTTAAGCAGATGGAAACATCTAGTAAAATCCCTGAGATTCAATGCAGGGATACCCTATTCATGGACTCTGAGGTGATTAATTTAGCTTTCAGAGATTATTACTCCAAGATGAATGCCTCTAGAAGGTCACAGGGGGCATCAGTTAAGGATATTCAGGAGTTTTTGGATTCCCTTGTTCTTCCATGTCTCATTGATGAGCAGTGGCAGAAGCTGGATGGCCCCATTATGCCCTTGGTTGTTCAGGTTGTGGTTAAGCAATTAAGTGTCAGTAAAACTCCAGGGCCCGATGGGTTTCCTGTTGAGTTTTATAAAGTAATTGCAAACCAGGTGTATTTTCTGCTTGCTGACACTTTGGCTGAGGCATGGCAAACAGGGGAGCTCCCCTCAACTATATACAATGCTGTTATTACAGCCTTAGTCCAAAAAACAAGGACCCTTATCACTGTTCTAGTTAACTCCCTATCTTGCTCCTCAGAATAGATTATAAGCTTCTTGCAAAGATTTTAGACAATCAGTTGACTAAAGTGTTGCCATATTTGATATATTCTGACCAAGTGGGTTTTGTTGGGGGGGAGCGGGCGAGATGGGCTGATCATATTCGTTGTTTAGTTGATTTAATCTGGTCTTCTGCTTTGTTGTCCAAGGCTACTGTAGCGGTAGCTCTAGAGATGAAGAAAGTTTTTGATTCAGTCAAGTGGACATATCTATTTGCGATTCTTCTCAAGTTTGGTTTTGGCCCTAGCTTTCTTCATTGGATTCAGGTTAGTTACTCTTCCTTGCATGTGGGAGTTCTTACTAATGGGAGATTATCCTCTACTTTTCAGTTAGGTGGGGGTATGCATCAGGGCTGTCTCTTGTGTCTGGCTGTTTTCTTGCATGTCATCTAGCCTCTTGCTCAAAAAATATGTGAATCTCCTGATATTCAAGGGTTAAAAGTGGGCAGAAATACCTAGAAAACTATGTTATTTGCTGATGATATTCGTCTTACTTTGAAGAATCCTGTTTCTTCTCTACCCAGCCTTATTAGGTTCTTAGAATCGTTTTCTTCTCTGACTAGTTTAAGGAATAATTGAAGTAAAATGGAAGTGGTTCCTATGGAACCTTGTGCTGCCTACATGGTGCCTGCCCTGGGATTGAACTGGGCTTCTTTCCCTATTAAATATTTGGGTATTACTATCTCTTCCAATCTGCAGGAGTGGCCTTCTCTGTACCTTACTCCACTCCTTAATAAGTTGAAGGAGGATGTGGCTAAATGGAAGCATCTTCATTTGTCTCTTTGGGATGAAGTAGAGGCTCTGCAGATGATGGTTCTTCCAAAGTTTTATATGTCATTCTATATTTGCCACTTATAATTCCTGAAGCAGTGTGGAAGCTAATTTTCTGCTGTGATTTTGGGATTTTTATGGGAGGGTAGCAAGCCTCACCTTTCCTCTGCCCAGTTTATTGCCCCATATACTAAAGGGGGGGTTGATATCCCTGATTTAAAGGTTATTGTGCTGTATCTGGTATTCATCACATTTGGATGTGGCTTCATGTGGAGGTGCTTAATTCCTCACCCCATTAGTTAGATCTGGAGGTGTACTGACTCAAGGGTGATACCCCATTGGTGAAGTCCCCCGCAACAACTTTTTTGACAAGTTTTGAAAATGTTGCTGTGGGGGACCTGCTGGCAACATTTTGCCCGTTCACCGTGTTTCATGCCCTCTTCATGTTAACTCTTATTCAGAGTTAATCATTAGAAGGGGATGCAGGGGTTCAGGGGGTGCAGCCCCAATAGAAAAACAGACTGATGTCTGACAGGCAAAATTTCACCTGTCAACATCGGGGATGTCTCTATGCCGAACATCAACAACAATGTTGTCACATCAGCATAGGAAAATCAGATCTGGAACAGGCTATGGCTGGCAACTGCCCTCCAGAGCGTATCCTTTGGGATCCCAAGTCTCTCTCTCTAGGCCTTTCCCTACTCAGAAATATGCTCTTCATGTTTGGAAGGCTGCCAAGGTGTTTTTAGGCCCCCAGTGGGATATTCCTCTGTACCTTTGGACCCTCTGGTTTAATTCAAGATTATGTATAGGAGGTGTGCCCATGTATTGGCCGCTGTGGCACCAGAGGGGTCTGAAGTGGTTGGGTGACCTTTTTTCTCCCAACTCTTGGTATTTAAAATTTTTCAGTGACCTCCAGAGAAAGTATTCTCTTCCCCTATTGCACCTCTGGTGGTATTTTCAATTTTGGCATCTTTTATTATTGATGACAAGGTTGCAGCTCTTAAATTGCCTTCTCGCTGGAAATAGGAAGAAGTTTTTGGAAATTCGCATACAGAGGGTCACTGTCTTTCTTTCCCTAAATTGGGGTAATTTATCAAGCCTCAGAAAATGGGCTTTTCGTTTCCTGGCATCTGATTGGCTAGTACTCCTGTCAGGGGGTACATTAACTTTCAATAGATGCCCAGGAAATAAAAAGCACCAGCTCCAGTGCCCATTCACCCACACCTTATCCTTGTTCCCACATTGCTTCCCTATTGGACAAAACAACTCAATTTAATTTTAAATCTCTGCAATTTTATTCTCTCACTTAGCAAGAGATACAAGCCCTGAATGCACCGCTCACTCCAGAAATGAAGATGCCTGCCCCAGAAAAGAAATCATACCAAAACTAAATGCCCTCTTGAACGTATACACTATTACACAAAAAAAAAAGTTCCACCACCCCTAAACAGGAGTGCACAGCTCCCAAAATACTTCCCAATCTCTTTGCTGATAAACCATGTGGCACCACGTGTAATGCTCGCTCCACTCCCCTCTCTCACCAAGACAAATACATCTCTCACCCCTCCCGATCAATATAAATAAAAAGAAACACCATACCACCTCAAAAATAAAAAAAGAAAGAAATTAATTTCTCGATCCGACACCCTTCTTCAGTTTCCCCCATACTTCTGGGTGTGATGTCACTGGCACGCGCGAACCGCCGTGAAGTAACAGATTGAGAAATCTAGTTCTTTATTTTGTTTCTGAATTTTTTACATGCAGCTGTGCTCTTCATTTATATATACACTTGCTGATACCTGAATGTGAGATGCATTTCAGAGCATAGTCGGTGAGAAATGACTTGCTGATAGGTAGACCACCGTGCAGACTGCAAACTACTACTGTACCTCTAAGCCCCTATGCAGGTACAGTCCAACAGTTTTTTCACAGTATTAGAGGAGTCTTTTCATCTGAAGAGCGGGAGTGAGTGTGGGGGTTAAGAACAAGAGAATCCCTGTTGGGGGGTGGGAACAGGACAAAAAATCTGGGAACACACGCAACAGCACAGAGACAGGGACTACTTTATCACACAAACATTTAAACTCATCATTAATACATTTGTTAACTATTTTTTTATAAGATTTTGAAGTCCAACATAAAATTGACACAGTGCCAATTTTCTAAGTGCAATAATTCCCTCCAGGGTGGGCAGTATGGGCAATACTGGACCTTCCAGGGGCTATAAGGCCATGGGCAGTTCAGTATTGCCCAATACCACCCACCCTGTTGGGCATTATTCCTTGTTTATTGGAGGAGTATACACCAGATAAAGTCGGTTAAAGTTAAGATTGGGAAAGGATGTTAGGTTATAACCTCTCCAATGATGAGTGGGCTAGAGCTTGGGCTTATATCTATAGCACCTGCAAGAACACTGCTGGCTCACTGGTGCAGTTGAAAATGTTATTATTGTGGTACCATACCCCTGCTTCTCTGTATAATGTGCACTTAGTGCCAAATTGTAATTTTTGGCATTGTGATCAGGCAAAGGGTATTCTGCACCATCTGATCCTGGAATGTCATAAATTATTGAATCAAATACTCTTGGAACCAATTTTGAGTTTAAGATTTTGAAGGATGCCTCTTTATTAGTATTAGGTAATACTATGAGACTTCCGATGGCAGATATGTTCCGATGGTAATGGCTTATGGTTGCTGTTATGGAAGCCAGGCATCTTCTTTTATGTAGGTGGCAACAACTGACATACCATGTTTAGATGAATTGATGGATGGAATGTTTAAATTGTCTGGGTTTGAGAGGCTATCATATTTGGTGACAGGTAAACTCTGGTGTTTTTACTGAACTTGGCAGCCTCTCTTCCTCTGCTTTGGAGTTAGTTTAACCCTAGGGAAACTTCTTATTCCCCCAGCTCATGATTTTCTCTTTAGTTGTTCAGGATACTATCTATTATTGGGTTGGCTTGTTGGTGGCTATTGTTACATGGAATAGGTGTTGATAGGTCGACACCCCCTCCCCATGTCTCTCCTTTTTTTCTGTTGCAGCAGCATTTTTCCTATTCTTTATTGTTATTGTTTATAGATAGCTACGCTTGGATACTGTGTATGTACTATTGAGACACTGCCAGAGCTTGTTTATCTGGTTTCTTTATTCCAGGATCATTTCTGTATTATATGATGTTTTAGATTTTCTAAAGATTGGAGTTGATTGTTGTTGGGGATTGGTATCTGTTTTTGTTTTGTCTATGCTATTTTCTATATCAATAGTTAGTTGTCTATTTGGACTGTATTTTTAATGCCCGCATTACCTCTTGGTTAGATTTCTGGTGTGATATGTTGTTTGTACTGATTATCTGTTTAAAATGTTAATACAGTATTAATCATAAAACCAGATTGAGGGGCTCATAGATGTCATGAGTAATGAGGTGCACCTCAAGCTGTAGCACCACAGGCTTCTCAATAACCTTACCTAAAAAAGGCAGATTAGAGACAGAATTACAGTTCACTAGAACATCTGGATCCAGTGATGGTTTCTTCAGAAGGGGTCTAGTTCACACAAAATGTGGGCCACAGCTCAGAGATTATCTCACAGACCTCTTCCATCAAAATTGGCTGAAACTATCCCCAAGACACCTGAGTGCATTTGTTCAGTGCAGGCCAAGTTCTGTCGGGTTCTGACAACCCATTCAGAGAGATCTCAGCCTGAGGAAACCACTTTCAAAATGCAAGAATTCATTGTTGAAGTTTCCCAGAACAATCCATATGGATGATGCCAAGATTCTGTCAGCAATGAAGTCTGCGATTTCCCACAGAAAATCCTCCCCCCAACACCCCAGAGTCAAGCACACCAGGAGGATCTTGCAACCTGCACCTGGACACTCATGCACAGACACACATTTAAAAAATGACATATCCTCCATCAAGTTCACAGTGAAGTCCAGCTCAGATTTAAAACAGTTTGCCACCCTTCACGCAATCCCTCTGAAGGCAGTGTATGACAGATTATCCATCTGGGATTGCTACTTCCAACACTGAACCCAGCGTTGTCACTCAGTCAGGTCTACATGATGCATGCCAGATCAACCTAGAAACTCGAGATTAAATATGCCATGGTGTGAGCCTTGTTTCTCACTGATCTTGCATTACAAAGCACTGCCTGTAGTAGTCAGAGTGAGGCAGCTGGCCTAATGGCTACCAGTCCAGTTAATCTGGTGGGTTCCCTGAGTATGGAACTCAAACATGTGTCATATTTCTCCAGGTCTCATTTCACCCAAGGGTGTCTAAAGGTCCTAACCATCCTAATGGCACCTCCCACTAGTATCCTTCACATCCTGCAGCCAACCACTTTGCTTCCTCTTGTTCACCACTTTCCTGCACCTACTCAAAGTGACTTTCAGAAGGCTGGTCCAGACAGGGGTAAGATTGAGCAGCTGGGCTGAGGAGTTGCTAAGCCTAAGGGGACCCAGGCCATACTGATACTCATATCTACAGCTGTTAAGTTTTGTCAGACTTAAAATGACACAGAGAACCTTCTTAAAAAACACCCCCACACACAACCACCCTACAGTATATTAACTACCCTCCCACACTACCCTCTAATACCACAGTTATATTTCTCACAACACACACCCAAATATTAACTCATACATCATACTAAGCTGTATAAACCCTATAAACATATGCTAATACACACATAGACCTAGTAAAATTAATACAATTAACCTATAATACACACTCAAACTATTTACCCTGAAGTAAGGCAACAACCATACAGTCACCCACAGTTCAAACCAAAAGCTTAGTTTCGTAGCAGTAACAGACATGATAGTGCCAGAGAGTCCAATCAAGCAAATGCAAAATGGAATTTACTTAAGTTCTGATGAGATACAGTCTGTTCGTGTCTAAACACATCAAACAGTTTAGATGTAGAGGGGGAAGATTACCCCCAACAGTAATATGTTCTGCTCTCACCAGAACTGGGCTCAATACATAATAATTATAGTTTGTATAAACAGTACTCTTACCACTGCAATATACACAGGTATTGCCAGAAAACTATGCAAAAGTTTGGAGCCAGAAGCCTCTCTCACCATCAGTTGGCCCTCTCATTTTAAAATCCCAAATCCTCCAGCTCTTATAATGAGCACACTACCATCTCAGCCAGAGAAAGGGAAGAATAACAACCCCATTAAACGGCAGATTATAATTTCAACTGCAGACAAGCTCTGGTTTACATCAGGTCTCCAAGCCTGCTGCTCAGAGAGAACCCACTGCTCAGTTACAAAAGGTCTCAAACTCCTTGACTGGGGAAGACTTCACATCTGATCTTCTTCAGAACACCAGAGCAGGACCTGGTAAGCTGATCATGTTGTGAAGTCATCAGGCTGATAATAAAGATACGTTTCATTAACTGATGGGTTACATTTGGTTGGTGTGGTTTGCAGATAAGGTCCTAATGTGCCATCTTTAGGCTAACTTCACTGTAGTACCAAAACAAGTATTTGCACAATTTAAGAGATATGACTATTTGTACATGTTTTATCCACAAAGACAGCATGAGGCTGAATTTTTCTAACTGAACATGTGCCAGTCTATAGGGCTCTGCCAATCCACTACTGTGGATCGTTGAGGTCTTATTTTTAGAACACTGTGCTTTTACTTTGGCTTTTGTTCAAATGTATATAAGTGTAAGAAGAAGCCAGAAGGTGAAGGAAGGAAACATATTCAATTCAGTGCTTCAGAGTAACTGGTAACTGGTATTTTTCTTTTAAACTTAGATTGTAGGCTTGTAGTGACACTATACTTTCTTTCTGTGTTGTCTTTACTTATAATTGTTTTTGGGCTGTTGAAAATTTAAAAAATAGTGGTGGTGTAATTCTGTGCTGTCTTTAATTGCTGCAAATTTTATCTTGGCTTGTCTGACTGTCCTGTAGCTGGGTGAAGGGTGTTAATTGTCTGGCCTCTGACATCAGCTATGTGATAACTGAAGGTGGGGCTTAGTCACAGTTAAAGCAGCAAACAGAAGTTCATCTTCTCAGAAGAAGCCAGAAGGTGAAGGAAGGAAACATAATCAATTCAGTGCTTCAGAGTAACTGGTAACTGGTATTTTTCTTTTAAACTTAGATTGTAGGCTTGTAGTGACACTATACTTTCTTTCTGTGTTGTCTTTACTTATAATTGTTTTTGGGCTGTTGAAAATTTAAAAAATAGTGGTGGTGTAATTCTGTGCTGTCTTTAATTGCTGCAAATTTTATCTTGGCTTGTCTGACTGTCCTGTAGCTGGGTGAAGGGTGTTAATTGTCTGGCCTCTGACCTCAGCTACGTGATAACTGAAGGTGGGGCTTAGTCACAGTTAAAGCAGCAAACAGAAGTTCATCTTCTCAGAAGAAGCCAGAAGGTGAAGGAAGGAAACATATTCAATTCAGTGCTTCAGAGTAACTGGTAACTGGTATTTTTCTTTTAAACTTAGATTGTAGGCTTGTAGTGACACTATACTTTCTTTCTGTGTTGTCTTTACTTATAATTGTTTTTGGGCTGTTGAAAATTTAAAAAATAGTGGTGGTGTAATTCTGTGCTGTCTTTAATTGCTGCAAATTTTATCTTGGCTTGTCTGACTGTCCTGTAGCTGGGTGAAGGGTGTTAATTGTCTGGCCTCTGACCTCAGCTACGTGATAACTGGAGGTGGGGCTTAGTCACAGTTAAAGCAGCAAACAGAAGTTCATCTTCTCAGAAGAAGCCAGAAGGTGAAGGAAGGAAACATATTCAATTCAGTGCTTCAGAGTAACTGGTAACTGGTATTTTACTTTTAAACTTAGATTGTAGGCTTGTAGTGACACTATACTTTCTTTCTGTGTTGTCTTTACTTATAATTGTTTTTGGGCTGTTGAAAATTTAAAAAATAGTGGTGGTGTAATTCTGTGCTGTCTTTAATTGCTGCAAATTTTATCTTGGCTTGTCTGACTGTCCTGTAGCTGGGTGAAGGGTGTTAATTGTCTGGCCTCTGACCTCAGCTACGTGATAACTGAAGGTGGGGCTTAGTCACAGTTAAAGCAGCAAACAGAAGTTCATCTCTCAGAAGAAGCCAGAAGGTGAAGGAAGGAAACACAGTCAATTCAGTGCTTCAGAGTAACTGGTAACTGGTATTTTTCTTTTAAACTTAGATTGTAGGCTTGTAGTGACACTATACTTTCTTTCTGTGTTGTCTTTACTTATAATTGTTTTTGGGCTGTTGAAAATTTAAAAAAATAGTGGTGGTGTAATTCTGTGCTGTCTTTAATTGCTGCAAATTTTATCTTGGCTTGTCTGACTGTCCTGTAGCTGGGTGAAGGGTGTTAATTGTCTGGCCTCTGACCTCAGCTATGTGATAACTGAAGGTGGGGCTTAGTCACAGTTAAAGCAGCAAACAGAAGTTCATCTTCTCAGAAGAAGCCAGAAGGTGAAGGAAGGAAACATATTCAATTCAGTGCTTCAGAGTAACTGGTAACTGGTATTTTTCTTTTTTTCTTTTAAACTTAGATTGTAGGCTTGTAGTGACACTATACTTTCTTTCTGTGTTGTCTTTACTTATAATTGTTTTTGGGCTGTTGAAAATTTAAAAAATAGTGGTGGTGTAATTCTGTGCTGTCTTTAATTGCTGCAAATGCACCCGTCCCCAACTCTTAATTATATGCCCTGATAAATCTGATTGACAGGGCTAAACACAGGGTATAGTAAGAGGTGTGAAGTAGGAGGGCATAAGGGGAAGAAGACCACCCTCAGCACGACAAGTGTTTTGACTCATTTATTTATTTATTTCTTTTTCCTTAAAAATATATATCTGAGGATCAGTTACAGGATTTGTAATACTGTAAATAAATAAAAGAGAACTAAGAGAGCTTCAGTAGCAGATAAGTAGTGGAATTGCAGTATAATGTGGGAGTGGTGCAATGTAGTGGCTGTGGGCAGCCATATTCAGGCAGACCTTCTGGACACTGAGGTGCTGCCCTATCTGCATCATCTCTCGGGACTGAGGGATGAGGTAGCCAGACTCAGGCGGAAGTAAACTGGGTCAGAGTACCATCACCCCTGTCCAGGAATCACCCAGTCCAATGCAGCTGCCTCAAAGGATGCCGAAGCAGAGGAGCACTTGGATGACAGTGGGCTCAGGAGGGTTAGAGCAGTCAGGCAGAGGCACATCCCAGATCCTATTCCTCTCAAGAACTCATATGCCACACTGGCAAATGAGGACAACCAAACAGAGGTACCCAGGGAAGTGGAAGGAAAGGATGTGGAGGTTAGGCAAGGAGGTGACCTCAGTGGGGAAAGCAGTGGACCCCAGAGGAGGAGGAAGCGAATCCTGGTGGGGGACTCCATCATAAGAGGGATCCAGCTAGGAACACAGGAGGGGGAGGACAGGGAGGTGAGGTGCCTACCAGGTGCCACGGCATGGAGGGATGGAAGGAAGATACTGGGGATCACTGGGAAGGCAAGACAGGAGGGTGAGCTGGATGTCATTATCCACCTAGGTACTAATGACTTGGCAAATGGGGAGCCAAAGGAAGTTCAGGAAGAGTTTAGGAAACTGGGGAGGGTCTCAAGCAAGTAGCTACTTCTGTCACTTTCTCAGAAGTACTACCTGTGAGAGGCAAGGAGAGCATGGGAGTGCATGCACCAGGAACTTTAACTCATGGTTGAAGAACTGGTGCTGTGAGAGGGGTTTGGATTCATTGGTGACTGGGGACCCATCAGGAGGGATGGAGGTTTGTTCAAGCCTGACGGCCTGCATCCATCCTGGAGGGGAATCCAAGCACTCAATGATAAGTTTAAATGCTACATTGACAAGCATTTAAACTAGCAAAGGGGGGTGGCAGGCCAGCAAGGATGGTACCTACTTGCTCACCCCCCACAGCTAGTAATGGAACCAGTGAACCAGAGGAGTGGCTATCTCTGCAAAGCAGTGTGCAAAAGTTGGAGATTAGTGTCCAAAAGGTGGATAAGCAGAAAAGGGCAAAATTCAGCAGAAGGGCAGACAGCAAGGAGAACCAGGGATAAATGACAACCAAGGAAGGGGCTGGAGTAGAACAGTGAAGCAGTCTAGGGAGGTCAAATCATGGAAAGCCATGTGCAAATGCCAGGAGCCTTAGCAACAAGATGGAAGATCTGGAGGCTGTCATGGTACAGTCAGACCTGGACATTGTGGCCATCACTGAAACCTGGTGTAATGATAACCATGACTGGGAGATGGCCATACCTGGCTACAACATATTCAGAAGAGACTGAGCAGGCAGGAAGGGAGGAGGAGTGGCACTGTATGTGAAAAAATGACATAAGGGCCACACAGATCCAGGAGGAACAAAATGGGGAGGAGATACTGGGGTTAAGCTGGAAAGGAAAATGGGGTCAGCCATCCGCACAGGTGTGGTCTATAGACCACCAGCCCAGGAGGAAGAAACAGATAGGGGAGTTGATGCTAGCCATCCAAAGGATGGCTGACAAGGGTGAGGTAGTACTGGTTGGAGACTTCAATATACCAGATGTGGACTGGAGCATCCCAGCAGCAGCATCAACTAGGAGCAGATTTATCCTGGACTCCTTCAGGGTGCCTTCCTCAAGCAACTGGTCATGGAACCAACTCGGCAGAAGGCAATACTGGACCTTATGCTCACAAACAGGGACAGTGTGATGGGGGTAACAGTGGGGAGCACCTGGGTAACAGTGACCACCAGTCATTGTGGTTTGAAATCACAGAAAGAGCAGAACCAAACCACACACAACGTATCCTGGATTTTGGGGAAGACTTTGGGAAAATGGGAGATGCTTGAAAGAGGCATTAAGGGAATGGGACAGGAATCAGGGGATTGAGGAACAGTGGGCAGTATTTAAAATGGGGATTATAAGAACAACAGAATTATGCATTAAGCAGGTTAGCAAGAGGAAAATAAAGAGGAGACCATTATGGTTTTCCAAAGAGGTAGCAAAGAAAGTGAAAGCCAAAAAGACTGCATTCAGGCAATACAAAAAGACACAGGCAGAAGGGATAGGGAGAAGTACCAGGAGAAACAAAGGGAGGCAGGGAAGTCAGTAAGGGAAGCCAAAGCTCAGACAGAAGAACACATTGCAAAATCAGTGGTTAAAGGGGACAAACCTTTTACAGGTACATAAGTGAAAAAAGAAGGACAAAGGGAGGGATAGTTAGACTGAAGGGGGAGGATGGGAGCAGCGTGGAGGATGACAACAGTAAAGCTGACATATTGAACAGGTATTTCTGCTCAGTCTTTACTAAGGAAGAGGGGGGTAATGGGTCTGAAGGGAGTACAAGGGGTGAGAATGGTGCAGAAATGGACACAAGTCCCTTTACACGAGAAAGGGTCTTGAAGGAACTGAAAGTAATAAGAGTTGACAAAGCAATGGGGCCAGATGGGGTGCACCCCAGGGTCCTTAAAAACTAAGAGAGGTGGTGGCTGAACCTCTGGCTATCCTGTTCAGCCAATCACTGGAAACAGGGAGGTACCCAAAGACTGGAGGACAGCAGATGTAGTCCCTTATACAAAAAGTGGGAACAAAGAGGAAGCAGGGAACTACAGACCAGTCAGCCTCACCTCGGTAGTGGGAAAGATCATGGAAGCACTACTGAAGGAGAGATTGGTGGAACATCTGGTTGTCAATGGACTACAGGACCCAAGGCAGCATGGTTTCACCAGGGGAGGTCATGTCAGACCAACCTCATTGAATTTTTGACTGGGTGACTAGGGAGGTGGATCAGGGAGGGCAGTGGACATGGCCTATCTGGACTTCAGCAAGGCCTTTGACACTGTGCCACATAGAAGACTATTACACAAACTGGGGAATATGGGTGTGGGCAGGACAGTAGTGTGGTGGGTAGGTAACTGGCTGGGTGGCAGGACACAGAGGGTGGTGGTAAATGGCTGTCACTCCACAGAGGGAAGAGTGACCAGTGGGGTACCACAGGGATCAGTGCTGGGACCGGTCCTATTCAACATCTTCATCAGTGACATTGCACAGGATATAGAAGGCAGAATTTCACTGTTAGCTGATGACACAAAGCTCTGTAACAGAGTAGACACACCAGAGGGTGTAGACAGAATGAGAAGGGACCTGCAGAAACTTGAAGAATGGTCAAGGGTTTGGCAGTTGAAATTCAATGCAAAGAAGTGCAAGATAATGCATATGGGCACAAAACCCTGGCACAATATATCAGTTGGGGGTGAGGATATAGCATGCACCAAGCAGGAAAGGGATCTTGGGGTTGTCATCTCTGATGACCTCAAGGTAGGGAAACAGTGTGACAAGGCATCAGGTAAAGCAAATAGGATGCTGGGATGTATAGGCAGGGCATCACCAGCAGGAAAAGGAGGTCATAATTCCGCTATACAAGACACTAGTGAGGCCCACTTGGAGTACAGTGTACAGTTCTGGAGACCACACCTACGTAAGGACATAGACAGGGTAGAGAAGGTTCAGAGGAGGGCAACAAAGATGGTGCATGGGTTGCATCACAAATCCTATGAAGACAGGTTGAAGGAACTGAACATGTACTCCCTGGAGGAGAGGAGGAGAGAGGATATGATAGAGACATACAAGTATCTTACAGGGAGGAACAGGGTGCAGGAAAACACTATTTTAAGCGAAAAGATGTTTCAGGACTAGAGGGCATGGGATGAAGTTGGAGGAGGACGATTCAGAGGAAACATGAGAAAGAATTTCTTCACAGAATGGGTGGTGGACAAGTGGAACACCCTGCCAGAGGAAGTGGTGGGGGCTGAAACAATCACGGGATTTAAGAATGCATGGGATAGACATAAAGGAATTCTAGAGGTCAGGGGTAAGGGAAAATAGACTTCTAGGAAAACAAACTGAACTTACAAGCTCAAATGGGCAGACTAGGTGGGCCATAGGCCCTTATCTGCCGACACTGTCTATGTATCTATGTAAGCAGTTTTTGGTTTTTACAATGCTGTTAGAATACTTTGAAACTCCAACCTTGAATCTTAGAGCTATAGATATTAATATACCCTCTAGTCACAGTGGCTATATAAGACTGAGCTACATTCCTTATTATTCAGAGGTAATTTAATTTAGTGACAATCACTGTAAAATTTTACATATTTGATAGTGTCGCTACTTGATTTGGATAATTTACCAGTGTTTTGAAATTGTAAGCAGTTGTTTTTAGCATCGTTCTCATAAGAAGTTTTTGAAACTTAGAATTTACCTCTTGGATATATATATTGCTAAATTATTTACTGTAAGGGCAGCATACGGCTGATTTTGGTGGAGATCACTGACAAATTTGATTCTGAATATCATGTTCCTGACCTCCCTTTATAGCTGATCAGTTTACACTGTACTTTTTGGTATCGCTATCTAAAAAAAAGGTTTATGAAATGCAGATTTTACCTCATAAAGCTATACATGTCTTAAATTCTTTACATGAAAGGGCAGCATAAGGTTCAATTCTAGTACCAATTACTTAAGTAATAATGTATGACAGGGTGTGGGTTGTGCTGGGATAACCTCATGCCTGGGGTGGTTGGGCACAAGGCTAAAAGCCAAATAAATCCAACACCCTAGAAGTGAGGTTATTCCAGCACAATCCACACTCTGGAATGCATGATTGCTATTATACAATACTCTCTTATTTATTAATATTGTGGGGACACAAATGAGCACATGTAAATGGTTATTAGGCAGAAAACAAGTGTTGGAACATCCCTTTTCTGTGTACAGTCATCTATTTTATAGTATCCATTATACAGTTTTATTTATTTATTTATTTATTTATTTTTTGAGGAAACAGTCCCCATGTGAAAGCACTGCATCATAGGTATGCAAATACTCAATTGTCTGGTATCACTGTAGAGTGTTATGCAGTACCAGGCAATTAGGTATTTGCATACCCATGATGCAGTGCATTCATATGTGGTGTGTTTCCTCATAAAAAATAAAACTGTAAAAAAACTGTAAAACTGATACTATAAAAGAGATGTTCCCACACTATAAAGGAGATGCTCTGACACTTGTTCGCTGCCTATGAAATGTTTTAGCCATGACAAAAAATTTTTGCCCACCACAATATAAGAAAGTAAGGTTTTTATATGAAACTAAGCTTGTGTCTCTGAATTATAATTTCTAGGTATCAAATTCTTGGTAAGAGAGACTGTAACTTGTTATCCAGCCTAGCATGCTTGGACTTCATGCTGTGAAGTCATGCTCAGATAACCTCAAAAGCACATACTGACCAATCAGAGTCCTGGAAATGTCCTTGCTATTGCACAATAATACATTTGATACTAATAAAAGACATATTGTGCTTGTAACTTTTCTGTTGATTCAATATGATTATACTGCATGCCTGATCAATTTACTTTCCAGGAAATAGTATTCACAGTTCATTATAAAAGCTGTCATTTTTTATATAATTATCTTTTTGATGAAAATGAAGAAATGATTTTATTCTATGATGGATTTTTCAAACTATGCAGCTGATAACGGATTCTGTATCGGTTGTGCTACATGTATGTTTATACATGTTTATTTCACTAATACTACTGTCACTTTAAAAGGCTTGTTATAAGCAGCTGCATCTCTTGCAAGGGCATACTCCCTGATAAAGTGCTATAGGCACAAAACTGGTTGCTGGATTTGTGTGTATCATCAGAGTCTCTGTAAGGGACCTGGTCTGTGAGTCACTCTTTTACTATTTGGAACAATGGATGCTTAACATGATACCGATGTAATTGTGATGTGCTTTCTTTGATTTTCTGTTGTGGTGGTATTACTCTTAAAGTACAAAGAATCAGTTTTACAAGGTCCGCTCAACCTAGCACAAGCAGACTTTGTAAAAGGACACCAGAGCATAGACCACCTATACACACTCATCAACTTAATTCTTGCTTTATTGGGGTCCTCCACTCCAGCAGCAGTAATAGCAATAGTCTTTGAAAAAAGCATTTAATTCTGTGGAGTGGTGGTACCTCCTGTGCGCTATGAATAACATGGGAGTAGGTCCTGGGTTCCTTCAATAAAATAGAACATTTTACTACCCCCCCATTTCCTAGCATGCTCACCACTGCACTTCCCTCAGCACCCTTCAACCTAAAGAAGGATATAAGGCAGGGATACCCCCCATCACCAGTGCTATTCATTATGGTGACAGTAACACTGCTTGATACCATATGCCACCATCCACACATGTCAGGGATAAAGGTTGGGGATGGAGAATGCCATAACCTTCGCTATGCTGATGACTTACTCCTCCTCTAAGGAGAAGGAGCAGCTTCCTTGGACCCCCTATTAGAGCTATTGGAACAATTTACCAGTATCTCTGCTCTCAGGGTAACCAAACAAAGATGGAAGTACTTTCCCTAAAGTACAATCATAAGGCCCAAACTTTTCAGGAAAGGGGGCTGAAATAGGCTTCCGATGGACTGACCTACCTGGGCTTATGCATACCCAGGACCATACATAAAATGATGTCCCTTAACTTAGACCCTCTTCTAGATACAACTAATAAAGATTTTGACAGGTGGAAACCCATAAACCTCTCTCTAATACAAAAACTACAGACATTCAAGATGTTGCCAACACCCAAAATCAAGCACATCCTTTCCCATCTGCCAGTCATAATAGCCAGGGAACGGTTTGTCAAAATGGCTGCTATCATAGGGAGATTCCTTTGGGAGAGAAAACCACTGAGGTAGAGAAAACTAAAGATGCAGATCCACTGGAGTAGAGGATGGTGAGGGTTCCCAGATTTCAGAGTTCCCACATCACTTTCAGTACTGCCCCAAAACTGCAATTGTTTGAATCTACCTCTACATTTGCACCATAATGGCTACACATGGAACAAACTCTTCTAAGATCTCAATAGTGGCTACCCTGATTTATAACAAACCAGCTCAAGACTGCAGGGACCATTCTTCAGTCCTTGCCACTAGAGAACCTTGGTTCAGGCTGCACAAACTGACACCCACAGACAATATCCCATCCACAATTCCCCAATTTCGGGCAATGACACATTGAGCCCTGTGCCCCCTTCCAAGATGGAAGTCATGGGAACAATGAGGGGAGATCACAGTGAAGGGCCTTTTGACTTCAGATGACAGACACATTGACTTGTTTTTCTCCTTACAAAACAAGTTTGGCTTGCCCAAGCAAGATTTTTGGAGGTAACGTGTCTACAACTTCTGAGCCTTTTGGGCTCAAATGTTACTAAGACCCTAGTCAAGTCTAGTTTTGACTCCACCCTCTTTATGTACACAAGCAAAAAGCTTCAGGAGGGCAGAGCCAGCTTTGTTTATCAACACATTAGGGATGCCCTGCCAGACCAGTCAATAGCATCTAAGCAAACATGGGTGTTAGAACTTAATATCCACATTATGGAGATGTCATCCCATTCACTATTGCATGTCCACAGGGCTTGTAGAGATTGCCATAGCCATCTGATCCAGAATAAGATCCCCCCCAGATGGTACAAATCACCAGCTGCTTTAGAAAGGATGGGTTTACAATTAGAGGACAAGTGCTGTAGGTTTTATCAAGCAGGGACAGACCTGACACACATACTATTGGGGCATCCCAAGTTCCAGAGCCACTGGGATAGTATCAGCCAAGCTTACATCACTATAATGGGCTCCCCATGTTCCCTTAGATGCACCAGTGTTTCTTCTGGGCATCCTATCAACACAATTCCACAAGCACTCAAACACGCTACAATGGATGGTGGTTGTTACCATCCCTGCTTTGAGACTCCTGCTGTTCAACTGGAAATCCACTGATGTCCCCAAAATCCTGGAATGGCTCAAGGCAGTGGGCCAGCTGGCTATCCTAGATCAGTTAACACATGCAAATGCAGGCACTCTGAACTCTAATCAGGCAGTGAGAAAGCCTTATTTAGACTCTAAGTAGTTTCACAGCTCTAGTCAGCCTACTTACAAATGGGTCCCATTTAAGTGATTTCAAACCCACTAATGAAGCTACCTCTTCCATATACAATGACTCAGTAGATCCTTTTGCAATGGAATGGATTCTCCATAGCTGGGCATACTGGTATTTTTAAGCATACCTCTGACATCTCCTCTGATTTAAAAAGTTTGTTATTGTTACAAGTTCCAGTTATTATCTAAGATAGTTGATTTTATGAGTCTGAGTTAAGTTTTCTGAGATTTCCCTGCCAATTAGAAATACTCTTATGCATCACTAAACTGGACAAAATACAGGTGCTGCAGATTGTAGCACAACCATGTTTTGATATTAGTTTACCCTTCTGATGTAGACACAGCTGGGATTTGTGACACAAACGAGACACCGCTCACTGTTGTGTCTATCACAACTTTTTGAAATGCAGGCCCAAAGGTCTGTCCAGTCTGCTGACATACATATTGCTTCCTCACCTTGATCTAGTGTCCTGAGGGTTATTCCTTTTTACCTGTTCCTGACTACATAACCTCCCTGGTTCCCCCAAGTGAAACTATTCATTTCATTGCTCTGTCCCCGCCATGTTTTGAACCAGTTTATAGAGCCTGCCCCCCACCACTTCTTCTGGCAATAGTTCCTTGACTCCACAGCCCTTTCAGTGAAGAAGAACTTCATCACCTTCCTCCTGAATTTAACCCACACCAACTCCAACTGTGTATCCTTATGAATAATATGCTTGTATTCTCCACTGTTCTCTGTATTTATTCCCTTTAGAACTTATAGGTCTGTATCATGTTACCCATCTCCCTTCTGGCCTCCAGTGAGAACATAATCATGGACTCCAGCTATTACTCACAGGGTTAACCTGCTGGCCCTGAATCAGTTAGGTGACCCTTCTCTGATTCAACTGCAGCTTATCCTTGTACCTACAAAGGTGTGAACTCCAGAACAGGGCACAATATTCCTGGAAAGACATCATCAGTGACCTGTACAGGACCAATATCCCTTCCCTTCTACTGTCAAAACCACTACCAATACACCCCAGAATCCCTGTTGCCTTCTGTAGGCCATAATGCACTGAGTATCTTGCTAGATATGGAGTCACTCATAAACAGTCAGCGATTAATTAAATTTCATACTTATATCACTATGTGTAACAGGCATGCCATCATATATTATGCTCAAATTAGTACTATATGGAACCCATTTTGGTATATGGTGGAATCATATTGACAGGCGTAGTATATGTTTCAGATGTTGTACAACAGTGGGGATGTCACAATGATGTTGCACCACAGTGGATATGTCACTACTGTGGTATGACAGCATAGAATCACATGTTTATTTGGAATTATCATGCTTGCCTAGAATGCAGATTCCTTATAACAAATAAATCAGCAAGCTTGAAAACTCCTAAAGTGAACTGTTTGTTTAAAGATAAAATACTAGAAATGTTGCCAGCTCATGTAACTACAGTACTACTTTCATAATATTAAATCTTTTTTAATCTTATCCTGTAGTTTGCTGTTTTCCATTTATTTGACCACAGTTCAAGACAGAGTTAGAAAGAAGGTAAATTAAACCATACATAGCAAAGCTGATGTTTCAGTCTTGGGCAAATATGATATCATAGAGACTTGTGCTTTCCTCTCCAGGTCTATGATGCCATCTGGCTTTTTAATGGAAATACAGACTTGATGTGCATGGTTGCCATACATTATTCTATATACAGTATGTACTGATACTGTATTTCATTGTTATGGGTGCATTCCAGAGTTTGTTGTGTGAGAGAAAACTGAGCAGGTCTGATACCCAAAGGACTCAAAAAGACCTCTTATAGCAGACACAAAAACATTATTTATTTTATTTATTTATTTATGAATTTCACCAGGAAAGACATACTGAGCAGAATAGCTTGTTTCCAGATGTGTCTTGGGGATTTTCAATATAAACATATTGTACCACTTTAAAGACCTTTTTTGTTAAATGAACTTGCATTTAAAATCAAAATGTTTTACCTAGTTGAATATCAGAGAATCCCCTTTGTGGTAAATGGACTATTCCAATTGAACCTAGGACCTTGGAATTTCAAAACTGTTTGTATGAGACACTTTCTTAAGGTTATAAGAGTACCTGTAATGTTTTGAAACATATGACTATGATCAGCTGAAAATGATGTCACAATTTATTGCATAGTAAGTAAAGATATTTTGGAATATGTTATACTCATTTTATTTCTGTGAATGGTACACCCATTACAGGATGTCTCACCTTCATTTGTGTATGCATTATACAGTACACAGTTTGACATGTTTTATACCCATTTCAGCATGTCTTATATCCAATTCAGTATCTGTGCAATACCAACTTTTGCAAGTTTTCTTGTCAGTCTGGTACATATTATACTCATTTTGTTATGAGTGAAACTTAAATCTATTGTGTATACTCATTGGAATATGTGACTCGACCACTTCAATAAGTCATACTCATTTATATGTGTCATACTTAGACAGCCATAATTTTGTATTCAGTGGCCTCCCATAAACATAACTTTACTGTTAATGTGCTTTTTTGCATATTTTGTGACCAAGTGTTTTTGCTTTCTTTTGTTGCTAATAATAAATGCTCTAAAATAGAAATATATAACATAGGTAGCTTAAAGAAACTTGTCCTTCAACTGTAACATAGTGAGTAAGGTGATGTTTGTACAATATGATGTAAGCCATTTTGCTACAATAGCTTCCAGTCATAATACCCTCACTTTCCTAGCAGAGTATAGTTAAAATACTGAAGAAGAAAAAGAAAAAAAACAGTAGAAAAAAAAGTTTTTGCTCTTGCAGAAACACATTAGTGGCTTTTGTTAATGCAGAGATAGTTGAGTGATTTGTCTGAAACTTGGTTATTGGAAGTGCATGTATGAAATTGACTTGTAATGTGCAACTAATGGGCTATTCATCATCATTGGAAGGAAGGCAACATTTTTTATGAAGGGTAGTAATCCCATTATATTTTATATCAAAGGCAAATAACCCAAACAAATGTTGTATGTATAGTATGTGTGTAAGCAGAGGTGATCAGACTACAATCACGTGCTTTTGCCTTTTTCTTTGGAATTCAGTGTTTTCCTTTAGTCTGAATATTGATTCTAAGCAGACACTAAAGGCACAAACATGTATATTTAGTCTGTATTGGAATAAATTGACTGGATAAATGCTACCATTTCTTATATAAAATTGCATGAAGACAACAACAAGAAGGCAGCAAAGTGGATACAGTTGTTACTTTTTCTTTAGGTTTTGTCAGTTATCAGCTTTGTTATCTTGAATGCACAGCATCAGCAATCTTTTTTTTTTTGCATTCAAAAAATGAAAATGTCAAAACAAGATGAAACATGCTGTATTCCTTTTTCTTTAATCATGGCTTGCTGTATGATTTTTATTGACTGAAATGCCATGTATGCAGAATGCATACTGTTTCACTTCATCTTGTGGGTCTAGATAGAGAGAAAGAGAATGAGGCAGAACAGTGACAAAAAGGCAGCTTTTGAAAAAAAGTGATCCAATGTAAACTGCAACGCTTCAATATTGCTGTTGCATCAAATCTATAATTGATACTGCATGGCAGAAAATCTTAGCATTAAGATGAAATATTTGACATGGCTGAAGACATAACTTAAGATCAGAATATAAACAAAAATGAATGCAGTATCCAAGTGCATGCAATCCTCATTCCTGTTTTTGACCTAACTAAAGGTAACTGCCTCAATGCATTATGGAATTAACAACTTCCTCCCCCAAACAACAGTTACTAGCTACAGTGGAGCAAATGAAATATCACTGAACTGAGGACTTCTATCCCCAGGTCTTCATAGGTTCACAATGCATGGTCAGTGAAATAACTCCTGGGTAACAAATATCATCTCAGGCTCCAAATAGTCTTTTCCTACAGAGATTAAAAAAAAAGACATACCCCACTGAGGTGTTCATTCCAACTGGCTATGGTGACCTAGATTTCAAGATAATTATTAGTCTTCTTTTAATAATTCACACCAAAGTACAGTACTTGATTCAGTTGCTGAGGCTGATGTAAATATATTTCAATGTAAACTTATATAAGCACACACGGGACATAGAATAAAAAGGAAATTCTACTGAGCAATAGGGGATAGTGCTGATGAACTACATTGCCACCTTATGTCTTAAACTCCTGCTTGCTGATATTCCTGCAGTATTTGTAATTTCACCACTGTCTTTCAGATTAAATTTAAAACTACTGACCTTTTGGTTTCATTTCTGGTTGGTATGAATCATTTTTAAAAGGAGCTAGAATAACACCAGTGTATTGACCATTATGCCTTGTCTCAATATACTGCAACAGGTTTGAGTGCAATGGTAGATGACTGCCATGAATACTTGATTTATTAAAAAAAAACAGGTATCTAAGCTGTGTCCCGAGTCTCATTTGAAAGCTAGGCTTGGTAACAGACATTATATACAAAGAAAGTTACAATCGCAAGTCATTGCAGCACCTCATCAGCAGACTAACTAGACAGTGTGATTGCAGAGACAAACAATATTGTCGGAAATGAATTTCTTTAATTTAAACAAGTTGCTGAGCATTTACTATCTGCTGGGTTTGCTTGCACATTGATTGTTCTACCAGTACCTGTTTATATCTGGATAGAAATGTTTTATAGACTGCAATATTAATAAATGTCATTGTTTTTTATGGCTGCAGTAGTTATTGCCCTGCAGTTGTTTTGCTATTACATAGAAAAAGGGAGCTCTTCTGATTCACAACGGGCAAGAGAACGTTAGAGGTTTTGTGGTATTACTCTGCTTTCATTCAGCTAAGCAGTATTTCAAAGCACTATTTTGTGCTATGCTCCAGTCTGGTTAGAAAGGGAGATAAGCAGACAACCCTTGAACTATAATGTCAAATGTCCCAGAAGAAAAAATTACTCACCTTAGTAATTATGTTTTTTCTGTTGGAGTCTTGCTGTATTCTGACTAATGCAGTTAGCTCGGTTGATGTCTCTGTCTGTTTCCCTTTGAAATCTAACTGTCAGATTCTTACGAGCAAATACTCACTAGCTATTCTATGTGGAAACTGTAAAATTTTTACTAGCCAACTGGCAACAAAAAGTTTTGGATTCCCACAGGAAGACTCAAGTCAGGAAACACAAAACACAAAACCAATTCAAATAAGAATAACAACAAAATAAACACCCAAACAAAAAAGCAAAGGGTGTAAAGGGGCACCCCTGAGGTACAACAGTGCACCTGCCCATCCACTTCCCAAACACTAGATTCTGAGAGGGGAGGCGGGGGGAGGTCAGAATACAGCAAGACTCCAATAGAAGAAACATAATTTCTAAGGTGAGTAGTTTTTTCTTCAAACAACATGAAGTCTTGCTGTATTCTGACTAATGCAGACTACCAAGCAGTACCTTCATGGAGGAGGGACAGAACCTACTTTGGGAAAAGGCTCTGAATTACTGCTGTGCCAAACTGAGCATGACTCCTAGCCTGGATATCCAGAGAGTAATGTTGGTAAAGGTATGGACTGTTTTCCAGGTGGCTGCTTGACAAATTTCTAAGAGAGGAATATCCCTGGCAGCAGCCAGGGAAGCAGCTGTACCTCTTGTAGAGTGAGCCCTCAGACCTGAGGGTGGAATCTTTCCCAGTTTCTCAAAGCAGAATTGTATACAAGACACAATCCACCTGGCAATAGTTCTCTTGGTGGCAGGTTTGCCCTTTCCCACTTCACCATAAGTGAGGAACAACTGGAGGGACTCAAACCTGTGACCCTTGGTAAGCTCTATGTAGTAGCTAAGGGCTCTTTTAACATCTAAACTATGTAGCCTCCTCTCTCCTGAGGAAGAATGATCAGTGAAGAAAACAGGAAGAGACATAGACTGATTCAAATGGAAATCTGAAACCACTTTGGGCAATAACCTTCTATTGGTTCTAAGGACCACTTTATCCCTGTGAAAGGAGATAAAATCAGGTTCCACTGACAGGGCTTGCAATTCACTGATACGTCTGGCAGAGGTAATGGCTACCAAAAACACAGTTTTCCAAGTCAGGTACTTAAGGTCTGCTGAGGACATAGGTTCAAAAGGAGGTTGCATAAGTTGAGCAATGCAAACATTTAAATCCCAGGCAAGAGCAGGGTCTCTAAAGAGAGGATTGGTATGAAGCAAGCCTTTAAAAAATGTACAGAATACAGGATGAGATGATAGTGAGGAAGACTTCCCCACTGACAGAAAAGCAGAAACAGCTGACAAGTGTACCTTGACAGTAGCTGGTCTGAGGCTCAGGCCATTAAGATGGACCATATAATCCAGAACTGTAGGCAATTCAGCAGTATCTGGAGAAATATATTTATTGGAACACCAAATGCTGAATCTCTTCCATTTGGAGGTATAAGTCTTTCTGGTGGAGGGCTTTCGAGAACCTTTGAGAATATCCAGAACCCCCTGTGACAGATGCAAATCTGCAAAGTCTAACTCTTCAAGAGCCATGCCTTGAGATTGAGAGACTGAAGATTGGAGTACCAAATCCTCTCCTGAGAGAAGGTTAACAGGTTGTAATTCCTGGGAAGAGACAGGGGAAGATGGACTGCTAGGGACAGCAACAGGGGTTACCAGGGCTGTCTGGCCCAGTCTGGAGCAATCAGAATCACTTTGCATGTTTGTGACCTTATCTTGACTAAAATTTTGAACAGAAGAGGGAAGGGAAGGAAGGCATACAGAAATGTCCCTTCCCAGTTCAGAATCAGAGCATCCAGGGGGACTGAGCCCAAGACTGGGGGTCTGCAACAAAATAGAGGAAGTTGGTGATTGTCTGGGGCTGCAAAAAGATATATCTCTCGAGTGCCCCACCTTGAAAAAATCACCTTCAATGCCAGAGGGTCCAGGGACCATTCGTGATGGCCCTGTGAGATCCTGCTCAGTGCATCTGCTAGCACATTGTCCTTTCCTGGAAGGTGAACTGGTATCAGAGAGGTTTGCAGGGAATAAGCCAGAGACCACAGCTTCATAGCTTCTGTGCACAAGGCCGTAGACCGGGTGCCTCCCTGCTTGTTGATGTACCACATGGTGGTGGTGTTGTCTGTTCTGACCCGAACCACCTTGTTCTGTACTGACTGAGAGAAAGCTTCCAGGGCCATAAAAACTGCCCTGAGTTCTAGGAGATTTGATATGAAGAAGAGATTCCTGAGGGGACCACAGTCCCTGGGCAGTGAGGGCCCCAAGATGGCTCCCCAGCCCAGAACGGAAGCATCCATGGTAAGGACCACTAAATGAGACTGAGTGGCAAGTGGGACCCCATGCCTTAAATTGTCCTGATCCTGCCACCACTGAAGGGCTTGGATCAAGGTCAGAACCACTGGGATCAATTTGGTAAGGGAATCCTTCCTCTGAGACCAAAAAGCCCTCAGATGGAACTGAATGACCCTCATTTGGAACCTTGCCCTTTGGACCACTGCCGTAGAAGCTGCCATGTGGCCCAAGAGCTGGAGGAAATGCTTTGTTGGTCGAGATACCTTAAAGCTGAAGGAAGAGGCTAGTTCTATAAGAACCCCTGCCCTTTCCAAGGGAAGAAAAGCTCTTGCTTTGACTGTATCCAGCTCTGCCCCTATAAAGGTAAGAAGCTGGTCTGGCTCGAGAACTGACTTGGCAAGGTTGAGAAGAAATCCTAGAGAAGTGAGCACTTGCTGGGTCACTTGCAGGTCTGACTTCACTTGGTCTGGAGACTGGCCTACTATTAGCCAGTCATCCAGATATGGAAAAATGGAAATCTTTTGCCTCCTTAGAAAGGCAACTACTACTGCCAGGCACTTTGTGAAGACCCTTGGGGCTGAAGTTAGGCCAAAGGGCATTGCTCTGAACTGATAGTGGCCTGAGGGCAACTCGAACCTGAGGTACTTTCTGTGGGAGCACCTGATGGGAATGTGAAAATAGGCATTGTTGAGGTCCAGGGAGGCTATCCAGTTCCCTGGCCTTAGAGAGGGAAGGATTATTCCCAGAGTTACCATCTTGAACTTTGGTTTTAAAAGATGTTTGTTTAGGCATCTTAGGTCTAGGATGGGTCACCGCTCCCCTGTCTTTTTTGGGGTAAGGAAATACCTGGAGTACAGACCTTTGCCCCAATGTAGGGTAGGTCCTCTCTCTATGGCCCTTAAAGCCAGCAGAGATGAAACCTCTGCCTCTAGTGCAAGGGTTTCTGAGAGACCTGCAGGTGGAAAAGATCTGGCTCTCATCTTCGGAAACTTTTTGAAGCAGAGAACCAGTCCCTGGCTTACTACTTCCAGAACCCACTTGTCTGATGCAATAGACATCCAGTCCTGGATGAAGTAAGTCAGCCTGCCTCCTACTGGAATAGGAGAGTCAACCTGGGCAGGCCCATCAGGGTGTCTGCTTGGTAGGGGCCTTAGGCTGAGGGGTGGATGCAGCCCTGCTCATCCCCCTTATGCCTCTCCCTTTGAAGAACCCCCTCTGTGAAAAGGGAGAAGAGGCCTGTGCTTGGTAAAAAGGCCTATGAAAAGGCCTGCCCCTTCCCCTAGACTGCTGCCTTTGAGGTGTTGCCTGCCTCCCTTTGGCCTGAGCACTCCTGTAAGTGGTTCTGTACTCATCCATTTTCTTCATGTAATTCTCTGTCTGCTCCCCAAACAGAGAATTACTCGCTACATGAAAATCCATGGCCTTAGCCTGGGTATCCTGCGAGAGGCTAGTACATCTGAGCCAAGCCATTCTCCGAAGAGCCACAGATGTAGCCATGACTCTTGATGACACATCATTGGAGTCCACAGCTGCATGAAACTGAACTTTTGATGCCTCAGTCCCATCTGCAGCCACCTCCTCCTCCAGCTCCTTGGCTAGCTGTGGGGAGGCCTGTTTAGCCAGTGCCAGTACAGTGTCCCTCTTGGACTTCTGGTACCTGGGTGTATAGGCCATATAATTCGCCTGCCTGAGTCCCAAGGAAGATGTACTGTTTTTTTGCCATATCATCAATCTTCCTGGACTCTTTGTCTGGGGGGTGTGAAGCCAAGGGAATGTTTGCCTTATCACAGGCAGCAGCCTGCACAACCCCAACATGGCTGCATTGCTGATATTAAAACTCTGTATCGGAGCCTGAAAGTGTATACCTCATGTCCATTCTTCTGTCAACAGGAGGTATAGAATTGGAAGAGTTCAGAATTTTTTGTGTCTGCTTCCCAAAAGATTTGTGGAGGGGAATAGACAGTCTCTTGGACTCTGGGATGTCCATCATTTCCACAAAATCAGGCTCCTCTTGATCCTCCATTGCCTCCTCCATGGTAAGCTGGAAGGTCTCAGCCACCTTTCTGTAGAACTTAAAGTGGGAAGGGGACTCAGAAAGCCTAGGAGGGGATACACCTGAAGGTCTGTCTGGGGAGATGTCCGGTTCCAGAGGCACATCCAGACTTTTACCATCACCATCATCGTCTTCAAACTCCCCCTCCTCCTCAAACTCCGGTTCATAAAATTCTTCAGGGGTGTAATCGTGACCCGGGAGAACCGACCAAACTGAGCCCCTGCCAAAAGGCACCAGATTGGTCAGAACCGGGCGAAGCAATTCTATAATCCGAATCGCTCTGTCTATTTCCTCGGCGGTCGGGACATGGGCTTCTGGATCCGAACCGGACGATTTCTCTTTTGCATTTTCTTTCTGTCAGAACCGAACCCTCGGGATCGGCTCTCCTTTTGCCCAAAGAAGCATTGCCCTGGTCAGAGGGCACTCCTTCCAACCGGTTGGCCATCCGGGTCAGTGGACTTCTCGGTCTCCTTTTCCCTCAGTCTACCTTATCTCATTTCAAGGGTAGATTTGGTAAAGTTTTTACAAATTTGGCAGTCTGAATCGAGGTGTTCAAACCCCAGACAAAAAACACAGGTGGTGTGGGGATCAGCCTTAGCAAAGACCTTCCCACACTCACTGCAGTGTTGAAACCCAGTAGGCCCTTTTTTTTTTCTTGGGTTTCTCAGACATGGCCAACTTAACCAACATACCCTTTTTTTGGCAACCACCAGGCAAGACTCCCTTATCGGTTCCTAAATGTGTCACGGGTCTTGGAAAAAAACGTACCAAACACGTTTTTTTTTTAGAACCGATAAGGACCGGTAACCACACACTAAAGAAAAGATACAAGATCAACAAATGATCGGTTCAGCCAAACCGATCCACACTTTTACAAGTTCCACACAGAAAAACAGTACAAAACCTATCTAGTACTCATGGTACCACAGACAGAGACTGAACCGACTATGCGGAAATAAATTTGGTTAAAAACCGATGGTAAACCGTCACTTCAACTGACTTTCGAACCGAGCTGCAGGAGAAATCTCTGGATCGACTGTTCAGTGAGGCAGAGTAAAGAATCTGACAGTTAGATTTCAAAGGGAAACAGACAGAGACATCAACAGGGCTAACTGCATTAGTCAGAATACAGCAAGACTTCATGTTGTTTGAATAGAATGTTTATGTAGTAAATCTAATGCTCCAACTGCCACTGAAGATAAGTTGGAGGACCCCTAAGCACAGATCAAGTTACAGTTTTTTTTTTACAGTGGAGGTTTGAAATAAACTGTTCATATGCACTTTTTCATTTTAAAACTTACCATGCTTCTGAAATTATGATGCTAAAGTACTGAAAAAGGAGTTTGTTGCAGTTTTTTTTTTGACAGTGGCGGTTTAAAATGAATTGTTCATAGGCACTTTTTCATCTTAAAACTTACCATGCCTTTTGAAATTCTGTTGCTAAAGTACTGATAAAGAAGTTTGCTTGTCTGTGCTAGTTATTTATTTATTTATATATTTTGTTTTTGTTGACCAGGTAAGTGCACTAAACAACAACACCGTCTATTTTCAGGCATGACCCGAGAGAGCTACAGACTAAACCAGCATACTATAACAGGGCATAGAAACATAGAAGTTGACGGCAGATAAGGAACACAAAACCCATCCAACCTGCACATTTTTTATACCATATGAATGTGCCATAGGCCTTTACTCTGTCAATGGCCTAGCTATTCATTCTCATCTGTATTGCTCCTCGCCTATCCCATATCTGTTTGTAGCCCTGCACTGTAATCATATTTACCACTTCCTGAGGTAGGCTGTTCCATGCATCAACCACCCTTTCTATGAAAAAGAACTTCCTCACATTACCCCTTAATCAGACTCCCTCTAATCTCATGCTGTGTCCTCTTGTCCTGCTATTTTTCTTATATTGAAGCATGTTAGACTCTTTCACATTGTTATTGCCTTTAAGATGTTTGAATGTTTCGATTATATCACCCCTCTCCATCCTTTGCTCTAGGGTATACATTTTGAGCTCTCTTAATCTGTCCTCATATGTTTTATGATGCAGTCTCTGCATCATTTTGGTTGCTCTTCTCTGGACTGCCTCCATTTTGTTAACGTCCTTATGAAGGTGTGGCCTCCAGTACTGCACACAGTTCTTCAGATGGGACCTAACCAGTGTCTTGTAAAGAGGGATTATTACTGCCCTCTTATGACTTGTGATACCCCTACTAATACATCCCAAAATCCCTCTAACCTTACCTACTGATTTAGTGGTCTGCTTGAATGATTTCATGTAATCTATGATGATGATGCCCAAGTCTCTTTCTTCCCTTGTGATTGCCAGCAACTCCCCTCACAACCAATAAGTGGCTTCAGGGTTTCTCTTCCCTATGTGCATGATCTTGCACTTTTTTGCGTTAAACCCCAGCTGCCACTCTTCTGAACATTTTGGCAGTTTATCCAGATCTCTTCTCATTCTGCCCACACCATCTGGATCATCTACTCTGTTTCAGATCTTGGTGTCATCTACAAACAGACAAACCTTAGACTCCAGTTCATCTGCAATGTCACTGATGAAGATATTGAAGAGGACTGGCCTAATGACTGATCCATGAGGTACCCCACTAGTGACTTGCATCCCTTCTGACTATATACCATTTACCAGCACTTTCTGTTTTCTGCCCACCAACCAGTTTGCCACCCAGTTGACCAACCTCTGATCCACCCCGAGCCAACCCAGTTTATTAATCAATCTTCTATGTGGAACAGTACTGAAAGCTTTGCTGAAGTCAAGGTAGGCAACATCAACTGCACCCCCTTGGTCCACCACTCTGGTTACCCAGTCAAAGAAATATATGAGATTAGTTTGACAGAACATTCCTGTTGTAAACCCATGCTGTCTTGGATCCTGTGCACCTATGGATTCCAGGGGTTGCACTATCCTTTCTTTAAGGAGTGTCTCCATAACCTTGCCCACTACTGAGGTAAGACTGACTGGTCTGTAGTTCCCTGCCTCTTTCCTGCTACCACTCTTGTGAAGTAGGATCACATCAGCCCTTCTCCAGTCTTCTGGGACCTCTACTGTGCTCAGAGACTCACTAATCAGTTCTGATGATGGCTCTGCTAGTTCCACCCTTAGCTCTTTTAGTATCCTGAGATGTATGCCATCCAGTCTCATTGCCTTGTCCACTCTGAGCTTAGCAAGCTCTTATAGGATTCTTTCTTTTGTGAAGGGACTTGTGCACACCTTCCTCCCCCCTGTGTCCATGGTGCTGAGCTGTGGGCCCTGCCCTACCTTCTCCTCAGTAAATAATGAGCAGAAGTATCTATTTAGAAAAGATGCTTTTCCTTGGTCCTCATCCCCACACTTCCCATTATCCCCTTTGATCTTAGCAATACCCCCTCTGGACTTTCTCCTTTCACTAATGTATCTATAGAACGTTGTGTCCCCTTTATTTACTGTTTGTGCTAGTGTTTCCTCAGTTTGGGCCTTTGCCTGTCTTACTGCCTTCCCTGCTTCCCTTAGAAAAGTTTGATATGCCTCCCCATTTTCATTCCGCTGCGTTCCCTTATATTTCCTGAAGGCCAGCCTTTTGACTCTGACCTTTTCTGCTACTGCTTTTGAGAACCAAAGTGGTTTCCTTCTTCATTTGCTCTTACTTTTCTGCCTAACAAAATGAGTTGTTGCTTAATGTATTGTATCCTTAATGTTTCCCCACTTTGCCTGTACCCCCTCAGCTGCATTTCTTCTTGCCAGGGCTAGCTTAACTCTGTTAGCCATCTTATCAAAGTCAGCTCCTCTGAAGTCACATATTTTTGCCTTGGAATGGGATGATTTAGTTCTAGTGGCAAATGAACCATACCATGTGATGGTGACTGGCCCCCAGGTGATCTTCTACATGGAGGTCTGTGATTCTTTCCCCATTAGTCAGTACTAGATCTAGGATATCCCTGTCTCTTCTTGGTTGTTGTACCAGTTATTTGAGGCCCTCCCCCTGCAAGGAATCCACTATGTGTCTATTTCTGATGGATGTTCCTGCTGGTATTGACCAATCTGTATCTGGCATGTTGAAGTCTCTCATTATCAGAACCTCCCCTTTAGCTGTCATGTTTTATATATCGTCTAACAGTAATGTGTGTACATCCTCCCCCAGGTGTGGAGACCTGTAAACAACCCCAGTTCTTATTGCTGTCCTATTTACTGTTTCCAGGGTGACCCACAGTTCTTCTAGCTCCTTATTTGTATTCCGAATTTCTGTAGATTTGATATTTTCATTGACATAAAGGGCTACTCCCCCCCCATTTGCACCTCAGTCTCTTCTGAACAGTACATAGCCAGGTACTGAAGTCTCCCAAGTGTGGTTACTGGTGAACCATGTCTCTCTACTGGCTGCTATGTCCAGTTTAGCCTCTGTCATTATTGCCTGCAGGTCTTGGATCTTGTTTCCCAGACTGTGGACATTTGTGTACGATTTTCCATTGGCCAGATTTCAGTGCGTTAGTTGTTGGGTGAGGTCTGACCTTTCCCCTGCACATCGTATGGGGAGCCAGACATTTTTCCTTACCTGGTGATGCAAATGAACTACAAACATGCAGTTCCAGACAGCATGCAGCACAGAAAACAAATACACAATAAACACATCGTATGAATATACACAGATATCATAAGGAATTCAGTAGGCAATCATCACTGTAAGGAAAAATAATGATAAGTACTGAGGGCACTATGAAACAGAGAGTGGGAAGAATTACCCAGAGGACTAATAGGGGATTCATATTAGGGGAGTCAAGTGTAAATGGCCAGCAGCTTGCTTCTAAGAGCTGTGAGCTGTGATAGGGGAGTCCCAGATGTGTTAGTGGGGTCTTGGGGAGAGACAAGAACCTGGTCAGTACTCCATATAGTGTAGGGGCAAGAGCATTTCTCCTTGATTTGTAGGTGGCTTTTGAGGCTATTTTTAAAGATACAGTGGGGCTACACATGTTTCAGTTCCTTAGGTAGAGAGTTCCAGAGTTTTGGTCCAGACACCACAAAGGCATACTCACCCATCCTAGTGTTGCATTTAGGGATATCCAGTAGGGAGTTGTCCATCGAGTGCAGGGAGTGGGTTGGTAAGGAAGGATTGAACCAACAAGCGATAGACTTGGGAAGGCCTTCTCTGATTATTTTGTCTATGGTGCAATCAGTGGCATATGTCCGGTATGAGGGAGAAGAGAGCCAGGCAAGGTCAGCATAGAGCACACAGCAGTGGGTGTGCCTTGACAGAGAAAGAGCAAAATGACTGATGCTGTTATAACAGGTCTCCCATTTGCTTAGAACAGCTTTATTTGCATCCATGTATGATAAGAGACCATATGTGAGGCCAGGCCTCAGTACACCCTGAGCGATGGTGAGTCTCACAGCAGAGGTAAGGTTGTGGTGAGTCTTACACATGATGCCAAGCTTAATGTGGACAAATCCTCATACAGTTGAAATATGATAGTTGAAGTCAAGAGATGGATTGAGAGTGATACCCAGATACTTAAAAGAGTCCACCATGTCAATAGAGGATCCTCCAGGCACCCTTATAGTAAACATAGAAGGGCAGGCTCTGAATCTGGGTGCTGAGCCAAAGAGCATGGTGACTGTTTTTTTCACTTTGAGAAGGAGCTTGTTGTGCGGTATCCATGATTGTACGGTGTCAAAATCCAGGTTGAATTTGTTGTTGATGTTAGTGATGTCAGCAGCACTGGTGTAGAGGACCAGTTATGTGCCTTCTTCCTGAAAATGTAGATCAGCTAAGCTAGCTGTTTTCCAGGGAGTGTGTTTTTTTTTACCTTTGGAGTTCAATAATCTTTACTGTGCCTCTGCTGACTGTTCATCATATTTGAGATAGAGGAATATAAAGATGTTATTTAAATTTTGATATTAGTATCCAGTCTTACCAATTGGAGCCCATAGTGTCCAGTGTTAATCAATCTGAGGGGGCACAAGCTGCATCTGATTCTGATATAGAGACCAACAGTTCTAATTCAGATCACACACATACGAGACTTACCTTGGACTGGTTAGTATTTTTAATTATGAATACCTAATAATTGCTTTATTTGTAATCTAGGGATCATTGTATGTTGTATTTAGCAACACAAAGGTATTCCAGTCCTTCATATCATCTGTGATAGCTCCCCCCATTATATTGTATAGCAACTCACTGACCTATGCTGCATCACAAATTGTATAAATGTATTTTTAAATATATTTTTGTACTGTCAGGAAGTCTAAACCTCACTTTCAGGTTCTTGGCAATATTGGGAATGCAAGTACTCACAGACATGTTGCATAAGAGTAATAAACTTGTTTACTACTACCAAAAAGGATAAAATCACAGTTGCCCTAAGCAGTTCTTACCAATACAAACCGGGAGCCAGTGCTAAGCGTTCCCTATACCTCAAGGTTTCTTTGTGTCTCTTGGGATCTTCAAGGTACAAGACTTGTGTATCACATTATATACCTAGGATAATTACTATGATTACTGTTAGATAGAACCATTTCTAGTTACAGAGATGAGCCCTATTGACTAAATTAGAGGAGGCTCCACAGTCCAAGATAACATTATACAATTTTGTAGTAGTTAGTTTGTGAAACAAAAGAGTTCTTATACAGAGTCTTACATAACTCAGTGTAGTAGTACAAATCGTCAAAAGGTGGCAATGCCGAGTTACATAATTATTACAAGGACACAGGTGTCTTGGTATCTTACAAGTAAGAAATACACAGAAAATACATAGAAGAATATATATATATATATATTAGCAAGCAAAGTGTATTACAGCAATATGCGTACATATCCTGACATCTACTCTTGTACGGTAGATGCCCTTAGCCGTATATGTTAGTATATAACATATGCCTAAGCACTAGCTGTCTACAGTATAACTCTGAGGGTACCAATTAGGGTGCAGGGACCTTGTGTAACAGTACACATCAGTTCTGAACTATATCAAGTCATACTGTTTATTGCATGTATTTGGGGAGGAGCTCTGCAGAGGTGCCCATGTGCACCCATTGTTATCATAATTTGATTGTGCTTCAAATTAGTTTATTAGGGGCTGTGTTTGGATATGGTTTCTTCTTGTGTTGCAGTAGATGTATGTGCATTTTTTCCTCATTGTATATGCTAGCTATTCTGCTGTGTGTGTATGTGTCTGTGTCACATTGAGCATGTGTGAATTTCCTGAACAAGCATAAGCGATAGTTGTAGCTAAAGGTACATACTCTTCTGAGCATGGGGATCTTTGTAAGAATAATGAAGAGCATTTAAATTCTTACTTTTACAACACAAAAACAGAATCATGATCCTGAGCATGCGTATCATGTCCATGGCAACACCACATGCATGCCTAGGATCGCGGTCTTGTTTTTCTAAGTGGTAAATGTTAAGACTTGCAGTACTCTTTTTTTATTCTGACAAAGATTTTTGTTTATTCCAAAACAATATCTAACAGTATTTGACTAGTGGGGCTGGTGCCAGCTTCAACCCCTGTCCATGAACATCCACATGTGGTCATGTGGTAAAACAGGAGCGAGTACAGGAACAGACAATCATCACCACACTCACAGTATATACACACGTGTATACATACACACAGACACACACATTAAGATTCACATACACATACACAGACACAGAGGTACAATGATAGATGGACTGGGCGGGTGTCTGTGTGCACCTCAGCACGTAAAGCTCTTATGTCGGGGTTCCCCCTGCCATATACTGTGGACTGTTGCGCCCCCCTGCAGATGGCACTATGCACCATTGAGCATGGTGCACAGTGCTGGTACTTTCCCTGTCTGCCCCTGGAGCATTTCTGTCTGTTCGGCTGAGGATCAGGTGTATAGGGGCTTGGCACCCCCATTTAGTGCATCCCGCATGGGGGGCATAATGGGTGCAGAGTGGCTACATGCCACGGCTGCATTGTGCATAGCCACTCTGCACATTAATGCATAGGGCCCAATGTCAATATCCCAAAGTAGCTCAACAAGCAAAACTGAAGCTTTTTTCCAATGGTGGTGATAATAGTTTTTTGGGATATGGTGGCTCAGGAAAGATGCAAATTAGCCACGATGTTCACCTAATATAGAACAGCATATGAGCAAAGTCTGTTTTTCCTTAAGAGTCATAATAAATAATGTGGAATAATTTTTACTGAAGACATTGACAACCATCACTTTCTTAAGAAAACCAGTCTCCTTCTTTTTGTTATCTGAGTTGCAGCTGGAATCCAGAAAACCTGAGGTGAATGCCCAGTGGCAGAAGTTCCAAGTCATTTTCCCTTTCTCCCCATAGTTCCCCTGTCCCAAGTGAACAGATCAACAATGTTACACTGTTCCCCAAGAAATGAGGGAAGGAAACATGGGTATCTTCACATTTAATCATGCCACTTCTTAACTTGCTGACAAAGGGTGTGTGGATCCTAGACAGACTCATTTTCACTCCATGAAGTTAAGCTGCAAATTACCAGGCTCTTTGCCCCAATCCTATTTTCAGCTCCCTGTATAACGGGTTCTATGGATTAGTGTCCTTGCCACATCCTTGTTGTACAAACAAGGGACTTGGCTGACTGTATTTTTAGATTCTCTTTCCCCTGTTTATCTTTGTAAAAAGTAAATTATATCTGTAACCTAACTTGTTTTATTAGAGTGTATATTTTATGGTGTTTTAATGTTTGCTTCTCCTTTTTTATCTGAAGATACTATATGTATTTTAATCATTCAATGATCCTAAAACCTCTACTTAACATTTTGTGCTGGCCTGTGGGTGCAGGAGTGGCACTACCAGTATGGTGCCAGCAACCCAGGTGACAGAATGAGTTTCAGTCATTGAGGGCTGGATGGGGGAAAGAGGATGGAACATTGGAGGGATTGCAGTCTTCCTTTGTGGTGGGATCACATGGCCCACCATCTAACAGCCACCTAGCAAAGGCTGCATTAAAGCACAGCTGGGATGGCAGATAAAAAGAGGGTTATACCATGGCTGATGCTGGCAGAAACTGAGCATGTGGGGGTAGCATGCCCTGTGTGTTGCTTCATGGCCATGACCCAGGGAATAAATCAATGGATAAAATGGCCACTGGGTGGACAGATGATGGCCTGCCTGACTCCCACATTCATCACCACACATTCTCTTCTGGTTTCTTGTCTGCTTCTGAGCTTCATCTCTGCCATGGGTAGGTGGATAGTGGAGAGAATGCTGATGATAACAGGCAGGCTTCACCTTGGGGAAACTCAATCAGAGGGGGCAATGCAGCGGTGTGCCATGAGTGGCCTGAAGAGTTCCCAGGGTGTCCAGGAAAGGAGTCTCAATGGACAGGAGGTGGCACTGACAGTTGCTGAATGTGGTCCACTCCTAGTCAGAATTGCCAAGGGTATCAAAATATTTGACAAAAAATATATATTTTTTGTATTTGAGTACTTATGGTTTGTAGCAAATGTTTTTGTAATGTTAGTTTAGCAACCACTAATTTTGTACAAAGGAGTTCCTTAAAATGAGTTCCAGCAGTCTTCTTGCCATTCTTTTTACATATTAAACTCACTACTGCTACTACTATTACTACTACTACTAGTATGATGTATTCAGAACCAAGCAGTCCCAAAATATGATTCTGGACCTACTGTATAGTACATGAGATCCCCAGTTTCTGAGGTGGCAGCTTAATGTACTGGTGACATAGTGCTTTTTACTACAAAAATATGGAAACATGTCAAAATATTTTTTTTAAATATAGATTCCCCCCATACCATCAAGGATGTACCTTGTTGCCATGTATATACCCTGCTGAGGCCATGGCATCATGCAAATTACAGGCAGGTCTTTTTCTCCACAGTGTTTTCCTCGTTCCTTCCTCCTTCCCATGGCATAAGATGTTCCATGAAGCCTTGGCAATGTAGTATGCATCCTTCAGAGAAGCACATTCCCTGGCCCATCTGAAGGGGTTGTCATTTGCCCGAACCCGAAGACAACCCTGTTCGGCTAAGGAAAGCTGTTGTCAGGTAGCCTCCCATGACCTGGTCTGGCATCTGAAGTGATGACCAGAGTCAACTCCCAAACTTTGTTAATCTGCATAACAGCACAATGCACTGCTGCTAGTCCACTGGGGAAGCCAAAAATGTCATAGTCTTTAACCATGCTTCTAAAGCATGCAACCTGAAAGGCAAGGGCTCCAATAGCAGAGTGTCTATTGATCAGCAGAAAAATCTTTTCACTGGTCGCAGTTGGAAAAGTTATGAATTAGAAGATTTGGGTCAAACAATAATCTTTACACTTTCATATACTGTACATGCCTTAAAGTTCAGGGGCTGGTCACCTCCACCATCTTTGTGGACCTGGCCAAAGCCTTCATCACTGTTGCCCAACCCATCCTCACGGCAAGCTCTGGCATCTCCCCAAGAATCCATGCTTGGCCCCATCCTATTCTCTATTTTTTCAAATGACCTTCCCCTCACCTGCTCCTCTGCCTCCTTTCATATATATGCAGATGACATGGTTCTCTATGCCTTGGGTTCATCTGCCTCAGACCTCGCTACCCATCACCAAATGGATTTTAACAACATCCTGCACAATTTTTGTTCCCTATATTCAGCTCTTCTTTCAAAATTGTCACCCCTACCATTGCACTCTCTACACAACGCTAGTTCTTCACCCATTCTCCAAAAGATGTATCCCATTTCTGCTGTGTTCCATCCAAAATATATGTTAGCTATTTGTTTTTTTTTGTGTTGACTGGGTAAATGCACTAGACAAATCCTGCCTATTTTCAGGCACGACCCAGGGAGGGGGATACAGATGAATGCCAACTGACCTTGAACCAGATTAAGATGTTGATGGTATTTTTTTAGTGAATGAGGGAAATTTGGCCAGGACACTGGGGAGATTCCCCTACTCTCCAGGAGGGGGAATCTTTGGCTGTCTGTTCATGATGGCCACTTCTGTGCAAACCTCGGGAGAGATGGATGTCAGAGGGATGGGGAGCAGGCCTCCTCCTCTGTCACTAAAACTTGAGAGGCTGCTATTTTGGAAAAAGATTTGTTTTTTTTCATGATATGCCTGAGGAATTTTTCAATACCAAGATGGAAGATGTATGAGGTGTTGAGCCTCCTGCTGGAAGTTACAATTCTGGTTCTCTGGGAGGTAACAGTATTGCCTTGACCAAAAAAGAAAACTTGTTGACACTTATCTTGGCAGAGGAAGAGCATTGCATGCTTCGTAAAAATGCTTTGTTGTTTGAAATTGCTGCATTGAGATCTGTTTCCTCGCTGGTTCCATCACTTGCCTCCCATTCTGTCTTGTCGCATGCCAGTGACGTGTGTGTTGTTCCAGAACAGTGTGAGGTGATAGAGATTGAGAGTTCTGCAGTTGCTGGCAATTGTGAACATCGGGTTGATGTATGCCTGAAGCCGAATGTTGGTGATGGACTTCTATGTTTGAGTTCATGTGGTTCTTCTAAGGTGACTAAATGCTTGGTTATGCACGAATCTTCTGTGTTAATGAAGGGGTCTGTTGCTCCCGTGGTGAGTGGCGCTACTCCCGCTACGGGCCAGCAGAAGCAGGCTAGTATGCTTCTGAACTTAGAAACTGATGCGGTTTCTCCACCTTCGGGGTCTGTAGACTGTGTTGGGCCATTTTTTATTGATAGGCCCCTTCCTCAGGCAGGCTGGTCCCCTGAATGTGCTATTGAAGGGGCTGGGTAGCTTCAGCAGTCGGATGGGAGATGGATTCCTGATCCTGGTGATGACGCTGTTCAGCATTATAATTTTCTTTCCAACTCTGTCCCTGCAAAACCGGTATTGTCCTCTTAACCTGTTGCCCCTCCATTTCATGTGGCTGAGGTCAGTGTAGTAAACAATATGGGTGTGATGGAACCGCGAGGGAGGGTTTGACTCCCGTTTGCTCAGATATTCCTCGTACATCTACTGGTGCTGATATTCGAATGGGACCTTCGGTCCAGGTTTCGCACGATCCTAAGAAATCTTTTTTTTTTTTAAATTTGCATTTTTCCACCTCCTCCTAGCTGCCAGCCACCCAATGTTCAGCCCGGTCACGGGCCAACGGCTTCCACCCCCCCACATCGGCCTCGGGTCCTCCGATACCCCGTGGCTTACCCCCCACGGTGGGGATGCGGGATGGGGAGAGCGAGACATCCCGCAGAGACCGTAATTGGTCGGAGGACTGGCCTGGGGGGGCTAATCAAAGCCGCGGTGGGCTTCATGGAGGGCGGCTGGCAGCCGTCCATTTTCCTCTTTTCCGGGGAGGCGGGGTCGTGCAATGACGTCCAGCGTCCGCCCCGCCTCCTACAATCTTTGAGCGCGGCAGCGTGGGTGCTCCTGGCCTCCGCTAGAAGTCCCCATCACCGGATGCCCCATCCTCCCGGAGAAGGGAGAGCAGTCCAACGGACGCCAATCCTTCTCCCCCGCCGGCTCCTCCATGACTCTGGGTCCGCTTCCCAACCCAAGGTCGCCGCATCTAAAGCGGAAATCCAACCGCTGCGCCGACGAGCCGGCGATCCTAAGAAATCTGTATGGCTCAATCTAATGTTTAAACTAGCAGACTTATTTAATAGTAAAGGTGAACCAGCCCCTCGGAAGAACGCTGTTAGGTTAATATATAAGGGGGGTCTGGAAGAACAACCTGACAGATTGTATATTGCCAGACAATATCTGAAGGGTTCTATGAAATTGTTTTCTTCTGAAATTGTTGCTCTTATTCACATTGGAAGTTTGAATTACGATATTAGCTTTAAATCTGTTTCTAATTTAGAGAGATTCTGGGCTCACTATCAGAAGGTTAAAAAATTCGCCTCTCTGGGTTCCATTTTTGGTGGTCCCCTTAACTAAGCCTGCTGTTAAATTGATTATCATTATGTTTCATAATGAAGGTGTGCATATTGAGGACATTTTGTTTTGGTTGAGGCAGAGGTGTGAAGTATTAGATAAACCTGTGCCTATTCTTGACAGTGAAAAAATCTGGAATGGTGGGTGGAAATTATGGGTGAAATTTTATTCTACTAATAATGGACCCGTACATCTTACCAATGGTTTTTTTCTTGGGAAGGACAGGGGTCGTTTGTTTTATTTTGGTCTACCCTAGACTTGTTTTAAATGTGGGTCCAGAACTCATCTTAATACGGCCTGTGATACCCCTAGATATACTCACTGTTTTAAGTTTGGTCATCAGGCGGCTGATTGTCTTAATCTGTTTAAATGTAATTTATGTGAACATACTGGGCATGGGTATGCAAAGTGTCCTTGGGCATCTCATAATAGGGATGACTGTCCTTCTCATGAAGGTTTGATTAATATAGCCCAACATTTACAGGCTACAAAAGTGGTAGTATCTAAGGAGGTTGACCCGCATAGACTGCAGGTTCCCCTTTTAAAAGAGGCATCGGTGCATGAGGAAGTTACAGTTGACGTAGGCATTCCTGGTACAAATGTGCAGGGACAGGCTGCTGACCCTATGACTTCTGATGTCCCTTCAGATTCTATTGTACCATCTACCTCTGTCCTTGCTGCCTAGGAGGATTCCAGTGTATCTGATATGCCCCCCCCATTCTCAGCAGCTGTTTAAGAAAGTTACGGCTAAAAAACATAATAGGTCAGGTAGGGCTATTTCGTCCAAGTCTTCCCCTTTGTCTTCTACTGGACATGATATCCCTGATACTTGGAAGGCTGGTAATAAATTTGCAGTATTGACCTCTAGGGAAGAGTCTGAAGATGAAGAGTCTGACCATTCTTCTAAGGCTTCCACTGCCACTGATTTTACTTTGGAGGGTGAGGATGGTGATGTCAAGAGTGTGGAGTCTAGCCTGCATAGGTCTAGGTATAGGAGGGTGGTTAAGGTGCCTTGATGTATATGATTTTTTAGGTTTGCTTCTTTTCCCCTTTTTTACTCATTTATGGCATGCTTGACTATTACCACACTTAATGTTAATAGTATTAAGAGTCATAGGAAAATGGTAACTACATTGACCCTTTTAAAACAGCAACAGGGTGATATTTTTTTGCATCCAGGATACTAGGCTGAAAACAACTCTTGATGTTAAACTTGCTGATAACCTTTGGTCTAAGGGTGCCACTTTCTGGTCTATTGGAGAATCTACTTGTGATGGGGTTGGGATCTTGTTTGCAAATTCAGAATTGAAAGTATCCAAGTTGGTGGATATTTACCCTGGTAGGGCCTTACTATTGGATGTTAATTTCAGGGGTGAAAGATTTAGATTGATAACCATTTATGCTCCTCAGACCAAGGCACGGTGGGTTGCATTACTAACTGATATTTAGCCATTGCTTTATACTTCTAGACTGGTTATTTGGGCAGGTGATTTCAAATGTGCTCTGTGTACTTCTGATAGAGGGTTGAAAACTTCAAAATTGTTTTGAGATTCCCACAAGCTCCTTGATGTTATCAAAATTGCAAAGTGAGTCGATGCATACGGATGTATTTATTCCTCTGGGGGAAGTACCTTTTTTAAGGCATCTCTATCTACTAGAATTGATTTTGTCTTGCTTTCTGCTATTTTACAAGTTTCTTTTGTCACTATGAAGGTTTGGGAATTTACCGACCACAGGTCTATTACTGTCCAAATTGCTTGGAGTTTGATACCTAGAAGTAAAAAAAAATCTATGGCATCTAAATAACAATTTGTTGTCTGATGTAGACATCCATAAGGCTTGGAAATGAGAGTGGATAGTGAGGCTTTCTGTTATTGACATGTATGATGATCTTGCTTCATGGTGGGAGGATACTAAATCTGATTGGAAGACCTTTTTTCAAGCCCAATCTAGGTTCCTTGCTACCACTCATTATTTTGAATATTTAAGTCTCAGAAGTCATTTGCAGAAATTGATTTCTTTAACTGAAACAGAGAAACTTGATTATGGTGTTCAGCTCCAAAATGTTAAAAAAAAGATGTTTGACTATCAGTATAATAGAGCTAAATCCTTGGATCATGAACATTGCTTTGGTTTGAAATTACATAAGGATTCTTTAGATCCTTTTCAAGATTGTAGTGACAGAATAAGTAATAGAATTGTTACACAGTTGGCAACTGTGACGGGTGATATGGCCACTTCCCCAGAGGAATTAGTACATGTGGTCGAGCAATATTTGGGTTCTCTCTTTCAGGAAGACGCAGGTCTTGATGCTTCTGCTATTGATTTTGAACTTCTGCATTTGCCTAAGGTGAATGATTTGGTTCAGCAGCAATTGTTGGCAGATATTTCTGTTGATGAAGTACGTATTGTTATTTCCTCATTGAATCTGGACTCAGCCCCTGGTACTGATGGTTTGGCAGCAGCCTTTTATCAGTCCTTTCAGGATGAACTCATTCCTGTTTTTGTCCAGGTTCTTAATGCTATGCTCTCTAATTCCTCTCTGGCTTCTTCCATGAATCAGGCTTTGGTGATTTTACTGTATAAAAAAGGTCCTAAAGAGGTCTTAAAGAATTAGAGAATGCTTAGCTTGTTGAATATGGACTTGAAGGTGTTAAGTAGGGTCTTGCTTAATAGATTGTCTACAGTGGCTGATGGATTGACTAGTCCTCAACAAACATGTTCTGTGCCTGGTAGAACTCAATATGATAATTTATTGTTATTAAGAGGAATCTTTACTATTGCACAGTATGGACAATTAGATGGTTTTGTCCTAAGCCTAGATCAGGAGAAGGCTTTCGATCAGGTTTCGCATGAGTTTCTATTTTCTGTCTTAAAAGCTTATGGTATTCCAGATGGCATTGTGGGCTGGATTCGTACACTGTACCAGTCAGCATTGCTGCTTTCTAATGTTAATGGCTGGATTGGTAACCCCATATTGGTTAATGAGGTGTGCGACAGGGTTGTCCCTTGAGCCCTCTCTTGTATGTTTTCTCTATCGATATTTTGATTAGATTGATAGTTAGCCATGTACATATAGTTGGGTTACGTATAGGTCTTGATGTTCCACCAGTGAAAATTTTCGCTTATGCTGATGATTTGGTGCTTCGTCTTTCTCACATTAGGAAGGGGCCTTTTGTGCATGATGTTTTGTCTTTATTTTCTGCATATTCAGGGTCTAGGATTAATTATGCTAAAAACAGAGGTGTCCCTTTGGGGGATACCCCTGTGCCTGAGCAGGGCTGTATTTCAGGTATTACTATTAGTAAAGCTCATTTGACCATTTTGGGGGTTGTATTTGGTCCTGGCAATATGGCCTATGATAATTAGTCTATGAGGCTTGATAAGACTCAGCAGTTAGTGGCAAGATGGAAAGGGAGACAAATTGCCAAACGTAAAAGGGTTTTGTTGATTAAGGCTTTGTTGGTTCCAATTTTTTTATATGTTAGTTTTGTGTTTCCTCCCCCTGTATCTTGAACTATGTATTTATTTAGTGTTTTCTTTCAAGCCTTTTGGAGGAGCAGACTGAACCCCATTAAAAGGGGGTATACATATAGGAGTATTCAGGAAGGTGGTATAGCAATGATTCACCTGTAGCCTTTTATGTTAGTATTTTTGTGACTCATAATTTGAGTCTTTTCTTACGGCCCAGGGGTAAGAATTGACATCCTTATGTGTGGGCCTGGTTCTCTAAGGAGTTACCCCTTTGGAGAGAAGGTACATCGACACACTTGGCAAAACTTAATTTTTTTCCAAAATATGGATTAGAAACATTTAAAAACCTATTGAAATGGGGTGTTACTATTTCTAATTTGGAAACTATGTATAGGAAGAAATTGTACCATCATATTGTATTTTCGGAATTTTCTGAAGTTGTAATTTCTCCAGACTGCCCTCTAGACTCCTTGGGTGTGGTTCTTAAATTTCTTTCTAATAAACGATTGCCCAACTTTGTTTGGGATAGTGTATGGTTGAGTAACTATGGTAGATTACCTGTGCGTAATACTCATAAACATAAGCAGATTAGTGCTAGGTATTGTGCCAGGGGACCTTGTGTTGCTATTTTAGAAACACAGAAGCATCTTTTTTTGGAATGTCATTATGTTCAGAATTTGTGGGTATATTTGGCTTCCAAATGGAATGAGCCATTGTTAGTATCTCTTGATTATTGTACATTAAGGTATGGAATACAAAAAGGGGAATGGTCTAAGTTTCATGCTGATAGTTTATTGCTTGTTTTTTCCATTCTAAGATATTATATTTGGCAATCTAGATGTTTATGGGTTACACAACAAAGATTAATATTGTATGAATAGATGCTTTGTAATGTGAGGAAAACATTGCAGAATATTAGGGATCTGGACTTTAAGTCTTTGGGTGTGGTGAAGGGAAAATGTCTGTGGGTTAGTTGTGAACATTGGGTGGCTGATGTTTGAATTCTTTTTGGTACCTAATGACCTACTTGTTATTTATTTTGTTTTTCTGTGTCTCTTGTTGATTGTTACTTGTTTTTCCTTGTATTGGAGTCTTCTTTTTCAATAAAAATTCCCCTTCTCTTGTCCAGTAGGGGGACAGGCTATCAGCTAGATGGCCACTCGGAGCAGGACACTGGAGGGAGAAGACGTTAGTACAGTGGGAGCACTTGCCTCATCTGCCACTGTGGATCTGCAAGAGGCAAAGTGAGCAGATATGGTTGAATGAGAATCCAAGGTTGAATTTCACTAGGCTCCTTTTCCACGGAGGAAATGAAGCTTAATATTGGTAAAACTATGTGTGATACTTCTTTACAAGCAGGTGCTGAAGCTTTACAACTAAAGAGACAACTAATCACGGAGTCTGCAGATCTGCAACATATGGAGGCACACCCTGTCATTACCTCTGAGATTCCTGTCAGCAGCTCAGCTCAGGAGAAGCTTTCTGAATGTCCCGTGGGGCTTGGTGAGTCAACACTTTCCCCTACTGTCATTGTTTCTGCGGGTGTTGTTGACAAGATTAAACAGCAGGCTACGCTTGATACTGATACTCCCAAACAAAAGGCTGGCAGTGATTTTGTTCAACTGAACGAGTGCCTAAACCCTGAGTTTGTAAAAAAAGATGAAGTACTTAGAACCAGGAATTTAGCACAACAACAGGAGAGTGTTTTGCCTTCTACTGCTGAAGATTTCCCTTCAAAACCTAGCGCTCCACTAAGTAAAACAGCAGGTTTCATCTATAAGCAACCGGCTAAGGAAGAGTCAGTAGTTTCCCCTACAATAATTTATCAATCTGCAAAGGAGCCTCAACCAGGAGTCACAGAGTTTTTTTCAAGGACATTCTTCATAATACTGGGGGTAATAGGGGTGCTTCACAACTATGCTACAAAACTGATTCTAGGTCTGTTTTTCCTAACCCAATGGCTCCTCCTAACTTGTCTGAGGGACCCTGGACACCAGGAAAGGCCTTGGTAGGGGCAGGCTGGAAATGAGCTCCCTCAGGTACTCAGTTACCTGACTTTGACTGGTATTTGGACTTCAAGCTTTCACAACCCCCCCCCCCCACATGGAAACCAGGCTCAATTCCTAAACTGAGTATACAAACTGGGTTAATGCATAAAGAAGAAAGCCCTCCTCTTGCACCTTTGGAACCTCAAGTCCTGCAGGACATGGCTTCTAAGGATCCTTCACCTATTCCTACACGTATCAATCCACCAAGTTTGGAAGCCTCTAAACCACCTCATCAAAAACCTTTGATTTCTGAACTCTTTTCTACTGCTAAAAGGGAAGCTGCTCCATGGAGGAATGCTTTACAAATTCGGTACAAAGGAGGATTGGACTCTAGACCTGATAGATACTATGCTGAGAAAACGTTGCTTAAAGACTCTCTTCATTTTTCCCCCAAAGATGTTTATGCATTTATAAATATTTCAGGAGAGGATAATTTTGATGTTAGTTTTAGAACATCATATGCTTTAGATCTCTTTTGGGAAAGGTATGGAAAGGTTACATTTTCTCCCTCATGGACCCCCTTTTTGATAATTCCCCTTACTAAACCACTAATTAAATTCATTACTGTGATGTTTCAGAATGAGGGGGTCCATGTGGAAGATATTACATTTTGGCTTTCCCAGAAATGCCAAGTGTTGAGTTCTCCTGAACCTATTCTGGATTCAGAGCAATTCTGGACAGGTGGGTGGAAATATAAAGTTAAGCTGAGGCAATCTGACTCTTGAATTGAGCACATCCCAAACTCTTTTTTGTTTGGGAGGGATCATGGGGTCTGCTTTTACGGAGGCCAGCCTGGAGCTTGTTATAAGTGTGGCTCTAGAACCCACTTGTCAAGTGTATGTGACCAACCCAGGTGCGACAACTGCGGGGAAGCAGGACATGTCACCATGCAATGCACAAATCACACTAGATGTGATCTGTGTGAGGAGTACAGCCATGTTTTCAGGGATTGCCCTTGGGCAGCCAAAAATAAAGCAACCTGCATTAGCCCTGACCTCCTTATCCAGAAATCCCAAGACTCTGCAGATTCTCCCCCGTCCCCCCCTTCCTGTGGTGGGAGAACAGATTCCTCAGGAAGTTTCCCCATCTGCACCATCCTCCTCAGGGTCTACAGAGAGGACTCATTGTGGTGTCCCACAAGCTTCATTAGAGGAGGGGAAGGGTGAGATTCCTTCGGTACCTCAGGAGTTGGTACCAGTATGTTATACTGACCCAGTCATTTCAGGCCCTGATGGTTCATTTATAGCCCCTCCATCTCTGTTGCCTAGATGGAGATCTTCTAGAAATTTTCAATCAAAATCCACGTCGTCCATGTTTCAGTAGAATCCACTAACACTTGTGCAGCTTTTATCACTCCTTGGGGGAAGACAGATATGGAAGTTGGGAATTCTGACTCCTAGAAATCCTCTTTTTCCACTATTTCACACTCCATAGAGAATTATAAGGAGAAAAAAGAAAAAAGGAAAAAATGAAAGCTAGCCATTCTCCATAAAGCTTTGTAATGCAGTTTACTTGGGGTTCTTTAAACACGCATAGCTTATTGAACAATACCAAAAGGCATGCTCTTTTCCAGTATAGTCATGATTCTAAGATCACAGTTAGTTTTTTGCAAGAAACATGGATGTTTTCAATAGAGCAGTTGTATACTTTTAAGAGAGAATGGCCCTGGGGTTTTTCATACTGGTCATTTGGCACTGATAGTGCTGACGGTATTGACATTCTATTTCACTCCTTTAACTTTTCCCTACATAAACTGATAGACCTCATTCCTGGTAGAGTTTTGATTTTAGATGGTAAATGGCACAACACCTGTTATAGATTTATAAATATTTATAACCCTCAGACAAAGGCTGATAGAGTGAATTACATGAGGGCCATACAACCGTATTTGATTACCTCCTTGAATATACTATGGGGAGGTAACTTTAATTGCAGCTTATTAGGTTTGGTTCAGCAGAATAAAAAAACCTATTGTGATTCTCATGCATTAACCTCAATAATTAGGATGGCAGGTCTACTTAATTGTATCTCCTATCAGTCTAAGGGTCCCACTTTTTCATTTTCCAAAGGCAAATTACATTCTTTAATTGACTATATGTTTGTCTCTCCATCTGTGCACATCCAAGGCTTTCAGATGAGACCCATAGAGTTTTCAGATCACCTATTTTTGCTGTGTTTCTTTTGTACTGAAGGCTCAGTACTTGTGGGAAAGGAAAGTGGAAACTTAACACCTCCTTTTTGGACTCCCCTCAGATTACGTTAGGGGTAAAACTGCTTCTGCAGGCTCGTCTGTCGGTAGCCTTTTTGTATACTGACCTGGGGGCTTCGTGGATGGATACTAAATTACTTCTTCAGAAATGGTTCAAACATCAATGAGTGATTGCTAAAGACTCTAAATTTATGAAATATTTGTCCTTAAGACAGCAGCTACAGAAGCTCATTTCAATCTCTTGTGTTTCAAAACTTAATTACTCAGACCAAATCAGTGTAGTAAAAAATTCCATCAAATCTTATCAATATGACAGGGCTAAGACATTGCAAGACATTTTTTCTAATGGCACCCAAAAAAAAACAATTGGTGACCCATTTGAGGCCTGTAAATCTTTAAAAGACTCTTCTACCATTGACTTTTTCATTGCTGCTGATGGATCCAAAGCGACAACCATAGATCAACTCAGGGATGCTATTAGGCAGCATTACCAGACGTTAGAATTTGAATCACCAATTTCAGGGGAAGATCTTAAGAATTTTTTAAAATCTGTTCATTTACACTCTGCACCAGTAGAGGCTCTTAAATTATTAGGACCAGTTACTATTGATGAGATAACAACAGTAACCCAAAAAATGAAGCCTACTATCTCACCAGGGCTAGATGGGTTACCCAATCACCTGTATAAAAGCTTTTTAAATGAATTTAGCGAATGTTTAGTGCTCCTGTTTTGTTTTTTCTTAGATACTGATTCTGTGTTTCTATCCTTCACTGAAGGTTTATTAATACATTTATTTAAATCGGGTGATAGGAACAATATTAAGAACTGGAGGCCGATTACCCTCTTAAATTCAGACTACAAGATATTTACTAATATTTTGAACAATAGGCTTAAACAATATGCTAAACTGGTTATATCTCCGTATCAATTCTGTGGAATTTCTGAAAGGAGAATTCAATTAACCCTAATGATTACACGGGATACTATAGAACATCTCTCACTTAGTGGTAAATCTGGTTGTATGATTTATGCAGACTTAGAGAAAGCTTTTGATAGGGTTCTCCTTCCTGTTCTCTATTTCATTCTAGAGTGCTATGGAATCCCTCAGCGAATGGTTAAACTCATTACATTCCTCTATCAACACAACATAGTTTACCCTTTTTAGCAGGGAAATGTTGCCAAAAGTATTCATTTAACCACTGGAGGCTGTCCCCTAAGCTCCCTTTTATATATTTTCTCCCTAGATCCCCTCCTATAGTTTCTAGTTCAAATACAAATATGGATAGGTATTGGTGATGCACCTGTTTATCAACTTAATCTACAGGCTTATGCAGATGATTTAATTTTATACTTTGTTGATCATAATCAGGTTCACCATTTCCTGGAGGTTTATGCACTTTTTTCAGCCGCTTCTAATGCTAAGTTGAACTTTCAGAAGACCAGAGGTTTATTTATTGGGGTATCAGGCCCAACGGAAATAGTTCAAAACAGGATTTGTATCTCTCGCAATCCATTGAAAATTTTGGGGATCCTATTTGGTCCCCAAAATATGCCAACTGAGAACTGGGAGCTAGTACTTAAGGGGGTTGAAAACAAAGTTAATAGATGGAAGCAATGGAAATTTTCGAAGCTTAAATGAATACACATATTAAAACAATTTATTATTCCCTGTCTGCAACATCTTGCCATGATTTTTCCCCTCCCTCTCCAGCTAGAGGTGAAGATGTACAGTTTATTTTTTCAGATGCTGTGGGGGAATCGGTTGAATCCTGTCAAAAGGCATTATACGTATTTGGATAAAAAATCCGGTGGTTTGTGTATGATTGAGCCAGTTGTATTTGTTCATTCTCTCTTTTTTGTGAATACCCTTAAACCTGGGCTAGAACAAGTTGACAGTATGTGCAAGGGATGGGTTGTAAAGGCTTTAGGTCATTATTTTTAAGGGTGAATCAATTTGACCCCTAAGCTGAATCCTCATATTCACATTCCTGTTTATTTTAAATCAGCAATTCAGAAGTTATTTAAATGGCAAATAACAAAGACTATTATTTTAAATAATAATACACAATCAATGTACAGGCTAATTATGGGGTTGATTCACCCACAAATCCCTTGTTTTAAGAATTGTCCCTCTGCTTTGAATCCTAAGGTATTGGCCCAACTTAATTATCCCATGCTGCCTGCATCTCAGTGGGAAACACAATGGCTCATAGTGTATTGGCACCTGAATGTCAGGGGAAATGCAAAATATAAAGCCAAGGAAGAAAGGAACTGTCCTTATAATGAATGTATCAATATGGAAGAATCCATGGAACATTTTTTTCTTTACTGTTCTTATGCCAGGGGCTTATGGCATTATTTAGCAGGAGTGTGGCATTTGAAATGGCTTTCAAATCTTACATATGATATGTTAGTTTTAGGAATTTATCCTCCTAGTTTAGCCCTTTATTATGAAAGTACCCTATTCTTATTATTTAGCTGTGCAAGGCATTATTTATGGCAAGCAAGGTGCCAATGGGTGATTTATCAAAAAAAGATGACTTCTGAATGTTATGAATGCTTGGTGACTAATGAACACTCAAAGATATACTTACAAGAATCAAACATGTTTACCTCACGAACAGTCACACAATGGTGGAAGGGGTTGACTCACTTTATAAAATTTAAATAAGTTTTATATCTATAGGGCAAATGATAAGTGTTTCACTGAATTTCTTGTTTCTTTCAATTTTTCTATAATTTCATTTTGGAGTCACTGTGTTGTTTATTTATGTCTCTATTTCACAATAAAAACTCCCCTACTCTTTTTGATAAGTGCCATGGGATCTTTAACATCCACCTGAACTCCCACCAATCCAGGCAGATGGGACCTCAGTTTAATGTCTCATATGGAAGACGGCACCTCAGAAGTGCAGCGCCCCTCTCATGCTGCACTACAGTGTCAGTACTGGGATATTAACCCAAGCGCCAGATGTGGGAACTGAACCCACAGCCCTCTGATCTCCCAGCCTCAGAGGTGAGTGTGCTACCTACTGAGCCTCTGACACTGCTGATACAGTAAACCTTCCTGACTGTTTTGCTCCATTCCATACACCACTATCAAAATTTACAAGATTTCCAAAATTAGTGCACCTTCTCTTGCGCCCCAGCCACAATTTATTTATCTGCCACTACACTCTTCCATTCATTAGCACACTTTGCTCTACAATACTCCAAATAATTTTAACTTTTCCCACACTACTCTCCAAATCTACCCATCCCAAATGTATACCCATTACCCTTGTACCCTTCACAACATTAGTACCTTTATCCTCACACTCTCAACAAACTCTTTCATCTACGCATGCTCTTTGTCTACAGTCTGAACCATTTATCCTGTACCCTTTGTTTAATCTATAACACAACCCCAATACCACTCCCACAATTTGCATTATTGGCAACATTTGCATCTTACTGTACCTTCAGCACTTTTCCAAAATTTGTAAACCACTAGTCTCCTCAAATAATCTCTACCCCTTGCCCATATAACTCACAAAATGTTGCTTCCCTGCACTACTCCCCATTTATGCAACACACCTCATATATATATATATATATATATATATATATATATATATATATATATATATATATATACACACACACACACACATATATACCCCTACCTTATCACCCCTCATGCATTTGTACAGCCTGCTCACCTCTTAAAATTTGCAACTTTACCTTTATACCATCCAAAGATTGCATCTCTAGCTAGGGACTTTCTGCAAAGTTTGCACTTTCATTCCTGTTTTGTACCCCTTCCTCAGCTCTTTCCCAGTTTCATACACCAACTACCAAAGCCTCCCAAAATGTTCTAACTAGTGCCTCTGTGCATTCCCAACATTTGTACCCATTCTTTTTCAACCCTCCAACAATTTTCTTCCCTCCAACACATGACTCCCAAAATGTGTACCTCTCCTGCACTACTCCAAAATTGGCATCTCCCAAAATATGTGCCCCCTGCACCAGTTCCACTCCCACAATTAGTTCCCCTGCAATCATCCCAGATTATCTACCCTCCTCACCACCATTCCCAAGCCAAATTAAGATCGCAGCCATAGATACAGTCATATTTTTCCAGACATTTTGTGATATTTCTAAAGAATTCTCTCTTGTGGCAATAGTGGCACTGAGGCTTGCAATGAAATTCTGTAGAAATATCACAGAAAGTTCAGGAAATATCTTACCATGTCATTGGCTGCAGCTGTAGTTTCTCTACCCTTGGTAGGTGATTAAGGGTAGGGATAGACATTTGGGGTAGAATTTGGGGAAGGGGTCCAAATTTAGAGCTAGATGGTTACAAATATTTTAGGAGAAGTGCAGGAACAAAGGTACAAATATTGGAAGTAGGACAAGATGAATATATTTTGGGAGGAGTGTGAGGCTAGAGAACACATTTTGAAAGGGGGTATACATCTTGAGAAGAGCGAGATGGCAAAGTTACAACATTTGTGAGTTATACAAAGGGAGTGATGCTAATTTTGTGATGGATATGGGGTAAAAGTATATATTTTGGAAAGGATGAAAGGGGTAAACATTTGTGGAAGCATGCAGGGATAAACACATACATTTGTGGAAAGGTATAGTTGAAAGTGCAAGTTTTGGGAGGGGCACAGAACAAGGAGATCACTTTTGGAGGGGTTCAGGAGAAAAGGGCAAGGTTAGGGAGAGGAAGCTATAAAAGTGACAATATTGTTAGGGTACAATAGAAGACATGAGCTCATTTTGGGAAAAATAAATAAATCCAACATTAGCAGAGATACAGGATAAACTTACATATTATGAAGTGGTGCAGGGCAATAGTATATATTATGAAAGGGTTTCAAGGGCAGGCATACAAATTCTGGGTGAAGGAGAATCCATTACAAAGCAGATGCACAGCTTTCGGGACTGTAGATGAACTTTTGCAAAAGGGTGAATCAGAATAGTATACAGAAGCAGAGAGCTGCAGAAGGCTACACTTAGGGTAGTCTAGAAAATGAAAACAAAATCTACATAATCTGAAGCATTTTGGAGCACCTTCTCATGTTTAATATTGTCCTGAAATTGCTACTAATAAGCTTGTGAAACATACTAGATATATAGCTGTGATGTGTTATTGATAAAATTAAATGGATAAAGGTCTTCAGACAAATGGAAATGAGGACTAATTTTTGCCATTTTACATTCTGATATACTGTGTGTATGTTCTGAGTGGACCAAGGGCCTGATGTTCAAAATCGTATAAAGTGGAATGAAAACATTTGTACTGTGCCTTGCGATTGTCCAGGTGCCCGAGGATCCTATATTCAGTCAAATAGTGCAATGGTGCTATTCGACTGAATAAAGGGCCATGTCAGCACAGCACTAAGCCACATAGTGCTGCCCTGACAGGTGCCTGAAGCACACTACCAAAATGGATAGCACTGGAACACTATCAGCAAAATCGAAAGACTCCCATGCAAATGAGCCCATTGGGCATATAAGGAGCCAAGGCGCCATTTGCATGTCCATTATGGGCTCATTTGCATGATGAGGCAGGTTAGTGTGATGCTGCCCCCCAATTGGCCAGTCCCAGATGTGTAGGTATCCCTGGGGCTAGTAGTCCCCTCCTCCCTCTGATTGCTGTCTGGTTCTGTACCAAAAAATATCCCTGGTGCTAGTGGTCCCTCCCCTTTGATCACTGGTCCATTCTGTAAAAAAAAAAAAAACATATCCCTGGTGCTAGTGGTCCACCTGTCCCATCGCTGGCCCATTCTGTAGATAAAAGATCTCTGGTGCTAGTGGTTTCCCCACCACCCCACCCTGATTGCTAGCCCATTCTGTACAAAAACATACCCCTGGTGCGAGTTGTCTACCCCTCCAATCACCTGCTTATTCTGTAAAAAAAAATATATATCCCTGGTGCTAGTGGCTCCTAACCTCCAATCACTGGCCAGTCTTTATAAACTCATATCCCTGTTGTTAGTGTCCCCCCCCCACTCATCACCAGCCATACTGTGATAACATAAAATCCCTGGCAGCTAGTGGTCCTCTAACCATGACACTAAAACCCACCTCCAATCACCTTCCCAGTCCCCTCAGTGCTGCAGGTTCATACAGTGACTGGCCCAGCCCTCCTCACACCTTGCCGGCTGTCTGCAGCGTGTCCAGGCAGGGAGTGGGCCTCCTATTTATAGGACAGGGTGATGTGTGCCCTGTCCTATAAATGAGGGGTGTGATCCATGCCTGGACATATAGCAGCCAGCAGATGAGGAGGACTGCACTGGTCACCATATGCATCCGTGGCACTGACTTGCGGCAGTCTCCCAGCTGGAGATTGGGATTTTTACTCCCCTGCACCAAATGCCGCAAATAAGATCAGCTGCCCCTCATCTAGCTTGTGGCATTCTGGGGACCATTTTTACAAGGCTTACACCAAATATTTGGCACAAGCTGCCATAAACTGGGAAAACTGTTGTAACTGTGTCCGCTGTACTAAAATCAGGTGTAGTTGCAGCAAAGGTGGTCAGTACAGCTGCACCAGAAAATGGGGTTTGCTCAGGGCTTGATGCAAGCCCTGTGTCCCTGTTTGAAAACCTAGCCCCACATTTTGTTTCAGATACTCTGTTGTTTTCTTTTCTATTATATTATTACTATCATTCAGTCTGTCAGCCTTTGTCAGTAATAGCAGTTGGTTCCTTGGCAATCATCATGCATTCCATCAATACCTGCTTTCATACCATCAGGTGCTATGAATGCATTCATACTGGCCTTCATCATGGTTCCCAGAATATTGCCCTCGGGGATCACCCAGTTGGTGGACATGCTCACTTGCTGCCCTTAAAACTGCATCTTGAGGGTAAATCCCTTGTTTAGGGAAAGGGTTCTTCTCTGTAGGTCACTTGTCCCTGCAGCACCTCTCAGCAGTCCCACCAGGTGGTAAGGTCCAACGCCCCAGTGGAAACTTTTGCTGTGCAGACCATCTGTTGGTAGCACCTCATGATTTAGCATTGAAGATTGCAACTGCCAGTGGGTGAAGCCTTAAGACAATATGGGTTCATTTCATTGTACTGGCTACTGAAGTAGTAAAACTGATGCAGCAGGACTCATGGTTAGGACTTGATACTCAGAAAAAAAGGCACAACAGCTACTGCAGACCACATCTGAGACTGTTGTGTGCTTAAATGTTTTTAACTGAAGTAAAAGTTTAACAACAGACACACTGCTCACACTGACTACTTCAACAAAAGCATTTAGGCACACATCTGCCTGAGATGTGGTCTGTAGTAGGCATTGTTCCTGTTTTTTTATTTTCCTTCCTTTAGCTATGCAGACCACATAGACAACACCTGCAAAAGCTTTTCTTCATGTGTCTGCTGAAGGTCCTCCTTGTCTTATCCCATATCCTCTTCCTTAGGTTTCCAGTTCAGGTTAAGCCTGATCACGGTCCTCAGGTGGGGTGGTAGCCTTTCTGCTGTTGCTTGTCTCCTCATTCTATTCTTTAAATGGCAAGCCTCCTTCATTGGGGAACTTCCTTTAGCAGTAGAGACTGGCATGCATCATCCCACAGTATTATCCCATTAGATGGATAGAGTGACAGTCCTGTAATAATAATTACCTATGCCAGGTGGATGGTGGCTGTGGCCATGGATCCCCAGAGATTTCCTCCACAGAGATTTATTTTTCTAATGTGAGTGCCAAAGGCCATAATGTGGTGCATGTATATTTAATTATGTCATTTTCCATGGCACTGTTGAACCAATTTAAGTGCATGCCTGGGAAATTAAACTTTAGTTAGGTGTACACTTTTTTCAATTTCCCATTTTTTTTACTCTCTCTTTAATGTTGCATTTGCCTGTTATGTCCGAATGGTTCCGAGCATGTTTTGCTTCAGTTCACAGTTTGCTTATTAAGGTCCATTAACATAGAATTGATACCTGATAAGTGCTTATTAGGTGTCCATCAGTATACAATGATGTGCCTGATTCTAAAATTGACACAATCTAAATGGCAAGACTGAAGAGGATGATGAAGACACCCAACCTGATGAACCATGGCAGAGGTATCAATGATAAAAGTCAGGTAGTGCAAAGAAACAGAATTTGATGGCAGATAAGGACTGATTGGCCAATCCAGTCTGCCCATTTCTCCCTACCTACACTGTTTCATCAGTCCGTGCCCAATCTACAGCTCTTTCTCCCTCCCCCCTTTCTTTCCACTATGATTCCTTTGTGCTTATCCCATAAATTCTTGAACCCCACCACGGGTTTTGCTCCCACCAACCTCCACTGGAAGGCTGTTGCAGGAATCCACCATTCTTCCTGTGAAGTACTTCATTGACTCTATCCTGAATCTACCCTCTGCAGCATCATAGCATGTCCCCTTGTTCTTGAGCACCTTTTCTTCTGAGAAATACTCCCCCCTTACATACCCCTGAGAAGTATTTAAAGGTGTCTATCAAATCTCCCCTCTACCTTCTCTGTTCCTGGGTGTACATATTGAGGTCCTTTAGTCTCTACTCATAGGGCTTTTGATGCAGATGTTGCACCATTTTAGTTGCCCTCTTCTGGACTGCCTCCACTCTGTCTATGTCCTTCATGAGATGTGGTTTCCAGAACTGGACTCAATACTCTGGGTGGGGTCTTACCAGTGATCTACAGAAAGGCAACACCACCTCCCTCTTTCTGTTGGTGATACCCCTTGCTGTGCAACCCAGCATCTCACTTGCTCTCCCTATAGCCTTGTCACACTGCCTGGCCAAATTTAGAACATACAATGTGATTACCCCCCAGGTCTCTTTCCTGCTTGGTGCACATCAATACCACTCCATCCATTTTGTACTCCACCCTGGGTTTCTGTGCCCTATATGCATTATTTTGCATTTTTTTCACATTGAAACCCTGCTGCCATAGCCTGCCTTGACCATGCTTCTAGTTTTCTCAGGTTTCTACTTATCCTTTCCACCCCCCTGGAGTGTCTACCCTATTGCAGATTTTGGTTTCATCCACAAATAGACAGACCTTGCCTTCCAGCTCCTCTGCAATGTCACTTATAAAGACATTAAAGAGGACCAGTCCCCAGCCGGCCTGGTGATGCTGAGGGTTGAGGCGCTGGACGCTGCACCTCATGCCACGCTGGCGACCCGAGTTCGGGAATGACCCTGGGATATCAGAGGTCAGCTTGGGGGGAGGGAGAGGACTAGAGCTGGCTGCAGACTGGCAGCCCTCTACCTCGGGGTTAGGGGTAGCAGGTTCCTCGGAGCTTGTCCTCCCTTTGGTGGAGGCTGGAGGAACGGCACCTCTCCGAGGACTTTCGGCGTAAGCCGATTGGGGGATGGAGGAAGAGACCCCATCTGGAGCTGTGGTGCACATGTGCACCTCCATGCGCATGTGTTACCACTTCCGGGGGTCTCGGGCTTAGGACCAACAGGGAGAAAACTGAGGAAATCATGGGGATCCACCGAGGATGATGCCTCCGGACTGGCTCAGGGGATCTGCCAGGGTGCGCATGGCACTACAAGCAAAACCCCGAGTCCAGTAGGGTGGTGGATGATGAGGGAGGATCTGCCACTGGAGGATAAAGAGAGTTGGAAAAAAAAAAGAGGACCAGTCCCAGCACTGATCCTTGAGGCACCCCACTGGTCACCCTCCCTTTCTTGGAGTAAGCTCTGTTTATGGCCACCCTCTGTCACCTGCCCTGTAACCAATTTATTATCCAGTTTACCACCTTTGGACCAACTCCTAAACTACCCAGTTTGCTTACTAGTCCCATATGTGAATGGTGCATGGATAAGATACACCAGTTTGTCTGAGTTAACCTCATTTTCTAACACTGTATAAGGACAATTGTACATGCTGGCTACATTTGAGGTATTTAGGTGTTTTAACCAGATGATCCAGATCCCCAGCTGGCTTGACACTGTGGAATACTGTCCTTTTTAACACTAGTACTTACATAGAAACATACAAACATAGAATTTGACAGCAGATAAGGACCGCTTGGCCCACCCAGTCTGCCCATTTTCCTACCTAACAGATAAGCTGCAAATCCTAGTTAACCAACAGCTTACTTCCTCCTACCCCCCACTAGGACTGCCTTATGCCTAACCCATGCATTCTTGAAGTCCCCACTGTTCTTGACTCCACAACCTCCTCAGGGAGGCTGTTCCATGCATCCACAACCCTCTCAGTGAAAAAATACTTCCTCACATTACCTCTGAGCCGTCCCCCCTCTATCTTCAAATTGTGCCCCCTTGTTCTTGTACATCTCTTTTTCTGGAAGATGCTACCCTCTTGGACTTTGTTAATTCCTTGAGGTACTTGAAAGTTTCTATCATGTCCCCTCTCTCCCTCCTTTCCTCTAGGGTATACATATTAAGCTCCTTTAGTCTTTCTTCGTATGTCTTCTGGTACAAACCCTGCACCATTTTGGTTGCCCTCCTCTGTACAGCTTCCACTCTGTCTATGTCTTTGCGGAGATGGGGTCTCCAGAACTGCACACAGTACTCCAGATGGGGTCTCACCAACTGTCTGTACAGAGGGATAACAACTTCCTGTTTTCTACTATTGTTGCCTCTTCCTATGCATCCCAGTATCCCCCTGCCTTCCTTACTGCCTTCTCACATTGCTTGCCACCTTTAGGTCATCGGATATAATTACCCCAGGTCCCTTTCTATTTTACTGTTGTCAGTATCTCACCCCCCATTGTGTACACTTCCTCTGGGTTTTTGTTTCCCATGTGCATTACCTTGCACTTCTTTGCATTGAATCTGAGCTGCCATACATTTGACCATTCCTCCAACCTTGCCAAGTCCCTTCTCATCCTTTCCACTCCATCTTGTGTATCAACCCTGTTGAGATCTTTGTGTCATCTGCAAAGAGACATACTTGTCCTTCCTCTGCAATGTCACATATAAAGACATTAAAAAGGACCGGTCCCAGTACTGAACCCTGCAGTACCCCACTAGTAACCCTCCTTTCTTCACTGTGTATTCCATTTACTACTACCCTTTGCATCCTGTTGTCTAGCCAATTTTTTATCCAGGCTACCACCTTGGGACCCACTCCAAGGCTGGCTATCTTGTGAATTAATCTTTTGTTTGGGACTGTATCAAATGCCTTGCTAAAATCTAGGTAGGCCATGTCCACAGCCCTCCTGGTCTACTACTTTGGTCACCCAGTCAAAAATCTATTAGAGTCGTCTGTACACGACCTTCCCATCGTGAATCCATGCTGCCTTGGGTCCTGTGCCCCACTGGCCTCTAGGTACTCAAAATTCTTTCCTTCAGAAATGATTCCATCATCTTCCCTACCACTGAGGTCAAACTAACTGGTCTGTAGTTTCCTGCCTCTGTCCTGCTCCCACTTTTGTGAAGAGGAATCACATCTGCCCTCCTCCAGTCCTCGGTACCACCCCATCCTCCCATGATTTGTTAAAGAGAGTAGTCAGCGGTGTCACTAGTTCTACCCTTAGTTCTTTTAAATTCTTGGGTGAATCCCATCAGGCCCCATTGCTTTGTCCACCTTCAATTTTATCAGTTCTTTCAGAACCCTTTCTTCTGTAAATGGACTGGTATCGACCCCGTCTTTGGAGTGTTTCTCTTGTTTGGTTTAGGTAACTCCCATCCTCTTCCTTTATGAATACTGAGCAGAAATATTTGTTCAATATCCTGCTTTTCACTGTCACCCTCTACCCACATTCCTTCCCCTTTATTAAGCTTCAATATCCCTCCTTTGGTCTTTCTTCACTCCCTAATGTACCTATAAAAGGTCTTATCCCCCTTCTTAACAGAATTGGCTATCCTTTCCTCGGTTTGGGCCTTTGCTATTCTGACTGCCTTCCCAGCCTCTTTCTGCTTTAACTGATAAAGTTCTCTGTCCTGCTCCTTCTGTGTTTCCTTATATTTCCTGAATGCTGTCCTTTTCTCCTTCACCTTCCCTGCCACCTCTTTTGAGAACCATAGCATTTTTTTCCTTCGTTGTGTTTTATTGATTTGCTTTACACAAAGGCTTGTTGCCTCTGTGATGGCTGTTTTGATTACTCCCCATTGTTCCTCCACCCCTCCTTCTTGCCTTGTTTGCTAGTGCTTTTCTGAGGCACTCTCTCATTTTCCCAAAGTAGGCCCTCCTAAAGTCCAGTACTCTTGCTTTTGTATGGCTTGATTGTATGGCTGTGTTTATCATGAACCACACTGTTTGGTGGTCGCTTGTTCCCAGATGGCTACCCACTTCTAAATCTGAGATTCTTTCTCCATCCCCATTTGAGAGTACCAGGTCTAAGATTGCTCCTCCCGAGTGGGTTCCAATACTAGCTGTCTGAGGCATGCCCCTGTAGGGCATCAAGAATGACCTGCTCTTGATGTGCCTGCAGCAAGGTGCTCAGTTAACATCTGGCATATTCAGGTCCCCATCAACAATATCTCCCCTTTTCTGCCATTCTAAAAGCCTTCTATCATTTCCTTGTCCATTCCCTCCCTTGAGATGGGGTCTGTATACAACCCCCATACGGTTAATAGTGCTATTTCCTGTCTCCAGGATGACCCAAAGTGCCTCATCTGCTCCTGTTTACTCTTTAGTTCTGTTGCTTTGATCCTTCCTTTACATGAGATCTACCCTCCTCCTCCTCTTTACCCTCCCTGTCACTCCTGTGAGTGTGTATCCTGCTATGTTGACATCCCAGTCATGGTTCTCTGTGTACCATGTTTCTGTGACTGCCACAATATCAGGCAACCCTCTTCCATCAAGCCACTAGTTCAGGAGCTTGTTACACAGACTACGGGCATTGGTACTCATCACCCTCCACTTTTTGATAGTCCTACCCCTTTTAGCCCTTTTCTGTCCTTACTGCCTTGCCTTTTTTACATTTAAATCTGTTCTGCTCCTATAACTTCTGTACCTTGGTGTTTACCTCACTAATCACATGTTTTGTGGGGAGGCTCAGATTTCCTGCTCCTTTTCAGTGCCTCCCTTGGCTAGTTTAAATGCTTGCCAATGAAGTATTTAAACCTCTCACCTAGGATTCTGGTTCCCCCTGGACAGATGCAGACCATGCACCAGTATGGGTCTGCATCCTCCAGATGGCTCCCCAGTCCCAATGAAGCCAAAACCCTGGGCTCCACACCAGTTTTCAACCACTCATTGAATTCCCTGGTGAGAAGTGCCTAACATCTCCCTTGCCATAGACAGGCAGCACCTCCGAGAAGGTTACTGTATCGCTACTTGTCTAAGGCCCCTTCCCAACTCTATAAACTCCTCTTGCACTGTTCTGATCCCATTCCTAGCCAGGTCATTTGTCCCTAGGTGGACAATGACATCCAGCTCCCTCCCTCGTGCAACTCCTCCCACAATCCTGAGGATTCTCTTCCTGTCCCTCCAAGCCGTGGTGCCAGGAAGGCACCTTACCTTCTTCTCCCCTTCCTCCCCCATTTCTACCCCCTAATGATTGAGTCCCCCACCAGGAGTTGTTTCCTTCCCCTGTGGGGTCCCATGCCACCCTCCTCTGGGTCTCCTTTGTGAAGGTTCCCAGCATCCTCAATGGTCTCCACTGCAGGTGCCTCCATAGAGGAACCACTGTCCACCAGAAGAGTGAATGAATTGTGGAGAGGTTCAGCTGGAGGATGCAACTCTGTTCCACCACCCTCTCCTCCTTGAGCCACCCTGGTCCAGCCTCTCCTCTTTCTTGGCAACCTCTGAGGTAGTGGCATTGGCCCTGGTGGTCCCTGGGTGGGGGAGGAGGTTTCACGAATCCTAGCCAGGTCAGCCTGGAGACGGGCAACCTCCTCTCTCAGACCAGAGAGGTGCCTGCAAATAGGGCAGCATCGCAGCCTCCAGAATGTCTCCTGGAACACTGCCGCCCCACAGCCATTGCACTGCACCACTCCTATCATGTCTTATTTTGTGTCCTCTCTACTGTTTCTCTGAATGCTTACTCTCTCTCCTCTCCTTACAACTCTGACACTTCCTGTTCTGGGACAGCAACTTCCTATCTTCTTCAGTAGCATCCTTCTTCCTTGCTCAATATCAGACCACCAGCAGCTGGGGGGGGAGTGAGATACTTTTTTTTTACTTTAGGGTTGACAAAACCGATGTTTCTCTATGATCCTTTCCTTCCTACTGCCAAACAGGAAGTTCCTGTTGACAGTCAAATCCAGTGGCTATAAAAGTAGAACTGGCTTTGAGTGGGTGGGATGGAAGGCAATTTGTATGAAAAAAGGCTAGCAACAGGAAGTTGTAATTTGACTCACCTGCTTTTCTAGTGTCTAAACCACACCCCCAAGTAAGCTCTCTTTCCTCCTACTGGTTTAGCAAAGTCACCTGATACAGTACCTTTCCCTGCACAGAACACACACTGCCTTTCTTTCTTTTTTTAACCCTAAATAAGACCCCTTCTACTTCTAATAAAGTTATCTGTCTACTTAATCTTCACTGACACTGACTCCTGCTGAGATATAAGTTTTAAATTAACAAGAAAATGTAGCTTCTTTTAGTTGGCTTCTTTCTGCTCTACAAGCAAGGTAAGCAACAGGAAGTTGTAATTTGACTCACCTGCTTTTCAAGTGTCTAAACCACACCCCCAGGTAAGCTCTCTTTCCTCCTACTGGTTTAGCAAAGTCACCTGATATAGTACTTTTCCCTGCACAGAACACACACTGCCTTTCTTTTTTTAACCCCAAATAAGACCCCTTCTACTTCTAATAAAGTTATCTGTCTATTTAATCTTAACTGACACTGACTCCTGCTGAGATATAAGTTTTAAATTAACAAGAAAATGTAGCTTCTTTTAGTTAGCTGCTTTCTGCTCTACAAGCAAGGCTAGCAGCAGGAAGTTGTAATTTGACTCACTGCTTTTCTAGTGTCTAAACCACACCCCCAGGTAAGCTCTCTTTCCTCCCACTGGTTTAGCAAAGTCACCTGATACAGTACCTTTCCCTGCACAGAACACACACTGCCTTTCTTTCTTTTTTTAACCCTAAATAAGACCCCTTCTACTTCTAATAAAGTTATCTGTCTACTTAATCTTAACTGACACTGACTCCTGCTGAGATATAAGTTTTAAATTAACAAGAAAATGTAGCTTCTTTTAGTTAGCTGCTTTCTGCTCTACAAGCATGGCTAGCAACAGCCTCTACAAGCAATGCTAGCAACAGGTTGGTCTCTTGCAGGATTTCTCCCTAAAATGTGGCTAATTATTTGTTTTTCTGTAGTACCCTGGGTGTGAATCCTAAGTCAATTGTTGTCATGTCTGATATCTCTGTACCCACATGTTTATTGTGTTTTTATGATCCAGATTACGTAACTGTATATCAACCTATAATCAATGTATGCAATTAACTCTGGGTCGATCTTTGGGCTCAGTGGGCTCACCCAGTTACCAAAATGCAATAAATAAGTAAATAAATTAATGCGTTATGCAATGATTAAGATAAATACATTAAGTGACTATATCTAAACAAGTATTCATGTCATGTACCCAGTATAAAGACACAAGGGCCCACATATTCAAAAGAAATGCATGGCTCAGAGTGGAGATTCATAGTGTATCTTGAGAAATGCACGGAGGCACGATATTCAAATGGGAGAGGTGTGCCATACAAAACTGAATGCGAGATCCTCCAGAAATAATGTATGCCATGCAAGAATGTGGGTAGGCACCTGAATATGCTATGCAAGTGCATATTCAGCCAACATGTGCTGCGCATGTGTCGCGCAACACAAAACTGTGCCACACAAACTTAGGCATGTAAGAGGATGGCCAAAATCAGCCAGCCACCCACCCACAGGCAGGCTGAAGAACTGCAGACAGGTGACCTTAAGACAACCCTTAGAGGTGCACCAGGATGTGATCCAGGCACCTACACACAGCAGTCATGCCAGGATAGTAGTACACAAAGCCACAGCCACACTATGCCTGTGCATTGGGCACCTACCAGGTGCAGCTGGATGATGCCACCATCACTGCTCAGGCAGACACCCCCCCTCTCCACACCCAGGTCATGGATGCCAAGCTGCCACATGCTAGTCATGCACCCCCCAGCACACCAGCAGAGTAGACTGCTGCACTGTGGCACATGTGCCAGGTGCCATGGCCTACACCCATGTGGCAATCAAAATGCCACCTGGTGAAGGCATGGTGGCATCAGGGACAATGGTAAGCAGGATGCATGGTGGTAATGGTGGCAGTATGGCATGGGTCAGGGACTGCCCAGTGGCACTCACCTATGGTGGAACACCTGCGGTGCACACAGCATGCCTGTGCCAGACCCATGCCTCCTCAAACCACATATATGTCACTGATGCCATCTCTGCAGTGTGACAATGACACAGAGACCCTGGGTTCATGTCAATTTGGTGTACTGGTGGTGGGCAGTGCACAACTGTGAACAGTGTGGAGCAGGGGTGACACCACCTGTGGCCTGCAGGTGGCAGGGGCATACCCCACATACAGCAGACCCTTCCAATGTTGTGCGTGCATCCACCTAGGACATGGCCATAGGTAGTAGCACTACAAACCTCTCAACTGCCACACAGTAAGAAGTATGGCACTCATATTATCAATCAGACACCCTCTGACCCACACAGGGTGGGTGACATTACACACCAACCACTGGGCCTGTTATGCAGAATTGTATGATAATATGAGATGCTAGGTATTAGCACACAGAAGCAACATTGGTGCACCTATTTCCACAGTCATCTGAGCTTGCACTGTCATGTGTGCTGCTGTGTCACACATTCTGCCCAGTTGTCACACACCTTGGCACAAAGTTGGATGCTAAAGGATTGGGGGGTATGTAGCACTGTAAGCAGGACAATGCAGTCCACCCCCACTCATCCATGCATTCTCACCTGCCTGTTAGGCAGCAGTATCGCCTGATCACCTTTGTGGAGTGGTGGTGCTGCCCTGCAATGCTGGAATGGGGCATGCCAATGGTATGCAATTGTCTAAATACATTCCAGTAATGAGATACAAATCTGCTGTTTGGGCACTGATTGTGCAGTGAGGCCATTTGCATATCATACTAAGGTTCATACTAAGGTTAGGTGCAAGAGCAAGAAGGCAGAAGCCCATGAAGCTCTTATACTAATCCAGTACATAATAGGAGAGGTCACACCCATTACATATAAGACTATCCAATCTATTTTTAAAAATACTTTTAGTTTCACTGATAACAACATTTAGTGGTAGCCTGTTCCAAGGGCCAACAACTCTGACAGTAAAAAAATATTTATGGCTAGACTTGACAAAAGGTTTTCTAACCAATTGTAAGGAATGGCCCCTGATGTTATGACCACAGTTTTTAAATTCTAGACCCAGTTCACACAATAAATAAGGGTCTTGAATAATATCATACAGTAACATAAGATCACCACGAAGTCGACATGTAGATTAGGGCATAAGTTTTAAAATGTCTAACCTGTTCTCATAAGGAACTGCGAATAGCCCAGAAACTTTTTTTGTATATTTTCTTTGAACTCTTTCCAGTAACAGGCATTCAGATTTTTTATAAGGATTCCAAAGCTGTGAGGCATATTCTAAAGGTGGTCTAACGTATGCACAAAACAAGGGCAACAATACTTCCTGTTTTCTAGATCTAATATTACATAATATAGACCATATCACTTTATTAGATTTGTTAATAATATTCTGTACATGATTATTGTAGTTAAAGTTATCTGAAATATTGACACCCAAATCCCTTTCATCAGATGTGGTCTCAAGTAATATGCCATCCAAATAATAGGGACTTTGTAAATTACTAGAACCCAAATGCATTACTTTGCATTTGGAGATATTCAAATTCATACCCCATTTCTTAACCCATGTTATAATATGGTCTAGGTCCTTTTGAATGGCAACAACCTGATGATCAGAGGCACAAGGGCCACCTATTTTTGCATCATCTGCATATTTAATAGTAAATGAGGAACAGCCAGAAGTAAGGTCAGCAATAAATGCCTGGAACAGACAAGGGCCCAAGACTGAACCCTGTGGCACCCCACTAGTCACTCTACCCCTAGTTGAAATGCTCCCATTAATGGTCACTTGCTGAGAGCAATTATAAAGCCAGCTAATTATCCAATTGACTAGAAACTTGTTTATATTGAGCTTGTGAAGTTTAGTAATTAAGGCCCAATGTGGCATGATGTCAAAAGCCTTACTGAAATCAATATAAATAATATCGCATGGAACATTTCTGTCTAATAATAAGCTGATATGTTCATAGAAACATATTAAATTTGTCTGACAACTTCTACCTTTTTTGAAGCCATGTTGTTCTGCATCGTGACAATCCAGGACAGGGGAAATTAAATCTTTAATTAAACTCTCTAATAATTTACAAATAGAAGAAGTTAGACTTACAGGCCTATAATTATCCCACTTATTTGTTTAGCCCTTTTTTGTAAATAGGGTTGACATGGGCTTCTTTCCAGTCATGGGGAACAAAATTGGTGGCCAAAAAATATTTGAACATCAATTTTAAAGGAACTGTAATGACATTAACTAATAAAAATAATAAATGACCTGCTATATTATCTGGACCAGGACTACATTTTCCTTTCAATGTCGATATTTTATTTCTAATGGTGTCCAAAGAAAATTTAACTGGTGAAACATTGGTGGTGTCTAGTAAGGTATAATGATAAGTTTGATTAGAGGGTCCGGAAAAATTTTTACAGAACTTTGCATTAAACAAATCAGCCATTGTTTTAGGCTCATATATTAAAGTGTCATAGTCCAATAATGGGCCTACTTGACATGTAGGTTTCCTTAGAGAATTGATATATGAATAAAATTGTTTGCTATTAGATTTGTGGGCGCTGAATGTAAGTTTTGTTCCCAGTTAGATTTAGCCTTCCTAATCAATCTTTTGCATTTTCTTTGTATATGTTTATAGGAAATCCAGTCAGAGGACATTTTAGTCTTTTGAAATTTAATATATTTTTTCTGCTTTTGTCTAATACATTTCTTGATAGATTGATTCATCCATTTAGGAGCTTTAATATTAATCTCATTTTTTAAGTTTGGATGGAATATATTGTTCTTTAAGTTGAAATATAATATTCTTAAAATATTCCCAGTAATCTTCCGGGGTAAAGTCTGACAATATGAGTTCCCGATTGATGTTTCCCATAATATGTTTCATGGTATCTAAGTCAGCTTTGTCATACAGATAGATTTTAGTACAGTTGGGATTATATACAAATGTTTGTACAATATTAAATGTGATAGTATTAGGATCACTGTTCCCTATAGGATCGCTAACTAACATATTTTCTAATTCAAGGTCATCATCACAAAGGACCAAATCTAAGATCATTTTTCCTCTGGTTGGGCAAAATACATTTTGCCGAAGTCCCAACTGAATACAAGTATATAATAACTTCTTCCCATTGCAGGTATTTGCACGTAAATTATGCCAGTCAATCGAGCCAATGTTAAAGTCCAGAGTGATGACAATTTTACCTAATGAGTTTGCCTGTTCAAATTCAGATAACAGTGCATCTAATATATCAACTGAAGAATTCGGAGGATAGTAACAAGAACCCAATATGAGGGCCTCAGAAGTAGATAAGTTTATCTTAATCCAGATAGACTGTTTGTATGTTATGAATTTTAATATACTTTGTTATGTCTATAGAGTTAATTTGATTCCTAATAAATAACGCCACTCATCCACCTTTCCTGTTAGGTCTATTGAAAGTATAGGTTGTGAAACCAGGTATGTTAGTTCCCCATGATGTTTTTGCATCCCCCCAAGTTTCGCTGATGGAAATAATGTCGACATCCCCATAATTAATTCTACATTTTAATTCGTCCAATTTTTTTTTTAAACATCTAGCATTAAAATATAGAAAATGTAATTTATGGCATTTTACAGAGCTACTGACTGGAGTTTTTAGAGATGGTGGCCTGTCCACCACCTCATGCCCAATTTTTAGTTTAAAAGATGATGAATGGATATCAAAAACTGTTTGCCCAAAGTGGCATTACCCCATCTCCTTAAGTGTAGCCCATCGTAGCTGAATAATTCTGGATGGAGATCAAATTCCTCCCAATGTGTTAAGCATGTCAAATTTTGGTTTAAACACCATTTTCTTAACCATTCATTCACAGCTTTGATTTTATGATTTAGAAAAGATGAGAAACGAAGGATAGGTAAAATTTCTGATATACAAATCGTGCAGCCCATATCAACAAGTTTATTTGTTAAAACTACAAAATCCTCTTTATTTGATTGGACAGAGTCAATGGGATTACTGCCACAGTCCTTCATAATCTTGGGTAACATAAGTGTGAGGTCAGATATTTTGCATACACTAAAAGTAGAGCAGGTTCTGTTAGCTTTGTCCGGGTTGCAGATGGCCCTATCCAGATGTTTAGTCAATGAATCACCCAATACATAAATTTGTTGGTGCAAGGGAATGTTAGGCATGGAGTGTGAGTCAATAATAGGTGGTAATGTAGGTTCAGAGGACAAATCAATGAGCGGGATGTCATTGGTATGCCGAATATTAACTAGTGGTAAATTAGAAATGCCACAGTCAATTGACTCATTAAGATTATCTGGAGACACATTATTGACCTTTGAAATGGGAGAAGATAAGGGGTCAAATCTGTTAAATTGCTCAATGCAAAAAATGTTGGGCCTTTCTACCTTTTTTTTAGTAACTCTTGAATATTGTGTAACAAACCAGCTGTCATCAGTATCCTGATTGTGATCAGTTAAACCTTCATCTTCCCTAGCTCTTTTTTCTAATACCTTCCTTGTATCGCTGGGGATTATTAATAACTGCTGACATGGGAATTACAGAAGGATGGTAGGTGCTTGGTGTAACATCTGTGATGCCAACATTGCTGGTACTGATTTCTGGATTCAATGATAAAATATTTGTTTTGAAACGGTTTTGCATATCAGTTTGACTATTTTCAAGTGTAATTAATCTTACATTGAATTGCTCAATCATTTGATATAAATTCGCAATTTCAAGACATTTGCTACAGGTATAGGGTTGATTTATTTGCTCACCCACCACTAAAGTATACTTATTACAAGCTGAGCATTTAATGCCTGTGGATCCAGTAGTGGTTGTGATTGATAAATCACTACAATATGCCATGACTTTACTCTAATTTCTAAATCCGAAGTAAAAAGTTAAAACAGCAGTGCATCACACTTGTTGATAAACATAAATAACCAGACCGTAAATTGTGAGGAATAACTCCCGAAAAATTAAAATCTAACTAATCAGACCATTGTACCATCCAGCAGACTGAAATGACCAATCCCTTAAAAACAGCTAAGGTTAGCTAAATAAAAGAGTAAATTCCCCTTCTAACAATCAAAGTTCTGAACCATATAAACTACAGATCAGTAAAGTACCCCGAGTTACAAAGAGGCACAGGAAGTGAAGTACAAGTTCGTTGGCACTACTATTGAACACCACAAGTTAAACTAGATAGATCAAAATAAAGCTTAGAGATCAAAGGACTCACAATTTCTGCAGCCTTTCCACACTTCCACACCAAACACGCACGATGACGCGCGTGTCTTTGAGCGCGTCTTCGCGCGCAAGGCACGCTCGCCCTGCTCACTGCAGGTCTTATTTAAATAGCTGGTGTAACCTGCAAGTATGAGCTCACAGGTCCAATTAATCCCCTAGACAACCTGTCCTGCATCTGCCCACAATACACACATGCACAAGTATGTTTTTAAAATTAAAAGGTGCAGAGCACCATAAAACTAACAGACAGACAAGTGCTGGAATTAGTTTCTTGGACTGAGTGTCCCTCTGCCTGTCAAAAAGACAGGGCTCCTTTGTGAATATCAAAATAGCAAGCAATAAATGGTATATATGGCGTTTTACTGCAGAGCAAGGTCTCAAGTACCCTTTCTACTATGCAAAAAGAGCTCACTTCAGGGCCGACTTAAATAGCTGGTGTAACCTGCAAGTATGAGCTCACAGGTCCAATTAATCCCCTAGACAACCTGTCCTGCGTCTGCCCACAACACACACACACACACACACAAGTATGTTTTTAAAATTAAAAGGTGAAGAGCACCATAAAACTAACAGACAGACAAGTGCTGAATATTGCCAATCTGCATGCCATGCAAGTGGCTTTATATTGTACACTTCTGTATGCTCTGCATTGGGCTCTGGTCAGCTGCTGCACCATGTATCTCCCACTGTGTGATCACGCATGTTCGGGATATTCAGCATCACATGCGTGATCACATAATATGGTGCATGTTCTGGATATACCATTGTTTTATGCCAGCACAGTTGAGTTGCATCACATAAGCACTTGTGCGATGCAGCCTGCCACTTTTGAATATGGGGCCCATGATCTAATAAATCCACAGCCCACCTAAGTACACAATATTTATGTGCAAAAAAGGGTATTCACTTAACAGGGCTGAAATTTATCAGGTTTTCAACGTCAAATACAATAACTCAGTCATAGAACTACAACAGATTTCTATCAGTAATATTGCACAAATATAACTTATCACTTTGGTTGCATACTGCCAATTGAAAAGTGGTTTCTTCCCAACTGTTTATTAAGCAGCATGTTGAAAAGAAAAATCAAGGGGAAGAAAAAAGAGATATCACATCATTTGAGTGAACCAAAATGAGTGACACAAAAATGAGTGACTCATTTTAGTAGCTTTCAGGATGAGCGACAGTGAGTGGAGAGCGAGTGGAGGGAATAGCGAGGAGGGAAGAGTAAAATTGCTAGGGGAAGAAAAAGCAATGGAAGGCAGGGAGGGAGGAAGAGGGATGGGCTAAATCCAGATGTGGAGTTTAATACTGGCAACCTACCTGCCTAGCATAGTGGGTATGGACACCATCTGCAGAGCTGGTGGTCCTGGGTTCAGGTCTGCATGCAGGTATGTCTTTAGTGTTTGCAGGTTTTTTTTTTAACTTTTTATCATCCACAGTCCCTCTTCTTTCCTTCAGTGTCTGCCACCCCCCTCGGATATGCTTATATAAATATGGGGGGTGTGGAGGGCTTGCCTCCCACAAAAGGGGTTCAGGCGGTTTAGGCCCCTCATTAAACATTATTTTCCATGCCAACTTTATGTTCTGCTTGTAGCATACTGTGCCCTATTGGTGTTCGGTAGGGTTGAATCCCTGTTTTGTGAGTCACACAAAATTGTTCACTCTTTTGACATGGAAATAAAAAATAACACATTTTCCATGATGAACCAAAAGTGGTCAAAAGTTTTAACTTACAGAATCTAGGGCTCCATTGTTATGGAATAGTTTTATTCTCCAAATGATGTTCTTTGGAGGTAAGTCCGTGAGTGTTCTGTTTCTGTTTGCTCGAGCACCCCTACATCCCTGTTTGACAATTCATTTCACTATGTCTCCTCCAAGTACCTTCCTCATAGTATTTTGTATTACATCCATGGTTTATTGATGTATTGATCCTCCCATGGTGGACTGGTGTGTGTACTATACATCGATGCCCACCAGGATGCAATGCAGTCAAGCAGCATTCTGCAGAAGAGTTACTGCAGAAACAAGGCAATATCAATGGCAATTAATCCATGTTTTTCATGCAGGAATCTATGATTTATTTAATTTATTTATTCATGACCTTGATAACCAGGTAAGTACACTGATCTCAGGGACCATTTTCAGGCATGACCCAGGCCAAGACAACAGCACAGCAACAACAAAGCATAGTACATAGAACATGGAAGGCCAGTTTACACAATGATGCCAAGAGTGGGAGGGTAGGCAGTGAGAAACAAGGGAAGGGTAACTAGAACAGACTCCTCAAGGAAATAATAGCACTCATGGGAAGGGGAAACACTATATTGAATCCTGGTTGGTTCTACTGTAAATGTGTATTTTGGGGGTGGTAGTATAAAGTGCCACTATGTGTACAGAATCAGTCTCCCATCCTCCTAACCACATGATGCTGATGGGTATATTTGCACAATGAACATGACATATGTGCAGAGGTGAATTCCTGACAAGCTACTGTACCTTTCCTTCTGGTACAAGTAATCCATGTTAGTAATGATAAAGAAATAACCCTATTTGTTACATGGTAATTTCATTAACACAGCTTTTTCATTTCATTTATTCTTTGGTAACCGGGTAAAGGCACTGGACCAAAAGTCCCTTTTCAGACCTGACCCGGACAAAAAAACATACAAAACTACACAAATACAATCAACGGCAATACAAAACCAAAAAATACAAATTATAAATTGCAATTACAAACAGATTTACGTAATAAATAGCTTTTTAACCTGTGTTTAAAAGTTAAAACAGAGGGGGCAATCCTAACATCAAGTTGGAGTGAATTCTAATACAATGGTGCTGCTATTGAAAAAGCTCTAGAGCTTAATCTAAGCTGAGACCAGGTGACAAAATATAGGGGGCTGTCAGCCAACCTCAGGCTGGGAAGCAATTCTCTCATAACAACAAGATCAGAAAGAGGAAAAAGGGAGCCAAAGTAAAAACATTTATACATCAGACAGCCAACAAAATATTATATTCTGCAGCTAGGGGAAAACCACCCCAACCAGGAATAAAGATTACACCAATGTGTCCTATTGGGGGCTCCTAAAATAAATCTCCAAATATTATTATAGGCCACAGTTAGTGCTTGCATTTCTTTTGTACCTGTGTTATAATATAAACAGGAACTGTAATCAAAATATGGAAGAAGAGAACCAATAGCAAATGCTAATCTAGTTGCTTGTGAGAAGAATGACCTGAATTTGTATAACACCCCTATTCTTTGATTTACTTTCTTAACCATTGACTGAATCTGAGGTGAAAAGGACAAAATGGGATCCAATAGTGTGCCAAAATACTTAAATTGAGACACTTGTTCAAGCAGACTACCCCGAAAATCAGATATCCTCAGTTCTAGGGTGTCCACCAACATAAATTGCATGCCAAATAACATAACCTTTGTTTTAGCTGAGTTCAAAACCATAGCATTTAAAGTAAGCCAAGAACAGATGGCATTAAAATCGTTTTCTAGGGAACAAGAAAGTTCAGACACAGGATTTGAATGAGCATAAATTACAAGATCAACTGCATTAAGCAGAGATTTACTAAACTAACAAACTCCACGAAGCTGATTAATAAAAATCGAAAATAACAGAGGCACACCACAAGTAATTGGCAACACATCAGAAACCACAAAACCTTCTTGAACAAATTGACACCTATTACTCAGATAATCATAGAACCAAGAAACAGCGACATCAGAAAACCCCAAATCTTACAATTTTGTGCAGGTCAAATCATAATCAATCAAATCAAAAGCCTTGATTAAGTCTATGAACACCGGCCCAGTCATCAAACCCTTCTCAAACCCACGTAGGATGGTGTTCACGAACCCAACCAAGGCCATGCCCGTACCAAGGTGCTTATGGAACCCATGTTGTTGCCTTGACAACAAATCATGGGTAACCAAATAGGCATCAATTTGCTTAGCCACTAAAAGATCATGTAGCTTGTTAAGGGGATTCAATATTAATATTGGACTATAATCATCCATGGAAGTAACACAGCTGTTTTTTGGAATTGGAACCACGTTAGCTTTCTTCCAGGACAGGGCATCCGTATTAAAGGGGATAGACAATTTTAAGAAGTGGGTATCCAACCCTTCCCCACAGTCAGTCCCTTTATTTGGGAGAGACTGCAGAAGATGAAAATCTTCATTTGGTGTTACTTCATGAAACAAAAACCTGGGTCCATCTACCAAAGGAATAGAGGAAAAGGATTTAGTATTACCAGCCTGAGGGAAAACGATCTAAACTTAGAAAGATCTAAAAATTTAGAATTCAACAATTTAACAATTTTGGGCAAGTCATCAATTTCTTTGTTATCAACATTTGATTTCTGGATGTCAAATTTTGATTTAGGAGAAAATAAAGAATTTACGTTATTCCAAAACTTCTTTGGATCTGCCCAACTATCTTCAAAGCAATCCCTGAAATAAGCTTTTTCAGTATTTCTAACAGTTTGAAAAACTAAATTCCGAAGTCCACAGTAGAGATCCATTGAAACTCTACTGGGAGATAATTTAAATTTAGTCCAAGCACTATCCTGCTCCTTAGTTAATTTCTTAATGCTGGGACCAAACCATCCAGTAGGAGAACCTCTTCACCGAATGGTCCACAAATGGAAAAAGGTTTCCTGAATGGGAAGAAGTTGGCTGCAAAAAAAATCTAGTGCAGTGTCCACATCTGGAAAACATTCAAGAAATGACCAATCAATTAACCTCAAAGAAGAATACACCAGGAAATAATCTATCATTTTAAATGATCTAGTCTGAAACACAGAAGGAGGGGGTTTAAGGCAGCAAAAATTTAGCACACAAAAGGTGGCCATGTGGTCACTTACGGAATCTGCCAAGACACCAGAGGCTCCTAATCTCCCCACTCTATTAGTCAAGACCCAATTCAACAGAGAATGATTATGTGAGATGGGATTGAGACGAGTAGGCACATTTATACACTGAGTCAGTCCGTAAGAGAGAAGAAGAGATTCGAGCCCCATGGTGTCATTAGCCCTCCAATTCAAATGCATATCTCCAACAACAACAGAATCACTCTGCTTTAAATAAACTTCACAGACATCCAAGAAATGATTAAGCCCTTGAAGACCACATTGAGGGGATTATGCAAACAGCCCACATTTAACTTCTTCTTTCCTCCAAAAACAAATTGCAAAACCAGTCACATGATGCCTGCAGACTGAGAAGCAGACCTTATGAAGAGCTCTCTTCTCCCTCTCCTATAACCTCTTTAAATACAACTTCTAAAAGGGGATTTTACATTTAGATTGACTTACATTGGAGCCTGACATTTTAACAATCAATAAAATCATTACTTTGCATTGTTATAGGTGAATTTAACATCACAATGGACTCAGAGATGAAGCAGGCCCCTCCACATCATACACCACCAACTTCACCTCTGAAGGTGCCAAAAAAGGCAAGCACGCAAGGAATCCAGGCTGCTCGTGCAACCTCGCACACAACCACAGTTACCCCTCTAACCGAGGACGGGTTTCTTCAAGAATTGCTTCCCTTCAGGGAAACTTTAGAAGATATCTCAATGGAAATAAAATCCTTAAGATCTGACATGAGTGACCTAGGGAGGAAAATAGGAGACATGGATGCTAGGGTCTCATCATTAGAAGCTTGTAAAGACCGCACAGATCAAGAAATAGTTAAATTCTCATGACAAATGGTCAAACTCCAAGCAAAAACAGAGGACCCAGAAGGAAGGAGCCGAAGGAATAATATCCTCATTTTTGGCTTACCTGAAGGCACCAGTGCTATTGCCTTTATTCAAAAGTTGCTGGCAAAAATCGTGGGCCCATCCCCTTCAATCCAGGCTACCAAATTGAGCAAGCACATAGGTCACTGAGGCCACGACCCACAGCAGGAGCACCTCCAAGACCTGTAATCCTGAAATTCCTCAGCTACTTAGAGAAGCAGTATGTTTTGTCCAAGGCTAGAGAACTCCAGGCTATCCTTTGGGAAGACAGATCTCTGCGCATTATACAGGATCTTCCCCTGGGAACTCACCAAAAAAGAACAGCTTCCATTCCCATAGTCTCAAAAATAATTGCTGCTGGAATGAAATTTAAAATGTCATACCCAGCCCATCTCCAGATTTGTGTCAACGACACCTGTTTTTCCTATGATAATCCCGATGCTGCCAGGCAAGACCTAAACAGAGACTACCTGCTCTTTTCCGCTCCACTTGAACATTTATTACTTTGAGTACATAATTGCTGTTCTAAGCTGTCTATCGAAATACAGTTTTAGTTTAAACTTTCTTGAGATCACTCACTCCATGTGAGTTAGAGGTAGTTGTTACAGTGGCCTTCAAGCAATGTCGATGCTCATCCACGATTTTTCTTGACTCGAGTCAGCCATGATTGCCTCCCCTCCAGGAGGCTGGTGGTTGGCTCTTGATCCCTGCTCATCTCCTGGGAACCCATTCAAAGGAACTCAAGGGTTAACTGCTGATCCCAGAAGGCAAGTTTAGCAGAGCACCAGTACCTGGCCTAAATAGCTCCCCAAGGGTATTCTGGGGTAACGAGTGAGGCAAATCACTCTGTTTTTTGATTCAGGATTATTTTCCACCCGTCACCATGATCTGATATCCCTTTACCTAGCTAGTAACCTTAAAATCCTTTGTTAAGTTAAGGAAGAGTCTCTGTCTAATACGGAGACTATTTCACCAGGTGAGCAACATACCCTTTACTACACTTCTCCCATTGTATGGATTCTGGGCATAATTTACAGGTGCTCCTGGCCTTAGTGGAGACTACCTATAAAAGTGAAGAAGGGCAGGTAAGCTACCATTCTATTTACTTCTAAGATCCCCTGTTCACTATTCCAGGTACTACATTAAGTGGGGGTGGAGAAGTGCATAAGGAATGCTGTAGCCTTGTGTGGCATTACATACTGGATTTGGGGGTTGTGCTTGTTCCTACTCACTGAACGTATTAAGCAGGTTGCTACTGCCTTTTCTAACCATCCTGCCACGTTGACTGGAACCAAGCACATTGGGGTTTATTCTCTTCTAATACTGTTTCTCTTTACTTGTTATAGATTTGATTTTCTAGAAGAGGATGTTGTAAATAGTTTATTTAGGAGGGAGATAGGAATAGCCTCGACTACCACACCATTGTTACTGGGAAATTTAAATATTCCTGTATTCCCACTAGAAGGGGATAGGGATGCATTAATTCAATTTTCTACTATTGTTCCCTATGCACAGGTTAAATGGTTTATACATGGTTGGGACTTACACTCTGAAATGCTAATTGAGAGATTTTACATGTGGAATGATGAGTTGGGAACTACCAAACTGATGTATGGGGGGGTGGGGGGAGGTTTGCAGTGTGTCTAAACTTTTACAAAAGCAAGAGTTACCTGTACTTCGTTGTATGCCTCTTGTCCATACAAAATGGGGAGTACAAGATTTAAAATTGTGACATAGAATGTTAGGTGGGTTAGAGACCTCACCAAGCAATATCAAGTTCTTAAACATTCTGCCTTGTTACATGCTAATATAATCTTTTTGCAGGAGACTCACCTCATTGGTAAACAGACCACATGGCTACGCAGGCAAGGAGTTTCTCAAGTCTTTGCCTCTGGCAACTCCTCTTCGAGTAGGGGGGTAGCCATTCTGTTAATGAATAATATTCCCTTCCAAGCTGCCTTAACTATCTCTGATACCTAGAGTAGATATATCCTGGTTAAGGGAACTATTCACCACACAGATTTAGTCCTGGGATACCTTTATGGACCTATCAGAGGTGATCCACAGGTTTTCATGGAGCTAGCAAACAAAATAGCCCCATTACTACCTACACCCTTAATATTAGGAGGAGATTGGAATGCCTCACCTACACAAGACCTCAACCATTTGTACCTACCCTTGAAACCCCCTCTAACTACCAAAGAGCCCTGAGTGATTTTATTGACATGTTAGGTCTGTGTGATCCATGACGCATCCTTAATACATCTCACTGTCTCTACTCCATCTATTTGCCCTTCCACAACTCTTGGTCCAGGCTTGATTATACTGTATCTTGACAAGTCTTCCCCTTACTAGCCAATCTATGCCAGACCAGAATAGATCCAATTGTCCTATCAGACCACTCTGTAGCTTGGATGGTCATATCCCCAGACTCTGATATACAAAATGATTCCACTTGGAAATTGAACACACAGCTTTTAAAAGACAAATCCCATACTGAAAAAATGCCATCACTTATACAATCCTTCATTGCACAAAATAGAGGTGCGGTCGCAAGAGCAGATATAGAATGGTGTGCACTTAAATGCTACCTTTGGGGAGAGCTTATTAAAATCTCTTCTTTTAGAAAAAAAACAAAGGAAAGAGAGGCATTGACACTTTTATCTCAAATCAGAACCACTGAACTAGCCCTTTCGGCAACCACCTTACCTACCTCTTTGAAAGAATTACTCCTACTGAGGAACAAATATGCAGATATTCTTAGAGACAAAAAAAATAAATATTCACTTCTGAAAACACAAACCAAATATGCAGACCAAGGAGAAAAAGCCGGCAGACTCTTAGCCCTTCAACTACGAAAGCTTGAAAGCTCCAGACTGATTCCCTCAATTATTGTTCCAGACGGCTCGGTCAAGACCACTTCCCAAGACATAGCTCTAGTCTTTGAAAATTACTATCATATGCTATATGATAAAAACCTTTCACCCCTGGAGGATCAAGCAGTAGAAGATTACCTGGACACTGCTCTTCTTCCATGTCTTATGGAGCATCACTGCACCACTCTTTCTTCCCCCATCTCTCCCATTGAAGTTAGTGAAGCTATCAATAACTTAGCTATTGACAAAGCGCTGGGCCCGGATGGCTATCCCTCTAGTTTTTATAAAGGTTTTTCTAAGGATCTATCCCCATTGCTACTGCAGCTAAATGAATATATACTAGAGGTGGAAACTTTGGACCCATCACTTTTTGCATTCACTATAGTTCTTATTCCCAAACCAGATAAACCAGTTACTCAACCATTTAGCTATCATCCCATTTCCCTTTTAAACTGTGACATAAAAATTCTCACAAAAATTCTCTCTACACATATCAAGAAAGTCTGGACAATTCTGCTGAGTCCAGAACAAGTAGGCTTTGTACCTAGAAGATCCCCAGCAGATCATATTCGGAAACTAGATCATATCCTTCAGGTTGCCCAATCTTCCTCTTCTCCTATGGCTCTTATCTCCCTAGATGCTGAAAAAGGTTTTGATAGAGTAGACTGGAATTCCCTCTGGTCCACTCTCTGAAGCATGGGCTTCCCCTCTAATTTCATTCACTGGATGCAAAACATATATTCCTCCCCTACTGCTAGGATATATTGTAATGGAGTTTTCTCATCCAGCTTACCTCTTTTCACCAGCACTAGGCAAGACTGTCACCTTTCGCCTTTTCTATTTAACTTATACCTAGAACCTCTTATTAGACACACTAAATTAGCCCCTCAAATTCAAGGGATTCAGGTACTAAATACTAACCTAACACTATCAGTATATGCTGATGACATTCTCTTGCACCTGCAACAACCTTCCATATCACTTATGAATATTCTCGAGGTCATCTCTCGATTTACAAATTAAACTTAACTAAAACTGAGATTTTCCCTCTTAATCATTACACTCATAAGGCAGGCTGCTCATCTTTTGCTATGAAATGGTCTCCCCAATCACTCAAATATCTGGGGATTAGGTTAACGAGGGACCCCGATCTTTCCAAAAAGATGAATCTGGATAACCTGGTATCCAACATACAAAATGATCTTAAGAGATGGGAATATCTCCCAATTTCACTGTGGGGAGGAATAAACATTATAAAAATGAATGTCCTGCCTAGAATTTTCTATCCTTTGAGCATGTTGAATATCTGGTTACCTCTGACATTTTTCCACCACATTCATTCCCTTATAACCAAATTTATCTGGCTGAATAAACATCCTAGATGTGCTTATTTCAAACTGAGTCTTCTTAAACACATGGGTGGTCTCCGCTTATCAAATTCTCTTTTGTATTATTGGTCTAGTCATTTTGCTAAAATAGGCCAATGGCTGGTGAGCACCAAGAAAGAATATGTTACTGCATGGAAACACATAGAACAGCAACTTATCCATATGAATAACTTAACTGCTCCTATTATTCTTTATCTACCCTGGAGAAATCTGCCCACCCCCTTAAAAATCTGCCCATAGGCATCTCAATCAAAGTCTTCTCCCAATTTTGCTCCTTTCATAAGATATTTCCTTAGAAGGACCCCTTTCAACCTTTTACTCGCAACCCAAATATTAAGATAGGTGGTTCCTGTCTAACATTGGGTTGGCTGCCATAACTAAAAGAAATAATGGTTGCTCATTTATATTCCTCAGACTCTCTTATTAGTATACCTGATATTATCCGGAAACTTCAAATTCCTCAAACAAAATCTTTCAAGATTTTCCAGCTCAGATACTTAATAAGTCATCTATTTGGGCCTGGTCTCCCATCCTGACTCAGTTACAAGACATAGTAGACAGGCCGCATGGAATTTCCTCATTATATTCCTACTTCTTAACTCTGAAATCTCCTGAACCACTCAAGGGCTCCAAAATCTGGAATAGCTTGACACCTAACGTGACATTAAACTGGTCACAAATTTCTAGAGACCTACACACCTACATCCCTCAGGACAAACTTAGACTTACACAATATCACATTCTCAATGATATGTATTACACTCCTATTAAATTTGTCAAAATTGGCCATTTATCTTCCTTAGTATGTTCTAGATGTAGCAACTCGGAAGGGAACCTATTACACATTCTCTGGTAGTGTGAAAAAAGTATCCTCCTTATGGCAGACAATTCAATCCAAATTGAACCCCTGCTAGGCTTAGATGGTCTCTTTAACATTGAGGTGTGTATTCTCAGGGTTTATGACAGCATTAGAGTTAAGGAAATAAGATATTGTACGGCCTTAATCTCAATCGTTGTCAAGAAATTAGTGTTACATCATTGAATGGACCAACTCACAATCTCCTACAATGAATGGCTAAATGAACTTTCGGCTTGCTTCTGAACTGAACACCTCATAGCAAGCTCCAAAAACAAGCTTCTAACTTTTGACAAAAAATGGGGTAAACTCTATGCCCTATATTTACACTAAGATGTACTGTATTTCTAACTCTTCAAGTACTGGATTTTGTAGACTTGTACTTTCAACCAAACCTTTCTTTAATAAATAGTTTTAATATAGACACAATCCAGGGTAAACTAGGGTGAGGGGGTGGGAAGGGAGTAGTAGAAGACTTGACTGGTAATGTTTTCTTGTCTACATTTATATGTGAGTTGTTTATATTGAAAAACAATAAAAGTTGAATTTCAAAAAAAAAATTGCAAAACCAACTAATCAGTATCACAATCCAAATCCTCACTAGATCTTAAAAAAATTATTTCTAAATGATCCCTATAATAAATCAAGACCCCACCACCCTTTTTTCTACCTTTACGGTCTACCCTAAAATTTTATAACCCCCAATATGACACACATTAACGGCCACCCCTGGCTTCAACCACATTTCTGATAAAGCAACAATATCAGGCAGATATTGAGCAATAAGCTGTTCAATTTCAGCAATCTTAGGGATTAAACTACAAACATTCAAATGGATAATTTTAAATCCATGACAAGATTTCAGACAATTATTCAAAGACGATACTTGAAAGGAAGACATAGAATCCAAACAGCAAGGCCCTGGATGTGGCTCAACATCACCAGAAACTAACAACAGAAAGGTGGTTGAAACACATTTGCCCAAGTTAGAACAAAGTAACATGCCATAGTGCAAAGAAGTAAAGTAACCCCTATTCCCACATTGTCTTATGGGCATAGGGCTACTCAACAACAATTGCCATGAATCTGTAACAACAACATCAACAACTAAGCAATTTGAAAAGCAAATATCACTTGTCTCATACGAGGCAGTGTTCCCAGTGCCAAACCTATATAATTCAATATGATCCATATATACCAACCCCCCAAAGATTACACACCCACATTGGTAAACACTTAGCATCCCACATTATTAACATAACATGCTTACAGCACCGACAGTATTACAATCAAACACTCCCACTCCCCTACCTCCCTCAGACTCCCTTAGACTCCCTTGCACTTATTGCACTTGCTGCACCTGCACTGAGCAAATGTCACTGCATTTGGCAAGTGAGATCTTTAAACACCTCAACCTCACAGACTGTGCTGCCACCACAGCTAGCAACAGATAGAATAAGCTAGTCAGTATCTAGCAACAGGGCTATGAGAAGGGTGCAATTATTGAAGTGGCAGCAGCTGTATGTAATTAATTGGCTCCACTCTTGGAAGGACAGCACAAACACCCTGAACAGTACACTTTAGGTTCCTTTTTCAGCAGCACACAAGTAATCACTTTGTAAACAGCAGTTCAGCAGAGACTCAAACCAGCAGTGCTAAATAATAAAATCTCCATGGCATTAAAATGCACCCCAATACTGTGACAAGTCATACACCAGCAGGTTTAGTTAATTTCCAAAGCCAATAAGGGGTTTAGCAGCATCACACTCTAGCAACATGAGCTCACACAGTCTCTGAATAAAATGGAACACAGTGCAGCGAAAATAGTTTTGGTCCCTGTAGTCTTTCCAAAGACCCACTGTCACACAGCTCAGATCTCCCAGGAATTCAGCAGCCTTCCAGATGGAAATATAGAATATAGGGCTCTTCCTGTTGTAATGACCAGATATTCTGCACCAGAGTAACTTTTGTAAAACAATCCAAACAGTGTAAATGCACTGTACAATACTACTGAATTTGAAACTTTGATTTGTCTGAATGGTGGATGAACTGTACCATTCATGTTTTCCTATGAGCATAGCTATACAGTAGCTAACATTATTTTGTGTAGATCTGGTCATGAGCAATTTTTCTATAGGGCTTTGGCCTATTCTGAATTATGTATGTATGTATTTGTTTATTTATTTATTTATGTAGGTATGTATTTAGTTATTTATTTATTTATTTATTTATTTAACATGCCTGTCATTGCGAGCAGAAATGTTTCCTTTACGCAGAATGCCACCACCACATTAAAGAAACTTTGAGAAAAATCCACAGAGGCCAAGTTATTGATGCCACCCTACATTTGTGGGTGAAGTTAAACTTGGCTGCATGTCTATACGTTATCCACCTCCTACTGTGGAAACTATTTTTGGTATTGTACTTGCAAGTCACTTAAGGCAATACCATATTATCCAATATATATTTTCCTCCATTTATTTAAACAGATTTGGGCTGGAACTATGCAGCAACAGAATTCAGTCACCCAGGTGATAAAATATATGAAAAGACAATAAAAACACAAGCAAAAATTGATTAGACATGGAATGTTCAATGAGACTTTACTGCAACCTGCTCCCCAAAAAAATAAAAATATTGACAATACTTACCTTTGCTGATAAGACACGCTGTGTTACTCGAAGATCAGAAACATCCGGTTCTGATATGACTGGTAATCATTGAACAAAAGTCCATAGTCATCCATAGTGGAATGTCATCCTCCTCATAATGGAATGCATATTGTTGGTATTGAACTTGCAAGTCACGTAATACAATATTGCAGTATCTAATACATATCTGCCTCCATTTCTTTAACTAGATCCGAGTTTGAACTACACAGCAACATGTTTCAATCACACACATGATAAAATATCTAAAAAGACAATAAAAACAGGAGCAAACAATGATTAGAAGCATACTGTTCAATAAGACTACTACAGCCCCCCCCCAAATAAAAATATAAAGTTGGCAATACTTACCAGTGCCGATGATACACACTGTGTTAGTCAAAGATCAAAAACATCCAGGTCTGGTTTCATTGGTCTTCATTAATATTCAAAATTCATCCTCACAATTCTGTGCAGATTGCCCTTGGCAAAGGTGCTGGTTTGGACTGGGGTGATGCATCATCATCATCATCATCATCATCATTATCATCTAAAGCACTTGTGTAGACCACTGACACTGGCGAGCATACCAGCCAGCTTACTTCAGGAGTTGAAACACATGGAGAGGCTGACACTGGTGGGCATAACATTTGGCTTATTTTACTGAATGAAACACTTGCAGAGACTGGTGACACTGGTGGGCATAACAGCTGACTTATTTCAGGAGGTGAAACCCTTTGAGAGACTTGTGATGCTGGCAGGCATAACAGTTGGCTTATTTCAGGAGCTGAACCTCTTGGAGTGACTGATGACACTGGTGGGCATAAAAGCCATCTTATTTCAGGAGCTGAAACATTTGGAGAGACTGACACTGGCAGGCATAACAGCTGACTTATTTCAGGAGTTGAATCACTTGAAGATAGTTGGGAGAAGTGCTTGTGAGTTGGGTTTTAGAGTTTCTGTATGATGAGAATACATGCTTTACATACACGACTGTACAGCAATTGTTTTCAGACAGTTGTCACTTCTTCCTCAAGATAATTTCACAAGCAGCCTTTTTATGACTAACCACTTAATGACATCAAGGAAAAATATACAGTCCATCACAAAAAAAAAAAAAGTCATGCATTATTTGCACAATTGTGACATGGAACAAATAGGATGTAAACTTGCACACATCATAATGGAGAGGGGGACACCACAGTCTGGTGGAGGCACTGGAGGAGAGAGCATCACAAATCATGGGGTCATTGGGAGAATATCAATAGTCATGAGTAGGGTGAAATTAATATTATTCAGATGGTGGAAGTACCACCAGTTCAGAAGAGGGGACAGGCCAGAGTCAATAGTCATGGGGGTACAAAGAGCAATATTCTTGAGTGGGGTGACATTCAGAGGATACACAGGGTGGGGCAACACAAGTTCAGAAGTGAGGGACAGGCTAGCATCAGCAGCCATAGGGGGTGTGGAAAAACAGTAATGGTATTCAAGAGTATGGTGAAATTCAACACTTGTAATTGAAATCCAGCTGTGGTAAATTCAACTTGATGAACACAAGTTGTGCAACATGTTCAGGGTCTACTGTGGATCTGTGACGCTGCACCACATCCACTGCTGTGCTAATTAACTTCTCCGGTGGAACACTGGTTGGGGGGCAGCTCAGGTATTTGATGGTCAACTGTGCCAAGTGAGGGAATGATGTCATCTTTTTCACACCGGTACTCAAGGGGATCTACAGAGATAGGCTCAAGAGTTTCTGTGAAGAAGCAATTGAGAACATTGCTTACATAAAGTGGGTGCTGCTTGGTTCTTTTTCTTTGATCTGCCTGCAAGTAAGAACTGAGCTGTGCCCAGCAGTCAGTTTTCTCCTCCTTTGGGGCATCCACTTCATGTTATTCTTCATGAGATGACTCAGTAGTTGTCACCTTTCATGCACGTAGTAAAGCTGAACTCAAAACACAGCTTCTGCTGAAACTCATTTACCCGGTGTGCAAGCATTGCAAGGTGCAGTATCTCACACATAAAACTTGGGTCCAGCATTGTGATCGAAAAAAATATGGCTTATTACCACAAATCTCTATAATCCTGCTCTCTGTTTCAAAGCTTAGATTCTCCACAAGGTCCGTAACTGCATGTGCAATATTCTCAGGCTGTTTATCAGCATGACTGGAGAATCTCTGCAGTGAGTTTTTTGGTATCTGCACTACAGGGAAGATCTGACTGAGTAGAGCAGATTCTGAACTCAGGTCACTTGTGCCCCTCTCAAAAGGTGCAAGCACCTTTACTGTGCCTTTGATAACAGCCCAGTCCTGGTAGCTGAAAATGATCTCAATGTCTGTCTCCATATTCAGCTCATGCAGTGCCAGCTTCTGCTTCAGTAGCCTTTGTAATATATAATAGGTGAAATCCACCAGCTTGAGATAGCCTGTATAAGCCTGTGCTGTGGAATCTGAATGCACTCTTGCAGCTGGAGCAGTTACTTTGTCGCCTTAACAAAGTGATGGAAATGACCATAGATGCTTCTTGCTGTTTTCACTATTTGATCCACTTCTGTTGTCTTGATAATGGACTTTGTTACCACCAGATTCAAAGTGCTGCTAAAATAACAGATCCCTTCAAAGTGCCCAACATGCAAGACCTTAATCATATTTGAAGCATTGTTGGTGACAATGAAACCAACATGCAGCAGGCTGTGTTCAGTCTACACACTCAGCATATCTTGCAAGAATGTCAGAAAGTTCATGGACCAGTGATCCTGAGGCATAACAGTTACATTCAGTAGTGCAGACCCGCTATGAGAGGTTGCAAAGACTCCACCACAGGTATGACCAGAACTACGCACACCTGCACCTTTAGTGCCACCACCAGTTGTTGGGTCTGCTGCACACCAGTGTGCCACCAGTAATAAATATGCATGGTTAGAATTGGTGCTGCTCCATATGTCAGTGATACACTGAAACAACCCATCAACTGCCTCTGACAGTTGCTGAAACACTGCCTTGCACACATCCCCATGTATATTGGGCACAACAGTATGGGAAAATGTTGAGCAGGATGATATCTGGTACTAGGGATGTGAATGTTGCATCAGCCACCAGAAACCAGTATTCTCCACTGTTGAAAATGACTGCAGATCCAGTGCCATTGTTTCCCCAATTAACTGCGTTATCAGTTCTGCAGATGGATATGAAGGATGATGTTTTGTCCTTGCATGACAGGCCTGCATAATGGGGGCCAAAGATGTGCAGGACTGTAATGCTGGATGATTTCTTGGGTGCATTTCACTGACAGAGGGTGTGGTGCACACTACAGGTGAATCACCAGAAGGCAAAGGGAGAGTCACCCTTCATGATGAGTCTGTTTTGTAATGAACTGTCAGTTGTGTGAAGGGAGAAGAAGAGACTGTGTCAGACTCACTGACATGTTCATCATCACCTCTATTTTGCGACTGTGAATCAGTAATATTTGGACCACCAGTATCAGCAGAGGGACTCATCATAACCAAAGGCAACACACTTGATCCCTGCAGTTCATGGGGATGCTTCATCTGCAGATGATTTATTATTGCTGTAGTTGTAAGGTTCAATTGATTTTTCCCCTGCTGATAATGCTGTCACACAGATCATACACTGCATTGGTTGCATCATTTTTCACCATACTAAAATTAGACCACACTGCACTTCCCCTTCTACTTACACCAGCATCTCTTGCTCCAATAGAGCGGCCATGGCCAACACTTTTTCTCACCTTTCCCACTAACAGAACTGGGTGCTACACCCTGTTCTTTCTCCCCAACAGCTATCTGACTAGTAGGATTACCATTACCAGTACCTTGTGTGTCTGGAGCTGACATGACCCGGGGGAAGCTTAGTGAGGACTGCTTTGTTTTTGGTTTTTACAGGATGAGGATTATCTGCTTGCTTGCCCCACTGGCACCATTCCTCATTTTCTCTGCAGCTCTTTGCTTTTATTTACTCAGATAACATGCATATTCTGACTCATCCCCAGCATCAGGGAGGTGGGTGTCAATATTGCTCTCAGATTATAATGATGATGGCAGTTCTTGGGGGTCTGGAACATAGCCAGAGCCAGATAAGAGCTCTGCATCCTCATCTAAAACATCTAGCACAAAATCAGCATGAGTACTACATTTGGATAGCATGATGGGGTGGTAGTCATGGTCATAGATGCTGCAGAAATAGGTGGTGGTGCTGTATCCATGGGCATGGCAGTAGATACAGTGACTGCAGTGGTTACATTGCTAGTGGGTACTACAGAGTCAGTGGAGGAACTTGTTGCAGCAGCAGTGATGGTCACAGTGGCAGGGGCAGCAAAAGTGGTACTGGTGGCACTGGGTACTGCACTTGTGGTACACATGATGGTAGGGAGTACACTGGTAGTGTCAAGGGGTGTAACATCTATTGTGGAAGAAACTACATGAAGACTCCTGATAGTGGTTGTTTCCTCAATCAGAGTTCCACTGAGCTGTAATATACTAGCACTACTCCCATAGAAGGACTAGGTAGCAAATGGGTGGCTGGTACTAGTAGTTTCAGTGCTAGCAGAGTTGAAACTAGAGCTTCTTTCCCCACTCTCACTGCTATTTGAGCCTAAGACTTGCTAAGTTAGAAAAATGTTTTGGACCAACAAATACATCCAGATGAACATCTCTCACCCTCTCCATCACTACTTGGTGCAGGCAATGCAGAGAACTTCCTGGGACTGGTCCAAGCTCTTCTATGGGGTTGCTTGTTGTCAGACTGATAAATGACACTGCTGGTTGCTGTGAGAATGAGAACAGATGTATGTTAATTAACACAGCAAAATGTATACTACTGTTACTGCAGTGCCTGTGTGGGTAACTGTGTAAATATGCTGCTTGTGGAACTGTGAAAGAATGATACCTCCCTGGACAAAAATTAAACACAAATCGATTCACCATAGGAAAAAAGTAGTAAATAAAAAAGCACTGCTTCAGTATTATTGGTTGCAGTCAGCTGAAAAGTTCCCCAGTACTAGAACAAGGAACTTAGCCCAGAACCACAAGTGTACAACAGACACAAGACACACGACAATTCACTGTGTCAGACCTGACACACTAAAAAACTGCAGCAATTTAAGAGAAAACTACATGCAAACAGCTGTACATGCATAGGATACAGACTCACACCAAAAATTGCCCACACACAGGCTACACAATGAGTGCAATGAGCTGCAGGAGGGTGATTCAGCTGGCATCCTTCTCAGTCAGGGAACTGAACACAGAACAAATTGTTGAACAAGAAAAGTCTGTGAGTCAAGCCTGACCATTTGAAAAAAAACTGCTGCACTTTTAAAACACAAAACAATACATTTTCACAGCTGTGCACACACAGGATGCAATGCAACCTCACAACACTTTGTGCACATGCAGTGTAAGTGTGTGTGGTACGATTTGAAGGGGGAGGGGCAGTAGAAACCCTCTTCAGTCATGTATAAAACTGAGCCTGGAACCAGATGACAGAAAAAAACCCCATCAAAATCAAAACCTTACTTTTGCTTCACAAGAAAATCAGATTCACACTAGGTTTGTGTGGAAATGAAAGCAGTGGGGAGTGGAAGAAGTTTAGCAAACAACCCTCTCTGTTACTGAACCCAGAAACATTTTTCCAGTAATAAATGTAGACTAGACATTGTCACACTAGACAGAAAAGTCAAGCCTGAGCTTCCTGAGCAGAAAGAAAACTGTATCTGCCAGGCAGAGAGGTGTCACACACACACACACACACACACACACACACACACACACACACACACTCTCATCATTCCTGCTAGTCAATGCAACAGAGCCTGGAACAGAAACAAAAACAAAAATATGTAGTCAGAACTTTCCTGATGATAATTACATTTTAAATTGTGACCCTGCCACCCCAAGAAAAGTTTTGCTAACAGAAAAATGGTTATTGGGCAAAATAAAGGTCTCAGAAAAGTAAGTCACTGCAGGCTACAGCCATCTCTCTCTCAGCGGACTCTACCAGTTCACAGTGAGAAGATCACACAATGTGCATAGCTGAGAGCTCCAGAAACAGCCTCTGATAGGCCAATGAAGCTCTGAGATACTTTGAAATCTTCTCCATTAAATATTGTTTCCCAAATATCAGCCAAATAGTGGGGCATTTGAGACATCATACCAAATATTCGGGAAGCCTACTATTCGTGGTATTTGGGAAATAATATGCTGTCCATGTGCAGCCCTAGTGTACAAGGACTCAAAGTCAAGAGTGACAAAAAAACTGTCACTCCCAACATTGAGCTTCTCCAGCTCCCGCAGTATGGCTCATGTATTCAGCACAAAAGAATGCAAACTCTTTGTTATGTTTTTAAGAGAATCATCTATAAACTGTGCAAGTGGCTTTGTTATGTTTTTAATAGAATAGTCTATGAACTGTGCCAGTGACTTTGTTACTGTCCCAGCCCCAGATATTATCAGCATTTCCAGGGGTTTAATAAGGGACTTGTGCTCCATAGGTAGACTGTAGATGTACTGTATGCTCTCTGTGGCTATTCAGTTAACAGAAAATCACATTCAAATTTATTGATGTACAGATTATCAAATGAAAACTTCAGAAAACTATCAATTTTCTTTTTAAGTAGTGTGAGGTCTGAACTGAGCTTCCTATAAAAATCTAAAGTTCTCATTTGTCTTAGTACTTCCTCTGTGTAGTCATTCATGTTCATCACTACCACCCCTCCCCCATTAGCTTGCTGAATTAAAAGCATTTCATTGCTTTTTAAACCTTCAAAAGCTTTTACATCTCATTTGTGATTTATTGGCAAACTTTGGCTGAAAAACCTTTTTTGCCAGGTTTCTGAACTTATTCTCACACAATGTCTGGAGAGTGCTCACTACCATGTTCTGTGGTGAACAGAATTTGGAAGGCATTTTTTTCCTTGTCCCTCCTCATTTCAAGGACTGACCCTTATAAAATTTGATCCATGTGAATCTTGTTGAACACTCCCTGACAAGTTACTTTTCTGTGTCTATAGTTAAATTATCTTCTGTGTCCCCTCTTGCATTACTTCAATCAATGCAATCTTTCTTGCATATTCAGAACATCAAATACAGTTTCAATATTGTGATCCTATTTTGGTTTTCCATGCTTTTGTCATCATTGAGAAAGCACTGTAGATTTAACTTTTAGCATAAGTTATAGAGAAATGTGACTGCTTCAATGTTCTCTGTTTCTTTGTAAACAGAGATTCATTAGTGGGAAGTCATGCCAAATAAATCTGATAGTTTCTTTGACTGTGTAACCAAGGAGTTAGATCAGAGAGGAGTGGAGCACATGGCCTACCTGGATTTCAACAAGATTTTGACACTGTTCCTCACAGGAGATTGGAATTCAATCTGGGTTGCTTGGGGGTGGACAGCAAAGTGGTAATCTGGGGGTAAGAAACTGGTAAGGAGAAAGGAGACAGAGGGTAGTGGTAAATGGAGCTCACTCTGAAGAGAGGAGGGTGACCAGTGAGGTACCTCAGGGTTTAGTGCTGGGGCTGGTCCTCTTTGATGTCTTTATGAATGACCTAGCAGAGAATTTGGAAGGGAAGGTCTGCCTTTTTGTAGATGACACCAATATCTGCAACAGGGTCGACATTCTTGGGTGGGGGATGATAAGGATGGGCAGATACCTGAGAAAACCACAGGAGCAGTTTAGGGCATGGTAGCTGGATTCTAATGCAAAAAAAGTGCAACATAAAGCACTTTGGCCATAGAAACCTGGGAGCAGAGTAAAAAATGGATGGAGTTTTACTGATGATGACCATGCAGGAAAAAGTCCTGGAGGCAATCATATCAGATGATCTAAAGGTGTCCAGGCAGTGTGATAAGGCAGTAGGATGGGCCAGTGTGACTCTGGGGTGCAGAAGAAGGGGCATCGCCAGAAGAAAATGGAAGGTGATGTTACACCTATATAGATCACTGATAAAACCCCAGTTTGAGAACTGTGTCCAGTTCTGGAGAATGTATCTCAGAAAGAACACATAGACTAACCGGAGGCAGTTTGGAAGAGGGCAACCATAATGGTGCAGGGTTTGGATCAACAGCCCTTTAAGGAGAAGCTAGCATGCTACACTGTACACTATGTACATTCTGGAAGAAAGGAGGGAGAGAAGGGATTTGATAGATACTTTTAAATACCTCAAGAGGTAAGGCACTGAATGGGAGTATTTTTCAAAAACAAAGTTGCTGTAGAACAACGGGACATGATAGGAAGTTGGGGGGGTAGATTCAGGAAAGATGTGAGGAAGTACTTCTTCACAGAAAGAGTGTGGTGGATTCCTGGAAAATCCTTCCAGAAGATGTAGTGAGGGTGAAAACAGTGGTGGGAATCAAAAATTCTTGGGATAGGCATAGGGTGATTTAAGGGTAAGGTTAATGATGGCCCATAGACAAAAACATGAAGAAATTCATATCTCCATTCAAATCTTCTTTTCTATTTGGTAATTTTTATAAGCCCTGATGTTTCGCACTATAAGTGCTTTTTCAAAGGTCCGCTAATAAATTATAAATGTATGTATTAGTTTCACTAAAATGATTCACATTCAGTTACAGCTTTAACAGCATTTAAGATAAAGTACTTATTTTTTGGAAAAAAAGACAAAGCTGCCACAAACACCTTCACCATTTACTGACACTTTGTATTCAGTGACAATACTGTTTTATTTACTGTTATTATTTCTAATTCATTTTCCATACTAGTACACATTTCTCTCTGCATTGCCTGCTTGTTATTAGCCCTGTTGATGTCCAGGGCTTAAACCCACTTTTCTAATTGTCTGGCAGACTTAATATGCTGCAAAGGTTTCAACTCTATTTATGTATTCATATTAAGTAGCATTAGCTTACTTAGATAGTCTCCTTAATTTTATTTCAGTCACTTTGGTTCATCAGTACCCCTTTCTGGTGTTTTCATTTGTTTTTCTCCCAGCTAGCTATAATGGTACATTAGACAACCTTTTAAACTGTTTCATTTTGTTTCTTGTTAAATTTTCAATTTTGCCTTATTATCCATTAAATTGCTTTCTTCTCAACATTTTCTACCTGTGACAACTGGTTAAATTCACTGTTTTTCTGTTACTCCGTGCTACTACCTCTGTTTAGCATCTTAAGTGCCTGTAAAAGAGTTACACAACATAAACCACTTTGTGATTGGTTGGCATCCATGGCACTCCAGACATTACCTCATGGGTTACAGTCCACCTAATAGGCTAATGATGCACATGACCCAGATCAGATTTCCAGTATATCCAGGTCCCAGGAACCCCTGCTCTCCAGTTTTGAATTGTGCATCTGAACAGGCAAGAAGCATACCAGGGACCCCTGTCTACTCTTATACAAGGTAGGAACCAGAAATCTAATTCTTTTGTACATTTAGTTGCTCTTCTGCTGCTAACTATAACGAAATGACCAATTTAGCAGAGCTCTCTTAAGAGCCAGTTATATGGTAAATTCCTAAGGTTGTGAAAGTTTTTGAAAGTTTGCATAAAATTCTCATTATCCTGCTAATAAATGCCTGAAAGTTTGGTCTTTGGCATATTCTGCCTAGAAATGCTGTTTTTTCTGGGCTAAAAGGGCTACTGAGGCTCCTGTGGTCAAGCCCCTATTATTGTGCTCTCCCTGAGGATTTTTTCTTAAAAGGGCTAGTTTTTTAATGTTTTTCTTTGACCTCTCGGCCCGTTGCTTCCCCAGCTGCATGGCTCCACAGCCACGTGTGTGGCCTAACCCCCTCGGAGCAACTCCCTCCCAACTGCTGCGCCTCCCAGCGTTTTCTTGTAGGGCCTCTGCTCCTAAGGCCACGTGGCATTCAAGGGGGTCAGGCTCCAGCCTAGGGGCTCCCCCAACCGCCTCGCCACCGCCGATCAGGCCGAGATCCTCTCCTCAGGCCTACGCTGCATGGCATGGCGGGGAATCACTCCCTCCTCCCTCACCCTCTGCGGTGCCTCCGCGGGCCGAGCGCAACCCGCTTCCTCGGGCACTCGGTCGGCCTACCTCCTCCTCCATCGCAGGCTCCTGGCTAGTCTCTGAGAGGCAGAACCCTTCGCATGGAAGGCCAGAGCCTTCTCAACATTCCACGCCCTCCGCCTCCCCCGATATCGGGCCATCTCTTCAGGATTAGGCATTCGGGAAGCGGAGAGGCATTTCCGGTAGCCTCAGCGGTCGTGGGTGTTTTCCGGACGTCCAGAAGGGCTAGGCCCTCCAGCACTTCTTAGGGCCACCTCAGCTCCTTCTGTCCACCTCTCTTCCTCACCCCTTCCCGGAGAAGGACATCGGAGAGCCAGAGCTCTGTTGTTGTAAAAAAAAAAAAAAAAAAAAAGCGGTGGATAAATAAAGGTGGGAAGGGGCAGGAGGCCAGTTTCTCAGGGGTTCTCCAGTCGGCAGTTTCCTTCTCCGCAGGAGCCGACTGCTGGACAGGTTATCGCTGGGTCCCATGAGGGAGCTTCAGGGACCACAGCAATTTCCACCGTAGCGCTCTAAGGCTCTCAACTGCAAGGCGGGGACATCCAGCCAGATCTCCTCCTACTCCCTGTGTTTTTTCCTTTATGTTCAAAAAAAAAAAAGGAGCATCACGTTCTAACCTGCTTGGGTCCCTCCCATAGCGACCCCAGTAGAGTCCTGCGGAGTGCTTCTTCCTCCGCATGGTGGCCCTGGCCCCCTTCCACAGCAGGCCTCGGCTTCACCAAGAGAAAAGAAACATGTTCCTCCCACTGACTGTCTAGGGGTCCTCCCATAGCATCCCTACTGCAGTCACCCCCTCCATCCCCCACCAGCTGTCCCCCTGGTCCAGTTGGGGACGCTCAATCGGCGGACTTGATACTCTTACAAAGGGACAAGAGGGGGAAAAATTACGGAGTTATCGGCCTCTTCACAAGTCTACCTTTCTCTCTAATTCCAGATGGTAAAGGCAAAGAAGTGCTCCGAGTGCAGCGCCAACCTCCTCCCCCAAACCCTGGGGCCCCTGTGCGTGGCCTGCCTTTTGGACGACGATCTTTCCTCAATGGAGAGGACACCACCTCTGGCACCTTCTAATCCCGGCCCCAGCAATTCAACGTGGGTGGACCCGGGTTCACTGTTGATCCAGAACCAACAGGCGGCAGTGGCCATGATGGAGAGCCAGCAGAACTTCATGCTTAAGATCATGGAGAAACTGGAGACCCTCACCCAACACAGAGCGAGACCACTCAGCCCGGAACCCCCCCAGCCGAGAAGTGCTCCAGAGGAACTGCCCATTCCGGAGGACCCCCGCCCCATCGCACCATACGACGGCACCCCAGAGGAAGGGGAGAAGGACGACAGGGACGATGAAGAGGAGGAGGAGGAGGCTGGATTGGATTCAGACACGGAGGACATGGACCTGCAAGCAACTCCATCCTTGACTTCCAAGCTGTGCTCCTTCGACACCATTCCGGGCTCATGAAGATCATCAAGGCCACCATGGGGCTGTCCACGAGGAGCCGGAAGAGGGCAAGCCAGAGTGCGCTCGATCCCATGATCCAGCTAAGACCCACAACCACAGAGACTTTTCCTGTATGCCCGGCCATTGAAGAGGTGGTCAACACGGAATGGCAATCCCCCGATCCGGGCAGAATGCCGAACCGCAGGAACTTGCACAGAATGTACCCGGTACAGGGCGACAAATCCGATACTTGGTGCAAGGCACCCACCATTGATCCTCAAGTGGTGGCCCTGAGCAAAAAGACTGTGATACCATGTGGTACCATAGCCCTCAAGGACCCAATGGCAAGAGAATTGAGGACATGCTCAAAAGGACATTCGAGATCTAGGGAACCACGGCCAAGGCAATGACCACTGCCATCTACACCTCTCGGGCTCAAATTCGCTGGCTAGAGGAGCTCCAGGAGCAGGCAATCCCAAAGTCTAGAGAGGCAGAACTACTGGAGTGCACCCTGGATGCAGCCAAGTACCTGGCCGACATGGCAGTGGACTCCCTACGCCTTCAAGCCAGGGCCGCCGCCATCATCAATCAGGCCCGCAGAGCGCTATGGTTAAAGCTCTGGGATGCCGATTCAGAATCAAAGACCTTATTACAGAACTTACCACTCAAAGGGAACCATGTCTTTGGGGAGGGACTTCAGAACTATCTGAAACAGAGGGAGGAAGGTAGGGACCTCCTAAGGAACAGGTCAAGATCCTCCCATCTGCCTTCCGCAAGACGGAGATTTCGGCCCGGGGTCAAGGGCCAAAGCCGTAGAGACTCGTTTCCGCAGAACCACTCCTTTCGGAGCAGGGCCTCCCCCTCCAACTCCCGCGGCCCCTCCTTTCACAGTTACCAGTCCACCTCCTTCAGACCCCAGGGACAAAAGTCCGGAGGTCGAAGTAGAGGTTTCAGAGGGAAACAGTGACTCCAACACGCCCGGTTATCGCAATCAGGGCCCGTACCCCCCGGTAGGCCAAAGACTAGCCCTGTTCACCCACCGCTGGTTGGCCACCACGTCGGACAGGTGGGTTCTGGACGTAGTCTCCAAAGGATACGCCATCGAGCTATCTCATTCCTCTGTCCCGCACCGTTTTGTCTCATCCCCCGTCTCCAGAAGGAGAGTCATGCCCCATCAAATTCAGGGGATCCTGGTGGAGCTAATCCAGAAAAGGGCCATCCAGCCCGTCCCAAGCCAGGAACAAGGAGAGGGCGTGTACTCCATCTTCTTCCTGGTCCCCAAGAAGTCGGGGGAGCTAAGGCCCATCCTGGACCTAAAACTTCTGAACCAATATGTGGTCCCTCACCGGTTCAAGATGGAGACCATCTGGTCCACCTTACAGGGCATCAGAGTAGGCGACTTCCTGACGTCCATCGATCTGAAGGATGCCTACCTTCACATCCCCATCATCAGAGGACACAGGCAGTTCCTCTGCTTCCACATCCTAGGACACCATTTCCAATACAAGGTGCTTCCCTTCGGCCTGTCCTCGGCTCCCAGAGTCTTCACCAAGGTCTCTATAACCCTAGTGGCCAGACTCAGGGAACAGGGGCTGGACATCATCCCGTACTTGGACGATTGGCTCATCCGCGCCCGCTCCGAGGGCCAGGTGTGGGCGCATACAGAACTCGCCTTGCAGGCCCTCGAGGATCATGGCTGGGTGGTGAACCGGGAAAAGAGCCACCTCCATCCCACCCAACAGATAGAGCACCTCGGGGCCATCATCAACTCGGCCGAGGGATGGGCAAAACCGTCACCGGCCCGAGTACGCAGCTTACGGGAACTGGCGCGCGAGTTAAGGTCGCACACTCACACCACGGTGTGGAAGGTGGCGCTACTTCTGGGCTGCATGGCCTCCTGCATCGACCTCGTGCCCTGGGCCAGGTGGTACATGCGCCCACTTCAGAACTACGTTCTATCTCGCGGGGCGCCAAACGAGAACAACCTCCAGTGCGTGGTGCCACTACCCGTTGCGGTAAGATCTTCCCTGGGATGGTGGACAGCACTGGGGAATCTGTTCTGGGGAGTTCCCCTGGAGGCCCCCCGCCCGATCCCCATCGAGACGGATGCGAGCCTCTCCGGCTGGGGGGCCTGCTTAGGGGACATGTCAGCACAGGGAACGTGGTCCCCCGCGGAGTCTCAACTCTCCATCAACGTTCTGGAAATGAGAGCAGTATTCCACGCCCTGAGGGAATTCAGTCATCTCATTCGGGGGCGATCGGTCCTGATCAAGTCCGACAATCATGTGACGGTGGCCTACATCGCGAAACAGGGGGGGACCAGAAGCAGGGTCATGTCAAGGGAAACCACAAGGGTGATGAACTGGGCGCAGACGCACCTATCTCACCTGGGAGCAGTGCACTTGGCAGGGAAACTGAACGTCAGGGCGGATTGGCTCAGCAGACAGCAGATCCACCCGGGAGAATGGCACTTGCACCCGGACCTCTTTCAGACAATCCAGGCGGCGTGGGGACCAGTGTCCCTAGACCTAATGGCATCGCAGGACAAAGCCCAGGTCGACCTGTACTACTCCCGGTTCAGAGACGTCCACTCCCAGGGCACGGATGCCCTGTCGCAAGCCTGGTCACGGGAGTACGCATTTTCTTGTCCCCACCACTCCCTCTACTCCCACAAGTGTTGACCAAGATCCGAGAATCTTGTGTCACCATCATTCTGGTGGCCCCTTACTGGCCACGCAGATCATGGTTCGCAGCGATCACAGAAATGTTGCTAGCCAGCTTCTGGATTCCCGTCCGACCGGACATGCTGTCACAGGGACCGGTTCTCCACCCGTCCCCTCGGACCCTAAAGCTCAAGGCCTGGATCCTGAAAGGGAATGATTGACGGCAACCGGGTACCACGAGTCGGTCATAGGTAAGCTTCTCCAATCTAGACGGGCCTCCAACGCGTCCACATACGAGAGGCAATGGGCCATCTTCTCGCAGTGGTGCCGTCGGAGGGGGTCGGTACCAGAACAGGCCAACCTGCCCACCATTCTCCTGTTCCTCCAACAAGGGGTGGACAAGGGGCTTGCACCTTCCTCCCTAAGGGTGCAACTGGCGGCCATTGGGGCGGCCAGAGGTCTCGTAGAGGGGCACCCACCAGGAGCTCACCTTGACGCCATATGCTTCTTGAGAGCGGTAGAGCTCCTGCGTCCCAGGACCAGACCAAACGTCGCACCGTGGGACCTACCTCTGGTCTTGGGCTCCCTAAAAGCATCACCCTATGAGCCACTCTCGGAGGCAGACCTCTTCTGGGTCGGTTTAAAGACCACCTTCCTTGTAGCCATCTGTTCGGCCAGAAGAATCGGGGAGCTCGGCACCCTGTCATGCGCGGAGCCATACACCGTCTTCACCCCGCAGGGGGTCAGGCTGAGAACAGTGCCGGCCTTCCAGCCTAAGGTTTCGACAAGGTTCCACAGGGAACAACCCATAGACCTGCCTACCCTGCCACGCGAAGTTTCTCAGGGCGAGAGCGGGGCCCCCGACTGCCTGGACGTCAGGTCGTCTCTCTCGGTCTATCTGGCCAGGACTCACCCCATCTGTAAGACGGAGAGGCTATTCATCGTCTCAAAGGGCCAGAGAAAGGGGCTCGCAGCATCCAAGACCACTATCGCAGGATGGATCAGACGGGTCGTCCAGCATGCCTACACGGCGAATCAGTTGACCCCGCCACAGGGGATCAGGGCACACTCCACCAGGGTGGTCGCCATGTCTTGGGCGGAGAGAGCATCAGTGTCTTCCGAAGATATATGCAGAGCGGCCACCTGGAGCTCCCTGCACACCTTTGCTAGGCACTACAGGCTGGAACAGCTCCGGGACTTCAGGTCAGCTTCCGCTACTCAGGTCCTGGCAGCTGCCTCCCCATCCAGACACTCCGACTCACCCGTCTCCCACCCAGAGTGCTAACTGCTTCTTATCTCCCATGAGGTAATGTCTGAGTGCCATGGATGCCAACCAATCACAATGGGTGTTTACTCACCTGGTAAAGGTGATTGTGTTGGTTGGCATTCATGGCACTCCAAGGCCCTCCCTCGGGAGTGTTCGGAGCGTCCGCCAGTAGGAAAAACTGGAGGTCCCTACTCACCCCGGTGCCTCAGAATTTGCATTCACTGCAAAGTTCAGTTGGACCACCGGTTCGAGTTAGGATGTATATAATAGAAAATAAATGCAGGCTTCCGGCCTTTCCTTGTAACATGTCGTGGTGGACCTCATTTTGTACATGACTATATATAAATGTTTGTTTTCTTGTGTCTTTTGTACTAACTAACTTCCTTTCAGCTATGGAAGATTCAAACTGGAGAGCAGGAGTTCCTGGGACCTGGATATACTGGAAATCTGATCTGGGTCATGTGCATCATTAGCCTATCAGGTGGGCTGTAACCCATGAGGTAATGTCTGGAGTGCCATGGATGCCAACCAACACAATCACCTTTACCAGGTGAGTAAACACCCATTACTGCTCCTGTATTTTTGTTTATAAATGTTCACGTTCTCAGTATCCACAGTGCCACTTTATGTTTTGTAAGCTCTTTCATACTAAATACCTGCTTTTTAGTAGAGGTGCCCGTTTTCTTTCTTTTAGGTGCTAACCTTTTTTAATGCCTATATTCAGTGTTTTTTTAGCCTGTAAAGCCAAAACAATCAGTTTTTACTGCCCTGTTAAATTCACACTTATTTCATTCTGTTTCAAAGTGTTTTAAGGGTTGTATCTGTTTCAATGGAAAATGCTGAGTGCCTCTATTCATGGTGTGCACAGAGCGAGTGATTTTAGGGCTGCCAGCATTTCCTCTTGAGCCTGGTCACCTAGTCACATGATGTTAGCGTGTGATGTCACCTCGCCAAAGCATGAGGTGTTGTTGCTTAGCAACTATATGCTGTGCTGTATAAAAGCACAGCCTGGGCAGCCAGGCTCTTAGGGGCTTTGCACTGAGCTTGTGTGCACTTTTGCTTGCTATTCTCTATGAACTTTACATAATATTGTGATTTAGTGGATTCTATATTACACTATATAAATAAATGACTGGATTGACCACCACCATCCGCCGCTCTGTCCCACTAGTTCATACTCGGACTTCTGGGAAAACATCTCTTGTTATCCCTAGAGCTAGGACCTCTCATGGCCAAAGAGCCTTCAGCTTTAGGGCCCCCTCCTGGTTCAACACACTGGCCCCCTCCATCTCCAAAGCTCCAACTATATCGTGCTTCAAAACATCCTTACAGAACCACCTTGTTAACACCCGAAGCTGTAATTGCCACTAGTCAAAGCCGTACTCAATACTAATGACAAAGCTTACTACTAAGCTGCTAAGGACAACATAACTCTGGTATTGTTTGCATCAAACCTACCTGTACCAGCTTGTTTGTATCTATGTCTTAAGTTACTGTTATACTGTGTTATACTGTGTATTTTCGTTTGTCTTACTGTGACAAGGTACCTTTGAAAATGAGCCTATGGCTCAAAGGTTTTCCAAACTGCTGTCTAAATAAATAAAATAAAATAAATAAATAAATAAACTAGATGCAATATGGCTATTCCATGCACTGTGTACTTTGGATTTTCTTAATGATCATTGTTATCTTAAAGATGGCTATTAAATTATTGGCCATGTGCTAACCATTTTCAGTATAAATAAAATCTTATACGGTGTAACATGATTAACTAGTCTACTGTTTGGTGTGAAAACTAAAGGGATTAGTGAAAGGTATGGAATTAAAGGAATTGGGGGAGGGGAAATGAAATTTCCTACACCCTAAATTTTTTCTGAATACTACTTTTCTCTTATTTACTATTTTTCCCCCGTAACACTAATATAGAAAAAAGGAGTTTTATTGTATACAGTGAGTGGGGAGGATTGAATGAGGTTGGTGAGATGGAGTGCTTTTTTCAGCATTTTCTCTTTGACTGGAGTCATGACAAGTAACTCTTCATTTCTTCTCTTGTCTAAGTGTTCATTCCTATTATGAACCTATTGTGGATATTCAAACTACTATCTGCAAGCCTGCCAGTTAGTGGCTGTGTTCATACCTGTTCTCGGATCTAGGGTTTTGAGCCTGAATATTCATTGCATCTCTGTTCTATCTAAAACTCTTTGTCTATTCCCACCTCTAGCTATTTCTAGTATGCTTTGTAGGCCCCAGAATCTGATTGATGCTCCTGTATGTTGTGCTAGTGTAAAGTGCAGAGCTACCTGTGAGGTCTCCATACTTCTCCTTATATCACTTTTATGTTCCTCTATGCAGTTCTTTAAGGGTCTTGTTGTTTGACCTACATAAAGTTTGTCACAGGGGCACTGAAGTACATATACTACCCACTCTGTTGTGCAGTTTTTACTTTGCCTAATCTTACACTGTTGCCCTGTGAAAGGATGTCTGAAAAACATCTTTCTGACTCCTCTGTCCACAACAGGAGCAATTACCACAGGCTACTATTCCTGGTTTGAGTGGGCCTAGAAATAATTGTACATCCTGTGCCTCTGGGCTGTTGAATTGTGATCTCACTAGTTTGTCTTTAAGTGTAGAAACCTTTTTAGCTGCAATAACAGGCTTTTCCTAAAAACATTTTGGCTGATTGCCTGTCACTGCAGTAAATGCCAATGTTTATTAATTATTCTTTTCATTTCAGGAAAATATTGGTTGTATTTTGTAGAGAACACTAGTCTAGTAGTTACTTTTTCTTCACTTTGTCATAACCCTCTGTTTTGTTCACCCCTGTTTGTACTTGTTATTCTTCTGTCTACTTCTTTTAAATTTGCTTTTGTGTACCCTCTGGTTTGGAACCTCATAAGCATTTCATTTTTCTGTTTCTCAAAATCTTCCTGCTGAGTATGGTTGAGCTTTACTTTAACAAATTGGGAATATGGTATACTTTTGATTAAGTTGGCGTCGTGGAAACTTGTTCCATGTAAAATTATATTTCTATCTGTTGTTTTTCTGAAAAGGGTAGTCCTTAACTTTTCTTGATCTTTTATGATTCTCAAATATGTTATATTTGTTTTATCATATGTCATAATAAATTAAATGTTATGATTAATACTGTTAATGCATTGTAAGAAATGATTAAGTTCTGTCTCTCTCCCTTATCCTAGATAAAAAAGATGCCATCTATAAAGCGGCTCCAAGCCCTGATATTTTGAAAAAAATGATTTTTGTTTCTGTTTAATACATATTGTAATTCAAAATCATACATGAATGTGTTGGCATAGTGCTGCCCGTAGCAGTTCCCCTCTTCTGTATAAATAATTGTGCATCAAATTCAAAGTAATTATTTTTAAGTATAATCTCTGCTAATTCTTGTAATACTACTGTTTTAGGCTTTGTATTTCTAGACCTTGTATCAAACATCTTGCCCATTGTGTATATGCCTTGATCATGGGGTATAGAAGTAAACAAATCAACCACATCCATGGTTACCAAAATTTCATGTTCTCTTATTCCCTGTTGTGAGATTGTCTCTAGTTTTTGAAGCATGTGTCCTGTGTCTTTCACATATGTATTTGGTTTTTTCTATTAAAGGTTGTAAATTATAATTAATGTATTGAGAAATGGGTTCAAAAAGAGATTCTAATGCTGAGACTATGGGTCTTCCTGGGGATATCTATCATTTTTGTGTATTTTGGGAACAGCATAAAAAGTTGGTATCCTAGGATTTTTTTGAGTTATTATATCTGCCTCCCATGTCTCCAACCAACCATTATTTTGGAACTCCTCTAAAGTAATCATAATCAGTTGTTGTAAAGAGGCTGTGGGGTCTCTAGGCAGTAGATCATAATTTATTCTAGTATCTAGAAGTTGCATGCACATATTTCTATAATGTTGTTTGTTCATGACCACTATAGCATCCCCCTTATCAGCTGGTTTTATAACTAAATCCTTCTCTTGGGCTAGATTATTCACTGCTGTTCTTTGACTTCTAGTAAGGCTGTCATGTTTAATTTTTTGTGCTTCAGTACTTCGTATTTGCATGTCTTTGTGCACTGCTTCACAGTATGTTTTTACAGCATTATCTTTTCCCACCGGAGGGCTATACCTGGATTTTACATTCATGACCGATTTGAGTTCCTGCTGGTATGCTTTTTGTTGCTGCTCTGTATTGAATATTGTTCTTAAACTAAGGGTATGTAAACATTTTTGTAAATCTACCTCTAGGTCAAAGATGTTAAGTTCCTTTGCAGGAGCAAAAGACATACCTCTATTTCTATTTCAGTTAGAGTGCTATTACTAAGGATGAAAATAGGTATTTGTTCTGGTAAAGTCTGATTGTTAATATCTGGTATCCTTTTCATCATCATTTGTTTTGCCTGCCTCCCCTGCCTTCTCCCCTTCCCCTGACCCCCACCCCCTCTGTGACCCCCCTCAGGCCCCGTTCCTCCTACACAGTCCCTTAATGGGTATCTTTGTATGCTAAAAGCAAAACAAAATGGTTATATTAAATGCACGCTGAAAATAGAAAATAGAGTTAAAAATCTACGTTTCGACCTTAGGTCTTCTTCAGGAAATATCTAAAAGAGAAAAAAAACAAGTTAGTGTAGTGCATATCTTTGTATGCTTTCTTGTTGGTGGAAAGGGCCTGCTGTTTGTTCATCTGCTGCTCTTGGTTCTGTTGTATCTGAAGTCTGCCTACTATTTGAATCTTGTGCATAACTACCCTCACTGTCTGTACTTGAATCTGTGTTAGTATATGATGCCCACTTTGTAGGGGGTTTAAATTATTCATAGGTATACACTTTTTTCTCTCTGTAATCATTAGCATCCCATAAGAACTTCTTAATTTTCTGTTGTTTGAGTCTGTTTTCATATTCCTGTAATTTTGTTTTTAAGTTCCTAGTGTAGTGTTAAATGTTTCTTCTGCTACTCTTAACTTCATGGCCTCTTCCATGAGTGTTGTCTCTTTTTGGAGATTTTCTCTTTCTTCTAGAATTGCTTCTATCAAGGAGTACATGAAATTACAGGAAGCTCTATTCCTGATCCCATCCCAGTTTTTTGTTAGCTTATCTGATTGAATGCCTACATTTGGTTCTCTAAAGATCCTTAGTCCCCTAGGTATCATATTATATTCTAATTACTTGGTTAGAGTGAGCCCATGCCACTCCAACTGAGTATTTTTAAACTTCTGGGGCCAGATATTAAAAAGGGTTGCACCATGCGCAACTGTCCTACATTGAGCCATTCTGCGATATTCAGCAGGAGGCAGTTGCGCCACTGAAAACAGGCTGAGCAAAGCGCGAAGTACCAAAAATGAATGCATGCTCAGCAAGGAGGAACCATGCATAAACTGCACAGCCCGATATTCAGCGGGCTGTGCAGGGAGTTGTGCAGGCGAACCCCAACCTGAGCCTGCAGGACCTTGAGCCAAAAAGGCTTAGCAGAGGGCCACCCACAGGTGAGCTGCTGTATTGCAGGGCACAACACAGCAGCTGCCACCTGTGGCTGGCCTCAACTCAGTCCCTGTGCCCCCCAGCCCGATCGCGGGCATAGTGTACTCCCCACCAGCCCGTCGCGGGCATCAATGTGGCTCCCCTCACGTTCACATCCCTGGTGGTCCAGTGGACGAAATGCCTGATCGCGAGGCAGAAAGTAAATGAACCCCCCAACATCTCCTGGTGGTCCAGTGGACCCGTGTGCCCGATCGCGGGCAGAATGTAATGACCCCCAGAACATATGTTCTTGAGTGCCCGATCGTGGGCGGTAAGTAAAGTGCCCCCCACGAACATCTCCCTGGTGGTCCAGTGGACCGTAATGCCGCCGGGGAGCAGGTGGTGGGGCTTCGGGTGGGTGGGTGGGGGGACACTAGCCACCTGGGAGATGCTTGGTGGGAGGTGCTTCACTTACATTCTGCCCACGATTGGGCATTACGGTCCACTGGACCACCAGGGAGATGTTCGGTGGGGGCACTTTACTTACTGCCCACGATCGGGCACTCAGGAAACATGTTCGGGGTTCATTTTACATTCTGCCCGCAATCGGGCATTTCGGTCCACTGGACCACCAGGGAGATGTACGGGAGGAGGTGGGGAAGCCACATTGCTGCCCATGATCGGGCTGCAAGGTGCGTCGGTCCCCGATGGCTGCTGCCTGGCAGAGTGGCCAGGCGCAAGTCCTCAGGGATCGGCGCACCTACATGCTAATGGCATGCAAATGGGGCCATAATCAGATGCAAATGGCCCCCCCTGCACCTTGCATAAATTATGGCCCCATTTGCATGTCACCTGTTGAATATCGTGATTTTGCGCATTGCGCAATGGTACTTGGCCATCGCAAGTTGAATGCTCCACTCTGACAACTTGCGGTGGCGCAAGTTTCACTGCGCCATGCACAGTGGCTGTGGCTGGGGGGTGATATTCAAAGGAGTTGCTCAATAGCGCAACTCCTTTGAATATCGCCTGGGCCACACCCCTGCGCAACTATTTTGCGCAGCGCAAGGGCTTGCGCCTCAGAATGGCGCAGTTTGAATATCCAGCCCCGATTTTTAATTTTCAGTGCTAATGATTTATTGTCATCTCCTAACTGTTGTATGATGTCCATTCCCCCTTTCATAACATCAATTATTTTTCCTTACATATTCTGTATAAGTATTTTTAAACTTCTGATTTTCAATTTTCAGTACTAACGATTTATTGTCATCTCATAACTGTTGTGTGTTGCCCCTTCCCCCTTTCATAGCATCAATTAATTTTTTCCTTACATCTTCTGTATAAGTCACATAGTGCATAGAAGCAGATACTGCATGTCCAATGTCTGGGAAGGCTGCCATGCCTTCTTGTTGCATTTTTATAATGTTTCTTGTGTCCTCACAGTGGTCAGTGTTCAACTTCTTCTTTTTTTTTACTTTCAAAATGCCAACAAGGCTTCTATTAGTTAGTCTGTTTAGTTCTGCCAATGTCCCTGGTGTGTCATCTGACCCTTGTTAAAGATGGCCATTTAACTAATTAAAACATGGAGCAATGCTTGTTGCCAGGGGAAATGGTGTCAATCTTCTTGTTATGTTAATGTTCCTTCTTAATTGGGTCATACAACTGGTTAATGGTAGTCCTTAGACAAAATTGTTATCTTGTCACAGGTAGAAAATGTTTAGAATAAAGCAATATAATGGATAATAAGGCAAAATTGAAAATTTAGCAAGAAACAAAATGAAACAGTTTAAAAGGTTGTCTAATGTCCCATTATAGCTAGCTGGGAGATAAACAAAAGAAAACTCCAGGAAAGGGAACTGATGAACTAAAGCGACTGAAATAAAACTAAGGAAACTATCTAAGTAATTGAATGCTACTTAATATGAATACATAAATAGGGCTGAAACCTTTGCAGCGTATTAGGTCTGCCAGACAGTTAGAAAAGTAGATTTAAGCCTGGGAAAGCAACAGGGCTAATAACAAGCAGGCAATGCAGACAGAACTGCGTACTAGTATGGAAAATGAATTAGAAATAATAACAGTAAATAAAACAGTATTGTCACTGAATACAAAGTGTTAATAAATGGTGAAGTGTTTGTGGCAGCTTTTCCTTTTTTCAAAAATAAGTACTTTATCTTAAATGCTGTTAAAGCTGTACTTGAATGTGAATTATTTTAGTGAAACTAATGCATGCATTTATAATTTATTAGCAGGCCCTTTTGAAAAAAACACTTATAGTGCGAAACATCAGGGCTTATAAAAATTACCAAATAAAAAAGAAGATTCGAATGGAGGTACAGATTCCTTCATTTTTTTGTCTATTAACCAGTTGTATGACCCAATTAAGAAGGAACATTAACATAACAAGAAGATTGACACCACTTCCCCTGGCAACAAGCATTGCTCCATGTTTTAATGATTTAACAGTAAGGACGGGGGGAAGATACTATGCCATAGATCATGTATGGTCTGTAGCAAAAATGAAGATAAAAAAATGGACAGACTCAGTGGGCCAAGTGGCTTTTATCTGCAATCAGATTCAGTGTTTCTATGGGGACACTAATAAAAGAAAGGCTAGTGAAGTACATTCAATCCAGCTGGTTACAACTCCCGAGATAGCATGGATTCATGGGGAGTGGGGGAGTCATGTCAGATGAACCAGATGGATTTCTTTGAATGGGTGACCAGGGAGATAGAGCAGGGTTGGGCAGTGGAAATGGTCTACTTATACTTCTGCAAGGCCCTCGACACCATACCACAGCTGTGGTACTGTGCCCAATTCTGGAGACCACATCTCAGAAAGGACATAGACACAGTAAAGGCAGACCAGAAAATGGCAATTTAAATGAGGGACTGAAGGTTCTCAGTATGTACACTCTGAAAGAGAAAACGGAGAAGGGGATGTTATAGAGACCTATAAGTATCTTACAGGGGTGAATAAGGTATAGAAGGTGAATAATTTTTCCAATAAGAAGGTGCATGAGAACAAAAGGGCATGCAATGAAGCTAGGAGGGTGGATTTAGGAGGCATGGGAGGAAGTACTTCTTCACTGAAAGAGTGGTGGACACCTGTAACAGTCTTTGCCATGGAGGTGGTTGTGGATGAAAAGAGAGGTGGGCTTCAAGCATGCATGGGACAGGCATATAGAATCTTGGTAGGAAAGCATGGGGAGGAGTAGCTGGCGATCAGATAGCATCTGCAGTGATAGCATAGGCATGGCCAAAAAGGGCAGACTGGGTGGGACAAATCATCCTTATCTGCCAAGAAATTCTATGTTTCTATGTTTCTGCTGCTTTCCCCATCCCACATCACCACCTAACCACCAGAGCCAGATGTCCAGTAAGTACTGGGGGAGGAGAGCACTGGTCATGGGAGAGCAGAGACAGGGTTCCCCTTAACCAATTAATATCCTGCCCACTCTGACCAACATACATTACAAACCTTTATGAAGAAAAAAATGATCAGTGGTATCCCACAGGGTCTGTACTCGGGCCAGCAATGTTCAACATATTGATGCGACTTGAAGGTGGGCTGCCACATTTGCCAAAGACAGAAAGAGTAACTGAAACACAGAAGGAGGTAAATGAGCTACAAAAAGACTTGGACAAGCTGAGGAAGTGGAAGAGATGGTAAATTATTTTCAATGTGTAGAAATGCAAAGCCATTCACTTAGGAAATAAGAATGTAAAATGTAATCATTAATGAAATGGTGCTGAGATTAATATAAGTCATAGGAAAAGGACCAGGAGGTAACAATCGGTAACATATTTTAAAGGCACAAACAGTGCAGGGTGGCAACAATTAAGAAACAGAATCATGGTGTGTATCAAGAGGAATCTCACAGGCAGATGATATCAGCTGAAAACATATCTAATCTTAAATCTGACATGAAAGATACTTTGAAGAAAATGGGAGAGACTGTATTCCCAGTAAAATTTTGGGGGAAAGAACCTGATGGACAAACACTCTTTCCCAAAACAAAGCAAATGTGCTTATGTTTGTATTGTAGTTGCATGTAGCATGTACTCATGTCAACTTTTGCTTCTCCTTTCCTTTTCATTACAATCTGAGCAATTATTCCATACTCGTCTCTATCAATTGCCATTTTTTAAACTACAAGACCTAAAATCAAACCACTTTTGTATTTTTTTGCTAAAATCATTTTCAAAATTGACATTATACTGCATATACCCACATATAATTTTAGTTTTCGATGCGAAAAATAGGCCTCCAGGGAAAGGGACTTTACTTATCTGTGGCATGAACCTACCTTCATTATTTACAATGGTAAATAATTTTTGCAGCTCTGTAACCTGATTTTATGTAAAGCTCTGACCATAAAAGCAGATTTTGTAACTGATGGTGGACACAAAAAATATGTTTTCCATCCTATTTGTGCAGAACATCAGTTTTAAATTTTGCTAAAATTGACAAGGTAAAAGGGGGTGTTGACTTCTATGTGAGGTTGACTAATAGGTAAGTGTATGTAGTAAATCACTTACATAATTTTAGCCATTGAGCATTCAGAAGGGCATGGTCTCTTATCCTGTGTACAGCTGCCTTGTAAAGAAATAGTAAAAGTGGAGTGATACACCGCTGAGGCATGGAAAGGCATGCTACATGGCACTGATAATCAAATCATCAGGCAACCATAGTACCAGCAGCGGTTACAGTATTTTCAGCAGCTTTCTTTTTTGTAGCTGTACAGCAATTCAGCAAACTAACAGAAGTAGTTCAGTAAGGTGAATGATAATGAAACTGACTCTTACTTTTTGATTTTAGTACCAATATTTACCCTCACCAGCTCGCACATCTGTGTACTGTATATTTAGTTAATTATTTTTGCATTAATTGTAGGCAGAGACTATTTTCAAAGAGTTTTAAGTCAGATGCAACACAATACAGCCAGTACAGGGAATTATCATGTATACAGTACAAATCAATACAATACAGTAAAATGCAATGCACTACAATACAATACAGTAAAATTACAGTTTAGCAACAGTAAACACTTATTGACACAGGCAAAACAGTTTTACAAATTAGTGCTGATACAGTATTAAATCAATACATGGTTGTCATGATAACAGAATACATCAAGTAAGGTGCCACAAAGTGAAAAGACAAGAATAGCCAGCTGTAGCAGTTGCAAGAACCAGGCGAGCTGAGGGAGGAGAAAAGCTGGGATTTAAAAAGGTTTAAAGTGCAATCAGTTTTTATTTAGTGGGACAGGTCAGTTCATAGCTTGAAACTAACTTGGCCAAGGGAGGGTTTTGTCTGAGGGAGCAGCAGAGTGTGACACACCACACCCCTAGTTGAGTACTTTTGATCAACAAAGTTGAACATGGCTTGCAGACTAGGTGAGAGTGGGCCATGTAGAGCTTTTCTGCCAATGGCCAGGGTGTAATAGTGTAGTCTAGAGTCCAGGTTGAGCCAGTTCAGGCTGCTATATATCACACGGGTGTGGGTGTCATGTTTTTAGCCAGGTGCAAAGCGGCAGGCTCTGTAAAAGAGACCCCTAGCTCTGGATAGTATACAGGCACTTGTAGAGCTGTAGACCACAATCCCATATTCAATTATGCTGGCAATGAAGCACTGTAGCAAGAGTTTCTTAATCTCTCATATGAAATTAATTCTATGCCTGTAAGGTAGCCATAGCATTTTTTTCAGTTAGTCCTTTCGTATCTTGGCTTTCCGGTCTGCCTCACATGTCCAGGCATCCTGTTCCTCTGGCTGTAATCCCATCATCACCCAGCCCAATGGACCCCCCCCACTGCCAATTACCCCCGGGTTTTTCCCCCCTATGGCAGAGCAGTGGAGAGTCCCCCTCACTCTCTGACTGAGACAGGATCCAGCAATGTAGTCATGCCCCCTGGCTGGGCATTCCATAGATGGCCATCAAGCCATCATGACCATTCCATCATGTCTCCCTTTTTTCTGTGCAGCGAGTGGGGTGTGCAATGCCACCAAAGGAGGATGCGCACACATCTGCATGTGTTCCCTCCTGGCACCATGCCCCAATTCACCCCTCCGAGCTCAATGCCAGTGTACCTTTTCCTAGCCTCCGCTAGGGGCCACAAGTGTGCCAGCAACTGAAGACCACCCTCTGCTGAGAGCGAGAGAGAGAGAGAGAGCAGTCCCACAGATGCTCAATCCCTCTCTGCCCCTGCCAACCCCTGGTGACCTGAGTCCATTCCCAAACGTGGCTCACCAGCGTGGAGCAAGGTGTGGCATCCAGCACCTCAACCCTCAGCACCACCGGGCTGGCCCCTAGCCCTAGCCTTTAGTTGACAGCCTTAATGAGAAGGTGGACATGAGCAGCAATGGGTAAGGCAGTGTCAAAGGTAACCTTAAGGTACTTAAAAGTTGTCACTTGCTCAAGGGTGGAACCAGAAAAAGATGTAATGACTAATTCCAGGGAGAAAGGGGATTTGTAATGGATGACAAAGACTATATCCAGGATGGCATTAAAGTCAGACCGAAGCCTCTCTGACTGTCCTTTTTATGTTGTCTTGCATGCAAGCGCAAGCAACACATTGAAGTAGCTTGGAACCGCATGTTTTAAGGTGTGGTCATGTTGTGGCTAATGGCACCACTGCTTTGTCGGGCTGGGCTCTGTGGCACAAATGAAATAGCACACTGTCTATGACAGCAGTGCAAAAGTGTGCCACCAACTTGAAGCAATTTAGCCGCTGCAATGAGGGAGCTCCCATCACTGCAGGGCATGCCTTGCCTGGTGTAACATTTCAATAAACATGGCAGTGACTGTCGCCATCTGCCTGTCACAGTCTCCAACAAGCTGACATCGGGGATGCCCAATACCCCTGTTGGCATAGCCCCTCCCCAGTTAATTTGCCAATGGGGGAGCCCAATCCCCTTCAGCATAATGCCATTGTCGGAGCCTGTGGCTCCTGTACTTTACCTCGACTCTGTATTATGTTTCCCGTTTACTCTGTAACTCTCCCAGGTCGCACCTGAAAATAGGCATTTGGTTGTCTAGTGTGCTTACCTGGTTAACAAAAGCAAATAAATAAAAATAAATAAATAAATAATGTCCCTCTATGTATTTAATTTATGTGCCGAGGGGGTGCACAATCCCCCTCTGCATCATGCACCCCCCCAAACAGGACACATTTTTTGTGCCGATGGTGGGCCCAATCCCCATTGGCTTCAGTCCCCCTCCTGAAAAAATGTAGGTGGCACACTAGGAGCCCACCACATTGTGCCAAAACACACCTACAAAAAAAAAACTGTCCCACGATGTCTTTTATGTTTTTTTTTCACCTGAAAAGAGAAAATGGTCCTCATTGTCTCCGTGCCCCCCCCAACCCGCACCCACCCTCTCCTGTACCGCACCTCCCTGCACTCCCCACTCCATACTTACCTCTGGAGCCTGGCTCAATGATCTTCAGTGGAGCGGAACACCTCTGTACTCTTCAAAGCTGACTGTGAACTGAAGAAATGCCGGTAAGCTGTATAATGTCATAAATGATGGATTTTCAACTTTGGTGGATGTCTCGGCCATTTTTGTGACTTTTGGAACCAAATTTTCAACATGGGGTTCTTCGGACCCCACCTCCTAGATTCAGTCAATGTTATGTCATTATTCAGTCCCAAAAGGTGATTTCTCAGTCACTGGGCAGAATCACCTTTAGGGACCAATTAACAAAACGTCTGTCACTGTTCATGAGGTGGGCTTCCAAAAAGCCTATGTTGCAAAGTGGTGTAAAAATTACAAAAAAATGACTGTGTTATGAGCATGCATTGCATAGTTTCCATGCACACTCATAACTTCGAGAATGTTTAATATTTTCACTCCAGATTTTCAACATTGCCATTTTTGCACACCTCCTTATGAACAGTACAGCTGTCATTTTTCACATCCTGCCCAAAATGTGGTTTTGCACATCTGGTGCACAATGGTGTGGTCACTGTGGGAAATCAACATTCAGTACAGATTAAGAAAATCATAGTGACACTGTTCATGAGCAGAGGTCCCAAAATGCCTATGTTGAAAATTTGGTGAAAGAATGCCGAAAAATGACTGTTATGAGAGTGCATTGCACAGTTTCCACGCACACTCGTAACTTCGAGAATTTTTCATTTTTTCTCTCCAGATTTTCAACATTGCCATCTCTTCACACCTCCTTATGAATGTGATAGCTGTCATTATTCACATCTTGCCTGAACTGTGTTTTTACACATGTGGTGCAGATTGGCGTGGTCACTGAGGGAAATCAACATTCGGGACAGATTAACAAAATCACAGTGCCAATGTTCATGAGTAGAGGTCCCAAATGCTTTCATGAGGTGGGGTCACAAAAAGGCCATGTTGAAAATTTGGAGTGCAAATACCAACAAACACCCGAGGTGTTAGGGTTTCTAACCATAACATCCCACCCTGTACAGACTGACAGAAATCAAGGGTGTGCCTTTGGATTGTCAACTGTAATGCTCATGCCATTCCACCCCCACCCTGCAGCCACTGACAGGCATCAAGGTGTGCCTTGGACTCTTCGGCCCCAAAGTTCACCCCATTCTCCTATACTGCACCCATCTCAACATACTTCCTTATGGAATGGGGTGGGCATAAGGCCCAACATCCACAAGCCACAACACAACACTTGTAAGGGTCTCCAGAGTAGGGTGAGGTGAAATGACATGAACATTATGGCTGATGGACCAGAGCCACACATCAATGCCTGTCAGTCTCTGCAGGGCGGGTGGGGTTGACATAGAAACATAGACTTTGACGGCAGATAAGGACTGCATGGCCCACCTAGTCTGACCATTTCCCTACCTAGAAGATAAGCATTGGTTCCATACTTCACTGCCATTCCTATTATGCATCTCTCTAACTCCTGCACTACCAATGCCAATGCCAGCAAGACAACATTTGGCATTGACAAATGCTTGTTAGTATTTGGGACACCTCCATGCTTATCATGCTCCTTCTCTGCCCCTTCCATTCTAAACCTAATTATTTTTGTATATCCTATCTATTCTCATAGTTATTGCCTTTTACTCCACTATTGAGGTTGGAGGCCTTGTGCAGAACCCTTTCAATCTCTTCAATGTCCTTTATTTTCTATGGTGACCAAAACTCCAGTTATGGTCTAACCAATGCCTTGTACTGTGGAAAGATTTCTTTTCTTGACCTGCTCTGTACCACTCCCACTCATGCATCCCAACATTGTATTTGCTGTCTTGGTTGTGCAAGCTCATTGACTGTCTTGCCAGTTTGATGCATATCCTATTCACAGTTACCTCATTTTCCTTTCTCTAAATTATGATGTTTACTGTTGCACCCCACAGGGTGTGTTTGTGTGACCTAGATCCTCATTTCCTAATGTAGTACACTGCACTTCTACTGTACACATTAAATTTAAGCTTAATGCAATACCATTATGATACTTAGACTTTATTAAACAATTCCATACTTTCTTCACATGTGCGGTCCTAAATGTTGGATTTTTTTAGTTAGCTGATCTAATAGACTATAGAGACTTCACTTCATGAAAGTGTTTACATAAGTTGATACAATATCATGTGCAGTTTTGTAGGTTCTGTAATCCTAGTCAGAGATTAGTAGCACAAAGTTAAATTAATTTAATGTTGCATCAAAGACTGTGCACTTTAGTCCACTGGGAATTTTTGACTGTCATTCTTTAGCTCTGTATCTGTATGCATCAGTAAGTAGTGATTTAACATTCTGCATCTTCAAGTCCCCAATAAAGGTTTACACATACAGAGCAAATGAGTGTAGTAGCATTCATGACATTCATGAGCTTGTTAACATGCTTCTCCCTTGAGAGTGCCAATATATTCACCACCATTTATCAAAAGCAAAACAGTACTTTAAATATTAAAGAGGGGGATAGCCTTTCAAAAAATGTATGTAGCTGCCTGCAGCAGAAAACATTTGAAATATAGATTGCTAAATGAATATATGTTGTTCTTCCTTATGATCAGAGTCTCTATCAAGGGAAAATGAGCAATAAGGTCTTGTTATGTTTATAGATATAAATTACAGTGCATGTGTATTTAGGTGTAAAGCATGCTGCTGCTCATATGGACGTGCAGTTCTTGAAACAGACACATCAAAGCCATGATTAGTATTCAGACATACTTTTTCATTTATGATGTAAAATTTACACTAAAACTGTTTCAAAGCTGGCATAGTAAAATTCTTTTGCTGGTGTTCTTTAATAGTTGGTGTCATCATTTGTTCACGTTGTTGTGTACAAAAGTCCAGGTTTCCATAAGTAACAATAAAAGCTATGCTGAAATAATCCACGCCCCCAAAAAACAAATTGTCAACAGTAAGTGCAGTAGAGTGGTTTATTAGTGAATGCTGGTGTAGAGTAAAGCACCAAATGACCCTGGCACTTTGAACCTGGAGCAGTTCTTTAAGGGTTGGGATCTGGTTCAAAGAGTAGCTAATTTATACAGCTGAATTAAGGAGCCAGAGCCCTATAGTATCAGTGGAGCCCACATTTAAAAATGTATCCAATCCACAAACTTATTTAATGAGTATTTAACCACAAAGTGTTTATCAGTGCAGAATAATGTAACCAGAGCTCAATCACAAGTCATTTATATATGAAACCCAATAGTTAAATAAGTAAATTTTAAAAATGGTTTCTATCTAATGAAGTAAGTTGGATACATCTAAAGAAATCATTAGTATATTATAACTTTGAATATTTAAAGTGGCTTGTAAATTCAAGTTTATATTGCTAAACTGGCTAGTAATATAAGAACAGTCAAGTCAAACTCCAACATTTGAAGAAAGTTCAATTTGATCCATGAATCCAGGCTGAAATGGAGAACAAGAAAGGAGAAAATAACAGAACTGGAGAAAAATCACTAGTTCTATAATGCAGTAGAAAAATGCATAACAAAAGACAGGCTCAATGAAGCCTTGAAAGTGCAGATTGAAATCCTCCACAGAAGGACCACAGCTTGCCTGCTCAGGAGCCCCAACATTAAAAAGCTACATAGAAAAAAGAAGTATACTTGCTATCTGTGGTGTAACATTGTTGTAGTTGGTTATAAAATTAACTGACTGCATTTGTTGTTAATGAGCTCTGGAGGTTTTATGGGTTCAGTCTTGATATGTTCCATAGCACTAACCTTGACCTTGTCATGGGAGTCTGTGTCTTAAATCCTCACCATGAAAAGGTATTTTAAGTCCTCTTCTTGTCTAAGCTAGGTTACATCATTCATGCAATTATGTCACACCCAGAAAAATTTACCATAGGGTATGCCCTTGATCAAATGTCTAGGATGTGCACTGTCAGCATGCAGGAGGATAATATCTGGAGTGTGCTTGTGGAAATTCTCAGTATGGATGATGTTACTAGGGACACCCATAAGAGTAAGATCCAGAAAATTAACTGGTAGTGGATCTCAAATACCAGTAAACTGTAAATTACATTCATTGGCATTAATGTATTCCAAAATAAGCATAGCTTGATCCTTAGTCCCTGTCCAGATTAAGACAATGTTGCCGACAGACTATTCAAAATATATGATATAGGGGTGTGAGAGAGTTAACAATTGGGTCATAGATGCACAAATCCTCCTACCAGCCAATAAATAAGTTGGTGTAAGAAGGAGCCTTTGACAATCACATCGGTGCACCACATGTTTGAAGATAAAACTGTTTATCAAACACAAAATAATTCATCTTTAAGATGTGTTCTAGTGACATCACAACAAAATCAGAGTTTAAGACAGAATCAGTGTCAAATTTGCACATAAAGAAACATATAGTGCTAAGTCCCATATGATGCTGGAGAGTCATGTACAATGAACTCAGATCAATTGTGTGCCATAAGCATTGAGTATTCCAAATAAGACACTAAATACCACCAACACAAGTCCCTGACATATGTTGGTAAAGTAACCACCATATCTAAAAAAAAATAAATAAATCAATAAACACAGACAGGTGCTCAGTGAGTGAAACAATTGAAGAAAGGATGTGAGACTGGGTGAGTGCTGCAGGTCTTTGTGGACTTTGGGCAGTGTGTACAATGTAAGGCATCTCAACATTTTGCACTTGAGATAGTTATATTCATTAACACTAATTAACCTACGTGTAGAGACCTTTTAAGGAAATGATGAACTCTCATTTAAAAGACAGTAGTAGGGTCCTCCTTCTTTGTAGTGAGAGTCACTGTTAATTGTCTGAGGGCTTCTTGGATGTAGAATGCTGCATCTAGTACAGCTGCAGCCCCCTTGTCAGAGGGCTTAATGGTGATTTCTGAGTTGTTTTTCAGGTCCTGTAAGGCTTGGTATTCTTCCTTTGCAAAGTTCAACTGCCTGTAGGTGTGCTGATAAGCAAGTAGAACATCCACAGCTTGGTTAACTAGCCATTAGAAGATCACAATAGTGAGTAAAATGGATTTCAAGGGCTAAAATATGGACTTTAGCATAACATGTTTCCTTTTATTATGAAATAAGGATTGCTCATCCTCACAGTTGTAAAGATATTGACCTTGCTGTGAAAACCAATCCAAACCCATTTCTGGGTCCCTATTTGTGTCAAGAGCATCATCGGGGGGGCATTGAATATTACTGGCTTCAAAATTACAGTGACAGTGTTCACACTAAGAACAGCTGGGGCTGGTCAGGTATAGCAGGGTATCATGCACAAAAAGTGAAATGACAACACCATCCCAGTGTCACAGAGGAAGAAGTATTCAAGCCTCACCTGACACCACACCAGCAACCCGAGTTTGGGAACAAACTTAGGTTACTCTGTGGTTGGCCAGAAAAGGAGGATCAAGTGTCCCAGGGAACACTCTTCTCCTATAGGAAGGGAAGGTAAACTGTTCTGCAGCAACAACACTGCCTAGGTGACCATGGGTGGTGTTGCAAAGTTGGAGCAACAGTTCTGGTTTGGGGATGCTCCTTGATGGGAGAAGTCAGCATGTCCTTCGATGTGCACACAACTGGCCATCACCTCCGCAGAGTGTCCAAGGGTCAGAGTACCAAAACAATGAAATATACCACTGGCAACAGGGTGCTGCCCCCTGGAGGCAACAGACCCTGCACTGCACTACTGGGCAGGGGACCATCAAACTAAGTGCAGAACCAGAGTAGGGTTAGGGGTTCCCCCCAATGGCCCCATCATAGGGGGTAATCTGTGATAGACTTGGTGGCAGCCAGGTAAGTTCCAGAGACAGTGGGTAACACAGTTGGGGGAACCATGATGGCCAAAGGGGGGAGGGGGGCATGCCAGATGGAGTGGAAGGAAAAAAATAGCAAGGTGATGTGATGTCTGCCTCTCACATCAATGCCAGAGATGTTCTGATTGGACTGAACTGCTACTGCAAGGGGCTTTATAGTCAAGCATATAAGAGTGGGGAGAGGAAGCATCCCTGCCTGGTACCCCTCATCAAGTTAAAGGCTATTTATTTTATATTTATTTTATTCTTTGGTAACCTGGTAAGGCCCACTAGGCACAAGTGCCTGTTTTCAGGGGTGACCTGGGAGCACTGGGCGGTTAAGCGACTTGCTCAAAGTCACACAGTATTCAAGTGGAGGTTGTGAGAATCAAATCAAGGTCTGGTTTGCTGTATGTACCAAGCTCATTCACAGCTAGGTTGGGCATCTCAGGGGATAGGACACTGGTGTACAATAGGACCTGGGTTACCATGCTTGGACAGACTTGATAGACCACAGGTCCCCTTCCACTGTCATTATCGATGTTTCTATGCTTATTAGAGTGCCATTTATTAGTACCTGGGCCTGGAGGGAACCTTATAGTGCTCCTATCTAAGAGATTAATTTTGACCCAAATCCAAATTTTCTGAGAGTTTCAAACATGAAGGGCCACTCAACTCGATCAAAGGCCTTCCCAGCATCTAGAGCCAGTGGACCAAGCCGAGCAGCCTGACCTCTAGACCTGTCCCACATAACATTAAGGGACCTTCTGATATTATTCTAGGCATGCCTCTTCACAAAGCCATCCTGATCATCCTGGTTGAGAGGCAGATCCCCTTCCAATTTTCTTGCCAGAACTTTTGCCACCACCTTATGTTCTGCATTAAGCAGAGATATAGCCCTGTAGGACCAACAGAGCATGGGGTCTTTTCCTAGTTTACAGAGAACTGTGACATTTGCCAAATATTGTGATGAGGAAGGACTCCATCTTCTAGAACATCTTCCACCATAGCTGTCATGGGGCCCCTAGTTGCTCCCAGAAGAACTTATGTAAGTCCCTTGGTATCCCATTTGGTCCCAAGACCTTGCTTCCCTGCAGAGATCTAACTGCTCTGCCCTGCTTTTCCTCTGTAATGTGTTCATCCATATGATCTCTCTCCCTGTGTGGGAGTTTGTGTAGGGGAAGTGGGTTCAGAAAGGTCTCTGGTGCTGGTGTAGACTTGTTCACTTCTGTGGTGCAGGAGTGGTAGAAGATAATGAAAGCCTCCATGATCTCCTTCTGAAGCAAGAGTGGTTGACCATTCTCCTCCTGAAGCTCTAAAATGTTTCTCTCAGCCTCCGTTTTCTTCAGTAGTCAGGATAGCCACTCCCCCTTATCATCTTCAAAGAACTACATTAACTGGGTGAATGTGAAAGTACTCTCCAATTGCCTAGTTGTAAGCTGAGTGAGCTGGCTCTTTACCTTGGTCAGATTCTGGTATACCTGGGGGTCCAGAGTTTCCATGTGTTGTCTCTCCAAGTTCTCCCCTGCCAATGTGAGTTAAGCCTCACTCTCACCCTCTTTTTGTTTGAATGGGGCATAGGAGATCACCACCTGTCTTCCATCAGATCTTCTAAGATGTATCTCTCCTCCTGTTTGTGTCTAAGAAAAGCTGCAGGGACTCCTTCGTCTTCTATTTGAATACAGGTCAATTAATAAGCATGGATCTAGTCATCAGTGTGGCATCCCTCTCTGCACCACCACCCCCTGGCTAAAGACACTAAGAAGGGCGCAGGGGCAGAATTTAAGATGGGGTGCTTCTTTGCAGATAGTACATTCTGCAACAGAGGATTCTATAAAAGAATGAGAGATAATCTAATGAAAATTTTATGGGCGTATTATTTGTAACAGAACCCTTTAGAGATAGGATGTAGGGTGCACCAAACATCTAAAAGTCCACACTCCTCAGCCATTCTTTTTAGGACAGCTACACATTTTAGAAGGGCCCTCAAAGAAGGTAATCAGCCAACATGAGTGCTAATTGATGGTAAAAGTCAGGACTGTCCTATGTGGGCCATATTTTGAAGCAAAGGTGTACTTCTCTCTACCTACTTCTGCTTCCACCACTGCGTACCTACCCCGTGGATCCATAATTTGTTGAATAATGCATACGGGCAACCCTTGCTTGAACAAAATTGTTGTTCCCCTTTCCTTGGAGTAAAAACAAGAGGGTATAAACAATCCTCCCCCTCAGCTATGCACCATTTTATTCCACCTCCTCCATACTCATATGGGTCTCCTGGAGGAGAACCACATTACTTTTTAGATTCTTGACAGTCACTCAAATCCTTTTACACTTCACCACAGATTTCAAACTATTTGTATTTTATATAATTACATTAAACAGACCATCTATTTTTTTTATTCCTCATGTTTATCCCTTCTGCAGCCACAGCCCTGCTTACCTCCAGCCACTGATCCTCCTTCACCACAGACCCTGAAGTGGACTCACTCAGTTGGCATATGCTGCTGTATCATCACGAGGGACTCCCCTTATGTTCCTGCACCCAGCCAGGAACCAATACCAGCACGTGCCTCATAATCCAGGCACATTTGCCGGCTGGTGAAGGGGTGGCCATCAAGCTGCTGTGGACTTGTGCTGCCATTTTCTTCCTTGATTTTTAGCCCCCAGAGTACGAGCATGCAATGGTGTCAGGCAGTATGTGCTGACATCTGCCGCAGTCCACCCCTTGTTGGTAAACACTCTAGTAGTGCCCACGGTGGTACCCTGGATCCCTCCCTGGGATAGGAGAGCAGTCCTCCAGACACTCAATCCTATCCCTCCCCTGCCAACCCATGGCACCCCAGGCTCGTGTCCAAACCCGCATCACCAGTGTGGTGCGAGGTGTGGCATCCAGTGCCTCAACCCTCAGCACCACTCGGCCGGCTAGACCATCCATTGTTTATTCAGTACCTACACAATCACAGGTCATGTTGCCCCATCCTGGGCATCCCCCTGGCATCCCAATACCCACACATTAGCAGCACTCCAGAACCTTTTTTAAATGCTATGAATTCCCCAAAATAATAATAAAACCTGCAAGAAAAACTGAAAGCCAAACTGCCCTACTGCTGATTTTGAACTCCCTCTACCAGTACCGCAACTTGCAACCTTAGAAGCAATGTGCTAAACAAACATCTCTTCCACCCCAAGGTTCTCATGGACATACTGCATCCCCACTCTTTTCATAGTAGAGCTGGTGTGGCCAAAGCAGTCTAAGAAGCAAAAGGTTAATAAACAGGTAAAACATATTCAGCCTCAAAGACTCATACTGTACAAATAAAGACAAAAATATAATGACTCAGCTCAAGGACACTGATGTACAACAGTACGAGAATCATGTGTCGCAAATTCAAGTGATGAACAGCTTGATCACCTAAAGTCCTAATACCCTGAGCTGATAGCAAGTTAACTAGGGCTTTAACTGGAGTACATACTTTAAGCAAAACGATAACGATATTAGTCTCATACAAAGGAAAATAAAAGAGGAAGTTGTGTTCCGTGTGGAATCACACCATTGCATGACTTGTCTTTAGGTATAGGAAATGTACACTAAGAGGAGTCTTTGTGGCCTGGGATTCCTGCCCATGGCAAATCAAGTGAGGATACCTCCTTATGCCCTTTTTCACCTTAAATGGTATTCTTAAGGTAAAAGGAATGCTCATGCATATGGTTGCCAGCTCATTCATCCACAAAAGCAGAGACAAGCCAAGATAACCCATTGATGGTGATCTCACCATCAAAAGCATATCTCAAGCAGCAGTAAGAAGATAGCTTGCATTTGCAGGGAAGCATAATGTAATGCAGCCTGCCTGGACCCAGACACTCCGATTTCAGCCATTTCTGCCATGCCTGGGCTGCTATGTGTGAACGTATAGTAAGTAATAAGTAAGTAAAATTTATTTTTCAAGTGCCTTTCAAATGCCAAGGCACTGTACAAGAAGGTAAACATTCAGTATACAAATAACAACAATAAAATCTAAAATAGTCTGGGTCTTAAAAGGAGCCCATTACAGAGAGACAGCATGCAAGCCTAGTGATTTCTAGTAAGAACAACAGAAGCCAGTATAAATAAATTACAGTCTGCGCCATGTCCCATCAGAGTTGGTAACCATTTCAAAGAACCCACAGGCTTGCAAAGTTAGTAATTTAAGGCTGAGGAGGCTACAGCTGGATCCCTGACCTGACCCCTATAGAACATACTTCACATGTCAGTGTAGTAGACACTGGCATCTCTTTACTTATGGGTCCCATTCTCCTAGGGCCTGAATAGCCCTCAGCTGTTGCTTGCTCCTGGTCAGTGAAGGTTTTGGCTGGTTTCCCTTGCAACCTTATAATCAGTCAGGAAGGGTGTAGGTGTGCAAATTGCTGCTGGGCCAGATGAATATGTCTTTTAATGCCATTAAATTACTGCATTTGGTCTGGAGCATGCTGTTATAATATGGAAAGATTAATGCAAGAGAATTCTGGATTCTAATAGGACCTTTCTGCCTCACTAATTGTAGCACTCGCTGCCAATCCTGGTAGCACAAGAATTTTATCAGAAAATAGCACAGTGGCTCAGCAACTTCAGGCTTGTGAGCTGGAAAATAGTACTGCCCAGTGTAAAGTCAAGAATCTCTAGGAGTCATTTAGCCAGGAACTGCAAGGGGTCAAGTCCTTCCACTCCCTCTGGTTGTCTGACCACTAGAACATTATTGCAGCATTCTCTATTTACGTGATCATCTGCCACTTCCTCCAGTTCCTCCACTCTCTGCCAAGCTGTCTCCAGCTGGTGTATAAAGAGGGTGAGTTGTTCTTCTTGCTCCGCAATTAATTTTTCCATATTGTCTAGGCATTTGGTGTGATCATACACCGTTGCTCTTAGCTCATTCACTGTCATTTGGATGTGGCTAAACTGAGCAATAAGGTTTACAAAACCTGCTCACATCTCATTCTGCATGTCAAAGAGGAGCACTGATAAGGATTTCAGCATGATGGCTCCTGATGGTAGCTGGGACTGCTTTTTGATAATTTTGCACTCTGTGCCATCAGAGTTAAGGGACAACAGCATTTGGAGTAGCGGTTGTCCCAAGAGAAACAGGATGATTGAGACATTAGATGAAATGGCCTCACAGCTGAGCTAATTGCAGCCATCTTGCTCCCCAGCTAGGCCATGCCCCCTGTTATTGATTTGATGTCACTAGAACACATCTTAAACATGACTTATTTCATGTTTGATAAGCTGTTTTATTTCAGACGTGGTGTACAGTGGTGAGGTTGTCAAAGGGAACTTTTCACACCAGTCTATTCATTGGTTTTTGGGAGGAGGTGTGTATCTACAACCCCTACACTAACACTTTCACTCCAAATCTCATATATTGGGGGTATTTTATTGATGACATTGTCATATTCTGGAAGGGGACTAAGGATCAAGCTATGTCTTTTCTGGAATATATTAATATCAATGAATGAAATTAACAGTTTACTGCTATTTTGGATACAGGGTCAGTTAATTTTCTGGATCGCATCCTCATGGGTGTCTCCAGTAACATCATCCAAACTGAGTATTTCTGCAATACCACCACAGGTAATACCCTCCTGTGCACTTACAGCTCACACCTGAGGCGTTTGATCAAGTGCATACCCTGGCCAGGATATTCAGAGCAGTTGCACCATGTGCAACAGGAATGTGCCTGCTCAATCACTGAAATGCGCGGAAACACGATATTCAGCAGCAGCAGATTCACAGCACAAAATCCAATGCGCAAAAGTACAATGGAAATGAATTCATGCGCAACTGCAGGGGGTGTAACTATGAATATGTGCAGCAGTGCGATATTCAACAGCAGGCGATGTGCGCAACAGAGGAGCAATCGGAAGTTGTGCAATAGCGGACCTGAGCCAAAATAAAAGGGAGCAACTGAGGGGAGGAAGCTTGTGTTTGAAAGGAACCATAGCGGCATGGAGATGGGACATAGCAGAAGGGAGTGAGGGCAACAGAAAGCAGCACAGGAGTGGCCCAGAGGTGGACGGGGTCACAGGGTGTGTGTGTGTGTGTGTGTGTGTGTGTGTGTTTGTCAGAGGGACTGTGCATGGGTGCCACAGAGGAGGGACCTCAGAGGGGCCCAGGCAGGTCACACTGTGAGTGGCACAGCGGCGCAGTGCCAGAGGTGCACCAGGTGCAGGGGCAGGGCCAGCAGCACACAGCCGGGGGGACCAGTAGAGAGCCACCCGGGGGAGAGCAACAACCCGAGACATGGCCAGTGCTACCCTCCAGATGGAGGCGGTCATGAGGGGTGTGAGGAAGCAGGGTGCAAGGAGGCACAGCCGTGGAAGGGTTCTTCAGCAGTATGCCCAGAACAGGCTCTACTGCACCCACGGCAGCTTGAATCTGTATAGTGACACCGAGATTGTGTGCCAGTACCGCCTGAACTGGGCCATTTTGAGGTGGCTCTGTGAGCTGTGCAGTGAGGAGATGCAGGCACCCACAAGATGGAGCCATGCCCTGTCGGTGGAGACAAAAGTTACGGCCACCATGTGCCTGCTCACCACAGGCACCATCTACAGACCAACAGGTGACACAACAGGCATAACCCAGTCAGCCGTGTCATGCATCCTCATACAATTCCTCAGCACACTGCAGCCACATGCTGCAGAGTACATCCATTTCCCCAGCACACAGGCAGAGCATACAGCAAACATGCATTAGTTCCACAGGGTAGCACGGTTTCCAGGTGTGCTCGGGGCCATTGACTGCACCCATGTTGGCATCCGCACACCACCTGGCCCAGAGGGGGTGGCATACGTCAACTGCAAGGGATACCCAAGCATCAACTGCCGGGTGGTGTACGATGCCAGGGGGCGCATAATCAACGTCTGTGTCATGCTCCTTGGGGGACCCTGGCACCAGTCTGCACTGTGCCTCAGGTTCAAGAGTGGGGACATCCCCACTGGCCATCTAGTAGGTGAGTATGCAGTGCACACCAGATGATGGGGGCAACAGGGTGTGCATGTGGTGCTAGAGCAGGGGTGCTATGGGATGCGGCCTGAAAGGTCAGGGCACAGTGACACAGATCCCCACACCAACGATACCTCACAACACACAGGTGACAGTGAGTAGCCACTCCGGCCCTGGCTACTCACACCATACTAGTGGCACTCGACCCCAGCACAGCAACAGTACAATGAGGCACACGCCATGACATGGAACATAATCGAGTGGGTGTTCGGGCAGCTGAAGGCTCAGTTTCATTGTCTGGACAGGTCTGGTGGTGCCCTACAGTACAGCCCCTCAAAGGCCTGTGGGCTATTCCTGGCTGCTGCATCCTGCCCAACATGGCCACCGACAGTGGGATAGCCATTGAGGCTGAAGAGGGGGACAGCGGTGGGGATGATGGGGGTACCGGTCCTGCTGGAAGGTGGGCAGCCAGCCCCTGGTCAAAGGGATCCCCGGCTGGCCTGGATGGTGCAGCAGCAATGGGACACCATCACAGAGGAACACTATGGACCACACAGGTAGGTGAACTTGTCCATGAGCATGCCCCGGGTATCCAAGCATAGCCGACAGACATGCAGAGGCAGACACCCAGCCTGGGTCAGCGGTAGGGGTGTGTGAATGGGTAGGGCCTTGGACACCATGGTGGAACACAGCAGGGCAGCACACAGCATGCATATACATGCACACCCCCCCATCCCCTGCCCACACAGCCACATGCACACTCACCCCATACACCCCCCACCCACACCAGACCCAACAGAGCCACACCCAGAGGCAGGCACTAGACGTGTCTCAGATGCTGAGCACTGTTGCACACTGGTGGACAGCATTATGCTGGTATCATCATGCACATGCCACAGTGGCCAGCTGCTGGGTGGGTGTGCACAGGGCCTCTGTGTGTGCAGGACTGGGTACCACACCCATGCGTAGCACATGGAACACCACAGTGCACAGAGGGTGGCAGCAGACAGCGTTCATGGAGGGGGTACTGTCAGTCACACTGCACAGTAGCACTGCCACCACGGATGTGTGGGTAGCCCCGCCGAGGCCTGCCAGCCAGAACAGGCTGCTCAGTGACCTCATGGGGTTGCACAGATGGTCCCCAAGGGGGGACGCTGTGTGAAAGCGACTGGGTTCGTGCAGGTGTCTGCAGGCCACCAATCATGCCCGCACCAGGCATGCCTGGTATGTCCTCAGCTGAACCCAGCATCGACATGGTGGGGTCACCAGATGACGGGCCCAAGGGGTGGACACTGCACTCCAAGGGGTATGGGGCAGCTGGGCACACAATCGGTAGGCCAGTGTTGCTAGGACAGTTATCACCACAGTGGTGTGCCTATCCATGGCTGTGGTCACGTCCACCCACTGCTGAGTTAACTCTGCCAGGAGCAGGGCATTGTCCCTGCTGTGCCACTCCTACATCTGGCGCAGCTCTGCATGGAGTGCATCCACTGCTATGACGAGCTGGACCTGCTGATCCACAGAGGCCTGGAGCAGATGGCTGTGGTCATGCAAGGTGTCGTCCGCATGGGCACCATGCCAACCCATGGGTGAGACCTGGCCCTGCGGCACAGCATCCCACGATGGTGGCACTGCACGGCGGTGCCATCCTGGGGTATTACCTCACACGGTGCACTGTTGCTACCCACTGCCACCAGCGCCCCTTCAACACTGTCCAGCTGCTGCCACCACCCCACTGGCTGCCTGAGCGCTGGGCATCACCGGTGCAGCTGCATCAGCACCACTTACATCACTGCCTCAGCCGCACAGCAGTGCTGCCCCACTGGACACCGTGGACCCGCACCACAGACATCAGCCTGGACAGCCATGCAGGGCTGTTGGATGTTGGACCCTAGGACACCGGTTTTGGTGGATAGGTGCTCCACCTGTTCCAGGGCCACACCCTCGGTGAACACACCCACCCCCACTGCTCCATGCAGATGCTCAGGAGCTGAAAGGGAACATAGTACCATTAGCAGTGCCGACCGACACCTGGCCCCAACCCCCTGACACCCTCACACCACCACCACCATTCCTACCATGCAGTGATGGGCTCCCACCCATCTGCAAGCCTCCACCAGGCACACCCTCAATGGCACATCGCTGCATGCTGCTGGCCACCTGCTCATCCTGCGGCATCAGGTGTGGCACAACCTGCTGTCCCCTGCCTGTGGTGGAACGTGCCACCCAGATTGTGGCAACCTTCTCCTTGATCTTCTTCCTGTCAGTGCCAACCTTCTTCTTGCATTCCTGCACAGAATGATGCTGGATGCCCTGATAGTTGACTTCCCAAGCCACCTCCTCCCATTCTGTCACCCAGGCCTGTGGTGTTCCCCTCTGTCCACTCAGGAGTGGCTTCCTATCCAGGTAGGCCTCTGCCCTGGTGAAGTTTGGCCTTCGTTTATGCACCTTCCCCTGCTCCTCATTCTCCTCACATTTGGACATGCCTGTGCCTGGGAAGATGGACAGATCTTACCATGGACTCTTCAGTGCCACACTGCCCTCGCAGCCCACTGTCCCAATGGTCCCACAGCATGACGCTTACCTTCAAAGGCTGCAATACCAATTCATGGCCTGTGCAGTTCCATGGCACCCTTATAGCACAATGCATGCAAATGAGTCCATGCGCAACTGTAATAGGATGCAAATGCAGCAGGTGCACAGCAGAATGGCTCATGAGCTGATTTGAATATCATGGCTGAATATCACTCAACTGAGCCTTGCGCAACGGAGTTGTGCATGCTCAAGTCAGGGTGCAACACTGTGACGTTGTGCAGTTGGCCCCACAGTACACATGCACGGACTGCTGACACGTATGCCAGTGGTGCAGCATATGCACATTGCACAGGAGGCAGCACAGCACCTAGCTACTATCATGACTGTGGCGCTCATGCACTGTACAACCTACGGGGCACACGAGCTATATTGCAGCTGGCACAGTGCCATCATGCCCTTTATTGTGCCACTGCACCATGGTTCCAATCACTCCTCTGTGCACTAGGCCACTGCACAGCATTGGTGACATGCCCCTATCACGCACTATAGGAGGGGCCCCCAATAGCGCATTGGTGCTCTGTGCACGGCCAGACCCTTGACCCGGTGGATGACCTCTGCCATCTAGGCACCGTGTGGCCACATGGCTACTACCCTATTGCACCGCTCGGTGTCTATTCGATTGTAAATGGCAGTGTGGCACCGTGCTAGCTCCACACGTGGTCCACGTGCACTACTGGCCACCATTTTGATGTCTCATTAGCGAGGGACATGCCGTACACCAGGGAATGTTGTACCACAATATGGGGTAACCTGGAGCTCACCAAACTCAAGGCCCTTGTTCAGCCACACACTGGGGCCCTGTTTGGCCAGGTGCCCCTCCAGAGGCCATGGATGGATGTGTGGCAGTAGGTTGTGGATGGCTTGGATGAGGCAACCAGCAGCCAGCAAATGGTTTAACAGTGTTGCCAACACTATGGTGACCTGCAGTGGCAGGACCTGGACAAGCTGAGGCACCTGCAGGCATGGGTATGGAGGGGTGCAGTGCCACGGCCAGGTAGGTGCACATTGACCTTCACCAGTCTCATCCAACAGTACTTGGGGCACAATGGTCACCATGCCCCACGTCCAGGGGTGGGGGTGGGTCAGTGTGTGTTTTGGTGGCTGTGAGGGTAAACAGTGATTGCCCTGCGCCACTGCAACCCAGACACACTGTGCGGCATGTCACACAGGTCGGGGGGGTGGGGGGCCTATGGTTCAGACAGGTACCGATGTGTGTCTTTCCATGTTTTCCTCCTAGGCGATGAAGACAGGTGGAAAGCATGGCTGGCAGTGGCTGGCCAGGGGAAGGACCATGCAGTGGGAGAAGGGCATCAGCCAGCCAACACAGGTGGACTACAGGACAGCAGACTGCATGGCTTCATACAGTGTAGATCCTGCCAAACCAACCTGGTGGAGTTCTATGACTGGGTAACTAGGCAACTGGACAGAGGTCATGCAGTGGATGTCCTGTAGCTGGACTTCAGTAAGGCATTCGACTCAGTGCCACATGGAACGCTGGGAAGTAAGTTAGTAGGCACAGGGGCGGGTGCAAAGCTGGTGAGGTGGGTAGGAAACTGGCTTCAGGGAAGGCAACAGAGGGTGGTGGTGGGTGGGGAGCTCTCACATCCAAGGGTAGTGATGAGCGGTGTTCCACAGGGCTCGGTGTTGGGACCAATTTTGTTTGGGATATTCATTGCAGACATATCATGGGACATCAAGAGCAAGATCAGTCTGTTTGCTGATGATATCAAGGTAGGAGCGGTGGTGGATGACCTAGGGGGGATGGCAGGGGTTGCAGGATGATCTTGCAAAGCTTGAAACCTGGTCAGACACCTGGCAACTGGGGTTTAATGCCAAAAAGTGCAAGGTGCTGCATTTTGGGATGAAGAACCCAAGGAGGAGTTACCAGCTGGGGGGAATGCAGCTAGCCCAGACAGAGGAGGAGAAGGATCTGGGGGTCTCATTACAGGGTCAATGAACAACTTGGCACAATGTAGGAAGGCAGCTGCAAAGGCCAACAAAATGCTGGGTTGTATTGCAAGGGATATATCCTCAAGGAGGAAGGAGGTAATTCTGCCACTGTATAGGTCATTAGACCGCACCTGGAGTACTGCGTGCAGTACTAGCACCTGTATCTGAAGAGGGACATTAAGTTACTGGAGGGGGTGCAGCACAGGGTGACAAAGATGATCAAGGAGCTGGGGGACTTATCATACGAGAGGAGGTTGAGGGAGTAGAACATGTACTCACTGGAGGACAGGAGGGACAGGGGGGACATGATTGAAACCTTTAAATGCATGAAAGGAATAAACAAGACAGGTACAGAGGGGCTATTCAAAGTAAGGGAGGGGAGGGACACCAGGGGCCATGATATGAGACTGGAGGGAGGAAGGTTCAGGAAGGAGATGAGGAGACACTTTTTTACAGAGAGGGTGGTGGCTGGGTGGAATATGTTACCTGCAGAAGTTGTATCCAGTAGAACAGTGGACTGGCAAATTTAGTATGTTCTTATGTAGGAGAGGATTTGAAATGCTGTTTCATGGAGAAGGGTTATGACAAGGGCTCCCTTAAACAAAGCCAAAATTAGTCCTGTGGAATGTAACAGGACTAAACTCTTAAAACCTATACCCAGTGCTCAGTCACAACAAATGCAGTTAGTTAATTTTTGTAACTGACTACAACTCTGTTATAGTGGGTGTCCTTAAGAAACATTGTGAAGGGGTACTAACAGCAGACAGAGACTTAAACATTGTTGTAGGTGACCAACCAAGAGTGGTTTATAGAAAAACTGCCAGTCTCAAAGATTCATTAGTTGGTAGCCATTACCAAGACAGGAGTCAGAAACAACCACCACTAGGTTTACCACTATGTCCACTGGGGTTCCACAGATGTGGCACTTGTAATAGCTCACAATATGTCAACTCAGGCAGAAATTTCACCAGTCCAGCTAACAATTCCTCTTACAATGCAAGACCCCTCATAACGTGCAGAACAGAGTACATTATATATACCATCTGGTATGAGTGTCCTGTGCTGTACATAGACCAGATGATCGGGCCTGAGAAGAATAAGATCCAAGAATACATTTTTTCTTTAACCTCTGTCAAATGTGATACCCTAGTTGAGGAAAACTGGTGTACATATCACAGTGGGAACCTACAAACCTTACACATCATGGATATTGATCACATACCTGTTAATATCAATAGATCCCACAAACTTTCTTCAAAATATTTCTTGTAGCCTTCTTGGGCTGCTAATGTCTGGTAAAGATTTCATTGTCCTCTGTGCTATGGTGCTCCATACTGTCACAAGACCATTTTAATTCCTAAAATCCTACTTCCACCAAAGAAATCACTGACGTCCACCAAACCAATAATTTTGAATCTGGAGCTTGCAGTCACTCCAGTTGCTCCCTATAAACACAACCACAAAATAAAACATGTAAATGGAGAGAAACTTCTGTTAGTGGGAGCAATGGCTGTGCCTACGATGGCAGAGAATCAATATCTGTGGCTTGCTGTGTTCTGTATGATAACGGCGATCACAGAATAGTGATCATCATTTGAGTGAGTGTTCATTGCCAAAAATGAATTTTGGTGATTCACACTCGTGGCAAACAGCAAGAGGGCACTGTAGATCTACAGGGTTTTTTTGAATGTGGGGGGCTTTTCCCATGCACCCCCCCCACTAAAGGATCCTCAGCTGCAAGGGGGTGCATGTCAGGGGGGTGAAATACTTTAACAAAAAGCCACTTAAGGGCAAAAAAAAAACTGCACCATATCGGTCCTGAACCCTGCACCCTTCACCTCCCAACTGACCACCCTCCCCACCATGCTATCAGGCCAGCTCAGCAGCTGACCGCCTCACCCCTTCCCACATACCTTCCCTCCCCTTTCTCTACCCCCACTCATGTGCGCATGCATATACGCACGTACACTTCCTGTCACCCTACCTCACCCACCCAGGTATCCGGTCACTACCCTGCCAGGTATCCCTGAACACAAGCACTGTAACTGAGTTGCCATTTTCGTAAGTGCTCAATTGCCGTCACTGTGTTCACTGGATACCGGCTTGTTGTGATGCTGAATTGTTATGTGGGGCATTTAAATTCAATAATGTAGTGGACATAGGCTCCAGAAAAGGCTGTGCTGTATCCTGTAAGTCAGGCACATATTTTCTAAGTCACTGAAGGGAAAAATGCATTTTTACTGGGGCTCAAGCCGGTTCCCAAATCCACATTTTCAGAATTTTGATGAAGAATTTCCTCTTCACTACTCTAAATTATACCCTGGAAAACAACAGATTTTTTACCTGCAACTATTTGCAGTGATGTTTGAGTGTCAGGCTACCTCTTTTCCTTTGTCTGAGTATTCTAAGAGGGTTTAGTAATTGATGAAGGTGATTATGGACCATGTCATTCTTCTCAGACATGCTTGCTTTGCCTGAGGTTTCTGAGTCACCGACGTAGGTTGACAAAGCAGGCTGGACAATTGATGATATCAAGCTGATTGGAGCTGAGAAGAGAGGTCCAAAAGTTTAAAAGAAATAATCTATTTTTGCAGTGTTAGGTGTTGAAGTGATTGGAAGGTCTCTGAAAGTTGTTTTTTTTATGCATGTTTTTTCATCCTCAGAGGACAGCCGGGGGGGAGACCCCGATATCGTCTCAGTCTCAACATACTGGGATCCAGCGTCATTCTGCAATTCTTTCATGTTTTTTTTTTCAGTTGCATTGGATAACATCAGTTTCTTATGAGTATCCTGATTGTGTTTTTATTGCAGGCATGAGTTAGAATGTTTGAACAGGAGCAAAATGTGCAAGTTCTGTAAATGTCAATATCTTTTCAGTTAAACAGATGCTGATAAAGCTGCAAATATGATAGGTTCAGTGGAGCATTCACATCACAGCAGTGAGTAGGATTTACAAGTGTGAAAGAGGTACACTATAAGGAGCAAATGGAAAAATCAGCATTGTAAAACCACAACTATCTGAAATCTTAGTTAAATGAAACCAAAGATGCCATTAATCACATTCCAAAAGGAAGCTTTTTTCAGAATTTCTAAGCTTTAATGCTGGCATGCAAAACAGCATTTTTTCAAAAATGTTCATCAGTGAAGAGGGTTTTAAGGGCAAAAGGAAAAGAGCTAATGCTAACCATAATTTCCTACCAGAGGTATATTGCATGGCTGTAAAGTGGAAGTCAGGGGATTGGATGGGGTGGTTTGCCCCTACATGGTAATGTTAACAGATGACATCTGGGAGATTAAGATTTCCCATCAGTACCATGTTGCCTAGGATGATAGCCCTTCTAATTGACAAGGGCACTGCTGGGACTGCTCACCTTTCCTGCCTTATATCTTCTACTATCATCCCCTCTACCTGCTAAAAATCTAACCTCCTCTCCTCGTACATTACTGTAGCAAAGCACTTAAGAATGGAACCTATAACTGCAACAGCTGTATCTTACCTAAAATCAATTGTCTAATTTTTTTATTCATTGTATCTATTGTCTGCATTTGTATTTTTGTATTGTATACTTGACGTGGAACCGTTGTAAAAGAGTTCATACTCAAAGGTTGTTTCCGAATCATGAAATAAAATAAAAATTTAAATAATTTCCTTCAGTACCACCCTGTTCCCATCTTCAGTCTGGTTTACTGATCTGTAGGAGATGTCAACTCATACATTTTCCCATTTTTGACTGCCAGCTGCACCAACATTGTTCTTATCCCCCAGACATTCACAGGTCCTTGGCTTCCATTTCTTTTCTATTGTGACTAATGTAAATTGCCACCTCTATCCCTTCTGAATGGGACATATACTAATAGGGTATTGTGGTCCCAGTCATGATATTGTATGGCTCATGCTTCGGTGACTGTTTTTAATCCCAGTTGGGCTCCTACCACCACTGCCTGGATGTACTCATTTTTTTTCAAAAGACTCCTAATTATAGGGGCATGTATAGTTAGAGACACTGGAGAGTTCTATATTAAGCTCATATTTTTTGTTTACTGCTTGCAAGAGAATGGTTTTATGGATTTGCATGACATTTTCAGGGCCTGTTGTGTATGAAAGAACCTATACTACCAGAAAGTTTCATGCATATCCATTCAGTATTTTCCCCCCTGAATTTTAGCTGTCCTCTAGACAAAAAACAGAACAAAACTATAAATCTTTACATTGTGAAATTTGGTATGGTTGTGTAGGTTGTTGAGGAAGGATTTCCGGGGGATGGGGGTTGATTCTTGGGAGTTTTGTAGTTTTTAAGATATTTCCATTCGAAAAATCTGTTTTTTTCCGATTTCCAAGTTGGCTGCACAATCAGGTTTGGAGATAACATATTGCATGTGCTGAACAGTTCTAATGCTGTTGAATAGGGATGGGGAAAGTGAAAGGAGTTTAGCTGGACTTAAAGAACAGCATGCACAGAGGATTGTCTGGAGATCTGGAAAGTTCAATTCATGCTTGGCAGTTCAGCTGTTCAGCGGGCTCTCTTGTGTAACAGGAAGAACCTGGGTGATTTACAATTGGCAGTCAAAATGATGATTACAGTCCAAACTAGCATCAAATGAGACCTTAAACAGTGAGAGATTACATTCAAAAAAATTATATTTCTGTCATATTTTTAATGTTCCTGACATCCTAGCCAATATGCTGTTTTCAGTTCTGGTGGTTATAGACAATAACATTCTTTTTACTTTCTCAAAATGTTTAAAGATACTTCTTAAGCTACTCATTCATGCTGTCCTAGTGTGTAGATACTGCATGCCTGTAGGGTTTACTCTATAAAAGTCTACAGCTTTTACAGTGATAGATAAGGTTCATTAACAAGTTTATGAAGCTACAATCCTTCATCTCAAACCTTCACTATTTTGCACTGTACTGCCTTCATGCAAATGCCAGTGATCTTGATCACTATGTCATGATCAGGTAATAAATACTGCATATATTCAGAGACTCCAACCACCTCCCTCCCGTCATGGTCATATTGGGTATGTCTCACCATTCATTGTTTATTTTGGTTCATTATTACACTTCCCATACCATGAGTTTATTTGTACTGCTGCAGAATAAAGAGAATAAGTGGCTCTTGTGGGGCATGAACTGGCAGTCATAAGACTCTCACTCCAAATGACTTTCTGAGAACTGTTCTGATGTCTAAAATCATATATTTTATGGTACCTAGTATTGGAGGCATCAGGATCATTTGTGTTACTGGAAGAAGGATTTGCACTTTCACTCTGGGGCTGGTCTATTCACTTTGCAGCCTAAATGATCACTACAGTCCACAACATTAAAATGAGATGCTAACAACTGAAAGATTACAATAAAAAAAGAAAAACTTTCTTGTTTCATGTTCCTGAAAACCAGCCCATATTCTCTTTTCAGAACTGGCTCTTACAGAAACACTCCCATCCTAGCAGAAATACTGACCCTGAGCTCAAGAAACTTGATGCACTGACAACTGTGATACAAAGTAAAGTGAACCTCTGTGGGGGAATGAAGATGGATGGACATTTAAAAATACACTTGCTAAAGAACAATGTGAGACTGTGTGGCAGACTGATGGTAGCTGGACATTTACATAATGTACTGGCCACCTGGGCAATGGGGGACTCTTTATATATCAAAAATAACTCTGACTGCATTTTTTGCCAGCTTCTCTTCCCTATACTAGTCAAACAAAGCCTGGCACCATGTTTTAATAATAATATGCATTCAACACTCCCACTTTCTCCACCTTCTGCTAGACACAGATCTACAGCCTTGATAAGAATCTGGTTATCTATAGTAAGGGTAGGCAACTGATTACTATTGATGTTGCAGTGCTCCTTCATTCAGTTGATGGATGGCCACCTGGGTGAGAGGAGAGATGAGCCTGTTGCTCTCTAGCTTTTTTTTCCTTTCAAGAGTTGGGACCAGAGTTAACAAGGAAGGGCAGATGCACTAGCCGGGACCACAAGTTGAGAACATACCTCTGCTACTGAGACCATCAAATAGCAGACAAAAAGACTGATGAAAAGGGACTGGAGCGAAAAACAAAGGAATTGAATAAAGAAAATAAAAATAAAAATAACTGAAGTTGTTTCTGTTGGAACTGGGTGGAAGTCATAAAACTGTTCTACAGCTTGAAAAGTTAATAAAATTAAGTTGTAAACATCTAGATGGAAGAGTCATTTGGAAACCAACAATAAAAGATGAATTGCCTCTGTTGTACTTTTGTGTGTGTATAGTAGTTTGAACAAAATGAAATGCATGAACAGGGTAATCACAGGCTAAGGAGAAAGCAATGCAATGTACAGCAAGTACAAATTCAACCTGAACTTTCAGTAAGATTCTGAAATAAATATACCATGTAGGGCTGGCTCTTATGAATGTCTCCATTCCCTTAAAAAACAAGCAGAGAAACTATCTCCACCAGCTATAGGTCTGATGTATCTATGCTTTCTTTTTGCACCATTTTTATTTTCTTCTCCACCATTTCATTTTAAAACAGTTCATAGTTACCATAATTGCCAGAGTTCACAGTTCTGACATAACTAACCCCCATTCCCCACAGCCCTGCCTAGTTGTCCAGTCTTTCTGTCATTTAGAAATCTAGAGCAATGTCTGGCTAGTTTTAAAATGTAGTACATTTTCCAGTTGCTTTTTGAAGGAGCTCCAGCTTTTTGCAATTAAACAGGTGCTTAAGTATAATACTAGATATGGGATCACTTTTTGCACCTTACCCCATAGGCTCTCTGAAGAGTAGTAAACATTATCAAGAGTACTATTGAACCCACTGTGAGACCTCAGGGTGTTTTTGCTCAATATCAGAAATCAAAATGAAGGTACACATGTCCTCCCCAGCAATACCATATTATTGCCATAATTACCTAATGTGTCAAAGGCATTTAGTAAAAGCCCTCCATTTCCTTAATTTCAGCACCTGAGTTCACAGTTCTGACATGAGGTGCTCTGCCCAGTTAACCAGTCCTTCATTCCTTCATAAATATGAACAAATATCTGAATAGTTTTAAAATGTAATGAATTTTACAATTGCTGTTTGAAAGCAGATATGGGCTCACTTTCTCTGCCTCACTCCATAGGGCTCTGTGAAGAGCTGTCAGCACTGTGGATCATGCTGTTAAGCCTAACAGGAGATCTCAGAATGTTTTTGCTCCACCTAAGCAAGCCCATCTCCACCTTTACAGCTTGTGTTCCAGTCTAAACCATGAATGATTGTCACGTAATTCACTGATGAACATAAGACACTGAATACACTTAGTGATGGGTTACAGAAAGTTTTCAATAGCTATATCCAGCACTCTTTCATGGAGGGTAACTCATCCCATCCTCTTCGTCCAAATGTTCCTTAATCCATTACTTCACAGTCATCTCTGCTGATCACTGAACCCAGGAACTGATTCAAATTTAAAAAGAGCTGTTCTTATTAATTTGAATAGAAGTGCCCTGCTTTAGCTTGCTGCATGACCTCTTTTGTGCTCTAATGTATCCAAGACATTTTAATGGATCCATTCACATATCTGGACTGTATAGTACGGTATGGGCTGCACACCCATTGGCTCACACTGTGGACCAATGGGCGTAAAGCCCTACCGTATGGTGTCAGTCGGCCAGCGGCGGGCTGCAAGCAGGTGGGAGCTGCCACCCGCTGCTGACCGGGGGAGCTGGGGCAGTGGGCTCAGTGGGTGGGTGGGACGGGGTACCAGTGGGCCACCAGGGATATGGGGCTAATAGTTTTAACTACAGATGCCCGTGATCAGGCTGCAAGCAGTCCATTGGACCACCAGGGTTATTGGACATATAAGTTCACTCTACATCTGCCCGCGATCGGGCTGCAAGTGGTCCACTGGACCACCAGGGATATTGGACATTTAAGTTCACTACATCTGCCCATGCTCGGGCTGCAAGCAGTCCACTGGACCACAAGGGATAAAGTTAACTAGATGTATGTATGTCTATGCCCATGATGCGGCTGCAAGCGGTCCACTGGACCACCAGGGATATTGGACATTTAAGTTCACTGCATCTGCCCATGATTGGGCTGCGAGTGGTCCACTGGACCACCAGGGATTTGGTTCTAATATTTCTACTACAAATGACCGTGATCGGGTTGCACCCTGCAATACGGCAGCTCACCTGTGGGTGGCCAGCTGTTGCTCCTTTTTTTGGCTCACGTGTGTGTGGTACAGGTTGTACATGCATGGGCTCAGCACATCCCGGGCTGAATATCGGTATGTGCGGAGTATGCATGGGCATGTCCCCCCTACCTGCGCCACATACATTACTGTTGCGCTCCGGCACTTCAGGATTTGTGCCAGGCACAATCCCCCTTTGAATATCGCACTGGGGCACATCAGTGGGTTGCGCATGGCTCAATTGTGTTGCGCCATATGCAACCCTTCTGAATATCTGTGCCCAAATGTATAAAAATACCCTTTAATATCAATTACAAATGTAATTACTGTCCATAACCACGTACTATAGATGAAACGCATCAAAACAGTACAGCTCACCACCTCTGATAGCAGGTGTAAGTGTGGAAAAACAGCATATCATGCACTTGCAGCATCAGCTCAGTTTCAAAAGACCAGTGTCTCATGGTGCAGTACAAACAGCTTGCTCAAAAAATGGCCAAAAAACTGACCAACCTCTCCCTGAAGGAAGAAAAGTAGAGGCAAAAAGTAACCGGCGGCAACACAATAAGGAAAGCCTAAAATAAACTGATAATAGCTGAAATTTAACACACTGGTGCATGCCGTAGCAACCGCTAGACCACAGTACTTCCTGGTAGAATGCTTACGTATTGACCTGTGTTAGGTCATCATCAGAGTGTACTACCAACCAGGGAAGAGCTGTATTTAAGGTGCTATTCTTAAAGTGCCCATACTGCATTCCTAAGTGACACTCTACAGAAAAATTCTGCATCATAAACATTGACACCAAGAAACAAGCTCTCAATCTAAATAAATGTGCACACAGAAAATATAATAACATGAATCATCACAGTGAATAAATATCAAATACTAATGGATCGTAAATCAGTGCAAAGCATATGGGGAAGGGTAGAGGGGAAAATGGGGGGGGGGACAAATGGGATGAACACTGTGCTGGCCAACACATAGGAAGCCAGAGCCAGCAAGTCATAATCTCCCTAGGAGACAGAGCTGTCAAGTCCAATCTCCTTGTTTGGCATATACTGACACCCATCCATAGGAAACAGAGCCGCTAAGTCTGATCTTCCCACTCCATATGCCAGTCAGAATTGAAGGTTTAGACAAAACCATCCAACATTACTTTCCAATATAACTATGCAAAGGGATATCCTCATTAAGCCCCTTTGGGGCCAAACTGTCCAGCTCATGAATCCAATAAGCCTCATGTTGTAGCAAAAGAAGACTTAAATCTTCACCTCTTAGTCCTGTCTCCACTTTTTCAATCCCAATAAACCTCAATGATGCTTGAGAACCATGTTGTGCAGATTGATAGTGCTTAGCCATAGCGTAATCACAATTAGAATTCCGTATAGCCCCTTTATGTTCTCCTATTCGACTTTTTAATGCCCTCTTAGTTTGTCTGACATAGCTTATTCCACAGGGACATAGGAGTAAATAAATCACTCCCAATGTACTTCAGTTTATGAAAGCACTGCTCTGAAACTTTTTCCCTGATCTTGGGTGGCTGAAAGTTCTTGTATCAAAAGTATTAGAACAGTGGATGCAATGCCCACACCTATAGTTTCCTTTTGGTATAGGTGGTAACCACATTCTTGCTTTTTCTTTCTGCAGTGATATATAGGTGTGCACTAACATGTCTTTAAGATTTTTTCATCTTCTGTAGGCCACCCTAGGAGGAAGTTCAGTGAGTTCAGCAAGGCTTGTGTCAGACTACATTACAGGCCAGTGTTTCCTGATAATTCTCTATTTTTGGAGCCACAGGATTATATTCAGTAATGAAAGAGAACACTGCATTGTTTGTTACTTTCCTTTCTAATTTTAGCAGCGTTTCCCTATCAATCTCCTTGCCTTCTATAATAGAACTCAATAGCAGGTCTGGTTCACAATCCCTTTGCAAAAATCATTCAGTTAAATCCTGTTTTGCAGACTTGAACTGAGTTTCAGATGAACATATTCTTCGTGCCCTCACATATTGCCCCTTCAGTATATTTTTTATTACTTTGTCAGGATGACAACTGTCCCATTTTAACAATGTATTTCTTGAAAAGGGCTTTCTGTAAAGTCCAGTTTGTAAGCTGTTTTCTACTTTCACAATCTGGATATCTAGAAATGGCAATGTCAGCAAACTTTTCTCATATGTGCATTTTAAATTCACATTAGTATGATTCAGATAGTTAATAAAAATATCTAAATATTTTTCAGTACCACACCCAATTAACAAACAATCGTCAATATATATTTTACAAACTTTTACAAACTTTTATTTTCTGAGAAAAATAGATTATTCTGTTGATAATAAATATGGTCTTCTTCCCATACACCCATATACAGATTTGCCAAGCTAGGGGCAAAGGTGGACCCATTGCAGTCCATCTACGCCGTGCATAAAACAATCCATTAAAAACAAAAATAGTTGTTTTCAAGCACACATCTTGCCAGGGCCAGAATATACTTAGTAGATGGCTTTGTCTTGTCCCTTTTTTGTAGACTCTTCTCCAAAGCAGCTAGCCTTCCCTCATGGGGTATGTTAGAATAGATGCTTTTGACATCTATTGTTACCAACCAGTCTGTTTTATCTGCCTTAATATCTTTTAAGATTTTTAATGTTTCTTTTGTGCCTTTAAGATATGATTCTAGGGAAGGCACCATCTTCTGTATGAAGAAATCTACAAACTTAGATATTTTTTCTGTCACTAACCCTATAGTTGACACAATGGGTCTACCTGGTACCGATTTAGTTTGTTTATGTATTTTTGGTAGTAAATTTCAGACACATAAGAAATCCACTTCCTTTTTAGTAATTTGGCCACTTTGTTCACCATCCATTATTAGTTCATTTGCTTTCTTTCTTATAGCCTTTGTTGGATCATTTTGAAGTTTTCTATAGAAACTACTGTTGCTGACTTGTCTATGCATTTCAGTCAGATACTCATCCATTCCCCATGCTACTACTGCTCCTCCTTTGTCAGCCTGTTTGATGACAATTCCAGGTAAAGATTGTAGTTCTTTCAATGCCTCCCTTTCTTGTTTAGTTACATTATGCATCTGCCTGGTGTATTTATTTTTACCTATGAGTTTATTCACATCTTGTCTTACCAGACCACAGTAGGTGTTTATAACTGGATTATTTTGTGGGGGTGCAAAGGTAGATGCAGGCTTAAAAGGGTTAACTTCTCTATTTAAATCTTGTATAACTGGGGATGCCAGGTTAATCTTTTGGAAGAAATCTTTTAAATGGAGTTTTCTGAAGAAACAGTACAAATCAACTTCTATTTTAAAGGCATTGAACTGCTTGATTGGCACAAAAATTAGACCTTTTCTAAGTACTGAATATCGGCTAGCATTATATCTGTGAGGTTGATGACCTCCAGTTCTTGTTGCATGACAGCGGTGATCTCCTCACCCTCCCAGTTCTGCCTTCCCATGGAGTTCAATCTCCCTCTGTTGCCTGTCATACTTCTCCCTCTTCCTCTTTCCCAGCCCCCTTCTTGTTCTTCTCTTTCTCTTAAATCTTGCACCTCTAAATTCTGAGCTTGTCCTAAAAAACACCTATTTCCTTGATTTTGTTTACTCGGTTCTTACAAATCAGAATCTGGGCCTGATGAAATGTTAAGCCCATCAGCCTGTACAATCAGAGGATTGTTTATAGAACATTGCATCTTTGCCCCTTGCTACGTATATACTATTCCAGTTTTATAGTCATTTTCATTTCTAGTATATTTCTTTTGTTTGCATGCAATCAACTCAGTCTGGAATTTTTTAATGGTATTAGCCATTTTTGAGGTCAGATTTTTGTTATTCAGCTAGGGAATATTTCTCTTTTAATTTCACCTCCAAAACTTCAATTTCTTTATTAGCTTTATCCACTTCTTTTTTAGCTTTTTTAATAGCTAATAAAATCAGGTTATAACTACATTTGTTGAGAATCTTCTCCCAGTCTTGAAAATATTCTACGTCATCCATACCAAAAGATGGAAGTTTTTGCATACGCATCCCTTGTGGTATATGTCTATCCCTCCAATATTGGGATAATGAAGCCACATGTAAATTAAACCTGATGGATCTTTTTTTTAAATTCTCAAGATTTCTAAAATCAATCCTATCTCTTTGGGATGTAATCCTGTCCCAGAAAGGAGAGTCTGAATCTGTTCCATTGGTAAAATTGTATCTTGGCCTGCCTCTTCAGAAAAAGACAGGCTTTCAACGGTGGGAGCAGTGGTCACCATTTTGTTAATAACAATAAACCCTGGAGCTCACCCCAGCAAAATCAGCTCCTAAAGTTGGCAAAATCAGACAAGCAAGACAAAAAACACTCAAGGAATTGGAGGATGGGAGACTCAACTTGTTTGTTAAACAGGGGAGTGCACTAAAATACCTCAGAGTTGAAGTTCAGTAAGAAAGGGAAGCCAACAGAAATCCTGTTGGAACATGAGGTCAGCACTCAAAAGGAAAACACAAGGTGTATAAAAATACCCATTAATATCAATTACAAATGTAATTACTGTCCATAACCATGTACACACAGTTTGCTCAAAAAACATCCAAAAATCCGACCAACCACTCCCTGAAGGGAGAAAAGTAGTGGCAATAAAGTGGAGGGGTTGCGGGATAACAGATGGACCAGATATCGGACTTCAGATTCAACATACAATCTCTGTGTGATGTTTATTCAAAATACAAGAAATAACCTTCTGCAATGGCATATTCTTCAGTACATCAGTTTGCAGCAACAGACTATGAATGTCCTCTCTCTGCACTTAGTCAGCACCTGCTGACACTGATCTCTGATCCAATTCACTAGTTGAGATGTAGCCACCACCCCTATGCAGGCCCTATTTGCTTGGGTAGTGGGGGCCCAAAAAGAAAAAAAAAAGCTATAGACAAAGAATCTCAATGCAGAATCACTGAAAGAAGGTCTACCCCAAAAGGGCATTGGCAACAAATCAAGTTTCAAAGAAATACAACATCATGCATACTTCCATTATGCAATGTATCATGGGATATGCAAATCATCATGACATTTCTTACTTAAGTTTACAACAATATACATGCATTTTAAATAACACAACTAGCTTAATTTCTATAATAGTCACCTAGTGCTTTTTACCATTATCAAAAACACCTACTGCCATGGTATTTTCAACAGTACAGGTTTCATAAACATAAGGGCCCAGATATTCAAAAGGGTTGTGCCCTGGTGCGATATTTAAAAGGGAAAAGTGCGCTGCACAAATCCTGATGTGCCAGGGTGCATCAGTAATGTATACAGGCAGAGGTGGGGGGAGCGTGCCCATGCATAAACTGCACAGCCTGATATTCAGCCCAGGCTGTGCAGAGTTATGCAGGTGCAACCCCTACTTAAGCCTGCACAAAGTTATGCCTAAAAAAAAGGAACAAGTCGAGGGCCACCCACAGGTGAGCTGCCACATTGCAGGGTGCAACATAGCAGCTACCACCTGTGGGTGGCCAGCACCTGTTCCTGCTGCACCTGGTGGTGTCCCCATGCCCCGATCACGGGCATCAGTATCCCCAAGTCAATATCCTGGTGGTCGGTGCACACTAGTTAGCCGATTACGGGCATAACAGTATCTCCCGATAGCCCAATCGTGGGCATAACTGTAACACCTCGAGTAGCCTGATCGTAGGCATAACAGTACCCCCAGTAGCCCGGATCGCGGAATAACAGTATTCCCCTGAGTAGCCTTGATCATGGGCATAATAGTATTCCTCCGATTAGTCGTATCACGGGCATAACTGTAACACCCCACTGAGTAGCCCGATTGTGGGCATAACAGTATTCCCCGGGTAGCCCAATCGCAGGCATAACAGTATTCCCCTATTAGCCAGATCGTGGGCATAACAGCATTCCCCCGATTAGCCAGATCACGGCATAATTGTAACACCCCCATTAGCCCGATCACATTCACATATCTGGACTGACTAGTTCTGTATGGGCTGCACGCCCATTGGCTCATGCTCTGAACCAATGGGCATGCAGCCATACCGAGCTGTCAGTCAGTGGGCGGCGGGGCAGCAGGTGGGTGGGGTGCTGCCATCCACTGGCTGATGGGGGGGAGCGAGGGGGTGGGGTGGTGGGGCTCCGTGGGCAGGTGGGGTGGGGGGTCCACTAGATCACCAGGGATTTTGGACTAGGTGGTGAGGAATGCCCCCTGTGATTGGGCTCCATGCGGTCCACTGGACCACCAGGGATAGTGGACTTTGAGGGGGGATACTATTGCCCACATCGGGCTAATGGGGGTGTTACAGTTATGCTCGTGATCCAGCTAATTGGGGAATACTGTTATGCCTATGATCAGGCTACTGGGGTGTTACAGTTATGCCCGCAATCGGCTATTTGGGGATGTTATGCCCAAAGCATTGGGCTACTTGGGGTGTTACAGTTATGCCCGTGATCGCTAATGGGGAATACTGCTATGCCCAGATCAGGCTAATCATGGTCCACTGGACCACCAGGGATAGGAGGCATTCATTGTCCCTTATGGGACGTCCCATGATCGGGCTGCAGGGGGCATCAGACCCGACGGCTGCTGCCTGGCAGGGGCCAGGCACAAGTCATTGGGGATCAGTGCAGCTGCATGCTAATGGCATGCAAATGGGGCCGTAATCAGATACAAATGGCCCCCGTGCGCCTTGCATAAATTATGGCCCCATTTGCATGTCACCCTTTGAATATCACAGGTGCTGTGCCTGGCACAATGGAACTTGTGCCCCCACATCTCAATGCTCCACACTGACCACTTGCGCTGGCAGAGTTCCACTGCGCCATGCACAGTGGGGGTGGCCAGGGGGCGATATTCAAAGCAGTTGCGCCATAGTGCAACTCCATTGAATATTGCCCTGGCCACTCCCCTGCGCAACTATTTTGAGCGGCGCACAGGCTTGCGCCACAAACTGGCACAGTTTGAATATCTGGGCCAAGGTATATTATGACACAGTGCTATTACATACTGAATCCAACAAAGATTAACACAACCTGTTTTACATACATCTGAAGGTCACCACAGTAACCGCCCTGTATGAGGACCTAAGAGGAAAAAATGAAAATTAAAGAGGACACTGTTGCATAGTCAAGGGAGGGAGGGAGAAGGGTGTGTCCACAGGTGGCCATCCTTATGGACTAGGAATAGTAAAGGATAGATTAGGCTTAGAAATAGAAGAACTGTTGCAACAGATTTTAGAAAAGGTCGGTCCTCAAGAGTGGCAGGAGCTCCCAGTCACATATCCCCCACCTTAAGAGGGAAGCAGTTATTGCAGACTGCTTACCACCTTCCTGTCCCAGGACAGGATGGATCTTCTCCCCATCCATCCATCTTCAGAAGCTATGTCTCAGGGTCCCTATTAATGATTAATATTTCATCATAAACATTGTGGACATCATCATTCTTAACCCTGAGGCATAAACACATTTCTCAGTAGAGACTAACGGTACCTTCCCATCTCCTTTAAGGGGAAAGTCCATCATATTTAACCAAAAATCTAGACATCTGTAAAGTCCAGTACCATAGAGAAACTTTCTCTGGGGTTAGTAATTACCTGCTCCAACCCCACCAGATATGTCAGTTTTAAGCAAGGGCCCAGATCTAGGTTCAACCCAATATGACTCTTGGTTCATTTCACTTGTTGCAGATACAGACACCTGAGAGTAGACACACAAGGTGTTTCCCCAGCATAGGTTCCAATCCATTTTCCACCCACTTCTCCTTTATAGGTTTTCACTCAGAAAAGAATAAAACACATGTACCACCTCAGACTCCTTGTCTGTCCTTTGGTACCTCTTTCTTTGACATCAGACCCGCCCCCTGACCAAATATACTACGCTTTTGCCTACAGAGGGGGACCATTGCAGAGCCAGCTCTGGCCTTGCCTGCAACTAACTTGACCCCTCTGTCTTACACAAAGTGTCTGCGGGACTATGGAAGGAGCAATAGTAGTTTCTACTCTTCTACTTCAACCTTTTATAACTTATGACCCCAAATCCTTTGTCATCTAATCCCCAGGCAGGTCTCTACAGAAACCTACAGGAAACCAAGGAATCTCCCATGCTGATACACTGCAATGTTAAACAGCAGGTTCCTAAACCTTTTTAATTCTGTGGTGTCTTAGTAAATATCCTTCTAATCACTGTGCTATTTTCAGCCATCTGTTACCATCTAATACCTTGTAACCTATGTGAGAGATCCCCTTTTTCAAAGGGTGACATTTTTTTAAATTACCTCTACCCTCTTTAACTTTAACATACTGTAACAGTTTGGCAACATTAGCATTTTTAGCATACAGTATACATCAGTCAATACTGTAATAGATTTAGCTGCATCAATACAAGAAAATTCCCTTCAGCCTTGTAGGTTTCTTCTTGCTTGCTTGGAGTCTTCAACCCGAGCACAATATCACTAGGCACAGTCTTACCAAGGGTCTCACATTCAGGTTCCATACCTTCATCTCCGACCTCCAACAGGTAAAATCCTGGGAACACAGGAAACAAAGACATTTTCTGCTCAGTCAGGGGGCCCTCCTCCAACTCTGTATCCAGACTGTCTGGCAGGAATCTCTCGAGCACCTGGCACCAGTTTTCTACCTCTCTGCATAGTCAATCTACCTCCAGCCATTGCCCACTCGTCCAGTGGACCATTTTCATCAGGGTCTCCACCTCTGCGGTGTTGTCTCCTGCACCTTCAGTCTGCCTCAACCAGAATCTATCCATCTTCTTCAGGCTTGGCCTTCATCTGAGCTCCCAGGTCCAGTCTAGGCAGCAGCCTCTCTCCATCTGCCAGCCATGGTTCTGGACAGAACTCCACAGACCTTCTTCTCCAGGTTCTCCTCTGGCAACTCCTGGTACATCTGTCCACCTGGGATATCTGGGCAAAATCCACCAGAAAATGTCCCTCTTCAGCCAGTTCAGATGCTTCCAGCAAGTTATCCCACTTCTAACACCAAGTCTGTGAAGGGGTTGTGGGATAATAGATGGACCAGACACCAGACTTCAGGTTCAACACACAATCTCTCTGTGATGTTTATTCAAAATACAAGAAATAACCTTCTGCAATGGCATATTTCTTTTTCAGTACATCAGTTTGCAGCAACAGACTATGACTGTCCTCTCTCTGCACTTAGTCAGCACATACTGACACTGATCTCTGATCCAATTCACTAGTTGAGATGTAGCCACCACCCCTATGCAGGCCATATTTGCTTGGGTAGTGGGGGTCCAAAAGGAAAAAAAAAGCTATAGACAAAGAATCTCAATGCAGAATCACTGAAAGAAGATCTACCCCCAAAGGGCATTGGCAACAAATCAAGTTTCAAAGAAATACAACATCATACATGCTTCCATAATGCAATGCATCATGGGATATATGCAAATCAGCATGACATTTTTTACTGAAGTTTACAACAATATACATGCATTTTAAGTAACATGACTACCTTAATTTCTATAATAGTCACCCAGTACTTTTTAACATTATCAAAAACACCTACTACAGTACCATGGTATTTTCAACATTACAGGTTTCATAAACATAAGGTATATTATGACATAGTGCTATTACATACTAAATCCAACAACGATTAACACAACCTGTTTTACATACATCTGGAGTTCACCACAATAACCTCCCTGTATGAGGACCTAAGAGGAAAAAATGAAAATTAAAGAGGATTCTGTGGCATAGTCAAGGGAGGGAGAAGGGGGTGCCCACAGGTGGCCAACCTTATGGACTAGAAATAGTAAAGGATAGATTAGGCTTAGAAATAGAAGAACTGTTGCAACAGATTTTAGAAAAGGTCGGTCCTCAAGAGTGGCAGGAGCTCCCAGTCACAAATAAGTATCCAGCAGCAACACAATAAGGAAAGCCAAAAATAAACTGATAATAGCGGTTGATCAGTTTTTTGGCCATTTTTTGAGCAAACTGTGTATACAGCATCACAGGTCACCGGTCTTTGGAAATGGAGCTGATGCTGCAAGTGCATGATACGCCTTGGCATTTTCCCACACTTACACCTGCTATCAGAGGTGGTGAGCTGTACTGTTTTGGTATGTTTCATCTATAGTATGTGGTTATGGACAGTAATTACATTTGTAATTGATATTAAAGGGTATTTTTATACACCTGGAGTGGGATATTCAAACGGGTTGTGCATGTTCAACAGAGTTGCACCATGTGGAACCCACTGATGTGCCCCGGTGTGATATTCAGTGGAGGAATATGGGCAGCACAAATCCTCATGGGCTGGGCACAATGGTAATATATGCAGCGCAGGTAAGGGGGGCATGCCCATGCATATTCTGCACATCCTGATATTCAGCCCAGGATGTGCTGTGAATATGTAGGTGCAACCCCTACATGCGCTGCACACAGTTAAGCCAAAAAATAATGGAGCAACAGCTGGCCTCCCACAGGTGAGCTGCCGTAATGCAGGGCACAACAAGGCAGCTACCAGCTGTGGGTGGCCACCTGAGCTCTGGTGGCACCGTCTGGTGGCGTAGCACTCACCCATTCCTGATCATGGGCTGTAATAATGAAAAACCTCCCTGGTGGTTCAGTGGACCTCTCTCCATACCCGATCGCGGGCTGTAACATTAACTAACTTCCCTGGTAGTCCAGTGGACCTCTCTCCATGCCTGATCGAGGGTTGTAACATTAACTAACCTCCCTGGTGGTCCAGTGGACCTCTCTCCATGCCTGATCAAGGGCTGTAACATTAACTAACCTCCCTAGTGGTCCAGTGGCCCTCTCTCCATGCCTGACCGAGGACTGTAACATTAACTAACATCCCTGGTCATCCAGTGGACCTCTCTCCATGCCTGATCAAGGGCTGTAACATTAACTAACCTCCCTGGTGGTCCAGTGGACCTCTCTCCATGCCCAATCGAGGGCTGAAATATTGAAAACACTCCCTGGTGGTCCAGCAGTACCCGCTCCCTCCCAACCCGCCCCCTCATTCCCACCACCCTGCTCTCCCCGGGTCAGCAGCAGGTGGCAGCCTCCATCCTCAAGCCGCCCAGCCTCCCAACGACTGATGGCATACAGTACGGTTGTACGCCCATTGGTCCATAGTGTGGGCCAATGGGTGTGCAGACTGTACTGTACTAGAAAGTCCCGATATGTGAATGAATCCAGTCACATATTGGGACTGTGTAGTACTGTACGGTCTGCATGCCCATTGGCCCATGCTGTGGGGCAGTGGGAGTACAGCCATACTGTACGCCATCAGTCAGCAGACGGCCGGGTGGCTTGCGGGTGGGGTGCTGCCACCCGCCATTGACCAGGGGGCAGCAGGGTGGTGGGAATGAGTGGGTGGGTTGGGAAGGGGGTACGGGTTCTGCTAGACCACCAGGAAGTGTTTATAATACTACATCCAACAATCAGGCATGGAGATAGGTCCACTGAACCACCAGGGAGGTTAACTCCTAGTACAGCCCATGATCAGGCAAGGAGAGAGGTCCACTGGACCATCAGAGAGGTTCTACATATTTACAGCCCATGATCGGGCAAGGGGATGGTCCACTGGACCACCAGGGAGTTATTAACTATTTATAGCCCACGATCGGGCCTTGGAGCACATTGCCAGTGGGAGCAGGGGGCATCAGTCCCCGATGGCTGCTGCCTGGCAGGGTGCCTGGCACAGGTCGCCGGGGATCAGCACACCTGAATGAAAATGGAGCCATAATGAAATGCAAATGGCCCCATTTGCACCTTGCATGCATTATGGCCCCATTTGAATGTCCACCACTGAATATCGCGGTTGACGCACCTAGCGCAATGGCACTTGTGCTAGCTCATCCCCCTGCTCCTCTTTGGCCACTTGCGCTGGTGCAGTGCCACTGCACCATGCGCTATGTGGGTGGCCATGGAGCGATATTGAATGGTGCTGAGCCATAGCACAGCACCGTTGAATATTACCCTGGCACATCCCAGTTGCGCTGTGCCCAGTCTTGCACCACAGCCTGGCACAGTCTGAATATCCCACCCCTGGTGTTTTCCTTTTGCTATTTTGAGTGCTGACCTTATGTTCCAACAGGATTTTTGTTGACTTCCCTTCCCAAGTTCAAACCCCCATTGAAATACATTGAACCACATTCCTGTTTCTTCAGTTGCAGTCCAGCTTTGACAGACTGAAGACGTGTCTGCGATCCAGAAAGGATTACAGCATTGGACCTCCAATGGGTAAATAAGGGTATGGGAGTGTGCGGGGTGATGGGTGCTGAGTGGAAGGGTAAGGAACAGACAGAAAAGACACTGATGAACAGTTTTCATTTTTACAGGTGAAAAAAAAGAAATCATGAAGAAGGATTCCTGATCATGACACTGGGAGACTGGGCACCCCCAGTGTGACTGTTATGGTTCTGGGGGGTGGGTGCTGAGAAGGAGAGTAGGGTGGGGGAATGAAAAATATAAATAAAAAAAGTTATGAGGTAACACAGTCACAACACTGGGGTCACCCCCAGTATCATTGTTATGTTTCTGGGGGGAGTGGGGTGGTAGATGCTGAGAGGAAGGGTTGAATGGGAGGGATATGTATAACTAAAAAAAAATTAAATCAGAAGTCAAGGGGAAGCACAATCACATCTTTTGGGAATTGGGCACCCCCGGTCTCACTATTACGTTGGGGGGGGGTTGGTGCTGAAAGGGAGGGTTAGGTGGGGGATATGTATAATTAAAAAAAAAGAAAGTAGCCATCATGACAGAACACAGCACAGTCTGCCATATCCAACATAGGAAACATAGAAACATAGACTGTGATGGTAGATAAGGACTGATTGGCCCACACACTGTGCCCATTTCCCTACCTATTGGATAAGGTGCAGATGCAAGTTAACCAACAGCCTACTTCCTCATACCCACCAATAGAATTACCTTAGGTCTGTCCCATGCATTCTTGAATTCCCCAACTGATTTTGACCACACAACCTCCTCAGGAAGGCCATTCCATGAGTCCACCACCCTTTCCATGAAAAAATACTTTCTCACATTACCCCTGAGCCATCCCCTCTTTATCTTCAAATTGTGCCCCTTTGTTCTTGCACATCTCTTTTTCTGAAAGATGCTACCCTTTTGAACTTTGTTGATTCCCTTGAGGTACTAGAAAGTTTCTTTCATGTCCCCCCTCTCCCTCCTTTCCTAGACAGTATACATATTAAGCTCCTTTAGTCTTTCTTACTATGGTTTCTGGTGCAGACTCTGCAGCATTTTAGTTGCCTTCCTCCGGATTGCCTCCATCTTGTCTATGTCCTTGCAGAGATGGGAACTCCAGAACTGCACGCAGTACTCAAGATGGGGTCTCACCATCTGTCTGTACAGAGGGATGACAGCTTCCTGTTTTCTACTGGCGATGCCTCTCCCAATGCATCCTTGTATCCCCCCAGCCCTCCTTACTGCCTTCTCACATTGCCTGCCTACCTTTTAGTCATCTGATATGACTAGCCCCAGGTCCCTTTCAATTTTTGTTGTCATTAGTACCTCGCCCCCCATTGTGTACTCTTTCCCTGGGTTTTTGTTTCCCAGGTGCTTACTTTGCACTTCTTTGCATTGACTCTAAGCTGCCTTACTTTTGACCATTCCTCCAACCCTTCTCATCCTTTCCACCACCCTTGTGTATCAACCCTACTGCAGATCTTTGCGTCATCTGCAAAGAGGCAGACTTTTCCTTCCAGTCCCTTCACAATGTCACTTATAAAGACATTAAAGAGGACCAGCCCCTGTACTGAACCCTGCAGTACCCCGCTAGTAACCCCCCTTTGTTCAGTGTGGACTCTGTTTACTATTGTCTTCTGTGTCTTATTGTCCAGCCAATTTTTCACCCAGGCTACCACCCTGGGACCCACTCCCAGGCTGGCTAACTTGCTTATTAATCTTTTGTGTGGGATTCTAGGCCATATCCACAGCCCCTCCCTGGTCTACTATGTTGATTACGACATGACCTTCCCACAGTGAATCCATGCTGCCTTGGGTCTTGTGCCCCACTGGCCTCTAGGTACTCAACAATTCTTTCTTTCAGAAGAGATTCCATCATTGTCCCTACCACTGAGGTCAAACTAACAGGTCTGTAGTTTTCTTCCTCTGCCTTGTTCCCACTTTTGTGACAGGGAATCACATCTGCCCTCCTCCAGTCCTCAGGTACCACACCACACTCCCATGATTTGTTAAAAACAGTAGTCAGTGATATCACTAATTCTCTCATTAGTTCTTTTAGAAATCTGGGGTGAATCCCATCAGGCCTCATTGCCTTGTCCATCTTGAGTTTTAGAAGTTCTTTTAGGACCCTTTCTTCTGTGAATGGACTGGTATTGACCCCTCTATCCACAGTGCTTCTATTGTTTGGTTTAGGTACATCCCCCTCCTCTTCTTTTGTGAATACTGAACAAAAGTATTTGTTCAGTATCTCTGCCTTTTTGCTGTCATCCCTGCCCACCTCCTCCCTTTTATTAAGCCTCACTGTCCCTCCCTTGGTCTTTCTTCGCTCCCTAATGTACCTATAAAAGGTTTTATCCCCCTTCTTAACTGAGTTGGCTATATTTTCCTCGGTTTGGGCCTTTGCTATTCTGACTACCTTAACTACTTCCTTCTGCTTTAACTGATACAGTTCTCTGTCCTGCTGCTTCTGCAGTTCCTTATACTTGTTGAATGCTATAGTTTTCTCCATAACCTTCTCCCCCACCTCTTTTGAGAACCATAGTGGGTATTTCCTTTGTTTTGTTTTTCTTATTTGATTCACACAAAGGCTTGTTGCCTCTGTGATGGCAGTTTTGATTTGTTTCCCTTTCTTCTTTCACCCATTCTCCTTGCCCTTTTGCTAGTGTATTCCTTAGACACTCAGACACTCTCCCATTTTACCAAAATCAGCCCTCCTAAAGTCCAGTACCCTCACTTTTGTATGAATTGACTCTACGGCTGTGTTTATCATGAACCACACTGTTTGGTGGTCACTTGTTCCTAGATGGCTACCCATTTCTATGTCTGAGATCCTATCACTGTCCCCATTTGAGAGAACCAGGTCTAAGATTGCTCCCTCCTGACTGGGTTCCAACACTTGCTGCCTGAGGCATGCCCCCTGAAGCACATCGAGAATGACCCTGCTCTTGGATGTGGCTATAGCAAATGTGTTCCAGTTAACATCTTGCATATTCATGTCCCCCATCAATAATATTTCCCCTTTTTCTGCCATTCTAAGGATGCCTTCTATCATTTCCTTGTCCATTTCCTCCCCCTGAGACAGGGGTCTGTATACAACTTCTCTGTGGGTTGTGGTGCTGTATCCTGTCTCCAAGGTGACCCACAGTGCCTCATCTCCTCCCTGTTTTCCCATTAGTTCCATTGCTTTGATCCCTTCCCTTATGTAGAGAGCAACTCCTCCTCCTCTTTCACCCTCCCTGTCCCTCCTGTAGAATGTGTACCCCAGTAGGTTGACATCTCAGTCATGCTTCTCTATATACCATATTTATGTGACTGCCACAATATCCAGGCATCCCTCTTCCATCAAGGCCACTAGTTCAGGGAGCTTGTTACCCAGACTATGGGCATTGGTACTCCTAGCCCTCCATGTTTTGATTGCCTTACCCCTTTTATCCCATTCCTATACTTATTGCCTTTGCCTTTTCTATATTTACGCCTGCCCTATCAACCTCTGTACCTTGGTATTTACCTTGCTAAGTACCCTGTTTTGTGGGGAGGGGGACTGGGAATCCCTGCTCCTTTTCAGTGCTTCCACCCTTGGCTGGCTTAAAAGCTTGCCAATGAAGAATTTAACTCTATCACCTAGGATTCTGGTTCTCCTCCTGGACAGATGCAGACCATTGTACCAATATTTGCCTGTATCCCTCCAGGTGAACCCCACAGGCCCCAATGAAGCCAAAACCCTGTGTTCCACACTAGTTTTTCAACCATTCATTGAAGCCCAGTGTGTTTAGTACCCTAGCCTCTCCCATGCCATAGACAGGCAGCACCTCCGAGAAGGTTACTATGCATGCTACTTGTCTAAGGCCCCTCCCCAACTCCACAAACTCCTCCTATACTGCTCTGATCCCATTCCCAACTAGGTCATGTGTCCCTAGGTGGACAATGACATCCAGCTCCCTCTCCCATGCAGCTGCTCCCATGATCCTGAGAATTCACTTCTTGTCCCTCTAGGCCATGGTACTTGGCAGGCACCTTACCTCCATGTCACCTCCCTCCCCCAGTTCTACCCCCCTAATAATTGAGTCCCCCACCAGGAGCTGTTTCCTTCCCCTGTGGGTTTCCATGCCACCCTCCTCTGGGATTCCCTTGTGGATTTTCCGAGCATCCTCCTTGGTCTCCACTGTGGGTGCTTTCTTAGAGGAACCACACTCCACCTGAATGGTATGTGAATTGTAGAGAGGTACAACTGGAGGGATGTGCCTCTGTTCCACCACACTTACTCTCATTAAGCCCACCATAGTCCTACCACTCCTTTTTGTTGGCAACCTCTGAAGCAGTGGCCTTGGTGGTCCCTGTGTAGGGGTGGAGGTTTCCCTACTTCTTGCCATGCCAGTCTGGAGATGGGCAACCTCCTCCCTCAGAGCAGTGAGGTGTCTGCAAATAGGGCAGCATTGCAGCCTCCAGAATGTGTCCTGGAAGACTACCACCCCACAGTCAGTGCATTGCATCACTCCACATATGACTCTCTTCCTTACTGTTGAGATTTTTTTTTTTTTCTCTTTTTTGTTTGTGTGTGTGTGCATTTACCCCCTACATAGTGTGCTGGGGTGTTAAATATATGTCAGGTGTATGATCTTTTCCCTTTTGGGGAAGTGATATCAGAACCCCTGATATAAAGGAAATGACACCCTTGGGGGTGGGGTGAGGGGAAGGATGGGACCAAGCCTGTGCCCTCCAGAAACAATCAGCTACAACTCTGACCCACCACTCTGGTGAGTGCTTTTCTTCCTTTCAGCAAACCAACATGCACAACAAATTAACAGAGAAACAGACATCTCAGGCTAGAATTTTTTAGAAGTCCTGGAATGCTGGTTTCAAACAAAGCAAGCCCATGAACAGCCTGAACAGCTTGGAACATGAAATTCAGCCAAATGAAGCAATCTAAGAAAGCACTGAACAATTTAGATTCCCACACCTGTAATCTGATCCTAGGTTAAGGGAGTCACCTCAGGCTGGAATTTGCTAGAAGCCTTGAAATGCTGTTTTCAAACAAAGCAAACCCCTGAACAGACTGAACAGCTTGGGACAAGAAATTTTGCCAAATGAAGCAATCTTAGTAAGCAAAAGACCCTAGGTGGACAAATATATCCTGCTCCCTCTCCCGTGCAGCTGCTCCTATGATCCTGAGAATTTACTTCCTGTATTTCAAATGTCCAAGATGGCCATCACATTGTACTGTGCAGGCACTAGTGGTAGCATATGCATAATGCAGTTTAGTGGCCATCTTGGGAATGGAGGAATATACCATGACCGCTGACATATAACAAATGGTACAAAGCTACTCTCAATGCAAACAACAAGCAGAGCGCTTCATGGATGCTGAGATGACTGGTGCCCCTCCAACATGTTGTTTTGTCTGAAGGAATGAGCTGAGTTCTTTTTCCATAGCAAGAGGTCAACAGGGCTATGCCCACTGCAGCCCTAAAAATATACCTATGTCTATAGAAAACACATGAAGACATATACATTACTAAAGACTGACCTGATTTTGATCAGAATAAAGCAACTAATAAGGATCTGTAGACTTGATATACAATTGTCTAATTCATATTAAGGGACCCTATTGCACGTATGTTATTACTGGATAAATTCATAATTTCAAGATCATGTAGAGAAAAATGTTTAAGTGATAGAATAATCCTGCTGCACAGCAACAAACAGAACAGCCATAACAACAGTGTTCTAATTCACATAAATATGTATATTTGTGCCACTCAATGTGTATAATTAGTGGGTGTTAAAAACTGGCATTACAAGCTCACAATGTAAACAAGTTCAATAAACACATGGAACAAAATTAACAGAGCAGAAAGGGGTGCCCAAGTTATGCTCTGTCCCTACTAAAGACCCCAATACCCACCTTGTAAAAAAAGCACCAGTACTGCATACAGTAACAAACTCTGGCCAGAGCCGATAGGACTTCATCTGAGGAATTTGGGGTGAAAATATTGTAAATTACCAGAGTTACAAGAGTGTATTTGCAAAGCGTAACATAGGCTTTTAAATGTGTTGGTCTGTAATATTTGTACACCAAATTTTCAACGTAGCCTTGTTTTGACCCTGCCTCATGAAGACAGGCAGACAAAATGTTCAATTACTGGTTTAAAGGTGCTCTTGTGTAGGGACTGCAAAATCAAAATTCAGGATGCAAAAATGCATTTTGGGCAGGAGTTGAAAAATAACAACAGTCATATTCATGAGGTGCTATAAAAAAATGGCTATGTTGAAAATGTGGGGTAAAAATATTGAATATCACTGAACTTATGAGCCTACTTTCTCAAAAATCAACTTAAGCTCATAACATTTTTTTTTTATTTTTACACCAAATTTCCAACATAGCCTTCTTAAGACCCCACCTCATTAACAAGGGCAGATAACATTTTCAACTCCTGGCCAAAAGGTGATTTCTTGCACAGACCACAAAACCACCTTTTGGGGTATAAAGAAATATGTTGGACAGGATTTCAGAAATGACAGCTGTCACATCTATGAGGTGCAATAAAGATATGGCTATGTTATAAATTTGGGGTAAACATATTGAAAATTAGCAAAATGATGAGCCTGCATTTGCAAAATTCTACATGTGATAATAACTTGGTTGTTTTTTTTAATATTTATGCACCAGATTTTTAACATAGCCTCCTTATGACCTCACCTCATACACAAGGGCAGAGAACATTTTCAGCTGGTGCCCAAAAGGAGATTTTGGACAAGGACCACAAAATCAACCATCGTGATGTACAAAAAAACCCATTTTGGACAAGATTTGAAAAATGGCGGCTATCAGAGTCATGAAGTGCTGTAAAGATATAGCTATGTTGTAAATTTGGGGTACAAATATTGAAAAGTACCAAAGTTACAAGCCTACTTCCACAAAACTATATGTGGGCTCATAACTTTTTTTTGTTTTTTATATTTTTGCAGCAAATTTTAAACATAGCCTTCTTATGACCCCAAGTCATGAACAAGAGCAGAGAAAATTTTCAGCTGGTGCCCGAATGGTGACTTCACACAGGAACCATGAAATAACCTTTCGGGACAGATCTGCCTAATGACAGTGACATTGTTCTTGAGATGGGGCCCCAAAGAAGGCATGCTGAAAATTGGGGTCAAAAATATGAAAAATGTCCAAGTTGTGGCATTAAGTTCAAATCCCATTTAAATATATTGAACTGCACACCAGTGTCTCCAGTTTGTAATCCAGCTTTGAAGAGTGAAGACATGTCTGTGGTCCAGAAAGGATTATGGTGTTGTACCCCTGCTGGGTATGTAAGGGCTTGGAGAGTGCAGGGCGGGGGATGCTCAGTGGGAGAGTTGTGTGTGAGTACCGAATGGCCACAAAAGACATGATGGACCATTTTTTCTATAGGTGAAAAATAAAAAAGAAAATGATTGTTACCAACTGCTACATTGGGGGAATGGGAATCCCCAGTGTCATGGTAATGTGGGGAAGACATCGATGGACCTTTTTTTTTCCACAAGTGAAAAACAACACCAATAAAAAAAATGATGACCCCTGATCGTGACACTGCTGGATTGGTCACACCCAGTGCCATTTCTATGTTTTGGGGGGTGGGGTGGTGGGTGCTAAGAGGGAGGGTCAGGTAGGGGGGATTTCTATAATATTAAAAAATATATAATTAAATAAGTGCTGGCAGTCATGGCAGAATATGGCTCACTCTGCCTTGACCAAGACAGCCTCGGTATGCTATTGCACATGCACGAGTAGTAGTGCATGTGCAGTACAGTGTGGCAGCCATCTTGGACATGACAAAGTGTGCTGTGTTCTGCTGTGACCACTGGCACCATGAAATAGTGCAGTACTGTGGTCTAGGTACAACAAGGTGAACTGCTTCACAGACACGGAAGCGAATGTGCTGCAATTCAACATGTTGTTCTTTTGGAAGGAATGCGGTGTCCTTTTACTCAATGATCATAAAAGATCTGCAGGGCTCTGTCCACTGCAGCCCAAAAAATAGAGAAAAAAAGGGAGGGAGGGTTAAGCAGGTTTGGGTTCAATGAAAAAAAGGGAAATTACTGTTGCTGAATATGAATAACTTTGTGGATGAGAAATAAATTAGGGGACATCACCAGAAGGACTATTCAATGAATAATGGTAATAGTTACAGTTTATAAAACAAGCATATGCCTTCAGGAAAGTATCCCCCCACCACCACCATGCAAACACACACATGCATACATTCCTCCTGTTATACAGCAAATATAACAGTTTCTACAGATTCAAAAGATGGAGATTAGCGCCCAAGAGGTGGATAGGCAGAAAAGGGGCAACATTCAGCAGAAGGGCAGACAGCAAGGAGAACCAGTGATAAAGGACAACCAAGGAAGGGGCTGGAGTAGAACAGCAAAACAGTCTAGGGAGGTCAAATCATGGAAAGCCATGTGTGCAAATGCCAGGAGCCTTAGCAACAAGATGGAAGATCTGGAGGCTGTCATGGTGCAGTCAGACCTGGACATTGTGGCCATCACTGAAACCTGGTGTAATGATAACCACGACTGGGAGATGGCCATACCTGGCTACAACATATTCAGAAGAGACAGGGCAGGAAGGAAGGGAGGAGGAGTGGCACTGTATGTGAAAAATGACATAAGGGCCACAGAGATCCAGGAGGAACAAATGGGGAGAGATACTGTGGGTTAAGCTGGAAAGGAAAATGGGGCCAGCCATCCGCACAGGTGTGGTCTATAGACCACCAGCCCAGGAGGAAGAAACAGATAGGGAGCTGATGCTAGCCATCCAAAGGATGGCAGACAAGGGTGAGGTAGTACTGGTTGGAGACTTCAATTTTCCAGACGTGGACTGGAGCATCCCAGCAGCAGCATCAACTAGGAGCATGTTTATCCTGGACTTCCTTCAGGGTGCTTCCTCAAGCAACTGGTCATGGAACCAACTTGGCAGAAGGCAATACTGGACCTTGTGCTCACAAACAGGGACAGTGTGATGGGGGTAACAGTGGGGGAGCACCTGGGGAACAGTGACCACCAGTCACTGTGGTTGGAAATCACAGAAAGAGCAGAACCAAGCCACACTAAAACACGTATCCTGGATTTTAGGGGGGAAGACTTTGGGAAAATGGGGAGATACTTGAAAGAGGCATTAAGGGGAATGGGGTAGGAATCAGGGGTTGAGGAACAGTGGGCAGTATTTAAAATGGGGATTACAAGAGCAACAGAATTATGTATTAAGCAGATTAGCAAGAGGAAAAGGAAGAGGAGATCATTATGGTTTTCCAAAGAGGTAGCAAAGAAAGTGAAAGCCAAAAAGATTGCATTCAGGCAATACAAAATGACACAGGCAGAAGGGGATAGGGAGAAGTACCAGGAGAAGCAAAGGGAGGCAGGGAGGTCAGTAAGGGAAGACAAAGCTCAGACAGAAGAACACATTGCAAAATCAGTGGGTAGAGGGGACAAAACCTTATACAGGTACATAAGTGAAAAAAGAAATGCAAAGGGAGGGATAGTGAGACTGAAGGGGGAGGATGGGGGCTGTGTGGAGGATGACAACAGTAAAGCTGACATATTGAACAGGTATTTCTGCTCAGTCTTTACTGAGGAAGAGGAGGGTAATGGGTCTGAAGGGAGTACAAGGGGTGAGAATGGTGCAGAAATGGACACAAGTCCCTTTACACGAGAAAGGGTCCTGAAGGAACTGGAAGTAATAAGAGTTGCTAAAGCAATGGGGCCAGATGGGGTGCACCCCAGGGTCCTTAAAGAACTAAGAGAGGTGGTGGCTGAACCTCTGGCTATTCTGTTTAGCCGATCACTGGAAACAGGGGAGGTACTCAAAGACTGGAGGATAGCAGATGTAGTCCCCTTATACAAAAGTGGGAACAAAGAGGAAAGCGGGGAACTACACACCAGTCAGCCTCACCTCGGTAGTGGGGAAGATCATGGAAGCACTACTGAAGGAGAGATTGGTGGAACATCTGGTTGTCAATGGACTACAGGACCCAAGGCAGCATGGTTTCACCAGGAGGAGGTCATGTCATACCAACCTCAATGAATTTTTTGACTGGGTGACTAGGGAGGTGGATCAGGGGAGGGCAGTGGATATGGCCTATCTGGACTTCAGCAAGGCCTTTGACACTGTGCCACATAGAAGACTATTGCACAAACTGGGGAATATGGGTGTGGGCAGGACAGTAGTGTGGTGGGTAGGTAACTGGTTGGGCAGCAGGACACAGAGGGTGGTGGTAAAAGGCTATCACTCCACAGAGGGAAGAGTGACCAGTGGGGTACCACAGGGATCAGTGCTGGGACTAGTCCCATTCAATATCTTCATCAGTGACATTGCGCAGGACCTAGAAGGCAGAATTTCACTGTTCGCTGATGACACAAAGTTCTGTAACAGAGTAGACACACCAGAGGGTGTAGACAGAATGAGAAGGGACCTGCAGAAACTTGAAGAATGGTCAGGGGTTTGGCAGTTGAAATTCAATGCAAGGAAATGCATGATAATGCATATGGGGCACAAAAACCCTGTCACAATATATCAGTTGGGGGTGAGGATATAGCATGCACCAAGCAGGAAAGGGATCTTGGGGTTATCATCTCTGATGACCTCAAGGCAGGGAAACAGTGTGACAAGGCAGCAGGTAAAGCAAATAGGATGCTGGGATGCATAGGTAGGGGCATCACCAGCAGGAAAAGGGAGGTCATAATTCCACTATACAAGACACTAGTGAGGCCCCACCTGGAGTACACTGTACAGTTCTGGAGACCTTACCTACATAAGGACATAGACAGGGTAGAGAAGGTTCAGAGGAGGCAACAAAGATGGTGCATGGATTGCATCACAAGTCCTATGAGCACAGGTTGAAGGAACTGAACATGTACTCCCTGGAGGAGAGGAGGGAGAGAGGGGATATGATAGAGACATACAAGTATCTTACGGAGGAACAGGGTGCAGGAATACACTATTTTTAAGCGAAAAAGATGTTCCAGGACTAGAGGGCATGGGATGAAGTTGGAGGGAGGACGATTCAGAGGAAACGTGAGAAAGAATTTCTTCAAAGAACGGGTGGTGGACAAGTGGAACACCCTGCCAGAGGAAGTGGTGGGGGCTGAAACAATCACAGGATTTAAGAATGCATGGGATAGACATAAAGGAATTCTGGAGGTCAGGAGTAAGGGGCAACAGACTTCTTGGAAAACAAACTGAACTTACAAGCTCAAATGGGCAGACTGAGTGGGCCATAGGCCCTTATCTGCTGACACTGTCTATGTATCTATGTACATACATACAGTGGAGCGCACCAGGATTAAACCCAGTTCTGCATCATTCTGCAGCATGCTGCAGCAGAGCTACTGCAGTAAACAATGTAATTCCTACAGGAACTAGTCCCTTTTATCATACAGGAAATCGTGGCACTGTGCTTCTTCCTGGCAGTGTTACAGTGTAACCTCCATGTAAAAAGAAGGGCAAAAATAATTTATTTTATACACTGAATTACAGTGTTCCTTCCTTTATAATGAACACCTCTGGGTCCGCCCAGTGCGTTTGTTATAAGAAGAAATTGGATATTTCACTATTTTCACTGTACAAAATAAAAGCCTCTAGTTACATGTAAGGTACATATGGTCACTGGTCAGGAAAGAAAAAGCTTATCTTATTTATTTATTTATGTTTTTATTACTTTAAACACAGTCTAAAATAGTAATCAGTGCCAAAAAGTCCAGGGCAGGGAGACCCACTCAGCAGAACGTAGGAACACACAATGAGTGTGAGTTGATTTTTGTTCTCTTTTTTAGACAGGAACAAATATAAAACTGCAAAGCAAGTCAGGTTTTTTTAGTTTTTTTTGTTTAAGAGAGAGAAAACTCCATAATTGACAGAGGGAAAACTGTGCACAGCATACAGCTTTCCTCTCTTACAAATGGTGATGAACAGAGAGAAAAGACAACAGAAGGACAAACATTCTATACAGAAAATTGCAAAGTGAGTCAGTTCTTTTTTTTTTAAATAGAGAAGGACAAACTCCACCACTAACAGAGGGAAACTATATGGCAAGCCGTTAGGGACATAATTCAGAATCCCTGGCTGTATAGTAAAACACACACTATATGGTGAAATACATACATCACATAGTGAAATATATACATTATATAGTGATATACATACACAATGTAGTGAACCACATACAGTATCTACTGAAATATATACATCATATAGTGAAATACATATACTGTATACTGAAATGCTTACATTGCATAGTGAAATACATACACTATCTACTGAAATCCACATACTGAATACTGAAAATCCACATACACTATATACTGAAACAAATGTACTATGTACTGAAACATATAGACTACCTATTGAGATACATACACTACAGACTGAAACATCCACATAAACTATCTACTGAAGCAAATACTCTATAGATTGTGACACATACACTATATATTGAGAAAAAACTGCATACACTATATACTGAAACAAATACACTATATATTGAAATACATACACTACACACTGAAAAAAGCATATACACTATATACTGAAACAAATACACTATATATTGAAACATCTATACTTTATATTGAAATACATACACTATCTATTGAAATAAATACACTATGCACTGAAAAATCTGCATACACTACATATTGAAACAAATACACTGTATATTGAAATACATACACTATCTATTGAAATGCATATACTACACACTGAAAAAAGCACATACACTATATACTGAAACAAATACACTATATATTGAAACATCTTCACTTTATATTGAAATACATACACTATCTGTTGAAATAAATACACTTTGCACTGAAAAATCTGCATACACTATATACTGAAACAAATATACTACATGGTGAAACACATACACTATGTATTGAAACACATACACTGTAGACTGAAAAATTTACATACTCTATATACTGAAACAAATAAACTACATATTGAAATGGACTATGTTCTGAAACTACCCATCCCTCTGCCCCTCCCCCATGAATGTCCTAGAGTTGAACTCATTGCCTGCTGCATTCAGTTAGCTGCTAGCTTGATGAGAGGATCTCTGAAACTGCAGAGCTGAGGTAAACAAAACAGGGCTATCTCTTATTCTACTTCTTTATGAGGGTTTTCCTTTTGTTTTGCTTGTACACCTTTAGTCAAATATCAGACCATTGTGATGTGACAAGAAACTTTTAAAACTAATTTAAATGCTGTAGTTTATTCTTTTAAATAAGTGCTGCCTTCATTTACTGTCAGACAACACATTTGTATAGGAAGTTAATACAGGATATTCCTAACATACCTGTATACATAGGGAGCTGCATGCATTTTTCCAAGTTAAAGTGTTGATTTGTTTTATGTGTAATTAATTACTGTGCAAGTCCAGCAACTTATCTGAGTTGAATGCTTGGGAAGCACTTCAGGAGCTGTGGAAGTGTAAGCCAAAATAATTGCTAGTTTGTACTCTATGGACTTTGTTTTAAGTTTTTATTTTAAAATATATATTTTGCTGCAATTCCTCAGTATTCAATTTTCATCAGGAGTTTAGCTGGCATATGCATATCATTTGCATTGTTTTACTAAATAACTTTATTGTGAATCCTCACTGGAGGCATGCACAGTCTGTTTTGGGGTTTGAGCTTCTCAAACTGTTGTATTTCTTTTTTTTTCCCACAGAGATTTTTATCTCTTTAGTCACCCTGCTACCCCTTTGCCCACTGACATCTCCAGCCCAATCACTTACCATCCTCAGGACATATTTGCTCTGAGATTCCCCCCACTCACATCCCCCGTGTTGGGGCCAGGATGGGGTGGGCCATTGACAAGGAGACACATATATGAGCAGAGCCCGTTTAGCAGTGCAAAATCTGCGGCAGGTTGTTGGATCATTTTGCCATTAGGGGGTTTCCACCTTTGGTTTCATCCCCTGGGCAGCCAAGCATGGAATGATGCAATTGCATATAAAGACACATGCTTCCTTTGTGCCTGCCTGAGCCCTCCACCTTATGCAACTCCACTGCCAGCCCTCCTAAGCTAGGTGGATGTTGAAGAGCGGGGTGGTCAGACTTCCCCTCACTGAGAGGAGAGCATTCCCCGAGACGCTCAATCATATCTCCCCCCCCAGCTAACCCCTGTGCAACTCAGGTCCACCCCAAAACTGGGCCACTGGCATGGGAGGCAGTGCAATCACCACCAAGCTGCTAGGCCAGCCCACCAGACTGTGTTTTTATAAGTAAATAAAGACAGCATATAGGTAAAGAAGAAAACAAACTGTATTTTAACTAGTCTGTTATAAACATTTTAAGTCACATCACAATGTTTTGAAATCGGATAAAGGTTTTGCAAGCAAAATACGATAAAACAATACATAAAGAGATAGATAAGATAAACCTTTTATGTTTACCTTCTGCATCTTAGGAGACATCGGCCAGGATTTTTAGTCAATTAGGGCCCCATTTTCAGAAGGTTAGCGTGCAGAGCTAAACATTACACTGTGGGAACAGCATGGTTGGATCGGTGTCGTATTCAGCATCACTTGATGCTACCCTGATCATGTGCATGTGCATATATACGACTATGGCCATGTAAATGAGCAATCCTCTCCTGCATACCGAGCACCATGCTGTATAAAAGGTTTCCTTAGTGACTATAAGTACCTTCCTCTACATTTTATACTCAGCCTCTAGGCTTCTAGTACCTAGATGCTTGATGTTGCACTTTTTGGCTTTGAACCCGAGCTGCCATGTCCCATAGCACTCTTTAAGTTTTCTAATGTCCACACTCATTCTCTCCATCTGCACCTATCAACGCTATTACAGATTGTGGTGTCATCTACAAAAAGGCATATCTCCCCTTCCAGTTTTTCTGTTATGCCACTTATAAAGACACTGAAGAGGATGTGTTCCATTACTGAACCCTCTGGCACCCTACTGGTCACTCTCTCCTCACTGGAGGGAGTGCCATTTACCACCACCTTCTGTGGCTGTGTGCTATCTCAGGTGCAGCACTTAGGAGTGCACAACACTAATCTGAAAATGGGGGCCCACATACCACTGTAACAGGACTAGCACTGCATTGTGATAAGCATGGCTGATACTATTTTAAAAAGCATTCTTCTGTGCAGTGCTAACCTGTTAATGTGGCACTATTCTTTTTGTTACACAGGATTACTAATTGCAACCAGGTGCTCATACAACTGGGGTTTACTCTAATGCATATAAGGTGTACAGGTATAGTAAATGCTTTCTTGAAGTGTTAACACACTGCGTGGTTAGTGCTAGCTAATGATTCTGGGAATCGTGTTTTAACTGCACACACACAGCCTGCCAGCAACCCCCCACACACATACACACACAGTCAGTTCTGGACACAATAAAAAAACAAGCATTTGTCAATGCTGAATGTTGATTGCATTGGTCCATTGAGCTCGCTCACTGGCCCTCTGTCACTCGCTTATTCTGTTTCTCCCAGTGCTGCAGGCTGCTGTTTTGTACTGAGCTCCTTCCTGCGTTGGCACCCTTTTCTGTCCACAAAGAAATCCGCAGATGGCCTGACGGAGCTCAGTTGAGGTGGGTCACTCCCCCCTCTGACTCCCTCATTCTGTTTCTCCTTGCGCTGCAGGTTGGCCTTTTGTACTGGGCTCCTGCCTCTGTTGGTGGCTTTTTCTGCCAACAAAGAAATCTGCTGTAGTCCCAACACAGGTCCGTTGAGGTTGCTCACTCCCCTCTGTCACTCACTCATTCCGTGTCTGCCGGCACTGCAGGCTGGCCTCTTGTATTGGGCTCCTGCCTGCGTTGCCACCTTTTTCTGCCCACAAAGGAATCCACAGCAGTCACGATAGAGCTCTGTTGAGCTCACTCACTCCCTCCCCCCTCTCTCACTGACTCATTCTGTTTCTGACACCTCTGTAGGCTGTCCTTTTGTACTGGGTCCCTGGGTGCATTGCTACCTTTTTCTACCCACAAAGAAACCTGCAGCAGTCCCAACAGAGCTCTGTTGAGCTCATTCACTCCACTTCCCTCACTCTCTCACTGGTTCTGTGTCTCCTGTGGGTGCAGGCTGTCCTTTTGTACAGGGTTCCTGCCTGCATTGGCTTATTCTGCCCACAAATAAATCTGCAGCAGTCCTGACGCAGGTCCATTGAGCTTGCTCACTCCCCCTCTAAGTCACCCATTCCATTTCTGCCTGCACTGCAGGCTGGCCTTTTGTACTGGGCTCCTGCCTACACTGCTGCTTTTTTCTGCCCACAAAGAAATCCGCAGCTGTCCCGACAGAGCTCCATTGAGGTCACTCACTCCCCTTTTCTCACTGCTCATTCTTTTTCTCCTGGTGCTGCAGGCTGCCCTTTTGTGCTAGGCTCATGCCTCTGTTGGCACCTTTTTCTGGTCACAAAACAATCTGCAGCAGTCCTGACAGAGCTCAGTTGAGATAGCTCACTCTCCCTCTCTCACTCTCTTGTTCTGTTTCTGCCAGCGCTGCAGGCTGCCCTTTTGTACTGGGTTCCTGCCTGCGTTGCCGCCTTCTTCTGCCCACAAAGAAATCTGCAGCAGTCACAATACAGCTCCATTGAGCTGGCTTACTCAGTCCCCCATTCTCACTCGTTCGTTCTGTTTCTTCCACCGCTGAAGGCTGCCCTTTTGTACTGGGCCCCTGCATGCATTGCTGCCTTTATCTGCCCACAAAGAAATCCGCAGCAGTCCCAGCAAAGCTTCGGTGAGCTCACTCACTCCCCCTCACTCACTCGCTTGTTCTGTGTCTCCCAGTGCTGCAGGCTGCACTTTTGTACTGGGTTCCTGCCTGCATTGGCAGCTTTTTCTGCCCACAAAGAGATCTGCAGCAGTCCTGACACAGCTCTGTTGAGGTCGCTCACTCCCCCTCTGTCACTCGCTCATTCCTTTTCTGCAGGCGCTGCAGACTGGCCTTTTGTACTGGGCTCCTGTGTGCATTGCTGCCTTTTTCTGCCCACAAAGAAATCTGCAGCAGTCCCAACACAGCTCCATTCAGCTTGCTCTCATTCCCCTTCTCTCACTCGCTCATTCTGTTTCTACCAGCACTGCAGGCTGCCCTTGTGTACTGGGCTCCTGCCTGTGTTGCCAGCTTTTCATGCCCACAAAGAAATGTGCAGCAGTCATCCTAGAGCTCCATTGAGCTCACTCACTCCCCCTCTCTCACTCGCTCATTCTGGTTTTCCCGCCACTGCAGGCTGCCCTTCAAACAACATGAAGTCTTGCTATATTATGACAATTGCAGTATGACCGCAGGTTAGAACTGCTCCGGAGGTGAAATAGTTAACTTTCCATGCAGGCATGGAACTTAGAGCGCGAGCTCGGTTGAAAATTCTGTCTGTTGTGCTTCAAATGCAAACTGTCAGATTCTTTACTCCACCTCACTGAACAGTCGCTCCGGAGATTTCTCCTTCTGCTCAGTTCATTTTGTCAGTTTAAAAGTATTATTTTTCAGTTTTTAGCCGAAATTAAACCACAACCGGTCGGTTCAATCTCTGTCTGTGGTAATGTAAGTAATAGATAGGTTTTACATTTATTTTTTCTGTGTGGAACTTGTAATTCTTTATTGGTCGGTTTGAACCAATCAAGTTGTATTTAAAATCTACTAGTCCTTTTTTAGAGTGCGGTTCCCGGTTCTTATCAGTTCTAAAAGAACGGATTTCATTACGGTTTTTTCCACGACCCGTGACACGGTTGGGAACCGATAAGGGTGTCTTGCTTGGTGGATTGCCATAAACGGGCAAGTTGGTTAGGCTAGCATTATGTCTGAGAAACCCAAAGGAAAAACTGGACCCACTGGGTTTCAACACTGTAGTGTTTGTGGGGAAGCTTTTGCTAAGGCTGACCCACACACCACATGTGTCTATTGTCTGGGGTTTGACCACCTCAATTCAGACTGCCAGATTTGTCACAATTTCCCTGCTGCCACCATAGATAAGAGGTTGGTAGGCTCAGGAAAGGGAGGCAAAAAGTCCGCTGACCGGATGGCCAGCCCGGTTCGATGCCAACCGAACGGAGGAGTCCCTCTGACCAGGGCGATACTTCCTCGGCAAGCGAAGAGCGGTTCTGAGGACCTGTTCCAGCAAAAGGACTAGAAAGTCAGCTAGTGTAGAGCCAAAGTTCTCTCCCCAACTGCTGAAGAAATAGCTAAAGCAATTCAAATTGTCCAGTCTCTCTCCGGTTCCGACCGAACCGACACCTTCAGGTAAGCGTTCAGTTCGGCGGTTCCGCAGTTCAAGATTATGATTTTGAAGATTTTTATGAACCGGGGAGGGAAGAGAAATATGAGGAGAGTGAATATGGTTTTGAAGATCTGGATGTGCCCATTGATCCGGACATCTCTCAGATAGACCCTAGGGTTTCTCCTTCAAGGCTTTCTGAGTCCCTTCTCATTTCATGTTTTATAAAAGTTGCTGAATCTCTCCAGCTCCCTGTTGAGGAAGCTGTTGATGACCAAGAGGAGCCAGACTATGTAGAAATGATGGATATTCCAGAGTCTAGGAGACTGTCTATTCCTTTGCATAAATCTTTTCGAAACAGACAGTAAAAGTTTTAAAATCTCCTCACTATACCTCCTGTGGATAAAAGGATGGACAAGAGGTATACCTTATCAGGCTCCGACACTGATTTCCTCACTCAACAATGCAGCCATGTGGGGGTAGTGCAGGCTGCAGCCTGTGACAAGGCTAATATTCCCCTAGCTTCACACCCCCCTGAGAAGGACTCCAGGAAGATTGATGCTATGGCAAAGAAACAGTACATGGCAGCATCTTTGGGACTCAGAAAAGCAAATTATATGGCTTATGATGCTGTGTACCAGAAATCCAGATGGGATACTGTGCTGGCCCTAGCGAAGCAAGTCCCTGACCAGCTTGCCAGGGAGCTGGAACAGGTGGCTATGGATGGTATTGAGGCATCCAAGGTGCAATTTCATGCTGCAGTGGACTCTAATGATGTTTCCTCAAGAGTCATGGCTACATCTGTGGCACTTCGCAGGATGGCTTGGCTCAGATGTACTACCCTGTCTCAGGATACCCAGTCTAAGGCCATGGATTTTCCTGTTGTGGGAAATTCTCTATTTGGGGAGCAAACAGAGAATTACATGAAGAAAATGGATGAATATAGGACCACCTATAGGAGTGCACAGGCCAAGGAAAGGCAGGCCACTCCTCAAAAGCAGCTTCCTAGAGGCAGGGGCAGGCCTTTTCATAAGCCTTTTTACCAAGCCCAAGCTTCCTACTCCACCTATGCTCAGAGGGGGTTCTTTAGAGGCAGAGGCAGACGGGGTACAAGCAGGTCTGCTTCCACCCCTCAGCCCAAAGCCCCTGCCAAGCAGGCACCCTGATGGGATTGCCAGGGCTGATTCTCCTCTACCTGTAGGGGGCAGGCTGGCTTACTTTGTCCAGGACTGGAAGTCTTTAACATCAGACAAGTGGGTCCTGGAAGTAGTAAGCCAGGGACTGGTTCTCAGCTTCAAAAAATTTCCAAAGCTAAGAACCAGATCTTTTCCACCTGCAACTCCATCAGAGGTACTGCCCTAGAGGCAGGGTCTCTACCCTCCTGGCTCTCAGAGCTGTGGAAAGGGTTCCTCCCTACACCAGGGCAAGGTTTGTACTCCAGGTGCTTCCTACCCCAAAAGACAGAAGAATGGTGGCCCATCCTGGATCTCAGATATTTAAACAAGCACCTTTTAAGGCCAAAGTTCAAAATGGTGACTCTGGGAATTATCCTACCCCCTCTAAGGCGAGGGGACTGGCTAGCTTCCCTGGACCTCAAGGATGCCTACTTCCATATTCCCATCAGAAGCTCCCATCGAAAGTACCTCAGGTTCGAGCTGCCCTCAGGCCACTACCAGTTCAGAGCAATGCCCTTCGGCCTCACTTCTGCCACAAGGGTATTCACCAAATGCCTGGCTGTAGCAGTTGCCTACCTAAGAAGGCAAAAGATTACCATCTTTCCTTACCTGGACGATTGACTCTTAGTAGGCCAGTCCTCAGACCAGGTCAATTTACACCTTCAGATAACGCAGCAACTGCTTACCTCTCTAGGTTTCCTTCTGAATCTCTCAAAGTCAGTTCTAGAGCCGGTCCAGCTTCTTACCTTCATAGGCACAGAACTGAACACACAGGAAGCCAGGGTCTTCCTCCCCCTGGACAGGGCAAAGACCCTAGTCTCCCTGGCCTCCTCATTTACCCTGCAGGTCTCCGGCCAGCAAGGCATTTTCTGCAGCTCCTAGGACACATTGCTGCTTCCACAGCAGTTGTGCAAGGACAAGATTTCAGATGAGGGACATCCAGTTCCATTTGAGAGCTTTTGGTCTCAAAGAAAGGATCCTCTTACCAAGTTGATCCCAGTAACTCAAACCCTGATCCAAGCCCTACAGTGCTGGCAGGATCAGAGCAACCTGAGACAAGGGGTTCCTTTTGTCACTCAGTCTCATTCTCTAATCCTTACTACAGATGTGTCCCTCTTGGGCTGGGGAGCTCACATGGGCGACCTCACCACCCAGGGTCTGTGGTCTCCCCAGGAATCTCTGCTCCACATCAACCTGTTGGAGCTCAGATCAGTTTTTCTAGCACTTCAAGCTTTTTCCAAATCTGTTCGAACAAGATTATTCAGATCAGAACAGACAACACCACTACAATGTGGTACATCAACAAGCAAGGGGGCACTCGGTCTATGGCCTTATGCACCGAAGTGATGAAGTTGTGGTCTCTGGCTTACTCCCTGAACACCTCCTCAGAAGTTCACCTCCCAGGCAAGGACAATGTCCTGGCAGATGATCTCAGCAGGATTTCCCAGGGCCACCACAAATGGTCACTGGATCCCCTGGTCTTGGGAGTAGTATTTGCCAGATGGGGCACCCCACAGATAGATCTTTTTGCAGCCCCAGACAATCACCAACTTCCTCTTTTTTGCTGCAGGCCCCCAGTGTTGGGCTCACTCACACTGGATGCCTTAGCCCTCAGTTGGGAGGGGAAGTTTCTCTATGCCTTCCCTCCCTTTCCTCTCCTGTTCAAAGTGCTAGTCAAAATCAGATCCCAATCATGCAAAGTCATTCTGAGAGCTCCAGATTGGGCCAGACAACCCTGGTATCCACTCCTGCTGTCCTTAGCAGTCCATCCTCCCCTGTCCCTTCCCAGGAATTACAATCTGTTAACCTGTGCCCAGGGAAGGGTCTGGTACCCGAATCTCAAATCTCTCAATCTCAAGGCTTGGTTCTTGAAGAGTTAGAGTTTGCTGATTTACACCTTTCCCAAGGTGTAAAGGATATATTGAAGGCCGCAAGGAAGCCTTCCACCAGGGCTACTTACAATTCCAAATGGAAAAGGTTTTCCATATGGTGCTCGGAAAGCATATTTCCCAGTCTCTGCTGATCTACCCACAGTCCTGGATTATATGGTCCACCTGAATTTTTGGGGCTGAGACCAGCTTCCTGAAGGTGCACTTGGCAGCTGTGTCTGTTTTTATTTCAGCAGGTAAATCCTCTTCCCTTTCAGCTCATCTTGTGTTTCCAAGTTTTTAAGGGTTGTTTCACAACCCCTCCATTCAGGGATCCTGCCCTGCCTGGGATCTTAATGTTTGCATTGCTCAGCTTATGCAACCCCCCTTTGAGCCCTTGTCTTCAGCTGAGCTCAAGTACTTGACTTGGAAAACTGTATTTTTGGTAGCCATCACCTCTGCCAGATGCATAAGTGAATTACAAGCGTTGTCAGTGAAGCAGGAGTTTATCTCTTTTCACAGAGATAAGGTGGTCCTTCGGCCTAACAGAAAGTTCCTACCTAATGTGGTTTCAGATTTCCACCTTAATCAATCTATTTCACTTCCAGTGTACTTCACTGACCACCCCTCCTTTGGGGAGAGGATGCTGCACAGCCTAGATGTGAAGAGAGCCCTTAGTTACTACATAGAGCGTACCAAGGGTCATAGGTTTGACTCCCTTCAACTGTTGCTCACCTATGGCGAAGTTGGTAAAGGGAAGCCAGCCACTAAAAGATCCATTGCCACGTGGATTGTCTCTTGTATCCAATTCTGCTATGAGAAGTTGGTTAAAGTTCCTCCCTCAGGCCTGAGGGCTCACTCTACCAGAGGTACAGCTGCTTCTCTGGCTGCTGCCAGAGACATTCCTATTCTAGAAATATGTCAAGCAGCTACCTGGAAAACAGTTCACACTTTTACCAAGCATTACTCCCTGGACATCCAGGCGAGGAGTGATGTTCGGTTTGTCACAGCTGTGCTTCAGAGCCTATTTCCTAGGTAGGTTCTGTCCCTTCTCCATGGGGGTACTGCTGTGTAGTCTGCAATTGTCATAATATAGCAAGACTTCATGTTGTTTGAAGAAAAAATTACTCACCTTAGTAATGTTGTTTCTTCTAATGAAGTCTTGCTATATTATGACCTCCTTCCCTGCCTGCCCCTCTCAGAACCTCTGTTTTGGGGATGTGGGTGGGCAATACAGGGTTGGCACTTTTTTTTTGATGCCCACCATGTTGTTTTTCACCTACCTTTTTGGGTGAATTGGTGTTGTGTTTTTGCATTTTTGGGTCTCCTGACTTGAGTCTTTGTTTTAGGCCACAAATGAGTGTTTATGTTAGTAGCCAGTTGGCTAGTGTAGGTTTACAGCTTCCACACAGAACCTTAGTGAGTTTTAGCTCGTAAAGATCTGACAGTTTACGTTTGAAGCACAACAGACAGAGTTTTCAACCGAGATCGCACTCTAAGTTGCCTGCCTGCATGGAAAGTTAACTATTTCACCTCTGGAGCAGTTCTAACCTGCGGTCATACTGCAATTGTCATAATATAGCAAGACTCCATTAGAAGAAACAACATTACTAAGGTGAGTAATTTTTTTCTTTTGTACTGGGCCCCAGCATGCATTGCTGCCTTTTTCTGCCCACAAGCAAATCTGCAGCAGTCCAAAAAGAACTCCTTTGTGCTCACTCACTCCCCCTCCTTCACTCACTCGTTCTGTGTCTCCTGCCACTGCAGGCTGCCCTTTTGTATTGGGCTCCTGCCTGCATTGGCGGCTTGTTCAGGCCAGAAAGAAATCTGAAGCAGTCCCAACACAGCTCCATTGAGCTCGCTCACTCCTCCCTCTCACTCACTCATTCCGTTCCTCCCGGTGCTGCAGGCTGGCCTTTTGTACTGGGCTCCTGCCTCCGTTGCCGCATTTTCTGCCCACAAAGAAATCTGCAGCAGTCACAATACAGATCTGTTGAGCTCGGCTCACTACCGCTCTGTCACTCACTCATTCTGTTTCTCTTGGTGCTGCAGGCTGCGCTTGTGTACGGGGCTCCTGGCTGCGTTGGCACCTTTGTCTGTCCACAAAGAAATCCGCAGCTGTCCTGACAGAGCTACGTTGAGGTCACTCAGTCTCCCTCTGTCACACTCTCATTCTGTTTGTCCTGGCACTGCAAGTGGCCCTTTTGTACAGTGCTCCTGCCTGCATAGGTGCCTTTTTCTACCCACAAAGAAATCCACAGCAGTCCTGCTAGAGATTTGTTGAGTTCACTCAGTCCCCCATCTCACTCACTCATACTGTTTCTCCCACCACTGCAGACTGGCCTTTTCTACTTGGCCCCTGCCTGCTTTGACACCTTTTTCTGCCCACAGAGAAATCTGCAGCAGTCCTGACAGCGCTCCGGTGAGTTCACTCACTCACCCTCCCTCACTCGCTCTCTCGTTCTGTTTCTCCCAGTGCTGCAGGCTGCCCTTTTGTACTGGGCTCTTGCGCTGGGGCCTTTTTCTGCCCAAAAACAAATCTGCAGCAGTCCCGACAGAGCTGAGTTTAGCTCAGTCACCCCCCCACTTGTTCGATCTTAATCAGTCCCAAACACTGATTTCCCACAGCGACCGTGCTATTCTCCGGCAGGAGTGCAAAAACATATTTAGACCGGATGTGAAAAAATGACAGCTGTACTCTTCATAAGGAGGTGTGAAAAAAGTGCCACTGTTGAAAATGTGCTGTGAAAATATTACAAATGTGCAAAGTTACAAAGGTGGGTGAAACAGTTCAATGCACGCTCGTAACACAATCATGTTATGGAGTTTCGTCACCAAATTTTCAACATAGGGCTTTTAGGACCTCTGCTCATGAACAGTGCCACTGTCATTTTCTTAATCTGTCCCGAACACTGATTTACCACAGCAACCGCTTTATTGTGTGCGTCAACTGTGAAACCACATTTCAGTCAGGATGTGAAAAATGACAGCTGTACTGCTCATAAGGAGGTGTGAAAAAATGCCACTGTTGAAAATCTGGCATGACAATATTACAAATCTGCGAAGTTACAAGGGTGTGTGGAAAGTGTGCAACGCACACTTGTAATACAGTCATTTGCTGGGCTATCATCACCAAATTTTCAACATAGGCATTTTAGGACCTCTGCTCATGAACAGTATCACTGTCATTTTCTTAATCTGTCCCGGACAGTGATTTCCCACAGCAACTGCTCTATTCTGCGCCGGAAGTGTGAAAACACATTTCGTCCAGGATGGGAAAAATGATGGATGCACTGTTCATAAGTAGGTGTGGGAAAATGGCAATGTTGAACCTCTGGAGTGAAAATATAAATTCATGAAGTTACGAGCATGCGTACAAACTGCGCAACACACGCTCATAACACAGTCATTTTATTGAGTATTGTTAGCAGATTTTCAACACAGCCATTTCAGGACCTCTACTCATGAACAGTGTCACTGTCATTTTCTTAATCTGTCCCGAACACCGATTTCCCACAGCAACCGCTCTCTTCTGTGCCAGAAGTGCGAAAACACATTTCCACCAGGATGTGAACAATGACAGCTGTACTGTTCACAAGGAGGTGTAAAAAAATGCCAATGTTGAAAATCTGGCATTAAAATATTGCAAATTCACGAAGTTACGAGCGTGGATAGCAACTGTGCAGTGCACGCTCGTAAAACAGTCATTTTTTGGATTATTCCCACCAAATTTGCAACATAGGCTTTTTGAGATCCACCTCATGAACACTGGCACTGTCATTTTGTTAATCGGCCCCGAAAGGTGATTCCGCGCAGTGACCACAAAATCACCTTTCAGGGCCGATTAACGCAATGACAGCTCAAGAATTCATGAGGAGGGTCCCAAAAACCCTATGTTGAAAATTTGGTGAAAAAAGTCCCAAAAATGCCTGAGATATGTACTAAAGTTGAAAAAACACTATTTATTATGTTATACAACTTACCAGCATTTCCTCAGTTCACGTTCGGCTTTGAAGAGTGCAGATGTGTTCCTGGTCCACCGAAGATCTTCGCGCCAAGCTCCGGAGGTAAGTATGAGGTGACAGGAGGGTGTGGGGAGGCAGGGTGTGCAGTGGGTTGGTGCGGGTTGCAGGTAGGGGCCAGGGACACTACGAGAAACCGTTTCCTTTTTTGCAGGTAAAAAAAAAATACTTCACGGGACCGTTTTTCCCTTTACAGGGGCATGTGACACGTTGGGATGGGCACCCAGCGTGCCACCAATGCTTTTCTTTTGGGGGGGCAGCAGTAGCCTACAGGGATTGGGCACCCCGTCGGCAGGAATAAAAGTGGGGGGGTGTTACAGAATGCTGACGGGGAGTGGGCTCCCCCATCGGCACCATAAACAATGGGGCACCACGGCCGACGGGGTTTGGGGACCCTGTTGGCACATAAACACGGTGGGAGGGGTTATATTGTTTGTGAACAGGGAGGCAACCTGCCGCCCTGTTCACAAACAGTATCAGGGTTTTTACATCCCACTCTGCAATGATGGGTCGCTCCCTCACTGCTGCAGATGGCTGACACTGCAATGATGAGGTGGCCACTGATTGCAGCGACAAAATTGTCAGTAGTTGGTGCAAATATTCCAAACTACTGTCACCAACAGCCTGCAATAGATTATTTGCACTGTGCGCAATCAATATAAAAATGGTACATCCTATCTGCCCCATTTCCCATATTAATCTTCAGAACCTACTGTCCATGCAGGGTAATAGCCTTCACTATCCACTCCCTTGTTTCCCTCCCTACTACTATCAGCATGAGTAACCATTATACCCTTCACTTTGTCAGAGCCATGCTTGAAACCATTTATGGTTTTGGTGCCTGCCATCTCAGTTGGCAAACTATTCCACATTTCCACCACCATTTCTGGAAAATAAAACTTTCCAATATCCCTCTTGAACCTCCCTCCCATCAGTCTCTACTTGTGCCCCCATAACCTTGAACTGTTACTCATACTAAGTAGTTCTTCATTCACCTTGTTTATTCCTTACAGGAATGTGAAGGTCTCGATCATATCATTCCTCTCTTGTCTGGTCTCCAGTGAAGACATGTTCAGTGCCTTGAGCAGATCCTCATACGATCTGTCCTATCAGCTCTGAATCATCCAGAGCACCCTTTGTCCTTATCTTTCCTGAGGTGAGGTCTTCAGAAGTTCAGAACTCTGAACAGTATACCCAGTGCAGCCTCACCAACGATCAATAAAGAGGCAGTAAACCTCTTTTCTTCTACTATCGGAACCTCTTCTGGCACATCCTAGTATCCTATTTGCCTTACTAGATGCCTCACTGTACTAGCTTGATTGTTTAAGGGAGTCACTAATGATGAATACTAGGTCCCGTTTCTCAGCTGTAGTGCTCGGCTCTACCCCTCCTATCCAGTACTCTGTCCTGGGGTTCTTGTCCCCTAAGTGAATCACCTTGCACTTTTTGGCATTGAATTTCAACTGCCAAACCTTAGGCCACCTCTCTAATCTTTACACGTCAGTCTGCAGTTTCCTATTTCCCCATCACTATCTACCCTCCCATGAGCTTGGTGTCATCTTCAAAGAGACACAGCCCCAGATTTATTCTCAGACGTTGTTAATGAGCATATTGAAGAGAACAAGAGTCAGGATGGATCCCTGTGGCATTCCACTCTTGACTTAACTCTTTTCTGATTTGACACCATAATCACAACCCTCTGATGCCTCTCATTCAACTAAAGCCCCCTCACCCTCCACCAAAACACTGCTTATATTTTCCTTCAAATCCCTGGGACCTCACCCCCTTGCGCCGTGACCTAAGTCACTCTGATTGGTCCCCTATCTCATTGGTCTGCTCCACTGATTCCATGCTAACATATTTCAAAACAACATTACTCTAACTGTATATTTTTTTTAGTTGTTTAACCAGGACTAGCACACTAAGCTGAAAGCATTTTTACAGGAGTGACCTGGGAGCACAGGGAAGTTAAGTGACTTGCTCAGAGTCACACAGTATGCAAGTGGAAGCTGTGGGATTCAAACCCAGGTCTGGTCTGCTGGATGTCACCAGATTTGCAGCTCAGAGCCTTAAACCACTGCGCTATACTGCCTCTCCCTTTATGGGACTGCCATGCCCCCAGAGCAGGACATGATAAAAGGTACACCACCTCCCCTAGATCATGGCTGACCTCATAGCTTACTTGCAAGTGCATGATTTGGCCCAGTCAAAAAATAAACGTAACCCATCCCCCATGGCTTCCAGAGGTATCATCATCTCCGCAGCATCTGTACCATGGCAATAAGCTTGCCAAAGGTGAGAATTTTACATCTAACTTCAGTACCAGCATTAGTTACCTGTCTAAATTTTGAAAGGCTGCCACAATCTCTTCTCCCCCACTCCTTTGCCTGTCCTCAGAGTCAGTGACACCCCTGTCTCTAACCTCTCCTTCATCACCATAGAGATGTAATTCCTTTTCATCACCTGTACCTCCTCTCTCCTCTCCTCCCTCTACCCTTCCTCACCTCCCTCTCACCTCTGCCAGCCTGCATGATTGTCATCTCCTTCATTCCAACTATTGTTTTTTTTCTCTCCAGTAACTCCATCCTTTATCCCCGACACACTTCCCGACCTTAATCCTTCCAAGGGTAGAAGCCCAGATGGCTGGGATAGCAAGCTTCTCCATCTGACTGCTTCTGCAATCTCCTCCCCATTGGATGACCTCCCTAACCTCTCTTTCTGGTGTTCCTCCATCCCTGCTGACTGGAAGGCTACCACTGTTACTCCTCCTCCTCCAAAAGATGGTGACCCATCAGGTACGAACAGCTACTGACTGATTTCTCTCATCCCCCCAAAATACAGGAACAAATTATCTTGTTACAACTCTCTCCCTTTCTGGACTCCTCTTCCTTTTCACCCAATACAAGTCTGACTTCTGCAAAAATCACTCCACCACCTGCTCAGGCTCACCAAATCCATCCATAATGGTATGGATCACAGCCTATTCACTTCTGCTATCTTCATCGATCTAGCCAAAGCATTCAACCCTGTCTACCACCCAATTATTATTAGCCAAACTCCAGGCTGCAGGCCTCTCTTAGCCATCAGCTGTTCCACTCCTACCACAGGGGTAGGTCCCAAGCAGTCAAAAGTGGTGACCCCCTCTCTCCTCCCTGCCTGTATCCACTTGGGTCCCACAAGGATCTGTGTTAAGCCCACTACATTTCTCCATTTTCCTTAATGATCTCCTCCTCCATGTGCTTGTCTGCATCCATTCACATGTACATGGATGACACAGTCCTCTTCACAGCTGGCCCACAGACTCCAGCTAGACTTTGATCAAGTTCAGCCCTGACCACACACAAATCAGCTTTTCCTCACTGCCAAGAAGGCTGTCTCCATGTCCTTTGGCACAAGGCACCAGACTGTCTAGGCTCCCTCCGCTTCCTACTTTCCATACCCTGGATGACTCCCCTGTGGAAGATGTCACCACCTTTAGTTATCTTGGTATCTGGCTAGACCAGCACCTAAATGTTTCTGAACAAGTGGATGCTATAGTCAAAAAGCTGCACAACAATTTGGTGCACTTTACAGGAACTGTGACTGTATCCCACCTCCAGCATACCATGCTATTATCCAGAGAATAATCCTCCAAATCTCTGACTATGGTGATGTGGTCTACAGTGTAGCCCTCTTCACTACCCTTGCCAGACTGGACACACTCTTCAACTATTTCTGACATTACACTCTCGACTATCCTTCTTGGACTCACCATTGTTCTATATATAAATCTCTCTCCTTTTCTTTTCTTGTGGACAGACACCATGCCCACGGTGCCAGCTTTGTGGGCAAATCCGGTTTGTTTCCCTACCCTCCTTTCTCTCCAATGGCCCCGTTATAGCCATACCATCAGAAGCTGAAATATTCGAACCCTAGCAGTCCCTTCAGTTTCCACAACCATCGGAAAAGTCATGTTCAGCCACAGCTGCCCTAAAATCTGGAACTCCCTCACCCCAGCCATTCACCAATCTCCCTCCCATGGATTCTTTCAAACCACTTCAGTGGTCTCACCTCTCCCTCCTGCACTTGCTCTAGTTTTCCCTCTTGCTCTCCTATTACTTGTTTCCAGTTTAGGTACAGCTAAAATTTGGCACCTCTACTTCCACTCTAGGCATTATGCACAAATGTTGATAGCTAATGTTGAAGTAAAAGCCTCTCCAGCCCCTTTGGTATCAGTTGTGCAGATGGAGCTCCCCTCCTAACTGTGAACTCCATCAAATACCTTGGGGTGACACTTGACCCCCAGTTGGACCTAGGGACTCATATCCTAAATGTCTGTAGAACTGTGAACTGTAAATTGGGTCTGGCCTTTTGGGCCAAAAATAACCTGACACCTGCTGCTCATCTGGCACTTGCTAGAGGTGTACCACTTCCCTCCCTTAACTATGGTGTCCACCAATTTGCCTGTACCTCCAAAGCTCTTCTTACTCAGTGGCACACAATGTACAGTAACATCTGTCATTTTGCACTGGCTGCCCCACGTCTCACACACCATTGTGAGCTTTATGATAAACTAGTTTGGCTTTCCCTGACCAATCACCTGAACTTTGGGCTGGGATGCCTCGTGGGCAAAGTGATCAGAACCGGCACCCCCTCTGGGGCTGGCACAGCTTCTGTCAACTCCTGACCCTCCTCTTACCACTCAGGTCCCAGGGTCCTGGGATGCTAAAAGTACCCCTCACCTGAACCATTATGGGGGCAGGGACTTTGTTGCATGTGCTCCTAGGCTCTGGAACTCCTTTCCTGACCTTCGTTCTGCCTCCTCCCATCAGTGCTTCCAGAAGTCCCTGTGGGGGCATCTGAAACTGGCCTCAGTGTGCGAATGTGCCAAGCCTCCCTAGCCTAATTGTACTTGGAGCCCAACTGTTCTGAGGACCTGCCAATAATCTTTTGGTCATGTCTCATGATCCAATTGCTCTCCTAGGCATCTGACTGCACTATGTATGCTCTAGACTATATATTGTTGATTATATGTACTTTATCAGTTTCTGTCATAGCAGTTCACTCCATGCCTTACTGTTTTGTGACTCAATGCATTTTGTTACTCTATGTACTAGCTTTACTTGCTGTTATGTTCTGATGTACCTGTATTACCTTTTGTACTCTCCCAGGAAGTTCCTGAAAATAGGCATATAACTTGTCTAGTGTACCTCCCCGGTTAACAAAAGCTAAATAAAGAAATAAAACTGCTCTGTATTTGATCGCCAGCACAGGTTTGTGGCTCCTGACTGTGCTGTATACGCATTGTTGATTGTTTACTTGTCACTCAAATTCTCACATCTTGCATGTATTATTCCCAATCTAATTTGTGGTTGTGTACCACTCTGCTCCATGTATGTTATGTATTTTGAACTATTGTGCTACCTAAGACCCACTTGTACAAGTTCCCCTTCCCCAGGATGCATCTAGAAATGAGCTCCCAGCTTAGTATTCCTGGGTGGGGAGCACTAGACACCAAGGATCATTTTACTATAATAATTGGAGCCATTTAAACTGCAAGCAGGGATGTAGAACCTTTACATGCCAAGGATAATTTTAGTATACTACTTGGGAACATCATAATGGTGACCACAGGTAGGGTCACAATATGCACCACTATGTGCTCAAATTAATTTATTTATTGAAAAGTTTCACCAGGGGAAGGTACACTGAACAACAAGTTGCTCATCTCCCGGTACGACCTGGGAGAGAGGGTGGTGGGAGTTACATAGTAACAATGAGTACACAAAATACACAGTATCACACAAAAACATAAGTTACAACTGAATTACACATCAGCATGAAAAGCAAATAATTACAAGGGTAGAGAAGTGAAAACCAGTTGCAGTGAGCTTGTGGTGAGACACAGAGAGAGAGTGTAATGTAATAGCAAGTGTGAACCAATGGCCTGCACTATGCAGACTAAGAATAGCACAGGGTGGCAAGTGAAGTGAGTCAGCAGGGCATCAAACAGGATGTAGGACAAGAAAGGGGTGAGCTAGGGGGCAGGTGCAATTTAAAGAAAGGAAATTATGAAGAGCTTGATTTAATGAGCCAGGTGAGGAAGAGGATCGGATATGTGTAGGAAGAGCATTCCACATTTTGGGGAGACGATAGGAGTGGGAGGCCTGTCCACTAGCGGTGGATCTCCTGAGAACAGACAAAGTTCTGTGGTCATGGGCTCTTAGAAGTTGAGAGGGAGTGGGTGGGGGGATTAGGGAATTTAGGTAGGGAGGGAGTGTGCCAAGCCAGTACTTAGAGATGAGATTTGCACAATGATGCAGTCACCTATTTGTTAAGGATGGGAAGGCTAAAGATCAGTACAAGTGGCAGCGGTGGGTAAGGTGAGGTGCATCCAGAGCAAACCGACAGAATGAGTTGAAAAGAGTATCCAGGTTGGCTAAGGAGGTGGCAGGAGCAGAGCAATAAACAACATTGCAATAGTCAAAAACCGGGAGGATCATTTTTTGGATCAGTTTGCGTCTTGCCTGTGGCGGGAGGCAGGAGCGGTTTCAATGTAAGGCAACGAGTTTGGGATGAAGCTTTTTTATTATGGCATCTACATGGGCCGAGAAGGTGAGATGTTTATCCAACCAAATGCCCAGATACCTTAAAAGACTCGGTAGCAATTACAGTTGCTCTGTCGAGGGTAGTGAAGGTAGGGGCAGAACGGAGCCTTGACAGCTTCTGATGTGTGCCAAAAGTCATGGACACAGTTTTCTTGGCATTTAGAAAGAGTTGGTGAGATTGAAACCAGCTCTAGGCATTATTGAAATCACGTTGGAGCCTGGAGGTGACATCCAAGGGTGAGGGCTCAGAGGAGAATAGAACCGCATCATCAGCATACATATGTATAGAAGATGAGGTACAGATGGATGGAAGATCATTCAGAAAGATGGAGAAGAGAATCGGGCCTAGTATGGACCCTTGGGGACTCCAAAGTATATGGGTAGAGGAGGGGAGATGTAGTCGGACATTTTTACAGACTGTGAGCAGTCATATAGGTATGTGCTGAACCATTTAATGGCATGTTCAGACAGCCTAGCTGATGAGAGGAAGTGGAGCAGGAGGGAGTGGGAAACCATGTCAAAAGCTTTAGCAAGATCAATAAAAATGGCAGTGGTTATGTGACCGCAATCCATGCCTGTCAGGATCGCATCAGTGAGTCAAAGCAGCCAGGTAGTAGTAGAGTGATGTTTACAGAACCCAGATAGATATTGGGTGAATAAATTTCTGTCTGAGAGGTACGAGGATAGTCAGGGACTAGATGTTCTTGTAGTTTGGCTAACGTCAGGAGGAGAGATATAGGGCGGTAGTTCTCAGGGGAGGAGGAGTCGCCACACATGGAGAGGGAGGACAATAGCATGTTTCCACTGACGGGGAATTTTGGCCAAGTGAAACGAGAGATTGAAAAGAGCAGTGAGTGGGGGAGCAATGGCAGAGGCAGACAAGTTTAGTAACTTTGGGTCCAGTCCATCAGAGGAGCTACCTTTGCTTGGGTTTAGGACTTCCAAGGCCGCCTGCATGTCAGTTCTCAGAATTTTAGAGAAGGAAAAGCTATGAGGTGGGGCTGGAGGACTTCTAATGGGTGCGGAGAATAACTGGTTAATAGTTGGGAGGGAGCCTAGCAGAGTAGAAGCACATGAGGTAAAGTGCGAGTTGAAAGCAGCAGCAATGCTAGGGTGGTCGGCAATGACAGTATTGTTTATTTGGAGGAGGGAGGGAAGGGGAGCCTGTGGGGAGAAAAGTGAGTGGATTACTTTCCAGAATTTGGATGGGTTATTTTTATTAGAGTTAGAAGTAGAGCTGAAGTAATCAGCCTTGGCCAAACGAGTGGCTTTTGTGCATTTGTTTCTGAGGACCCGGTAGGCCTCATAGTCTTTAAGGAGCTATGTGCTTTTATGGAGCTTCCAGGCTGTATCACGTGCCCTTAGACAAGCAATGAGTTTTGGGGAGATCCAGAGGAGGTGGTTTCCACGGACACATACCCGGCGTAGTGGTGCATGTTGATTCCAGACTTCAAGGAATCGTTCTCTGAAGTAGTTAGCTGTAACATCTAGGTTACTGGCAACAGTTATAGGTGCCCAGTTAGTGTTGGTCAAATCGTAAAGAAGTGGGTCAATGTTCAGGGATTTGTATGATTGGATTTGTAGAGTTTTATAGGGGACTTTGACTTTGTGAATTTTGCGCACCAGGAAAGTCATGCAATGGTCACTGAAGGCATCTGCTAGAGTACCGGAATTAATGACCCTATGGGTGTGAGTTGTAAGGTCCCAGTCAATGAGGGAATGATTTCCTGTCCTGTGATTTAGCCTAGTCAGATCTTGCATAATTTGGGTTAGGTTGAGCGCATGTATAGCATTTAGCACTTTGCTGGGTATGGTAATCCAATTTATGTTGAACTCTCCCATAATATATAATTCGCCAGCAGAAGAGTGGCTAACTAAGGTGGTTATGAGTTCAGTAGCAATATTGGGTTGTGAGCCAGGACAGCAGTAGACACCTGCTACAACAAAGATAGGTTTGGAGAAGGGGAGCAAGATTTGCAACAGCAGAGCCTTATAAGCTTTTGGTAGAGCACTAAAAAAGACGGAAGGGAAATGGATGGAAGAAGAGACATAGATGGCTACCCTACCTCCTCTCCCAAGTCGGTCCTGTCTCAATATTGTGAAGCCAGGGAGAGTAAGAGATGAGTTGCTGATTTTTTTATTTAGCCAGGATTCAGAAATTATTATTATATCAGGGTTGAGCATTGCCGCCAGTGGCTGTAGCAAGTCCACTTTAGGGAGGGGACTATGTATATTGATATGTAGTATTTTAAGGCCATTTGGAAGAGCTGAGAGATGTGGCTCAGTGCTGGCTGCAGGAGGAGGTTGAGCTGGGCCAGGGTTGGGGTTTATGTCACCAGCTGATAAGAGTCGGAGGGCAATAATAATATAATGCAGCTTTGGCTCTTGAACCAGGAGTGGTTCTTGTGTATCCGGAGCTAGGGCTTTGGGTATTAGCAAAGGGTGACCAGGAGCTAAGCAGCCATATAAGAGTAATGTACATAGGCAGCTGGACGAGAGAGGCGCAGGGGCGAGTGGGTGAGTGAGACCAGGATATGGTAATGGGAGAGGGGGAGTTACCCTGATTGTAGATAGGGGGAGGGATATCATCTAATTTCAGAGGAGGGGATGCGGGATTAGGTGGTGGGGGAGAATAAGTGCTGTGAAGTGTAGGGCAGCATCTTGGTTAAACTGGGGAGTATTGGTCATGGAGGACGAGGCTGAGTCAGAAGAAAAGCTGTACTGGCTCAGTAGGTCAGTGGAGCAGCAGGGTTCTGGGAGAGCCAATGAGAGCAGGGACAGTAGGAGGAAGGCAGAGCATACGTGTATTTAAAGGAGGCCTGGGAGGGGGTGGGGGAGTGAGAAAAATCACAGCAGAAGAATATGAGCAGGCTGAACTGGAAACCCGAATGCAAAAAAGGCGCACCAATCGGTGAGCCGTGCTTGCTGGCTGATCAATAAGATACCCGTAACAAAAGGAGCTGCAACCTATCGTAGCACCGTCAGTGCGCGCTTCAAGCAGCAGTGAATACCTGGAGAGTTGTTCCAGGGGCGAGTTCCAAGATGGCAGCAGGAGCTGTAGGATCTGGTCGGCAGTGGCGGCCAAGGAGGCACCGCCTTTTTGGATTTGGACGCGCCACTCGGGGCGCTCGGCAGATCTGGGGAGTTGATCCGGGGGCGAGTTCCAGGAGGGTGGCAGGAGATGTAGGGTCCCGTCAGCAGCAGCAGCCGAGGAGGCACCACCTTTTCAGATTTGAGCGCCAACGGTGCATGGCAGATGGGAAATGAGGGCAGGATTTTGGAAGCAGTAAACAGTATTGCAATTTCAGTTGTTAAGCACTCAATACCTTTATAGCACTGTGCTCTGTATGCAGGAGGATCCCTCATTTGCAAGGTTTTAGTAGTACATATGCACATGCACATGATCAGATTAGTATGTGGGGCTGCTAAAATACATGGTACCTGTTCAACCATGCTGTTCTCCCACGTGGCACAGTGCTTAGATGTTTAGCATTCCGCTAACCTTCTGAAAACGGGGCCCTAATTGACTAAAAATCCCCTGCCGAGGCCTCTTAAGATGCAGAAATAAAGAAAAATGGACTATCTTATTCTTCATCTTTATGTATTATTTTATGTTATTTTCTTTCTTTTTTCATTCAAGTGCTGTTTTTATTTACTTATAAAAATACAGTCTGGTTTAGTGGTTTAGTTTAGGCTAGGTGGTTCTGTACTGCCTCCCATGCCAGTGGCCTGGTTTCAGGGGAGGACCTGGGTCAAACAGGGGTTAGCTTACAGGAGAGATGACTGAGCATCTTCGGGACTGCTCTCCACTCAGGGAGGGCGAGTCTAACCACCCCACTCTTTAACAGCCACCTAGGTGAGGAATGCTGGCAGGGCTCAGGCAGCCACAAGCACTACTTGCCTTTAATTGTATTGGCATCATTGCATGCTTGACGGCTCAGGGGATAAGTCAAAGGTAGAAAACCTCCAATGGCAAAATAATCCACCAACCTGCCCCAGGCTGTCCCAGAGATGCTCAGTCATCTGTCCTGCAAGTTAATCCCTGTTTGACCCAGGTCCTCCCCCGAAACCAGGCCACTGGCATGGGAGGCAGTACAGTAACCACCAAGCCTAAACTAAACCACTAAACCAGACTGTATTTTTATAAGTAAATAAATACAGCACTCGGATAAAAAAAGAAAGAAAATAACATAAAATAATACATAAAGAAGTAGAATAAGATAGTCCATTTTTGTTTACTTTCTGCATCTTAAGAGGCCACGGCAGGGGATTTTTAGTCAATTAGGGCCCCGTTTTCAGAAGGTTAGCGGAATGCTAAACATCTAAGCACTGTGCCATTTTATTTAGCTTTTTGTTGACCGGGTAAGTGCACTAGACAAATCCTGCCTATTTTCAGGCATGACCCGGGGGAGGGGGATACAGATGAATGCCAACTGACCTTGAACCAGATTTAACTGTTGGTGGTATTTTTACTGAATGAGGGAAATTTGGCCAGGACACCGGGAAAATCCCCTACTCTTTTCGATAAGTGCCATGGGATCTTTAACATCCACCTGAACTACCACCAATCCAGGCAGATGGGACCTCGGTTTAACGTCTCATCCGAAAGACGGCACCTCAGAAGTGCAGCACCCCTCTCATGCTGCACTACAGTGTCAGTACTGGGATATTAACCCAAGTGCCAGACGTGAGATCTGAACCCACAGCCCTCTGATCTCCCGGCCTCAGAGGCGAGTGTGCTACCTACTGAGCCACTGACACTGCTAACATGCCATGTGGGAGAACAGCATGGTTGAACAGGTATCATATATTTTAGCAGCCCCAGATACTAATCTGATCATGTGCATGTGCATATGTACTACTAAAACCTTGCAAATGAGGGATCCCCTCCTGCATACAGAGCACAGTGCTGTATAAAAGGTTTTGAAAGTGCTTAACAACTGAAATTGCAATACTGTTTACTGCTTCCAAAAATCCTGCCCTCATGTGATCTGCCATGTGCCCCAAGTGGCACTTCCAAATCCGAAAAGGCGGCACCTCCTCAGCTGCCACTGCTGACAGGACCCTATAGCTCCTGCTGCCCTCCTGGAACTAGCCCCCGGATCAACTCCCCAGATCTGCTGAACGCCCTGAGTGGTGCTTCCAAATCCAAAAAGGCGGTGCATCCTTGGCCGCCACTGCCGACGGGACCCTACAGCTCCTGCCGCCCTCCTGGAACTCGCCCCTGGATCAACTCCCCAGATCTGCCGAGCGCCCCGAGTGGCGATTCCAAATCTGAAAAGGCAGTGCCTCCTTGGCTGCCAATGCTGATGGGACCCTACAGCTCCTGCCGCCCTCCTGAAACTTGCCCCCGGATCAACTCCCCAGGTATTCACCGTTGCTTCAAGCGTGCACCGGCAGTGCTATGATTGGCTGCAGTTCCTTTTGCTACGGGCATCTGATTGGTCAGCCGGCTATCACGGCTCACTGATTGGTGCGCCTTTTTGCATTCGGGGTTCCAGTTCAGCCTGCTCATATTCTTCTGCTGTGATTTTTCTCTCTCCCCAACCCCTCCCAGGCCTCCTTTAAATACTTGTATGCTCTGCCTTCCTCCTACAGTCCCTGCTCTCCTTGGCTCTCCCAGAACCCTGCTGCTCCACTGACCTACTGAGCCAGTACAGCTTTTCTTCTGACTCAGCCTCGTCCTCAGTGACCAATACTCCCCAGTTTAACCAAGATGCTGCCCTACACTTCACAGCACTTATTCTCCCCCCGCCACATAATCCCATCCCTCCTCTGTAATTAGATGATATCCCTCCCCCTATCTACAATCAGGGTAACTCCCCCTCTCCCATTACCATATCCTGGTCTCACTCACCCACTCGCCCCTGCACCTCTCTCGTCCAGCTGCCTATGTACATTACTCTTATATGGCTGCTTAGCTCCTGGTCACCCTTTGCTAATACCCAAAGCCCTAGCTCCCGACTGCTACACAACCACTCCTGGTTCAAGAGCGCAAAGCTGCATTATATTATTATTGCCCTCCTACTCTTATCAGCTGGTGACATAAACCCCAACCCTGGCCCAGCTCAACCTCCTCCTGCAGCCAGCACTGAGCCACATCTCTCAGCTCTTCCAAATGGCCTTAAAATACTACATATCAATATACGTAGTCCCCTCCCTAAAGTGGACTTGCTACAGCCACTGGCGGCTATGCTCAACCCTGATATAATAATAATTTCTGAATCCTGGCTAAATAAAATAAATCAGCAACTCATCTCTTACTCTCCCTGGCTTCACAATATCGAGACAGGACCGACTTGGGAGAGGAGGTAGGGTAGCCATCAATGTCTCCTCTTCCATCCATTTCACTTCCGTCTTTTCTAGTGCTCTACCAAAAGGTTACAAGGCTCTGCTGTTGCAAATCTCGCTCCCCTCCTCCAAACCTATCTTTGTTGTGGCAGGTGTCTACTGATGTCCTGGCTCACAACCCAATATTGCTACTGAACTCATAACCACCTTAGTTAGCCACTCTTCTGCTGGCGAATTATATATTATGGGAGAGTTCAACATAAATTGGACTACCATACCCAGCAAAGTGCTAAATGCTATACACGTGCTCAACCTAACCCAAATTATCCAAGATCCAACTAGGCTAAATCACAAGACAGGAAACCATTCCCTCATTGACTGGGCCCTTACAACTCACACCCATAGGGTCATTAATTCTGGTACTCTAGCAGATGCCTTCAGTGACCATTGCATGACTTTCCTGGTGTGCGCAAAATTCACAAAGTCAAAGTCCCCTATAAAACTCTACAAATCCAATCATACAAATCCCTGAACATTGACCCACTTCTTTATGATTTGACTAACACTAATTGGGCATCTATGTCTGTTGCCAGTAACCTAGATGTCACAGCTAACTACTTCAGAGAACGATTCTTTGAAGTCTGGAATCAACAAGCACCACTACGCCGGGTATGTGTCCATGGACACCACCTCCTCTGGATCTCCCCAGAACTCATTGCTTGTCTAAGGGAACGTGATACAGCCTGGAAGCTCCATAAAAGCACATAGCTCCTTAAAGACTATGAGGCCTACCGGGTCCTCAGAAACAAATGCACAAAGCCACTCGTTTGGCCAAGGCTGATTACTTCAGCTGTACTTCTAACTCTAATAAAAATAACCCATCCAAATTCTAGAAAGTAATCCACTCACTTTTCTCCCCACAGGTTGCCCTTCCTCCCCTCCTCCAAATAAACAATACTGTCATTGCCACGACCACCCTAGCATTGCTTCTGCTTTCAACTCGCACTTTACCTCATGTGCTTCTCTCTGCTGGAAGCTCCCTCCCAACTATTAACCAGTTATTCTCCGCACCCATTAGAAGTCCTCCAGCCCCACCTCATAGCTTTTCCTTCTCTAAAATTCTGAGAACTGACATGCTGGCAGACTTGAAGCCCTAAACCCTGAGCAAGGTAGCTCCCTGATGGACTGGACCCAAAGTTACTAAACTTGTCTGCCTCTGCCATTGCTCCCCACTCACTGCTCTTTTCAGTCTCTCATTTCACTTGGCCAAAATTCCCTGTCAGTGGAAACATGCTATTGTCCTCCCTCTCCATAAGTGTGGCGACTCCTCCTCCCCTGACAACTACCGCCCTATATCTCTCCTCCTGACGTTAGCCAAACTACTGGTGTAACCCCCAGGGTGCGCTTCCCTTAGGGCTACTACCCCTGCCTGCCTCGCCTGTGACAGGGTGAGGGGCCCAGATCCATTAATGGGTGCCTCCACCCAGAGGTCGGGGGCAAGACAGTCAAGATTGACTCGGTCACAGCCCTCTGGGTTACTGCAACCGCCCATTTTTTTCCCACTAGTAGCTCACAAGAGGTAACAATACTTTTCCCTGGCACACTTACCCCCCGCTCAGATCTCTCAGCTCACTCCGGGGACCCCCTGAAAAGTAAGGTACTGTTATTACACTTTCACTGTACAGTATATCTTCAGCAAAACACAATCCAGCCAGAGTGTAGTTGCAAAACAAACAATCTGATTTATTTAAGGGGGGGAATAACAAGGCTAGGGGGAAATCAAGGTGATTGGCTGATCACTATACTTATCTACCTAGGGCTCTGTGCACAGGCCTAAACCTAATAGTTACTGTCCCTGGGTACCCAAGCCCTAATGGCTAGTCCCTCGTGGCAGCTGGTTGGGGCCCTGACACAAATGAACATTTACTGTCCTGAACAGATCAGAATGAGCAGAAGGCTCAGTTAATGCAGGCAGCAGTATAACGAAAAGGGGTCTTGGCCACTGCTTGTAAGCTAACAGGAGCTACCTGATCCCATACTCACGACTCCAGCAAATACCCTTCCTTCACCACCGGCGGAGCTGAACCATGGGCTTCACCAGCCTCCTCACACTTTATATGGCAAACACAGAGGGGTACCATACCAGGCAGTGGTTTTCAGGACCCAAATGAACTCACAACCACTTCGGGCAGTAGCAGCCACTCCAACCATCCTAATGAACCAAGCACGATTCAGCAGATTCTCCAGTCCCCTTCAGGTAAAGCCTGGTAGGTAGCTGTGTCCCTACACAGCCTCCTCCAACCGCACACTGGCGGATTTAATCCGAAGCACTTGACAAGGCAAAAATGGCCAACTCAGGCCTTTGACGTGCTTCCCGCACGAACACTCAAAACAGCCAGAAGCTCAGAGCTCCCTTCTCCTTCACCGCCACAGTGAATCTGCCCCCAGCAGCATGGGGCACTCCTTACCGTTTGGGTGCTACCCAATTCCATTGACTGACATCATCTGCCAGTCAATTACTCTGGCCCTCAGTGGGCCGAAAGAAGCGCCATAGCCCATAATGCCGTTTCCAAAGTTACAAGCAGTCCCTCTATTGGTCAGACAGCTCCACAAGAGTCCTGAGGTACTGATTGGTCCAAGTCAGCAGTTCGGGACTAACATGGAGGAAATAATCAAAACAGTCTTTGCTGCAAAGGAAGCTGGTTAGAACAACTACATTATCATTACCACTCTAAGCTATCCCCAGCAAATAGTTACATCCTTTCAGAGAACTCCCTTGACACCTCTAGCGATGGCAGAATGGAGCGCTCACTCAGCAGCCCAGGCAGGACTCGGGCATAGGACCACACAGCCCCCATCCCATTTCAATTACTTATGACTGCAGACAGGCAGTCCTTAAAGAGACAGTATACGGAGGCTTTAAAAGCGCTCACTAGCTACATTTAAACGGCTTACACGCCGAACACCAGCCAAGCATGGAGCACTTAAACAAGATCCGGGAAAGCTTTTAGGAACACCCATTTATATGCAGGTTACACAAGAACATCTAGTCCTTGACTAACTATCCTCGTACCTCTCAGATAGAAATTTCTTCACCCAATATCAATCTGGGTTCCGTAAACATCATTCTACTACTACCTCACTGCTTTGAATCACTGATGCGATCCTGACAGGCATGGACTGCGGTCACATAACCACAGCCATTTTTATTGATCTTGCTAAAGTTTTTGACATGGTTTCCTACTCCCTCCTGCTCCACACCCTTTCATCAGCTGGGTTGTCTGAACATGCCATTAAATGGTTCAGCACATACCTATATGACTGCTCACAGTCTCTAAAAATATCCAACTACATCTCCCCTCCTCTACCCATATACTCTGGAGTCCCCCAAGGGTCCATACTAGGCCCGATTCTCTTCTCCATCTTTCTGAATGATCTTCCATCCATCTGTACCTCATCTTCTATACATATGTATGCTGATGATGCGGTTCTATTCTCCTCTGGGCCCTCACCCTTGGATGTCGCCTCCAGGCTCCAACGTGATTTCAACAATGCATAGAGCTGGTTTCTATCTCACCAACTCTTTCTAAATGCCAAGAAAACTGTGTCCATGACTTTTGGCACATGTCAGAAGCTGTCAAGGCTCCCATCTGCCCCTACCTTCACTACCCTCGACATAGCAACTGTAATTGCTACTGAGTCTTTCAGGTATCTGGGCGTTTGGCTGGATAAACATCTCACCTTCTCGGCCCATGTAGATGCCATAATAAAAAAGCTTCGTCCCAAACTCGTTGCCTTATATAGAAACCGCTCCTGCCTCCCGCCACAGGCAAGACGCGAACTGATCCAAAAACTGATCCTCCCGGTTTTCGACTATTGCGATGTTGTTTATTGCTCTGCTCCTGCCACCTCCTTAGCCAACCTGGATACTCTTTTCAACTCATTCTGTCGGTTTGCTATGGATGCACCTCACCTTACCCACCGCTGCCACTTGTACTGAGCTTTAGCCTTCCCATCCCTAACAAATAGGCGACTGCATCATTGCACAAATCTCATCTCTAAGTTCTGGCTTGGCACACCCTCCCTCCCTACCTAAATTCCCTAATCTCCCCCTACCCACTCCCTCTCAACTTCTAAGAGCCCATGACCATAGAACTCTGTCTGTTCCTTGGAGATCTACCGCTAGTGGATAGGCCTCCCACTCCTATCATCTCCCCAAAATGTGGAATGCTCTACCTACACATATCTGATCCTCTTCCTCACCTGGCTCATTAAATCAAGCTCTTCATAATTTCCTCTCTGTAAATTGCACCTGTCCCTAGCTCCCCCCCTTTCTTGTTCTATATCCTGTTTGATGCCCTGCTGACTCACTTCACTTGCCACCCTGTGCTATTCTTAGTCTGTGTAGTGCAGGCCATTGTTTCACACTTGCTATTACATTACACTCTCTCTCTCTGTCTCTCTGTCTCACCACAAGCTCACTGCAACTGGTTTTCACTTCTCTACCCTTGTAATTATTTGCTTTTCATGCTAATGTGTAATTCAGTTGTAACCTTTGTTTTTGTATGATATTGTGTATTTTGTGTGTACTCATCATTACTATGTAACTCCCACCACCCTCTCCCCAGGTCATACCGGGAGATGAGCAACTTGTTGTTCAGTGTACCTTCGCTGGTGAAACTTTTCAATAAATAAATGAATTTGAGCACACAGTGGTGCATATTGTGACCCTACCTGTGGTCACCATTATGATGCTCCCAAGTAGTATACCAAAATGATCCTTGGCATGTAAAGGTTCTATACCCCTGATCGCAGTTTAAGTGGCTCCAATTATTATAGTAAAATGATCCTTGATGTCTAGTGCTCCCCATCCAGGAATACTAAGCTGGGAGCTCATTTCTAGATGCATCCTGGGGAAGGGGAACTTGTACAAGTGGGACTTAGGTAGCACAATAGTTCAAAATACATAACATACATGGAGCAGAGTGGTACACAACCACAAATTACATTGGGAATAATTCATGCAAGATGTGAGAACTTGAGTGACAAACAAACAATCGACAATGCATATACAGCACAGTCAGGAGCCACAAACCTATGCTGGCGATCAAATACAGAGCAGTTTTATTTATTTATTTATTTAGCTTTTGTTAACCGGGTAGGTATGCTAGACAAGTTATATGCCTATTTTCAGGAACTTCCCGGGAAAGTACAACAGGTAATACAGATACATCAGAACATAACAGCAAGTAAAGCTAGTACATAGAGTAACAAAATGCATTGAGTCACAAAACGGTAAGGCATGGAGTGAACTGCTATGACAGAAATTGATAAAGTACATATCATCAACAATATATAGTCTAGAACATACATAGTGCAGTCAGATGCCTAGGAGAGCAATTGGATCACGAGAAACGACCAAAAGATCATTGGCAGGTCCTCAGAACAGTTGGGCTCCAAGTACAATTAGGCTAGGGAGGCTTGGGACATTCGTACGCTGAGGCCAGCTTCAGATGCCCCCACAGGGACTTCCGGAAGCACTGATGGGAGGAGGCAGAACGAACATGGTCAGGAAAGGAGTTCCAGAGCCTAGGAACACATGCAACAAAGTTTCTGTCCCCCATAAAGGTTCAGGTGAGGGGTACTTTTAGCATCCCAGGATCCTGGGACATGAGTGGGTAAGAGGAGGTGTCAGGAGGTGAAAGACGCTGTGCCAGCCCTAGGGGGGGTGCCGGTTCTGATCACTTTGCCCACGAGGCATCCCAGCCCAAAGTTCAGGTGATTGGTCAGGGAAAGCCAACCTAGTTTATCATAAAGCTCACAATGGTGGGTGAGACGGGGGCAGCCAGTGCAAAGCGACAGATGTTACTGTACGTTGTGTGCCACCGAGTAAGAAGAGCTTTGGAGGTACAGGCAAATTGGTGGAGACCATAGCTAAGGGAGGGAAGTAGTACACCTCTAGCAAGTGCCAGATGAGCAGCAGGTGTCAGGTTATTTTTGGCCCAATAGGCCAGACCCAATTTACAGTTCACAGTTCTACAGACATTTAGGATATGGGTCAAGTGTCACCCCAAGGTATTTGATGGAGTTCACAGTTAGGAGGGGAGCTCCATCTGCACAACTGATATGCAAAGGGGCTGGAGAGGCTTTTACTTCAACATTAACTATAAACATTTGTGCATAATGCCTAGAGTGGAAGCATAGGTGCCAAATTTTAGCTGTACCTAAACTGGAAACAAGTAATAGGAGAACGAGAGGGAAAACTAGAGCAAGTGCAGGAGGGAGAGGTGAGACCACTGAAGTGGTTTGAAAGAATCCATGGGAGGGAGATTGGTGTATGGCTGGGCGAGGGTTCCAGATTTTAGGGCAGCGGTGGCTGAACATGACTTTGCCGATGGTTGCGGAAACTGAAGGGACTGCTAGGGTTCAAATATTTCAGCTTTTGATGGTATGGCTATAACGGGGCCATTGGAGAGATAAGAGGGTAGGGAAACAAATCGGATTTGCCCACAAAGCTGGCACAGTGGCCATGGTGTCTGTCCGCAAAAAAGGAAAAGGAGAGAGATTTATATATAGAACAATGGTGAGTTCAAGAAGGATAATCGAGAGTGTAATGGCAGAAATAGTTGAAGAGTGTGTCCAGTCTGGTAAGGGTAGTGAAGGGGGCTACGCTGTAGACCAACTTACCATAGTCAGAGATTTGGAGGATCATTCTCTGGATAATAGCATGGTATGCTGGAGATGGGATACAGTCACAGTTCCTGTAAAGTGCACCAAATTGTGGTGCAGCTTTTTGACTATAGCATCCACTTGTTCAGAAACGTTTAGGTGCTGGTCTAGCCAGATACCAAGATAACTAAAGGTGGTAACATCCTCCACAGGAGCCATCCAGGGTATGGAAAGTAGAAAGGGAGGAGCCTAGAGAGTCTGGTGCCTTGTGCCAAAGGACATGGAGACAGCCTTTGGACATTGAGGAAAAGCTGATTGTGTGTGGTCAGGGCTGAACTTGATCAAAGTCCAGCTGGGTCTGTGGGCCAGCTGTGAAGAGGCAGTGTCATCCATGACATGTGAATGGATGCAGACAAGCACATGGAGGGAGAGAATTAGGAAAATATAGAAAAGTAGTGGGCTTAACACAGATCCTTGTGGGACCCAAGTGGATACAGGACAGGGAGGAGAGAGGGTCACCACTTTTGACTGCTTGGGACCTACCCCTGGAGTGGAACAGCTGATGGCTAAGTCAGAGAGGCCTGCAGCCTGGAGTTTGGCTAATAATTGGGTGGTAGACAGGGTTGAATGCTTTGGCTAGATCGATGAAGATAGCAGAAGTGAATAGGCTGTGATCCATACCATTATGGATGGATTTGGTGAGCCTGAGCAGATGGTCGAGTGATTTTTGCGGAAGTCAGACATGTATTGGGTGAAAAAGGAAGAGGAGTCCAGAAAGGGAGAGAGCTGTAACAAGATAATTTGCTCCTGTAATTTGGAGGGAGGAGAGAAATGAGTCGGTAGCTGTTCATACCTGATGGGTCACCATCTTTTGGAGGAGGAGGAGTAACAGTGGCAGCCTTCCAGTCAGCAGGGATGGAGGAACACCAGAAAGAGGTGTTAGGGAGGTCATCCAATGGGGAGGAGATTGCAGAAGCAGTCAGATTGAGGAGCTTGCTATCCCAGCCATCTGGGCTCCTACCCTTGGAAGGATTAAGGGCAAGAAGTGTGTCGGGAATAAAGGATGGAGTTTCTGGAGAGAAAAAGAACAATAGTGGGAAAGAAGGAGATGACAGTCATGCAGGCTGGCAGGGGTGAGAGGGAGGTGAGGAAGGGTAGAGGGATTAGAGAAGAGAGGAGGTACAGGTAATGAAAAGGAATTACTTCTCTATGGTGATAAAGGAGAGGTTAGAGACAGGGGTGTCACTGACTCTGAGGACAAGCAAAGGAGTGGGAGGGGAGAAGAGATTGTGGCAGCCTTTCAAAATTTAGACAGGTAACCAATGTTGGTACTGAAGTTAGATGTAAAATTCTCACTTTTGGCAATCTTATTGCCATGGTACAGGTGCTGCGGAGATGATGATATCTCTGGAAGCCATGGGGGATGGGTTACATTTATTTTTTGACCAGGCCAAATGATGCACTTGCAAGTAAGCTATGAGATCAGCCGTGATCTAGGGGAGGTGGTGTACCTTTTCTCATGTCCTACTCGGGGGGGGCATTGCAGTCCCATAAAGGGAGGCAGTATTATGCAGTGGTTTAAGGCTCTGAGCTGCAAATCTGGTGACATCCAGAAGACCAGACCTGGGTTTGAATCCAACAGCTTCCACTTGCATACTGTGTGACTCTGAGCAAGTCACTTAACTTCCCTGTGCTCCCAGGTTGCTCCCATAAAAAAGCTTTCAGCTTAGTGTGTTACTCCTGGTTAAACAACTAAAAAATATATATATATATTTAGAGTAATTTTGTTTTGAAATATGTTAGCATGGAATCAGTGGAGCAGACCAATGAGATAGGGGACCAATCAGAGTGACTGAGGTCACGGCGCAAGGGGGTGAGGTCCCAGGATTTGAAGGAAAATATAAGCAGTGTTTTGATGGTGGTGAGGGGGCTTTAGTTGAATGAGAGGCATCTGAGGGTTGTGATTATGGTGTCAGATCAGAAAAGAGGGAAGTCAAGAGTGGAATGCCACAGGGATCCATCCTGACTCTTGTTCTCTTCAATATGCTCATTAACAATGTTTGAGAATGAATCTGGGGCTGTGTCTCTTTGAAGATGACACCAAGCTCATGGGAGGGTAGATAGTGATGGGGAAGTAGGAAACTGCAGACTGACATGTAAAGATTAGCGAGGTGGCCTAAGGTTTGGCAGTTGAAATTCAATGCCAAAAAGTGCAAGGTGATTCACTTGGGACAAGAACCCCAGGACAGAGTACTGGATGAGGAGGATGAGCTGAGCACTACAGCTGAGACAAGAGACCTAGTATTCATCATTAGTGACTCTTAAACAATCAAGCTAGTACAGTGAGGCATCTAGTCAGGCAATAGGATACTAGGATGTGCCAGAAGGGTTCTGATAGTAGAAGAAAAGAGGTTTACTGCCTCTTTATTGATCATTGGTGAGGCTGCACTGGGTATACTGTTCAGAGTTCTGAACTTCTGAAGACCTCACCTCAGGAAAGATAAGGACAAAGGGTGATCAGGATGATTCAGAGCTGACAGGACAGATCATATGAGGATCTGCTCAAGGCACTGAACATGTCTTCACTGGAGACCAGACAAGAAAGGAGTGATATGATAGAGACCTTCATGTTCCTGTAAGGAATAAACAAAGTGAATGGAGAACTACTTAGCATGAGTAACAGTTCAAGGTTATGGGGGCACAAGTAGAGACTGATGGGAGGGAGGTTCAAGAGGGATATTGGAAAGTTTTATTTTCCAGAAATGGTGGTGGAAATGTGGAATAGTTTGCCAACTGAGATGGCAGTACCAAAACCATAAATGGTTTCAAGAATGGCTGTGACAAAGTGAAGGGTATAATAGTTACTCAGGCTGATAGTAGTAGGGAGGGGTACAAGGGAGTGGATAGTGAAGGCTATTACCCTGCATGAACAGTAGGTTCTGAAGATTAATATGGGAAATGGGGCAGATTAGATGTACCATTTTTATGTTGATTGCACACAGAGCAAATAACATATTGCGGAAGCTTTCTCAGTAGCAAGCTGTGGAGGCATGGCACTGTTGTGGCCAATGCCCCCACAGCCTGCAAAGGCTCATCCTGCTTCCCCCAATGACATTGCAGGCTGCTGGTGACAGTGGTTTGGAATATTTGCACCAACTGCTGACAATTTTGCCACTGCAATCAGGGGCCACCTCGTCATTGCAGCATCAGCCATCTGCTGCAATGAGGGAACGACCCGTCATTGCAGGGTGGGATGTAAAAACCCTGATATTGTTTGTGAACACGGCGGCAGGTTGCCACCGTGTTCACAAACAATATAACCCCCCCCCTGTGTTTATGTACCAACGGGTCCCCAAACCCCGTCGGCCTCGGTGCCCATTGTTTTGAAAGCAACGGGAGCCCACTCCCCGTCTGCATTCTGTAACACCCCCACACTTTTATTCCCGGCCGACGGGTGCCAAACCCTATCGCTACTGCATGGCCCCCAAAAGAAAGCCATTGGTGGCACGCTGCGGTGCCGTCCCAGCATGCCACATGCCCTGTAAGGAAAAATGGTCCCGAGAAGTATTTTTTTTTACCTGCAAAAAGGGAAACGGTTTCTGAGTGTCCTTGGCCCCCACCCCAACCGCACCAACCCTGCATACTCTGCCTCCCCACACCCCCCAACACGCCATACTTAACTCCGGAGTTTGGCACGATGATATTCAGTAGACCGGGAACACGTCTGCACTCTTCAAATCCGACCGTGAACTGAGGAAATGCCGGTAAGCTGTATAACGTAATAAATAGTGTTTTTTTCAACTTTAGTACATATCTCGGGCGGTTTTGGAACTTTTTTCACCAAATTTCAACATAGGGTTTTTGGGACCCTCCTAATGAAGTCTTGAACTGTCATTGCGTTAATCGGCCCTGAAAGGAGATTTCGTGGTCACTGCGCGGAATCATCTTTCGGGGCCGATTAATGAAATGATAGTGCCAGTGTTCATGAGGTGGGTCTCAAAAAGCCTATGTTACAAGTGGTGAAGCGAAATGACAGTGTTTTACTAGCGTCAGCTTCTTGGTTGCTACCCACGCCGTGAATCTCATGAATTGCAATATTTTCACGCCAGATTTTCAACATTGCCATTTTTTCACACCTCCTTGTGAACAGTACAGCTGTCATTGTTCACATCCTGGCAGAAATGTGTTTTCACACTTCTGACACAGAAGAGAGCGGTTGCTGTGGGAAATCGGTGTTTGGGACAGATTAAGAAAATGACAGTGACACTTTTCATGAGTAGAGATCCTGAAATGGCTGTGTTGAAAATCTGCTAATGATACTCCATAAAATGACCGTGTTACGAGCATGTGTTGCACAGTTTGCACACACGCTCGTAACTTCATGAATTTATATTTTCACTCCAGATTTTCAACATTGCCATTTTCCCACACCTACTTATGAACAGTGCATCTGTCATTTTTCCCATCCTGGCCAAAATGTGTTTTCGCACTTCTGGTGCAGAATAGAGCAATCGCTGTGGGAAATCACTGTCCAGGACAGATTAAGAAAATGACAGTGATACTGTTCATGAGCAGAGGTCCTAAAATGCCTATGTTGAAAATTTGGTGATGATAGCCCAGCAAATGACTGTATTACAAGTGTGCGTTGCACACTTTCCACACACCCTTGTAGCTTCACAGATTTGTAATATTGTCATGCCAGATTTTCAACAGTGGCATTTTTTCACACCTCCTTATGAGCAGTACAGCTGTCATTTTTCACATCCTAATTGAAATGTGGTTTCACAGTTGACGCACACAATAATGCGGTCGCTGTGGGAAATCAGTGTTCGGGACAGATTAAGAAAATGACAGTGGCACTGTTCATGAGCAGAGGTCCTAAAAGCCCTATGTTGAAAATTTGGTGATGAAACTCCATAACATGACCGTGTTACAAGCGTGCGATGAACTGTTTCCATGCACCCTTGTAACTTCGCACATTTGTAATATTTTCACACCACATTTTCAACAGTGGCACTTTTTTCACGCCTCCTTATGAAGAGTACAGCTGTCATTTTTCACATTCGGTCTAAATATGTTTTTGCACTCCTGCTGGAGAATAGCACGGTCGCTGTGGGAAATCACTGTTTGGGACAGATTAAGATCGAACAAGTGTGAGGAGGTAGTGACCGAGCTAAACTGAGCTCTGTCGAGACTGTTGTGGATTTGTTTGTGGGCAGAAAAAGGCCCCAGCGCAAGAGCCCAGTACAAAAGGGCAGCCTGCAGCACTGGGAGAAACAGAATGAGAGGGTGAGTGAGGGAGGGTGAGTGAGTGAACTCTCTGGAGCATTGTCAGGACTGCTGCGGATTTCTTTGTGGGCAGAAAAAGGTGTCAAAGCAGGCAGGGGCCCAGTAGAAAAGGCGAGCCTGCAGCAGTGGGAAAAACAGTATGAGTGAGTGAGACGGGGTACTGAGTGAACTCAACAGAGCTCAAGCAGTACTGCTGTGGATTTCTTTGTGTGCAGAAAAAGGCACCAATGCAGGCAGGAGCACCGTACAAAAGGGCTGCTTGCAGCACCAGGACAAACAGAATGAGCTCGTGACAGAGGGAGACTGAGCAACCTCAACAGAGCTCTGTCAGGACAGCTTCAGATTTCTTTGTGGACAGACAAAGGTGCCAACGCAGCCAGGAGCCTCGTACACAAGCGCAGCCTGCAGCACCAAGAGAAACAGAATGAGTGAGTGACAGAGCGGTAGTGAGCGAGCTCAACAGATCTGTATTGTGACTGCTGTGGATTTCTTTGTGGGCAGAAAATGTGGCAACGCAGGCAGGGGCCCAGTACAAAAGGCCAGCTTGCAGCACCGGGAGAAACGGAATGAGTGAGCGAGAGAGGGGGAGTGAGCGAGCTCAATGGAGCTGTGTCGGGACTGCTTCAGATTTCTTTCTGGCCAGAACAAGCCACCAATGCAGGCAGGAGCCCAGTACAAAAGGGCAGCCTGCAGCGGCAGGAGACACAGAATGAGTGAGTGAGGGAGAGGGAGTGAGTGAGCAGAACGGAGCTTGTTGGGACTGCTGCAGAGTTGTTTGTGGGCAGAAAAAGACAGCAATGTACGCTGGAGCCCAGTACAAAAGGGCAGCCTGCAGTGGTGGGAAAACCAGAATAAGCGAGTGAGAGAGGGGGAGTGAGCAAACTCAATGGAGCTCTACCGTGACTGCTGCACATTTCTTTGTGGGCATGAAAAGCCGGCAACACAGGCAGGAGCCCAGTACAAAAGGGCAGCCTGCAGCACTGGCAGAAACGGAATGAGCGAGTGAGAGAGGGGGAATGAGAGCAAGCTGAATGGAGCTGTGTTGGGACTGCTGCAGATTTCTTTGTGGGCAGAAAAAGGCATCAATGCACACAGGAGCCAAGTACAAAAGGCCAACCTGCAGCGCAAGGAGAAACAGAATGAGGGAATCGGGGGGGAGTGACCCATCTCAGCGGAGCTCTGTCAGGCCATCTGCAGATTTCTTTGTGGACAGAAAAGGGTGCCAATGCAGGAAGGAGCTCAGTACAAAACAGCAGCCTGCAGCACCAGGAGAAACAGAACAAGCGAGTGACAGAGGGCCAGTGAGCGAGCTTAACGGACCAACGCAATCGACATTCAGCATTGACAAATGCTTGTCTTTTTATTGTGTCCAGAACTGACTGTGTGTGTCTGTGTGTGGGGGGTTGATGGCAGGCTCCGTGTGTGCAGTTAAAACACGATTCCCAGAATCATTAACTAGCACTAACCACGCAGTGTGTTAACACTTCAAGAAAGCATTTAATATACCTGTACACCTTATATGCTTTAGAGTAACCCCCAGTTCTATGAGCACTTGGTTGCAATTAGTAATCCTGTGCAAAAAAAAAAAATAGTGCCACATTAACAGGTTAGCACTGCACAGAAGAATGCTTTTTAAAATAGTGTCAACCATGCTTATCACAATGCAGTGCTAGTCCTGTTACAGTGGTATGTGGGCCCCCATTTTCATATTAGTGTTGTGCACTCCTAAGTGCTACACCTGAGATAGCACACAGCCACAGAAGGTGGTGGTAAATGGCACTCCCTCCAGTGAGGAGAGAGTGACCAGTAGGGTGCTGGAGGGTTCAGTAATGGGACACATTCTCTTCAGTCTCTTTATAAGTGGCATAACAGAAGAACTGGAAGGGGAGATATGCCTTTTTGCAGATGACACCACAATCTGTAATAGCGTTGATAGGTGCAGATGGAGAGAATGAGTGGGGACATTATAAAACTTAAGGAGTGCTATCGGATATGGCAGTTCGGGTTCAAAGCCAAAAAGTGCAAAATCAAGCATCTAGGTACTAGAAGCCTAGAGGCTGAGTATAAAATGTAGAGGGAGGTACTTATGGTCACTAAGGAAACCTTTTATACAGCACTATGCTCTGTATGCAGGAGAGGATTACTTATTTACATGGCCGTAGTAGTATATATGCACATGCACATTATCAGGGTAGCATCAAGTGATGCTGAATACGACACTGATCCAACCATGCTGTTCCCACAGTGTAATGTTTAGCTCTGCACACTAACCTTCTGAAAATGGGGCCCTAATTGACTAAAAATCCTGGCCGATGCCTCCTAAGATGCAGAAGGTAAACATAAAAGGTTTATCTTATCTATCTCTTTATGTATTGTTTTATCGTATTTTGCTTGCAAAACCTTTATCCAATTTCAAAACATTGTGATGTGACTTAAAATGTTTATAACAGACTAGTTAAAATACAGTTTGTTTTCTTCTTTTACCTATATGCTGTCTTTATTTACTTATAAAAACACAGTCTGGTGGGCTGGCCTAGCAGTTTGGTGGTGATTGCACTGCCTCCCATGCCAGTGGCCCAGATTTGGGGGTGGAATTGAGTTGCACAGGGGTTAGCTGGGGGGGGGGGGGGGAGATATGACTAAGCATCTCGGGGAATGCTCTCCTCTCAGTGATGGGAAGTCGACCATCCCGCTCTTCAACATCCACCTAGCTGAGGAGGGCTGGCAGGGCAGTGGAGTTGCATAAGGGGGAGGGCTCAGGCAGGCACAAAGCAAGCATGTGTCTTTATACGCAATTGCATAATTCCACGCTTGGCTGCCCAGGGGATGAAACAAAAGGTAGAAACCCCCCTAATGGCAAAATGATCCAACAACCTGCTGCAGATTTTGCACTGCTAACCAGGCTCTGCTCATATCGGAATATGTGTCTCCTTGTCAATGGCCCTCCCCCTCCTGGCCCCAACACGGGGATGTGAGTCAGGGGGGTATCTCAAAGCAAATATGTCCTGTGGATGGTAAGTGATTGGGCTGGAGATGTCAGTGGGCAAAGGGGTAACAGGGTGACTAAGGAGATAAAAATCTCTATGGGAAAAAAAAAAAATACAACACAGTTTGAGAAGCTCAAACCTCAAAACAGACTGTGCATGCCTCCAGTGAGGATTCACAGTAAAGTTATTCAGTAAAACAATGCAAATTATATGCATATGCCAGCTAAACTCCTGATGAGAACTGAATACTGAGGGATTGCAGCAAAAATATATATTTTTGTTTCTTAACCAAGAAACGTTTATTAAACAAAACATTAAAATAAAAACTTAATCAAAACATAGCCCATAGAGTACAAACTAGCAATGATTTTGGCTTACACTTCACAGCTCCTGAAGTGCTTCCCAAGCATTCAACTCAGATAAGTTGCTGGACTTACACAGTAATTAATTACACATAAAACAAATCAACACTTTAACTTGGAAAAATGCATGCAGCTCCCTATGTATACAGGTATGTTAGGAATATCCTGTATTAGCTTCCTATACAAATGTGTTGTCTGACAGTAAATGAAAGGCAGCACTTATTTAAAAGAATAAACTACAGCATTTAAATTTGTTTTAAAAGTTTCTTGTCACATCACAATGGTCTGATATTTGACTAAAGGTGTGCAAGCAACACAAAAGGAAAACCCCCATAAAGAAGTAGAATAAGAGCCCTGTTTTGTTTACCTCAGCTCTGCAGTTTCAGAGATCCTCTCATCAAGCTAGCAGCTAACTGAATGCAGCAGGCAATGAGTTAAACTCTAGGACTTTCATGGGGAAGGGAAAGAGGGATGGGTAGTTTCAGAACATAGTCCATTTCAGTATATAATTTATTTGTTTCAGTATATAGAGTATGTGAATTTTTCAGTCTACAGTGTATGTGTTTCAATACATAGTGTATGTGTTTCACCATGTAGTGTATATGTTTCGGTATATAGTGTATGCAGATTTTTCAGTGCATAGTGTATTTATTTCAACAGATAGTGTATGTATTTCAATATAAAGTGAAGATGTTTCAATATATAGTGTATTTGTTTCAGTATATAGTGTATGTGCTTTTTTTCAGTGTGTAGTATATGCATTTCAATAGATAGTGTATGTATTTCAATATATAGTGTATTTGTTTCAATATATAGTGTATGCAGATTTTTCAGTGCATAGTGTATTTATTTCAATAGATAGTGTATGTATTTCAATATAAAGTGTAGATGTTTCAATATATAGTATATTTGTTTCAGTATATAGTGTATATGCTTTTTTCAGTGTGTAGTATATGTATTTCAATATATAGTGTATTTGTTTCAGTATATAGTGTATGCAGTTTTTTCTCAATATATAGTGTATGTGTTACAATCTATAGAGTATTTGTTTCAGTAGATAGTTTAGGTGGATGTTTCAGTCTGTAGTGTATGTATCTCAATAGGTAGTCTATATATTTCAGTACATAGTACATTTGTTTCAGTATATAGTGTATGTGGAATTTCAGTATTCAGTATGTGGATTTCAGTAGATAGTGTATGTATTTCACTATGCAATGTAAGCATTTCACTATATAGTGTATGTGTTTCACTATATAATATATGTATTTCAGTATACAGTATATGTATTTCACTATATGATGTATATATTTCAGTAGATACTGTATGTGGTTCACTACATTGTGTATGTATCTCACTATATAATGTATATATTTCACTATATAATGTATGTATTTCACCATATAGTGTGTGTTTTACTATACAGCCAGGGATTCTGAATTATGTCCCTAACGGCTTGCCATAAAACTATCCACAGCATATGGTTCTTCACTTGTGTTGACCAGTGATGAACAGAGGAAAAAATGTTAAGTGAAACTCAGCAGAGCAGCCTTGCAGAGACAGGGAAATGATGTTGCCATCTGGATTACAACAAACCAATAGGCAAAAGAAAGAGTGTTACTGGTATTGAGAGACAGCTGTCATGGCTCCATTTGTTATTTACTAAGCAGACCTACTGTATTAACACCAAGGCATTAAAGTATTGACACACTGATATATTCTGCTGAAAATAAAATGGGTGCCATCACAGCTGTTGGCTATATGTGAGATACTGAGGAAGGTTATAGCAAGGGAGTTTTCTGAGTTTGGCAAAACATGAAAGTTGCCAAGGTGTCCCAATATTGAGAAGAATGTTTACCCCCTTAAATCAAAAGATCTTGGCAAAGAAATTTATATATAGGCACGTTATTGGATCATTTGATTTTTAAAAGGGTGTTTGCTTGTATAATAAAGTGAGCCTGTTTGAGCTACAGTATTACCTCTCAAGTCATGTCTGAAAATATGGTCAACCTAAAAAATGCTGCAGCATTTCTTTAAATTGTTATACGTTTTCCTAACTGAAAGTCAGTGGGCTTAGCCGTTTTGTTTGGGCAGGAGTAGGGGCTTCTGTTTGCTGGTATGCTTCTGACATTTTCAGGGATTTCACTGGGGTTGCAGCTATTGGTTTGGTTTCTTTTTTTTTTTTTTTGCAATTTAAAATTTTATTGATTTAAAGCGCCAGTATGAACACTTACAGTAATACAGAGAGAAAGCATATAGATAGGAAAATACAAACTTATTGCAGATAAAGCCTGCATAACAACCAGATAAAATAATTAAGTAAATACATACCAGGGAGGCGCCACCCACAATAAAAAAGGAAAAAACAAAATCCGCCTCTATCTCCCAATATAAAACTATAAAACAACCCCATCCCAATACCCTAACCCCCAACCCTCTCAAGGTTACAATCACTACTAAATTGAAAAACACAGAAAGAGAGAAAAGGAAGAAGAGAAGTCAAGAATAGGCAGAAAAGACAAAGAAAGAGGAAAGCACAAATGCATTTCTGTACCTCAGTGCATTCAATTCATTTCCAAATTACTTAGTAATAAGTCAAGGCGCCCCACTTAGTCATATATGCATTGGTTTGCCTTGCATGTAGGCTATATATTTCTCTAATTGCAATGCTAGCATACATTCTCGGTGCCATTCCAACATAGAAGGAGATCCCATAGATGACCAATGCCTGAGAATTATTAACTTCATAACCACAGTAATAAGTGAAACATGGGCTCTCCAAGCTTTTGGGGCCATGTCCGGAAAGATTAACAATAAACAAGTTTCCGGCGTGTTCATACTGAAGGAGCCAAGGATAGGATGAACAAGTCTGCTGATGTCATCCCAAAGCGAGCGAATCTTCGGGCACTCCCACAGCATATGCAATAAGGAGCCCTCCCAAAAACCACAGCGCCAGCATGCTGGGGAGCACCGTGCCTTCCATCGGAATAAATATGAGGGAGTCAGATAGAGATGATGCATAATATTTAATTGGACCATCCTAAGCCTATCTTGCTTGACATGTTTATAAACAGAGTTCCATAGATTCTTCCAGAACTCTGGAGAATCCCCAATCCCCAGCTCTCTAGCCCAATAGTAACATACCCCAGAAGGAATTTTCTTGTCCCATTCTAAAATTTTTCCATAAATTTTGGAGACAGCATGGGATTGGGTTGCTACCTTCCAAAGTTCGTCCATACTAGAGGGATAATCATGCGAGGCCGCGGACAGAAAAGGCCCTTGACAGACAGCCTTCTTAAGCTGCAACCATTTAAAGAAACAATTGTCCACCACCCCAAAGGTCTGTTTCATATAGGCAAATGACCTAGGTACCTTCTGATCTAAAAAATCTGCTGCTGTGATATGACTAATCTGGGGCCAGAAAGATGGAGATATTGGGAGACCCCCAATCTTAAAATGCATATTTTCAAAAATAGGCTAAGTGTCTGAGATCCACCACTCAAAGCCTAGGTGCTGTTGTAATTGGAGAAAAGCCTTCAAGGACCATCCCATGGGATGGTCCTTGAAGACCCCCGGGAAATTCATAGGGGAAAGGTATAATAATGACCGCAGCGTACATGCGATGCCCTTAGCCAGGTCCACCTCAATATCATACCAGAGAGGTCTATAGTCCGTGGGCTGCACCTTCCTAATCCACCAGGCAAGTTTACTAACATGCTGAGCCAAATAATAGGCAAAGACCGAGGGAGAAGCCAAACCACCCCTGTTTCTAGGGGCAGTCAAATTATTAAACGACCTACGAATATGCTTCCCTTGTCCTATAAAGGAGACAAACAACTTCTGCAGCTTAGCAAACCATCTTTTCGGGAGAAAATCCCCCAACATTCCCAATGGATACAGAAACCTGGGCAGGACATTCATTTTTAAAAGATTTATCTTACCCCAGAGGGTCAGAGCAATGGGCCGCCACCTATTCAGATCCTCTGCTACCACTTGTGTAAGGGTGCCCAGATTCTCCTTAATCATCAAAGCCAAACTATTATTAATCTTAATGCCCAAGTATAATAAGGAACCAGATTCCCAACCTAAGCCTAAGGGTTGCAAATCATCTCTTATCACCCTCCGATTTAAAGGGAAAATCTTAGTTTTAGATTGATTCAACTTATAACCAGACATCTTTGAGAAATAACTAATTTCCTCCAATATCGATGGGAGGGAAACACTTGGCTGCACCACATGCAAAAGGACATCATCATCATAGGCTGAACAAACATAGGCTCTACTACCCACTTTGATCCCTTCGATCAGTGGGTTTCCCTGTAACCTATGTAGAAATGGCTCAATATAAATGTTAAATAAAAGCTGAGATAACGGGCATCCCTGTCTGGTGCCCCTTTCTAATCTAATAGTTTGTGAGAGGACTCCGTTACATTTCACCCTGGCAGATGGAAACGAATATAGTATTTTGACCCATTTTATAAACACCTCCGGCAAACCAAAGGCCGACATAGCAAGGAACAGGTAGGACCAGGAGACTCTGTCGAAAGCCTTTTCGGGGTCCAATGACAAGAGTACAGCAGGAACATCTGAGTCCCTAACCTCTGCCATAAGGTGCAACAGTTTTCTCAGATGGTCCCGAGGCACCCTACCCCTCATAAAGCCCACCTGCTCCCTGCATATCAATTTATCCATCACTTTCGACAACCTGCCAGCTAGAATTTTCGCCAGTATTTTAACATCAGTATTTAACAGGGATATCGGACGATAGCTATTAAGATCAAGTGGGTCTTTGCCAGGCTTCAAAATTAGTGTGACTGTTGCCTCGAGAAAATTGGGATCCGAGACCCCGTGCCTGTGCCAGTACTCAAAAACTTCCAACAAAATAGGAGCTACCTGACTCTAGAAAGCCCTAAAAAAATTATTGGGATACCCATCAGGCCCCAGATATTTGTCCGGAGGCATCTGCTGGATAGCTTGACGGACCTCCACAAGAGTAATGGGAGCCGCTAGATAGTTGGCCTCATCCGTTGAAATTTTTGGGAGACCCACAGAGGCTAAAAAGTTACAAATTTCCAAATCTGATGACTCAACCCCGGAGTCCCATGAATAAATTTTTCGAAAAAAAGCTCCAAAGGCCTCAGCCATCTCCGTCGGGTCTGAACATACTTGCTCACCCTGAGAGAGGCAAATTCCCGCAATATGATGCGCTAAATCCAATTGCTTTAATCAAGTGGCTAACAGCTTTCCTGCCCTTTCCCCTGACTCTAAGTATTGAAGTTTTGTACGGCGTAATGCAAGCTCCGCCTTTTGTTGAACCAACCCTGCAAACTGGGCCTGTAACTTATGCAGCCTGATCCTCTCAGAGTCGGGTGAATGTTGTGATATATTCAACTCCATTTGCTTAATCTGCGTTAATAAGGAGTCTATCTCTTTTTTCTGGGTATGATTTCTCCTTGCAGCAATCTTAATTAACTCCCCCCTTATGGTACATTTTAAAGCAGCCCAAACCAGATCTTTTCGGGTCACTGAGTGCTGATTAACCAGCAAAAAAGTATCAATATGCTCACTAATTGTCTGCAATACAGACTGAGCTTTTAATAGTTGAGTGTTAAGCCTCCAGTGAGGGGAACATCGAGCAGAAGTCAGGGAAGAGCAAGATATACTTACGGGGGCATGATCAGAAATCACCATGACAGAAATATCTGCCTGGATTACCTTGGGGACTAGTAGGGCACTAACTAAAATATAATCTATCCTTGAATGGGACTTATGTACCGGGAGTAAAAGAATACTGACGACGCTTGATTCAAAATACGCCAGACATCCAAAAGGGCAGCGCACTCCATAAGACCCTTTAACGCTCTCTGGGCAGGGGATAATCCCTTACGTCTATTGAATGTCCTGTCCAGGTCATTTTGGAGCACAAGGTTCCAGTCCCCCCCAATAATTATCCGTTGGTGTGAGCCAGCCAATATCCTAGATAATACCTCCATATAAAAAAGGGGGGTATCCTCATTAGGACCATAGACTGAGCCCAGCAAAATCGTTTGTGAGGCTACCTGAGCCAGAACAAATATAAAGCGGCCTTCAGGGTCCCAGTGCTCTTCTAGTAGTTTAAAAGGAACACTCTTAGCTACTAGTATAACCACCCCAGCCCTTTTAGTGGATGCATCAGCTCCAAATACTTGAGCTACCCAGGTCCTCCTAAAATACTGCACATCACATCTGTTCAGGTGCGTTTCCTGAAGGAAAGCAATGTGCGCCCCCAAGTGATGCAAATGGCTTAAAATTACTTGTCGTTTAGTCCTATCCTTGGCTCCTTTTACATTCCAGCTGATAAGTTTCAGAGTCTGAGTCATGTGAGAGTAAAATATAAGGTTCACTGAGACCTATCATAACACCTAGACTGATTACCATCAGCGAGGAGGCCCCATCTTGACATAGGAACATCTCTAAGCCCGATGCATAGGGGACTCCCCAGTGATTTGTAACCTTGAGCATAACTAAAGCCCACCCCTAAAACCCCAGGCCACCCAGCACCCACCTCCCTTCCCCCCAACCCAACACAAGTATATACACACCACTTCCTCCCACCTAAAGCACTTCCCCCAGTTCCAATGAACTGCCCTCCAACCTAACACTAGCCACATGATAAACATTCTATCAACCGCGAACCCCCAGCCACCACCCCGGAGCCCCCACCATAATTAGTCAACATGAACTCAATCGACCCAACTGCAAGCAGTAGGCCTTAGAAAAATACATAGAACCAATGGAGGACCCTACTGCGAATAAAAGCACTCCACCAGTAGCACAAGTCCAATCGTTGACTGAACCAAACGATCACATGCGAGCCCTTGTCGAAACACTGCAACCTCAGACCAGTTTGAGCTTCCCGGAAGTAACAGTCCAGATCATCCAGTCCAAACTCGCTAAGGTATGGAGGACCCCAACCAGACCACAGGCCCCGTCTCCAACAAGAGTCCATCTTCATAAAGCCAGACCACCCTGTAGAAAAAAGGGAGAGATAAAAAAAAAAAAAACAAGGAGAATACTGTCCATCTTCCAGCTGGGTAAGAGAAGTATTCCATTCTCCTCTAGTCTCCCTTATAACCAGCAGGGGACCTCCAAATAATCCACTTCTTCACAAGGAAAACTAGGCTCTTCCTGAAATATCCCATCAGTCCATAAGAACAGCAGGCCAAAAACTCCACATCCCTGACTGAACCACCATGACCATCATACATACATGCCTGTACAATGTCACTTGAACAGGTCAGGAGCAAACGTTGCAACTCCTGCTGAGCCTCAGAGCTAGTATCGAATGAGAGCCACTGTCCATCCAGCTTGACCATCAAAATAGCGGGTATCTCACCGGAAAGGTTTAGCAGCTGCCACCAGTTTAGCTACTATGGGATGTATTCTCGCCATTTCATCCTAACTGAATGAGGAAGATCCTGTATCACACTAATGCGTTTGCCCTCCCAGAGCAGGTCTTTTATGCCTTTGACTTTGTTCAGAATGTGTTGCTTATCCAGATAATTGAGAAACTTTATAATAAATGGCCTGAGAAGCTGATCTGATGAGGAGGAGGCCGCAGGGCCCTATGCCCTCGATTATGTAATCCCTCCACCTGGGAGAACCTGCATCGTAATGCAGAGCCTTTGAATAAAAGTTATTGGAGCACTACCTCTTCTTTTTCAGGGATACCAACTATCACAATATTATTATGCCTGCTGCCCTCCAAATCCTCCAGTTTATCCTCCAATTTCTTGAATCTCCTTTTACCAGCACTAATTCAGTTTCCTGAGAGGCCAGCTTATTTTCAAGTGAAACCACCTTAGACTCCATATCCCGACCTAACCGATGGTGCATCCACTGATTTTTGATTGTTTGGGCGTCTTCAGCTACTGAGGCAATCGTTTAACTGGGAGCGTTGCATAAGCTCCAGAAACAGCGCTTCCGATAACGGGACATCACCAGTTGGCAGGCTTGAAAGGCTAGCAGCCTGCTGTTTTGCCCTCTTCGCAGCCTTCTGTTTCTCCGGCGTCTGAGGGGGCGAGGGCTTAGGCCTCACCTTCTTCACAAACCCATCCATGCCGAACCCCACCGCTAACTCACTCTGCCGCTTTCTCAATGTCTCCGCAGCTCTAAAAATAGGGAATTGTGCAGTAGGGAAACGATTGAGCCCCGAAATACAGCACTATTTACCCGGCGAACAGGAGAGCTCCTCGGGCGCGCTGTCTATGCTCGGGCTGACATCACGTGACCGGTTTGGTTTCTTTTTTTCTGATTCATAAACTATTCTATTAAAATAAGCTGATTGTTTTCTTTGCAGGACCCTGTGGCTAAGGGCCCACCCACCGTCCCCATCTCACACACCCCAGGGTTTCACTGCCTTTACAGTTAACTGTCAGGGTACAACTTCCTGAAGCCACAGTGGAAATGAAGTGAGCACAGTTAGAGGGGTCAATCTGCCACAGTACTGTAACAGCAGTTCAAAGAGGATACCTCTTTAATAGTGCAGTACCAAAGTAGTAGAGAGTAAAGGAGAGGAGAGGAGAGAGGAGAGGAAAGGAAAGGGAAGAGAGTGAGAGAGAAAACAAAACAAAAATTAGCAGGAGGGCTTACTAAGGATTTCAAGGGGGTAAATAGCAAAGCAGGAAAGGAAAATACAGGGAAGTGGATGTGGACCAGCAGTCTTCAGGAGGGCATTCTGGGTACTGCAGTATTACCCCATATGCAGGCACCTCTCTGGACTGAACAAGGAGGTTGCCAGTCTCCAGGCAGAGTTGGCAAGAGTACTGGCAACCATTGCCCACACCCAGAGGCCACCATGTCCACAACCATTGCCACAATGGTTGCTGGGCAGAAGGCTAGCTGGACTACAGTGGGCTCAGGGAGGTTGAGAGAGGGGTGCCAGACCCATATCCCCAATTCAGTTCAACTAAGAAACTCCTATGCTGTCCTGGAGGAGCTGGTAAGCCCCACAAGGGAACCCAAGGTTGCTACCAGGGAGGATGAGTGGGTCCTCCAAGAGGGAGATCCAGAAGCAGGAGGTAGAGGACTTCAGAGGAAGAGGAAGAGGAAGAGGAAGCTATTCATGGTGGGTGACTCAATAGTACAGGGAATGGATCTGGAAACAGGTAGCAGGGTGGAGAGGGAGGTCAAATATCTTTCAGGAGGCACAGCATGGAGAATCGACACAGAGGTAGCTAGGAGGGGGGACCTGGAGGTCATGGTCCATCTGAGGACAAATGACCTGGCCAGGGAGGAGGTGAGCATACAGAAGGTACAGGATGACTTCAGGGGGTTGGGTAGTAGCCTTGGAGATGTGGCAGGCTCTGTAAAATTCTCAGAGGTGCTGCCACTCCAAGACAGGGGGGAGATTTGAAATCTCCATATCAGTGAGTTCAATACTTGCTTGAGGGGCTGGTGCAGAGAAAATGGGTTTGGATTCATTGGGGAGTGGGGACCCACCTGGAGGGGGCCTGTACAAGGGGATGGCCTACATCCATCCAGTGAGGGGACTGGGTTCTTCAATGAAAAGTTTAGATGCTTCTTTTCCAAGCATTTAAACTTGCTGGGGGTCATCAGGAGCAGGGAGACTTAGGCAGCCCACCCACACAGGTCAGAGTATCTAGCAGGTTGGATCTTTCAGAGAAATTTAGAGACATCGCTGGGATTAAAACTAACCCCAGAATGCATTATGTACACAGGACTCAGTGGTCCCTTATAACCTCCTATGGTCACCCAGAGGTATAAAATATCCTGAGCAATGGACTCAACCAGAGTCTGGGGGATGGTCTCAGATACTCTCTCTCTCTCTCTCTTCTCTTGAAATAATTTAAAAAATACTGTGGCAAAAGATCCTTTATCTTTCCTTAGCCAAGAAAATCTTGGCTATTAAGATGATAATGGTCCCTAAAGTAATTCACTGCCTCAGCCACTAAGCAGTTAATTTCCTGAGCAAATGGTTTGTGAAGCTTGATGCACTGGCAGGAGGCTTTCTCTGTGAGGGCAAGTCCCCCAATACAGTAAAGCTAAGGTTCAAGCACATTGGAAAAAAGGTGGCTCTGCTCTGCCATGGTTATATGCTTATTAAAGAGCTAGTGTACTGCTTGGAAACTGACTGCAATTAACTGTAATGTTCAGATATAGTCAGCTATCCTTTCTTATATTGCAAGTATTTTTTTTTTTCGTTTCTGTTTGTTAATTAGAAGATCTTCCACCTGGCAGTACTGGGGTGATGTGTGGAGCAGCACTCAGTCAGGAGGGGGAAAAAAAGTCAGTTCTGTTCCTCCCATTTCATCAACACTGAGATGACACCAACTATGACATCACTAGTAACCAATGAGAACCATTTCTCACTGCCAGGTTTCACTTTCACATGAAGCAGCAGGGACTGGCTCTCCCAGGTTACTGGTGATGTCACAGTTTCCTGCATTTCGATTGGTACTTGTGAGAGTCACTCCTCAGGCTGCAAGGATTGTGGTGCCTCAAGGTGTTTGGTCTCTTTTCTGATGCTGTAGTAGTAGGAGGAGGAGCAGAACTGACTTTTTTTCATCTAGACAGAATACTGCTCCACACATCACCCCAGTTTTGCCAGGTGGAAAATGTTCTAATAAGCAGACAGAAAAGAAAACAATACTTGAGATATAAGAAGTGGTAGCTGATTGCAACTGAAAATTACTATTAATCCCAAGCAGTACACTAGCTCTTTAAAGTATGTTGTCTTCCAATGCCCACACACCCTCCAGTGGTTCTCCAAATGCTCTCCCTAGGCTCCCCCACTCTGGTTTACAGTTGAGTGGCCCATGCTCTCAGTGGTTAAGCCAATTTCCTACTTTTTTGGTCCTCTGCCCAATTTTGGGAACAAATGCCCCAAGTTAGCACCCATTTTTAGGTCATAGAGGTAGCTAGAAAATTGGATCCATACCCTTTTAGTTTCACAGTCAATACTGCCTCTCTGATGGAATCCTCTTGCTGATAATAGGAAGACAACAGATCTACTGGGAGACTAAAATAAAAAAGGGACCCAGCAATTGTCTAACTTGTGGCAACCTAGTACAACACAAATGGACTTCTTTGAAGGCCTCCAAAGGAGGTATGACCTCCCTAGCTTGCATTTGTGGAGGTTTCTCTAAATCCATAGTGCTGCGCACTCCTGCCTCCCAAGGCTCCCAAAAGGAAATCCACACACTTTCCCCTCCACCCCTTACATCCTGGCTCAAAGCTTCTAGATGCAGGTCAGGCCTTATTCATAACAAAATCCTCCAAGAGGCCCTCATCCCTTCTGAGGGTGCCAGGGAGAAATGGTCTCAGACCAGAGGTATTGATATATCTGATAACCAATGGGCCCAGCTGTGGCAGTTGGCCCACATGTCATGTCCAGACTCAAGAAGTCTTCTGGTTCAAAACAAAATACTGCACATGTGATACCATACCCTGGATAGACTACATACATCAGGGATGATTTCTCATTAGAAATGTTGGAGATGCAAGGCTCCAGGAGTTGACTTCCTGCACATCATGTGGTGCCACCCCAGGGACACAGACCTTCTGGGCCCAGATCTAAGGCTACTTCACTGACATTGTTGGGGGGGGGCTATTCCATTCCTGCTGCAGTTATTTCTCCTAGGTGTCTCTCTCAACCCTTCTTCCCTGCTGCAAGACCAACTGACATGGTTTTTGATGGCAGATAGAGGCCAAGAGACTAATACTGCAATAATGGTGAACATTAGAGGTACCATCCATAACTCAATAGCTAAGGGCTACAGTATTCAAAGTCTAGCAATCCTAGACAGAATGTTCCATTTTGCTAAGAAAAACATTTCCTAGATATCAGAAGATATGGGTCCTTTTCTTGTAATCCCAGTGCTCACTCCTGGACCCCTCCTGAATGTCCTTTGTGAGTCACCTTCAGTTCACCTTTGGATTCATCACTCTCCTTCTTTCCCTTCTTACCAGGACCACAACTGAGGCTTGGTGCCTGAAATTAGGCTAGCCCTCCCCCCAGGTAGCCTGCAAAGGCAAATGTATGCCTACTCAGTGTCCACAGTGTTCTAATCTTGCTGTCCATATGTAATGGTTTCTTTATCACTTGATTATTTATATTTTCTTTTAAAGTATTTTGTATTACTGTAATGACATTTTCTCTTAATAAAAATTAACTGAAAAAACACACCAATATGCACTAATCTCTACTTACCAAACCACATTACCACTTTAAGTATGAAATAAACTACTTTATTCGGTGTAGGTCAGTTGCTCTGTTCTCTCCTCTCATTAGCTCTCCCAACATCATGGACCGGAGTTGAGGTATATTGTGGAAAAATGTTATCACCAAGGGACAAACTACTTACTGAAAATGGTTTTATTGCACACAGACTGAGGGAAATAGGATTATTGGATGTAAAAAGTTCATTCAAAAGCATAAATATTTTCTCAGCATATTAAAAAACACATGGTTAAGTACAGCATGTATTAAGTTTTGCTTTGATGTATTTGGTCAAAGTCCTATCATGTCTCACTGTTTAGGATGAGATTCACTGTCTGAGACCCAGTTCTCACTGTTAAAATTAATAAATAAAAAATTAGCTTCAACTAAGCAAAGCTAAAAATTAAATCGGCAAGTATCAGGGACAGAGAAGGAAATTAAGTAGAATGGAGTGGAACTTGGACCCAGCAGTGGCACTCTATAAAAAGGAGAGAGCAGCACAAGTACTAAGGGCAGCAGTGAACTCTGTCATTTAGACAATGTATGGAGCTTTACTTTTCTGGTACTCTTGGACAAGTTCTTGCTCCCCTGCTAGGAGTCTTGTTTGAAAGTAAATCCACTGGTGCTTCTCATGTAGCTGCAAGAGCAATTTTTTAGGGTTGCAGTGGGTGGAGCCCTGCAGACCTCTTGCTTGAGACAAGGACTCCCACATTCCTTGCAAATGCACATATTGGAGAGACAGAAAAGTCACCTCTGTGTATGTGGAACACTCTGCATCCGCACAATTTGTTTTTCTTTTTCGGTGGTCCATGACTGCTGAAATGAATAACCCCCACACCTAACCCTCCCTCTCAGCAACCACCACCCCACACCCCCTGAGAAACATAATAGTGACACTGAGGGCATCCAATTCCCCAGTGTCTTGATCACAACTCCTCTCACTTCCACATTCCCCCCTCATCTACTACTGTGTATGTGCTGTTATTTATTTATTTTTTTTACTTTCCTCCCCCCACTCTATCCTCCCTCCCTCTCTGCACTAACCACCTCATCCCCGCAAACATAAAAGTGGCACTGTTGGGTGCCCAATCCCCCACATGCAGGAATACTCTGTTTTTTTTTTTTAATCTTCAAAGCCAGTCTGGAAATTTAACAAACAGGAATACAATTCAATGTATTTCAATATATACTGGCACAATTAGGTCATTTTTTCATATTTTTGGTCCACATTTTTAACATGCCTTTCTTGGGTCCCCGCCTCATGAACTATTGAGATGTCATAAGGCAAATCTGTCCTGGAAGGTGATTTTGTAGTCCCTGTATGAAATCACCTTTCATGCAGGACTTGAACATTTTCTCTGTACTTGTTCAAGAGGTGGGGTCCTAAGAAGACTATGTTGAAATTTGGTGTCAAAATATTAAAAAACAATAAAGTTATGGGCCTTCATTTAATTTTATGAATGCAGGCTTGTAACTTTGGTAATTTTTAATATTTTTACCACAAATTTACAACACATTCATATCCTTACAACACCTCATGAATGTGAGAGCTGTCATTTTTCAAATCCTGGCCAAAATTTTTTTTTTACTTCATTAAAGGTGATTTCGTGGATCCTTTTGGTCAGGAGCTGAAAATTTTCTCTATCCTTGTTCATGCTGTGTTGTCATAAGCAGGCTATGTTGAAAAGTTGTAAAAATATTAAAAAACAACAAAGTTGTGCACCTATATTGAATTTTGTGAACACGGGCTCATAACTTTGGTAATTTTCAATATTTTGACCCCAGATTTACAACACAGCCATTTCTTTACAACACTTTATGAATGTGTCAGCTGTCATTTTTCATCACTGGTCCTAAATGTGTTTTTATGCCCTGAATGTTGATTTTGCAGTACCTGCACAAAATTGCCTTTTGGGCAGGAGCTGAACATTTGCTCTGGCTTTCTTCATGAGGCAGGGTCATAACAAGGCTATGTTGAAAATTTGGTTTACAACTATCACAAAACAACAGATTTATGGGCCTACATTACATGTTCTTAATGCAGGCTCATAACATTGGTAATTTTCAATATTTTTTAACCCACATTCCTCCCATGCAACCCTATCTACTTTGGGCAAAATCTTGTTTTATGTTAGTAGCTCTTCCTGCCCATTCAGTCTGTCTCCCAACCCAGAGCTTCTCCTCAACCCTGGTGGGCTTTTGCAAACTGTTGTGGGAGTGGCATTCAAGTGGGTGCTCATGCCACATGATCTTTAGTAGCTACTACCACACTATTGCTGCTGCTATAGATAGTTATGGAGAATATAGGAGGTGCATCAGTACATTAGCAGTCAATGCTTTTTTGTTTGTTTGTTGTTTTTTTTTTTGTTTTTTTTTTAACAATTTACCAATACTACACATTATTGAAAATTGCTCTTTACTAACAGGGCAATAATGCAGGATATTTTTAGTCACATTATTCTTTTTTAGCCAATGTGAGGGCTCTGTTGTCATCCAAGGATTAACCCTTGCAGGGCCGCAGACTGATATATCAGTCCAAAATTCCTGTACGTTCTAATTCTGCCGGCAGCTTAAGGGTTAATAATTCGAATATGTTGTCATGGGATCACTTTTTAATCATGCAGCAAACCTGAAACCAAGTCATGATTTCTTCACTTTGTTCACTTTGTACCTAATGCTGCACAGTAATATTGGTAAGGATATATATTATTGTCAAAAGTTATCATTTTCAGTTTATAACCATTTTACAAGCAGGACAGCGTTTGTGTGAAGGACAGATAGGTGCAAGCAGGTGATATTGTCCTTTTTCATCCTTAAATTTATACTATATAAAATACTAAAAAGTTACATTTGCTTTTTTCACCAAGGCAGTGCTGTGACTGATAAACACAGAGCTACAGTAAATACTGTACATCATTAGGTAAGCAGCTTGAGCTGAAAATTGGATGTATTTGTTAAAGTGCTGTTGTGTGCATTTCAAAATGCTACACCTTATATAACAGATGGCAGAAGAAAATTAAAAAAAACACTCACAGCAACTACATCATTGTACACATGGTCGCTTTGTTAAATAAAAATAAGCCAATTTAATTAATATTGATTTAATGCTGGCTGTCCTTGCAAAAGTCACTATTACACTTTCACACATTTTTTTTTCTGAAAGTTGCTTAAGCTGACAAAAAAAAATCCAATACAATCCATTTATTGCTAGACAGATATGGACTAATACATTTATACCCAGGATCTTCTTCTCATCTCTCAGAAATTTCTAAAGATCAAAATCTGCTCTCCTGGTCACACAGATGGAAGAAACAGTTTGCATTAATAGTGCCAATAATCAAATGGGAGTTATCTGAGCTGGTAAACAGACGTATGCCATGTTTTAGTCAAGGAAAACTGGCAGTCTGCCATGTTTAATTTGCATACAGATTTGGGAACACTAAGCAATTATTTAAAAAGTGCATGACACCAATCCACTAAAGAAAATGCTATTCATTTTTTTGGAAATCTCCATTTAGAAGGGATACATTTATTTCATATCTGGTTATAATATTTTTGTTGTGTTTCCAAAGACAGTAAAGAGCATGTCTTCCTGAAGTAGAATCTACTATATTAGACACTGGGTGAAATAATGTCTTATTTTAGTCCATATATACCCTCGTAGTATAACTTGGAGTAACTCTAATGGCCACACAGAGAAACACTTGCCAAGGTCTTCTTTACTTCTCTGTTCATATTTGCAGTGCCTGGGGACATCAGTGATGGTATGCTTAGTTAGCAGCCACAACCAGTTGAACTGTGAAACCTATATGACAAGAAAGTTGCTGATACTGGTTTGACTAATAAGACTGCATAGCATGTCAGCCATAGGCAAACTTAGAGTGAAGATGCAGTCAACTTAAAACTGGTGGAAATGCTGTATATCTGTATACGCACTGTGCTGTACTGCACTGTACTGTACTGTACTGTCTCTGCAACTCACTAAGCTCAGCTAAGAATACCTAGAGATGCTTTTGAAATCTCAGCTTTCCATTACTTAACCTTGATACATAATGGCCACCCAGGCATAACTAAGTTAACACTGAACAGTGAATAAATATCAATAAACAGCAACACTATACAGCAGACATTAACTGTATGAATGCATCATAACGTCATATCAGATTTTAGCTATCTCTTTACTCCTCAAGTCCATACACTTGTTTTAATCTCTGAAACCAATCAACTGCTGGTGATTTATTGGTAACTTGAATTATTATCAAAACATTTTAAATATATTTAAAATGATTCATGATATTTAAAAAAAATATAAATAAATCCAAACTGAATCAATATAAATTTTTGGTGATGGTGATTTCATGTAGGTGACACTACACTGCATCACACTATACTGCACTCTAAGGTTTATATATAACTAATAGTTGTCACAAAAAGTAGAAATTGCATTTACAGAAAAAAACATAAACAGCCAGCTTCACATTTCACTTTTTTGTGTTCATATTGATTGATATAGGTTTTCCAGTGGAATTGCAATTATTTTTTTGAATGCTTTCTCTATGTTTTAGAATGAAACACTATACACAGTTGCCTCTTAAAGCCAACTACTTATAAACAGGTGTCTGTCAATAGTTTCCCTGTTGTGACATTGAGTGATAACTGTGATCAATATTTTTCTAAAAAAACAATAAAGTTTACAGTACATTAGTATACTTTGAATATTCTCCTACTTGTAAACCTGTATAAATATGAACAAACATAATTGAAATATTAACACCATTTTTACATTTTTCTTAAAATACCTGCTTGCAATTTTATGACACATTTCTAATACTGTGCATGTAAACTCTATAGTACAGAATAATGTATTGTCAACTGAAGGTATAAAGTTTTATTGCTACCTAGTTATCAAATATTCATTACAAAATTGCAGCCCTAACACTTTAAAAGTTAATCCATAGTAAGAATAGTTCCTTTGAAAAGTGCTATCTGCAGTTCATTAAGGTTGTTAACTTTTTTCAAATAACAGCTCGAAGGCACGTTGCTGAAGCATGTTTTTTCCTGCTAATACAGCTTAATACATGTCAGTATACACCAGTACACTTTTAACCATAACATAGAGGATTGTGTATGAGCAAGCACATGCAACAAGGCTTTTAAATTGTAATCCATGGTCATAGATGATGTAGGTATGCATGTATGTATGTACAGTATATGTATGTATGTATACACCATTTTCTCTTTACTCAAAATAAAAAAAAATGTTTAACTTCAAACAAGGCTGTTTTTCAATGAAGAGGTTTCCATGGTAACAGCAGACCATGCGATTGCAGCTCGAGAGGTGTTATTACCACAGAAACCTCAAGACTGAAAATACAGCCTTGTTGTGTATGATTGCATGTACACTCTCTTTTATAGTGTATGGGCAACCATAAATGCAAGTCTGTGTCCTTACATGTGAATTTTTTTCAGTGCTGCTCACTTCCAGGGCCAGCTCTCAACACTGTGACTGCTTCCTCAAGAGCAGAGGTTACTGTAACGTACATGCAAGAAGACATTCCAAGTTGTTTTTGCTGCAGTAGCTATGTATTAAGTGCAGCACAACAAACAAAATGATGTAGCTACTGCAGCACAACAATGTTGTTCTAAGTATCTATTTCTACCTAGAACAACAGTATAGTGTATGGAGGAACGTTGTTCCAACCCAATTTCCATCTGTGCTAAAATGCTATTGTACCACAGTTGAAAGGTCATAGAATGTGATTCTACCCTTCTGTGGTAGAACAGCATTCTAGTAGATTTGGAAAGTGCATGTATTTCTGGACCTTAGTAAGGCCTTTGAGACAGTTGATCATGGCCTTCTCCTGGACAATCTTAAGGAACAGGGGTTACATAGAAACATAGAAGTTGATGGCAGATGAGGACCACAAGACCCATCCAATATGCCCATTTGTTCTACCTTATGAATGTACCATAGGCCAGTACTCTGTTAATGGCCTATCTAGTCATACTCATTTTTATTGCTCCCTTATGCATATCCCATGTCTGTTTGAAGCCCTGCATTGTATTCATATCTACCACTTCTTGAGGTAGGCCATTCCATTCATCCACCACCCTTTCTGTGAAAAAGTACTTTCTCACATTCCCTCTTAATCGGCCTCCCTCTAATCTCATGCTGTGTCCTCTTGTTCTGCTATTTTTCTTATATTGAAACATGTTAGACTCTTTCACCTTGTTAATGCCCTTAAGATGTTTTAATGTTTTAATCATATCACCTGTCTCCCTCCTTTGCTCTAGGGAATACATATTGAGCTCCGTTAATCTGTCCTCATATGTTTTCTGATGCTGTCCCTGCACCATTTTGGTTGCCTTTCTCTGGACTGCCTCCATTTTGTTAATGTCCTTTTGCAGATGCAGCCTCCAGTACTAAATGCAGTACTCCAGATGGGGCCTAGCCAGTGTTTTGTAAAGAGGGATTATTACCTCCCTACTACTACTTGTGATAGCCGTACTAATATACCCCAACATCCCTCTGGCCTTACCTACTGCTTTAGTGGTCTGCTTGGATGATTTCAGGTCATCTGTGATGATGATGCCCAAGTCTCTTTCTTCCCTTGTGATTGCCAGCAACTCCGCTCCCAACCTATAGGTGGCTTCAGGATTTCTCTTCCCTATGTGCATGATCTTCGCAGTTCTTTGCGTTAACCCCATTTGCCACTCTTCTGACCATTTGGCCAGTTTATCCAGATCTCTTCTCATTCTTCCCACCCCATCTGGATAATCTACTCTTGCAGATTTTGGTGTCATCTGCAAACAGATACACCTTACCCTACAGTCCATCTGCAATGTCACTGATGAAGATATTGAAGAGGACTGGTCCCAGGACTGATCCCTGAGATACCCCACTTGTGACTTGCATCTTTTCTGACTGTATACCATTTGCCACCACTCTCAGTTTTCTGCTTGCCAACCGGTTTGCCACACAGTTGACCAACTTCTGACCCATCCCAAGCCAACCAAGCTTATTAATCAATCTTCTATGTGGAACAGTATCAAAAGCTTTGCTGAAGTCAAGGTAGGTGGCATCAACTGCTCCCCCTTAGTCCACCACTCTGGTTACCCAGTCAAAGAAATCTATGAGATTAGTTTGACAGGACCTTCCTATTGTAAACCCATGCTGTCTTGGATCCTGTGCTGCTATGGATTCCAGGTGTTGCACTACCCTCTCTTTAAGTAGTGCCTCCTTAATCTTGCCCACTACTGAGGTAGGACTGATTTGTCTGTAGTTCCCTGTCTCCTTCCTGCTACCAGTCTTGTGAAGCGGGATCACATGATCCCTTCTTCAGTCTTCTGGGAGCTCTCCTATGCTTAGAGATGCACTAAACAGTTCTGATAATGGCTCTGCTAGTTCCACCCTTATCTCCTTTAGTACCCTGGGATGTATGCCATCAGGTCCCATTGCCTTATCCACCCTGAGCTTAGCAAGCTCTTGGAGGACCCTTCCTTTAGTGAAGGGACTAGTACACACCTCCCTCCCTCCTGTGTCCATGGTGCTGAGCTGTGGATCCTGCCCTACCTTCTCCTCAGCAAATACTGAGCAGAAGTATCTATTTAGGACAGATGCTTTTCCTTGGTCCTCCTCACACTCCCACTTATCCCCTTTGATCTTAGCAATACCCCCTCTGGACCTTCTCCTTTCACTAATGTATCCCTAACCCTAATGTATCTATAGAAAGTCTTGTCACCTTCTTTTACTGTTTGTGGTAGTGTTTCCTTGGTTTGCACCTTTGCCTGCCTTACTGCCTTCCCTGCTTCCCTCAGGGAATTTTGGTATGCTTCCCTATCTTCAACCCACTGCATTCCCTTATATTTGACAGTGCGGTAATAATTGGTTTGGCAGTTATCTTGAGGAAACACAGCAACAAATCAAGGCTAATGGAACATTCTCCTCCATGCTCCCCCTGGCAAGAGATGTTCCCCAGGGCTCTATTCCAGGCCCCCAACTTTTCCTGTTATATGTCAATAACCTGAGCAGTAACACTGTAGACTCCATAATCCACCTCTTTGCTGATGGCACTGTGTTATATGTCTCCAAATCTTTGCTTGTGCAAGTCTGTACTGTCACCAGGCCAACTTTAACCAACTTCAGAACAATTTAATTAATTTGAAATTGTTACTGAATGGCAAGAAAAACAAAGTTATGTTTTTCCATCTGCCTAATTCATCAGATGCTCCTACCAACTCCTGTTCTCCACTGCCCATTACTACCCATCTTGGTGATGGGCTCAGAGTAATGAACAGGTTCAAATATTTTGGTTTCTTGCTTGATTCACATCTCCCCTTTGCTCCTCACATTGAGGTATTAGTTAAAAAATTGAAATTGCAGCTTGGTTTCTTTTTCAGGAATAAATCTCACTTCTCCCGGTCCTCTAGAATGAGATTAGTTCAGGCTACCTGTTTGCCTCTCCTGGATTATGCAGATATTATTTGCAATAATAGTGCAACAACCTATCTCCACAAATTGGATGCAGTATACCATTGTGCTATCCACTTTATCACCAGTGCTCCAGCCAGAACCCATCACTGCACCCTTTACAGTGAGGTGACCTGGACCTCCCTGACATCTAGGATACTAGCTCACACCTATAGCTAGGTTTACAAAGCTCTTTTAAACAAGCTGCCTAAGTATATTGCCACTCTCCTCCACCACTCGCATAGCTTGTACACTCTAAGAAAATGTGCATATATATTCCTAGAGGTACCTAAAATATGCACCAGTTATGGTAAAGTAGCCATTAGCTATGCACTCCCCTCAGTTTGGAATAAACTCCAAATAATGCCAAAGCTCCAAACCTTAATCCTGCTAAATGCTTTCAAAACCCTTATTAAGAAAATCATTACTGATACCTGCCACTGCTACTAACCACACATTTTACCTTTCTACTCCCTTCATCTGTCTATATCACATTTCCTGAAGTATGGACACAAATGTTGACTGTGATGTCCGTGTTTTGTGTATTTGTACTGGACAATATACTATCCTGAATTCATGTTTATGCTTGGTAATATTGTATTGACCTGAGTCATATCTTGTATGCAATTATTGTATGTATTGTAAATATCTTTTAAGTTTATTTCTATTATTTTTGAATTATAATATCACAGTATTGTATTTTTGTTTATTCTATGTATTTTCTTGTCATCATTTGTACAAGGGACATTCTTGCAAATGAGCTTGCTCAGTGAATCTTATCCCTTCGCAATAAACTTGAACTTGAGCCACACATATTTTTAAAACATGTAAGACAACAGTAACCACAGGATCAACCAGCTAAAATGACATGACGGCAGCAGCATGACCAGACACTTACATAAATCCTGGATATGAAGGATCAACCAGATACAATAAAGAAAAAAGCAGGATCAACCAGATATGTTCAGTTGCATAAAAATACAACACAGGGTCAACAAGATATTTAACATTAGTCACAAAATAAACGTCAATTCCTCACATTGGCTTCTTGTTAAGCGAGAAATACCACCTCTTTTTTCGTCTTCAAAATCCCTTCCAGACCCAATTGTCAGCCAATGGAAGTGTGCAATACAAATGTAGGAATGTCTGGTCCCTAACAACAATGCAACTCACCCTAGCAACCAGCTCAAACTTTCAGAAGCAAACAATTTTTTTCTATTTAAAACAATTAAAGTGCTAAACTGTATACACGTTCTTTTGGGGGACACTATATACTATAAAAAATAGTGAATGGGCAATTCTGTGAGTTCTGTAACCTCAGGGTTTTGATTCCTATGGACCTCTCCAGTTTCACACCTGAGGTCACAGGGACTCTGAATCTTTCTGTGGCAGAACACACTGGTTGTGCAGTTGTCCATTCACTATTCTTTATCTATCATACACTATATTATGTCTACAAAAGAGGAAATAAATCCTGATATATATTCATGCATGTGCCTTGGAAAGTGTATCTTGTAATTATGCCACCTCATTTTGTTCATAATCCCGTGCAATCAAAATAAAAGGAAAATTAAAATTCACTAAATAGCTAGGGTCAAATATGTAGAAGGTTCTGGTAGCATTCAATCAAGGAGAAACACACCTTTTGCCTTATTTATAGTCCCCTTATGTGTCTGTTAGCAGGCTATCGTGTTTAATTCTTTGTATTACATATGCAGATCATCTTCTGCACTGAAAAAGAGGACAGGAGAAAATCCCATATCAGTTCCTAAAATACTAGTTGTGACCTTGTTAACATAATAACACTTACCTGACAAGTCCATCATGACATTACACACAAATATCACCAACTTGATAAATCAATTATGACTTCATCAATAAAAAAAGTTTTAATTTTCTGGCCTCTACTTTGAAATTTAAAAAATACTTTCTTAATGTTTTGTTTCACCCTACAACAAAACTATAAACACACATAGACTTGTACACAGACTCTGTTACACTAACGTGATTAGCAATTTTTCACCTAAGGACATGACAGGACAATATATCCAAAGTGATATGTTCATCATCTGAAATAATTCTTTTCATGGACATGTAAGAATCTAAAATCTTCTTCTCTGAGAAGTGATACAAAATCATGATTGCAAATGTGATGCTTTCATAGAGGGCCTGGAAAATTAAGAAATCCAAATTTTTACTTTGTAGTATAAAATGGAAGATGAAACTTCTAAGGGAGAGTGATGGTGGCCACATCCTCCCCCTTAATGCAGTAGAACTCAGATTGTGAAGCTTATTTAGAATGTTTAGAAAACATTATTCAAGAATGAAAAATACATGTGTTGTGTCTCACAAAAGGACTACTGGTAACCAGTAAAGACACACTGAACCATGGCTCATTTCCAGGTGCAACCCAGGTTGGGGAGAGGAAGTAGGGAGACAGTGTGCAGTACAATATATAGAAATATATAAATAAATAAACTAGATAGTGATGTACAGCAAATACAAATGGTGATAGTGTAGAGGTGTCTTGGCCAAATTTCCTCCTATTCACTAAAAATACTACCAACAGCTTAATCTGGTTCAAGGTCAGTTGGTATTCATCTGTATCCCCTTCCCCTGGTTCGTGTCTGAAAATAGGGAGAATTTGTCTAGTGCACTTACCCAGTCAATAAAAAAAAATAAATAAAAAATAAATAAACAAAAAATTAAAAAAGGTAGATATCAAATCCAATGGCATACAATATATAAGATACACAGACTAACTGAAAGAATATACGACAGTAAACTGTAGCAATTAGAAATGGTGAGAGTTCAGGTTGTAAAATCTTACAACACTGGAGTGGGTGCAGTAAGCTAGGATCTTGAAAGGGCAAGTCAGCTAAGGCAAAGGCAGGAGCAAGAGGGAGCAGCAAGAGGTTTCAGCTGATGTTTGAGGGAAAAAGGGGGGTGATGCAGAGAGTGGAATGGAGATCGCTCCAGATGGAGGGAGGTCAAGAGAAGAAATAGATTTCCCAGCATGAAATGTTGGAGTGAAGAAAGGAAATGGTATGGGAGTCATGAAAGCAAAACACATATGAGGCAAAGGGAATGAGAGAGAGGAGAGACAGGTAGTCAGGTAGAGAGTCAAACCAGAATTAGAAAATGTGAGCTGCACAGTGAAGAAGCTGTTGGAGGGAAGAGGAGCAATGGAGAGAGACGTGCATAGGGAGCAATGATGAGTGTGAAGATAAGTATTAGAAGTAAAATGGCAGAAGGTAGTGCATAAGATGTCCAGGGGATGAGGATGGATCTATGCCATAGACAACATCCACATAGCCAAGCACCAGGAGCTTCCTTTTGGTGATAAGTTAATGGTAGACTTGGGATGACAGGCAATCTTTGTTGTGATAAAAGTTACAACATTTTGGGGGTAGTGCTTGTTGTGGATAGCATCAATTTGGGTGGAGAAGTAAACCTGGCTATCCAGTCACACACTGAGATATTTGAAAAAAGGAAAAACTACAAGAGGAGTTCCAGCTATGGTGTGGAAAAGAGGATGGAAAGAGGACCTGCAAATTTTTTGTCTGGTGCCAAAAGTCATTGAAATAATTTTCTTTGTATTTACCTGAAATTGGCTTAATAGGAAAGAGCCTTGGACATGTCAAAGTCATGCTGTAGCAATGTCACAAAGGCAGGTACTGAGGTACATCAGGCACAGAGTACAGTGTGGTCTACATACATGTGAATATGCTTATCAACACAGATGGAAGGGAGACAGCTGAGGAAGATGCTGAAAATGATGGGACCCAGAAAGGAGCCTTGAAAGATGCAAGCCTAGAAAGGAAGGGGAGGGGACAAGGCGTCGCCATCCTGTACTTACTGGAGATGACCAGAGAGGCAAGAACTGAACCAGTTAACCACTGGGGCAAGATACCCAAGGATCTCAACTTCTCCAGCAGGAGGGGGTGGACTACTGAATCAAAGGCCTTAGCAAGATTGATGAAGACAGCAGCAGTGATCCATCTTTATAACATGTGTTTAGCAATGAGTGCCCATTGGGTTCTTGGACTAAGGTGCCAGAAATCACGATAAATAAATAAATAAACATGGAGGATAGTCTCCATTGAAGAGGTGTGTTATAGTAGTCACTAAAATGCATCTGCACATCTAGGGTTCCCCGGGACATTAATAAATGTTCAGACAAGTATATTGTTATTGGACAAGGTGCTGTTCCTGGCTAGGGGATAGAGAGTACTTGAAATAAATGACAGCTCTATGCATTTCTTCCTAGACATTGTTTTTCTATGCATCAGAAATTGTATGCATTTGACAGTATCAAGAGAAGGCTACATTAATTTGAGGTACTATTTGCTTTATTGTATCCTCCTTCACTTTAATAGATAAGATGAGATAAAACATTACTTTACTGCAGGATAGAACTTTAGGACTGTGCGGATCTATTTAGCAAAGTTGTCCTGTTACAAGACAATGGTTGTACATAGTTACAATGACTGTACATAAATTTAACACAAATATATGATTACATAATTATCAATACAATTCTTATAAATACTGTAGATGAACAAGTAATTCACAGAAAATAACATACAGTACATTATTTTTAACCTGACTTCCATGACTTAAAACACAGTCATCAACTATTGATTTGGTATATAAACAATAAGTCAGAACAGGGTGTGCGTAGCATATGAATAGGGGGTGTAATGAGGCATAAGGCTGCAGGTTGAGTGTATTCAGACCCCTAGCCATGCATTATAACTGTCTAACACACACCCTGGAGTGGCTTATTGTGCTTATAAAATGGGTCTTCACATTTTAGATGTGTGAAAATATTTAAATTAATAGGTTAAAATAATTTTAAACATTTTTGCATACATTTTACATAAATTAGTTCCTCCACCTGAATAAGTTTGAGGCATTTCCTTTTGAGTGTAGATATTTTGTTCCTTTCAGGCTGCTGTAGTTGTAGTCTTTGAGCCAACCCAGGTCCAGTGCTCTCAGGGCCATTTACATACACACACACACACACACACACACACACACCTCATACTATTTTTTCTTTGTTTTTCTTTATTTTTATTTTATTGCAAAGCTCTGTGTATATTTATTTTTTCACAATAGGGTATATGAAAGAAACTTGAAATAGGAACAGAGTGGCTGAGGTGATGAACAGTGATTGGGCTAATGGCTGGGTTGAGCAACATTGGCGAAAGACTGAGTTTTACTTATCTATTTACATGTGAGTGCTGCTTTACATTTTTTAAAATAAATATGGAACTCTCACTGGCCATGGCCCACCGATCTAAAGAGAGAGAGAGTGTGTGTGTGTGGGGGGGGGTGGCAACGGTTGCCACAGATGTGGTCATCATTGAGACCCCCTTCTGTAAGACTTAGAAGCTGAGCGAAGGAGCATGATTGGCAGTTGGGAAGCCTTGCTGTGTTTTTCTTTCAAAGATAGTTAAGTTGAACTGTGGAGTTTTAATCTGTGATGTGGGATGTCACAGATAGAGTAACAGGGATTTATTGTAAGTAAACTGAGTAGCCGTCTCATTAAGTGACAGGAGAAAATGGCCACTGTTACTTTTTAAATTCTGAGAAGGCTCAGGGATATTTCTGATTTATAGCATCCAGGTATTCAGTACTAGTTTTAACCATGTGTTAGACACTTCTAACACATGGCTAATGACCAATCAGAATAACTGAAATCCCTTCCCATTTTATAAGAATACACTACAAGTTATGAACACATAAGAACCAGTTGACCGGAGGACAAATAACATGCAGATATTAAACACACATTCAGGTTTCAGTAAGTTCAGTGCTCCCTGAAGAACAAAACCCATATCAATACTGATTCTACTAAGGCTAATCAGATCCTTGAAAAGTTCATTTGAGGTAACAGCATCATAGAGAGAGGGACACTTCAAGTAATGATCCAGTATGAATCATTATGAACATTTATTACACATGCAGTATGGTTGTACTGAGTGAGGGAGAGAGAGAACAGCTCAGATTTAACAATTTTATATTTGTTTCTTTATCAGGGGATAATCCTGAGGGACTTTACAAGGGACTTGCCATGTCTTCCCAACTTACTTTTCCCAAGTGTGCTCTGAGGATAGAATCAGCTGTCCCATGTGTGTCACCAACATCAGGCACTATGCTACAGTTTCTAGCAATGTTATAATAGTTAAATGACTTGATACATAATATAGTTATTTAGTATTGTGATGACTATAGGGTCTATGGTTCCATTTTGTTCACCTTACCTACCATGTAGCAGCTACTATACCCAGTTTGACTGTGGATGCACATCTAATCTTATCAATTGGAAATACCCCGTAACTCATACTGTGTAACACTAAATGCAATTCCCTCCCAAACATTTGCCTTGCCCTGCTTTAAAAGCCTAAAAAGTGCTAACTTCTATAACCTCGCTGGGTAGGTTATTTTACATTTCAACCACCCTGTTTGTGAGGTCATGTTTTTTAATGCTTCTCTTGATTTGCCCCCCACTATTCAGTTTGAGATCAAATCTGTAATTTTGCTTGCAATTTCTAGTTCATACATTTGTATGTAATATATTTTGTATATGCCATTTTAAACCCCCTGAACAAATTAGAGTTAATAAAAGTGCTTAGGACCTAATGGGTAATAGTAATGTAGTAAGAAAAAGCCCCAGCAACATAAGGTGGAGCAGCCTATGGAATAGAATGTTGAACTGAGTACAGGGAATTGGGGAGAAACTAAAAGAGTTTATACAGCATGGCAAGAGAGAACAAGGACCTGAAGGTTCTAGTTCTGGCTCAGGGCAGTGCAAGTGATGAGAGGAGCTAAGAGTAGGGTCCTAACATTTTGAGCTGCACCTGGATACTGGCTGGACATGCAGTGGTGAGAGTGCTTCAGGTCTAGGGTGCGGCACAATTACCCTGGCTGGTTCATTCTCATATGGGTAACCATAAATAGGCAACCAAGTATAAGATCCTGCCAGTAAAGTAGAAGAGAATAGAATCTCCTGAAGGAGAAAGGTACAGGGGTTATGGAGAAACCTCTGTAGGTTGCTCAATGATATGACTTATAGCACTTGATATAGTGCTAGCACGACCACCCTGTTATTTTTTTATTTTTTTATTTAATTATAGTCTTGGATTACAATACCTTTGAGCACAAACAGCTCTTTTACAAAGGCTCCATATCAAAGGGAGGGGATACAAACATACAGGGGAGGCAAAAAATACATTGTTCCATAATACAGAAAACTAAAACAGTCAATCAGAGTAAGTAAACAGCTATAACTGTCGAAGAGACATGATTAAAGGGTGAAACAAGGTGAGGCTGAGAGAGGAGGATAAGCAATGGAAACAGGAAAGATGGAGGAGGCAGCCAGAGGCCTTGTCATATTAAAGTAGAAGGTAAGGGGCAGGGAGAGGATGGGGGCAGGGAGGAGGCATGGAAGGAACAGGCAGTCAGAGGCCTTGTCCAAAGTGGGGAGGAAAATGAGGTGGCAGGGTAGTGAGGAGACGTGGGAGCCCGATAGGTAGGACAATTGCTTATAACTAGAGGGGATTAGGCTTGACAGTCGCAGGTGCTATTAGAGGTGAGATGCTGGCCGAGCATGAGTTTGAACGTACCTAGGTAAGGTAGTGAAGATATATCACTGCAAAATGCATTTAACCAGTGAGGAGCCCTGTAGGTAAATGAGCATTGCCCCAGAGTTGCCCAGCATCTTGGTACATGAAGAAGCTGGCTACCAGAGCTTTGCATATGTTGAGAAGTGCAGCGGTGGCTAAGCAGGTTTTCCATAACAAGAGGCAGGAGGCTGAGCAGCACTTTTTTGGCTAAAATACAGGTATGATATTGAATCCTTCCACTAAGCTGATGCCAGCCTGTCTGGGCATGGAGTTCACAAGTGTGGGTGAGATGTGCAGCACCAGTGAGTAGCCTGCATGCCGTATTCAGAGCTGTGGATATTCTCTGGTGGGATGATAAGGATGCTGTGCCATAGATTACCAGACAGTAGTCTACAATGGCTAACACAGAACTATGAATAGCAAGTCTGAGGGCATCCAATGTCAGGCGATGTTTGTGCCTGTGTAGTGGGCCAATCTTGATGTTTATAGCCCTGGTGACAGTATCAGTGTGCTGTGTGTAAGTTAGGCAGCTGCTGAGGGTGACAGGGTGTAATAGTCAGGATATGCACTGTATGGGAGTGCAGCTAAGCTCAAGAGGTAAAAAAACATGAGGTACTGACATAAGCAGACTTTCTAGAGATATTAAGAGAAAGACTGGACTTCACAGAGACAGAAAGAAAGCATTCATGGGAAGAGTTGCGTATTAAAGGCAGAAGAAAGAAAGAAAGAAAGAAAGAAAGAAAGAAAGAAAGAAAAAGAAAGAAAGAAAGAAAGAAAGGATGATGCTTTGAATTAAATATTGAGGACACCATTTGGGATCATCCCAAATTCTGTAAAGACAGAGGAGCATATCCGAAGCTCAGAAATTTAACTCTAGAATTTTGGGAGGAACTGCTGGGGCTGACCTCTGCTGCAATAATACTGTAAGTAATCAATATTTTGCAGCACATTTCTAAGCAACACTTCTAGAATTGTTTGACAGTTTTCTGGGTGTGGAAGGGTCTGGGTGGGGAGAGGCATGTGTAGCAGAGCTTATGTGGAACAAAGGAAGAAGGGGTGTCTGTAGAAGAAGAAGAATCAGCATTTATATATCACTATTCATACACAATGTATTTCAAAGTGCTTTACAAGCAATACTAGACTGCTAGTGAAGTGACTGAAGGTGTAGTGGTGGCCATATCGCACAGCCTGCACAATTGCATGAACCAGTTTTATGAGAAGGGGAATCTTGATCAGAACACCGGGACATGTCCCCTGGTCTTTTTTGGTGAAGAGTGCCTTGGGTCCTTTTAATTCCACCTGGACACCCACTAGGACAGCACCTGGAAGGGTAGAAGGGACCTCGGTTTAACATCTTAACCAAAGGATGGCACATCCCAACAGTACAGCAGCCCCTAATACTGCACTCAGGTGTCAGCATTTTTTAGGTATGACTCCAATCCCAGTGTGGGATGAGAACCCACAACCTTCTGGCCCAGAGGTGGATGTGCTACCACCTGAGCCACGCTAACGTTCGTTCGTGTGTGTGTGTGTGTGTGTGTGTGTGTGCAGGTTGATATCATGTGACTGCAAGCAACCAATAACCAAATTATTGTTAGTACTTATTTCTAGGTAAACCAAGCAATCCCAGATTGTGCTAATCCCCTGAGCAGGAGGACCACAGAGCAGGAGGAAAATGCCTGCAGGGTTGTCTTCAGATAAGTTCACAATTCTGCACGGAACTAATTGAGGATGGGGGAAGCCAAGGATGGAACAGGTAGAGGGCAAGGGAGGGATGATAACCAGATATCTAATTGGAGAAGGACTGTACAGGAAGATTAGGTAGCACTAACAGTTCTAAGTACAGTAAGTGGTGAGCAGGGGTAATCCACTATTAGGCACTACACCCTATTTGGGGAAGGACAAAGTAAGGGGAAAACAGAAAGGAGGGGTTAGAAATGGGAATATGATTATTTAGTAAGTAGGTATGGGTAAACCACTATCAGGCACTATACACTATCTGGAGTAAACCTGTATTGAGAAAGGGTGGGTGCAGATTGTAGGAAGGATGGAAAATAGGTAGAGCGGAGAGTTAGCTAGTGTAGCTGCAGAGACAGTGGGCCAAAATTCCCTGGGCTATGCTCAGAAGGATTGGTCACTACACCATGTGTAGGTGGTTCAAAGATCTGCTTGCACAGTTGTAGGCAGTATGAGGTGAAATTGCTGTGCTTTGCAGACAACTGAGTTAGAGTTCTGAAAAGTTTCCAACTGCCTCCTTTCCAGAAGAGGACCATTGGCTAAGGGGGATGGAGGGTGGTGGAATGGGGGTAGGAAAGGTAGGAGGATGCTCAAAAAGTGGATTGTGGGTGGGAGGTCATGTGATGCAGCTGACTGGTTAGACACTCCTACCACCACTATGTTCCACCTCTGGTATTTAATTAATTATTTTTGCACTTCAAGTGATTATTGACTTTTATTTCGATTTTGTATTTTTTGTCTATCCTGTGCTGAGCTTTCATGTGGAGTCACAATTTGCCTTTTTAATTGCTTACCTTACTATGGAAACTATGAAAGTGGTGCTGACTCCAGAACATTCTACCCACCATACGCCCCCAGCTACACCAGAGAAACAAATAAAGCCCAAGCAATTGAACTCAGCAGACACTCCATCAATATCTTCATTGGGAGAGGATTCCAGTATTTCTGTTGCAAGCCTCCAGGATGATCTTATAACTATTAAAGCTGTCATTTTGGAAATGGCCAAGGATATGAAGTGCTACCTCTGGAGATTGATGCTTTTACCCTCAGGATCCTGGATGCTGAGGTGCACATAAGTTCTGTGGAGGATCGTCAATCCTGAGATAAACAAGAATTAGTTTCCCTGTGACAGAAAGTGAATAAACTGGAGTCCCAGGTAGATCAGGAAGACAGGAACCATCATAATAACCTAGTGCTGGTGGGCATAGTGGAGCAAGTGGAGGGTTCCGACATGATTTCATGTGTACAGACTTTTCTGCAGTCGGTTGCTGGACCCTCTCCCTTCAGCTCCTCATATATTGTGGAGAGAGACCACCGAGCTTTTCCGCCTCCCCCGGTCCATCAGAACACTCAAGAACATAATTCTGAAAATGCTCAATTACTGGGAGAAGCTTCATGTTCAGCAGGGAGCAAGGGAAAATGGTGAGCTCCAATTGTTTGTATATTGTATGTATATCTTTAAGGACTATGCTCCCCGTGGGCGACAATTACAAGGGGAATACAGAGGAATCCTTTCCAAATTTGCAGCTGCTGGCATTAGATATTGCATGTTGTACCCAGCTAAACTTGGTTACCCATGAAAATAGCACTCATCAGTTTGTGATGGCAAAAGAAGCTTGGACAGGATTGACAGCAATTTTTCCGGACCTATTTCCACACTCTAATGTCAATGATTCAATGGCTATGGTCCTCTGCTAACTGGATCAGCATTCTATGGACTGCATTGATCTTTTATTTCACCCATGATTCTATTGTTTAGATGGACAGATGGTTTAACTTGAGTGGTGTTCTGGAGCTTCTAAAAATGTTTGTTGTTTCAATGCTGCTCCAGGGTTTGCCCAGGCTCAGTGACTCTTTTTCAGCATTCATGAGATGGATCACACACACTCATCTGAGGTGCTGAAACAGTCATGCTTTTGCAGTAATACTGGAGCTGGACATATGTATTCCTGAAAGGCTAGATCACTTGCTACTGAAACCCCAAAAAATAAAATAAAACAAAAACTGTTTTCTTTTTTATTTTCTCCTCTCCTCTCTTCTCTGTATTGTTTTTGATTATTGTTTGGTTGTCTGTATATTCTTCCCCCCTTCTACTTCAATCATTTATGTTTTGCTTTTCTCTGCTCCTCTTCTTTTGTGTCTTTTACACTAACATACTAAGAAGCCGGGCTGCCCGTTGGTGCAACAGTTGGATTTCCACTTGCTATGCCGGCAACCCGGGTTCAGGAATGGACTCGGGTCATTGGAGGGCTGGAAGGGGGAGAAGGATGGAGTGTCCACAGACAGCTCACCTTCTCCAGGGGGAGGTTAGGGATGTGAGCCAGGCACCTGCTGGCCCCTAGCACAGGTTGGGAGCACAGCAGGACATCAGGGCTCTAATTGCTGGGGGAGTGATGGACATTGGCGTTCATCTTGAAGTCAAGTGGCACATCACTCTCAAGGGAGAAAAATCAGGAAACAGCTCCCTGGCTAAGCCAGATGATGGTCTCTGGCCCCTGCTGCTGCCAGGCTTCACGACCGACCCGCCTCAGCGACACCTGGCGCCGACTGCTGCAGAGTGATGGATGACCCCCACTGGTGCCTTCCCTCTTGGAGGAGGGGCACCCACCCGGCAAAGGGATACACTGGGCTACCTCCAGGGGGTCGCAATATGAGGTAAGGGTCAGCATTGAAGATGGCGGACAGATGGAAGGACCAATGAGGCAGGAAGGAGGGGCTGGCCAGGGGGAGCACAAGGAGCAAAAAAAAAAAAAAACATACTAAGAAGCCAGCAGAGCAGGCCCTATGGTCTATCAACTCTGTTCAGGGATCAGTTCCCATTCAGGGCACCGTTTGCAGCCCCCCTCCTCCCCAAGGTCCCCTTCCCCCTGACTGGCCCCCCCCAGTGCTGACCCTTTTAAGATGCACCTTCCCTCTATACCTATCCCAGCCCCTCTTGAACCCCTCCGCAGTATTCACATCCACCAGTTCCACTGGCATGGTGTTCCAGGGTTCCACCACCCTTTCGGTGAAGTAGCACTTCCTCATCCCCCCTGAGTCTCCCACCTACCAGCATCATTGGGTGCCCCCTGGTGGCCGCCCTCCTTTTTCAGCTGGAACATCCCATCCTGGATGAATAGGCTACTTTAACCTAAAGCAGCCTATTATGGATAGGCTGCTTTATGTTATCCTGAATGGTTATTCTATTGGACATTGTTGCTGGGGTCTAACAATGGCTTTGATTGTAGCTTAATTATTTTACAGTTTTTTTTCTTTATTTATTATTATACCATCTGTTCTCTGAGACTCCATTTGTGTTGTTTTGTTCATGCTGTTTGTCCATAACTGGAGTTGGTTTAAGGGTTTGAGGGAGGGGAAGTTGGAGGACGGCCATGACTTTTTTCTTTATATGTGTGGTTTTCAGGTACTACTTGATATAAATCTAGGGATTTCTTCCATTGGATATTTGCCATGGTCCTACTGGGGACCCTTTTTGGCTCATGGTAGCTATTATTTTGTTAGACTGTGGTTGGTCTACTTGATTTTGGCCTTCCTCCTCCTCCTTCTTTATTTGTTTTAGTAGCTTCCTTAACCTCAGGGTGCTTATACTGAATTCTGTTTAACTTGGTATTAGCTCTGGAGGGATGGGAGTGTGGCTGGAGTGCATACTGGCATAGTGCAATTGTGCACTTTAAGATTTACGGGGTACATGGCGATTCAGTGCCATTTTGGGGAGAGATGTGGGATTATGTGGTTTCCTTTTGTTTTAGGGAGGGTATTTTTGTTCTGAGCCTGTTTGTTGTTCATTTTGGGGGTTATTTTGGGAGGGAGGTGGTATATCATTTTGGAGTGGATACTTTATGGGGAATTATGTTTAAGTTTCTATGGGAGGAATGCTATTGCTCTTTTGATTTTGGATATCTGTTGTATATGTCTCAGCAATTTCAATTCTGTTCTTGGAATGTTAAAGGTTCCTACTGAAATGTCCTAAACGTTTGCTGTATTTGAAGGGGCTGCAAATAGACGTTGCCATGTCACAAGAGACACACTTACCCACTTCACACTTGTTAACATTTTGTAGAATATGGGTGGGTCATGTTTACAGGGCTGGGATGGATACCAGCAACCGGGGAGTAGCTATTTTAGTGGCATGGAGAGTCCCCTTCCATCTCTTGCTGGAAGTATGGGAACCTCAAGGTATGTACTGTATAGCCTGCTATGGGCTCTACTAGATCATAGGGAGGTTATCCTTGGATCCATAAACGGTCCTATGGTTGATGATCCTAACTTCTTTGTTTCCTTAATGAATATTGGTTCTCAAAGGAAGTGGCAGTGAAGGTTCAAGAGGAAAAGAAAGCATTCAGGAAGTACAAGGGATCACGGAAGGAGCAGGGCAGGGAACTGTATCAGTTAAAGCAAAAGGAAGCTGGGAAGGCAGTCAGAACAGCAAAGGCCCAAACCGAGGAAAAGATAGCCAACTCAGTTAAGAAGGGGGATAAAACTTTTATAGGTACATCAGGGAGCTTAAGGAAGAACAGAGGAGGGCTAGTGAGGCTTAATAAAGAGGAGAGAGGTGGCAGAGGGTGACTGTGAAAGGCAGAGATACTAAACAAATATTTTGCTCAGTATTTACAAAGGAAGTGGGGAGGTACCTAAAACAAACAGTAGAAACACTCTGGATACAGAAGTTGATACCAGCCCATTTACAGAAGAAAGGGTTCTGAAAGAACTCTTAAAACTGAAGGTGGACAAAGCAATGGGGACTGATGGGATTCATCCCAGAATTCTAAAAGAACTAAGGGTAGAACTAGTGACACCACTGACTACCCTCTTTAACAAATCATGGGAGGATGGGGTGGTACCCGAGGACTGGAGAAGGGCAGATGTGATACCCCTTCACAAAAGTGGGAGCAAGGCAGAAGCAGAAAACTACAGACCTGTTAGTTTAACCTCAGTGGTAGGGAAAATGATGGAATCACTTCTGAAGGAAAGAATTGTTGAGTATCTAGAGGCCAGTGGGGCTCAGGACCCAAGGCAGCATGGATTCACAGCAGGAAGGTCATGCCAGACAAATCTGATAGATTTCTTTGACTGGGTGACCAAAGTAGTAGATCAGGAAGGGGCTGTGGACATGGCCTACCTAGACTTTAGCAAGGCATTTGACACTGTCCCACACAAAAGATTAATATACAAGTTAGCCAGCCTGGGAGTGGGTCCCAAGATGACAGTCTGGGTAAAGAATTGGCTGGAGAACAGGACACAGAGAGTAATAGTAAATGGAGTCCACTCTGAAGAAAGGGAGGTTACTAGTGGGGTACCGTAGGGTTCAGTATTAGGACCGGTCCTCTTCAATGTCTTTATAAGAGACATTGCAGAGAGACTGGAAGTAAAAGTATGTCTCTTTGCAGATGACACAAAGATCTGCAACAGAGTTGATGCACAAGGTGGGGTGGAAAGGATGAGAAGGGACTTGGCAAGGTTAGAGGAATGGTCAATTGTATAGCAGCTTAGATTCAATGCTAAGAAGTGCAAGGTAATGCACCTGGGAAACAAAAACCCAGGGGAAGAGTACACAATGGGGGGTGAGATACTAACAACAACAAAAATGGAAAGGGACCAGGGGGTAGTCATATCAGATGATCTAAAGGTGGGCAAGCAATGTGAGAGAGCAGCAAGGAGGGCTGGGGGGATACTGGGATGCACAGGGAAAGGCATCACCAGTAGAAAACAGGAAGTTATTATCCCTCTGTACAGACAGTTGGTGAGACCCCATCTGAGTACTGCGTGCAGTTCTGGAGACCCAATCTCCGCAAGGACATAGACAGGATGGAGGCTGTCCAGAGGAGGGCAACTAAAATGGTGCAGGGTCTGCACTGGAAGACATATGAAGAGAGACTTAAGGAGCTGAATATGTATAGCCTCGAGGAAAGGAGGGAGAGGGGGGACATGATAGAAACTTTCAAGTATCTCAAGGGAATCAACAAAGTCCAAGAGGGTAGCATCTTTCAAAAAAAGAGGTGTGCAAGAACAAGGGGGCACAATTTGAAGATAGAAGGGGGGCGGCTCAGAGGTAATTTAAGGAAGTATTTTTTCACAGAGAGGGTTGTGGATGCATGGAACAGCCTTCCGAGGAGGTTGTGGAGTCAAAAACAGTGGTGGAATTCAAGCATGCATGGGACAGTCATAAGGCAATTCTAGGGGGTGGGGGTAGGAAGAAGTAGGCTGCTGTTTAACTAGGATCTGCAGCTTATCCAATAGGTAGAGAAATGGGCAGACTGGGTGGGCCAAGTGGTCCTTATCTGCCGTCAAAATCTATAATATGTTATCTTCCTGGGTATCCCTCCCTATTCCCCAGGCAGGCAATTAGAATATGGTCATAACCATTGAGTTTGCTTGGTCGGGGTCGAGGAGACAAGGGCTCTCCCCAAGTCAAGGGGCACTCCATGAGCATATGGACTTTGCGGGCCCAGTTGACCCTTGGAGGGTTTTGAACCCCTCCCAACAGGAATATTCTTTTCATTCTTCAGCCCGGACTCACTCCCTCAAAAGGTACGGCAAAAGCCACCATCCAATTGGAACTCGAGTGCCTTTCCTTGCTCTGTCCCGATTAGCCAGCTGTCTGCTTCCAGTCTTGCCTGATGTACTGATTCTGAAAAGCACTGTAACTTTTTAACTTTTGTCAGAACTGTTCTCAAAATGTTTTGTGATTAATTACAGTTCTGCTGGCTACTTTGCCAGAGTGTTAATTTTGCTTAAAGCCCTTCCTGTGTAAGTGTTCAGCTGGATCTCAGACTACTGGGCACCATTCCCAATCGCTCCTATTGTAGTGCAGATTGGACTCCTGCTGGCTTCTGCAGGTCTCTTTGTCCTCAGCCAGTACATAATCTTCCCTTTTTTTCTTTTCCCCCAGCCGTGAGAAGCCACCCAGAGCTCCCCAGCTCACCAGCCGAGGCATTCTCGGACAACGGGTGGTCAGCACTGACCTAGCTGCCGCTTGAGACCTCCAGCCTGGACTCACTCCCTCACAAGGTACAGCGAAAGCCACATTTTTTCACCCACCTACCCCCACCACCTCCATTTATTAAATTCTCTTCATCCCACCTCTTCTCATCTGCTATGCCCACTGGCTCCCCTCCCACTTTAATTTTAACTATCTGCTGTCTTTTACACATTAATCTCCCCTCAGGGGTCCATCCCCAATTTTTTTAGTCTATCCTAGGCATTCATTAGTTTCAGCACAACCATAGGTTATAGTTACTGTTACTAGGCCTGGGACATTCATTGCCCTATCATGTGGCATATAGGAAGACCTTACCATGGGAGGGAACAGCTGGCTCCTCTGTATGTTCCTTGTCTTTCTAGCACCCTGCGCTCTCTATCAGACCTCACATTCCTCCCAGGGTGGGGATGAGGTTTGTGCCTCTCCCTGTTATGTGCTCAGCAACTCCTCTCATGAATTTCTACATGATTACTGGATCATACAGCTGTATTTGCCTGGAAGTGGGACATCTCCCGAGCTGCCATTGCAGGGTACTCCCCCCTCCCATCTCGATACTTTCTTCTTCTGGCAAGTTTCTGTCAGGATTCTAGTGGCTGCAACCCTAGGTCAGTATAGCACCAGGAGTGGAGACAACTATGTTCAACTTCGCCACCCTCCCAGATACTCAAAGAACAGAGACTACAAATTAACTTTTACTGCCTTAAAAGGGATTTTGCTGCTATTGCTATTGTGCTCAGTCAATGTGGAGCTCAACCTGGGGCCTCTAGATATCCTTGCTTCCCCCTCTAACCTTGCTGGAATAAAAGGAATGTCATTCCTGCATGTCAATGTCTGCTGCCTTTTGAAAAAGATCACCATGATCCAGGCTTGGGTTAGCCACACCCTACCGGATGTTCTAGTGATCACTGAGACCTGGCTTAGACCAGTCACTCCTGACAGGGAAATCAACATCCCAGGTTATTTGCTCTTCTGAGCTGATAGGTAATCAAGAGGTGGAGGGGTGGCGATTTATGTCAGGGATAAATTCTCTGCGTCATGTTTAGAATCATCCTCCTCCCCTAATGAATTTGAGTGCCTGTCCCTAAAGGTTGAACTATCACCTTCTTGCACACTGTGTGTAATAGGCTGCTACAGGCTCCCATCTGTGGGGTCACATCTCTTGTCACCTCTAAGCTCTGACTTGGGGCTTAGTATGCTGGAAACTATTATTCTTGGTGAACTGAACTACGACTGGTTACCAAAAGCCTTGGCTCCCTTGAAATCCTTTTGTGACACCTTGTGGATGGTGCAACTAATTGGCAAACCCACTCACCCAAATAAAATGAACCCAAGTAACAACACCCTTTTAGATGTAATTTTGGTTAACAAACCAAACCTGTTCTGCCATGTCAGAACATTTTTCTCTGACATCAGCGATCACTGTTTCATCACCAGTATTAGATCTGTGCATAATCCACAGTTTGTAGCAAAGTTCTCAATCAAGAGGCGTAAACGCAACTTTGACTTGTTTGCTTACCTCGATGAATTGAAACATTCCCTGTGATGACAGGATTTCTACTTAGCCAAAATGGTTACTGAGGCATATACTATCTTTCACGAAATACTAACTGTGGCCTTAAATAGGCATGCCCTCATGGTAAAGGTTCGTGTAAGGAGCAACACTTGCCACTGGTTTTCACCAGAACTCAAAGCTTCCATGCTAGAAAGGGATACTATTTGGAAAAAAGCATGCAGAAGCAAGAATGACACGGATTGGTGTCAGTTTAGGATGACACACAACAAGTGCACTAAGTTGGTCAGAGCAGCCAAGGCCACTTTCTATCGCACTGAGCTAGACTCTGCTACAAGGAATCCTTCAACATTTTGGAAAACAGTAAAGGACATGTCTGGTTATTCACCTGGTAATTCCCTCCCATCAAAAATTGTATCCAGTAGAAACACCATTCGCACTCAGCAGGGATTATTGATTCACGAGTCTCCTGTTACCAAAGAGGCCTTCTCCTTCCTGCCTACCTCTCTAAAAGAGGTTGGAGATCTATTGCTGCAGTTGGATATCAAGAGGGGTGCAGGTTCGGACTCTATAGAGCCTTACTTTCTGAAATGTGCATACCATGTGTTGGTAGTGCCAATCACACACCTCTTCAACTTGTCACTATCCCAGGGGAGCCTCCCCTCGCAATGGAAAGTAGTCCATGTCATCCCACTGCTCAAATCAGGTGACCCTTACAACCTTAATAATTATAGGCCGATCTCCCTCCTCCCTTTTCTGTCTAAATTATTGGAAAAGATACTGAGTGGTCAGCTAAGGGCATGCCTTGAATCCAGGAGTCTGTTAAACCCAGTGCAGTCTGGATTCAAAGCAAAGCACAGCACCATAACTGCCCTAGTAAAAGTGACTAATGACTGGCTCCTTGACCTTGATAGTAGGAATTTTTTCTGTGCCATTTTTTTGGATCTAAGTAAGGCCTTTGACACAGTTGACCACAGCCTGCTTCTTTCCTCCCTATGTAACTTAGGTCTGGACCCTACCTCTATGTGCTGGTTTGCCGACTACCTTGTGGAACGGAAACAGCAGGTTAAGGCTGAAGGTGATCTTTCGCCACTTAAACCCCTGCAGAGAGGTGTGCCTCAGGGGTCTATCCTTGGTCCCCTGTTGTTTGCAGTTTATATTAATAACATCAAAGATGACAACATCAATAAGGCCAATATCCACTTGTTTGCTGATGACGCAGTACTTTATTTGAGTCGTCCTAGCTGGTAGCAGCCTGTGAAGACCTCCAAGCTGAATTTAACCTATTGCAATACCAGCTCATAAGCAAAAAGCTTCTGCTTAATGTGAAAAAAACAAAAGCGATGCTCTTTTCCCCTTCCTCTTATGCAGCAAACCTTGCTTGCGTTGGGGCTATCCCTCAGATTACCACAGTACTTGGAGAAAAACTAGAGTCAGTGCCAAAATTCAAATATTTGGGTGTATGGCTCAATCACAAACACTCCTTCTCTGAACATTGTGAAGAACTACAGAAGAAACTAAGACAAAGACTAGGACTATTCTACAGAATTAACCACTTCCTTACTAGGGATGCCAAGCTGTGGTTGGTTCAAGCCACGTTCCTTTCATTAATAGAATACGCGGACCTTCTCTATAGCCATTGGACTGCCTCTGCCCTGGCTAAGTTGGATACCCTATACCACAGAGCAATCGGGTTCATAACAGACCTTCAACTTTCCACACACCATTGCTCCTTGTACACTGCAGTGGGCTGGACTTCCCTTCATTATAGGCAAAATAGAAATGCCACTCTATGGGGGAGACCACGTGATGCAGAGTGCTGAGTAGAAGCTCCTCCGTGCAGCTCCAGCCTCCTGATTTTATAATAGTTTTTTTCTGACATCCAGATCTTCAAAAACCTTCTATTCTCAGCTGATCCTACCTACTAAACACCTAGAGCTTCTGACAAGTGAGTTTTGGGGACTGATGGAGGCTTACATGAAAAAAGCCCCACAAAAACATACTCCTCCAGTCACCCCCGAGAAGGCCCCAAAGAATCTCGGGCTTCGAGTGGGCCTGACAGGTCCGATCATCTCAGCCAAGTATCGGAGCAGGAACCTTTAACTCTGAATAGGTTCCTGGAAGAATTTAAACTCTTCCGCGAGGAGGTGAAAGAAATGGTGACCGACCTTAAAGCTCATTCAAAAAAATTGAATGAGGTCTCAATGACTGCCTCGGATAACACTGCTCGTATAGTCTCTCTGGAGAATCGTTTAGAAAAGGTGGACCCTGGGCTAGTGGCAATACGGCAGAAGCTCTCTCGAGTGGAACCAAAGCTAGAAGATCTCAAGGGCCGCAGCCACAGGAACAATGTTGTAATTTTAAGGCTGCCAGAAGGGGAAGAGGGCCAGAATATTGTAGTCTTTATACAGAAGTTGGTGGAACAGGTTGCTGGTCCCTCTCCCTTCGGCCCTGCATATACCATCGAGTGAGTGCATAGGTCATTGAGGCCAAAACCTCCACCAGGGCCTGCCCCCACCCCATTATATGCCAATTTCTAAATTTCTTAGAGAGGCAACACTGTTTGTTGAAAGTGAGAGCCCTACAGGAGGTCCGCTGGGAGAATTCCAAGTTGAGAATTGCACAAGACCTGCCAGGATCTGTCCGGCTGAAATGCACAGCATTCCACCCCATTGTCTCCAGGATTATCGCTGCGGGGCTCAAGTTCAGGATGGGGTACCCATCCAGGTTGCAAGTGCTTGTGAACAGATCCTGGCTAACCTTTGAAGACCCAGAATCTGCTCTCTCTCCGGTCTCAAACTCGCCTTGCCTGACTTGTTTTGGGATCCCTGAGTAGCTCTGTCCCTGAGATGAGGGGAAGTCCTGTGCTGTCAAGTTGAGACTGTTATCTAGTTAAATGTTTACAAGGATAGCAATGATGGCATTCATCTGGAAGTTTTTGCTACTCAAATAGACTTAGCTATTATTTAGCTGAGTTAATTGCCATAGGACACTTACGCTCTAAATTTAAAAATGAGTCAGACGTCTAGATTAAGGACTCGTTGGAATGTTTGGCTAGTCTATTTGGGGGAAGGTGTTCTTTATCCCATTATAGCCAGATGTGCAGGCCCTCAATAGTGAGGGGAGGATCGCTTTAAGTTGTTAAGGATCATTATTTTACTCCAAGAGTGGCTTAATTTGGGTGCTGTGCTGGGCTTTTCTTTAATTTCCATGTGAGTACTCAGGTATGTTCGTTCAGTATCCACAAGAGGGTGCTCAGTGCGCAGGAATGTCAGTACAGCGCTGTTGACAATTCAGGGATGATTCTCTTCTGTAATGCTCCCCTTTTCTAGCTTGGGGTATTAAAATACCCTAAACTGTGCTCTTGGGTTTTTGGGCTGGCAAGAAGCCGATGTTAAGACGCCCTATTTCTTTAATTTTTTGCCTGGGGTTCAGGGCGTTTGAGTCCCTTATTGTTTAACAGGTCACAGAATTCAGGTTGGAAGGGGCAATTTCCCTTCTGTAAGACTCCCTGCTCGTTTTTTGATTTGCGAAGATATCCTTACAGGGCTACAAGGGCCCTATTTCCTATTTGTCTCCCGGGGTTTCTGGGCACTTGTTTGCGTTTTGCAGGTCACATTACCCTATTTTATTATTTCACCGCATTTACTGTGCAATTATGTCTGAAGCCCAGCACCTCTTTTAAGGTACTAGGGTTTGCAAAAGCAGTAGAGTTCTTTTTCCTTTTTTCTGGATTTAAGGGTATTTACCTACACGAGGGGACTGTTACATTCACCTGAGTCGGGGGGAATTTTCGGGAGGCTGGGGGGTGAGGAAGGGATGCAGTACTGTGCTAAACGTTGCTTGTGACAGTTGGGGTGGTTGGGTGGGGGGTGGTAAGGTCCGGGCTAAAGGACTGGCTTTTCCTATGTCAAACGAAAGGGGTGTGTTTTTTGGGGGGGTTTGGGGAAGTTTTGGTTTGGGTTGGGGGGTGAGGGGAGGGTGGTGTGTACAGCAGTAATTATAGGAACCTGGCTAATTATTTCTTAATGTTTTTGTACAGGGCTTTCGGAACTAAACTCATTATTTCTGTTCTAGATGGCTAATAATGTGGTTCTTGCAACCTGGAATGTGAAGGGAATCAGGAAAAAGTCCAAACAATATCAGGTGCTTAAGCATCTAAGTCTACTGCATTCCCAGATAACGTTTTTGCAGGAATCCCATTTACTAGAATCCAAAGCTTTACAACTAAGGAGGCAACATGTGGGTCAGGTCTTTAATGTCTCGGGATCCACCAATAGTTGTGGGGTCATGTTAATTATTAATAGAAGCATTCCCTTCATCTCCACACAGGTCATTAAAGATCCAGGGGGCAGGTTTGTCCTGGTTCAGGGCACTCTTTGGTCAGTAACACTTTTACTTTTCTGTATCTATGGGCCTAATATTGATGACCTGGGTTTCTTCATGAGGCTGATTACTATTATTCTCCCAATGCTTCCTACAATGATTATTATGGGTGGTGATTTTAACCTGGTTTTGGATTCTAATTTCGATAGGTCAGGTAGTGGGCTGAGGGGGCTATCCCCGGGGCAAAGGGCATTCAAGGATTTGGTAGATCAATGTGGGCTTTGTGATATTTGGCGGGTTCAGCATCCTAATTCCAAGGAGTTTACCTTTAATTCGATGGTGCATGGATCGCAGTCTCGCATTGGCTACATATTTATTTCTCAGGGGCTCTTGCCCAGGATTATGTCTGCCTCGATCCAGCCTGGCCCTATTTCCGACCACTCCCTTGTGGTATGTAATTTAGCTCTTCTCAAAATACCTAGAAGGGAGACCCGGTGGAAGCTTAATGAACAGTTGTTAAAGGATGCCAAGTATTGCAAGCTTATAAGAGAACAAATTGAGTTCTTCTTCTAATCTAATCCTATTGATAATGCAAAGCCGGATATCTTATGGGGTGCCTTTAAGGCTTATATGAGGGGAATCCTTATTAGTTTAGCTTTGAAAAGGAAAAGGGCACAGGAGGAAGAGTTATTATCATTATTGTCCCAAATACAGTCCCTCAAGGCTAACCTTTCTGTCAGCACTTCGAGTGAGAACAGAAAGAAGCTTCTGGTTGCCAAGGACAGATACTTAGATTTGCTGAGGGAAAAGGCAGAGTTAGCTATTATCCGAAACAGAGCCAGCTATACGGACCAGGGAGAGAAGGCGGGGCATTTACTCACACTGAGATTAAAACAACAGGAATCTGCAAGATTTATCCCCCCAATTCGGGCTCAGGTAGACGGGTCTCTGAGAGTATCCCCTTCTGAGATAGTACAAGAGTTTGCACTATATTATGAACAGTTATATAGGGACATGGAGTGCCCTTCTTGTCTGGAGATTTTGGAGGAGTATTTAAAGGACTCCTATCTGCCTTCCCTAACAGAACAACACAGGAGTTGTTTGGCCTCTCCAGTATCCCAAGAGGAGATCTCAGGGGTTATAGGAGTCTTGCCGTCAGACAAGGTCCTGGGGCCGGATGGTTTCTCCTCATTATTTTACAAAGTTTTCTGAGAACTTTTACTGCCGGTGCTTCACCGGCTATTTCAGCACATTTTGTCCGGGCCGGTGGTGGATGCCTACCTGTTCGAAGCCCTGATTGTTCTTCTCCCCAAACCGGACAAAGACCCTGAGTTAGTCCAAAGTTACAGGCCCATATCCCTTTTAAATCAAGATATCAAAATTCTTTCAAAGATATTGGCTGATAGGTTAACTGTGGTCCTTCCGGACCTAATAGGTATGGCCTGGGTTGAGTTCATGAAGGGACTTTCGTCCTCAGACCATCTGCGCACTCTTTCACATGTCTTCTTGGTGTCCAGGGATGATGCTTTTCCTGCTGGGTTGGTCTCCCTGGATGCCGAGAAGGCATTTGATCGTGTGAACTGAAACTTTTTGTTCCAGGTTCTCAAGGCCTTCCAGTTTCCTACCATTTTTATAGACTGGATCCGTGCATTATATAAAGCCCCTCAGCAAAGATTTCAGGAAAGGGTGCATTTTCTAAGTCTTTCTCACTATATTCAGGCACTAGACAGTGTTGCTTCCCCTCTCTCCCCTTCTATTTAACCTTTATCTGGAACCTCTCATTCAAAACATCCTCAACAATGTGGGGATACAGAGCATCTGGGTGGGGTGCCACGAGGTTAAGATTACCACATACGCGGATGATCTTCTTCTTCTTTATTTATCCCACCATGTGTCCTCTGTTTCGGCCTTGTTGGGAGAAATTGCTAAATTCAGTGCCCTCTCAAACTACAAACCAAATGCTAATAAATCCTCCTTTTTTCCCCTGAATCACAAGATCTGTAAGACTGATATTACCCCATTCGGTTTGTGCTGGGCACCCTGGATGCTGAAATACCTGGGCATCAAATTAACGTGTAATCCCTCAGCATGGTTTAAGGAAAATTTGGAGCCTCTTTCCCAGCTTATAATTCAAGATCTGGATAGATGGTCCAAACTCCCAGTTTCATTATGGGGCTGGATTAACATAATCAAGATGAATATCTTCCCAAGAATTTTCTATCCCCTCTCTCTTCTTAATTCATTCATTCCTTTATCCTGGTTTCAGAAAATGCATAGTATCTTTACGAAGTTTATCTGGTCTGACAAATACCCCCGACTGGCATACTATAAGTTGGCCGCCTCTAAATTTGATGGGGGAATGCGAATTCCTCACTTGGCTATATATTATTGGGCCAGCCACCTAGCTAAATGCCTGAAATGGGTATGTCCAGGTCCCGTGAATTTGCGACTGACGTGGCTCAAAATAGAGCTAGATTTAATCCAGTCTATGAATACGGATCCCCTAACTTTGTTTTATGTAAAACTGCCCCAGTTACAAGGTGCTGAGAAATGTCCCACTCTTATGATTTCCTTAAAAGTATACTCACAGCTTTGCTCTTTTTTGTGCTATACCCCCCAGTTAGACCTGGCCCAATCCATCTGGAACTCTCCATCCTTCACCACAAATAAGCAGCGGATTCCCTGCACATGGCTGCCCCAACTGGGTGATGGGATAGTATCCTCCTTCTTGGATGATGAGGGAAAATGGCTTTCAGCAGACGAACTTATTCGGAAATTTAATATCCCAGTACCCGGACATTTCAAAGTGGTTCAATTAAAGCCCTTACTTACAACAGTGATGGGCAATACCCCCCCTTGCCAAGCGGTTGGGGCCCTGATCCCGGAATCCTCCTTCCTACTAGGGTCCTTGGGTGTCGCCTCAAAATTATATCAAGATTTGTTTCATAGACGGTATGGGGACTCCCTCGGACCGACCAGGTTCTGGAGTTCCATATTTCCCCAATAGTCTCCCAACTGGCAGGCCTTGTGGAGGTCCTGTCATAAATATGTGTCCCAAGATAGATTGCGCCTTATGCAATACCACATTTTGCATAACATGTATTACACCCCTGTTAAGTTAGTGAAATGGGGTCTCTTTGACTCAAGCATATGCATTAGATGTTCCCAGGGTGAGGGAACACTCCTTCATATATTTTGGTCGTGTCCTAAAATATCTTCTTTGTGGGACTCTATCAAAACTTTTCTGGACCCCTTACTGGGTCTGCAGGAGTGTTTCACACCCATCATTTGTCTCCTAGGGGACCTGTCCTCCATCAGGGTCAAGGTAAGGCGATTTCATATCTCCATGATTGCACTATCTGTCAAAAAAACTTATTTTACGCCACTGGAAAGATAAGGTTACTCCGACATTACAGGAATGGGTGAATGAAATCCTTGCTAACCTGCGTACAAAGAAAGCTATAGCCAGCCTCCACAATAGATTACCCGTCTACACACATATATGGGATCCCCTTCACTCCTTAATAATTGCTACCCGGATATAAGTACTGTTTCATAGTAGGTAGCCCTGTATACTTATGTATAATGTCTTAGAACCCATGCTGTAAGGTGGCACAATACTGCTGTATGGGGGAGGGGTGGGCAGTTTTTAGTAAAGTATGTTACTTTATTCATGTTTTATTTCTCATGTTAACTGCCTCCAATGTTGTGGAAAATTCTGTTAATAAAGGTTGAATTGAAAAAAAGAAATGCCGCTCTATGGGCTTTCAGAGCGGTTACCAACAAGCTCCCCTATATTTCTCTGATTGTATTCCCCTAAGTGTGATAGATGCCTATGCTCTAAGAAGCTATTCCCTAATTGCCTTGCAATTACCTAAGGTCAAATCTCATTTCGGCAGAGCTGCCATAAGTTTCTCGTTGAGTTCCTTGTGGAACAATTTACAAAAAAACTTGAAACTGAGCTGTCCTGTTAGCCTGAATATTTTCAAGTTGCTCTGTGACCACTCCATGAAGGAATTCTGCAAATGTTTCCCATATCACTAGCTCACCTATTTTCCAGTTTCCCTCCTGCCCTTCCTGCCTCCCACCCTACCTCTGCCCCTGACTCTCTCTCCCTACCAAAATACCGGCTTCCCTCCCTCTTCTCTGTCTCTGTTTAGCCATGGCCAAGTTCCAGCCCCTTCCCTGAACTATGCCAGTTAACTATTCCAACCTCGTCATTATCTTCCTAAGCTGGTATCCCTCTTCTTGTCTTTCTCTCTCTTTTTAAGTGAACATTCCAGCTGTACTCATTTAGGAGCCTGTCTGTTGTAAAGGCCCTCTCACTCAAATGTTGATGTACATATGTATATTTTTCTTCTTTGTATAATATTGCATTATGTTTTACCATGTTACTGTACTATGATTTTTGTATTACCAGGTCCATCTTGCAAATGATCCCTGCTCAATGGTGCCCGCCTGAATAAAAAAAGATTTTGATTGATTGATTGATTGATTGATTCTTTGCCTCATAACTCCTTTCCCTCATTGATTATTTTCTGTTGGGATTGGAATACCTTTCAGTAATTCAGTCATGTTATTATGGAGACAAGGTTCTAACAGATCTTCACCCTGCAATAATTCAGTTATGTTTTTCATTGGGCAGCATTGTAGATAAAGCCTGGCAATTGAACAATGAATTGAAGTCTTTAGATATTACAGAACATATCACTGGTTTTATAACATCTTTATTGATGCTAATTCTCCCGCTATGCCCAGCTTGGATCTTTTGTGGTGCACCTTAAAATGTAATTTATGGGGAGAATTTATCCAGCTTGGAAACTCAGAGCACAAAAAGCCTCTCATTTTCTTACAAAAATATGGGGATTAGAACATTCATTCTGGCCTTCTTCCTCTGAAGAGATTGGACAACAGCTTGAATCTTTGCAGGTTCAATATAATGACCTCTAAGGGAGAAAGCAGAACACCTTCTTCTTAGAACTAAAGTTAAGTATTTTGATTAGGGAGAGAAGGCGGCTAAATTACTTGTCCTTCAGTTATGAACTCATGTGGCTGATAGAATTATTCCATCTATTCAGTTACCCTTTGGCTAGCTAGTTACTAAACCTATGGGTATTGCTGCCCAATCTTAGACCTAATGTCAGTCTTTATATACTCTCGATATGGTTGCTTCTACCTCACAATTTTAGTATTTTTTTCAAGGTTTTGAATTACCTCAACTTTCGGATGTTCAACATACTTTTATACAAACCCCCTGTATCTTTACAGGAGGTGTTAGATGCCATTGATTCTTTATCCTTGGATAAAGCCCCTGGACTGAATGGTTATACCCCCAATTTTTATAAGAAATGTAAGATCCTTTTTGCTACTATTTTATTAGATACCTTAAATTATATCAATTCACATGGTTCCACAGATCCCACTTTAATGGAAGCCTTATAGTGGTCCTTTTAAAACTGGGGAAAGATCCTACCAAAGTCAAAAGTTACAGACCCATTTTGTTAATGAACCCCGACTATAAAATTCTTTCTAAAATATTAGCCTCCTGTTTGAGGAAGGTCTGGAGTTCATTAAACAGTAGAGAACAGGTTGGTTTTGTTTCTGGCCTTCTCTCAGCCTACCACTTTCATAAGTTAGCCCATCTTTTCTTTGCATCCATGGACCCCTCTATTACAGTGGTGTTGGCTGTGGCGAAAGCATTTGATAGGGTCAGGTGGGACTTATTGTTTCTGCTATTGCCCAAGTATAATCTTCCATTGGAATTTACTAAATGGGTTTAAGTTCTTAATTCAAATCTTTCTGCCCATGTTTTATGTAATGGGGTTTGTTTGGAGAAGATTCATCTTAAGCGAGGCACCAGGCAGGCATGCCCTCTTTCCCCCATTTTATTTAACCTTTTCTTGGAACCCCTAGCTCAGAAATTTATTATACTGCAAAAATTCAGGGTATTCCTTTGGGTCCGTATTCTTACTGTATAATTTGTCCATTTATACGGATGATATTTTGTTACACTTGCAAAACCCCTCTGTCTCCTTGCCTGCAACCCTGGCAGTAATTCAACAGTTCGGTCAACTCTCTAACTACAAATTGAATTTGTACAAAACTGAAGTCATGCCCTTGAACCCATGGACTATGTGGGCTGAGGTGGCTCATTTTGGATTAAGCTGAGTCCCTGATAAACTTAAATATCCAGGTATATACTTAAGCATCTCTCCTTCAAAGTTCAAACTGTGTAACTTAGATCTGTCATGAGTGCAACTCACATATGATTTGAATCATTGGTCCCAGATTTCTCTCTCACTTTGGGACTGTATAGCTATTGTTAAGGTAAATATCATCCCTAGGGTTCTTTAGCCCCTTATGATGCTTAATCAGATCATACCCCAATACAGCCTTGAAGGTTGTATTTCAGACTCACAGCCCCTAAACAAGTGGGTGCTCTCCACCTTCCTCACTTTTACCTTTATTATTTGACAATACATAGTACACATTACATTCAATGGTATTGGGACCCTGGGGAGGACATTTCATCTTGTGTGTATATATATATATATATATATATATATATATATATATATATATATATATATACCGCAGTAGTTAGACATTAAACAGCATCACTGTCAGCTGCTGAATGTTAACATTATGGCATTATTGCATGCCCCTCCTAATCATCTTCGTTGTACTCTTAAGGCCACTCCCTTAACTACAGTATGTTGGTGTGGGTTCATAAACATCTCTGTTCTCTTCTCCATTAAAACCCTATGAAAGACACTGTGCAACCTCTCCTGGGTAATCCGAATTTAACAATGGCGGCAACTTATCTCTTCATCATTTTGGCCATATGCAGAAATTAAATTGGTTGAACATCTTCTTCATGATGGAATATTGTTAAAAGCTGTTGATTTTCAGCATATTACCCAGGCCCCCTCTAGAGATTGTTTTAAATATTTTCATCTTACTCACTCCCTACACCATTATTTTGGCCCAAAACCATGGTTCAATGTTTATGGACAGAGGCTCCTAGCTTTTGTATATAAAGTTGCAACCCCTCATGCCATTTCTTTTTTTTATTTGCAGTTTAATCTTCTCCCTGTTAAAGAAGCAGGGTTGTTGGGTTACTGGGCCCACACCACACCTGCGCTTGCTGATTTCTCAGACTGGTCTCACTTCTGGTGACATACATATAAATATCTTAGTAGGATAGATATTGATACATGCAGTTCCATGTGTTACATAACCTTTATTATACCCATATTAGAGATGGGCAAAGTGACCTCAATTCGCTCCATGGAGTGATTTACTGAGTGAAGGCGGATTTGCAGAGTGCTCCGCAACGCAAAGCAGAGTACTTCAAGTTTTGCTGAGTAATGCAAAGTCCATTAAAACAATGACTTCACATTGCTCTGCCTTCCCAACCCACTACTCCACCAATTTTAAGGTGAAGTACACTGAAAACAATGTGCTTCACCTCACTTTGCCTTGTTTTTAAGTTCCAAAGGCGAATTTTGCAGTGATTCATGGGATTTCAGGTCACATGGAATCTAGATTGTTCTGCACAGCCTTAGTTCAGGGTAGTGTGTGTAGGAAACTGTAGGAGACAGTCTGCTCTGAGAACTCTGTGTGATTCAAACCTTCTAAAAGCTGTTAAAAAAGCCTTTTTGAGTAATTTATTTTGCTGAAACTTTAGTTCATCGATTGTAGGAAACCCACCTGTGCTTATATAATTAAGCATGTATTGTTTGTGTATGGATTTTGAACGTTAATGTGCAACATTCTGTCTGTGTATTGAGAGACAGTGGGAGTTTGCTTTGGGGGAGGGGCGTATCTGTGGTGTAGATAGATTAACTTGAAGAAAAAGACTTTTCTTTCTGTTTTGGTGATATTTTTCTTGTATCACTCACTCAATCAATCAATCAATCAAAATCTTTATTTATCCAGGTGGGCACCATTGAGCAAGGCTCATTTGCAAGGTGGACCTGGTCAGGAATACATCAAAGTACAGTACAGAAGCAGGTATACAAAAAGCAATAATATACAATCAATCAATCAATCAAATCTTTATTTATCCAGGTGGACACCATTGAGCAAGCTCATTTACAAGGTGGACCTGCATCACACAAGGTCAGGTATAATACACATATATACAGGCAGTAAGGTAAAACACAGAATATATAATAAAGCAAGTTAAGTAACAGCAGGACAAAAAGTCCATTTAGGCACACATTGTAATATATCTAACTACGTACATGTCATGTTTAAGGAAAATGAGAAAAAGGAGTTAGAGGTAAGGGGGCTATATATGGAGAGGGGGACGCAAGGTCAGGAATTAAGTGGAACCTCACGAAGGTGTAGGTAGCAAAGGGTAAGAAAGTGCAGAAGCAAGGGTCATGGTACTGCACAGAATACTCTCTTATGGCTTAGGGCTTATAGTTTAAGGTTGTAGGCTTCAGGGTCACCAAACACCTGGTGGCCTTGGTTTCCTGCAGTGGCTGAGTTGGGAGCCCTGAAGGGTTCTCAGCTCTCAGTGAGCAGAGTATGGTCAAATGGATATGGGCTTCAATAGCGCCGACTGCCCGGTGACTGCTGTTGCCTGTGGCATCCAGGTTGGGGTCCCTGGAGGGTTCTCAGCTCTCAGGGAGCATAGCCCAGTTGAGTGGTCTTGGATGGTAGCTTCAGGGGCACTGACCTCCCGGTGACCACGGTTTTCTGTGGTGACTAAGCTGAGATCCCTGTGGGGCCATTGGCTCTCAGGGAGCATAGTCAGAGCAAAGGGTTGAGAGGCTTGGGCGATGGAAGGAATGGCAAGGCAAGGGCAAGGAGGGTATAAGGTTACTGAGAGGTAGTGTGTTTATAGTGTGCAAGGCAGAGGATGATATTACACAGTGAGGGAGCAGTTTATAGGCGGTGGAAACAGTGACATACTTCTGTGATTATTTTTGCACATAAAGTCTTGAACACTGCGAGGCTAACTGAGGATCATAATTTCAAGAATTTCTGTAGTTTATTCCAGAGAGTTGGCAGTGAGAAGCCTATGGCTGCTCTCCCAAAATGTGTGCAGACCTGGAGAATCCTCAGAGAAATTAGGGAGCAGCTCCTTAGGGCATAGTTTTGGAGCCTGCTTAGAGGCAGTAGATCAAAGATATACTGTGGTAATTTGCCGGTAACTGCTTTAAATGTCCATATAGCAGCATTTTTATTGCATCTGTATTGTAGGGAGGTCCATCCCACTGCAATGTATAAGGCACAGTGGTGGGAACAGGAGGGGAGGCCAGTAATGAAATACAGTGCTCTGTGATATAGGACACCAAGTTTACCCAGATATGAGGCATTGCAATGACTATAGATGAAATCAGCGTAATCAATTAAGGAGATGAATGTGGACTGGACAAGCTGCCTTTTTGCCTCTGTAGTCAGAAGTCAGTTTATCTGGTAGAAAAGCCCCAGTCTCTGCCTCAGTTTTTTCACCATATCCTCCAAGTGTTCCCCAAAGGAGAGTTTGTTGTCTAGCCAGACCCCCAGGTATTTAAACTTGGTGACAAACTCCAAGTTTTCTTCCAATAAGGTGGTAATGGGGGTAGAGTGCCAATAGTAGGGTAAGCCAGATGGTTGTCAGGTGAGAGTATCATTGCCTTAGTTTTTTTGGCATTGAGGAGCAGCTTTTTGCTGAGAAGCTGGTATTGTAGGATATTGAAGTCAAGTTGCAGATCTTTACAGGCAGCTTCAGGTGTTGTCCGGCTTAGGTAGAGTACTGTGTCATCCGCAAACAGGTGAATGTTGGCCTCCTTGATGCCGAGGTCGATGCTGTTAATATATATAGTGAATAGTATTGATCCCAGGATGGAGCCTTGTCGGACACCTCTTAATAGCGGTTTAGGGGAGGAGAGCTCCTCTTCTGCCTTAATCTGCTGATGCCTATCCATTAAGTAGTCCTGGAACCAGCCCAAAGAAATGGTGTCTAGACCTAAGGCTTTTAATGAAGAAAGGAGTAGGCAATGGTCGACAGTGTTGAATGCCTTGCTGAGGTCCAGGAAGACAGCACAGATTAACTTTTTGTTTTCTAGGTCATATTGCCATCATTTGTTACCTTGGCCAATGCCGTAACCATACTATGGTTAGTTCGGAAACCTGACTGTATAGGATTTAGAAAGTTTGTCTTTTCCAGGAAGGCTCTTAGCTGGGCATTCACAATTTTTTCTAGAAGTTTTGACAGTATGGGGAGAAGCGAAATTGGCTTGTAATTATTTAGGTCACAGGGATCCCCAGATTTAAATAGCAGAATGATGTTAGCAGTTTTCCATAAATTAGGGAGAGACCCCTGTGATAGTGACAGATTAAATAGATGAATAATAGGCACAGCCAGGACATGCCAGGCAATCTTTAGGTAGTAGAGGTCCAGAGAATCAGCGCCAGCGCTTTTCTTGATATCCAAATGAAGGAGAAGGTCTTCAACCTCTTTCAAAGTAGCAGGTGAGAAGGAAAAGGAGGCATTTGTTAAAATTGGCTCAGAAGGCAAAACAGTCATCTGAGAGCGCAGGCTGCAAGCAGGCGAGTTGTCGATTGCTAGTCCAGCTGAGGCAAAATGATTATTGAAGGCTTGTAGTATTTCCTTTTTATTGCTGATAATGACATTGTTCGAGGAGATTTTTGAGGGGAGCTCATTTCCTGTCATATGACCAGAAAGGTCTTTTATTGTGGTCCAGAATTTGGTTGGGCATTTCGAGGTGGAGTCTAGCTCTGTGGGGTAGAAATTAGACTTGGCTTCTCTGATCAACTTTGTGCAGGAGTTCCTGGAGGTTCTGAAGACACCAGTCTTTGGCAAGTTGTGATTTTCGAGCATTTTTCCAAAGTTTATCCCTTTTTACTAATGCAGATTTAAGGTCTGCAGTAAACCAGCGATGCATTCTAGGCTTTATGTGGGTTTTGACCAGAGGAGAGTGGATATTGAGGGCATTTGTTAAAATTTCCTGGAAGATGGCGTATGCTTTGTTTACTGATTTAGCAAGGAAGTAACTCTTCCAGAGCAGGGAGGCCTTTAGATCATTGATATAGGCCAGCGGGTCAAAGTTCCATTTTGGTCTTTTAGTAGAGCATTTCAAAGTGGATTTAGGCATATGGTTTGATCTCACACTAGCAATAAAATAGTGGTCTCAAACATCGGCGTGGAAGATGCCAGCATGGGAGAAGAAGTGCAGTTTATTTACTGGTAGGACATCTAAGAGGGTGCTGCTTGATGGGTTTTTCTTATTAATGCATGTTGGTTCATCAATGAGTTGTGAAAGTCCATGGAAATCGCAGAAGGATTTGAGAGGTAGCGAAGCACCGGACAACCAGTCATAGTTAAGGTCTCCCAGTATAATAGTTTCGAGTTTACTAGTGTCCATAATAGATGAAAGGCGAGTCAGGAGCTGTGGTCCAACAGATGGTGGTCTGTAGCAGCCAATGATTCAGATGGCTGTCACAGGGTAATTTCAGTTTTTAAGGATATGCATTCATATGCGTTGGCAAGCGAAGAGGAGTCAAGAGTGGAGACTAAATTTGTCCTTGATTTAGATGGCGACTCCACCACCCCTAGTTTGTCTATTGGTTCTGAATAGCAGATAGTTGGGGATGCTGACCTCCTTGTCAGGAGTGGATGGACGGAGCCTGGACTCTGAAATAACAAGCATGTCAGGTCTGGTGTGTGTAATCCAAGCCTGGATGGAGGAGAATTTTTTTAAAAGGCTACATGCATTGGCATACATGAGACTAATTCCTGTTAACTTAGTGAGCTCTGAAGGTGAAGTAATGTCTTTTGTGGGACCAGGATTGAGTTCAACGTTGCCTGAACAGAGTAACAGGAGGAGTACAAGTTTCCTTAAAGCAACAAGGGATATTTTGGAAATTTTTGTCCTTTCTCGGCTAGATGAAGCATCTGAGTAAGTCTGCGGTAACCTATTATTAGTAATATGTTGTCCTTGCATTACATAGCGTAGAACCCTTGCTGTGAAGCACCAAGGGGTGTAATCACTGGGAGGAAATGGCAGATTTCCTCCCACAGGCGTCTGGCTTCTAGAGGCGCCCCTAATATGCCACTCGACTTGGTGGGGGTGCAAGGGTGCAGAGGTGTTGCAAGAATTAAGTAATGACCTGATATGTGCACACTTTAGTGATGAAGGATGTATTTCCCCATTTAGGTTGATCCTACCCAGTGGTTCCCCTAATAAGGGTAATATACATAGGGTGATAAAAAGCTGGAGCCAAAGCGCCACCGACATGGTTTCAGTGTATGTACTCAGGTAAGGAGGCTTTAAAGGAGGCACGACTGTGTTAATGTACACACACTAATAGTTTCAATAATGCTTGACATTTTTTTGCTGATTGTTGTGGTGCAGCAGTGCATAATTTTAGTTTGTTTAAAATACGTGGTTATATTACTGAAGTTTCAATTTGCCGCGCATTACTTAGTGTGTATGTATGAGTAAGTGTGTGATGCGTGTCATCAAATCAGACACCTTTTATTGTGCCACATAGTAATTTCAGAAATGTGAACCTGCTATCCACTGCAGTTGTGTGATTTTTGTGCTTCTTTGTGGTATCTTTACTGGTACTAGTACTAGTGACTGTTACTGAAGTACATTGCCCCCCCCTGCGGCCCGCCCCAACCGGCAAAGGTATTCATTTCCAGATTTGAATTTCTGATGGTGAGCACTGGTTAGGTGTTGTGCCTTTGTGTCTGCATCTCTTCAGTGAACAGTGCATTCTTAATCTGTCTGTGCATTTGCATCTCTTTAGGGCCCCATCTCCATCTGTAACTTAAGTCACAGTTGTTTCTTTGGCTTCCCTTCAGGGTACTGGACAGGTGTGGTGCATAATTCTGCATGAACATTGTAATCATTAATATGCGTTTTTAAGTCAGGACCATCATCACGAGTCACTCGTGATAGAAATCACGTTCTTTATCATCATGGTCACAAATGCAGTCACAAATCACGATTCACGATCATGTCACAAATCACAAAATTAATTTTTGTACTTGTTACTTGGATGTATTGTAAGCTTGTTTTGTAGTATCTCTTCACGCTTCACCACCCCACCATTGTACTCATTAATAAGAGTTTTTAAGTTGGGCAGATTTGTGCTACAGCTAATTGGGGAAGTACAGCCATAGGCATTTGTGTTCCCAATACAGTTCCATGTTGGTTATCTCACACGAAATCACATTCTTCATCATCACGGTCACAAATGCAATCACAAATCACAATTCATGATCACGTCACGAATAACAAAATTAATTTTTTTACTAGTTACTTGGATGTATTGTAAGCCTGTTTTGTAGTACCTCTCCAGGCTTCACGACCCTACCACTGTACTCATTAATAAGAGTTTTTAAATTGGGGAGTTTTATGATACAGGCTCAGCTCATCAGGGAAGTACAGCTATAGGCATTTGCATTCCTTCATTTACAGCATGTGAGTTATAGTACTGTAAGTAGTGGTGGGTGAAGTGGCCCCAATTTGCTCCTCAAAGTGATTCTCAGGGTAATGTAGAATCCATGGAGCACTCTGCAATATGAAGTAGAGTACTTTGCTTCATAATGAGGAATGCAAAGTCCATTGAAACCAATGACTTTGTGTTATTCCACCTTCCCCAAACCACTTCTCCACCAATTTTAATGTGAAATACATTGAAATCATTGCAATTTACTGCACTTCACCTTGTAATTGAGCTTCAAATGAAATTTTGCAGTGATTCATGGCATTGCAGGTCACATGGGCTCTAGATTGTTCTGCACAGCCTCATTTCTGGCCTGGGTAGTGTGTGTGTGTAGTGGTAGCTGGAGACAGTTGGCTCTCAGAGCTCCATGATTCAAAACCTCTAAAAGCTGTCTAAAATGCCTTTTTGAGTCATTTTTTTTTTTTTTGCTAAAAATTTAGTATATCGATTGTAGGAAACCCTTCTGTGCTCATATCATTGAGTGTTTATTGTTGTGTGTGGATTTTGAATGTTAATTTAGAACAGTCAGTTTGTCTACTGTGAAGTGTGCTTTGGGGGAGGGGTGTATTTGTGGTGTAGGTGCATTAACTGGGAGAAAAAGGAAGTGTTTCTGTTTTGGTTATATTTTTCTTGTATAACTGTGTTAATGTACACACAGTAATATTTTCGGTAATTCTTGACTTTTTTGCTGATTGTTGTGGCACAGCAGTGTATAATTTGTTTAAAACATTTGGTTATATTACTAAAGGTTTTCAATTTGCTATGCATTACTTGCAGTGTGTGTGTGAGTGTGTGTGCGATGGGTGCCATTAAATCAGACACCTTTTATTGTGCCACAGAGTTATTGCAGCAGTGTGTACCTGCTATCCACTGCACCTGCATGCATTTTTTATACTGCTTTCTGGTATCTTTATTGATAGTGGATTGTTAACTGCCATGCACTAATCTTCCAACTGGCAAAAGGTATTCCTTTCCAGATTTGGATTTGTGACTTGTGAAAACTGTTTAGGTGTTGTTGTGCCTTTTCGTATGCATCCCTTGAGTGTGCAGAGCAATTTAATTCTGGGAGACTGCATTTCTTGTTAGGCTCTCATTTCACTTTGTCAGCACAGGGAATTTTCTGGACACAAGACAGTAGCATTTTGGAGATGCAAATTAATTCTGGTGACTGTGCGTGACCACTGCACTCATGACTGAGTGCGCCATTAATTCTGGGAGACTGCATTTCTTGTTACACTCTCATTTTACTTCATCACCTCAACACTGGGGAGTTTTCTGGACACAAGACACTAGCACTTTGGGGATGCACATTAATACTGGTGACTGTGTGGGGGGGTACTGACAATATTGTTGTCACTCCACTTTACTTCGTGTTTAAGGTGGAATGACAAGGCAAAGTGAGTCTTTCCTATGGGGCACTCAGCGTAGCAAAGTGCCAACACGAAGTGCCCACTTCATGGGCACTTCGCAGGTGGAATTTAAATTTGTTGCATCTCTAACCCCTACTAAACTATTCAAAATGGGTCTTATCTCATTAGAATTATACATATGGTGTGGTAAGGCACCTGACACCTTGAAACATGTTTTGTGGGAATGTGAAAAAGTTTTTTTTTTGTTTTTGGAAAACTATCCACAATCATCTTGACCCACATTTAAGCTTAGAGCAAGCATTTTCTCTGGACATTAGTCTTTTAGGAGAATATAAGGACGCATTACTTGATAATTAATGGTATCATATGGCTCTGATCTTGGCCTGTGCTAAAAAAATCATATTATGGCATTGGTGTGATCAGAAGATTCTGACATATCTGGAGTGGTATAAAGACATTCTGTTCACCTTACAAGTAGAGAAAATGCTTGCGAAGATGGCAGACTGCTTGTCTATCTTTCAGACTGTTTGGATCCATTGTATACATTACTTATAGCACAAGCTGTAAAGTAATTGGTATTATTTACTCTGACCTGCCTGCCATATTTTACATGACGGATATACAGGATGTCTCTCTCCCTCTGTTTAGTTGATTTCGATAACTGATTAGATTCATGGATTATGTTGGCAATCCTTTCCTGGTTTGTTTTACCAGGTTTATTGTTGTTTTTTTCTCATTACAATTATTGGTATAATCATGCCCTGTTATTCTCACTCCAGGGTGGGTGGGGGGGGGTTCTGTTTATTGGGAGGAGTTGTTTTATGGTTATCATGTTTGTGTGCATTTTTTTTGTGTGTTTTTGGTTGTTGCTGTTCCTTGTATTGATTTTTTTATCTGTAATATAAAAGCTTTAATAAAAGTGTATTCAATTAAAAAAAAGTGGATTGTGGGTGGCATGCAGAGCCCAGCAGTTTGTGACTGCAAACCATTTCGTGTCCCTGAAAGAGGCACAGTTCCTGAGTAAATCAAGAGAGGCCATGTGCACCCATCACTATCAAGAACTGGCAAGGAAGTGGGACTTTTATCAGGCATCTGGATGTCAGAGAGACAACAAGCAGGTTAAAGGAGCAAGGGAAGGGTCAAGAAAGGAATTCATAGTTGGGGATTCAATGATAAGGGTTGTGTAAAGAGTGATGTGCAGGGAAGGACCTGCAAGGGGAGAGGTCAGATGCATCCTGGCACATAAGCCCTGAGGAAGGGGCCCAGGATAGTGAGGATTTTGAAGGGGATGAGGAAGGTGCCACATGTACTAGTGCAAATGGGCATGAACAAATCATGGTCTGTAGGTTACGAAGACCAACTTTCAAATGCTGGGGAGGAAACTGAAGGGTAAGGCAGCCATGTTGACCTTTTTGGAGGTGATACCTGTACAGTCTAGGAAAGGAGGTAGGGTGAGGCAGGAGGAAACTGAGTCATTTAATGCTTGATTAAGGGAATTGTGGAAGGAGGAAGCATATGGACTTGTGTGGGACCATGGAGAATTCTGGAATAGAAGATTTTTTGAGGGGGATGGACCTCATCTTACAAGGTAGGGGGCTAGTACTTTGGGGGAGAAATTATTTGCCTATGTGGACAGTCTTTTAAATTGAAGGGATACCCAATTCAGAAAGTCACCTTGTAGATGGTAGATGAAGTATGAATTCTGCAGAGGCTCTCTAAAAAGCAGAAATGCAGTGAGGTGAAGCCAGAAGTGATTGGTGGAAAAGTAAAGGTAGTTGGGAGTCTGGGTAGCAAATGTACTTTTATTAGATGGGGTGGGGATGGGAAGGGATTGAAAGGGAAGGGAAGAGAAGGGAAGGGAGTGTTCAGAATGAGGAGGGGATCAGAAAAGAGGTGAGGAAGGCAGATGGGTACATGGAGGTTGGTCTGCCTAAACATCAGAAGTCTAAACAGCAAGATCAACAAACTGCATGCATTTATGGCAGAGGCAAAAGATAGACCTAATGGGCCTCACAGAGACTTGGGCCAGTGGTAACAATTACTGGGATCTCACAGTTCGCGGATACACCTTACTTACTGTGGGAAAGACAGAGGCATGAGTAGAGGTATGGGTTAGCACTATATATTAGGGAAGGTATCGAGGCAACAGGGGGTGAGACTGAAAAACAAAAAAACGGGGAGGGGAAAGTAGAATCAATTTGGTTGCAGCTAAACCCAGCTGCTGGTAAAATCATTATATTGGGGTGGTGTATAGACAAACAGGGCAGAAAGGGGAGGATGACAGAGTGTTGGAGAAAAAATCAGAAAGGGATCCACAAAAAGGAACCTGTTGCTTGTGGGGGATCTGAATATCTTGGCTATAGACTGGGATATCTTGCCAGCAAAGAGCACCAGGAGTTAGCCACCAGTTAATATGCTGTAGGGCTGCTTACTAGTACAGCTAGTCAAGTATCCCCCACCACAAGACATCATACTCAACGTGTTACTCACCAATTCAGAGATGGTGAGGGGGTGACTGTCAGGGAACCGTTGGGGTCCAGTGGCCACAGGACTGTGTGGTTCAAACTGGAGGTGGAAATAGACCTCCTTCAAAGATTGCTGTTCTGGACCTCATGCATGTGCATTTTGGGAAGATGTGGGTATTAATCAGGGTGAGATTGATAAGAGTAGCACAGATCAAGGGGGTGGAGGAACAGTGAGGCAGTATTAAGAGGTCACTCCTGGAGGCGACCAAGTCTTATGCAAGGAATGTCACCAAAAGGAACAAACATAAAATGTTATCTGGTTCTGAAAGGGGTGAAGGTGGCTGCAAAGGTGAAAAAAAGGTTCTTCACTTAGTATAAGAGGAACACAGTGCAGTAAGCCTGGCAGCATTATCAGACTAAAGTCAAAGAGGCAAGTGTTAAGGTCAGGAGAATAAAGGCAGGTACACAGCTGCAGATTGTTGAAGGAGTAAAAGGTGTTGAAAAATAAATGTTTAGGTACATAATGGAAAAAAAGGAAAATGAATCTGAGTTACTTAGACTAGCTGATGGAGGAAGGGTAGTGGAAGAAAATGAGCAAAAGGCAAATGTACTAAACTAATGCTTTGTTCAGTATTTAAGGTGGAGAACAACTGCCCTCTGCCATTGAGTGGTATCAATGTTGCCACAAGGGAGATTCGGGAAATTGGAGGTGTACATATCCTAGCTGGCAGGGTAAGAAATGATCTAGAAGCTCTCAAGCCAGACGAGTTGCCAAGCCATGATGATCTGCACCCAAGGGTACTCAAGAAACTAGCTTCAGAATTTGCAGTACCCTCAACCTTTCTATTTAATAACTCACTGAGGTCTGGACTGGTGCCAGCGGATTGGAGATCCTTTGATGTAGTAACACTCAAATAAGGGGGGGATGGGGGGATCTAGAAACTACAGGCCTGTCAGCTTTACCACCATTATAAGCAAGCTGATGGAGACTATAGTTAAGGAAAACTTAGTGGCCTACTTAATGGACAATGGACTGAAGGACAGCAAGCAGTATGTATTTATGTCAGGAAGGTCATGTCAGACCAACTTGATACTGTTTTTTTGATTAGGTCAGCAAGGTGATTGACAGAGGACAGGTGGTAGATTTGCACCAGTTTGGCTTTGGCAAGGCTTTCGATTCTGTATCACTGTGGAGACTGTTGAAGATGTTGGAGGACTTGGGAGTAGAGTGGTGTAGGGTCTTGACTTGGGGGGAAACAACAGAGACTTGAGGTAAATGGGTGTAAATCAGTGGGCAAGAGGTCATGAGTTGAGCTCCACAAGGATTGGTCCTGGACATGTCCTATTTAATATGTTCATAAGTGAAATAGAGGAAGGTATCCAGGGAAAGTCATGTCTCTTTGCTGAAGGCAAAAAGCTGTATGCCAGTGTAGATCATAATGAAGGGGTGAAGGAGAGCTAGAATGATCTTCAGAAACTAGAGAGATGGTCTAAGGTCTGACATTTGAGATTCATTTCCCAGAAGTGCAAGGTAATGCACTTAATGAGGTGAAATCCATGCACTGAATACTAAATTGGAAGGGTTAGACTAGCCATTTTGATAAAGGATAATGATCTGAGGTCATCATCAGTTATTTCCCTCAAGCAAACAAGTCAGTGCTACAAGGCATACAGAAAGGTTTGAGGATGCTGGGGTGTACAGGAAGGGACTCTGACATTAGGAGAAGTGAGGTGATTCTGCCAAGGCACATATCTCTGATGAGGCCTCACCTGGAAAATGGTGCCCTGTTTAGGAGTCCTCAACAGAGGAAAGACACCAACAGACTACAGTTGGTACAGTGAAGGGTCATCAAGATAATCCAGGGCCAGAGATCTTATGAGGATTGTATGGAAGTCCTAAATATGTACTTGTTGGAGACCAGGTGGGATTGGGGGGGGGGGAACGATTGAAAAATATAAGTTTTTAAGGGACATACACAAGATGAATCATGATGACCTATTTGTAAGGAACAGAGATGCATTCACTAGGGATCATGATTGAAGGGTGGTGATGGGAATGTTCAGGAGAAATGTGAGGAAGTTCTACTTCACTGAGAGGGTGGTGGAACTGTGCAACAGACTGTCAGCAGAAGTGGTGTGGGCAGCAACACTAAACGTGATTAAATGTTTATGACATGGCTAGGGTACTTGTAATCTACAGGGGAACCACAATGTTTTGAAGGTAGGGGGTAACGTGGGTGAGGCAGTATATGAAGGGCAAACTTGATGGATCTTTGGTGTCCTTTTGCCATAAAATTCTTTCTATTCTAATTTAGTGAGGATGAAGGGGATGCCTGATGGAATCAATTCAATCAGCAGAGGGTGCATACAGGAGAAATCCTTTCATATTTGCTTTTCCATATGGTTCCAGGTGAGATCACATGTCTACTGAGCTCTAACAAGAGAAATCATTTTTCTACCCAAGGAGGTGACGTTGCTCCTCTAATGGGAGCTCTGGTTGAGGGTTGAGTACCTTAGGTTTACCATATACCTCAGTTTCAACAGTAACATGTTGTGCTATCTCCCAGTGGAACTTGGAAAAGAGATGCCAGAGTAATTTATTAAAGGGGAACAGACAGCACTAAGCACTCCAAACCCAATTATGGTTCTGTTTGCAATTGGCACTTTTGTGCGGAAACGTTTTTTTTTTAACTTACTGCTTTACAGAAGTACTGTATAGTGTATCATATCAGATTAATTTGGATTACTTGCAAGCTGGTATTTTCTGTAACTACAAATCCTTGAATCCTCTGCAGCAGATCAGAGTAGGGCTGCAGCAGTCAGAAATTCAGTAGCCTGCAGTTCCCACACAAAGTATAAACTGGGACCAGTCACACACCAGGGTGTGGGATCCTTGGTGCTGACTGTTCTCTTTTAATAAAACCCTTATGACTTCAATAAAAGATCTGGAAGATAACGTTCTCCGTCTTTGATCAGAATTCAGCCCAACCCCACTTGAGGAGCCCCAGATCCCACAGAGACTGTAGAATCATCCCTAACCAGCTCTTTGCTATGGAAGGGGGCTTTTTTTTCCCACAAAGGTTTTTGTTCTGTCCTTTGGTGGACTGAGGCAACTACTCAGCCCTATACCCATCTCCCATAAGTGGGATCTATCCCTCCTAGGACCTTACTCGATCAGCAGACTCCCCCCATGGATTTCCTCTTGTGGCAGGCCAAAAGAGGCAGGGCTGCCCCCCAGTGACATATCCAGAACAGAACTGGGGTCACAGGTAGCAGTATGGATTTGGGGGCAGACAGGCAGGGCTTCACAAAACCTCATCCTCTATTTTCTGCTTTTTTTACTTCCCTGCCACTGAGCACAAATGTATGCATGTGGAGGCACCCACATATGTCTTCTGTTAGCATCCTTTGCAAACTGTGTGAGAGGCCTTTCAGCACCATGCAATTCTGCTTAAAGTTGGACCAGCATAACATTCTGTGGTGATTTGCATATGCAGCCCATGATGCTTTGCATTGTGGGGGCATGTGTGATTTTGTATTTTCTTGAAACTTGGCTTCCCAGCCAAATGCCCTTTGGGGTAACCCTTGCCTCAGTGTTTATGCACAGAGGTTCTTTGTCTTTACCCATGCATAACGTAACTGCAGCCCCACCCTTTATGCTGCATACACCTACACTACCACCAGGCCTCCATCTAATGGTAGTCAAAGGCCGAGACAAAAGCCACCCAACCCCCCCCCAGGAGAAGACAGTAGTCCTTTGAATGATTGATTCTCTCCCTCACTGGTTGACCCTGAGCAAACCAAGTTCACTTCAAAGCCTGGGTCACTAGTGTGTTGGTAGGTAAGCCACTCAGTGCCTTAGTCCTCCTCATCACTGGACTCAGAAGGTGCTTCTGTATACTTAATGTCTGGCAGTTGGCAATACATTGTGCTTAATCAACAAGGACCTGGGACTGTGGCTTATTGTGATAGGGTATGAAGAAACACAAAAAAATGGCATCTAGAAAACTCATACAGAGATATTGGAGAGCAGGACTATGGCACAGTTGAAACTGCTTTGAAGCCAAATAGTCTGAGTCTGCATATGTGAAGTACATTATCTGGTAGGAGAGTGCCTCATGAATGATAAGTTAAATTCCATGTTTGTGGTTGGCAGAGGAACTCCAGCAAGTCTGCCCAGAGACAGTGATCAAATGCATTGTGACAGTGAAGTCTCCCTCCTTTACTTTCTAGAATATTGAGGAGGAACAAAGTCATTGAAATTAATGCAATGAATGAGCAAGATCCCGCTACAGGGACTCTTTTGGATTTGTTACAAAAATAGGAATTGTTGAATAACCACAGCCAGAAGAATAAAAAAGCATACTTTTTTTTACAAACTCTTTATTCTCTCTCCCTGCCTGAACTCACTCTGGAGAGTCTGTCAGTGCCCGCCGCTATCCCGCCCACCTGAAGCTCTCCTCTCCCACTCCTCCTTGGCCCAGCTCTCCAGCCACTACCAGGCCGCCCAGCCCCCCAGCTCTGAGTCCCCCAAGGTGGGACCGCCAGATTAACTCCCCCTGGTGCTCTATCTAGAGTCTAGATGAATGACCATGCAGGAAGGAGAGCAGAGGAAGTGAGAGAAGAAGCCTGACATTGGAAATGGTAGGCCATCTCCCTTGGACCCTCCGTTGCCTATCAGGAGGTAGAGGGTTTTCTCTTATGTGTTCCTCCCAGGCACAGCATGCAATGGCATCAGCGTGGAACTGCCCACAGACTGCCTGCCATTGCCAGACCCCTCCTACTGAACCGTGCTACTGGATTGCCCCCAGCTTCTGCCAGGAGCCGTCACTGAGCGCTGTATTGCCCCAATACCACCCCAGGAGAAGAGAGCAGTCCTCCAGATGCTTGAACTTCTCCTCCCCCATGACCCCCGACAGCCCAGGCTCATTCCCAAACCCAGGTCACCAGCACTGCATGAGGTGTGGTGTCCAGTGCCTCAACCCTCAGCACCACCGGGACGGCATACAAAAAAGCATACTTAGTGGCTCTTATGGCCAATATTGATGTCTTGACAGGAGAAATCCAGAATTATGGGATACTGCAAGTGATTCCACCCATTATGCAGGCAGCCTGAAAGATCAGCTCCATTAAGCCATCCAAATGAAACACAATTACACCCACTGAAATAACTTCAAAACAAGATTAGCTGCAGTTTAAGTGAAGAGGAGTAAAATGTCAAATAATAAAAAGGGGCAAAACAAACAAACAACTGAAAGCTGCCATTCACTGAGCGTACTGTATAGAGTATATGGTCATTGTGAACCCAGTCAGTGGCCAACCATGACTGTGAGAGGAGGGCTGTGCTGGATGCCAGCTTCTATTTAGAGTTGGATGGCATGGGGTGGTGGGACAATATCTGACATGGTGGGGGGTCTGGGGGTCCATGGGACAACCAGAGATACTTATGACATGTTATTCAGGGGTGACCGTGAGGAAGGAGGGCAGTCGGCAGCAATGCAATGGAGGGTATTTGCACCTGCATGGGGGAGATCAGGGATCAGGAGTCCATGAAACTATCAGGGATGTGGGTTTGCTTTTTTATGGGTGACATCGAGGATCAGGGCTGGGGGATATGTGCAATGTTTTTTACTGTACTATATTATATGGCACAAGCACCCCGATAGGTGATCACATACCATACATTTTTGCAGTATCTCTCTGATGCCCAGACTGCCACCTCCCCTGACCTCTGGTACACCCCTGGCACCCCTGTTGGACACCATTCTGCCTGTGCAAACCACTTAGCCCAGCTTCTGGCTGGCCTAAGTGGTCACCCTTGCTGCATCCATAGCGGGGCTTTGAAAATCCCAAACAGGCTATGTTGCAGCCCCACCATGGTGCAAGCCCCCATGCTTCCTGCCTGGAACACCTGTTTGTTTGTTGCAACCCTGGTGTAAGGAGTCTTTGGCGCAGCAGTGTCTGATGCAGGCTGCTGTGGAAAATCACGTTTGACGCAAGTGGTGAGGCAAGTTATCACTTGCATCAAACTTTTTTAATGCAAGTCCCTTGCTTCATTCCAATTCATTTGAAAATCTAGTCCAGGATCTGCACTGTACTTGGAGCTCAGCTTTGACTCAATTTGACCTCTTCTCCATTGCATAAAACAAACTTAAAAAAGGACATATTCTACATGGTGTTCTGCATCTGCAGACTTAATTTTGAATGTTTCTGCCTAAAGTTTAGTTACATTTTTCTTTCTCTTTCTGTGTGGTGCTGTTATGCTGGACTATGCTGTGTGTGGAGGGAGTGGCAGGCTTTTGTCTGAAGCCAGCAACAGCTTCAGTTTCAGTGCATTTTTACTGTCACTCTCAGACAATTCATTTTTCTCAAGTCCCATGATTTTTGCATACCATCAGTGTTTCGGTGCTGTTGAAATACTTATGTCTTTCCAGGGCTCTGGCCCATAGTTGTAGAACTTTAGTATTTTAATATTTCTGATTAATATTTTTCATAAAACTTTAACCCTTGTCATTTTGAATTTTCTTGATTTTATTGCAACTATTTTACTACTTGCAGTATTTTTATTATTGTTCAGCCCTCTAGTACTGCTACAACATCATCACATTAGAATGAGTGGTAGAGAGAAAGGAAAGGGCAGACAGGGAGAAAAAGGCAGGAAGGTGGCAGTGGTGACCACATGTCTAGGTGGGCAAGGGCCTGGTATGGCTACAGGATGTAGTACTGTATTTGCAGTGGGTGATGGTAGTGGCACTGTTGAAATGCTAACAACACTTGATTTGGCTGCTCTCTTAGTTTAGGGAGGTGGCAGCCAGAGTGAAAACCTGTGATCCATAATTTCCTCAATCCCATCAACACCTGTGAGAAAACACAGTGGTATTGAAAAATATCAAAAAGAGTCCCCAGTGGTTAGTGGTACTGGACCTGAGTCTGAGGATGATGCAGTGGGAGAGTTGTGTGTGTCACTGCTGTCTCAGGAAAATGAGGAAGAAGAGGACTTGGGAGGAGAAGGATATGGATGGTGAAGGTGAGGATAACACCATCATTGATCCTTTGTAGGAGCCTGAAAAGTCAAAAAATAATGGGTGATAGCAAAGTGTACAATTTTTTTCAAATTGAATGGTAGACAACCTCTGCCACAAAAGATAATATATGATGACATATATCTCAGAACAGAAACAAGTGCAGGTGTGGTGGCCTCAAGTGGTGCTCCACATAAGTTTGTGCGTCCATGAAAATCTGTTCTCTGAAGCTGATTGTAAGTGTTTTAATTGATTTTATTTGTATGTACACTGTATCTGTACGTTATTTTTGTATGTTCCTGTGGCTTGTACTTATGTAACTGGACACCAGTGAAAATGAGCATTTTTATGCTCACTGGTCACTCAGTATAAAAAAATAAATGAACAAACAAACAAAATCCCTTGTATGGGACTTTTTATTACTGATTCAAAAGATGATACTGTGCCAATAAGGCAACTTTGCCAGGATCGAGTAAGCCATAGTAAGAAAGGGTCTCATGTTGGCAAAGATGAACAGCATACCCATCTTAATGTCAAACATGTGGCTAAGTGGCGAGCACATCAGTAGAAAGTGTCTGCAGGTGGTTTGGGAGGAACCGTAGAGATGAGGCGGAGGATATCATGGAGGAAGAAAACAGTTGAGGATGAAGCGGTCAGTTCAGTAGTATCCCTGAAAGTGTGAAATCATTGATGAGTATCAGCAGCATGACTAGCAGCAGCAGCATCTCTCTGATGAAACCCTTCACCCAAGTCATAAGTTTCTTGGCACTGTCTCCATCTGTGGTATCCAGGGGCGTCACCAGAGGTATAAAGTTGGGGGGGCTAATGCCCCACAGTCAAAATCCTAACAAAGCTAGGGGGGTCCAGGGGTATGTCGCCCCAGAAAATGTTGAGATTTTTACCTTCAAATGGTGGCTTTTCCTGCATTTTAATGGTGACATATATGTTTGAGAAGCCTGGTTATCATGACATCTATTAAATGGTACATGTGCAAAAATGTGGTTACTGGACCAGTGAGAACAACGGAAAGAGAGACACCATTATCCCAGCAGATCTGCTGGGAAGGTTACAGTCCCACACAGCAATTAAGAGACCATTCAGACACCATTATCCCAGCAGATCTGCTGGGAATGTTAGTGGACCCAAGCGCAACTAAGAGACCAGCCAGACACCATTATCCCAGCAGATCTGCTGGGAAGGTTACAGGACCCCAGAGCAAATAGCCATCACTTCCACACTGCATAATTCTGAACAAGTCACTTAACATTCCTGCCCTTAATCTCTGCATGCCCTCTCTCTCTCATCAATTTCTGTAGTCTTTGCATCTCCCTGTGTGCTGCAAACTATCCCTTCCCTCCCTCCCTCTCTTCCTGGATTCTCAGGAGTTTGGGGATGACCTGTATAATTGTGTCTATGTAGGTTGCTATATAAAATGGCAGCAACATTCTCTCCCTCCCTCACTGGATTGTAAAGCGCTCAAGAATAGTCTGTATGAAAGGTGCTATATAAATCAAAATTTCTTTTCACACAAGCCACAGGCACATATCTTCCTTCTCTAAACTGTCAAACAACTATGTAAAGACTCATGCTGCACAGCCTTTTAGATGCGTACCACATCTGTGCCTCTCTGAAAAATATACCTGCTTTGCAAGCAATGCTGTGTTGGCATCAAATCAAATCAAATCATCTTTATTTTTATAGCGCCTTTCAAAACCAAGGCGCTGTACATAAAAACCATATACATAAAGATAAAATTTTAAAACAGGCATTAAAACAAATCATCCGTTGCTAGGAAAGGCTAAACTAAATAAATATGTCTTTAACTCCATTTAAATCTATCGACAGTTGGGCATTCTGTCAACCAACGAGGTAGAGAATTCCACAGGGTTGGTGCTGAAAAGTGACGCACAAGATCCTGATGTCTTTAAGCGAACCTAAATCTCCAGCAATCCCTCGTTGGCAGAATGGAAGAGACAGAAGGGGCAGTAGGGTATCAGGAGATCTTTCAGGTAACGGTCCCTGATCATGTAGGGCTTTAAAGGTTAGTAAACCAACCTTAAAGGTGATCCACCACCTAACAGGCAGCCAGTGCAGTTCGCGGAGCACAGGTGTAATATGACTGGTTCTAGAAGTCCCAGTCAAAAGCCTGGCTGCCGTGTTCTGCACCAGCTGCAGGTGACAGATATCAACCCCAGGTAGTCCTAGGTAAAGGGAGTTGCAGTAATCAAGACAGGTAGTGACAAAGGCATGGACCAATGTAGGAAGATCATCCAGAGGAACCAGGTGTTTCACCCGGGCGATATTCCTCAGATGGAAAAAAGAGGATTTGACGACAGCTGACACCTGAGATTTTAGGGTCAAACTATAATCAAAAATAACGCCCAGGTTACACACCTGGTCAGAGGTAGAGAGCGACATAACACCAAGTAATAAGCCTGATGGTTGTCCAGCTCCCAAACCCGCCCCCGGATGACCTGGGTCCACTACCAGCACCTCAGTCTTGTCCGGATTCAGTCTCAGCCAGCTGGAACTCATCCAAAGCAAGCCAGTTATTTAGCATGGAGAGTGCATCATCTTGTCCGGGCAGAAAGGACAAATACAGCTGAGTATCATATGCATAGCAGTGAAAACCCAGACTGTATTGCCTGATGATATCTCCCAATGGCAGCATATACACTGCAAACAACATGGGGGCTAGAATGGAACCCTGCGGTACCCCACAAGGCAGAGAGTGAGCCCCAGAGGAATAAATTCCAGTGGCAGCTCTCTGAGACCTGTCTATGAGGTAAGAATGGAACCATTTGAGGACTGTACCAGACAGCCCACAAAAGAATCGCAGGCGCTCCAACAGCACACCATGGTCTACAGTGTCAAATGCAGCAGAGAGAGATCGAGAAGGACCAGAATGGTATGTTCCTTTCGATATCTAGCCATTAGGAGGTCATTCAGTACCCGGACAAGGGCAGTCTCAGTGCTACGCTTCTTCCTAAAACCAGACTGGAGAGTATCATAAACACTGTGAGTTGTAAGATGATCATCCAATTGCAACCTTTTCAATAACCTTACCAACAATTGGCAGGTTAGAGATAGGCTGGTAGTTAGCTAGACAATCTGGATCCAAGGAGGGTTTTTTAAGGAGTGGTCGAACGACCGCCTCCTTGAGGAGGTCAGGAAAGACTCCCGTCTCCAAAGACTTCCAGACAATGTCAGCAAGGATCGGGCAGATAACTTCTACACATCCCACTAAAAGAGGTGTAGGACCTGGATCCAGACTACAACTGGTTGGTCGCAATGTTTGGATGATCTTCACAATGTCAGTGAACTCCAGCCAGCGAAAATCTGACCAGACAGACCGAGTGCATGCTACTTCCTGTCGACCACTGCAATCTCTCATAGGGGAGGTTGTACAGATGCCAGACCTGATGCTGGCAACCTTATCTGCAAAAATACGAGAGAACTCTATGCATCTCAGCTGAGAAAAAGCTTCTTTGGGCTGGAGACAGATTGGATTGCACAATCTGTCAACAGTCCAGAAAAGCTGAGCCAGTCGATTCTGTGCAGCAGAGATCTCCCTGGACAGGAATCCTGCCTTCTTACGGGTGATTTCTGATTGATAGCCATCATAATGTGTCATCAACCTAAGCCTGTCAGCATCATGGCTGGACTTCTGCCAGGCTCTCTCCAACCTTCAGCCAACTCGCCTTAACTCCCTCAAGGAGCCATCAAACCAAGGGCTCCTTGAACGAAGGGTGAGAGGCCGAACACGAACAGGAGCAATCTTGTCCAGAGCATCTCCCACGGCCTCGTTATAGGCTAGTACGAGATCGTCTGGACTCATGCATTCACCCGACAAGCCCGATAGATCCAGTACCGCCATTAGGTCACTGGGGCTAATACCCTAATGGGGTACTGAACCATCTCCGTAGGGGCAGACCTATAAGGGGGAGCCGTGAAACTGAACCTTATGGTGTAATGGTCAGACCAGCTGACTGGTTCCATACCCAGAAGAAAGATCAGGTCCAATGAATGACCCCCTACATGGGTTGAGGAGGTAACCACCTGTGTTAGGCCCAGCGTCATCATCAGCTGGAGGAGATTTTGACCAAGGTGTGAGAGTTCATCGTCGACCCAGGCATTGAAGTCCCCCAGAACTATCAGTCTGGGGGACCTCAACACCATGTCGACGATGAAGTCTGCTGTCTCCTGCAGGAATTCTCCACCGTCTCCTGGTGGACGGTAGACGAGGAGAATCCCGCAGCCTACACCCTCTCCCAGGATATGTTCAAAGGATCTGGTACTTCCCAATGGCACATCCACAAGGCCCAGCTCAATCTTAAACATAATGGCCACACCCCCGCCCCTACGATCCAACCTTGGACGGTGTATCATCGAGAACCCAGCTGGAGTTGCCGTGACCAATACAGGGCCTGGATTTTCATCCAGCCAGGTCTCGGTGATGCAAGTCAGATCAGTTGATCCAACAAGATCAGCTATAATAGCTGTCTTGTTTTTAATAGATCTGGCATTGCATAACACCGCCAAGGTGGGATGAGCTGTCGGGGAAGACCTCGGCACCTGTCCACTAAAATCGGAGCCCTTGGGTATGGGGACAAGACAAGAATAACCTCTATCCTGACCCCATTTCGCCCCAGGGTGTCTCCTGGACCCCACAACCCCAATCCGCCTTCCCCTTTCCTGTCCCCCAGCAGGCCCAGCTCTCCACCTTCTTTTACGCTTCCTAAGGATGCCCAAAGCATGACACCTAAAATAGGTGTCGGATGGCAATGGGGGACATTCAAAGGGATATAATTCCCTGAGCCTGGTGGGAGAATAATGCCCAACTGTCACTGAACCTCCACAACACATTATAAATAAACCAAATAAACTGGGGAGGAATAAAAAATAAAACAAGAATAAACAAAACAAACCTATCAATCTCAAATAACCAGAAAATAATAATTAACTCCTCCACTCTCTCTCACGGGGTATCAAAACCAAACACTATTACACATTAAAGAAAAGAAAAACAAAATATATATAATCAAACACTTAAATTAATACTTATACAAAAAATAAAATAGAGCATTAATTCAGTCATAAGTCCCAATAGGCCAGCATTTCCTAGTTACAGGCTACTTAAAAACTATTGTCCTTTAAAATAAATAAATATGTCCAGGGGTTCACGCCTGAACACTACAGGGCGTCACTCAATTAACCAGCTCAATTATAAAGTACCATGCTTTATACTTCAAAGAAAGGCAAACATATATGACAGATATCTTCAGCTCCTCAGAGCCCTCTCACAGCCTCGGGAGACTAAAGAAAAGGCACAGACACTCCCACTGTCTGTCAACTAAAAATGGTGAAAATTATAGTAATTTCAGCCCCAGACCTCTCACTTCCTGGGGTCTGACAGTAAAGCATAGGCACTCACTGCCTAAATATTAACAGTAAATAATGAAGAATAAAAAGTCTGACCAGGTGCAGGCAGAAGATCTTTAAGCAGTCCACAGCAGTACTGTACAAGTCCAGAACTTTCCAGATAGGCACCAAACAGCCGAGCAGTGTTCTTGTTAAAAACCTCCAGTGGGTTAAATTACCCAACCTCTGAAACACCCCAAGGGGGACACAGGGGCACCACCAAATCACTCCACTTAAGAAGTGTGGACAGTCAGATCCCTGTCAGATAGCCACCACCTCTCCAGGAATTCAGGGAGTACCCACCCTACGGCTCATACCACTGGCCCCCCAGAGGGACAGGCTGCCCCCAGTGACCACCTCAGGGTTAGTGAGATTGGCTAACCCAAAATAGACTGTTGCAGTCAAATTGCCTTATTGCTTCAGCGGGGTATACAAAGAAGGCAAAATTAGCCTTCTATTCTCACTAGCACAAACTTCCAGTCTCAGTCTGCAACGAGATAGTCAGAGAGGTGGCTTGAGTGCTTTCCACCACAGACTTCTCTAAAAAGGTTCAGACTGATTATAGTCAGTATATCCAGAAAAGCAAGTCCCTAAGACACCAGAAACGATAATTCCAAAAAGGCCTCAGTAACCAAAATTCCACCAGACCTAATAAAAAACCCTTTTCAATTCCAGACCCCTGAATACACAGAGCATACCATGGGGGTCCAGAAAATAATGGAGGGATCAATAAAGGTCTGTTTAATCCATAGTAAACAAAATCCAGGCTGCAGACTCCAGCAACCAACTCGAACATAAAGCTAGGTCCAAACACTTTGGGTGAAGGATTCCCAAATTAGTTCCCCTGATTTAGTGGCATGGCAATTACTAAAAGGTGGTCACCAATCCCAATCCCAATTAATGTCAATCGCTCGCAGTCTTGTCCGGGTATTCCCTCCTACAAGGCAAGGCATGCCAAACCTCTCATGCTCCTGAACCCACTGAACAGAGTCCAAGAGACTAGCAGAGGCAGAGCGCATTTGTTATAACCCCAGCACTCCCTGTCAGATTGGGATCCAACTAACCTGGGAGTGATGACAAATCCCTGCCTCAAGCTCTGAGCTCTCTCATGGTGATGTCCTGACTCCTGTCCCAATGTTCTCTTTGTCAACAGCACAGTACACAGCAGCCAGCCACCAGTGCACTCAGTCCACTCATGAGACTTACTTTCTTTTTTCTCCATCAGACTTGTGAGTGGACGAGTGTAGTGCCCTAAAGTTTGCCAGGCAAGCAGACCAAAGAGGACTTGGAGAGGGAAAGGGTTAACTCCCCACCCACCCCATGCATAGCCAACTGGATTATTGACCAAACAGGCTGGCTGACCATTTTCTGTCTCTATCCCCTTCCCCCTTCCCTTCCTGGAGCCTTCTTGAGGTGGATCCTTTATCTTGACCAGGACAGGTCTCCGGCCAGTGCCTAAAGGGGCCATAAATCAGCCAAATGGGCTGGTCTTAGCCCCAGATACCCAATCATCTGTCCAAAAGCCAGGTCCACCTCTAGGCTAGAAATGGTCTTCCCTGCTAGCCAGTGTCAGTTCTGGAACTGTGTGATTGACAGAGTAGAGAGCACAGGCGTATGGATGCCTGGAGGCTTACCTGAAGCTTGGGTTCGTAGCTCCTGGGTGGCTGCTCCTCCATAGCCAGTGGTCCTCGGGGGTCTCCAGCTGCAGCAGCAGTCACACCTCAGCTCCTGAAAAGGACCAGCAGTCCTCCTGATGGCCAGCAGCAGCCAGTTCCATAGGGTGAGCTCCCTTTAGTTGTCTGCTCCCTCGGTGTGCAGTTTTTGTATTGGGTTTTTCTGGGGTGTCCTGACGCTGGGTGCCTAGGAGTGCATGTAGCACATGCATCACATTTCAGATGGAAAGTGATGAGGGTAATTCTCACCCAGGTTCTCTTTTGTTCGAATAAAAATATGGCTTGGCAAGTCTGTTAGTTTGCTTCCTGTTATTTTGCAGAACAAGTGTGGCATGATTTGTGTTTTTGGGGCTGCCATTGCAGTTTCCTTGTCTCCCCTCTCCAGTATGCTGGCTGTTCTTTGTTTATTTTCTGGCATTGACATTGGGTGTTGCCACACATGGGGCTGCCATTGCAGTCCCCTGTCCTTCTCCCTTTGTTTACTGCCTCTAGTGCCACTTGCAGGTCAGCAGGCTGTTGCCCTGCCCAGCTTTGCTGGAGTGGTTATTTTTTTTCTCTTCTTTGTTTTGTTAAATTTCTTTCTCTTCCCCTTTGTGGGGGCTCCAGGTTGCTTCCCATCACTTTGCCTGGCCTTCTGTGCTGGTTGTGGGGTGTGGTGCCCTTTTCTGGGGGAAGGGGGGTATTTTCTGCCTACAGTTTTGCCATTTTTTTTGTTTTTATTTTTATCTGTTTTGTGGGCTCCTCAAACCCCTTTCTTGCTTCAGTCCCCTGAGATGACCCCCGACTGTGGTCCTTCTCCTGTAGCCACCCCCTCCCTCCGAATGAAGTGACGGCATCCATTTTGGTGGTCGTTGGTGGTGGATTTCCCCTGCTCAGCTCTCTTCCCCACCTCCCTTCCACAGTAAATTATTAGTGCCACTGCATTCGCGGATCTGCTCGCCCAGCTGATTGTGGTCCATGCGGCATTCACCAAGAGGGGACAAGTTTGGGCAGACTGACCATGAGGTGCAGGAGAAAGTGTGTCTGGGTGAAACCAGCACCCAGACCACTAAAGTTCTGCCCTGCCACTGTTCAAGGGCAACAAAGCATTGGGTGGGAGGCTCCCGACTTCCACCACTAGCACCACCAACAATCACAGTGGGATCCAGAGGACCCGGGCCAGGCAAAGAAAAAGGAAAGTGTGCTCCATGTGGTAGAGCTATAAAGTGCTGACTCTAAACCATGTCTTTTTTTTTTCTTTTCTCAGCAAGCAGTGAAGCTGCAAGTCTTTAAATTTTTCAGGGAAAATGATTGGGGGGGCTTGAGCTTGCATTAGGGGGGCTTCAGCCTCCCCAAAAACAGCCTGGTGACGCCACTGGTGGTATCCCAGCAATGTCGGGTCTGAACAAAACTGTTCCCAAAAAGCACACACCTAAGAAAGATTCAGCCAGCTATTACTATCATTATTATCTAAGCAATGCAAATTCCTCCTTAATAAGTCAGTGACCAGGGAGTTGAAAGCTGCCACTTCAACAATGATTGCTATTGATCTTCTCTCATTGTATTTTATTGAAAATGCTGCTTTTCTCTGCTCTATGTCCAAAGCATGCCCCAAATGGAAAGTGCTGTCCATAAGCTGCTTTTCACAGTGGACAATTCCTGAACTGACGGATGTTGTTGAAAAAGAAGTTTCATATGCTGTGCAGCATTTCTCCTGTTCATACATCCATTGTACCACAGCTAGATGGAGCAGTTGGCCAACAGCTGCTACTTTGTGTATGTGCGTAACCATACATTGTGTAGAACTGTAGGGGGTTGATCATTACCTTGGCTGCAAATACAAGCTACCTAACTGTAATGGAAGCTACATCCCTGTATTTTTCTCAAGCATGCAAAACTGGCTATGAAGAACATATTTTATTCACATGCAGGGGAAAACATTTTGGCATCAATACTTGAGGAGATTGACACTTGGTTGAACCCACTACCCTTAAAGGCAGGCTTCATAGCCAGGGACAATGGTCCAAATGTTGCCAAGGCTATTAGTGATACATGTTTTGTTTGCGTGCCCTGCTTTGGACACTGTCTAAACCTGCTTGTGCAAGAGTTCTTGTCACTATGTGACATTAAAGAAGTGTTCACCCTATGCCATGTATTTGTGGCCACTTTACATTGGCCAGAAAGGGCAGGGACCAAATACATGAACTGTATTAAAAAATGGCCTGCCTCAGAACTGATTAAAGCAGGAGGTTGTCACGAGGTGTAGTTTAACCCTATATATGCTGGAGCTGATGCATGGACAGTATAAGGCCTTATCAGAGTATTTGCTGCTCCATACAAGCTATGACAGTTCTGGAGCTTCTATGTCACTGCCAACAGAACAGTGAAGGTTTATGGATGAGTAGCTTTTATCTTGAGGCTTTTTTTGGGGGGGGCTCCTCCACCAGATATCCACCCTGGTCACGGCCCTGATCTTCCACCATCACCTGGGACCCCCCGGTCACCCCCGGCTATTCCCCCCAGAGTGCGGGGCCGCAGATCTGGGACCCCCTATCCAGCCCCTGCAGAACCAGTAACTAGTTGGGGGGACCCCAGTGGCAGTGGCTAATTGAAGCCCTGAGGAAGGCTTCATAGAGGCGGAGGTGCCCTTCTTTAATTCTTCTGAAGAGTCGGACGTGCAATGATGTCAACGCACTAACATGCAGACATCCGCCAACTCTTCTCCCAATGTAGATGCCCATGGTCTGCTGAACACCCAGCCTCTGCTGGATCGCAGTACACTGTAGCACATGACCCTTACCCACCCCGAAAGAAGGAGAGCTGTCACAGGACTCTCAATCCTCCCTTCCCCCTGCCAACCCCCGGCAACCCGAAACTTGCTCTCGAGCACGGGTTGCTGGCGTGGCGAGAGGTGTGGCGTCCAGTGCCTCAACCTTCAGCACCACCAGGCCAGCTTCTTGAGGCTTTTTAATCATGCCTCATAGGCAGTGAGTGGGGACACTGCCTCTACTAGCCAGGCCTTCCTACTGCTCCCAGTGCTGGGGCAGGCCATTTGTGATGTGCAGCAGCAATCTGAGGCAAAAGGTGACTTTATAAGCTGTGTATTGTCTGAACACATGATTAATGTATTGGACCATAACAGACACGTGCATGTAATCCTGACATCTGTGGATTTCAGTACAGCAACAATGCTGGATCCACAGTACCTTTAGGCAGTGTAGGTAAAATGTTAGGTTTCCTACCTGACGTGATCCACCAGTGTGTTTTTTTCTATATTTGTTTCACTCTGCACTGTTTTTTATTGAAAATAGAGTTTGCTTACTGATTAAGGAAATGGATGATTTGCAAGGTTCTTCTTTTGCTTAATAGTGAAGGCTGAAGACAGAATAGATCAAAGTGGCAGCGAGAAAACTAAATGCACTGGCTATGGAGGGATGAGTGCTGATTTTATTGTCTGCTGTGAATTAGAATTAATCACAGCATCCCCACCTTAGTGCAGCCATTTATTGTGTTATGTTGGGCTTTCAGCCATACTTGATGGTGGTATAGTCAGAAAACTGAGCATATGCGAAGTCTACTGATCAGTCATGTACACGGTTTGCAAATGCTGAAAAAAAAGCATATTGAGATGAGACACATTATGTCACCCTCACAGTCAGAAAGGGAAGTGAGAGATGTGGAGATGCAGCTTCAACATCTACCAGTATGACAACCAAAAAAACACCTCCTAAATCAAATCCTCCATGGGCAGCTCTTGAACTGGTTGGCATTGCAGACTGTGAGAAAGGGAAAGAGGAGGAACTATTGTAGGATGCCAGATTAGAGACAGCAACCAGATCTTTTGAGGCCCATATGGCAGACCCCAAACACCTTGGAACTGATGATGAACCTCTGCTGTATTGTAACAACACATTTTAAGAGTGGCCTGCAGTGGCAGATGTGGATTTCATATATTAAACTGCCCAGCATCCAGTGCTAGTTCTCAACATGTGTTCAGTGCAGCAGGGGCAATCATCACAGACTGACATAAAAATGTATCCTCCCAAAATGTCACTATGTTAACATTCATTAAAATGCATAGTTCACATATACCTCTAAATAGAAGTGCATCACTGTGGGCACCACTGAAACACCATGATGAAGCAGGGGAAGTACAAGTGCTCACCACCAAGGTGGATGTGGACTTAATAGATGCAGAATTCCCACAAGGTGAAAATTCAGATACTGTAATGAGGATGCACAGGGAGAATTCTTTGTGGGGGATGAGGAGCAGTATATTGATTAACAGACACAGAAAGAAGGACTAGAATGTCGCTCCACACTCTGGCTTCCTCCAGTCCTCTTTACCAAAGAACAACATGAGTCTCCTCCTCCTCCTCAGTCGCATGCATACCTCCAGAAAAACCCAGACTTTTAAACCAGTGTAAATTCCAGACACCAGCCTAATGTGAACCTGCTAATGTGCCTGCCCCACTGATGATGCTCTGCACTCTGGCTTTCTGCAGTGCTCCTCTCACAGAAACAACAGGTATCACATTGGCACAGCCACATTTTGCACAACGAAGTTCACCACAGCGACAAATCTCGCCATGTCGAGTTGGTTATTTAGAGATGGGGGAGTGTGGGGGGCAAAGCCCCCCACACAAAAACACTTTGTTCCAAAGGGAACAGTGCCGACTGTCGGCATTGTTTCCATCACTGTGCAGGATGTCTACAACATTGTTGTCAATATTCTGCCATGGAACCAGAACAACATGCGCCTCCTCCTCTTCTATCTCATGCATGTCTCCTGAAAAACATGGACACTTAACCCAGTGTAAATGCCAGACACACTGACTACTGTGTAACCTTGCTTCTGTTGTCCTGCTGCCTCCTCCAGACACCAACATGCCAACTCATCCTCTACTTCTGGGGCATCTTTGTGCCATTACACATAAAGGCCATCACTTGTTTTTTTTATGTTTCTGTTTTCCGTTTTTCTTTTACAGGTACCAAACACCATGAGTGCGCTAAAGTCTGAATAATTCCCCTCTTGTGTTCACCAGTCTCCTCTCCTGCTGCCACATGTTCAGCAGCCAGCAATCCGCCTCCTTCTCCTCCCCCTCTAGGGCACCATTGTGCCATTACATAGCCTAACTATCACTAACATGATGATCAGTATCATTCCAGGATTGTTTTCTTTTTTCTTTTCTTTTCAGTTATCCTTTCACAGGTACATCATGAGTCCATGCCATGGGCCAACTGTGGAACAATAATTTCAGTCTTGCCTTGAAAGGTGACAACAGAGCAGTAAGACTGGACATGGACAATGGATATACCATGTGGGCAGACACCACAGTGGCTACTTAAAGTCTAAATAATTTTCTCCTATTTTCACAGATCTACTTTCCTGCTGCTTTCTCCTATATAAAGCAAGCCTCCTTCTCCACCTTCTCTGCCTGGGGCACCGTTGCTCCCTTTCACAGCATGGATACTAGTGTGAAGGAAAGTATAATTTCCCAAAGATTATTTTTTCTTATACTTTTTTATTTTAATTTTTCTTTCACAGATGCCACACAACATAACAGGGAGTAGACTGAGATCTAAATTATTTCACTTTGTCTTCACAGGTCTCATCTTACTTGTAAAATATTTCGGTCCACTATAGTGCTTAAAGTGAGGTGCTGTGGTCAGAGTCTGACAGAATTCAGCAACATATAGCATATATAATTTCTGGGACTTGGTAAACATGGCAAATGAAAACTTTGAATTGTGTGCATCATTGCTGTCGACTAGGTGTGACAGAAGATGTGGATCCTCACCATAGAGTTTCACCTTTCCCTCAAGGATAGTCTACTGGTTTGAGAGAAGCATCAAGTGTTTGACATCCCAGAACATGCCTCAGCATCTGAAGTCCTCCACCTCACCACGTACTGTAGTTGTGCTAATTCATCTCTTAACTGAGATGAAGGAGGATCGGCAACTGGGGTCTCAAGTTCTCTCACTGGCCACAACCCTCTGGACTGGCTGCAGGCCCCACTTTCATCATCTGTGCCCCCTTGTAGCAAATATGCACCTTGCTGTCACTAGCTGCACCATCCCCCCATGACACAAAAGGACCACTAGCAGTGCCATGATCTCCACCCCTCTTAACTGACTTCTTATTTTCCTCCTACTCACACTGGTGCCATACTCTAAGGTAGATGTGCTGCGCACCAGTGCCCAATTTTCTGTTCTGTTTTCCATTCCAAACTACTATCTGGCATAGTGTGCATGTGACAACACTGTTGCCGGTGGCATATAGCAGCATCATATCTAACTTATGGGCCTTCTGAAAAAAATATGGAAGGATATTTTTGTATATTGTGAATTTCTGGGCAGTAATGTGAATTACTACTTAGGGATGCTGTTGCTCTTGAGGGAGACTGACTATCACAGTGCAGTGGCATGTAGCAAGTATATATAATTTCTGGGACTTGAAAAAAAACAGGAAATTAGATCTTCATATAGTGCATTTCTGGACACTAAGGTGAATTACAACTTAGAGGTGCTGTTGCTGTGGTGGACAACTGACTGACACAGCACAGCACAGTACAGCGGCAGTAGCAAATATATATAATTTCTGGGAAATGAGAACACTAGGGGAAATAAGAATTTAAGACATACTCTGTGTATTTATTGTCATGGGCTGGGTAAGAAAGAGGGTGCACTCCCACCATGTGGTTCCCTCAAGCAGTGTCTGCTGCTTTGATAGCAGCATCTGGAGTGTGGTCTCCATGGACACAGCTCCGCATCTGAGGTCCCCTATCTCTGCATGGCATTCTACCACTTCATTTCTTAACCAAGAACTTGAAGGAGGATCTGTAGTTTAGGTCTCCCCTTCATTCTTGGTACTGCCCCTGATTATGGCTGCAGGTCCCACTTCCCTCATCAGTGCTCCCTCCGGCAACTGTGCACTTTGCCTTCATTTACTGTGTCATCTCCCATGGCACAAAAGAATCACTGCCTCCAACCCTCTCAGCTGCCTTCTTGTATTACTCCCACTGACAGCCGTGGCTTACTCTCAAGTGGGTGTGCTGACCACCAGTGCCCAAGTGGCTGCCCCATTTACTATGCCAAACAACTGTCTGGCAAAGTTTGTACATCATAACCCTGCTGCCAGCTGGGTCCACATCATAAAATTCCCAAACTAGTGACTTGTGCTACTACCTGGGGAGAAGATAGAGGTGGATGATCTCAGGGGCTCCTTCTCACATAATCAGCCAATGGTGGTGGTGGTACCACAGGAAGGGGGACACAGTGGGTTTATCCCTTGCAGGTTCTTCTTGTAGTGGAACAACTGCAATAATATGAGACACTAATACCTGCTGCTGCTGCTGCTGTGCTATGGATGGGGGGTTCCTGCAGACAAAGAAGCCTCTACTGCTACAAGATTCTTGTGGGCACTTCTTCAGACAAAAGGTGCTGCTGGTGCTGCCCTTGCAGTTGTCCTCTTCAGAGAAATGGGAAGGTGTGTCCCATCTGTCGACTGCATGACTGCCCTTCTCTCCTTCCTCTCCTCACTTTGTCACCCACTTCTCCCACTCTTCTTTCAATCCCCATTCATTTTTATTGAAAAGAAAAGTTATGAAAAATAAAAATAACAGAAAGAAAGTTAATTAGGAAAAGGCAGGAAAATGGAACAAAAACAAATGATAAATAATAACTAAATAAGAATTCACAAAAGCAGTGTGCCTGAACACAGAAGTAAAAGGAAAATACAGATAGAAGGCTGTAGAAAAAAGTACAGCAACAAAGAAATTCAGACCTAAACCACAACTAAATAACTCCTAACTTCTAAGAAAACATGCATCAAATATAAAAAAGCTATAAAACTTTGATGTGTAATCTGTTTCTCGAGGCTCAAAAAGCTGCAAATCTGTCCCCTTCCACCAGTGGCTTCATACGTCGATTTTGGAGAGGCTACTGCCCCCCCAATCTAAGTTAAAGCCCCCTCAATCATTTGCACTAAAAAAATTAATTAAATTCCGTTTCTTAATTGTTTAAATTCTGCATCTGATGCAGATGCATAGACAACGCAGACACAGCAATCAGCTAGAGAAACAGCACGAGACATGATGTGAAATGAAGTGCAGAAAAGCAAGCAGGGACATCATCAGCAGAGGCAGCATTCAGCATACCCACCAGCAGGAAAGCAACCGATGCAGCCAGAAGAAGAAAGCAAAAGTCACCACATACTACACTAACTGCTTGCGGGAGAATAATATGGGAAGAGAAAAAAACACAAGTCGCAGTTAAAATATCCAGCAGTAAAAGGCAAAGGAGCAACAACACAAATCGCATGCAAAGGGACACCCCAGTTGCCCACCGCTGTCACTGGGTGCACAGCTTGGCCAGCAGACGCACAACTCTTGCCTTTGTGCAGCTTGCCATTTGCAGTTGTATGCTGATGTGCTAGTACTGGAAGGTGAGCCAGCCCCCCCCAAAAAAAAAATAAAGACCTGTCTTCACCTGCTTGCTACTCGGAGTGGCCCATTTGAAGGCTTTCCCTTCGGATAGCAACAGCTGAGTTGCAGACATGCAGAGGATCCCCGGAGTCATGGTTCCAAACTTCTGAGTGGGAGCGTGTGAGGAAGTCGCTGAGGAACTGGTATCGTGGTTTAATTCCTGGCTGTTTTGGCTTCCTTTTGGTTTCTGACTGATGGAGGACCCCCTAATCAGAGAGGAGGTGAAGCAGCTGTCATCACAGCCCATGTGAGCTTGCTGGCAGCATCTCAGGAGGCATTATAAACACGCAGATGATAGCGCATGCAGGGATGGAGTCTTGTATTTAGCAGTGGTCTCCGGGGCCCTCTGAAATAGTGGGACCCTGTCTGCAGCTCTCGAGTCTGAACACTGATTTCAGGAGCAGGACCGACACTGAACAGGGTGCCCGGCGCACCCCCGCTGCCACCACTGCCACGGAATGGATAGGGTTTGGAAGTTTATAAATGATTATATGTCCCTGATCTCAGTGAGATCAGGGACATATAATATAATCATTTATAAACTTCACTTCACTCTCAGTCACTGGGGTCAGGTGCGGATTCGGGGATGGGAAGCTCAATGATTGCCTTGCTGTCTTCTACATTGAGTGGGTGCAGGGCAGGCAGGCGCTAGAAAGCAACAAACTGGTACTGCTGCAGGGTTAGTAACTGGGGCGGGGGGGAGAGAGAGAGAGAGAGAGGGATGGATTCAGGACACTGCAGTACACAGGGGAATTTGACTCAGACAGCAGCCTGCCCTCACCCTGCAGCAGCACTTCATGGTGGAGGAGACTCCTGGCTTGCATGTTGTCACGCTGAGCAAGCCAAGGACTGCAGTCATCAGTGCGAGTTGTCTCTGGTGTGTGTGTGTGGGTGGGAGCAGAGCCAGCAGATCTGACAGACTGATTGGGAGATAATGAAATGGCGTCAGTTGTTGGAGGACGGGGGGGTGATAGACAGAAGGAGGAGAGCAGGGAGAGTTCATTATTCTTGCATTCTGTGACTGGCACCCGCATCATACTCTGCCTACCAACAGCACAGCAACTTTCTTGCACAGTGAGCCAATCAGTGGACAAACACGTGGTGTGCTTCTCCAACACACACGTGGTACACTAGTAGTCCCATTGTGTGCAGTAAGAAAAACTAGTGACGCAGTTGTAGTTGGTAGAGGCAGAGCGAGCAACAGAGCAGAGGCACTATTTGGGAGATTCAAATCGGAATTCAATCTATATTTCTAGAAAGTTATTATCAAACATTGAAGACTCAGTTCACTTGTTGGGCTAAGAGGCTTGAGAGCTAAATAAAAGTGTAGTGTTTATTTTTTTTACATTTTTTTCTCTGAATGAAATACAAGGGGGGGGGTTTGTGTTTGTGTGTGTCTTGGGTAAACTGAAAAGCTCAGACACAGACAACCTGCTGTGAGTGCTGCCATACAGCAACATTACTAACTACTGCATATATGTTTATTTTTTTTCTTACTTGCAACTTATTTCCACATTTGCTATTTTACTGAGTAAATTGAGTACTAGTGAAGAGCTGACAGCTCAGAAAGACTGAAGAACATCACTTTGGTGGTTTATGTTTTTAGGCTCACAAATTTAGAATAAAAATAGCAGAACTTTTCTTTTCCTAGATTGCCTTATACCCTGACCCATGCCTTGGGTTTGTATTGTGGCAAGCTTAACATCACAAGCAAGGAGTTAGCCAGTTCAATTTCAGACACTTTTTTTTATGAACAAGGGGAACCGTCTGCTTTATAAAAAAAACAGTTCCAGTAGCATAATCATTTTGCTTCGCATACTGTGAGCCCTGTGTGTTAGGCTCCGTCTACTGTATTAAATAGCAGTTTTCCAGTAGGTGTTTAATACTCATTACTTCACATACTGTGAGCTCTGTGTGTTAGGCTCCGTCTACTGTAATAAATAGCAGTTTTCCAGTAGGTGTTTAATACTCATTACTTCGCGTACTGTGAGCCCTGTGTGTTAGTCTCCGTCTACTGTATTAAATAGCAGTTTTCCAGTAGGTGTTTAATACTCATTACTTAGCATACTGTGAGCCCTGTGTGTTAGGCTCCGTCTACTGTATTAAATAGCAGTTTTCCAGTAGGTGTTTAATACTCATTACTTCGCATACTGTGAGCCCTGTGTGTTAGGCTCCGTCTACTGTATTAAATAGCAGTTTTCCAGTAGGTGTTTAATACTCATTACTTCACATACTGTGAGCCCTGTGTGTGTTAGGCTCTGTCTACTGTATTAAATAGCAGTTTTCCAGTAGGTGTTTAATACTCATTACTTCGCATACTGTGAGCCCTGTGTGTTAGGCTCCATCTACTGTATTAAATAGCAGTTTTCCAGTAGGTGTTTAATACTCATTACTTCGCATACTGTGAGCCCTGCGTGTTAGGCTCTGTCTATTGTATTAAATAGCAGTTTTCCAGTCAGTTACTCATTACTTTGCATACTGTGAGCCCTGTGTGTTAGACTAAGTCTGTCACATAAACATTTCATCCCTGTGTGCCAGACCCAATAAGAGGGCATTTTTCTTATAATTTACTTTTTAGTTAGTTCTTGTCACACACTCATCAGCCTTATTAAAAATGAGTATCCGTGACTTCTTCCGTCCAAAATCAAAAACTCAGAATAATGAAAGTAACTTCCTGGACCCCAGTGATGCTCAACAGCTGCAACCAGAGCAGCCATTAAGAAATGAAGTGGAAGTTCCACCAGTACCAGAAGATGTAGCAAACACATCATCATCTCCCGGAACATCTCGTGATGCATTTGAATCAGTAGCAAGATTTACGTCTGCTGCTACTGTTGTGCCCAATGATCTGGGAACCAAAGAAGCTGGTCCTATGCAGCCAAAGCTGTCTAGTTTTCCACAAAGGGATTTTGGAAAGCAGAAGCGTTCATTTTCAAGCAGCTGGTATGCATCATTTAAATGGCTTGAATATAGTGCAAGCAAGCAATGATGTCATATTTTGCTTTGCCTGCAGAATGTTTTCAAGTTGCACTGGTCGAGCGGACACTGCTTTCACGTTCAGAGGGTTTAACAACTGGAGGAAGACAATAGAGAAGATGAGAGAATACCAACAAACAATAACACATACAGGAGCAATGGAGGCCTGGTCTACTTTTGTGAAATCTAAAGAACGAGGCAATATTTTACAGCTAATGGATTCAGCAATGATTACAGATATTAAAAAGCACAGGGAGTACCTGAAAAGAATAGTTGAGATTGTTTTGTTGTTTGGAAGACAGGGAACTGCCTTTCGAGGCCATAGGGAGTGTGAAGGGAGCTCAAACAGGGGTAACTTTTTAGAGACTTTCGATCTTCTAAAAAAGTTTGATCCTGAATTGCAAAATTTGCAGATTCACATGCCAGGAAATGCCACCTATCTCTCACCTCTCAGTCAAAATCAGATGACAGAATGTTGTGCAAAATTAATAAGAGAGAAAATTTTAAATGAGGTAAAAGAAGCAAAGTATTTTGCAATACTTGCTGATGAATCTAGAGATGTTGCTTGCAGAGAACAAATGAGTGTTTGCCTTCGTTATGTTCACCATGGTTCCCCTGTAGAGAAATTTTTGTGCTTCCATCAAGTAACAGCACTAGATGCCCAGAGTCTGACAAATGAACTGTGTTCAAAGCTGACTAACTGGGACTTCCATGAGAATTCGGTGACTTGCATAACTCGAACTTATGATGGTGCATCTGTTATGAGCAGCAACTTAAATGGAGTCCAGGAACTATTTCGTCATAAGCATCCATATGCTATATATGTTCATTGCTATGAGCATATTCTGAATTTGGTCCTTGTAGATGCCTGTTCATCACTTCTTCCTGTACGGAAATTCTTTGACATGCTTCAAGAGATACACACGATCTTTTCCAAATCTGTCCTGACTCACCAGGGGTTCTTAAATGTTCAAAAGGAGCTTGGGTTGACTAGAATTCTTGAGATACCGGAGTTAAGTTCTACCAGGTGGGCTTGTCAAAGCGAGCAACAAAGGCAGTAATAGAAACTTATCCAGCTCTTCTAAAATATCTTTCAGAATGTGAAGAAGGAGAAACTGCAAAGGCCAGAGGACCCCACAGCAAGCTTCTAGAATTCAACAATATCTTTCTCCTTAAAATGTTTGACAAACTACTGTCAGTGGCTGATGGAACAAATAACTCACTTCAGACTCAGGCTTTGGACTTCGGATGTGCAGTGACTGCTGTATTTGCGCTGAGAGACACAATTGCACAATTTCGTACTGAAGAGAGATTTCTAGTTCTCTACAGGAAGCTGAAAATATGACAGAAAAACATGGGACACAGACACCTGAAAACACTCCGGGTCCACAGAGGCAAAGGAAGCTGCCTCGTACTTGGGAGCACTTTGTTCCAACTTCACGAACTGGAACTGAACAAAGTGCATCAGCATCGCATGAAACAAGAACTGCTGTGCATTTGAGAATCACTGTTTTTTACCCTGTGATTGACAAAATGACTGGAGAGATTGACAGAAGGTTTTCCAAGCATAACCAAATACTGATGGTTGCTATCAATGCTCTCAGACCACAGTCTAACACATTCTTAGACCAGGACAAACTGAGGCCACTTGGAGAGATGTAGGACTGTCCAGTTCTGGAAGAGGAATGAGTAGCAAGAAACTTCATTTGTCGGCTGCCAGAAAATGAACGTCCACACGATATGACCAATCTTTATAATGTACTTCCAGAAATCATGTATCCGACACTGCATAAATCACTGCAGATTGCTTTAACAATCCCAGTTACCACATGTGTGTGTGAGAGTTCCTTTAGTTCCATGAGTCGCATTAAGACATATCTGAGAAACAAGACAGAAAATGACAGATTAAGTTCACTTGGAATTCTCAACATTCAGACCGAAGAAAGCAGACAACTTGACACTGATGATGTGATTGACGAATTTGCATCCATGACAAACAGAAAGGTTGAGCTACTTCTCCCAAAATCAGCATGATAATAAAATAGTAAAACCTGCATGACACTGATATCCAGCAGGTCTACTGGGATAATGGTGTGTCTGGCTGTTCTGGCCTCTCATTTGTTCTGTGGTCCTCCTGCAACCTTCCCAGCAGATCTGCTGAGATAATGGTGTGTCTGGCTGTTCTGGTCTCTCATTTGCTCTGGGGTCCTCCTGCAACCTTCCCAGCAGATCTGCTGGGATAATGGTTGGTGTGTCTGGCTGTTCTGGTCTCTCATTTGATCTGGGGTCTTCCTGCAACCTTCCCAGCAGATCTGCTGGGATAATGGTTGGTGTGTCGCTGTTCTGGTCTCTCATTTGCTCTGGGGTCCTCCTGCAACCTTCCCAGCAGATCTGCTGGGATATTGGTGTGTCTGGCTGTTCTGGTCTCTCATTTGCTCTGGGGTCCTCCTGCAATCTTCCCAGCAGATCTGTTGGGATAATGGTGTGTCTGGCTGTTCTGGTTTCTCATTTGCTCTGGGGTCCTCCTGCAACCTTCCCAGCAGATCTGCTAGGATAATGGTTGGTGTATCTGGCTGTTTTGGTCTCTCATTTGCTCTGGGGTCCTCCTGCAACCTTCCCAGCAGATCTGCTGGGATAATGGTTGGTGTGTCGCTGTTCTGGTCTCTCATTTGCTCTGGGGTCCTCCTGCAATGTTTCCCAGCAGATCTGCTGGGATAATGGTGTGTATGGCTTTTCTGGTCTCTCATTTGCTCTGGGTTCCTCCTGCAACCTTCCCAGGAGATCTGCTGGGATAATGGTTGGTGTGTCTGACTTTTCTGGTCTCTCATTTGCTCTGGGGTCCTCCTGCAACCTTCCCAGCAGATCTGCTGGGATAATGGTGTGTCTGGCTGTTCTGGTCTCTCATTTGCTCTGGGGTCCTCCTGCAATCTTCCCAGAAGATCTGTTGGGATAATGGCGTGTCTGGCTGTTCTGGTTTCTCATTTGCTCTGGGGTCCTCCTGCAACCTTCCCAGCAGATCTGCTGGGATAATGGTTGGTGTGTCGCTGTTCTGGTCTCTCATTTGCTCTGGGGTCCTCCTGCAACGTTTCCCAGGAGATCTGCTGGGATAATGGTGTGTCTGGCTTTTCTGGTCTCTCATTTGCTCTGGGGTCCTCCTGCAACCTTCCCAGCAGATCTGCTGGGATAATGGTTGGTGTGTCTGACTGTTCTGGTCTCTCATTTGCTCTGGGGTCCTCCTGCAACCTTCCCAGCAGATCTGCTGGGATAATGGTGTGTCTGGCTGTTCTGGTCTTTCATTTGCTCTGGGGTCCTCCTGCAACCTTCCCAGCAGATCTGCTGGGATAGTGGTGTGTCTGGCTGTTCTGGTCTCTCATTTACTCTGGTGTCCTCCTGCAACATTCCCAGCAGATCTGCTGGGATAATGGTTGGTGTGTCTGGCTGTTCTGGTCTCTCATTTGCTCTGGGGTCCTCCTGCAACCTTCCCAGCAGATCTGCTGGGATAATGGTGTGTCTGGCTGTTCTGGTCTCTCATTTGTTCTGGGATCCTCCTGCAACCTGTCCTCGGTGGACCAGTAACCACATTTTTCCACAGGTACCATATTAAATACATGGCTGATAACTAGGCTTCTCAAACATATTTTTCACCACTAATATGCAGGAAAAGCCACCATTTGAAGGTAAAATTTCAAAATTTTCCGGGGGGCCATGTCCCCGGACCCCCCTAGCTTTGTTAGGATTTTGACTAAGAGGCATTAGCCCCCCCAACTTTGTACCCCAGGTGACACCCCTGCCTTCCACTCATTCACACAGACTGCAAAGTCAAACTGAAGGACACTGTGTACATAGAGCTGTATCAGGTGACCTGCAGGAATTTTTGCACAAGACCTGCAGGTACTTGTTCTTCTTTCTGAGGAAACTTTGCCCGAATTTACTGTAAAGCAATGTCTAAGGCAAAGTTATATGTGAAGTGCCAGTGATGTTTTTCAAAGCTGAAGTTGCCAAAAAAAGACCCACTTTGTGAAGTGCTTCATGAAGTTGAAGTTGATGACTTGACCAGAACTTCACAAAGTAATACTTTGTTGCATCTCTAATTGGACTGGACCAAACTGTCTTCATAAAATATAAACAAGCACAAGACAATATTCAGAGGACTCTGCATCAGATAAACTGTTAACAAGCAAACAAGAAACCTATCCAAACTCCAAAACATTGTGGCACATACACTGTTGAATTTGCAGTTTAAAACTTCATTTTATTAATTAGCAAAATTCACAAGGATCAAACATACATCAGTTCAGGTCCGATTTCATGTTCACATTCAAATCAGGTTCAGACTGCTGAATAAAATCTTGAATCCCCAAGGTAAAGTGAAGTTAAATTAGTGCTGCTATAGGAAGTCCAATATGCAAAAGTGCAGAGACAGAGGAATGTTCACCCAGCTGATCCAAATATCACTTTTATCTGTGGAACCTGCTATGTTAATGAGCGTTAGTACATAAGAACATAAGAATATTACAGGCAAAGAAAGCAATATGCCCATTTGATTTACCTGTTACTACACACTTTTTCCCAGTTTTTTTTTTATCTTTACCCATATGTTTGTCAAGCTTCTGTTTAAATGTTTGCAAATTCTCACATAATACAACCTCATTTGCTAGTTTGTTAGAACAGGAGATTCTTTTGTGAGTGACCCATCCTTTCCAAAGATCAGTTCTAAAATTTTCACTGGCCAGTTTTACATTATACTCCTGCAGTTCTTCCCTGCAGCTTGCTCCTTTAGCTATAGTAAGTTAAGCAGTGCCCTGTCCCTTGATGCTTTGATAGCAACGATCTAATCACCTCATGTTCTTCTCCTCTCGGATGTAAATATGTCCAGCTTGCTAAGTCTGTCCTCATATAACATGTTATGTAATCTTCTAACTCTCTTAGTATTCCTCCTCTTGACCACACTTCCAACCTATACACTTTTTTGGGTGCAGGACACCAGAATTGCCCTCCATATTCTAAATATAGCTTCACCAATGACTGGTACAGTGGCATTTCTTTTGCTAATTATACTCCTGGCTATGCACCCTGGTATTTTTTTGCATTTCTTAAGAACTATCTAACACTATTTATGCCATTTAAAATTATCAGTGATATAAATACCAAGATCCCTTTCCTCAGATGAGTTGCGAAGTGGTAGGCCAGTTAAGGTGTAATCAGCCTTATGTTTTTTTTTTCCCCTAGATACAATACCGCACATTTGTTTATATTAAAATTCATTTTAGAATTTGCTGTCACTGCTCCTATTATCAATATCCTCCTGGATCTTCACAATATCTGTGTTTGTTTCTATTATTCCTCCTAGTTTAGTGTCATCTGCAAACTACGAGGTCCAGACATTCAGCCCTATACCAAAGTCCCAGGCATTGAAATTGAACAGTATTGGCCCCAGCACTGAACCTTGGGAATCATCTTGACAGTTCTTGTCATGTCAGTCTTTTTCTATTCAACTTTTCTCTTTGTCTCCTGACTAATAGCCATTGTTTATTCATCTGTGTAGTCTAGCTGGTATTCCCTTCTGATGTAATTTGATTAAAAATTCAGTATAAGGATCTATGTCAAAGGCCTTGAGAAGTCCAGATAGACCAAATCTACAACCTTCCCCTCATCCAGTGTCTTACTTTCAGGGTCCTAGAAATATAGTATATGATGCTTGTAACACATGATCTACCTTGTCTAAATCCATGTTTTGTAACATTATTAATTTTATTTTAACTGAATCACATTTCTAGTTTCTCCTTGCTGAATGTTTCCTTTAACTTATGTAACACTGAGGTGAGACTAACCAGCCTATGATTACAGTACAGCAGATATGACTCCCTTTTTATTCATGGGAACTATTATATCATCCCTTCATTCACTTGGTATTTCTCCTGTCATTAAGGATGTGTTAAAGAATACCGTTATAGGGTCACACAATTCAAACGCTAACTCCTTTAGTATTTTGGGATGCAGCTCATCTGGACCAGCCAATTTGTTTTGATCAAGCCCTTTTAAGCAATGTTAATACCTTCTCTCATCCCTTACAGAAATATAAGTGTGCTGTGCACATGCACAATGCATGCCACTTGCTTAATTGTGCAATGTTTGCATGTGGTTCGCATACACAAAGGGAACCTAAGCCAATGAGGTCTAAAAAGCAAATCAGGTTTACATGCTGCAAGCTTGACATGTATGCTGCAGGCAAGCTGGTGCAAACATCTTCTAAAAATCATATCAGGTTTGCTTGTTGCACGCTTGACATGAGTACAGCAGTTATGCTGGTGTGAACATTATTTAAAAATCACATCAGGTTCACAAGTTGCATGCTTGCTGTGTGTGCAGCAACTAAGCTGGTGCAAATCTCATGTAACAACACATCAGTTTCTATTTCTCATACTACTGCTAACAATTAGAGCCATTAAAATAAATTTCTCATTGATTTCTTATTAAAATTTGGTAGACTTATTAATTCTGATCCTTTTGCAAGTTGTTTAATGGCTTTTGATTTTTGTCATTCAATTGCCATTAATTTGTAAAGTATTGTTTGCTTACTGAATTAAATGCCTAGGCTATAGTCAGCCAATATCCTCCATTCCAGATGTGCAAAGAGGAGCCCCTGTGTTGTGAAGCCTGACTTTTTTGTTTTGGGCCATGCAAATCTCTCTCTGCATATTTAGTGCTACAAATGTGTTTCTCCATAACAGTTTCGGCTCACTTACTTTCCCTTTGTCATTTTGTATGGAGCATACACACTATGACCATGCTTCACACTCTTTGTGCTGAGTAGGGTCTTGGAAGTATGCACCACACCTCACATTTTAACACAGAAATGAGGAACTTGGACACTCAAAATGAGGGACAATGAGGGACACTAACCTTCAGAATGATCAGGACACATCCTGAACATGGAGATACAGTACTTCAGAACACAATGGAAACCATTGTATTTACTTGTACTGATATTAGCACCTGAAAATGAATGTCTACCATAAAGCAGGGGTGCCATTTAGGTAGGGCAGAGAGGCGCAGTGCCCCTCCCACACATACATTTGTATGTAGGTCGTTCTTATGATGTGGCAATAATGGCATTACATTTGGATTTAATCTTTTGCACAATAAGTGCCTCCCCCACCTGTGTGTGCTCATGCTGCAGGTGCACACCTGTCTTAACTGTGTCTGTACTGTGTTGTTCATTCTCTCCACCTATTAGTGGTGGTGCCATCACGTGTGATGTGGAGGAGCTCCAGCCAAGCAAAAGCACATGAGTCATGCGAATGCAACACTGTCTTTCCCACCACTGATTAGATAGGCTGCACACTACAGCTTGGAGGAGTAAGTGAGCACTGAACTCTCAATAGCAGTGTTGTGGCAGCATATTTTTGTTTATCTACTCTCAATGAGTCTTCATCTCTCCTAATGGCTGAAGGGACAGAGGGTGAGCTAGAAGCTAACTCAAGACTAGGCTTCTTACTTGCACTACTAGTCTCACCTCACAAAAAAAAAAGAAAACAGCAAAGACCCCTCCACAGCAGCAAGCTAGGTCTAGCTGATCGGTGTAGTGTGGCAGCAGCCATGGCAGCAGTCAAGCAAGAAGCAAGGAACACAGGTAGGGTGGATTCAGTTGGTGAGGTGACTTGGTCGCAGACCACATTGGGGACATGGGATGGAAGGTACTAGCATCCAGCTTCTGGCAGAGGGATGGAGGAGAAGTGGACTGAAAACTGTGCTGTTGGCACACTGGCCCAGGCTGAAGGTTCTGGCCAGGTGGCTGGGTACATAAAAGTAAATAATTTGTTTTACAGGGGGATTGAAAAAGGAGGAAGGACTTAAATGTTGATGGGTTTTTCATGTTTCTGCACCTTTGGGTGGCTTCATGACCCATATAAGATGGGTACTGAATGGAATGGATTTGGGGAGATGGATTGGGACAAAGTTTTTTTTGAGGAGGGGTTCAGAACTTGAGCCAGGAAAAAAATTGGCTAGTAACTGGGTGGGTTTAAGCACACATCTGAGGCACTGCTCCAGGGTATAGACAGATGAATCTTATACATTTTAATTTTTTTTGATTTGCATATCACTTTTCAGTCACAACAAACAAGTTTTACCTTTTAGAGATGTTCCAGACATTCTAGAGCTTGACTTCCAGGGGCTAACCAGATCCCCTGGCCTCCACTGATTGTTGGCTCCACCCTGCTGAAATCTGAAATGGTGCCTGTGCCATAAAGTCTAAATTTAAAGGACATCCTCTGTGTGAGCAGCATGTTTTCCATGAAGGTTGGATGAGGAGCAGAGCAGTTTGCAGGGTTAAAATGAGGGCTGTCCCTGCATTCAGGGACAGATGAGTGGTATGGTATGCACAGACTATTGGAACCCCACTAAACTGAAGCTTATGCCCCCCTCAGTAAATTTGATCTCCACATCCCCAAGCTCAATCACATTATGACATAGGGCAAGGGAAACTTCAGCGGCATGCACCATTGAAATGATTGAGGTTATTTTGTTATTACTACTTTATACATTATTGATGGAGAGTTGAAGATTAATGAAAGCAACCTCTCGACTAACAAGGGCCTTGTTAGTAAAACAGTGACCTTCATTATTCTCCAACTTGCCATCATAATGTATAAAATAGTAATAACAAATAGCTCCATTCATTTCATGGGGGTAAGCACTAGCACTCTGACCCATGAACATTATCTCTTAAAGACTCCTGCCTCTGGCTTCCTAGTACTCAAGTAAGAGACTCTCAACTCTTATGTGTGTGCATTGGGGGAGCTGGGACTGGCCATGTGGGTGGGGGAGGTGTTAAGTTATTGCTACTTTTGTGATTGCCCCTTACAGTCTGTTTGTGTGGAAACATTCAAAACTATGGAGAGAAAATAGTAGGGGTACACACCAGACAGAAGTAATTAAGTAGTTTCATGGGTAAGTGTGTGTATATTGGGAGTGGGAAGAACTACATGTGTTTTCTTTGGTATGTGTGCTACAGTTCAGCTGTACATCTGAGATGAGGGGGGCAAGAAAACTAAAATGTATAACAGTGGCAATAAGCATGTTGCATGCATGCAGATGTATGAAGATTTGTATTGACAAACAAGCAATATTAATGCAGACAGTGTAGCTTAGTGGTTAAAGGCACTGAACTGCAAACCAGGAGACTTGGAGACCTGAATACTTGGGTGTGAATCTCATCAACCCTCATTTGTATATGGTGTGATCCTGAGCAAATCAGCTAACTTTTATGTGTGCAGTTATCAGTGACCACTTGTTTTTTACACACCTGCCACATGCATGCAGGCTGTTCCAAATTAACATAAAAGCATGCTTTCTGCATTTGCTTGCTGTATGCATGCCACATGCATGCAGTCAGTTCCAGTTTAACATTAAAATCATGCTTGCAGCATGCTTATCACATGGGTAGTTTTATGTATGCAGCATGAAAACATTTCATATAATTATTTCTGAAAAGGAGTTGTCCTAGAATTTTTGTTCATCACTTCTGCAATGAGTGTATTCATGTTTGCAACAATTGCATAGAATAATGGACAAAAGAAACTATTAAAATATCCTGCCATCTCCTTTTGTGTATCAGTCATGTTAATCTCATCCTTCAGTGGCATACAGTCCTCCCAAACTACTCCTTGTTACTTCTATATAAGTCAAATTCTTTATAATTATTTTTTGCATTTCTAGCTATTCTTTCTTCTATTCTTGATTTTCTCTCCTTATTTCTTTCTTACAGTTATGATGTATTTCTTTATAGTGTTTAACAGTATGTTCACTATTTGTCTCTCTTATTTGCTTGTAGAGCCTGTTTTGTTGATTATTCTCCTAATGTGCTCTCTATACTATATTGGTATTTTCCCTCCTTCGCTATATGTTTTTCTTTATTGCAATGTATCTCTTGTCCAGTTCTATTTTATTTTTAAGAATGTTACACTGGGTTTCCACATCTTTGTTATTTAGTACTGTCTCCATTTTCATTTGTGTAACTCTTTTCTCATTTCATTAAACTTTGCCATGCTAAGGTCATGACATGTTGTGAATCCTAATTGTTTGTTAGAAGTTTTCCTCAGCTAAATTTGATAATGTTATGGTTACATGTACCTAAAGTTGCTTGTACCCTACAGTTAGCTACTATATTTTCATTTCCTAAGACTAGTACAGTGTTAATGTTAAAACAGAATTTGACAGGGTACCATAGCCTTACATGTATTGAATGCTTGACAGATTTGGATTGCACAGCTTATTCGTTGAGATAATGACATTTTTCAGTAACATCCCAGAAGTAAAAATTACAGTAAACAGTCATCTGTCTGATAAGTTTGATGCCTGCTGAGTGCTGCACATTTGATGGGTAGCTGGACAATATTATGCTTATAGGTTTGAATGTACTACTGTATTTATGTTAGGAGTGCCATTGTTACCACACTGATTCCTGAATTTAAACTTTAAATGATTTAAAAAAAAATGGCAAGCCAGAAGTTTTCATTTTACCACAGGTTTCCAATTGGTTCCTTTGTGTCACTCTGCTGAGTTGTCCTCTTGCCTTGTATGAGAAGACGGATTGATCAAAAGGAGAGGAGAAGTGTGGAGTTACAGATACACACTACCAGAAATGGAGGAAGAAGGAGTGCTTGACTGGACTGAGAAGATTAAGGAACTGACCTGAAAGTTGTTGTGAAGATCTGCTTTGAGGAATTGGAGGAGACAGGCTTCTGCCATGGAGTGCCTGTACTCACCTAGGGAGTTTTGCTTTGAATTTGCAAAACTGCAAGGATGCCAAGGTGAAACCAGAAAAAAGTGTAAGATATCCAGGACTAACAATAAAGGAGTGACAGAGAGTAAAACCTCTCTGAAATTATCGTCCGAGCTTGAAGAAATAGAAAAAAAAAATTTTTAAAGGAATTTTTTTGTAACCAATCTCTGCTACCAGCACAACATTGTTTATGTCAAGTTTATTGTGTTTTATTATGTTTTGAGGGGAAATATGCTCATTAAAGATTACCGATTTTTTTGTCTTAAAATAGAAAATAGAACACTATAAATCTTAAAAACAAACTTTTTTGCATGTTTGAGATCAAATGGTAGACCTCAGCCCATGAAAATGTCACCATACTGGCACTATAATGAACAGGCTCTCTAAGTTTGCAGAGAATACTGTTCCAATGCTACTCTGGGATGCTGATTTTCCCTCTAAAAACTTTTTTTTAATCAAAAAACACAATGCAGTAAGCATTGTTTACTGATAAGCAGCAGATGTAGGCTTTTTGCTGGAGGTAAGATGGCCACTGCAGCAATCTGTCTAGCAAGATGGCCACCACAGAGCTATGACTAGCTTTCTTGCTAGCAGAGTTTTGGTTCTTTTTATTTATTCTTTGAGGCTAACATATATTTAGTTAGAGCTTTGCAGTGACTTTGTAATTCTGGGGTTTCTCAGGTTTCATTTGCAGCCAAGTTAGGTGTAGCTCCAAAATCTCTTTTGCGTTTTGCAACTCCTGTTTAGTGCAGTGTGTTTAAATGCAGCATGGGTGTTATAGCATTGATACAACAGCTGTGTGACTGGGAGCCATGTCTGTCCATTGCAGCTCTGCAAGGAATTTACAGTGTTCTTTCATTTCTGAAGATAGGAGATGATGCTGAGTGTGACAAGCACAGCTTAGTGGCTGATTAGCTTTTTGAATCTCTGTAAAGTTCTTTGTGCACTGCCAGTGGTGACAGAGCTGGCTGTACACACTTTGTACATCTCTTTGGAAGATGGACACTGTTGGTTCCTAATCTATTTGCTGTATTATGGATAGATTTTACACCTACTGTTGATGTGACAGGAGGCCCGGTATGCTCTTAGACAGCTTGCTCTTGGTGGTGAAGAAGATTGTGTCATAGTGACCAATGGTGGAAAAAACTGTCATGTGGTGACTATCGTCTATGTGAAAATGGATAGAAGTTTGGTTTTTTTTTTGTTTTTTTTTTACCAGAAGAGACACACTAAGCTGAAAGCTTGTTTACAGGTGCAATCTGGGAGCACAAGGAAGTTAAATGACTTGATCCAGGTCACTATGTATGCAAATGGAGGCTGTGAGATTCAAACCCAGGTCTCCAGGTTTGCAGCTCAGAGACTTAAACTGCTGTGCTATGATGTTTATGTATAATCTGCTGTTACTCAGTAGGATTGTTTCTTGCTTTTTCCATCTATTTGTCCCGCTGTTCTATGCTAGGGCTCTAGTTTCAGTAAAGGCATTTTGAAGAGATACATTGGGAATTTATGAAGTAGCACGCTTGACTTTTAAAGGTCCCTTTACTGCTTTTTTTGAAATTGCCTCCCCAAAACCCTAAAGGACCCTTACCTGCCTCAAGTTCATATACTGATAAAAGTTAACATTTTTGTGCCTCAATTTAGAAAGGGAAGGGATTATATTTTGGCTTAGTGGAGCTGACACCATGATGCCTTCCACTTCCTTGTCCTCAGCGCCACCCCTTGCTAGCATATTTTGTAATATAAGTATATGGATAGCGCAAGAGTGCACTCCATAGAACGTAATGGGCAGACTGGATGGGCCTTGCGGTCCTTATCTGCGTCAACTTCTATGTTTCTATGTTTAATTGGACCACTTTTTTAACTTCTTTTTTTGTAGTGTAGAATGTCATTCTGAACAAATCATGATCATTACTCACCTAACAAGGGTCTTGCTAGTTGAGTACAGTATTTTCCTTGATTTGTTCAGAATGACCATCTCAACTACAAAAAAAAAATAAGTTAAAAAAGCGATCCCATTACTTTCTATGGAACTCACTCTTGCCTTCTCCATATACTTAGATCACAAAAGTTGCTAGTGTGGGGACGACACTGAGGATCAGGAAGTGGAAGGGAGTTGGGGCTCTTGGCTCCACAGAGACAAAATATAATCCCTTCCCTTCCTAAACTGAGGCAGATAAAACTTTACCTTCTTGCAGCTGATGAATTAGTGGAAAGTAAAGGTCCTTCAGGGTTTCTAGGGTGAGCACCACAAAAGTTGCTCTTTAATAACTGCAAGCTGCTGGACTCTGCCTGGATTTAAGTAACAGCCCTAAAGCTCTGTAGAGAATTAAGGATGCTGGTCCAGGACTGTTTGAGGGGGGGCATTTGCTGTGGACTAGCTGTGGATAAGAACATCTTCTTGGGATTTCTTTTGAAGCAGTGGGTCTTTAGTGCTTTATTCACTGTGAAAGAATGACAAACTGACCTCGACAGAACTCTTGATGTGACTTTTCCTTAATTTTAGGGATACATTCTGCTGCAGTGTGTGAATTTGTTATAATATCTGAGAAATTTTCTGTGAATCAACTTTGACTGTTTGATTTCTGCCCTGAAACACTGTGTATGCATAAACAATGTATGTACTATAGCAGCTGTTGGGTGTTAAGATGTTCTAGGGGTCTCGCTTCATGTTCATTGTTCCTCCTCTGTGGTTCAAGCTTTGAATATCCCCTTTTCACCCCTGCCACCTCCCCAGGCAGTTTATTCCAAAAGGTTGGGGGCTTGTTGGTTCCCATTGCCAGTGAGAGGACAGCAGTAATGGGCAGTGTTGTGTAGGTTGCTAATGGTCTCCATGGAACTGGGGCTAGCATTCCCCTAGCTGAGCAAGAATTTTTGTATTGAGGTGGGTTGACCAGTGGTCAGCTGAGTAGCACATATGCATTATGGGCTTGGGTGTGAAAGTATGTTCTGAAGGGGAACTCTGGAAACTGAGATCCTTGAATTTGGAACACTTTTCTTCCCCCTAGTGGAGTTCTGCAATGTAATAGTGTTTTTAATATCATTCACCCTAAGACAAGGAGTCGGAATGGTTGGTGGTGCATCCCAGTGGATAGGAGTGGGAGAGTCAGGATTTACTTGCCTATTTGTAAGGGGAGAGGCAAACATATTTATTGCCTTGTCCCAGTACCAGGGTAATGCAGGATGTAGGAGGTGGTTGGTAGGGACCCCACCAGGCTCCCCCAGCCCAGGAATTAATTTGCGATGGCTGTTCAGTGGTGAATGAAGCTGCCATCATATGTGGTGTCAGAACTGATTTGGATGCCAACCTGGCATGTATCATGGAGACTTGGCTGGACAAGTCTAGTTGGGCCTGCCCTGGAGGGGTTGGCCCATCTGGATTTCTCCATGGTACACTACCATAGACTGGTGTATTAGAGGTGGCATGAACTATAGGTTGTCTCCCATCAAAAGCTTGGGGTTTTTTGAGTGTGTGGTCATCAAGTGTTTGTCTTGTCTGAAATGCAAAGTGATCTTCATGAATTGCCCACTGGGAGGAAGTGGGGCTTTACTGTCAGAGTTTTTGAGGGGCAGTTTTGCTGGGCATTAGAGTCCCAAAGGACACAATTCCTTGGGGATTTCAAAGTCAGGGTTAAAGGCTCCTTGAATGTATATGTGAACAAATTCCTTCAGCTCACTGGGGAGCTGGGTTTCAGACACGAGATTTCCACAGCCACACACACTTGGGGGGGGCACATGTTTTACCTCCTCTTCTCAGAAGGGTTGGAGATAGACAATATCTCTGTGGAGCCCATTTGGCTGGACCACTGGACCATATTGTTCCATGCTGGGACCATTAAGAAACCATCTTTGACTGTGGACGTGATCCAATAACATTCTAAAGGGATCTGGATCCTAAGAAGTTTTTAGATCTTTTATATTCTATGGTCCTGGTTGAGATCTCTACCAGTGGATGTGGTGTCACAGTTGAAGTCTATAATGGGGATCTTTCTGTGGCACTGGATGCCCTGGCACTAGTCTGCGCTCACCTGTAGACCTCTCGCTGAAGCACTCCATGGTTTAAATTTCAGCTTTGGCCAATGAAAGTTGCATATGTTAACTTAGAACAAAAGTGGAGGAAGTCACAATCAGATGCTGACAGACTTGTCCTGGAGGAGCACTTTAGTATGTACTAGAAGGCTATCATGGCAGTAAAGAAAGATTTCTATTAAACCATGATTTCTGCTGAGAAGCAATGTCCTTGCACTTTCCAGTGTTGTAGACAATTTTTTGAATCCTGATTGCATCACAAGGAACATGTTTACAAGGAGAGATGAGAGCAGCTTAAAAAATTCATGAAGGCCAAGGCTGTGGGCAGCTGAGACCAGATTTCCTTCATCCATCAGCATGGATAGAGAGGGGAGTATGAATGGATCAGTTAAAGGTTGTGGGAAATTTCAGCCATTAGATGAGGAGGTGGCCCTCATGGTGGTTACTGGTATGTGGTGCACCACTTGTGTTCTGGACCCTGCATCCACCCAACTGCTTAAAGCTGGGTGGGGGCAGCTGGTTCCATTGTTGACAGTCATTGTCAATGATTCTCTGTAGGAGGGTCTGTTATTGGCACCCCTAAAAGAGGTGATGGTAAATCCTGCATTAAGAAGGCATCATTAGATCCTAACATACCTGTCAATTTTTGATATAACTCCAACCTTCTCTTCCAGGCTAAGGTTATTCAGTAGCTGGTCATAACCCAGCTTATGAGTCTTCTTAAGAAAAAGGACCTCTTTGAGCCATTTTAATTCTGAAGCAAGCACTAGATAGAAACAGCCATAATCAGGATATGTAATTATCTATTTCTGGCATGGGATTGTGGGGAGGTCTCCATTGTGATCCTGTCAGATCTTCCCTCAGCATTTGACACCATATATCATGCAATGTTATGGACCAGACTTGGTGAGCTTGGAGGGTTGTTCATGACTGTGTTATAATGGTTCTTGTCTTTCCTCAATGGAACAGAGCAGTCAGTAGTGCTTAGCTCTTGATGATCATGGCCAGTTACTCTGGACTTCCACGTAATTCTGTGCTTTCACCTCTTTTGTTCTTGGTTTATATTCTGCTGCTGGGAAAGATCATTAGGCACTACAACTTGGAGTTTTACTGCTATGTAGACTGCACCCAAATGAATGTGTCATTTGCTCCTGATGGGTTGTTTTTGATGCCGAAATTAGAATAATGCTTGGAGGTGATCAGGGTTCAGATGGCCTCCAATTGGCTGGAACTGAATTCAACCAAGAGAATGTTGCTTGTGGTAGCTTCAGAAAAGCAGACAATCAGCCATTTGCAGTGGGCTGAATCTTCCCTTCTTTGGGGGGGGTGCATCTCTAGGCAGGAGAGGAGGTTCACAGACAGGGTGTTGTTCTTGATGGACAGTTAACATTTGTTTTGCAGGTATGTTCTGTGGTGAGGAACTGCTTTTACCATGTCAGGAATTTTGCCAGACAACGCACCACTGCTTGATTCTGCTGAACATGCCAAACTAATGCCCTCATTTTCTACCATCATGACTACTGCTGTGCTCTGTATAAAGGCTTACCAGGAGGTTGATTGTGTCACTTGCAGCTAGTTCAGAACACTGAAGAAAGACTTCTGACCTCTACCTGGAGGTCAGAGCATTTTACTCCCTCACAGCGGATTCTGTGCTGGTTTCATGTTAGGTAGCATACTGATTTTGAGGTATTATTAGTGACTTGTAAAGCCTAAATGGACTGCATCACCAATACCTTAGTGCTCTCTTGATTCTTCACATCCCTCCTTCTTGGTTTAAGTCCACCAGTGACCCAGCTTTATTGGTTGCAGCCCCTCCCTTGAAGGGTTATACACCACCAGATCTGTACTATCTTTTAAGAAGAAATTGAAAAGTTACCTGCTCTTAGAAACTTCTGATTAACCACAGCTTCTTAGCATGACTGCTTAATGTCTGTTTATGTATACAGAAATGTAAAACAGATCGGTTTTCTGGTGATTGGATGTGATTAGTATTGTGGTTTTATGTTATTTATGATAGATCTATTTATCATGTTTATTGAACAGGCACTCGGGGGGGGTGCTTTGAAGAAATTTAATTAACTTCTATATTTCTATATCTTAAACATTACTATATACTGAGGTATTCTGTTGCTTTGTTTCTTTTTAGAAGTGCTAAGTTCCCTGATGCTTTAGAGGCTCAGCATTTTTTGCTGACCCTCAAATCAGAGATAAAAGCCTTGATTAAACATAGAATGTAAGAAAAACGAGGCATAGTGCATTTAAATTGCTTTAAGTGTTGAAGTATTGATCAAGTGTTACCAGCTGAGACAGTTTATAATGCCACAAAATACTTAATGAATTTTGTGTCTGTTCCATAGGAAAACTATTTGCATCATTGTCTGGACATGACAATATTTAAAACCTCCATTTTGCAGCTATAACTTTTTCACTTGGAATATTTTTATGTAATGATTCAAGCCAGCTGGAAACGTTGAAAACACAAATCATAAAAGCTGCAGCAAGTGACAGAGAATTTTGTAAAGTGTGCCAGTTGCTGGTAATATAAATTTCACTGCTGATTACTCATGTGCTATTTCCTCTGTTAAGTTGCAATGTGTTTTGCATAGTCTGTAAATAAATAATCTTCTGAGCGCTTGTTAAATAGCCAAGAATGGGTTCCAGAAAATGAAGCCATTTGCAATAAAGCAATTGTTAAATGCTAATCCTCTTACAGTAAAAACAACTATTAAATAGATAAAAAAATGAAATTTTACCCATGGAGGGAAAATTAATTACTAACTGCTTCATAGGGTATTCCCAAGTACCCATTTTGGTGTTGAAAAGGCAAATAATATATTATTAAGAAAACAATCTCCCTCTTGCACAGCTCTGTTCCTCTCCAATTATAAAAATAATTAATGATAACCCTATTTTGACACTTATGATAAATCTAGAGCATTCTTAATTTTCAACAGCAGTATAACCAAAAGCTATTCTATGTGGTGCATAGCTCAGTGCTTGTGCTACATACAGTAGAGCTGAATGATGTAGGTTATGCTTGGATACAGTGACTGTAGTACAAATGAACTGGATTGGATATGCATAGTGCTTAGATGCTTGAACCGATAAATAACAACTTGTTAGGACTTGATGTTTTGGCCTTTTTCTGTATCCCACCTTAGGAAGAATGCTTAGTTGAGTAGGATTGAGACCCTCAAAAAGAGAGAATTATGATTATAGGTATGATTATCTTCTCCAGCTCTGGAGAGTGTGGACAGTAGCATGCAGGAGAGGAAAACCCTCCTTTGGAGGAAACCTCTGAGGACCTATGGCTACAGACCTATCCATCCTTCTAGGCATACTTAAGGAGAATAATCATAATGAACAATTTTAAGTCATTGGCTAGTCTGAAACCCAGTTGATGAAGATCTTAAAGTCAATGAAGAGCAAGTGGAATCCAATACTGATGTTGAATGTCCAGTGAGAAGATGGTAGCATATCCTTAGCAAATTCCTGGTCTGAGATGTCAATGTCCAGGGCAAAATATTGATAGGTCCTTTGGAATCAAGTTGATGCATAGTCAATCTTGAAGTGTTGGTCCTAGTTCCGATATGAGTTTATGGAAGCACAGAGTCTTTAAAGGCAAGGCGAGTAAGCTGGATGCATGTTGTGAAGCTGAAGAAGGTGGAGCAAATGAACCCCTGGTCCTGAGTGGGTGAAGCAGTAAGTGGACATAAGGCTAGAAAGCCCAGAAAACCTACAACCCATCGGCGAAGCAAGTATGGTAAGGAACAGAAACTCCTCACTCTGAGCTGGGAGAGGCATGTGTAGGGCAGAAATAGTCGAACCTCCAGGCCCTGATGCGGTGCGAGGCAGGTGTAGAGTAGAAATATTTGAACCTCCTGGCCCCGATGCTGGGTGAGGCAGGTGTAGGCTAAAGGCAGACCTATGAGAGCAGTAAGATGGTCCCGTAGAAATGTTATGATCCTGATGAGCAAGGATATCAGAAGAATGTTGTGAAGAGAACTGAGTAGGATGAGTTGGCAACTCGACCAAATTAAGGAGCCTCATGGCACTGGAGTAGGTTAATGTCTGATCTTGGCTGAGAGTCCTAGAAGAAAACAGTAGTAGTAGGGAATACAAATGAACTGAAGGAGCATGGCAAGAAACATCCAAGGGAATTGATTGTGAATTTCATGAGATATAGTCTAAATGTATGTCCAGAGTGGAGTGAAGAAGGATATCCTTGACGAGTGGAAGTAGGTGTGAGCAGGCAAGGTGAGGGCTGCAGCATCAAGAACTCGAGTAGTACGACTGAAGGCATGATATCTTGATAGTGCATCCGATCTTGCTGGAAAGTCAGAAATGAGTAAGTGACTTGAAATGAAGGTGTCTGGCAGATGGAGAGCTGATGAAATGCCTAAAAAGAAGGAAAACCATCAGAAATGGCAGGCGGAGCCACGGTAACCAACTAGGCCCCTACATCAGGTAGGACAAGTGGCTGGACCTCTATGTAGGTCAGCCAGAGGAAGGAGTAGAAAGCAGCAGCTAGGACCCATGAAGGCTAGCAGACCACAGAACCCTCATGCAGGGCAGCAAAGGAGCAGTGAAAGTGTGCCAGGCAAGGTCCCTGCATGGCCAGTGGGTATGGCCAGTCCCCACGTATGCCAGGCAGGAAGGAGTGAGCAAGTCAAGCTAGACCCCATGTAGGCTAGCATGACTGGGGCACCGCCATGGAGGGCAGTCCAGCACAGCAGGCATCCAAGAGGCTGAAGCCAAGGGGATGGTAGCAGGTAAGCAGCAAAGATTGCTGAAGCAAGAGGGGACCTGGATGTATGCTCATAACAGAAAAGCAATAATCGGACTCATGTGGGTGGACTGCATGGGACAGAGCTGTTGCTGCATTGGTGTAGTAAAGAAGTAATTTATTAGAGTAGTATATGGAGGAGCAAAGGTAGATCAGCAGCAGGAGGAAGCCAAAATGACACCCTGAATAGGGAAGTCCTTCGAGACAGCACTGATGTAGTGTCAATAGAAGAAGAAATGAGGCAGTATAGTAGCTGCCGAGTTCAGAAGTAGACAAATATAATGTAGCTGGGCAAAAGTAATTGTCTACAAGGGCAGGTCTCTACTGCTGTAGCTTCCACAGACTTGAAATTAAGAACCACAGTCACTGGCTGGCAAACCATAGGCATCATCCCTGAACTCAAGGACAGATCGGTCAGTACACAGTAGGAGAGAGCAACTTCAGCATTAGCCATGGTATGAAACAAATGTCGATTCCATCACCACCAACTGTTGATTTCAAGGACATGGAGTAGGATCAAACGGAGGACCGGCTGGAGACCAAGCATGAAGCAGGTAGCAGAGAACGGACGACAGGACGTAGCGGTGGGGAACTGAGTGTAGGAGCCGAGCATTGAGAGCAGCAGGAAGCAATGAAATGAGACACCCTGAAGAGCATCGAGGCTGAAGATACTGCACACTGGAAACAAAAGCAACCACCAACCTGCAGAACGTGGTACCAGGAGTGCCAGAAACAAGCAAACACACTGTGAAGGCTGGTCAGGAAATGATACAGCAGTCCGGTGTGCAGCATGATACAATCCGAAGACTCTGGGAAGGAATCCAGACTGGAGAGTGTGAGCGGCCTCGTGGCAAGGAAAACTCATGCGGCTGCATGGAGACGGCTGCTCAGAAGGAGAACAGGTGAGAGAAGCCATGAACATAGTGAGTAGGGAGCAGAGACAGCAAAGCAAATGGTAGTGGTGGCAGCAAAAGGCCATGAGCTGCCAAGAGCAAAGAATGCAGCAGAGCAGGAGATGAGAAACAGCATGAAGCCCCAAAGAAAACAAAGGAAGGGGAAGAAACAATGAAGGGGAGCAGCGTCACTGCAGAGGAGGGGGGGAGGAGGCAAATGAGCAGGAGGCACGAGGCAAATAAGGAGAAGGAGAGGGAGGGAGGAGGGAGGGGATGCAGAAGGCACAGCAAGGAAAAGAGGGAAGAAAGAAAGCAGCTGTGACCAGCAGCAGCACACCAGCAAGTGTGACTCATTCTAAGCAGAGTGGTGATAGCCTGATTGCTTAAGTAGGAGATGGGGAGGAGCTATTCCCCCATAGAACAGGCATGTACCTTACCATTGTAAGATAAACAAAACTGGAGAAATTAAAAAAAAAATTCTCATTAAACAATCTCTGGAACACTGACCCACTGGCACAGTGGTATCATTACTGCCTGCGATGCTGACAACCTGAGTTCAGTTGAAGGATCAGAAGTTGGAGTGCCGGCCAGGGGGAAGATAACTGAGCACTCGATGGACTACTCTCCTCCTCTGGGAGGTGGGGGGACATAAATCCTGGTGCTTGTCTGACAACTGGTGGAGACCTGGGTTTGGGCATGCTAGGACATCAGGACGCATGGGAGATGTGGCAGCCATCAACACAAGTTGCATAGGAGCATATTGCATGCATCATGACAGTACTGTACATCTGGACTTCCTTGAGGGGCAGAGAACAGGGAGAATCACAGCACCAACCAGGAAAATGAATCCCATCTCCAACAGGCCCTGCACTAGTATATCCAGATGCCATCCAAGCTAACCAGATCCTGTATCTGGTGGGGTTTGGGGGTCTCCACCAACCCCACTGGGGGGGGTAAGCCCTGGGAGAACAAAGCAGACAATGGTAAGTCCACAGAATGGCGGGGTGACAGTGCTGGGCAGACTGGAAGCTGGGAGCTGGTCAGTAACTGGAGAAAAAATGAATAACTAAACAAAAAATCACAGGAAGAAATAGAGGCCTAGCCCCCTATTACTTATAATGAACTAAAGGCAAATACTGCAATGGAAATAATTGTACCAACTAAATTAGAACTGCTTAAGGGGGGGACAGTAATAAATAAGCACAGGTAGTAGAGCTTGTGTAGAACCCACACACACACACACACACATATACTACAAATGTCTCTGGACTTAAAAAGACAGACAACACAAAAGGTGAATGAACTAGGGATGTGTGAGTAATGGATACTATTTCTCAAATACCGTGAATAATACACTATATCTTATTTGGAGCTGAATAATGAATAGTTGTAATATCAGTGTCTATTCATATTCAGGAAATACAACTAACCATAACCCCTCCCCCCCCTTCCTCCCGCACCCACAATTAAAAAATATATATTTATTTTAACTCCCACAATGGGCAGCCGGCACAGTTGCCTGCATTCCTGTATGTTGTCTTTGATCAATTATTTGCACTAAATCATTATTTAATGTTTCCCACCCCCCAGCCAGTGGCAGCACCTTCTTCTCCCCTCCTCCACCCTTTCAGCACCCCAAATCTGCCAACTCCTAAGTGGCAATAACAAGTCAAAGGAGGAAAAAGGTGACCAGTCACACAAACCACCCCCTCCTCCACAGTTATACCTTCTTCCTGAATGAAAGCGCTTACTGCAGTCTTAATAAGAAACCAGCTGATTATGTGATCAGGTGGTTTTACTGCAGCAAGCGTATGAGCACTTTCATTCAGAAAAACACAGCTGGCCATGGAGGAGAGTGGGTTACATGATTGGGCACTTTCTTCCTCCTTTGACTTGTCACTACTTGGAAGTCACCAGACTTTGGGTGCTGGAAGGGGGAGGAAGTGCTGCCACTGGTGGGGGGAGAAACATATTAAGTTAATGGATGGAAACAGAGAAACAGAATTTGATGACAGATAAGCACCGCTTGGCCCACTTAGTCTGCCCATTTTCCCTACCTGTTTCATATGCTGCAGATCCTAAAAGATCTTTGGCTTACCCTCTCTTTCTTATTGCTAGAGTTCCTTTATGTCTGTCCCATGCATTTTTGAATTCTCCCACTGTTTTTGCCACTACAACCTCTGCCAGGAGGCTGTTCCATGGATCCACCACCATTTTCATTAAAAAATACTTTCTCACATTACCCCTAAGTCTACCCCCTCTATTTTTATATCATGGCCCCATGTTCTTGAGCATCTTTTTTTAAGATGCTACCCTCTTGTACTTGATCTACACCCTTGATGTATTTGAAAGTGTCTGTCCTATTCCTCACCTCACCTCACCTCACCTCACCTCACCTCACCTCACCTCTCCTCTCCTCTCCTCTCCTCCAGGGAATACATAGTGAGATCCTCCAGTCTCCACTCATATGATTTTTAGTACATCCTCATCACCATTTTTGTCACCTTTCTCTGAACTGCTTATACTCTGTCTATGTCCTTTTGGAGATGCAGACTCCAGAACTGGACACAGTACTCTAGATGAGGACTCACCAATGTTCTATACAGTGGCATCACCACCTCCTTCCTTCTGCTGGAGATACCTCTCCCTACACACCCCAGTATTCCACTGGCACTCCTCATAGCCTTTACACATTGTTTGGTAACCTTTAAGTCATCAGATATTATTACTCCCAGGTCCCTATCCTGTTTGGTGGCCATCAGTACCCCCCCCCATCATGTACTCCTTCCCTGCATTTCTGTGCCCCAAGTGCATGATCTTGCACTTCTTTGCACTGAATCTTAGCTGCCACACCCTTGCACACTCCTCAGTGTTGCTAAGGTCCCTTCTCATTTTCTATACCTCTCCTGGAGTGTCAACTGTGTGCAGATCTTCATGTCGTCTGCATGAAGCTCAAATAATTTAGCTCAAATAAGCACTCAGAGACAGTGGCTGACTTTGTAGGCAGGCTGGCTGAGCCTGCTGTCCATCATAGGGATTTTTTTTAAATATAGCTATGTTTTTTTCATTGGGGTGCAGGAAAGTGAAAAGGGTGGGATGGACCCTTACAGAGGTAAGGGATGTGAGAGGGTGTTGTGTATCACAGAGGGGTTGTTTCTTTCTTTCTTTTTTTTTTTTTTGCAGTTTACCCAAATTACAAATACAGATATTGAATACCCAAATATTTGGTGCCCTGAAATGAATATTAGCCGCCCAGATTTTTGGGATATGGTATTTATAGACCCCTATAATGAACCAAGACCATTTCTGAATGACTTTGAGAAATTTAACCTCACTTTATATTAATAGGCTTAGTTTAGATCCCCCTCTCTCTAGCTCCCCAGATATACCTCACCTCTGGCAATCTTTGAATCTGGGAGATAGCCAGAGTCAGTCCAGTAAAAAGCAAGAACACAGTAATAGAACTGGAAAGGAAGAGTTACCACCAAAGGATTAATACTTTTTAAACTTCAGTCAATGGAGATGCATGATAGATTCACCATTTAAGAAAAAGAGAAAAAATAATCTCAGCTATCTATTAAATGTAGGGGCCAGGAACCGCTGACATGTACCCAGTGAACAAAATTGCCAAGAAAGCAAGGAAAATCAAGGCAAGACAATTTTTTTACAGTGCCCTATACAAGGGTCTCAGAGTGCTTCACATATATGCATTGAAAACAAATAAATAATTATACGATAATACCTACAACATCCACTACAGTTAAGACCAAAAAAGTCAATATTAACAGAAGACAGGCTTTCTTCACCCAGAGGGTTGTGAATCCTTGGACTAGACATCCACTGGAAGCAGTTATCAGCAAAGACAAATAAGAACTGAAACATAAATCAGTTTCATATTTATTACTTGGTTATATTTATTTGTATTATGGGTGAATTGACAGGAGCAATAATGGGTTAACCACCTTTCTCATTCTTATCTTCCTTAGTATGCACCTTAGTAGTATGTAAAATAAATAATACATAATAAAGAAAATCAACAATAGAGCTAAAAAGCAGAGCTACTACTAAATAAAATCAAGAATCAATCCCAAAAGCTTGGTCACATAAATATGTTTTTAATCCCCTTTTAAATGTGTCTACCGAGGAAGAACTCATTTGATAGAAAGGCAAGGAGTGTACTACTGCTGATTACTAAGCTATCTGTACAAGTTTGAATTGTTTACAAACTGTAATTGTAATAGCTAATTTAAAACACATTAAAGTTTATTAAATTAAAAAAAAAGAAATGCAAGGAGTTCCAAATAATTGAGGCCACCACCATGAATGCTCTGTCTCCTGATTGTTTAAGGCAAGACTTTGGGATGACTAACAATAATGCCTTGATGGAGCAGAGAGTGTGAACCAAACCAAACATTCTTTCAGACAGGCAGGGCCTGATCCACACAGGTCTTTAATGTTAACAGCAATCTTAAAGATGGTGTGCCACCTAATTGGGATTCTGGCTGCAGAACAGGGTAGATGTGATCATTATATGGCACTCTCAGTATCAACCAGGCTGTGGCATTCTGAACTACCTGTAAGTGATGCACCAACCCTCTAGAAAGCCCTAGGTAAATAGCATTACCATAGTCCAGCCTCAAGGTCATGAGGTCGAGAAGGGGGGGGGTCAACTTTTACTCATCAAATTCAATAACATCTTAGTGATAGTTGTTGAAACTTTTATTATGACTCTTAAAACATCACCATCATGCCAAAGTTTTGCTGTGCAGCTTTCTCAAGGCTGGCAGTCCTAATATTACATTTGACTAGTATAATCAGTGTTATTTTTGTAACACTATATAATAACTTAATCTCATAACATAATTTCAAATACTTAAGAAGTACCTTAGGGAATCATTTTACCTCCAATTTAAACATATGACTATGCTTCATTGTTTATGGGTATGGGAACAACTAGGAGCAAACCCTTCTTTCTCACTATCTCTTGATACTCCATTTTGTAGTGGCATGTAGGTGTTTCTCAGTTATCACTTACATGAAGTACTCTGGCCCCTGCCTACCTGCAGCCAGTTGCATAAAGGTAGTCTTAATTCTTAGACTGTTTTTGAAGTTTTTTTGGCATTAAGTAGTCTTGTCTAAGTCCTGTGTTTAGGTCAGTTGCATAAAGCAGAAGTTGTCTTGACTTATGTAAGACTAGTCTTAGATATATGTTGCCTAGCAACCAGCTTAAGTCAGATAACAGGGCTTATCTGGCTGTCAGAAATAAACAAGATGGCAGCCAAGATTAAGAAGTGTAACTTTTCTGAGGATGAGAAATAATGCCTAATTGAAGAGGTTTACTTCAGAAAAATGATTTTGACTGGTAAATTTTTTCCAAATTTGAAGAATTCTGACAAAAAGGAATGCTGGGCTGAGGTAACAAGCAAGGTAAATGCTATTAATCCCACTGTTGAATGAACTGTGGATGAGGTGAAAAAGAAATGGAAAAATTTATTGGCAGATGCTAAAAAGGAACTATCACAAAAAGATCTAGGACTGGAGGTGGTCCACGTGAACCTTTGTCCAATTATACCACACTGGTTATGGATATATATGGTAGTCCGTCAGCAATTTTTAATGGTATTGAGGGAGGTACAGAGTCATGTGTGGTGACTCAGGGAAGTGCATGCCCTAACTATGGAAAAAGAAAGTGCCAGTGTCAGCAAAAGTGACATTCAAAGTAAGTTAGCATTGTGAAATAATAGCTGTGTGTGTGTGTGTTTGTGGCATGGGCATGTACAGTATTTCAGCTGTTGCAGTCAAACCAGGGAATAATGCCGAACTAGTAATTAACAGTTAAAAAAGGAAAAACTTCTAAATATTCTAAATTAGTCGAGGTAGGCGTTCATGTAACAAATCTGCAAAAACTTTATACCAGCAAACATGCGAGGTGTCCCCACGTTAAAAAATAATCTTCTTTCCAACACTCATTAGCGGCTCCCGCTACCAGCGTGAGAGTGTTCCCACTTTGCGTGAGTTATTTGCGGCAATTACTTTTACTCCCATCCCTCATGGATCACAGGTTGTGGCCTGCTCCACTCAGGAGAAGGGAGAAGGGAACCTCTGCCGTGCGCTTCAATTCTGCATGTTTGTTTTGCTGATTGAGCAGTACGAGGCTCAACATACAGCAAGGTAAGGTAGGAATCGTTTTACTTGCAGTGCTAGATTGCAGAATTTAACAGATTCAATCCAATTGAATGTGCAAATTGCCAGACCTCCCCACAGATACCCCGGTCTGTCTGCCTGAAACTACCCCTTGCTTGTGCGATCGGTTCTGCATTGTACCTTGCGGTAGCAAGCTGGCGCAGGTTGTGTCCATCCCAGCAGCAGCCATAGCTGCAGCCTCAATCTTCATCCCTAACACCACTGACTCGGCATGGTGGGTGCATGGGGCGTGATGGTAAATCTGCCTTTAAATCAAAGAATATGCAGGGATTTATGGGTTGCTTACTATGACAGGCTTTAACTTAACACTGTCTCCTGTCATATGTGATTTTGTGTGCAAGTGCAGGTAGAAGAATTTAGACAGTTGGTAACAGAGAAGCACAGCTGCATAGGTATATAGGGCCAGTGTTCCCAACTTTAGACGATGGTTGCCAAAAGCACAGCCCACTGATCCAAGACCCAGTATTAATCTCAGCAACCCCTCCAGTTGGACACACAGCTCAGTGTGTGTGTGTGTGTGTGTGTGTGTGTGTGGGGAAGACAGTCATTCCACTGGAAATGGGAATATAATGGATCAGGGAGCTTTAGGGCCTTTTATATTCTGAGCTGGCTATGTGTGCAACACAGACAGGAGTGCTGCACTGCAGTTGATACATAGTTGGCATGGGGGCAATATTCACCCAGTGCTCAACCATCTGAGCATGGTGCCATAGCCAGTGCAGTGCATATTGAGTGATGTAGATCAAGACAGAATGTGGCCCACAATGAGACTTAATGGAGATAGTCTGTTCCAAATGAGATAGCACCATCTCTGTGTGCCATATTCAGCCTTATCCTACTTATGAACCCATTATGTATGCAAGGCACTATGGCGGATGATCAGCATGGCCACTGGCTCATTATTGGTGCATAGTAGCCTGAGCCCCCATTCTGTTTGTATTAAGCATACCTTCAACCTGGTGGTCAAGCAGCACCCACCACAATCAAGTGACAATGTAGACAATGGACATACAGATATATGTAGTAGCACCAGCAGTCCTGTGTTGCCAGCTGCTCATGACCCACCACCCCACAAACTCCTGCCTGGTTGATAGTGCCATTCTGTGTCACAGCATACAACAATCCATACAGCCCTCTGCTCACCAACGTGGGCAGACACCATCTGATGGGCATTAACAGTTGTGCATAATGTATGAATAGCTGTGCTGGTTGCCATCTACACTTAAGTAAAACAGCATCAGGGGATGGGTTAAGTAGCAGGGTGTGTAGGGGTGAGACCTAAGTGGGGATGTGGGAAAAAATTCTGTCACTACTGTCTGGTCTGAGAGACCAGGCCATAATGAGTCAGACTGCCATTGTAGTTGTGGTTCATTCTTTCCTGCTGAAAGGAAAGCTGAGACTGTTGCCTTCACTGTAGAAAACAAATAGTTGTAAATACTGCATCATTAAAAGTTAGGAGTTGTAAAGAGGTTAAGGACGCAAATGTTGAAGGTTTAAAAAAATTAGGAAAAGAGTGTCAGGATGCAGGACTGGTTTTGCTATGCATAATGTGCTATTGGGCCAAAAATGCATGCATTCAGCCCTTTGTTGCTAAAAGGAGCAATTTGATTATCGCATGGCATTCTTGTGTAAGACATCTGACTTCAGACTTCTGTTGCTGGGCAGATTTATATGCTACATAACAGTGGGAAAGAGGAAATATTGAGAGTACGTGTGTAGCTGGTAATGTTGACTGAAGAGCTATAGGAATAGAGAGGAGATGGATCTGAGCCAGAAGAACCCAATGATCACTGCAAGTCAGTGAGCAGGTAGCTGGATACTTTCCTGGACAATTTTGCATTTTTGGGGTGATGGTATCCGAAAGTTCAATACAGTCCATTACATGGTTAATGAGCTAAGAGAGTGTGTGTATATGTGTGTGTGTGTGTGTCTGCAATATTGTCCCTAAATGCTACTTACATGGGAGATGATGCTGCTGATGTGGAGGAAGGAGCGTGAAAGGAAGGAAGGGAAATTGTTTAAACAGGAGAGGAACACTGTACTCAAAAGCATTAGTAACATCTTACCAAGGTTGGTGAGGGATCATACAAGAACATGAGAAGCAAAAAACATGGAGAACTCTCCTGAATGTAAACACACTGGCACACTCTGTTCATCTACATAGAATCCCCAAGTTAGGGGCCGGGTGGGGGAGGCAAACAACACAACATCCTCAAATCACTCCCAGCACACAATATGGGAACATCTTCTATGGAAGTCCCAAGTTGGAAAGAGTTGAGGTAGCCTGTGTCTGGTTACAATGAGCCTGTGGGAGGCAAAACAAATGATTAAGGTGGTGAGAAGTGGGTGGTTGACAGCCGCTTCTGTTGAGGTGGCATCGAGCACGGAGAGAAGGACAAGTACAGGTTCCATATTTGGTGAAAGATGGACATACCATAGGCAGCCAGGTGGGATAACCTTTAAATTGGAATAGCTGGCTAATAACGTGTTTCCACTCTGCTATTGTGGGCATATCTGATACCTTTCACTTATGCAGAATAGATCATTATGACTCAGTGATGACAGCCACTATTACTACCTGGCCTGAAGAGGTTTCCACAGCACTCCTGGTTGAGTATGCCTCAGTTTCAGAAGTGCATGAGTTGATCAGGATGCTGTCACCCATCACTGTGGTACATGTACCTTGAATCCTTATATTCTAGTTGGCTAGCTCTAGGTATGACCACAGAATGTGCATGAGGGGCCCCCAAGAGAATGGGTTGTGTATTGTGGATAAGTATGATGTGTATCATACTCTATCATAAGGGTGTCACATGGTACTGGGGTAAGTTTCTCAAGCAGTTGTCTTTGAATAGTGTATTCTGTGTCCACAACCCTTTCTGTTAAGAAACACTTCCTGATCTCCTTCTTAAGTGTGTCTTACTACTAATACATTGTATATGTATATGATGCTTATAGATGTTTTGTTTTTATCTGTTTGTCTTTTCAGACATAGTGGATTGTCAAGCAAATGTTGCAGCCTGTTCAAGCAGCCTATCTGAGATCTTCCCTAGTATTATTAATGGTGAGTTCCTCAGAAATGCAGTGGTATTTGATACAGTAACTCTCACTACCAGGCATCTTCTCTGGATCCAATTCCACCTATCCACCATCGTCTCTGTGAAAAAAAGTACTTTCCAATGTTACCCCTGAACTACTACTCCTCCACCTGTAGACCATGCACATTCAGCCCTTTATCAGCTTTCAGCTGGAAGGTACCTCAATTACCACCCAGTTTATACCCTTAAAGTAGTAGTAGGTCTCAGTCATGACCCATTCTCTCTCCTCTGATACAGGGAGTACATGTTCATTTATCTCGATCTCCTTCATAGGACAGGTGGCTCAGCTGTTTTACCATCTTTATTCCTCTCCTCCGAATTCATTAATGCCTTCCCACATCCTTCACATTCAGGTAACCACACTGTGCTCTGGCCACAGGCACGATAGTTCATTCAGCAGATGTACTCGGTTATACTGTTAATATCTGCTGCTTTCCAAGATGGCGGCTGAGCAGAGCCAGCTGGAGCACTAGTTTCTGCTGTCCGTTTGTTTGTGAATTGCATTTGCATTTTGCTCATTTTTATTTATTTTTATCTATTTCTTTTTGGTTTTAGACTAGTTTAGGGCTGAAGCAGTGAGTTAGATTAGGACGTCTTTGCCGGATATCTGAGTATTGAATTAGTTTAGCCCTTCGGTAATATTGTGCTTCTCTACTTTTCCAATCGTTTCTCCAACCATAGTGTGAGAGGCTGTGGAGTTGGGCAGCTGTGGGAGCTGTAGCAAGGAGGATTTTTGCTTGTACTGGATTTAGGAGCTTTAACCATAGGGTTTCCTATAAAGTTCATGAGTGAACTTTATTTTATGTGCTTAACGCTACCTGGCCACTGCGTGCAGACTGTGAAGTCTGGGACTAGCGAGGAGGATCGTCTTAATTTTTGGAAAGTTGTCTGCAGTGTTATTGCCGCTGTTTATCCCTAGCTGTTCATCGTTTGCTCTGCCTGCCCTCTCTCCTGGGCTCAGTGAATTATATGATCGAACTGGAAATTGGAATATCGGAGAAACTGAGTACCTGGGTTTGTCCGATTATCTGAGGTTTTACTGAATTACTGGTCCAATTCTGTGTTGTTATTTGAAGATTTCACTGAACTATTGGCCTTCCTATGTTGTGGAGTCACGTCGGAGGAGGAGGAGGAGAGGTCTAACTGGCCCAGCTGATCCAGAGATGGGTGCAGGGTGGAGCTGTCTATCCCTGGGAGGGTCGGGAATACCTGCCGGAGGGTTGGTGTTCTAGAGGCTTACAGGTGGTGCCGGAGTTGCCTGGCAGAGGCTGGGCTTACTCTGGTATCCCAAGTAGGGGAGATTGGTTGCATAAACACACCTTCCTAGGGGTCGCTGGGTTAGGAGCGTTTACCTCATCCTTAATTTTTGCTGGATAACATCCAAATAGTGAGAATCTGTAATGGCTGGATTGTTAATACCAGGAATATGAAGAATATGTACTGAGCATCTAATTTTTTGATTATCAGGATTATTTGGATTTTTGTTGTGAGGGGCCTGAGACTAGTATTACCATTTCCTGTGCTTTTTGGGGGCTTATAAAGTTTGGCAACTTTGGACTTGTGCTGCTTGTCCTTTTATGATCGTTTGGATCTAAGCATCGTCTGGACTTAAATGCTGTGAACTTATTTTATGACTTTTTTGCAGGACGATTTCTTTTCCCCTGCTGGTGAGAGGACCAGGGTGTTTAAATGTATTTTATTTGTATTATATTTTGAGGTTTTTCATTTAGTTGTTTTGTTTTTTGTTTGATTTATTTTGTTTATGTTGCAGTGAGAGTGCTAAGATATTTTTCCCTTCTCTCTACTTGGCTGTGAGATAGCTAAGGGGGGGGGGTAATTTTTGTTGTAGGGGTGGTGAGAGTACCCTTACAGTTTATATTCATTTATTTTTATTTGTTTATTTTTTGGTTTTTTGTTTATTATTTAATTTTTTTTTTCTTTTTTACTTTATTTTTGTTCTATTTTGTGTGGGCTTTTAGTTTAGTTTAGATTTGATTACGTTTGGAGTATATTGTTTAGTTTAAGCAATGACATGTGCTGGCCTTCAGTCTCCATGGCGTTGCACTATTCATCCTCCTCTCTTCACGCTCTCTGCCCTTTTTATACTCCTCCCCTACAATTTGAGACTTACTAATTCTGTAGAGCACTGGGGATTGTTCGTAGGAGAGTGAGGAGGGTGGGGGTGTGCGAACAGGAGAGGATAAAAGAGCAGAGCCCCCGTATCGGGGTTACTAAGTCCAGAAGGTGCCCTGGGGTGAAATGGAATCCAGACCGGGGTCTCTCATGTCTGGTGCCCATATCCAAGGGCACTACTGAATTTAGTGGGCAGATAGCCCAGACAGCCTCTGAGGTTTGTCCAACTCAGGCGTCGTTATACAATGCCAGGTCTGTTAGGAATAAGACTGCCATTGTTGCTGATCTTGTTAGCTTGCCTAACCTGGCTTGCATCACCAAGACCTGGCTGGATGAAAATTCAGGCCCCATACTGGAGGCCATGACTCCGGCTGGGTACTCGGTGATACACTGCCCGAGATTGGACTGCAGGGAAGAGGGGGTAGCAGTCTGTTTTAAGACTGAATTGGGCCTCACGAATGTAGCAGTAGGTGAGGCTGAGTCCTTTAATTGCACAGTTGTAGCAGGTGTAGGCGTTTGAATCGTTCTTATCTACCATCCACCCGGAGATGGGAAACGCTTCTTACAGGAAGTAGCAGACTTCCTCGTCGATATGTCATTTGAGTCACCCAGATTGATGGTTCCGGGTGACTTTAACGCCTGGGTTGATGATGAACTCTCACAATTTGGTAATCACTTCCTCCAATTTATGTCTTCTTTGGGCCTTACACAGGTAGTTTCCACTGCTACACATAAATCTGGGCACCCTCTGGACTTAGTCTTCCTCTTAGGGTTTGATTCATCTGACGTGGGGATGGAACCAGTCTCCTGGTCTGATCACTACACCATGAGGTTTAATTTTTGTACCCCCCCTGAGAAGGCTTTCCCCTGTGGAGATGGTCAGGTACCACCCATTATGGAATATTACTTCACAAGGTCTTGTAGCAGTCCTTGACCTATCATCCCCTGTGTTGGCAAGCAGTAATCCGGAGGCACTGGTGTCGGCCTATAACATGGCCATTATGGTGGCTCTGGATCGTATTGCTCCTCTTCATGAGTGCCCCCTATCCCTTCACCCCAGGTCCCCTTGGGTGGATGGGATACTGAGGGAGTTGTGAAGACAGGGGTGAAGGTTAGAGCATTGTTGGCACAGGTCCGCCCTTGATGCCGACCACCTTAGATTGATGGAACATTATTCTATCTAGCAATCTGCAATCACCCATAAGAAGGCAGAATTCCTGTCCAGGGAGATTGCAGTTGCACAGAATCAACCGGCTCAGCTGTTTCGGACTTTAGACAGACTGTGCAACCCAGCCTGTCTGCAAGTTTGAAAAGCTTTTTCACAGTTAGAGTGCGAGGAGCTCGCTTATTACTTTGCAACTAAGGTGGCCGACATCAGGGTGGACTTGTGCCCGGCAATCTCTAAGGGTGATGTTGTGGAACAGTGTAAGAGTTCACAATACCTCAATTCTCTTGGAGTTCCTTTCGCCAACCTGAGTTTGTGGATATTATGAGGATCATCCATAGTGTGCGGCCCACAGGCTGTGGTTTGGATCCTGGACTGACTTCCCTAATTTTGGGTTGTTCTGAGATCATCGGTCCAGTCCTGGTGCAAATAGTCTGGTGCTCCTTAGAGTTAGGTGAGTTTCTTAACTCCCTGAAAGAGGCAGTGGTTACACCCCTCTTGAAGAAATCTACCTTGAACCCAGACTGTTTCTCAATCTACAGACCTATCTCTAACCTTCCCTTTATTGGGAAGGTTATTGAGAAGATAGTAGCAGCCCAATTGGAAGACCATTTAACCATCCATAATGTCTACGAATCCTTCCAAACTGGTTTTCGTAAAAGACACAGCACCAAGACTGTGCTGGTTCGGGTGCTTAATGATCTTCTGAGGGCGAGGGATCAGAAGAGACATTCCATTCTGGTTCTCCTTGATCTCTCATCAGCTTTTGACACTGTGGATCACCTGGTGTTGTTAGCATGCCTGAGGCTAATTTGTGGAATGTTGGGAACTGTTTTAAAATGGTTCACTTCATTCCTCCCTGGGAGAACACAAATAGTTGTGTTGGGGGTTTATTCCTCTGGCAGAACTTCTTTGTTGTGCGGGGCGCCTTAGGGTTCCGTGCTGTCACCCATGTTATTCGCAGTGTATATGCTGCTCCTCGGAGACATTATAAGATGGTATGGGCTGAGGTTTCACTGCTATGCAGATGATACCCAGCTATACTTGTCTTTTGCACCCGACCAGTATGGAGCTCTCTCTGTGTTTAATAACTGTCTGGAAGAAATCCAAGGTTGGATGGTTTCTAGTTGGTTAAAGTTGAACTCAGAGAAGACAGAGGTTTTGGTGGTGGACCCGGGTGGTCAGATAGAGAAGTCGCATGATGGCATGCCCCCTGGAATTTTTCTTGGTGGTGTGTCACTTCCGACCTCTGAACAGGTGCGTAACCTTGGGATTGTCCTAGATGACAGGCTGAACCTTCAGTCTCAAGTGTCGGCCATTGTCAGGACTTCCTTTTACCATCTTAGGAATATTGCCAGGGTGCATCATCTTATTCCATCTGACTCTTTGCCAACGTTGGTCCTCGCCTTTGTGACTTTGCGCTTGGACTACTGCAATGCCCTTTACTTTGGGCTTTCTGGGGTTGAAATCCATCGCCTACAGCTGATGCAGAATGCTGCAGCCCAGCTTTTGACTGGGACAAGGATATCCAGTCATATTACCCCGGTGCTGCGTGAACTTCACTGGCTCCCTATAAGGTGGTGGATCACCTTTAAAGTCATTTTATTGACTTTTAAAGCCCTTCATGATCAGGGTCCGACCTATCTGAAAGAACTTCTGGTGCCTTACTACCCTGGCCGATCGCTCCTCTCAGCCAACGAGGGGTTGTTAGAGATTCCAAGAGTGAGTTTAAAATCTTCCGGCAGTAGATCATTTTCTTATGCTGCACCCACTCTTTGGAATTCTCTACCATGCCGGTTAAGAGAGTGCACCTCTGTGGAGGTATTCAAGAAAAACTTAAAAAACTTACCTGTGGCAAATGGCCTACTTGAAGGATTAGTGTAATTTGAATGAAAATATTGTGTTTTGATTTTATGGAATATTTCATTGTCTGATTTTAATATTTGATGTTGTTATGAAATCATTTTATTTATATGTTTTATTAATTGGTACTTGATTTTGTGATTTTAATATGTTCAGTGCCTTGATACACTGAAAGGTGCTTTAAAAATAAAATTGTTATTATTATTATTATTATTATTATTATAATTGACTATCGGCCTAACAACATATCAGATTACCAGAAATATGTTACTCGTTGTATAAGTGATAAGGGATTACTGTATGGTTATCATTATCTGTACAGTCAATCAGATTGAAGCTGTGTTCAGTGTAACAATATACCTTTCTTATAGAATTTATACTTGCGATTAACATAGAGGATAATGTATGGTCTTTGGTTAATAACCACGCTGTAAACACTTTGAAAGGTTACCATGACATCATTGTAAACCTTGAGAGAAGAGCTCAAGAGGTTTTCAGATGTCATGGCAATCCTGAGAAGTGTTTTCAGAGCGGTTAACAAATAACCATACATTATATTTTATAGTATATGGGTTCCCAAGATTTTGTAACTACAGACTGAGTTACTTTACAGAACATTGATTGTTGTGAACATTCTGTTTTGTTATACCATTGATATGTCATACTCAAGAACGGTTAACAACAGGGTGATGTTATAACAAAGGCATAACAAGGTTGAAATCTGCTTTATTTCAGTTAATGATATGGGATCCCCATACATTATATATAGTATCTGCTGTTGCACAAGTACATAATTTATTGGAGAAAGATGTATTTAACTCTGTAATTTTTTTTTTTAAATCTTCTTTCAGATAGCTTTACGCATCTAGATATTCCAGAGGTAAGCCAATCGCAAATTGAGGAGATCCAATTAATTGTTTCTGGTAAGTAATTTTTTTTATACATCTGTTATTTTGCCCTCCACAGAATGGAAAAGTTTTGAATTAATCCTAACACAAACAATTGTTTGCTATGGTAGCATCGGTCCTTACATAAATTGTATTAGTGCACTTATAAAATGATCAACGTATGTAGTAATACCGGACAGGGTGGATTGTATTGTACTATGCAGTACAACCAGGGGAGGTAAGGCCCTCTGCATGTGTCATCGGGCCCCACTACACTTCTGACTGGTACGGAATAACACAATCCCACACACCCTGTCAGGTATTGCAGCATACATAAAAGAAGCAGCTCAATCTTCATGGCGGTTCTTAAGTATTGGGTAGGGGGGTTGTCGGTACATATCAGAGAAGAATATTGGTAATTTATCTGCCTTCATTACATTGTCGTCCTACTGGAGTGTCTGCACTTTGTGGTGATTGGCATGGTTGAACCGTCCCCAACCACACACACACACACACACACACACACACACACACACACACATACATATGTACTCTCTGGGTATAACACTGTCATACCTTCCCTTCCCCCTTCCACAAATGTTGTATTCATTAAAGTAATTAAAGTAATTTGTTTCATTCTCTGACATCTTTAATTTTAATATAGATCAGCAAGAGGTCCCCAACAATGTTTCCATTTCAAATGGAAGTGTAGAGGATTCACACGATTCATTATATTGTGAGTATGATGTCATTTGTAAAGCAACCTAGGTTTGAAAAAATAACCTTATCAGTTATAACTGTATGTAACAATATCAGGCAGGGTGCATGGTATTGCACTGTATTGCACTGAACAGTGATATAATTATGCCAGCCGTTAAGAGAAAAGGGTTGTGTAGCTCCACTGTTAATACATACTGTGAATTACACAGTAGGGTGTGAACATCCTGAAAATGAATTGGTCCAAACATGTCACATGACCTTTGCAAATCACATTTATTTTACGAATGGGTGCAGTGTATATTATTGCTTGCATAACACACAGTTGTGAAATGGCATTAATAAAAAATACACTTAAACATATTTAAAATGTATTTTACACACGAGTCCATTGTATTTATTTATTTATTTATTTATTTTATTTATTTCATTTTTGTTGACTGGGTAAGTGCACTAGACAAATCCTGCCTATTTTCAGGCATGACCCGGGGAAGGGGGATACAGATGAATGCCAACTGACCTTGAACTGGATGAAGCTGTTGGTGGTATTTTTGGTGAATGGAGGAAATTTGGCCATTGCACCGGGGAAATTCCTCTGCTCTTTTCGAGAAGTGCCATGGGATCTTTAACATCCACCTGAACTACCACTAGAATAGTATAATCACAATAAGGCACTCCACAATCTGAGTTATTAAAGCAATAAGATACAACAGGGTGTTGGTTATTCGGGGATTTACTCACACCTTGTGTGGTGTGTCACGAGTCACAACCAATTGACTTAACAACACAAGAAGTGACTATATCCCCAATAACCCTCACTCTGGAGTGTCCTATTGCGATTATACTGTTCTAGTGGTAGTTCAGGTGGATGTTAAAGATCCCATGGCACTTCTCGAAAAGAGCAGAGGAATTTCCCCGGTGCAATGGCCAAATTTCCTCCATTCACCAAAAATACCACCAACAGCTTCATCCAGTTCAAGGTCAGTTGGCATTCATCTGTATCCCCCTTCCCCAGGTCATGCCTGAAAATAGGTAGGATTTGTCTAGTGCACTTACCTGGTCAACAAAAATAAAATAAATAAAATAAATAAATAAATACAATGGACTCATGTGTAAAATACATTTTAAATATGTTTAAGTGTATTTTTTATAAATGCCATTTCTCAACTGTGTGTTATGCAAGCAATAATGCCCGACAGGGTGGGTGGGATTGGGCAATACCAGACTGGCCAGGGGCATAATGAGGCCCAACGCCACAGATGGGAGGCTTTATAGCCCTTGGCTGGTCCAGTATTGCCCAGTACTGCCCACCCTGTCAGGCGTTATTGCGCTTAGAAAATAATCATCTCTGTAAATTTTAATTACGTAGTAAGAAAAAAAGAAGAAATTCATTTCTAAATAAACACAAAGACTAAAAAAAATAATATTTTTGATGAGACAGTCTCTCACATGTTGTGCTGTGCCATCTCCTGCTGCAATCTCCACCCAGTCATTCCCTTCCACGTATCCTCTCCCCCTTCCACTACGATATCAAGAGATGGAGTTCATTGTAAACTTTCAAAACTTTGTTGGCTGGCATGGGTTTTGGTGCTTAGTTTGAAAAATGGCACATTTGTTTCCTGTAAGCTTTTTCCCCCTGGTCTAAAGCATGGTTTGGAAGGCTGTTCATGTTTGTCATATAACCTTGCGTGACCGTGTATTGCAAAACCAGGAAGGGGAGACTTTCAAGCTCGATATATAATGGCATTTGTAAAGGAGGGTGTACTGTACATGTGTGGCTGACAGCGAGGAGCATGACCACGTAACTACTTGTCAGAGAATTGATTTTTTTCAAGAAGAAAAAAAAATAGTACATTGGGGGAGCAGTTGTCCAGTGAACTCAAGCTGCACTGTATCGTAGTAGCGCTGAACATGCAATGTGTCAGCTACTACTTTCTATTACAAAACCTGTTTTTTTTTCTATCTAGACGGTAAAACACTGATTGTTCACTTGTTGTGTATCTCTTGAAATAGTATTGAGTGGGACTGGGTGGTGGGAAGGGGAATCTCATCTGTCACTAAGCAAGGGGCAACAAATGGCAGCTGTTGTCTATGAACATTCTGAGTGCCATGGATAAGCTCAGTGATAGGGCACTCAGAACTTGAACTGCACCAAATGACACACCACTCAGGTCGTGGCTATATCCCCAATAACCCATACTGCTTTGTAGTATACGATGGAATGCTGATATGCATAGGCATGTACTGCTGCAGTAGTGATGTCACTACTGCAGCAGAATAACTTGGAATGTTTCCATATACATGTTTTCCCTCCAGCCAAACAAGCTGTGAGTTGTTTTTTTAAAGTTGAACTTGCATAAACATCTGCAACACACTTATATTAAAAAAAAAAATACGCTATTGATGTCATCTGTTTCCAAATGAAAGTTAACTCATCTGAGTAGGGTTATTACAGTAGTCTTCTGTTAGGGCATGGAAAACAACATCTGACTGCAGAATTGGTGAGTATATCAGGCAAGTGTGTGACAGGTAAGAGGGATCCCACAATCCACAGCCGACGGTCATTGTAGTGTGAAATGGTAGAACATGTAAAGAGCAAATATTTAAAAAATAAATAAGTTTAAGCAAGCAATAATACCCAACAAGGTGGGTGATATTGGGCAATACTGGAATGCCCAGAGGTGTAATGAGGCTCGATGCTGCAGGCATAGGTCCTTATAGCGTCTGGAAGGTCAAGTATTACCCAATACTGCCCACCATGGAGGGTATAATTGTGCCTAGAAAATATGCTACCTGCAATTTGAATGACAGCAGCCCCCCTCCCTTAACATATCTACCACTATGACTCATGGTTGCAATGTGATGACTGGCTGCCCAAAAGAAGAGAATGACAGTATGATCATTGGATGAGGTAAATAGATCACGAACAACAAAACATTTAGTGTATCACACAGACCATATTTTTCTTTCACCACCAACCCCAGCTTTGAGTTAGTAAAGAGACTCACCTCAATCCTGATACCATTCCTTGGTAACAGGGTACTGCTCAAGCTGTTCTGTCAAGGTCATCTGTTACCAAGGAAACCTCTCGATACAAGAATATCCTTGTTATGAATGACTGCTCATACACAAACCTCTATTTCTCGTTATTGATGATTTTCATAACTGATTACAATGAGTAAACCATGCCAGCCAGCCAATAATATTGCATGATTATTTTTTTTTTTTGCCAATTGGATAATCAACCTAGCTATGTATGTTTGGTAAACAATTAATATATGTTGTTTTAATGTAGGTTAGCTGTTTTGAATAAAAAAAAGATTTTATTTGATCTAGGTCCTGGAACAGAGTCAACAGCAACAATTCCAGTGAAGAGTCATAAGAGACATCATTCACCAGATTTGTACATTGAAATATTGCACCTTCAGAAGGAGAACCTTTTGTTGGAAAATGAAAAATTAAAATTAGAAATCAAGAAACTGAAATCTGTGACTGATTTGATACAATTTAAAGCTGATAAGATGACAAAGAAGTAAAACATGTATAAATTATTAAAAGAAGTTGTTTAATTAAATCTGATTTAATTTGGATTAAGTACCAGGGAAATACTGTTATGGATTGTGTAATATCTTAATACCTGTTTACTGGTTTCAATGTTGGTGTTCTAAATATGTATTTACACCATAAATTGCTTAGGGTCTCCTTCATATTTAACAATTTTTAATATTTCACAAGTTTGTGAAATTCTGTAATGTATCTTTTTAGTACCTTTCAGAAATGTGAAAAAAAATCAAAAAGAAATGCTAGTCATCAGTACTAATACAGTAAGAAGTATCTTATTCAATTTTTAGAGTACTTCGCAATTACTTATATATGGTAGTTCTTTAATTCTGGAATCTTACTGTCTCACAGTTCAGTATGTACCAAATAAATTATTTTAATCAACAAATTAGTTAAATAGATTTCTTTGTGACTCACTATTCTATATTAGGTTAGATTTCCTTACAGTTTGGAATTTCCTTTCTGGTTATTTAGCATACATTATGCAAAATAATTAATAAGGTCACACAGTAACATGCAAATAATATAACACACTCTGTGGTGGGAAGTAATTGGACAATAGGATAGATACACTTGCATCTATTTTCCCTTGTGCAGACGTGCGTGCTGGCAGGAGAGTCAGCATTTACCTGTGTTGCTGTCATTGTGATTTGGAGATAAGTAAATAAGTTACACAAATCAGGCTATGTCAATCTGATGGTTTGATTATGCTTTATTTTTTAGCTTCATTATTGAGGAGTACTGCACTTAGACTCTACTCTAGATAAACTGGGAGGGAACATGTAAGTTTTTAATAATTTTTTGTGTTGTTTGAATAATTTCAGGTTATAACTATTCCAAAATGTAAGCAATAATACCCTCCAGGGTAGGCTTTATTGGGAAATACTGGACCGCCAAGGGGCGTATTGAGGAATGACACCACAGGCAGAGGGATTTATAGTCCCTGGAAGGTCTGGTATTTCCCAGTAATGCCCACCCTGGAGGGTATTATTGCTTACTTAGAAAATTACCCAACCCGGGCTGTCAGTGCAGCAGTTGGATTTCCACTTGCGATGCTGGCGACCCAGGTTCAGGAAAGGACCTGGGTTGCTGGATGGCCGGCCAGTGGGAGATGGATGGCATGTCCTCTGGACTGCTCTCCTTCTCCGGGGAAGGGGGAACAAACATCCAGTACAGTACAGACCCCTGGCAGAGGCCGGGGGCTCCGCCGCAGCTGGCGTCTGGACGTCTGATGGGGTGGGCGGACATGGGACATCATTGCACTTCCCCGTCCCCAAGGAAAAATCATCCTTTTGGGGACAGAAAAATCCCCAGCCAGTGCCTCCATGATGCATCACAGCCTCAGATGTGCTCCCAGGCTGGCTCCCCTGACCAGAACCAATGTTCGCGACACCGGTAAGTGCCGAGACCCTGCCTGGGAGCTAAGCCAGGGGGCATAAGGGGGGAGCACAGCTCATGTGAGAGCAGGGGGTGGTGGGGGCCATGACCAAGGCTGAGTTCTGGTACTAGACTGGGACAAAAAGCTTACTAAATAAATAAAAAAAAGAAAATGGACCATCAGAGAATGTTACTCTATGAGGAGGCATTTGGACTGGCTCTTATTTTTAGCTGGGCAACCATGGTGCGGCTCACTTTGATTTCATAAAGTTATTTACAAAGACAATGCAGGAAAACAATGGAATGGTACTTGGTAAAGAGTAGAGACACATGCACATATTGTCATTTACTCTCAAAAAAGGAATACATCAGAAGAAATGCAAACCAAATAACAATGTTTTATTAGATATGTCAAATATAGATGAAGAGACTGTATAAACATGCAGTAACATAATTCTGAGGTTGATCCACTTATAATCGTAGACAGAGTAAAATCAAATTTAATTGAGGGTCTACTCCACCTGTTGAGAAGATTACATATTTGACAGTGCTAGGCACAACACGGCAGGCTATATCTTCAAAAAGATTTCAATTGTAGGTATTTGAGAAATAACAACTATATTTTGGATGATAAAGGTTGATGTACGCAATAAAGCACAACAGTGTGTGGGGTACTTAAGAATTACACAATGGATTATGAAATCATGTGACCTCAATGATCACAATACATCAGATGACAGTGATAAATCATCCATTTTACCCAATGTAAAGGTTTTATATCGCGATACATGATTTTCATACCCCATTGTATAATGTTTACATAAACCATAAACTCTCCAATCTGTATTTCTTACTGTACTGTAAAAGTGCCTAAATATATTATTTAATTCTGTGTCTGACAGAGCAACATAATACTCCAGATGGGGTGTCACCAGCAGTCTGTACAGAGGGATAACAACTTCGTGTTGTCTGCTGATGCTGCCTGTCCATATACATCCCCGTATCCCCTTAGCCATCCCTACTGCATCTCTGCTGTTATGCTGCACTAGCTATGTTAACATTTCTGTTCCCTGTTATGTTCTCCAGCTGGTGTTGTGTGATTTTCTATGCAGGATCATCCAGATATTTTCTAGTTTAAAAAAAAGAAAACAACGAGTGAGCGGTCCCCAAACCAACACCATCTCGCTTAGTGAGAACTACGACTGCCATTTTTTTTATTTAAAATCCCTCCCACACCAAAATTACAGACAATAGAAGGTTGATCATTAAACAATGACACGTCTGTTCCCTAGCAACCATGCACACCACCTAGCAAGCATGCCCTAACTTGAAGACAAGGAAGGAGCGACAAACTTTTATTTTGTATTTTAAAAATTAAAATCATAATTGAAAATGCAGACTAAACATTATAAAAAACAGTACATGGGCAACCTCCTGCGAAACCAGCCTATTGTACCACCTTGGGTTTCTGATTACCTTGGACCTCACTATTCACTCTCGAGTTCTGAAGTAATCAGAACCCCTATGAGCTACAATAGGCTTGTTGAATGTGGCCAATGGCCAAAGTTTAGTGACCAGTGGCCAAGGTTTTAGTGACCAGTGACAAAACTTTTATCAATAATATATAATTGGCTAACCAAAAGGTTGAGGAGATAGAAAGGTGTAAAATGGCTAGCGTAAAGGCTGCAAATGAGTAATAAATAACTAAATGATGTCAACATGTGAATTAATAGGTATGGTTAGCCAATGGCTGCAAGTGACTAAGTAAATGAATGACACCACCATGTCAGTTAATGTGCATGCATGTGTAAGACTTTAAAAGGTTAATGGTTGAAATGAAGAAAATGAAATAATTCAAGAAGCACAAAACAGAGGACTAACTTGGAATTGCCCTATTCAGCAGAAAATATTGTGTACCAAAACATGTTTTTTTAAAAGGTTACAGCTAAGATAAGAATGCAGCTGCTAGTAACCACAGCTGGCCTTGATGATTGAGTTCCCCAATTTGGCCACTGTCTGTTTTTTATCTGTAAGCTGAGTATTTTTAAAACAGTCACATCCCCTTACGTGTTTTCTGTATCCTGAAGTAAGTAGTTTGGATAAATAAAAATCCCCTGATTACTTATTTTTCCATCTAAAGATGACTGTATGTCTCGGCAAAGTGTCAAAAGTGTCTTATGACCAAGGTATCTTATGGCCAATGTATTTTTGAACCAGAGTCTTATGATTTGTTGAATGACCTATTGTCTGTGTTTAAATCTGCTGTCATAGTTTTTGGGAAATTCCAGCCTTGCATTTTTTTTCTAAGCTTGCTACACATAAATATGGGGCCTATGGTTATGTCCAGCATCCCTTCAAGAAGATGCAGTCTAGGACAATCTGCAGTCTGAGACTATCCATAGATTGCTCGGGGGATCCAGAGATATATGATTTCATGTGTCCCTGAAATTCTGTAGCCCTGTAATACAAATATTACTAGCTGTCTAAATTGCATGTTAGAAACACCCCAATGGACTGTTCCATGGACTGTTTCATTGGTTGTAAGATTAAATTGTATCAGGTACACTAGGGTAGTAGCAGGCTACCTGATGCCTAGAAATGATAGACTATCTCAATAAATGACAACTAATTTGGCAAAGAAATAGTATGGTGGCTTTATTGAATTACTGAGAATTACCAACCAGGATCCTGTATAATTGGATCCATTTTACAGGCTTGTTCCGCATGATTGCAAATGCACTATTCTCTATGTTATGCAGTAATATGTATTAACACATGCTGTATTACTCCAGTGTACACAAATATAAAACAACATAATAGGCAGGAACAAGCAAAACATATCAAGAACAGCTGAATATACCATTGCAACCACATTGTTTGTCACAACAGCGCAAGTGGCTGCTGATTCCTCCATTTCATGAGCAATTATTTCAGGCACAGACTGTGAATAGTTAACCAATGCTTCGTCTGGATCAGGAACATTCTTAATCCTGTTCAGAAATCAAAACATAGGTATGTGCTAATGATTATTTACAGTATATGGCAGATACACAAATAGCAACATATTTGTTTCTCTATGGAAATTACTGTTAATTACAAAAAAATAATGATCACCTATCGTTCAAGCAGGTCAACCCAGCAAACAAGCAATGACCAAGCTGTGGAATGCCCCAGACTAGTTTGTTCAGAGTTACTACCCACTGAGACGTATGTGGAAGCACCCTGACCAAACTACAGCAATATGAACAGTTGCAGAAGAATTTGGGAATGATTGTCAGATAAGGACTCTCTTTTTATTTTTGAGACATGAATGTATGGGATCTAAAGTGTGTGTTGTGTGTGTGTGTGTGTGTGTGTGTGTTGTGTGTTTGTGTGTATGTGTGTGAGTCAGCTACATAGACAGTTCCATGATGATGAATGTAACAAATATGGATATAGGGGGATGGGATAAGGGTAAAAGGAGGTATACTGGTTTGTAGAGAGTGGGTTGATGGGTTAGATTGGTTGAAGGGGGAAGTGATGAACATAGGTTATGCAGGGAGTGGGTGTTGAACTAGGAACCTTTAACAGTTTTACAAGAAGTTTTAAATATCCACTGTATACATGACAAAAAATTGACAGCTGGGTAATAATGAATTCAGAGACATGTCAACGTAAATTAGTTACTAAAACAATTTTTGAGTTTGCCTGACTTCTTGTTTAAGGGAAGGGGGGACAATAGGGGTTAAACAAAGTTAATACACACAATGGCTTTGGTCTCTCTCTCTCTCTCTCTCTTTTCCCTTCCAGGTTGCATACATCAGCACACAAAAAAAAATCCATGTGCTGAGAAGTAGGCCAGAGTTAGAAGGAGGAGATTGAATGCACCTCAAAGGCAAACACACAGAAATCCATGACACAAGAACATCGCCAGGTAGAGTGACCTAATGGGAACATCCCAGGACACAGATTGTGATGACACATAATGGACAACAGAAGATAGTACAGTCAAAATCATTAGGCAAAGAAAATGGGAACAGTTAAGTTAAAGCATTATGAGATAGGGAATTTGAGTATGATGGGGGGGAGATCACCAGTTAATATTCATTACACTAATGCTAAACATTGAGTCGAAATTTAAGAAACCATTAGCACTTACCATGAAATGTCAATAACTTACAAGGGAAAGACAACACTGCATACTTTCAAAATATGGATGATGTGGTGACAACACAGAAACTTACCACATGGATGTCAAGGACAGTGACCAGATAACGCACAAGTCTGACCAGATAACGCACAAGTCTGACAGGTACGTTTCATTACTAAACTAAATTAAAGGTTGGTGTTAACCACAACATTGCAGGTTCCTAATATATAAACTTAAATGTAAATAGCCACTCATAGACATTAAGATGCACCAAGACCAAACCAGTTAAAAGTATTGATCACCAAATTAACTTGAGGGGGTTGGGGGGAATTGCTCTTGTTCAGACTGCTTTCTCGGTATTGAACATGTTACACCATGAATCAAATTTGAAGAGGTCTGTAGATACTAATTTTCTGGTCGGGTCTGGTGAGTAGCCTCGCTCTGTGGTGGCCCACCCATGTAGACCCGTGTAGACCCGATTAGAGTTTGTTATGAAGTGGGCGGCTATGGAAAGTTAATGTAACCCTCTGTTATTACTCTCATCCAGTCAGAGAACTGCATGTATTTAGCCCTTTTTCTAAGAGGTTAATAGATGCCACACAAGCTATGTTTTTCTGAAATTTTTAACAAAAATAAGTAAGTAAAACATTTAACAATTACAATATTCCATTCTATGATGTGGGTGATGCCAGTATTAACCAACTTTTTTCACAACTACCAACTCTCTATGACACGGTGGCACTTCCTCAGACATCCCTTAGTCTGTGGTCCCCTAGTCCCTCCCCAGGCACATCCCATCGTGTCACTCTGACCTATCTCCATGCTGTCTCCCCCCCATCAGGGAAGAAGGTGGAACCCCTTCACCCCCTCCAGTCCAGTAGTATGTGTCAAGAGGCATCCATCAGGAGCCAGGTAATTGTTTGTCTGATGCAGTTTGGTCCCATCTCCGATCTCCATGACAGGGTCCCTTTTTCCAGTTTTATCGGCTCCTCCAGACATCGGTACTATCAGAAAGCCAATGGGTGGAGCATGCAGTGGCATGCCGATGCTCCAGTTCTTGGCTGTCATCCCTCCCTTCTTTGTTTTATCCCATTGCTCCTCCACCTGTTGTCACCCAGGCGGTGGTAGAGCAGCAGTATGAGCAACTCCCCCCCCGGAGAAGGAGGAGAGCAAACTCTGGGTGCTCGACCCCCCCCGACTGACCCGCCAATTGCCCAAATCCATTCCCAAAACAGGTCGCAGGCACTGCAAGCAATGGCTCCACCACTGCGCCAGTGAACCAGCTTAGAATAAACCAACTTCTGATGTATATTCCTCATTCAAATGCACCTCCTTAGCAGACCACACAACCAAATGGTGAATCTGGCTATCCCCCACATCAGTTTGGTCTATTACACCTACTTCTAAACCTATCCATTCTCAGTTACCTTGCAATGTTGTACAGTACAGCTGTTGCACAAATGATGGAACATACACATTTGGGCATCATTCTTAATTCACCATGCAGGCAATGAAACCTTCACTTCCAGACCCCTATGCATCATGCATTCATGTTCCTTGTCTTCATCTGAGATATGTTGTAATGCTCTTGAGCTGCAGTTCTTGGATTTAAATATGGCGTGAGCAGCCATGACTTCAATGGATGGCTACTGTCTCCAAGGAGAAATCCCTTAACATGTCCTCTCTCAAACCCTTCCCAAACTTCACTGTTTTGCAGAATGCGTAAATCATGTGTGTTACCGGGCCACTTTGTGATTATGTTGGTAAACAGCAAATCTGCATCAAAAACCACTTGTACATTAACGGAATGGTATCCTTTTCTGTTCACATATATACTCTCTTGAGCAGCAGGTGCTTGAATTCGGATATGAGTTCCATCTACTGCTCCGATTACATTAGCAAATCTGGCAATGTCAAAAAACTTTGTCTTTGTGTGACATACCATGGCAGGATCTTGTGAGAATTTAACAAATTTGTTTATGTTTCTTTGCAGTGCTAATGAAACTATTCTAACTATTCTGCTCGCAGTAGACTTGTGGATTCCTATGAAGTCGCCCACAATGTTTAGAAATTATCCAGTGGCATAAAATCTAAGAGCCAGACATACCTGCAGCAATGCTGGTATACTGTGATTCCAGCATGTAGATGGCTCTATATCTTCTTTCACCAAGTCCACAACATCCAACACATGTTCCTTTCTGAACCTCATTCTTTCAAACACTTCTATATTGGAAAGGTTTTCCAGTGGATTTGAATGATCATGAAACACTCTCTTTCTACAAAGAGATCATTCATTCAAATAATCAAGAACAATAATCATGTGTTCTGCCATTTTCACACACTGTTTCCCTAAGTTCAAAATATGATCAGTTTAGTTTCTATGGGAACTTAGTCCTAAGCCAATTAATAAGCCTGGTAGCAAGCAGGCTTATAAATGTCAGATAATAAGATCAAAAATTCTCAAGCCATTTTTTTTTGCAACTGACTTAAACAATTTAAGACTAAGTATACATTTAAAGTCAAAAACAAGACTAAAAACTAGTCTTACTACACTTATGCAACTGGCCACAGGTTTCTAATAAAGAAAATGTCAAACTCACAGCTGAAGATAGTGTCATGCAGATCGACATAGCACAGACAGTTGTTTGCTCAAGATCTTTGTCATACACTGGAACACTGGAAAGACTGTACTCATGGAAGGCTGACAAACCTTTAGATCACACCTAGGATCTAAGGGGAACATAGTTTATAATAGGTGTGGTGCCCTGGATAACCACACACACCAGAAAAAATAATCACCAACATGAACAAGTACAAGGGCAATGATTTTCAGTGTTTAAAGAGATTACATTCTGTTTTCAAGATTTGAAATACACGGATTGCAAGGGTAATTCCTAATCTAATTTTCAAATTTTACTGGGATTCAACAAGAAAACTTTTAGAGTTTATGTAAATATTTAGAATAAAAAAGGCTAAGTATACATCAGAGTAAATAAAGCTAAATGAAAATAGCACAGGAAGGAATTTATACAAGAAATACAAGTTCTGGAAATTCACTGATCTGGTAAAAAAAATATCAGATTATGTAAAATGCTTTGTTTTTACCACGTACAGAAAGTCCAGATATTGGAATTTTACCAGGATTTCTAGTAACAATTGAAAATCAGTGGCCCTGAATAAGTCCCAACTACTATATTTCAGATTATTCAAAGGTACTTGTGTGACTCCATCAAACCCCCCCATTAGTTCTTGCATAGGCTAAGGCCTGACTCAAGCAACCATATGACCATACAATGGACAGAGAAGGTCCAAACAATGGTGTGTCACTCTGCAATAAGCACAGTTTTATCAGTGTTCCTGGGTGACAAACATAGAAACATAGAATTTGATGGCAGATAAGGACCACTTGGCCCTCCTAGTCTGCCCATTTTCCTACCTGATGGATAAGCTGCAGATCCTAGTTAACAAATAGCCTTCTTCCTCTTACCCCCCACTAGAACTGCCTTATGTCTATCCCATGCATTCTTGAACTGCCCCACTGTTCTTGACTCCACGACCTCCTCAGGAAGGCTTTTCCATGCGTCCACAACCCTCTCCATGAAAAAATACTTCTTCACGTTACCTCTGAACAGTCCCCTCTATCTTCAAATTGTGCCTGCTTGTTCTTGCACATCTCTTTTTCTGAAAGATGCTACCCTCTTGGACTTTGTTGATGCCCTTGAGGTACTTGAAAATTTCTATCATGTTCTCCCTTTCTCTTCTTTCCTCAAGGGTATACATATTAAGCTCCTTTAGTCTCTCTTCATATGTCTTCTGGTGCAGACGCTGCACCATTTTGGTTACCCTCCTATGGACAGCCTCCACTCTGTCTATGTCTTTGTGGAGGCGGGATCTCCAGAACTGCATGCAGTACTCCAGAGGGTATCACCAACTGTCTGTACAGAGGGATAACAACTTCCTGTTTTCTACTGGTGATGCTTCTCCCTATGCATCCCAGAATCCTTCCCAGCCCTCCTTACTGCCTTCTCACATTGCTTGCCCACCTCTAGGTCATCTGATATAATTACCCCAGGTCCCTTTCCATTTTTGTTGTTGTCAGTATCTCACCCCCCATTGTGTACTCTTCCCCTTGGTTTTTGTTTCCCAAGTGCATTACCTTGCACTTCTTTGCATTGAATCTAAGTTGCCATACATTTGACCATTATTCCAACCTTGCCAAGTCATTTCTCATCCTTTCCACTCCATCTTGTGTATCAACCCTGTTACAGATCCTTGTGTCATCTGCAAAGAGACATACGTTTCCTTCCAGTTCCTCTGCAATGTCACTTATAAAGACATTAAAAAGGACCTGTCCCAGTACTGAACCCTTTGGTACCCCGCTAGTAACCCTCCTTTCTTCACTGTTGACTCTGTTTACTATTATTCATTGCGTCCTGTTGTCTAACCAATTTTTTATCCAGGTTACCACCTTGGGACCCACTCCAATGCTGGCTAAGTTGTACATTAATCTTTTGTGTGGGACTGTATCAAATGCCTTGCTAAAATCTAGGTAGCAGACCATGTCCACAGCCCCTCCCTGGTCTACTATTTTGGTGACCCAGTCAAAAAAATCTATTAGATTCATCTGACATGACCTTCCCACTGTGAATCCATGCTGCCTTGGGTCCTGTGCCACACTAGCCTCTAGGTACTCAACAATTCTTTCCTTCAGAAGTAATTCCATCATTTTCCCTACCACTGAGGTCAAACTAACTGGTCTGTAGTTTATTGCCTCTGCCTTGCTCTCACTTTTGTGAAGAGGAATTACATCTGCCCTCCCCCAGTCCTCAGGTACCACCCCATCCTCCCATGATTTGTTAAAGAGAGTAGTCAGTGGTGTCACTAGTTCTATCCTTAGTTCTTTTAGAATTCTTGGATGAATCCCATCAGGCCCCATTGCTTTGTCCACCTTCAGTTTTACTAGTTCTTTCAGAACACTTTCTTCAGTGAACAGACTGGTATCAACCCCTCTATCCAGAGTGTTTCTCTTGTTTGATTTAGGTACCACTCCTCCTCTTCCTTTGTGAATACTGAGCAGAAATATTAGTTCAGTATCCCTGCTTTTTCACTGCCACCCTCTGCCCACATTCTGTCCCCTTTATTAAGCATCAGTATACCTCCCTTGTTCTTTCTTCACTCCCTAATGTACCTATAAAAGGTCTTATCTCCCTTCTTAACAGAGCTGACTATCCTTTCCTTGGTTTGGGCCTTTGCTATTCTAACTGCCTTCCCTGCCTCTTTCTGCTTTAACTGATAAAGTTCTCTGTCCTGCTTTTTCTGTTTCCTTATATTTCCTGAATGCTATCCTTTTCTCCTTAACCTTATCTGCCACCTCTTTTGAGAACCATAGCATTTTTTTCCTTCATTGTGTTTTGTTGATTTGCTTCACACAAAGGCTTATTGCCTCTGTGATGGCTGTTTTGATTACTCCCCATGGTTCCTCCACCTCTCCTTCTTGCCTGCTTGCTAGTGCTTTTCTGAAGTACGCTCTCATTTTCCCAAAGTCAGCCCTCCTAAGGTCCAATACTCTTGCTTTTGTATGGCTTGACTCTATGGCTGTGTTTATCGTGAACCACACTGTTTGGTGGTTGCTTGTTCCCAGATGGCTACCCATTTCTAAATACAAGATTCTTTCTCCATCCCCATTTGAGAGTACCAGGTCTAAGATTGCTCCCTCCCGAGTGGGTTCCAATGCTAGCTGTCTGAGGTATCCCCCTTCTAGGGAATCAAGAATGACCATGCTCTTGGATGTGCCTGCAGCAAAGGTGCTCCAGTTAACATCTGACATATTCAGGTCCCCCATCAACAATATCTCCCCTTTTTCTGCCATTCTAAGGATGCCTTCTATCATTTCCTTATCAATTCCTTCCCCCTGAGATGGGGGTCTGTATACAACCCCATGCGGATTGTGGTGCCATCTTCTGTCTCCAGGGTGACCCAGAGTGCCTCATCTTCTCCCTGTTTACTCTTTAGTTCTGTTGCTTTGATCCCTTCCCTTACATAGAGAGCTACTCTTCCTCCTCTTTTACCCTGGTAGGTCCAGGCATCATACCAGTTGTGCACTGCACTGTTGTCAGATGCTGAAGCATTCTTAAACTCATTTATGGTTATGCACAGGCTCTGGGTGGAGTTGCAGTACATATTTACACAGTTTTCCCATATTCTATGGACAGGTCTGACCTACAGTACCTGTCATCCACCAGTCAAAAAGCATGAACATTATCGATGCCCTTGGAGGACTTGTGTAACCTAACACTTTCTTTGTCCAGCAGGACCCTTAAGTTATTGCAACATTCCTGCCTTCTTTGAGCACCATGGCACATGTATGTCACTAAACCCCTCAGAGACTCTCCGTTGCAGCTAGGAGGCTACTGGTGAGGACCCTGTTCACACGCCTTGCTGTAATCTCACACCCTTAAAATGCCAGATTAAGATAACAACTTGAAACTGTGGTGCCCCTTTATTATACTCTGCCACAAAGAATACTGTACCACCCTGCTTCTGTCACTCCCACAGTCAAAGGAGTTCAAAGCATACTTCTTTATTAGCCCTAAATTGGGTCTTGGGGCTAAAAATGTAAGCTCCAATATCAAAGTTCATGCCCTTACGTGCAGGATCCACTGATGGACATCATACATCCTCCATCTGTTGCTGGCACTCTTCTTCCAAAGTTAGTGTTATCAGAAAATGTAATTATACCATAGATGAAATGCACCCACAGGGCAATCAGAGGGTGGAGAGACCACTTGACACCAGGGAAAGTTTTACAGTTCTACAGGATGGAGATTGGAGGGTGGGGTGACCATTGGCACCAGGGACTTAATTTATTTTACTGGGGACAGGGTTCATAGGGTGGGGGTGCCACTAGCCATGAGGGAGCAGGTGTGCTCCACCAGCACCAGCATGGATGTTGGCTGAAGAGGCTCCCCAAGCCACTAGATTTTCTCAGAGTAAGATGGGTTCCTTCTCAGCAGTAACTGCACAGAGCATAGTAGCCTGAATTTCTCCCTTGCGCAGTGCTACCATGCTGAATATTGCCCTGCATTGGGATTCCTGTCCTTGCCCCTTCTATTGCCCACTCCATACATAATTTTTTTTTTGTGCACACTAATCCTTTTTAACGCGTACTACAGCCCCCTTTGAATATTGTGTATGGACGCAAACCCGAAAACAGGGCACAAATATTTTGCCTAATGTGCAAAGTTTTGAATATATGACCCCACATTTTTTTATGACTTACTTAGCCACTTCTTCAAGCTCTCAGTTAAGGTTCACAGGCCTGTAGTTACCTTGTTCTAACCTGTCCACTTCTTGAATAGAAGATGACATAGGTTGTTTTCTAGTAATCTGGCATTTTTGTCTACCAAGAGTTCTGAGGGATATCAGTTAGCGGCCAAGGCAGAACATCTTTTAAACTCCACTGTTACCCTTGGGTGGATATCATACAGACCCAAAAATCTTCCTGAATTCACACCTTTCACATACTTGCCAACTAATTATGGCTGAATCAGTGCTGTTTCTTGTACAGTCTGCACATTTCCATAACATGTACCCCTGCTTGACCATGATCTCTGTCCTCATGGCTGAATACTGACACAAAGTAGTTATTCAGTGCCTCTACTGTACCCCCTGCACTATTCAGTGATTATCCTTTCCCCAATGAACAGTGGACCCTTCTTTCCACCACATTTGCTGTTGTTCCATTGGTATTGCAAAACAGATTTATTATTCTCCTTGATCCTCTAGATAACAATTCTTCCAGGCAAGCCTCAGCATCCATAATCTTAACCATGGGTAATCTTAATCATGCATTGCTTGGCAATACCCTATTCCATAATTCCATAACTCTATTTCCAAAATGTTTCCACTGATCATATGTTCTCATTTAATCACTTAACTTCCTCACATGTTCTTTGGACCACCATGGAGGCTTTCACCTAGCTCTCTTGCCCTTATAACACATGGGCTTCCAATGTATATGGTGACATTTCATATCACTGCCTTTGCTATATTTTTCTTTAGGGCCTCCCACCTGGCCTTACAATGCCCACTTAGTGGTGTATTTGCAAAGATAGCCCAAAACCATATCCCTCAGTTAACAAAATCAGCTCCCTTGAGGCCCAATATTCAAAAGCTTGCACAGGCGCTAACAGACCTTTGCTCGAGCAAACTGGAATTTGTTCCAGATCTTGACATTCAAAAAGGGTCTTTGCTCAGGAAAAGAGGGTTAGTATCTGTTGAAAACATAATATATGCAGGTGGGCAAGGGGAGGGACGATTCCATTAATAGCCATGCTACCCTATATTCAGTGGCTTTGCGCTACACGAAAGGGGCTAGCACAGTTCCTCTGCACAGCACAAATACCACCAAACAAAACCTCATCTTACTCTGAGCAACCCTAATGGCTGCTGGAGGTAATGCAGACAACCAGACTGTTTACCACTGGGGGAGCACACTCGCCCCCTGTGGTCTGTGGCACCCCTCCCTCCCTTGTCAAAATAAAACCCTCCCTGGCACTAGTGATCCCACCTCCCTCCAGTTGCCAGCAAATCAAAAGAATAACACCCTCCTTGGTGACAGTGGCCCCCTTCCCTTCAATTGCCAGCCCATTGACAGAATAGTACCCTCCCTGGTGTTAGCGGTCCCCTCTCCCTTTAATCATCAGCCTGTTGAACACATTAAAACTCCTTCCTGGTGCTAGTGGCCCCCCATTCAATCACCATCCAACTGAAAGCACAGCACCCTCCCTAGTGTTAGGGCCTCCTTCCCTCTGATCACCAGCCCATTGAATACATTAAAACCCTCTTTGGTGTCCAGTGGTTCCCCTCAGCACTGATCCATGGTATTGACCATCACAGTTCCATATTCCTGGCATCTTGCTGGCAGGGCTGGTGAATGGAAGAGGAGGGAACACTAGATCCAGCAAGAGTGCTATTCTTTCAATGGACTTGCGATTGGAGGTGGGGGGGACCACTAGGCACCAGGGATATCTACACATGCATGGGACTAGGCAATTGGGGGGAGGTATTGTGCTAACCTGCCTTGCTACACATGCAAATGAGCCCATAATGAGTATGAAAATGGACCCTTAGCACCCTGCATGTCCAAACAGATCATTTCCATGGGTCCCTTAGAATATTGTAGATAGGGCTCTGGGGCTGTATACTCTGCTTGATGTACTTCAGGATCCATGTCAGGGCAGTGCTACTTGATATAGCACTGCACTGACATGGCCCTATATTCAGTTGAATAGTGCCAATGTGCTGTTCAACTGAATATAGCATCCTCAGGCTCCCATGAAATCCCAAGGCATGACACAATGTTTTATGTTCTGTTTTGCACTACTATATCAGGCACTTGAAGCTTTAGGACTGGGACTTATTTGCAATGCAGTAGCTTTTGCTTATCACCTCAAATTCAGTCCTACTGTGGTCATGTTTACTCACCAGCTCCCATCCCTTACGGTTCTGATCTTGTCATTCTCAGGGTGTACCATGAACAGAACAACTCAATTTGAGTGAGTAAATTTCAGTGAAGTAAAAATAGCAACTTTGAAATGCTCTGTGTTCTTTATAGCGCAGTGTATGTTTAGTGATTTCCTTTTTGGTAGGGAGTTCTTTAGTTGTGCAGTAGATAAGGGTTTGCTGGTTGGGCCAGTTCTGAGCTGGCTGTCTGGTGCAGTGGTGAGAGTCACCACCTGTGGTGCTGGTGGTCCTGGATTCAAGACCTGGCAGTGCAGAGAATTTTTTTTTGTGGGTGGTGATCCCCCCTTTGTGCCTGCCCTCCCCACCTCATTCCCCCCATTGTGCCTTCCCCCGCCTTGTGCCCCCACCCAAAGATTGTCCCCCAAATTCTCCCCCTTCCAACTTGTGTTCTCATCCCTGTGTTGCATCCTCCCTCAAGTTTATCCCCTCCTTGGGATACGCCATCCCTGGAGTGGGTAACTGGGGAGGCATGGGGGGTAAAGCCCCCCTGCAAAAAGGAGTGCAGTGGACACAGCCCTCTGCATCAAAAGTAAGTGCAGATCACCCCCCCCCACAAAGAAAAGAAATGCCTGTCACTGTTTCTGGCAGATGCTATAGTGCACATCGCCGTTTTTACTTTTCAACGATGTGCATTCACTCTTTTTATAGGTGCTGTTTTTGAGTTGCTGATATTACATAGAACAATCTTCACTGTTCCCCTAGCAGGTCAAGAACAACATCATCTCTTTTCCCATGCCTGATATGTAGAAGAAGGTAATTAACAGTTCTTCATGACTGACATGAAAGCCGTTTCTGCTATCCCTTGGGCATTTTTTACCTGTCAGTGGTGCTGTGCAAACATAAAATTTCACCAGCAGAATTAATCAGAAAGTCAAGATTTTGCTTCCATGAAATTTCAGATTGCACTTCGGCAACTTTCACAAGATTCTGACAGTACAGCTGAAAGAATGTATGCATTGCAGACTGATGATTTAACTGATCATTCTTTTATCTGTAGAACTGCAGAATGATTGCAAGTATTATTTATTTATTGAAAAGTTTCACCAGGAAAGGCACCCTGAACAACAAGTTGCTCATCTCCTGGTGCATCATGGGGGAGAGTGTAGTGGTGTGCACAATGATAATACAACAACAAATTCATTATCATAGACATGAATACATTAAAATACATATATGAGAAATTATACAATGTGTGAAAACAGAGGAAGTGCTGTTAGGTAATGAATAATAGCAGCTATACACTAAGTGCTTGCAACAAATGACTTAGAAAGACAAGTATAGAAGAACATGATCAAGCAAATCAACAGCATCTAATGGAGACACAGATTATAGCAGAATTCATATTAATCCTAAGGTGCAAGGGTTCCATTTGTAGCAGAAAGGGGATGGAAGACTACAGAATAGCAGAGTGCAGTAGGCAGGTTGGCATTGCTGTGTGTAAAGTTTCTAGTTAAGACAAATAGGGGGAGGGATGAAAGGGAGCTAAGGAGCAGGTACAATTTGTGAAAAAATAGTTTTGTAGGGAGGAGGAGATGGATGCAGGGGAAGAGGAGTTCCTTATCTGAAGGGGAAGTGAGCTCCACAGATTTGGGAAGTGGTAGGATAATGCAGCCTGGCCAAATGACAATGTTCTGCGGGGACGGCCAAGGAGCAAGAATCATTAGACCTAAGGGAGTAAAGTGGGGGGCTCAGAAGGAGAGAAGCAAAGGTAGGAGGGTAGAGAGACAAACCAAAATTTGGAAGTGAATTTGGCAGTGTTGGAGAGATGTTGGTTTGTAAGGGAGGAAAATGCAAGAGAATAGGGAAATTGTTTAACCAGGAGAGGCACACTAAGCCAAAGATTGTTTCCAGGTCTGATCTGGGAGGACAAGGAAGTTAAGTGACTTGTTCAGGGTCACACAGTATGCACTGGGGGCTTTGGGATTCAAACTCAGGTCTCCAGGTTTGCAGCTCAGGGCCTTTAACCACTGTGCTGTACTGATTATAGTGGTATTATACTGAGTACAGTGATGTGTGTGGTGGAAGGGGGCATCAAGAGTGAACCTACAGAATGAGTTGAAGGGGAATCCAATCTGAATAAGGAAGACTTAGGAGCGGCACTGTAGACTACATCACAGTAGTCAAAGATAGGGAGTATAATTTTCTGGACAAATTCACACCTGGCCAACAGAGGCAAGCAACTATGGTTCCTGTATAAGGCACTGAGGTTGGGACATAGTTTTTTCAGGATAGTGTTCACATGTCCAGAAAAGTTGAGGTAATTGTCAAGCCAAGGTATCTAAAAGAGAAGGTGTCCTTAAGGGTAGTCCCATCAATAGTGCAGAAGGAGGACACAGAGGATAGCCTAGAGGATTGCTGCCTGGTGCCCAAGGTCATGCAGACAGTCTTCTTGGCATTGAGGAAGAGTTGGTGAGAGCTCAGCCAGAGTTAAACTTTGTAGAAGTCACACTGTAGTCTGGCTGTTACATCAGTGAAAGACTGGCCGGAGGTGAACAGGATCATGTTATCAGCATACCTGTGGATGGATGATGTAGAACATACTGACAGAAGGTCATTTAGAAAAATGGAGACTAGTAGAGGGCCAAGCACTGAGCCCTGAGGCACACCAGTGTTGACTGGGAGTGGGGGAGATATCCAGTCAGCAATCCTAACTGATTGAGTGCTACCTATCAGGTAGGCTCTAAACCAGTTAGTGTCAGGATCAGACAGACCAGCTGAAGAAAGGTTGTTCGGAAGGAGAGTGTGGGAGATTATGTCGAAAGCCTTGGTGAAGTCAACAAAAATAACAGATGTAATTTGGCCTCTGTCCATCCCTGTGAGGATGGAATCTGTGAACCTAAGTAGGGAAGTTATGGTTGAGTGATCTTTCTGAAACCCAGATTGGAAAGGCATGAAGAAGGAGGAGTCATAGAGGAAGGAGGAGAGCTGAGTGAGAATCAAGTGTTCCTGTAACTTGGCAAGGATGGGTAGAAGTGATATAGGGCGGTTGTTCCCAGGTGCCGAAGAATCTCCACCATTTGGCAAGGGAAGTATGATAGCATGCTTCCAGGTGTCTGGGACAGCTGCCAAAGTGAAGGAGAGGTTTAGTAGATCAGATAGTGCTGAGGAGATGGCAGGGGCAGACAGGTGAAGGAGTTTAGGGTCAAGCGAGTAGGGCATCTAAGGTGTCGGCAGGGGAAATTTGAGAGAAGAAGAAGCTGGCTAGAGGAGGGGGTATACAGCTGGTGTTTGTGTTGGGAAACAATACAGGGGGATGAGGTGGAGGGAGGACAGCAGGGCAGAGGCACAGGACATAAAGTAGGAGTTAAATTCAGTAGCAATGGTAGGGTTGTCAGATATTAGTAGGTTGCTTACTTTGATGAATGGTGTAGGTGGTTTTGATGGGAGGGGAGGTTATGGACCACCTTCCAGAATTTTGATGGGTTATTTGTGCTAGTTTCAAAGGTGGATCAGAAGTTTTAAGCATTGGCTAACCAAATAGCTTTTGTTCATGAGTTCCAAAAGGAGTGGTATATTTCAAAGTCTCTGGGCAGCTTAGAGACTTTATATGTCTTCCATGCTTGGTTACGAACTCATTGACAGGTCAACAGTTCTAGAGAGACTCAGGGGAGGTGATTTCTGCTGACTCTGGAGCACTTTATTGGGGCATGTATATTCCAGGTATTGAGAAATTTATTGGTGAAATAATCCAGAGCTTCATTAACTGATTTTGCAGCTGCTAAAAGTGTCCATTCCATTTGGGCTAGATCTTGGTGGAGTGGGACATGGTCCCACGATTTGTAGGAACAGAGTTGCAGTATTTTGTGAGGAGCTTTTGGCCTGTGAATTTTACAAACCAAATAAATCATGTAATGATCACTTAGAGCATGATTAAGTAACCCAGACTGGATAATCCTCTGAGGGTGTGAAGTGAGGGCCCTGTCGATCAAGGAGTGGTTGGGGTTTTAGGGTTTAAGTGGGTTGGTTCATGGATAAGTTGCATTAGGTTTTGTGCAATTATGTCATTTCATGCCTTACCTAAGGAGGAGGAGGACAGACAATTTTGGTTGAAGTCAGCCATGATAAATAATTCACCTGAGGTGCTATGGGAGGTGATGGAGTTGATGAGATCATAGGCAATAGAGGAGGGGAGACAAGTATGGCAGCAGACATCAGTAATAAAGACAGGGAATGAGTAAGGAAGGTATAGTCTTATGAAGAGTGCCTCATAAGCTGTGGGGATGAATGTGGATTGAATAATGAAGCATTGGATTGATGTGGTTGTGTAGATTGCTACACCTCCTCCCCTGCCTGTGCAGTCTTGATGGGAGATAGTGTAACCTGGAATCAATATGGCGGTATCCTGCATTTTGTTATTAAGCCATATTTCTGATAGAATGAGGATGTCAGGTGTAAGTGAGACAATGAGTGGTTATAGTAGGTCAATTTTTGGTAGGAGGCTATGTATATTGAGGTGGAAGAGTTTGTGACCTCAGGGGAGGTTTGGCGAGTTTAAGGGAGAATGACCTGGATGGGTGTTTGATGTTTGCAAGACAGTAGATGGTATTGGACCTGGGTTGGGGTTTATATTGCCAGCTGATAGAAGTAGTAATGTGATGATGATAAAATTAAGTTTTGAACTTATTTACCATGACTGAGAAGCAGATGCCCTATGGAAAAGGGGAGTACTATAGGAGAGCAGATATTAATAGCACGTATACAGTGGGCACTGATATAGAAAGATAGAAACATAGAATTTGACGGCAGATAAGGACCGCTTGGCCCACCTAGTCTGCCCATTTTCTTACCTAACAGATAAGCTGCAGATCCTAGTCAACTAACAGCTTACTTCCTCTTACCTGCCACTAGGACTGCCTTATGCCTGTCCCATGCATTCTTGAAATATGAGCAAAGCACTAGGTAGGAGTGGAAAATGGGCCTAGGTATGGTGGAAAAGAGATGGAGTTAACATTAATAGGAATGTAGGAGTATGTAAAAGAGGAGAGCAACAAAAGTGGGGTGAGGGAGGGAAAAGGTCTGGGAAGTAGGCCAAAGTGGGGATGGAGAGGATGAGGAGGAGTATGAGGAGAAGGAAAGAAGAGGTTGCTTGCATGGTGGTAAAATTGGCTTGTTAAGTAACAGCAGTTGTTTCAAATGTTTAGTTTGGGTGATGGATTTGGAGAGACTCAGAGAGGAGAATTTAGTGCTGTGATATACCTAGCAAACTGTTTGCATTCAACTAGTGAGTTATGATTTCATATGTATTGTAAGGCCACAGAGCAGCTAGTTATGGAGAAGTGATTGGGACTTTGTTTACACCCGCTAGTCTCCATTGCTAATGTTTACTTTGACAGTTAGATGCACTGAGCACTAGTTCTGGAGGCAAGCTCTGAGCTGGGCTGATTGCAAAAATTGAGTACCTCCAGTGATGGAAAAATATAATGAAGCAATCAGAAACTAGATAGTTTTTTGTGTGAACACTGATCATGTGACCCAGCAGTGGCTATATATGTAATTGTCCAGAGAGGGTGGCCAGGTGGGAAGCCAGTGCACAGCACTGGCAGAAAACCTGTGGCTTGTGCTGGCAGCAGAGGAGCGGGTGTGGCTAGCAGGAGAGCCAGGCTGCCGGTCGGGGAAAGGAGCTCCCGGTTATGGGCCTTCTAACCAGAAGGGAGGAAAGGGAGAAAAAGAAGATTAATTTGTAGATAATGAAATTGATGAGCAGGGGGCAGACAAGGATCGGAGACAGGAGGGCAGCAGGGGTTAAGAACACAGAGGATTAGTTGGATTTGTGGAAGGGATTACAGGGCAAGATGGAGGAGGAGAGAGGCTCAGTGCAGCACAGTACAGGAAAAAATACTGGCCAGAATGCTGTCTGAGCCAGGGTAAGGGTATAGGAGAGCATTAGCATGAGATGTAAGAAGAGACTAGGGAGAGAAGCTAAATCAGTATAATAGTTTGCAACAGCTTTTCTAACAGTTATGCTTCCTGGACTGAAATACAGTCATCAGGCTAGCAATTAAAAATACTAGGTATTATGGATTACTGTAGTAAAATGCGGAATAAAATTCCCAAGAACTGATATTCTGCACTTCATGTGTATCATTCCGCTATTCAGCTGTAAAGTTTTGCAGAACAGGGAAAAACATTTCTGAAATGCATTTGGAGGAGTTGGAGTTCTCCAGATTTATAATTCAAGAAAAATGTGTGCCATCTGCACAATTTTGTGAAATAGTCGCAAAATCAAAATTCTCAGCATTACCTCCCAGTAGAGATGCAGCGAATTTAAATTCGCCAGCTGGTGAACACTTAAGTGGCACTTTGTGTTGCCACCACTATATGAAGTGGGAATGCAAATTGCTCACTCTGCTTTGTCATTACCACTTTGCATTAAGGCAGAATGGAAATGCGAAGTAAGGCAAAGTCATTGATTTTAATGGACTTCTGTTCCTCATTGTGATTCTAAGTGATCCACTTGGTGTTTCAGCTTTGGCAGCCCCACACACATCACATGGCTTACAGTACTGTAAGTCACATGCTCTTTAGCTAGGCAGGAAGGAAGAGTCATACCAGCAGACACTTTTACTTTCTCCTGTGCAGACGGAGAGAGAGAGGAGTGTGTTTTGTGACTGCTGATACTTTGAGATCAGAGCGAGGAGGAGATTTAAACTTTGATTTAGATCCAACAGCTTTTTTAAAAGCTACATTTTTTTTGTCTTTTCTGTACTCTTTTTTACATAATTTGTTCTTTCTGTAAATTTTATTTTTCTTACCTTTATAAGTAGTTAGTTGTTTGCCCCCGGAAGCAGGAGCAGCACCACCTCCTGTCCTGACTCTGAGGCAGTTGAACCACAACCACCATCACCAAGTCCAGCACCAGGTCTTCTAGAACAGGATGTGCCTGTTCCCCTGGGCCCAGGTGTGGATCCCATCCTTGTTCAGCACTGTGATGAGTCGGCTGCCAGTTCATCTGGCCCTCCCCTGCCTGTGCCTGGTCCTCCCCACACCTCCATTGTTTGGCAGTTTTTTGACTGTGTTGGGGGGGACAGCAGTGTGGTCGAGTGCTGCCTATGTGAGGTGGAGGTGCACTGTGGCACCCGGGGGACTCACCTGGGGACTGGGGGCCAGAACATCCATATGCTCAATCACCACCAGTTGGAGTGGCAGGCTGCCACAGAATGGACCATGCCTGCACCTGCTGGCTGTTCTGTGGCAGAGGGTGCAGCTGTGCATGGTGGCATCCCTAAGGAGAGGAGGGCCACAGCAGCACCTGCTGCTCCTTGAGGATTGCATAGAGGGACATCAGTTGCAAATTATGTCCATGCTGGAACTGCTGTTGGATCACCATGGGATCCCACATTACTTTTTTTTTTCCCCTTTTCCTCACACCATGTACCCCCCCACACCTTCCTTGCTGTGTTATAAAATGTATTCCTCCATCATCCCCTACCCTTGTATGTAATTATGCCCTTTTCTGTTGTATTCCATATGCGTGACACTTTGTATTCCGAGCACTGCAAGTATACTGTGCTAAACTGCATTTGTGCTGTCAGTCTTCTTTCCAGTCTGTGTATGTACTGCAGACACTGTCCAAATCCCTGACTTAAAAACACTTATGAATGAGTACAATGATGGGATAGTGAAGCCTGGGGAGATAGTACAAAACAGGCTTACAATACATCCAAATAACTAGTAAAAAAATTAATGTTGTGATTCGTGACTTAATTGTAAATCTTGATTTGAGACTACTTTTGTGACCATGATGATGAAGAAATGCAAATGCCTACGGCTGTACTTCCTAGACCCCGATGCAGTGTGGCATAAAACCCCCTGACTTAAAAACACTCATTAATGAGTACAATGGTGGGGTGGTGAAGCATGGAGAGATACTACAAAACAGGTTTAAAATGCATTTATTTATTTATTGAATTGATTCACCAGGAAGGCACACTGATCTCCCGGTGCGACCTGGGTGGGGAGGGTAGAAGGGGAGGATAACATGCAGGTTATCATATAACATAATAACAGTTGACAGTTTACACAGTAAAGAAGGAATTACTTGGTTAATTTGTAGCAAACAGCTAAAAGCAAGTGCTCGGGACTAACAGGTAGCAGATAAACATACATACATACATTGTTTGCATACATTTATGGAGTACAGGTTGGTGCTGTAGAATGTTCCAAGATCTAAAAACTAAAAAACTAGGGCTAAACTAAAACTAGACTGGTCAGAGAGAGTCCAGGGTGTGGGCAAGTAAGTGCAATTATTATTTTTTTTTTATAGTATATACAGGCCAGCTACCAAGTAACTATTAAAAAAAATTAATGTTGTGATTCATGACGTCATCATAAATCGTGATTTGTGACTGCATTTGTGACCGTGATGATGAAGAAATGCGAATGCCTACGGCTGTACTTCCCCGGGCCCCAGTGAGGTGTGGCACAAAACTCCCTGACTTAAAGACACTCATTAATGAGTACAATGGTGGGGTGGTGAAGCATGGAGAGATACTACAAAACAGGCTTAAAATACATCCAAGTAACTATTAAAAAAATTAATGTTGTGATTCGTGACGTGATCGAAAATCATGATTTGTGACTGCATTTGTGACCGTGATGATGAGAAAACATGAATGCCTACAGCTGTACTTCAACGGGCCCCGATGAGGTGTGGCACAAAACACCCTGACTTAAAAACACTCATTAATGAGTACAATGGTGGGGTGGTGAAACATGCAGAGATGCTACAAACAGGCTTACAATATATCCAAGTAACTAATAAAAAAGATTAATGTTGTGATTCATGACGTGATCATAAATAATGATTTGTGACTGCATTTGTGACCATGATGATGAAGAACGTGATTTGTATCACGAGTGACTCGTGATGATGGTCCTGACTTAAAAACTCATATTGATGAGTACAATGTTCATGTAGACTTATGCACCACACCTGTCCAGTACTCTGAAGGGAAGCCAAAGAAACAACTGTGACTTAAGTTACAGATGGAGATTGGGTCGAAAAAGAGATGCAAATGCACAGACAGATTAAGATTGCGCTGCGCACTGAAGAGATGCAGATGGAAAGGCACAACTCCTAACCAGTGCTCACCATCAGAAATTCAAATCTGGAAAATAATTCCTTTGATCACCATGGGATCCCACATCAGTTTTTTTTCCTCACACCATGTGGCCCCCACACCTTCCTTGATGTGATATAAAATGTATTCCTCCATCATCCCCTACCCTTGTATGTAATTATGCCCTTTTCTGTTGTATTCCATATGCGTGACACTTTGTATTCCGAGCACTGCAAGTATACTGTGCTAAACTGCATTTGTGCTGTCAGTCTTCTTTCCAGTCTGTGTATGTACTGCAGACACTGTCCAAATCCCTGACTTAAAAACACTTATGAATGAGTACAATGGTGGATAGTGAAGCCTGGGGAGATAGTACAAAACAGGCTTACAATACATCCAAATAACTAGTAAAAAATTAATGTTGTGATTCGTGACTTAACTGTAAATCTTGATTTAAACTACTTTTTTGACCATGATGATGAAAAAATGCAAATGCCTACGGCTGTACTTCCCTAGACCCCAATGCAGTGTGGCATAAAACTCCCCGACTTAAAAACACTCATTAATGAGTACAATGGTGGGGTGGTGAAGCATGGAGAGATACTACAAAACAGGTTTAAAATGCATTTATTTATTTATTGAATTGATTCACCAGGAAGACACACTGATCTCCCAGTGTGACCTGGGTGGGGAGGGTAGAAGGGGAGGATAACATGCAGGTTATCATATAACATAATAACAGTTGACAGTTTACACAGTAAAGAAGGAATTACTTAGTTAATTTGTAGCAGACAGCTAAAAGCAAGTGCTCGGGACTAACAGGTAGCAGCTAAACATACATACATACATACAATGTTTGCATACATTTATGGAGTACAGATTGGTGCTGTAGAATGTTCCAAGATCTAAAAACTAAAAAACTAGGGCTTAACTAAAACTAGACTGGTCAGAGAGAGTCCAGGGTGTGGGCAAGTAAGTGCAATTATTATTTTTTTATATAGTATATACAGGCCAGCTACCAAGTAACTATTAAAAAAAATTAATGTTGTGATTCATGACGAGATCATAAATCATGATTTGTGACTGCATTTGTGACCGTGATGATGAAGAAATGCAAATGCCTACGGTTGTACTTTCCCGGGCCCCAATGAGGTGTGGCACAAAACTCCCCAACTTAAAACACTCATTAATGAGTACAATGGTGGGGTGGTAAAGCATGGAGAGATACTACAAAACAGTCTTAAAATACATCCAAGTAACTATTAAAAAAATTAATGTGATTCGTGACGTGATCGAAAATCGTGATTTGTGACTGCATTTGTGACTGTGATGATGAGAAAACATGAATGCCTACAACTGTACTTCAACGGGCCCCGATGAGGTGTGGCACACAACACCCTGACTTATAAACACTCATTAATGAGTACAATGGTGGGGTGGTGAAACATGCAGAGATGCTACAAACAGGCTTAAAATACATCCAAGTAACTATTAAAAAAGATTAATGTTGTGATTCGTGACGTAATCATAAATAATGATTTGTGACTGCATTTGTGACCATGATGATGAAGAACGTGATTTGTATCAAGAGTGACTCGTGATGATGGTCCTGACTTAAAAACTCATATTGATGAGTACAATGTTCATGTAGACTTATGCACCACACCTGTCCTGTACTCTGAAGGGAAGCCAAAGAAACAACTGTGACTTAAGTTACAGATGGAGGTTGGGCCGAAAAAGAGATGCAAATGCACAGACAGATTAAGATTGCGCTGTGCACTGAAGAGATGCAGATGCAAAGGCACAACACCTAACCAGTGCTCACCATCAGAAATTCAAATCTGGAAAATAATTCCTTTGCCAGTATGGGCGGGCCACGGGTGGGGCAGTGTACTGCACTGCTGCAGTAGCAGTCACTAGTACTAGTACTAGTACTAGTAAAGATACCACAAAGAAGTACAAAAATGATACAACTGCAGTGGATAGCAGGTTCACATTGCTGAAATAATGTAGCACAATAAAAGGTTGATTTTTGATGACACGCGTCACACACATTCGCAGACACACAGTAAGTAATGCTTAGCAAATTGAAAACTTCAGTAATATAACCACATATTTCAAACAAGCTAAAATTATGCAGTGCTGCACCACAACAATCAGCAAAAAAATGGCAAGAATTATTGAAAATATTACTGTGTGTACATTAACACAGTTATACAAGAAAAATATCACCCAAACAGAAAGCACTGTCTTTTTCTCCAAGTTAATCTACCTACACCACAGATACGTCCCTCCCCCAAAGCACACTTCCACTGTTTCTCAGTAAACAGGCTTAATATTGTACATTAACATTCAAAATCCACACACAAACAATAAACGCTCGATGATATGAGCACAGGAGGGTTTCCTATAATCGATGAACTAAACTTTCAGCAAAACAAATGACCCCAAAAGGCTTTTTTAACAGCTTTTAGAAGGTTTGAATCACAGAGCTCTCAGAGCACATTATCTCCTATAGCTTCATACACACACTACCCCAAACTGAGGCTGTGCAGAACAATCTAGAGCCCATGTGACCTGAAATCCCATGAATCACTGCAAAATTCACCTTTGGAGCGTAAAACAAGGCGAAGTGAGGAGGAGTACATTTTTTTAAATAAACTTCACTTTAGGAATTGGTGGAGTAGTGGTTTGGGAAGGCGGAGTAATGCAAAGTCATTGTTTTCAATGGACTTCTCGTTACCCGTTATAATGCGAAGTACTCAGCTTCACGACGTGGAGCACACCGTGAATTTGCCTTCACTCTGCAGATCACTTCGCGGAGCGAATTGGGGTCACTTCACCTACCACTACTACCTCCCAGTCAATGTCAGGTTGGTTGAAATCCCTAAAGAAAGCCACCTATTAGCCCACAGGAAGCTCTCTCCACTGCTGTGTTAGTGATCTGGGTTTGAAAGTGAATATGAGTAGCTCAAACATTTGTGGGCAGAGCTGATGGCAGTGCAAGCCAGCTTACAGTGAGACACAGTGGGCAGCCAGAAAAACAGTGATCCATTAAAGTGGGCTGGGGTGCCTTCTCCCATACAAGGAGGGAGCATGGATCCAAAGCACCTGCATCATCTAAGGCCACTGGGCTGGTGACCCATGTCGTAGAGTGTAGGGAGGGAAGGAAAAAAACTGCTGCTGTATGAATGATGGTGGAGGCCTGAAAAGGGTAACTGCTGCTGCTGACTATGAAAAAAAAATCTTTGTCTCAAAAAGAATTCACAGCTGAAAACAGTGGGGCCAATAGTTGCTGACAGTTTAAGTTTATTTACCAGTTACAAACCCTACTCTGCTATACTACCTGGTGGTTTGCAACTCCTAGAATTTTGTCTTTCTGCATCTTATAGATCCTAATTCCAGTCACAGGCTTTCTGTGGGGATCCTATCCCTCCTCGGTCACTCTTACTTTTTCTTCAATCCCTTTCCTAACTTGGAGAGCAACTTGTTCACCTTCCTGATCCTCCTTGTTCCTTCAGAAGAAACTGCACACCTATACTCTTGGATCCCAGCTTATTACCATACTCTATGAGGTCTACAAGAGTCCTATTACATTGGAGACAATCTTGAAGGAGAGGCTGGTTTCTCTTCTGGAAACTACAGGACTGCAGGATGGTAGACAGTATTGGTTTGTCTCAGACAGATCCTGGCAGACCAACCTGGTAGATTAATATGACTGGGTAATGAGGCAATTAGACGTGGGCAATACAGTAGGTGTTCTGTACCTGGACTTCAGTAAGGCATTCGATTCAGTGCCACATGGGAAACTCTTGTAATTGTCTGCACTACTGTGACTCTTTGTAACTATATTTAAATCAGGGGAATTTACTTTGGGGCTACATTTTAGCGTTTTTGAAATGCTACAACTACGTGACCCAGCAGACCAGTTTCTGGGTCACCTGACTGCTTAAAACAAACCCCGCTATGAGCAGGGTGAGTAAGAGCAGGGCAGCGTGCTTATCACGCGCGAAGACACATGCAAAGACATGCGCGTCTGCGCATGTTAGGCATGTTTGGCGTGGAAACGGGGTATTTACTGATTCAAATAAGGATAAAATTGATTTAACTCTATACTGTAGCTAGTTTAAACATATTTTGAGTGTATATTATGGCAGAATTTATTAAAACCGTAACTGGGGAAATTGGCATTAAATGCCCTGTCTGTAACATGTACTCGTTCACAGCAGATTTATTAAATAAACAACCTAGCTACAAATGCATAAAATGCATTATTAATGAAGAACTCCCAACAAGAAATTGATACATTTGGTAAAAGATTACACTGTCTAGAAGCTAGCTAAAAGAACATGGCACATAGATTCCAATCAAATAGCCAAGAACAAACAGAACCTTTGACTGGGACCAGTGGAAATATAGAAAATTCAACAAATAATGATTTGATTAATTTTCAGACAATTGACTCTAGTCTCATATCGGAACCCTTGATACAGATGTTAGATATCAATCCACCAGCTGAGCCATTACATATTAATAAAAAAAGGCCAAGAGAAAATGATTTAAGCAACCTAGATTGCGACTGGGTGACTGTAAATAACTCTAGGGCAGCAAAAAAAGGATGAAGGGCAAAAGCTTATGAATTACCCCTGTCAAACCAATACTCAATTTTAAGTACCTCTGAAGAAAATGAGAATGACTTAAACCCCTTGATTGTTGATAAACAACCCTATGGAACTACTGACTTACAAAACTCTGCTAGCTTAGTTAACTTAATGAATCATAGTTTGCCTTCTAATAAAGTACCTAATCCAATAAACCAGAAAGAGAAATGAACTGTCAGCCTCTTTTTGTTTTGGGGGATTCTATGGTCAAGTTCCTTGACAGACAAATTTGTAATCCTGACAAATAATTTAGAACTGTATCCTCCTTTAGAGGTGCAAAAATAGCTGATATCATGTCAATGTTGGATAATATATTAGCAAATACACAAAATCCCATGGTTATAATCCATGCTGGTGCTAATAATGTATTAAGAGAACCAATAAACAAAATCAAACAAGATTTTGTCTCAATGACAAATAAATTGGTGGAACTAAATAGTAGTATTTCCTTTTCTGAAATTTTACCGATACCTAAAGCTTCTGAATTCAATCTAAATAAAATTAAATCACTAAACAGCTGGCTGAGAAGATGGTGTTTGAAACAGGAGCTGGGGTGCATAACACATTGGGAAGATTTTATCTATAGGGAAGAACTTTTTTCAAATAATGGACTACAGCCGAGCAGGAGGGGAAATGCCCTACTAGGGAAACAGATATTGTCTCATATACAAAAATCTTTAAACTAAGTTATGAGGGGGAGATTCCTAAAGCTTTGGATTCTATTAATACTATAAAGACTCTAGGTGACAAAAATGTGGATAATATAACAAATTGTAAAGACAAAGATCTTGGAACTACAAAATCAGAAACTACCAAAATGAATATATTACTCCTAAATGCAAGAAGTCTCTTGAATAAAATAGATGAACTATCTGATTTTCAACATATTAATAATATTGACATATGTGGAGTAACTGAAACATGGTTTAAAGATGACGACTGGGCAACTGAAATACCAGGTTATTTAAAGTATGAAAAAAAATCACTCAAATACTAGAGGAGGTGGAATAACATTATACATTAATAATAAATTGAGAAGCTACCTAATAAACAATCTAAATAGGGACAGTTCAAGTGAACTAATATGGATTAAGATAAAACTTACAACAGATCATACGATTATTGTGGGACTTGGATATAGATCACCAAATTTAAATACAGAGGAAAATCAAATATTTTTAACTAACATAGAGGACAATTTACAGGATAAAGATTGTTTACTTATGGGGGATTTTAACTTCCGAATATTGATTGGTATAATTCAAAAGGTAGTTCATCAATAGATTGTGCCTTTCTAGACTTTATAACCATAAATAATTTGAATCAACTGGTCAAATCACATACAAGAGGCAATAACATATTAGATTTGATCTTTTCTAATATAGAAAATTCTGAGGCAAATGTCACTATTAAACATCCACTTGCTAATAGTGACCATAACATGATTCATACAATAATGAACTTAACTTACTCTACTGAAACTTCAGGTTGAACAGTAGTAAGAGACCTTAAAAATGCTAAGTATACAAAAATAAAACAATATTTAGAGAAATGGAATTGGGCTTCTGAACTTATTGACAATAACATTAATTTAGTTTATAATAAATTTGTGTCAAAAATACAAACAAGTATTAAATTATGGGTTCCCATCAGAAGGAAATATATAAAAAATCGAAGATCTCCTTTGTGGTGGAATTCCAATATAAAGAGAATCCTGGCAAAAAAGCAACGCTTATACAAGAAATTCAAGGAAAATAAATCCAGCTCAAATTGGGACAGATATAAACAAATATCAAATAAACGTAAGAACATGATTATAAACCAAAAAAGGAATCTTGAAGAAAAACTTGCAAATACTGTTAAAGACAATAAAAAATCATTTTACAATTATATCCGTTCATTAAAAAAAAACAATCCTTCTGTAGGATCCTTACAGTCCTCTAATGGGATAATAACCAATGAAACAGAAATTGCAAATACATTGAATAACTATTTCATAAATGTCTTTAAGCCAAATAATCTGGAGTCTGTATGTGATAAATCTATGAATAATTCCATTACCCTTATAACTGAAGGCGAAGTATTAGATGCAATAAATACTTTGAAGAATAATGGAACTCCTGGCCCAGATGGTATTCCTCCATTATTCATTATTAATTTAAAGGAATTATTGGTTGGACCATTGACATTAATATTTAATTTATCGATGAACACAGGGCAAACGGTTCCACTATGGAACAGAGCTATAGTTATACCAATACACAAAGGTGGTAGTAAAAGTCTTGAGCAAAACTATAGGCCCATTAGGTTAACTGATGTAATATGTAAATTGATTGAAAGGATATTAAAGAATAGAATATCTAATTATTTAGTTGAAAATAACAATATTGATGTCTACCAACATGGTTTTGTTAAGAACAGATCATGTCAGACTAATCTCTTGTATTTTTTGGAACCAGTTAGTGAAGCATTGGACAAAGGCCTATCAGTGGATATAATTTTTTTAGACTTTTCAAAAGCATTTGATTCAGTATCACACCAAATACTTATATCTGAACTACAGAAATTGAAAATCCACCCTGTAGTTATTAGATGGATACATGCTTGGTTATCAAATAGGTCACAGCATGTATCAGTGAAGGGCTATCTGTCAGAATGGGGTCCTGTTACTAGCGGTGTTCTTCAGGGCTCGGTATTGGGCCCAACACTTTTCAATATACTTATTTCATCTATGTGTCCTTTAAACAGCTCTTGTTGGTTGGTTAAATTTGCTGATGACTGTAAAATAGGAAGCATCATAAATAATGCAAACTCTGCCAAGGAAATGCAAAATAATCTAACTCACTTAGTTGAATGGTCTACAAATAAGGGACTACTGTTTAATGAATCTAAATGTAAGGTCATGCACTTGGGCAAACATAACCCATGTTTCACATATACTATTAATAATACAATTCTAGAAACAACTCAGCAAGAAAAAGATTTAGGAGTAATTCTTTCAAACGATTTTACATTTAATATATACACAATAACTGCTGTTAAAAAGGTAATAAAATATTAAATTGCATATTAAGGAACATTAAAAGTAGAGACATTAAAGTTCTGTTGCCATTATATACTGGTCTCGTTAGACTCATTTAGAATATTGCTCTTCAGTCAAGGCTCCATATCTAATTAGAAATAAGAAATTAATTGAGAATATTCAAAGAAGAACAACAAAGAAAATAACAACTATTCAAAATTTGGATTTTGAAACGAGACTAAAAAAAGTAGGCCTCTAGTAAATGGATTACAGAAGACTTCGATGAGACCTGTGCTTGACATATAAAGCTTTTCAGAATGAAATAATGCTAGAAACAATAGGATTACAGAAATCAAAGACTGCTATAAACACCAGATCACATATACTTAAACTTATAGGTACTAATAACAGCACGGTTAAAAGAAATAATTGGTATACTCAAAGGGTAGTAAATACATGGAATAAGCTCCCAATTAATGTGGTACTTAGTAATATAATGACTACATTTAAAACCAACTTAGATAATTACTTGGGTCACCTAAAATATGGTTTCTACACATGATCGGGTGGTGAGTTCATAAAACATAGAAATACCTACTGAACTAGTATAAAATCCTATGAACTAGGAAGTTCATTGGAAGGCACGGGGGGTGGAGACCAAGATGGTGGGATGGGTAGCGAATTGCCTGCGAAGGAGACAGAGAGGGTGGTGGTGGCGGAGGAGCTCTCATCTCTGAGGGCTATGACTAGCAGGGCACCACAGGGATCTGTGCTGCAGCCAGTGTTATTTGGGATTTTCATAGTAGACATCTCAATAGGCATCAAGAGTAAGATCAGTCTGTTTGCAGATGACACCAAGATGGGAGCAGTAGTGGATGACTTGGGAGGGTGTCAGGGGTTGCAAGATGACCTGTCAAAATTGGTGACCTGGTCAGACACTTGGCAGCTGGGGAAGTACTAGGTGCTATATTTCAGCTCAAAAAACCCAAGGAGGAGCTATCAGTTGGGGAGGGGTTCAGCTAGCCATGATAGAGGAAGAGAGGGATCAGGGGGTGATCATAACAGGCTCAAAGAATAACTCAGCACAATATAGGAAGGGAGCTGCAAAGGCCAACAGGATGCTAAGTTGTATCACCAGGAGTATATCCTCCAGGAGGGGGGCAGGTGATTCTGCTTTTATATAAGTCACTGGTTAGGGTGCACCTGGAGTACTGCATGCAGTACTGGCATCCATACCTAAAGAAGGACATTAGGTTACTGGAGGGGGTGCAGTGCAGGGCTAGGGGATGTACCCTACAAGAGAAGGCTGAGAGAGCTGAGCATGTATTCACTGGAGGAGAGGAGAGGAGAGATAGGGGAGATATGACTGAAACCTTCAAGTACATGAGAGGAATAAACAAGACAGGCATAGAGTGGCTTTTCAAGTTAAGGGGGGCACTCAAGCCCATGATCTGAGATTGGAGGGGGGAAGTTCAGAAGAGAAATGAGAAGACACTTTTTCATGGAAAGGGTGGTGTCTGGATGGAATGTATTACCTGTGGAAGTAGTATCCTGTAGAACAATGGGCTGCTTCAAAAGGGGATGGGACAGGGTGAGAGAGAGAGTCACAAGAGGTGGGAGAGGGGGGTGGAGCAGCTGCAGTATCAGGGCTGCTAGCTATGCAATTGCACAGACTAGATAGACCATCTGGCCTTTATCTGTTAGCAATTTTGTATGTTCGTATGTAAAGCTTGCCTCAAGTAGTTCACCCTCAAGCTCACTAATGTTGTCTGCTTAAGTCATCACATTCCTCATTTTGCAGTGCTTAGTGTTTCATCTCTTTTTTGTTTTGGCACTCTTATAGCTGACATTTTAACCCCCATAAACAATTTCTTATACAGTTTGCTATCTTTGGACCCACTCCTAAGCTACCTAGCTTGTTTACTATTCTCCTATTTGGAAAAGTGTTGAAAGCCTTACGAGAATCTAGGTAGGCCATGTTCACTGCTCCAGCCTGGTGTCAGCTCTTTTGTCACCCAATTAAAGAAATCAATCAGATTTTTATCATGACCTAACCCTTGAGAAACCATACTGTCTCGGGTCTTGTAACCCACTGGATTCAAAATATTCCACAATCCTTTCCTTCAGCAGTGATTCCATTAACTTTCCCACTACCTATGGCAGGCTGACTGGCCTATAATTGCCAGCCTCTGCCCTGCTATGACTTTTGTGTAGTGGGACTACATCTGCCCTCCTCTAGTTCTCCAGAACTACTCCTGTTTCCAGTGATCTTTAAAAAGGACTGTAACAGGTGTAGCTTATATTTCCCTGAGTTCCCTCATTACCCTTGGATGCATCCCATCCCATCTGGCCCCATTCCTTTGTCCACCTACAGATTAGCAAGTCCCTTCAGCACTCTTACCTCAAAAAAAGGACTAGTGTCTACCTCCTTCCCTCAAAAGCTTTTCCTTCTTTTTTGTGGCCCCTCCTCTTCTCCTTCTCCAATGAATTTGAACAAAAGAATTTGCTCAGGATGTGTGCTTTTTCCTGGTCTCCTCTGCATTGTCCCCACCACTCCTTTTAAACCTTAGAATCTTACACCTAGTCTTCCTCTTTTTAGTTATATATATTTAAAAAATGTCTTGTCCTGTTCATCACCTACTGGGCTAGTCTCCCCTCAGTTTGCACCTTTATGCTCCTTACTGCTTTCCCCTGGCTTTCTTTTTCCCCTCTGATGCACTTCCATATCCTCCTCACTCTGTATCTCCTTATACAGTACAATCTCAGTCATTCAGACTGCTTAGGAGACATGAAATTAGTTTAGATAATAGGGAGTCTGTAAAACTGGGATTAAAATGTTCAGAGGGTATTTACTTGGGAGACATGCTACCAGTCCATTAGATAGGGAGGTCCAGATAATAGGGGTTCGTTTGATTGAGACTGCACTGTACCTTCTGAATGCTACCCTTTTAGCCTTTAGCTTTTCAGCCGTCTCTTTTGTGAACCAATAGCTGTCTCTTTTTCCTCTTGCTTTTGCTCACTTATTTAAAACAGAGGTTTGTTGCCATTACTATGCTCCCTTTTATCTTCGCCAAGTGTTCCTCCACCCCACCCAGGCCATCCCCCCACCAAGTCATCCCTGAAGCAGTCATCCATCTTTATAAAATCTGCCTCCCTAAAGTCCAGAGCTCTCAGCCTTGTGTGGTTCATTTCTGCACCATCCTTAAAATGAACCACACCATATGGGGATCACCGGTCCCCAAGTAGCCTCCAACCTTAATGTCTGCCACGCTGTCCCTGTTAGTGAGTACCAGGTCAAGTACTGCCCCATCATCAGTGATTTCACTAACTAGTTGGCTAAGGAATGCTTCCTGCAAAAAGTGTAGCCGAAGCTGCTGCTGGGAGGTCCCAATCCACATCTGGCAGGTTGATGTCCCCCACTAGCAGCACCTCCCCCCTTTTCTGCCATCTTGCCAATGGCTTCCACCAGTACCTTATCTAATTCCTCCCCCTGTGCCAGAGGTCTGTAGTTCACTTTGGTGCACATAGTGGCTCCACTCTCTGTCTCTTGGGTGTCCTGCAGTACTTCTGCCTCCCCCTGTATTCCCTGTATCTTGATTGAGTTTATGCTTTCCCTAACAAAAAGCACCACACCCCTTTCTTTCCATCCCACCCTGTCCTTCTTGAACAGAGTACAGCCTCGTATGGCCATGTCCCAGCCATGATTTTCAATGTACCATGACTTGGTAATGGCCATAAAATACAGGGTCAATGTGTTTACACAACTGGATGAGATAATATGAGATAATGCTTGTGTAACTTAGATTTGTGGCTTTCCACCTCTCTATCTGTGGGATATACCACCCTGTAGGGGTACGACACAAGGAACCCTAGAGGAGGGTCCACCCCTACAGGTGCCTGGAATAAATGCATCGGCAAAAGGTAGGTTAAGAAGAAGCCCATGGGGAAGAGAAACGAGCTGCTGGAGGAGGAGAGGTGGATGGTGGGCAATGAGAAAGAACCCTGGTGAGTCCCAGGATATTTGTGACCTTTTAAACTCAATGGGGAAGTGACATTGTTGCTCTGACCCATCGAACCATGGGCTTAAAGCCCTCCCATTCTATGTGCTTACACAACTGGATGAGATAATATGAGATGATGCTTGTGCAACTTGATTTGCTTTGTGGCTTTCCGCCTCTTTATCCATGGGATATACTACCCTGTAGGGGTATGACACAAGGAGCTCTAGAGGAGGGTTCCCCCTACAGGTGCCTGGAATGAATGTGTCAGCTAAAGGTAGGTTAGGAAGAAGCCCAAAAAGAATACCTAAGTTGTCAAGCTTTGAAGATGATGAATGAATTATGTGAAGAGAAGGGCTAAACTTCCTAAGGAGAGAGAGGAAAGCCGAGGCCACCATCCCCCCTCCATCCAACAGCGGAATCTAACTAACTAACTGACGTGAAGAAAGCACTAACTCTAACTAATATTATGACCATTGGCATGGAGAAGAGGAAAAAAACCCTTTGAGGAGGAAATATTTGGGGAACCAAGGCCTGGGTCGCCTTCCCTCCAGGCTGATGATGTTTGATTCAAGGCCGTAAGTTGGTAAAGAGAATGGTTTATAGACAAGAGATCAAAGTAATGAAATAAACATGAGTAGGGGAGATGATGAAAAACAGGGGAAACTTTCTGAAAGAAAGCACGATTAAATACGGAACATGAGGCTGTGCATGTCTTGAAGGAATAGAGGCAAGGATGAATACAGATGGTGATGATTGCCACAAGAGGGTGGCAGGACTATGCAGTAGCATGAGATCGAATGAGAGGTGCACCTGATTGAGAGGTATACCTGATTGAGCAAGGTGAGGATGTAGACACAGAGGCTGATGAGGTATAAACATGCGATATGAACAATTAGACTGTAATATTGTGTGTGATGAATATCATAGGATTTAATAGAGTGATGCAGTAAAGAGGTTCCTCGAAAGGAGACATACTCCGAGGCTAATAAGGTATATCTGGAACCAGAGAGTATATGAACTATATGGATGATATGCTTGATAGAGCAATGTAACTAAGTAGACTGTTTGAAGGAGGTAGATTCGGAATGAATAGAAAGATGTGAATAAGGAGGCTTCTTGAAAAGAGGTAGATTCAGAAAGGAATGAGAAAGTAATTTGAATGATGGTGGAGAGCCTCGAGCCTGCCCTTAACAAGGGGTGACAGACAGGAAGGCATGGCTCTTGAGTGGAGGTAGAGTCGAATCAAGGTAATAATGATGGATGAGGAATGAGGCAATGAGTGGAGTGAATCCCTGATGACTGGCACTAGAAAAGGCATGCCAGGAACTCGCTATGCTAAGGAAAGTAAAATAGGAATGGATGAGGTATGAAGATGGACTGAAGCCATGGAGGCTGGAGCAGAAAACCGAAGTATGAAAGGCCAATGGACGGTAAGGATGCAGTGGGTCAGCAAAGGGACCCCACTGGTAGGAAGAAAACTGCAATAGGGTGAGTTGGAAGAGGTCTGATGGAGTCACCAGAGCATAATGCTATGGAGGCTGGTAAGCAGACCAGGCTGAGTCAACCGAGGCATGGTAGGATTAGGGGACCCCAAAAGAAAAGCACAGGCATAGCTGAGGAGGTGAAGGGAAGGATACGGATCGAGCATGAGATGAGAAGGAGAAGACCCATATGGAGGTAGGATGATGGGAGTGGGAAAGAATTCCAAAGAAGGGCAGAGTAAAGAAGGATAGAGAGGTAGCAGGGACCCAAGGAGAGCATGCTCGAGGAGTTGATGCGAGATAGTAGAGAAGAGGAGCAAGGATGGGAGGGAGGAATTCATATAGGAGTCAGAGGAACAAGGGGTATCTAGATTCACCTACGTGAATATTCTAGAGTTGCTGATGAGGAATCAAAGAATATTGCAGACTGGCATGGTGGATCAACTTGCTTGATTGAGCAATGTGAGTGAGCAGAAACTGGGGTTGAAGAGGCATGCTTGATTATGCGATGTAAATGATTAGACCCTCAATGATTAGACCTTGAGGTTGTAGTCAATGGAGTAGTATGGAATTCAATGATAGGAATAGTAGAGTAAGTGATGTTAATAGACAAGCTTTGAGGTAATGTTGAATGAATGAAGACTGGATTTATGAATTCGATAGGACTGGAGTTATAAACTCTACACATACAGAAGGATGGCTGCGGTTGATAGGCGGCAAAGGGGTTTTGGTAGGGAAGCCCAAAAGAAATATCGACAGTAGGCCACAAATGGAGTGATTCTTGAAGAGCCTGTACAGGATCGGAATAAGAGGAGATGGAAATGAACATGAAAATAACTTGAACGAAGGTACCATGCTCCATGGAGAGACACAAACCATGATGCTCCTTGAAAGAAGGCATACTCCGAGGCCAAGAAGGCATGACAAGAACCAGAGGTTATGCAAATCAGAAGGTGAGCACAGGACAGCGATCAAGGGGGACAAATCAGATGATAAATGATGAGGAGGGAAGCCATGAGTGGAGAGAATCCACAATGGACAGAACTAGAAAAAATGATAGGCTGAGGAAGGTAACAGGAATGGATGAGGTACGATGAGGGATTGACGCCAGGAAGGCAGGTACTGGAAAGCGAGGAGTAAAAGGACGAAGGATGGTAGGGAGGTCAGTAAGGAAGCATAGGACCCAGCCAATATGGGATGAGAACTTCACGGGGATGAGACAGATTAGGCGGGATGTGAACCGAGATAGGTATGGCCAGATGAAGCAAGGGAATAGCGCAGACCTGTTAGCGAACCATGCCAAGGCATACTGCAAGAGGGAGTGAATTAGATGAGCAGGTTGAGGCCAAGTATCATGGAGCTGAGCAGGCTAAATGAGCCGAAGGATCTCCAATGAAGGGATCGATGACAGATGACAAGGAGCAAGTAGACAATGTGAAGGAGGAAGGCTCCACAAGGGCACAGGAGGGCGAGCTGGATGAGGTGACACATAGGCCCAGTGCAAAGAAAGGTCGGATGGATTCAGCAATGGATGGCCCAAGGATATGAATGGCAGAGCAAACAAACAGATAAATCGTGGAATGAGGAGATAGAAGACATGACTGGATTGAATCCTGGATGGCTGAGTTTGTCAAGAGTGCCGAGGAGAGGAAGCAGCACGAGGGCACGCTGAAGCAGTAGTGGTTGATGGGGAAATTGAGGTAGGAAATAACAAAACTTAGAGTCAATTGAAGTAGATGAGCAATGGATGACCAAGCTGATTGGCTGCTTAGGGAACAAGAGCCATACAAAAATACTGGAAAAAGACAAATTATTAAGCCTAGTAAAGAGAAGGGTGAGGAGAAACATGATCAAAAAGGTCCAAATGCTACAAGGAATAGACAGGGGAAGCATACGTGCCTGTTGAAGATGGGGAATGCAAGCAGAACTACAGGGCAGATCCTCAAGTGGGAAGGGGGAGAAAAGGCTAAACATCAGAAGCACTAAGATACTCAGAGGGCAACAATCAAAATGTGAAGCAGTCCACTATGTGAGAGATTGGAAACTAGTAAGGGTTAGACAGTCAGTGCAGAATTCGACATATTCCCAAGGGAGACTAGCACTGAGATGACATGGAAGGATGCAGCTGGTAGCATTAAATAGAGAAACCTTGAAGGAAGGATGAGCAAATGATTGGTGTTATGAACAGAATGCTGCTAAGAGTGGAGATAGAGTTGAATCGAGGTGACTTAGGAAGATGAATACTGATGATGAGGAGCACTTCAGGAACACAGTAGGTAGAGTAGGTAGCAAGGGACCTAATGGGAGGTGACCCAAGGAAATATTGATGGCAGGCCAGATGGAGACAGTGAGGCATACAGATTGAGCAGTTGAAATATATGAACAGATCCAGGTTAGGTATCGGGGACCAGCATGTCCTTGACTGGATGTTGACACAATCTGAGGTAACATTGAGATGAGGTGGCATATGATTAATGATAGGTACGCCCAAAAGAAAAAACTGTTTGCAGGTCAGACGGAGGCAGCTGAGGCATACGAGGCAGCCGAGGCACACTGATTGAGAGATTGAATTAGATGAGCAGGTTGAGGTTAGGTATCGTGGATCTGATATGGTTATGGAGTTGAAGGATCATTGATGGAGGGATCGACAATGAACAACATGGAGTAAGTAGGCTCCTCAAAAGGAGATATACTCTGAAGGGGGAGGAGAATACGAATAGGAAGGTGATGGCAGGATAGGCCAGATACAGGATAGGGGAAATCCAAAAAGAAAGTACTGGACAAGGAAAGAGGGAGAGCACCCACTGGAGGGAAGAATGAAGGAAGGGACTCAGAGTGACAGATTGAATGAGCCAAGAGTGCACAATGCAGCAAAACGGCCATGAGGGAGAGAAGCCCAGAAGGCAGAGGCAGACTGAGAGGCCAAAATGGGAGTGAAGCCATGATGGCCTGTAAGGTCTGATCAAGATTTGCAGGCTTCAAGTAGAGGAAATCCATGATGGCTGTACTGATGTCATTAAGAATGGTACATACAAACCATGAAATCATGTCACAGAGTAGAAAGAAACAGCCCAAAACACGAACCATATGAGGCCCAGTAGGCCTAGAAGATGGACACCATAAATGAACAATGCTGAGAGGTATGCACTGAAGGAGGATCATCCTCCAATTCCTTCCATATTCCAGACTAGTAGAGAAACATCTCAAGACAGTACCAAGAAGAAAATAAATACAGCCAATCACATACCTCGGAACCCATCTCCAGATTGCGGCACATGGATGTACATCCCTTGGCCATGCAGAGGAGCAAGAGAAAAGTAACAGCAATGACAGATTCCTGGAAAGAAAGCATCTGAGAATGCAACCCAGAAAGGGAATCATGGCATGCACTGTCTCAGACAGGAGTACAAAAAGCTACGTTACTACAGTGAAGAACATACCGGTAATGTGCCAAGGTGGTGTCCTGTGCAGTCAGGTAGCTGCAGGAGCTAAAATGATAAACTAGTATTGGGGAATAGAGACCAAGGATGGGGGTGTGTGTGTGTGTGAGTGCAAGCCACAGAACTGCAGAGGGCAACTGCTCCCCTTCTCCCCCATCAGTCTGCATGGTGCCAGGTGGGTAATGGCAAACCCGGAAGTGCACCGGAGAAGCAGCAGCCAGCAAGAAGGAAGAAAATTAGGTGTCGCATAGCAACCAGAGGGAGTGGCACCAGCCGACACTAACAAAAGATGTAGGGCCAGGAGCAAAATAAACAGCAGCAGGGAAACCCAGCGATGAACCAGGTTAGCGGTCCAAAGAGTTGGCAGTAGGAGAGAAAAAGCAGTGGGCAGCAGACACCCACCGAGCGCACCAACTGGTGTAAATGGAGGAGACATAAAAAGGTATGGCAAGTGAAGGGGACAAGCTGCCCTGAGGAGGAACAGGCAAAACAGCAGGCAGAAGAGGGGACGGTAAGGCAACGAAGTGAGCGGGGACACAAAGAGCTCCAGAGGAGCAGAGGAAAGAGCAGGGGAGGCAGGAGAGATGATGGGGGGTGGCAAAACAAAGAGACAAAGCAAAAGCGTAGGGCAATGCTGCATGAAGCCAGCATTGGCAGTCAAAAAAAGGGAAGGTAAACAGCACCAGAAGGTGTGTCAGAAGGCAGGGTGGACAAGCAGTAGGAAAAGCAGAGTAATGAGAAAAGCACGGACCACTGAGCTAGGGAGGGAGGCACAGAGAAGGTGACTCGTCTCCACCAAAAGCAGCTGCTGAAACATGGGGAAAAACTAAACCACACAGAGAACCAGAGACGGCTGGAAGAGCAGTGCCTCTGGCTGCAATGAGAAAGAATCCTGGTAAGGCACAGGATGTTTGAGACCTTTTAAACTTGATGGGGGAGTGACATTGATTCTCCGCCAATCGAACCACGGGCTTAAAGCCCTCCCATAGACCTCTGCCATGATGGCCTCTAGGTCCAACATCTTATTTCCTTGACATCTGGCATTTGTTCAAATGGCCTTCCAGATTTTGTCTCCACTGTGCTTGTTGACCCCTTTTTTCCTTTTTGACCTCCCTCCTTCTCCATTCTCTTTTTAATGCTCCTGTTCCTTTCCGCCTCTATCTCTACCACCTTGCTTTCTTGATTCATTTTCACCCTGAGGGATTCCTCTCTCCTCAGGTTCTCCTTACTCTCAAGGGTTGGGGGGGTAGTTTCTGACTCCTGATTCCTTTTCCTACCCCCCCCTTGTCTAGTTTAAATGTTCACTGAAGTAACATTTAAACTGACCACTGAGAACTGTGATTCCTCTCTCAGATGGATACAGGCCTTCACCAGGTGTGTCCCAAGTCCCAAGTCCCCAACGTAGCTGAACCCTTCCACTCTGCACCATTTCTTCAGTCATGAGTTGAAGCTCCTGCTGGGTATTTCCCTGTCCTGTCCCTTGTTGTAGACAGGCAGCACCTCAGAGAAAGCCACTGAGTGAATTACCTGTCTAGAACCCTTCCGCGGCTTCATAAACTCCTCCTGTACTAACCCAGACTGTCCATAGCCAGGTCATTAGTTCTCAGGTGGACAATGACATCCAGTTCTCGATCCCATACTCCTCTCCTAGTGATCCTCAGGATCCGCTTCTCATCCCTTCAGGCTGTGGCACCGAGTAGGCAACTAATCTGCCTCTCCCCTCCTTTCCAATTCCAGTCTATCCCCTTCACAACTGAGTCCCCTAACAGGAGTTGCTTCCCCCACCTCTGGGGTCTTCTACCACCCTCCTTGGGGTCTCAGCCTTGGATGGCCCTGACATCCTCCATAGTCACTATCATGGGTGCCTCCTCCCATCAGTCTCACCCTGCAAGATCAACATAGGAATTACATAGTTGCGACAGTACTGCACTGGGGTCTAGACATGTAATGGCCACTGTGCAGATGAACACCTACTGTATCCAGATCCCCAAGCTGGTGTACCAGTATGCCACACCTGCCCTTGTCCATGTTATGTAGTGCACAATGCATACCAATGGCTACTATGCCTGGACAGGGTCTGGGACCAGCATGTATTGTCTGCAGAAAAGGGGCCAGGTGGCTCGTAGGTTGTGGGCACTGCACAGGATGGCATACGCTGTGGTAGGCCCCACATCACAGGGGGGGAGATACCAGACCTTCTGTATGCATGCTAGAGCACACATGTATGTGGTGCCACAGGTGTCACTAAAGGTACCTTGCAGCCCTGCTTGACTGCCCACTCACATCATGCATATGTGGTGGCTAGTGAACAGTACAGGCATGTAGGCAGTCATATAAAGTGTAATGTATATGGAGCGGTGCACGGTGTACCACTGTAGAATACTAATCTCACTTTTATTTTTCTCCTCTACAGATCTCAGTGACCAACCTTCCCAAAGAGGGACCAACAGCCATGGGATCAGCAGTACCAGAGGGAAGCAGGTGAGGGATCACTGGGCCATGATGGGGCCCATGGCAACACAACACATTAGGTGCATACAGGTGAGTACCATGTGTTGCGCATCACACCAGCAGTTACATGTATACATGCGTAGGTGCTGGTACAGATGGCACTGCTGTGGCCATAGCCCTACCACTGTCGTAGGTGGTGGACGTAGCCTGTTCTGTCATTGTACTCATGTCAATATCAGACACTGGTAGAGTGTGCCTTGAAATCCCTGCACATGTTGTCCAAAGGGCTATATACAGAGCACCGTCTGTGTAGTATAATGGGTATCAGTGGAATTGGGGATAGTGACACCCCTGGGTTTGAGTCTGGGGGTGGCAGGGTCCTATCACGCTGGAAAGAGCACAGTGGACAGATGCTACCAGCGTAAATGACATGCTAGGCCTTTGGAGGGTACAAGGCACAGGGTGGCATTGTTGGTGGGTGTGGCAGTATACACTACTATGGTACAACTGCTGGAAGAGTCTGTATGGGTGTTGGTGACCCCAGGAGAGGGCTTCTCATGCCTTACAATACTGGCCTGTCAATGTGTCAACCTGTCTGCCACCAGTCTACACTACACTTCATGTGTCTGTGGCTGGAGACGTGTCTCTGTGTGGGCTGCCATGCAGGATGTGTGCCTGTGTGGGCATCTCCTCAGGGGATGTGGTGGGGGATACACACTCTGCACAATGGGCAGTGGGCCACCTGTGCTACTGCACTGTGTTTTGGTCTGTGCTGTCTACCATAGTGCACCCATATGCTGCCAGTGTGCTGCCTTGTGTCTGTCCGCCATGCAGACTCAAGCACTCTGTGCACTGGATAGATGCCAGGGATGGGGCAGGTGAAACTGCACACACCCCAGATGTGCCCCTTTACAGGTGGTCAGGCTCATACTACACTGTGCTCAGTGCTGTTTATTCCTGGATGTCAGCAAATGATTGGCACTGGCCAGTGCAGTCTTGGTACACCACAGTGTCCAGCTGTGTGCATCAGAGGGCCATTGTGGTAGTCCCCTTGAGCCGATGGCATATTCTGTGCAACATGCATTGTGTGACATGCCAAAGTGGCTCCATGATGACCCCCAGTTGTAGCATGGGGTCAACAGACAGTGGGGCCCTCAGTGGGCAGTACATGTAGGGTACCAAGTGAGAGTGCATTGGGCCACAACTGCGGTGATGACTAACCAACATAGTGCTGACTAGGATATGTTGACACAGCTCTATGTGGGGCCAGACACCCAGTCAGATATGACAGCGCCATCCAACCAATAACGTGCACAGGCCCTGTATTACAGGACACAACCATGGTCTGACTGGGGTACAGGGGGGCCCACCTAGACAGTGGCTACAGGGGCTCACCTGGGCAATTAATGTTGGGGCTCAGGGTGAAACACTAATATTAGTGGTCAACATCAATGTGATCCTGTTGTGCTATGATTGAACCTGAAGGTTTCTGACAGTAGTCTATAAGGCCCATTCAGGTAGGTTATGGATGATGCATGCAATGAGTGTGAGGATATAGAGGATGGCCAGGTATCCACCAGATGGGGGTCCAACCTGAACATTCTGGGTATTCTAGTGGCCCAGTCCCACTCAGGCCACACTATACGTTGGGTGCACCTGCATCCGCTAGGATGGTGGCTGTCTTCATGATGCACTGAATTATACACCAGTGTTGTGGTGACTGGAGCAGAGTGTGTCCTACACTCTCCCATGTACACTGTGCATGAGCAGAGCTTGCTGCAAACAGTGCCACCTGACTGTTCCAGTCATTTCCAGAAGTGTTGTGTGCACCTTGTGTGTGTGCCTGTGCCCTGTCCTGGCTGTGATCTGAGGAGGCACCTGGATGTCTGTGTCCTGCACACCAAGGCTGGGTTGTGCATTTGATGCCTTGTCAGTGGCCATTGGTGTGTAGGCACACCTCCCTGCCACTTCAGACAGGACACTGTCAGACTCTGGTGTGGTGCTGCTGATTCATGTGTCACAGGTATACCTCTGCCATGGCTGCCAATGGTGTGTGTCCATGCCATGCCCCGGTCTGCTGTGGTTCTTCATGGTACTACCATAGCATGTGCACTCCTCCACTGCCTGGCTCCACAATGCCCTCACTGGTATGCCACATCTGGCCAGTGTGGATGTCAGGCACCCACCCATCATCTTTGTGTGACGTGGTGCTGCATGTTTCAGCTGGTTATAACTTATCTGCATATGGTGGGCAACACCTGCATGTCCCATCCTGTGTGCATAGCTGGCTTAGGTCATTGTCTTTCTGTTCATAGGTTTTCAGCTGTCATGGCCACCCAGAGAAGCATGAAGGGATGGACAATCTTCTGTGATGGGTTCTATGCCAGCAAAGACTACTGCTCTGCAGGGTGGAGAAAATAAAGGAGGCTGTTCAGGAGCTAGCAATGGAACTACAACAGCAGCATCCACCACCACTACCACCTACAGCAAAGGTGCTATGATTTTCCCTGTAATGTGGGAGTCCCTGTAACCCCATGAGTTTTCCTCTTCCCCCATTTCTGAACAGTTTTTCCCAGTTTTCCTTCCCTGTTTCATGTTCTTGGATTTTGTTTTATATGTGCAGGTTGCTGCCATGTTTTCTATTAAAGTCTATTTTTGATATGGAAGCAGCTGTGTCATATATCTGTCCTTGGAGCCCTTCTTGCTGATCCTCAGCCACCCCCCAGCTTGCAAGTCTGTACCTGGTGCTCTGGACAGTGCTGCACCACTGTTTGCCCCTCTTTTGGGCCTTGCTATCCATAGTGCTATATTCAGAGCTGTGCAGCTGCAGTACGATGCTCATACCCCTTGCCATTTGCACTGCAAGCAATCTGACCTATGCCTCTGAATAAAGCAGGCTAGGGAACCGGCCCCAGCACAATGGCAGTGCAGCACAAACATTGCATTTGTGAACACTTTAGAATATCTGGCCACTGATGTTCTAGAATTGATCCACTGTCCATAATGACCCCATGTTTCTTACCTTATCTGCAGCTCATAGTGTAGTGCCATTTAATTATGGAAAAAAAGGCACTCTCTGTATTCATTGGTGCCCCTGTATTGACTGGATTCAAAAGTAACAGCACCGTCTTTCATGAGTTCTGTCTGAGCTAGCCTTAGACCATCCAGTCTTGGATTTTAGCCAAACACTCATCTAACACACAACCGCAAAGAGCCTAGCATTCAGAGAAAGGTTAGTTGTCCCTGAGCAAGATCCACGTGATTCAAATATCAGTGCTCTTAGATTTATTTTTGCAGAGTAGAAAACAGCTTGTGCAACCAGTGCCCCCCTGACAAAGACTACAGTCGAAGCACCAAGGCTAGTTGTGGTTGTAACAGTTCCCTCCAAGCACTGGTTGCACTATTTGTTTTTTGCACTGCAAAAAATTAATGGTTGTGTCTTATTTGCTGTGGAGGCTGGCTATCTCTACCTACTGCTGCACACACTGATCCTGTCTTGGCCACTCATCTGACACAGCTACCACGCTGACCCTGTCTGGTGGACTTGACAGGTCATCTGGTTATCATCTGTGTAGCAGTGAAAATCCAGACCATACCATACAACATGATGATCTCTCACACTGGCAACATGTACACAGTAAATAACATGGGAGCCAGGATCAACCCCTGAGGTGCTCCACAGTAGAGGGCAGGAGCTTTTGAGATGCTATCACCTATTGTCACCTGCTGTGCTATGTCAGAGAAGTAGGACTCAAACCACCACATCATTGTACCAGTGATTCCTACAGTGTCTCAGATAGGTCAGCATCACTCCATGAACCCCTGTGTCAAGTGCTGAAGAATAATGCAGTATTAACAATATGGAGCACTGATTGCTGTCTCTTGCCAGAGAAAATTGCTGAACACCATGACTAGGGTGGCCTCTTTGCTATACTTAGGTCTAAACCCAGAATGAAATGGCTCAAAGATCTGATAACATTCTAAGCAGTCCTGTAACTGTGCCACCACTACCTTCTCAATTACTTTCCCTAAGAATTGGAGGTTTGAGACAGGTCTGTAATTTTTCTGATCCTCCAGATCCCACAATTACTTTTTCAGAAGGATTTTTACCATTGCCCTCGTCAGTTCAATGGGAAAAATACCTTCTAAAATGAACACTTGATTATCTCAGCTATAATATGAACTAGAGTCAGCTTGCAATGTGAAAGAAAGAAGGTAGGCCCTGGATCCAACATACAGCATGTAGGGCACAGCCCCAAGACCACTCGGGAGACCATCTTCCTCAGGACTGGCCCAGACTCCGCCATTGGCAGCACGGAATCTCACAACTTAACAATTTGATTTTCTCTTAATTTTTCTAACTATTCTCTTTTATCACTTTTCTTCCTTCCTGTTCCCCAGTCCTCACCTTTGCCTTTCCCACACCCTGATTTCATGGTTCCCTTTCTGTCACTGCATCTCTATTTTCCTGTTAAATAAATCACACCACAAACACTTAATTTACTTTGGTGTTGATTCACTTTTTCAGTTGTTCTGTTGTCCAACTTTTTAGATTGCTTCTTCTAATATACTCTTAGTAGCACTCTGTATAACAGCATCTTATGTTAAACTAGTTGATATTTTGTATTCTGAGAGGCAAAGATTGTAGCTCTGACTATCAGCACTAGTCTAATTTAGCCATGCATTTCTTAATTGCTTCAGCGATCACACTAGTAGATCCTTGGTACACACCTACAAATGCATATTTATTCATTTATTCAGGGAAGGATTGGTTAAGTCTGCTTGCTGGCTGTGGGGAAGATGTCTATAAGTTATGTTATTGTTTTTTAAACTACAGGAGAGAAGGATTAGTTAATTCTACTTGCTGTTGAGGGAGTTAATGTATAGAGGATTTTTCTAAGTTTTGATATTGTTTTATTTTCTTTTTAATTTAGCTTAAGTAGAATTTAGCTTAAAGGCATCTGTGACTGGAGTGACTGTAAAAGTCCTACCACCCACCCCTTCCACCAGCCTTTCTAATACTGAAATACCACTAGGGGTTAGGTTTGAAGACTGTGAGGGAGGAACTCGGGGAGCTGCAAACTGATCTGAGCCCTCAGAAGAGGCCAGGAAGGAGTAAAGAAGGAACAGCCATATGAACTAAGTCTTAAGGACATATACATATATAAAATGTATGAGTAGATCTATAGTCCTTATGAGTAGGATTATGGTTTCCAGTTAATACTGCAGTTGGCTGTCTTATGCTGCATGCAAGGGCATTTAGGATAACAATTTCTGTTAGAGGCTGGGCTAGGTTTAGTTAATTCTACTTGATGTAGGGAGAGTGGTGTGGAGAGGCTGTATAGGTAGTGTGGACCACGAGTAGGATTGTTGGGTGCAATGGTTGTGGGGCAGCAATGCAGATGAACATACTGTGGAGGCTGGGAGGATGCCCAATATGACACAGGCTAAGGAGGCTTGAGGAAGAGGTTCAGTGGCTTGGCATGGAGCTGGGGAGGTTGAGGGAGGAGGGGAGGATTGCGTCAGTAGGAGGGCTGACATTTGAGAGTACTGTGGGGGCACCACAGAGAAGGAACAGTGGGGCAAGGGAGAGGTCAGGAGGAGGAGGCATAGTAGACAGGAAGCCAGTTGATAAAGGGTGGACTTTAGTAGGACCTAGAAAAAGAAGAGCAGCAGTAGGCAGTAGGGTGGAGGAAACACACAATAATGCAAAGGGAGGAGGGAACACGTTTGCTGTACTAGCAACACATGGGAAAGAGGATGCAGGGGGAGATTGCACAAGGGATAGTACTCACAAAGAGATGGGAGAAAGGGGCATTACTAGTGGAGAGAATGAGCATGGCATGGCAGGGGGGAGGGATAATACTTGGAGAGGTGAGAAGGGAGCGGAAGGTTGGCAGTCAAACAGGAGGAGGGGGAGGAGTCTCAATTGAGAAGGGCAGGGGGGAAGACACTGGGACACACTGTAAAAGCACCATCTTGAGTGGCCCCAGAAATGAGAACCTGGGTGGGGTGGTGGTGACGGGCACAAGGAAAGAGGTGGGAGCTTTACTAGTGTTGGGGGACTCCATACTCAAGGGGATCAGTTGGGGCAGCAAGGGGGAGAGGCATAGTCAGATATGGGTGGAGTCCATACCAGGATTAAAGTCAGACAAGGCAGGACAGGCAATCCCAAGGTGCGTAAGGAGGGGTAGGAGGAAACCACACATTGTGGTATATGTGGGGAAAAATGACCTAGCAAGGGAAATGGTGGAGGTAACAAAGGAAGTGGGAAGGTTGTGTGATGAGACTTGGGAGTCTGTGGCATTCCCTGAAGTGCTCCCAGTACCCTGTGAAAGCACAGTGAGAAAGGCGAGGATTAGGGAGTTGAAAACATGGTTGGTAGAATAGTGTCAAACTAAGGGATATGGGGTTGTGGGTGGCTGGGGCAGTACCTGGGATAATAACAATCTGTTTTCAAGGGATAGGCTGCACCTGAGTGGGGAGAGGAAGGAGGTATTAAAGCAAAGACTGGGGATGTATATTGTGACAAAGGTGGATTTAAACTAGATGGGGGGTGGCAAGTGGACAGCAGGTAGGCAGGGGTCCAATAGAGTGGAGTCACAGCCTACCTCTCAAGCTTGCAGGGAAGGACTCGGGGTGGCCAAAAAAGGAGGGAGAAGAATGAAGGAAATGGAGGCCAGTGAAGGGAAGGGGGCAGTATGGAGGGTGGTCTTGCTGAATGCAAGAAGTTTAGGCAACAAATCTGCTGAGCTACAGGCACTCTTAGCAGTGTGGAGGGTGGATATTGCAGCTGTCACAGAAATGTGGGCAACTGAGCACTGGGACTGGGATCTGGCAATCCCAGGATACAAAGTATACAGGAAGGACTGTAAGGAAGGGAGGGGCGGTGGGGTGGTAGTCGATGTGAGGGATGGGATCAAATGCACAAGGGATGAGGGTGAAGAAAGGAAAACAGAGGCAATCTGGCTGCAGCTCCTAGACTCAAGGGGTAGGAAACTGAGGTTTGAGGTCATATACATGCTATCATCCCAGTCTGAGGAGCTTGCCAGGGAATCAGCAGGATAAATCAGAAAGGCATGTAGAAAAGAGAAGGTGGTCATCATGGGGGATTTCAACTTCCCAGGGGTTGAATGGAGCATTCTGACCACCTCCAGTGCTAGGGAGCAAGTGCTCCTGGAAGCAATCCAGGAGGGTCTCCTGATACAGTTGGTTAGTGTACCTACTAGGCTAAAGAACACTTTAGATCTGGTGTTGTCGAATGGGGAGGCAGTAAGGGAAATAAAGGTGAAGGATCCACTAGCAGACAGCGATCACCAAACAGTGTGGTTTAATATCACGATGTGCGGGGAGCCAGACAAATCAGTTATTCAGGTAGTAAACTTCAGGGGGGCAGACTTTGGGAGGATGCAGGAAGTACTGAAAGGGAAACTAGAGGGCATAAGGCAGGAGATGGATGCAGAGAAGAAATGTGATATTATTAAATGAGGGATTACAGAGGCAACAGAAGCCTGCACCAAGACACATAGTAAGAGGTGTAGAGCACGAAAACCATGCTGATTGAACAGCGAGGTAGTGGAGGTGGTGAGAGCAAAATGAGAGGCACACCAGAGGTATAGAAGGACGGGGAAGGAAGTGGACAGGGAGGAGTATGCAAGATGGTCCAGAGAGGTGACCAGAAAAGTGAAATATGCAAAGGCCCAGAGGGAGATGAGATTAGTAGGAATTAACGGGGGAGACTTTTTCAGATACATCAGGAGAAAAGGGAAGCAAGGAGACAATAATGAGGATGAAAAGGGGTGGGGAGTGGATGGAAAAGGGTGAGGAGCAGGCAGAAGCACTGAATGAATACTTTTGCTCAGTGTTCAAGGAAGAAAAGGGGAGACCACTACCACCTTGGGCTGGGAGGGTGGGGACAGGGGGAGAGGAGGCAACAGGTGGAAGAATTGAGGCAAGTGGAGTCCTAGAGGGACTGAGGGCACTGAAGGTAGACAAGGCACCAGGGCTGGATGGTATCCACCCAAGTGTGCTGAGGGAGATGAGAGAGGTGTTTGCAGAGCTGCTGGCAGATCTGTACAGCACCTCACTGGAGTCGGGATGTGTGCCACTGGATTGGAGGATGGCACATGTAGTACCATTACACAAGTGTGGACCAAGGGATGAACCTAGTAATTATCGCTCAGTAAGTCTCACCTCCATAGTGTGAAAACTCATGGAGACAATACTAAAGGAAAGACTGGTGTCATACCTGGAGGACAATGGCCTCCAGGCTGTGAGGCAGCATGGGTTTGTTTCAGGGAAGTCTTGTCAAACCAACCTGATACAATATTATGACTGGGTGACAGGTGAGCTGGATAAGGGTCATGCAGTGGATGTTCTTTACTTGGACTTCAGCAAGGCTTTTGATTCTATGCCTCATGGGTGGCTTCAGGGGAAGCTAACTGGTATAAGGGTAGGGGTAAGAATGATGAACTGCATTACAAGCTGGCTAAGTGGCAGACTGCAACGGGTGGTGGTGAGAGGGGAGCTCTCAACTCCAAGGCCAGTGATGAGTGGGGTGTCACAGAGCTCTGTGTTGGGGCCAGTATTGTTTGGGCTCTTCATATCAAACATTGCGCATGGGGTGGTGTGCAAGATAAGTCTGTTCACTGATGACACCAAAATCAGAGCAGTGGTGAATGGAGAGGAGGGATGGAAGCAGCTGCAGAGGGACCTAAGCAAGCTAGAAGAGTGGTCAGAGAGTTGGCAGCTAGGGTTCTTTTTTTTTTTTATTTAGTTGTTTAACCAGGAGTAGCACACTAAGCTGAAAGCTTTTTTACAGGAACAACCTGGGAGCACAGGGAAGTTAAGTGACTTGCTCAGGGTCACACAGTATGCAAGTGGAAGCTGTGGGATTCAAACCCAGGTCTGGTCTGCTGGATGTCACCAGATTTGCAGCTCAGAGCCTTAAACCACTGCACTATAGTGCCTCCCTAGGTTCAATGCAAAGAAGTGTAAGGTTATGCACTTTTGGGTGAAGGACCCAAGGAGAGAATACAGGCTGGGAGAGGTTAAACTGGGGATCACTGAGGATGAGAAGGACCTAGGGGTAATGATAACAGAAACCATGGACAACACTGCCCAGTGCAGGAGAGTGGCTGCAAAAGTGAACAAAATGCTGAGGTGCATAGCCAGGGGGGGTTTTGTCCAGGCAAAGGTAGGTGATCTTGCCCCTCTACAGGTCACTGGTAAGGCCACACTTAGAGTATTGTGTGCAGTTTTGGAGGCCTTACCTAAAGCGTGATATCAGGCTACTGGAGGGGGTGCAGAGAAGGGCAACAAAGATGATATGTCGAATGGAAGGGACAGACTATGACAGCAGGCTGAGAGACCTGAATATATACACCCTGGAGGACAGAAGGAATAGGAGGGACATGATAGAGACATTCAAGTATCTAAGGGGAATCAATAAGAATGGGGCAGATGGAGTATTTAAGTTAAGGAGAGTGAGGGTCACAAGGGGGCATGGGCTAAGAATAGATGGGGAAGATTTAGTAAGGAAATGAGGAGACACTATTTCACAGAGAGAGTGTTGCAAAGTGGAACGCCTTACAAGAATGGTGGTATCATGCAAATCTGTGAACAGCTTCAAAGGGCATGGAACAGGAACAGGAGGAAGTGAGGTGGGGAGGTGGGGGGATGGCAGTGGGATGACAAATGGGAGGGGGTTGGGGTAGCTGCAAACTAGGGATGCTAGTTGCACACTCGAACAGACTTAGATAGACCTGGTGGTCTGTTTCTGCTGGCACATTCATATGTTTGTATATGCAAATAGGCCCTTGACCATTGATTAACACATAGACTATCACAAATACAATTACCATTTAAAAGGCTGGCAGCACTCAGTAGCCTTGCCCCCTGAGGAAGAGGCATTAGTCTTGAAGCACTAGGATCTTTTTTCACTGGCACGGCAGGTGTGTTTGTTCACTGCTATTTATCTATATAAAATAATAGAATAGTTATCTGTAGCATTGAGCCTTCCTTACTGACTTCTATACTCATTGAGAATGCCGATCCTCTCTGCCTCTCCTGTATTCTGTATTTCCTGTACTCTGTGAGCATGTCTGGTCTTGTGTATCCTATCCCCTTTACTGCAACCTGACTGTTGCTAGGAACTTCCAATGCCCCCTGCAGTGTCAATACCTACCAAACCTACGAAACCTGCCAAATCTGTGTTGCAGCACAGTGCAGCCAACCACTCTCCCAGAAGTCTTCCTTCTTGCGTAGTCGTGAGTTCCCAGACAGTACCTTTCCTTGAAGGACCCACCACAGATTCATTAGATATTTTCCTACCCTGTTTTTAACTCAGCTTCCTCCTGTTGAACTTTTTGGTTGCTCTGCCTTCCATTTCTCACCCCCTAACCATACTCCTAGTAACCCCACTTCTCAGACATCACAATCAGGCCCAGCTGGAGATGCAGAAATATTTTACTATGCCCACGAAGTTACCGCAAAGTGCCCAACTTCGAATTTGCATAGCAGAATGTAAATTTCCCATTAAAAGGTCAAAATTCGCCTTTATTGGACTTTGAGTTACAGTTTGAGAAGGCGAAGTTGGTAAGAAACAGCCCACAGATCACGTCTGACTGTCTGCAGATCACATGGTGCAGGTAGGTAATTAATTAGGCAGGACGTCAGTGAACTAGTTTCACTTTTTCTTGGAGAAGAATCTAGATAGTCAGTGTGTATGCTCCAGTAGGTGATGCGGAATGTTGAAGTGCATGTCTTACAGACTCTGTCACCATCTGCTATAACTCAGGGACAGCATGGGTGGAAAAGTATGTCCTGGATGGGATCTTCCATTTAGCACATGTGCATGCCGCAAAGCACTGGAATCCAGCATTCTCCACAAAGGAGAATGGCAAAAGGTCAGTTGTCAGCACTTCCACTATGGCAGCATTGAGTTCACATGCAACCACATGATTTGGTAGCTATTTACTGCTCTGCACAAAAAGGCTGTGCAGCTTGGGCTGCATCGTTTGGTGTTTTGCATGTAGCATGCCAAATGGCTGTCCTCTACGAACTGACATGGATGGGTACCTTTGATGTGTGATGGTGGGTGCACAGGTGACAAGCCAAAAAATGCTGTTCTTTTCCCTGTTTTAAGCACAGGGCTTGGTGTAGTAGAATTATGACATGGACCACCACTGGTACTCAGACCACTACTTGAACATTCAAAAACATCCTCCTCCTCCTCATGCCTGTAGTAATCCTCCCGTGTTATTTCACCACTTTTACCAACATGGCTACTTACACTGAAGGAAGGGATACCATATTCACTTAGGTGGATGAGGGTGAATGCACTGCTATGGCATCAGCTCCCCTCTGGTGCCGAGTCTACAGTGACATGTGCCAGCTCTAGTCTTGAGATGAGTATGCTGGGCCTCAGTGCCCAGTGGCTACCCTTTTAGCACACTTCACATGCACTTGGCAAAGCTGGCAGATCGCTACTGTTTCATCGCTCCCATCTTGTACTAAAAAATCCCAAACTAGGGATTTTGATGCCCTACTCTTCATATATCGCTGCTGGTGCTGCATTTGTAACTGCAGTTTTTTGGCAATGAATTGGGGGGTCTACTGCATGATTTCATATGCTGTGCACACTTGGACTTTGACTGAACATCACAGACTATGACTATTACTTCAGGGTTATCAACAGACACAACTACATCAGAACTTTGAGGAGGGGTCTTTGACTAATGGACTGTTAACAAACAGCCACCTTCACTTTCTTTATGTCTGGTTTCCAAATGGGGTCGCTAGCATCATCATCATCATAATCATCATCATCATAATCATCATTCACAAATTCACTTTGGATTCTGTCCTGTGGAAATATTCCAACCACAGTCTCAATATTATCATCCACCCTTTTTTCCTCAACATCTGAATGTTTGGATGGCCTAACCTAAAGATCAGTGGAAACATTAGATTGTGAGTCAAAACCATTCCTATGTGCCTTGTCTTTGGCACACAGCAACATGTGATGCAAGCAGTGGGAGTTTGGTGCTGGGTCCACCTTCAATAGTGAATCAGTTGCAGGGTCCCTGGCACACCTCTGATCAGTGCAAGCTGTTGTTTGCCACAGCTTGTGCCAGTCTTACTGGGGATTTCTGAATCAGGTCCCATGTTTGCTAGAAACGTGTTTCTGTTGTGCCTCTTAAGTAAATATTGTCATGGTGTATTTTTCCCCAACTTGTCTATTTTGTAGCTATTCCTTTTATTACTATATTTTTTGTATAATGCATATGCTTCTTTTTGCTACAGTGTGTATGATTGTAAAACTGATTATCCAAAGAGAATGTAACCTGTGTTGTCTTATGGTGTATGACTGATCAGTTGATTTGTTGATTTGTTGCTTTAATTTGTTCCTGTTGATATATCTTCCATGAATGTTTCTGCCTGTAGTTGCTAATTCCAGGTCACCACTGAAAAAGGGACTCTGTACTTCACTGAGTTTACCCAGTAACCATACATCAATCAATAAATAGATAATCAGTGCTGGTATAAACAGATAAAAACATGAAACACTTAAGCAGTATGGCTATATATGACTGGTCTTTTCAAACAATATTCTGTGGACTGGTAACATAAAAAAATGTCAGTAATGCTTGATTCAACATTTCTGGAGTTTTCTATTTTAATAAAAATGTCATACATGATTTAAATGTAGCACTTAGTGTAATGGAAGCTAAAGTACAGTCATTTATGTTATGTATCATATAGGTTAAGGTAACAGCTGATCTTTCAAAGTTGCAGACTGTAATCATAAATTTTATAAATCTGTTAAATACAGTAGCTTCCAAACAACTACAATATATGCTCCAGCACAGAAAGAGCAGAACTAGGAAAAATTCTTTATACTCTAAAGTAACAATATGGGTCATTTCTTACTGTCTCAGACCTATATAGTTAGGAAACAGCTACTAAAAATATGTTTACAAGAGGTGATGTAAACCATAAAACAAGTGTAATGGATTGGATTTGTTATGAATCTTCTAAGCTCAGTAACAATATAATCAAGCTGACCTTGATTGCTGGGAAACTACTGGAGACCAATTTACAAGAGAGTGTAGTGGAAATCTTGGAGGCTAACAGGCTTCAGGACAGAAGGCAATATGGGACTGTAGTAAACTGATCATACTCAGAGAATCAGGTTGACCTTTTTGATTGGCATATGTAGGAAGTGAACACGGGCCAGGTACCATACGGAGGAGGTAAAACTGAATTTGCATTCAGTGAACATGCCAAAACCCAGCAATTTGGAAAATGGAGAAGCAAATCCAAAGAAACCATGTTTTCTTTTCGCACTTGGACATCATGATGCAGCACTTTTGACAGGGCACACATGTTAAACGTGTTCAAGTTGTTAGCAAGCCTCGTGACCTACAGCATGCAATCATTAATGCTGGAGATCAAGATCAAAAATGTCTGCTGCACACATCTCAATGCCATTTTCAGATCTCTTTCACAGGGGAATGAAATGTGACAATGGCTATAGAAGGAGCTCTTTTTTTGTGAACATAGTGACGTTTTTGTATAATCTATTTATTAAAAGGTTTCCAACAATTTACCTCTTATCACTGTCATAGTAATATCACAATGTTCATTTCATACAACTTTCTTGGTTCATGCAAGCATCAAACTACAGTACATATAAGCAAACTTTTAACTACAGTTGGGCATAATTGCCTAGGCATAATTCAACTAAAAAATACTAAAATTAGATTCTTCCATGTTTTGAATTGTATTAAAGAGATAAATGGGAATACTGAAAACATGTTGGTGATGTTGCCATTGATTGGTCCTCTAGAAATTGTAAGCAATTCCATGATAAGGTTAAGTAACTTAATGTATTCTAACTGGTTTCTAAAGCAAGTAGAATAAATTATAAGACTGGTACAAGTACTTTGATTGGTTGCCTGTGTCTAATTTTGGACATGTTAACAATGTATGGTTCATTTCCTTGAGTGACCATTATTCAGTCAAATGTGTCTGGTCCTGTAATGCTATAAAATCATCCCCTACTACCACAAATGTTCAGATATTACTTAAATTTACTGTAGTAAAATTTAGAGAAGCCTTATGGGAAGTTGACTGGTCCTTTATGAATCTCATCTCTGGAACTGACAACTTTTATTTTTCTGTTCAGAATGTTCCAGGATTTGTGAAGATTCTTCACCTCTTAAGGTCCTAAGATTAAAAGAACACTTTCAGAAATGGGTTACAACAGAATTAGTAAATGATGACAGACAGTAACAAGGCTTGGAAGAATTATCAAACTAATAGGGTTGATAGGGCACCAGTTAAATGTGGGGAGCTATGAAACAGGTGTAATAAGTTAACTCAAGATTGTAAGTCACGCTACTACACTGGAATGCAGGCTTCCACTATTCAAGGCTCACATAATGTTTGTAAAAGGCTAAATGATTTGTTAAAAAAGAACCACCATGTAACATAAGCTCAGTTCAAGCAAATGGATTCCTTTGTTGTGACCATTTCCTTGTCTCATGTGCCTTTAATAATTGTTTAATTATGGAAGAGGAAAAACTGACTGCAAAGTATTAACTTCTAACTTAAACTGTTTAGACTTTCCTAGTTCACAAGAGGATGCTAAATGCCCATTGTTCTAGTTCAGAGTTATAAGTGTACAGACTAGTTTGAAGTATCTACATAAATTGATTGAATGATTCAGTTTGGCCCAGATCATTAGACTATGAAGTTGCTAACAGCTGCACTGAATACATTGGCCATTCCAATTACTAAATTGTTTAACTATTTACTTGTACACAAGGAAATTCTTTCTGTTCGGAAGTTTGCCTTTTTTCTCCTATTTTTGAAAGTGGCAATAGGCAGGATGTTTCTAACTATAGGGCAATTTCAACACTCTCCTCACAATCCAAGGCCTTAGAAAGTATAGTACATAATCAAATTATGGAATAGTTGGAACATATTTTCCAAAGGACAACATGGATTTATAAAGAAACCCAGCACTGCTACAGTTCTTGATTATTACACAACTTACATTCATGAGGCCTTGCATAGTGGTGAATGTGTGGGCTCCATATATATTGTTTTCTCAAAGGTGTTTGACCATGTTCAAAATCAATTATTATTAAATTGTTTGGGTTGTTTGGGCTTTTCTCCCCTGTTTTGCAATGGTTTAGCATTTACTTGCTCAATGTGTACCACAAGTAAAGCTCTGAAGTACTCCCCGCCCCTTTTGGTTACTTTGAGTGTCACATAAGGTTTAATTTCAGGACCACTATTATTCAGTTTATTTTTAAATGATCTCCCCTTGTCAATTTAAACTGTAAATATGATGTTGTTCATGGAGGATACCATGATATTTGCAAAAAGCAAAGATCTTTTCAGATTAACTTGTTCACTACAGTCTGATTTTGACTTGGTACAATCTCATATATTCACAAAAAATCCAGCACTCACCACTTCCTTTAAAACTTATGCAGCTCTCATGTACATGAAATGCTATGCCATTTGAGGTGCCAGGATACAGAAAAACTGAGAGCTGCATTTATTTTCAAGAAGGTGGTGAATGCTGGATTTTTGGTGAATGTACTGTGTTGCAGTAATCGTTAGCACCCCAAAAATCCTTTTTGTTACATGATTGGTACAGTCTTTGTTTATTAATGAAAAATTGTATCTGAATACTAAGAAGACCAAAATAACAGCTTTCAATTCTCAGAAAACTCAAATCCCCCCCCCCCCATCTTCAAATTATGACCTTCAGAGGTACAGCCTTAGAGCAGGTCAATACTACTTATACATTTAAGTTATTCTGAACACATAGAGACTCTGGAAAAGGCTTTTAATCACAAATTTGAATTGTGCTTTCAAAATCATTCTGCTATAACTCACAAAGCTAAAAAACACTTATTAGTGTCATATATATTTCCCATAATAGATTATGGATTGGTTATTTATTTGCATGCCTGTCAGTCATTAATAAATTATGTATTGCTAAATATAGCCTCTAGCTCATATTTCCTGCCCTTTCGTGAATAGGCCCCAATGTCTGGCCAAATTTAACCAGGTTGAAACTTCATACCACTTGTGAATATGATTATCCTTTTGCAAGTAGAACAAAAACCTACAAGCTATATAAACAAAGAAACATAGAAACATAGACTTTGATGGCAGATAAGGACCACTTGGCCCACCCAGTCTGCCCATTTCCCTTCCTATTGGATAAGCTGCAGATTCTAGTTAAGGCTGTTGGTTAACTAGAATCTGTAGCTTATCCAATAGGTAGGGAGCATAGTTCCCCTATGGATGCACCCACAGAGGAGACTAAGGAGGGTGCAGACAACTGTCACAAGGGAGGCCCTCAGAAATGAGGCAGAGGGCACCACAGGGAAAGGAAGCAACTCCTGGTGGGGGACTCAATTATTAGGGGGATAGAACTGGGAGAAGCAGGGAAAACTGAAGTAAGGTGCCTGCCTGATGCCATGGCTTGGAGGGACAGGAAGTGCATCCTTAGGATCATGAGAATGGGAGTCTGAGCTGGATGTCATTGTCCACCTAGGGACAAATGACTTGGCTCATGATGAGATTAGAGCAATGCAGAAGGACTTTGTAGAGTTGGGAAGGGGCCTAAGACAAGTAGCACACACAGTATCCTTCTCAGAGGTGCTGCCTGTCAGTGGCATGGGTGAGGGGTACTTGCACCATGCAGTTTAACGAATGGTTGAAAAAATGGTGTGAGCACAGGGTTTGGCTTCATTGGGGACTGGGGTTCCACCTGGAGGGACATCAGCCTATACTGGCAGGATGGTCTGCATCTGTCCAGGAAGGAACAAGTCTTTGGGCAATCAGTTTAAATGCTTCATTGGCAAGCTTTTAAACTAGTCAAGGGGGGAGGCACTGATACGCAGCTGGAAAATCCCAGCCTCCCCCTACAAAACAGGGTACTAAATGAAAAAAAGACCAAGGTAGAAAGGTTAGTGGGGGATGCTGCTACAGAAGGTAAATCCATCAAAAAATGGAGAGCAATGAGTATCAATGCCATAGTCTGGGTAACAAGCTTCCTGAATTAGTGGCCTTGATGGAGGAGGAACATCTGGATATCGTGGCAGTCACAGAAACATGGTACACACAGAACCATGGCTGGGATGTAATCATACCAGGATACACTATCTACAGGAGGGATAGGGAGGGTAAAAGAGGAGGAGGAGTAGCTCTCTAGATAAGAGAAGGAATCAAAGCAACAGAACAAAAGGGTAAACAGGGAGGAGAAGAAGCACTGTGGGTCAATTTGGAGGCAGGCAATGACACCACAATCTACACAGGGGTTGTATACAGACCCCCCTCTCAGGGGAAGGAAATGGACAAGGAAATGATAGAAAGTATACTTAGAATGGCAGATAAAGGGGAGATATTGCTGATGGATGATCTTAATATGCCAGATGTTAACTGGAGTGCAGTTGCAGCAGCCACTTCTAAGAGTGAGGTTATTCTAGATGCCCTACAGGGGGCATGCCTTAGACAACTAGTATTGGAACCCACTCGAGAGGGAGCAGTCTTAGACCTGGTCCTCTCAAATGGAGAGAGAGAGAGGATCACAGATGTAGAAGTGGGTAGCCATCTGGGAACTAGCAACCATCGAACAGTATGGTTCACAATAAACACAGCAATAGAGTCGCTTACCAAAGGCAAAAGTACTGGACTTCAGGAGGGCTGACTTTGCCAAAATGGGTGAGTGCCTAAGGAATGCACTAGCAAATGGGCAGGAAGGAGGGGTGGAAGAACAATGGGGAATAATAAAAACTGCCATCACAGAGGTAACAAGCCTTTGTGTGAAGCAAATAAACAAAACAAACGATGTAAGAAACCACTATGGTTCTCAAAGAAGGTGGCAGTGAAGGTTCAAGAGAAAAAGAAAGCATTCAGAAAGTACAAGGAATCACAGAAGGAGCAGGACAGAGAATTGTATCAGTTAAAGCAAAAGGAAGCTGAGAAGGCAGTCAGAACAGCAAAGGCCCGAACTGAGGAAAAGATAGTCAACTCAGTTAAGAAGGGGGATAAAACCTTTTTTAGGTACATCAGGGAGTGAAGGAAGACTAAGGGAGGGATAGTGAGGCTTAATAAAGGGCAGGGGGGTTGGGCAGAAGGTGATGGTGAAAAGGCAGAGATACTAAACAAAAATTTTTGCTTGGTATTTACAAATGAAGAGGGGGAGGTACCTAAAACAAACAATAGAAACACTCTGGATACAGAAGTTGATACCAGCCCATTTACAGAAGAAAGGGTTCTGAAAGAACTCTTAAAACTGAAGGTGGACAAAGCAATGGGGCCTGATGGGATTCATCCCAGAATTCTAAAAGAACTAAGGGTAGAACTAGCGACACCACTGACTAACCTCTTTTATAAATCATGGGAGGATGGGGTGGTACCTGAGGACTGGAGGAGGGCAGATGTGATTCCCCTTCACAAAAGTGGGAGCCAGGCAGAAGCAGGAAACTACAGACCTGTTAGTTTAACCTCAGTGATAGGGAAAAATTATGGAATCACTTTGAAGGAAAGAATTGTTGAGTACCTAGAGGCCAGAGGGCACAGGACCCAAGGCAGCATGGATTCACAGCAGGAAGGTCATGCCAGATGAATCTAATAGATTTCTTTGACTGGGTGACCAAAGTAGTAGATCAGGGAGGGGCTGTGGACATGGCCTACCTAGACTTTAATAAGGCATTTGACTCAGTCCTACACAAAAGATTAATATACAAGTTAGCCAGCCTGGAAGTGGGTCCCAAGATGATAGCCTGGGTAAAGAATTGGCTGGAGAATAGGACACAGAGGGTAATAGTAAATGGAGTCCACTCTGAAGAAAGGAGGGTTACTAGTGGGGTGCCACAGGGTTCAGTATTAGGACCGGTACTCTTTAATGTCTTTATAAGTGACATTGCAGAGGGACTGGAAGGAAAAGTATATCTCTTTGCAGATGACACAAAGATCTGCAACAGAGTTCATGCACAAGGTGGGATGGAAAGGATGAGAAGGGACTTGGCAAGGTTAGAGGAATGGTCAAATGTATGGCAGCTTAGATTTAATGCTAAGAAGTGCAAGGTAATGCACCTGGGAAACAAAAACCCAGGGGAAGAGTACACAATGGGGGGGTGAGATACTAACAACAACAAAAATGGAACGGGACCTGGGGGTAGTCATATCAGATGACTTAAAGGTGGGCAAGCAATGTGAAAGGGCAGTAAGGAAGGCTGGGGGGATACTGGGATGCATAGGGAGAGGCATCACTAGTAGAAAACAGGAAGTTGTTATCCCTCTGTACAGACAGCTGGTGAGACCACATCTGGAGTACTGTGTGCAGTTCTGGAGACCCAGTCTCCACAAGGACATAGACAAGATGGAAGCTGTCCAGAGGAGGGCAACTAAAATGGTGCAGGGTCTGCACCAGAAGACATATGAAGAGAGACTAAAGGAGCTTAGTATGTATAGCCTCGAGGAAAGGAGGGAGAGGGGGGACATGATAGAAACTTTCAAATACCTCAAGGGAATCAACAAAGTCCAAGAGGGTAGCATCTTTTAAAAAAAGAGGTGTGCAAGAACAAGGGAGCACAATTTGAAGATAGAGGGGGATTGGCTCAGAGGTAATGTAAGAAAGTCTTTTTTCACAGAGAGTGTTGTGGATGCATGGAACGGCCTTCCGGAGGAGGTTGTGGAGTCAAAAACAGTGGTTGAATTCAAGTATGCATGGGACAGCTATAAGGCAATTCTAGGGTTGGGGGTAGAAAGAAGTATGCTGCTGGTTAACTAGGATCTGCAGCTTATCCATTAGGTAGGGAAATGGGCAGACTGGGTGGGCCACGCGGTCCTTATCTGCCTCAAATTCTATGTTTCTATGTTTAATGAATTACTATATAGAGGGATGAGTTATACATAGAATCGACTGCATCCCTCTATGGAAAGCTTCAACAGCATTATTAGTCTTTGAGCGTTTTTCTGCCACAGTGTCACTATGGTTCCCCAGAGAGGTGGCATATTGTGGTTGCCTTCTGCCTGTGCCACGTCTGTTTCTCCACCCAATCCAAGTGTCCTCGAAATAGTCAATAATTGACTCTAGTTCAGGAGGAAAAATATTGAGTCCTTCGTCAGTGATCTCCTCAAATCTGGTGACAGCCTGGTCAGGAGGATAAAAAGCAAGAGCTGGGAGATATCGGCATTTAAGGCTGAATTCTGTGTCCTGGGAGTGCTTAATTCCCAGTCCCTCAGATTGTATTTTACGATAATTACACTGAGCAGAGTGAAAAAAAAGCACCCCACTTGCCATGCTTGTGGAAAAGCATTTTTAAAAGCTTGAATGGTGGCCTTCTCCAAGTCTGTCATTATTATTAAAGGATCCAGATGGGAATTTATTTTCTTGATAGCTGTAAGCACTCACTCATAATGCTCTCTTCTCTTGCCTGGCAATAGAGCGTATACTGCCGGTTACACATTTCCAAATTGCTCCCTGAATATTATAAATATTTGGTAAAACAGTGGTGGAGCAATGCTAAATGTGCCATCAGCAAACCAATTACTACAGTGCTCTAGGTATTATAAGCTTTCCTCTGTGCCAAAAACTAGTATGTGGTCTGCCCCAGGTCCACTATCGAGCAACAAGAAATTTACTTCAATGCCTTGACAAGTTTTGAATGTTGTGTAGTACTCAGGCAATGATAGCTCACATAAATGACATGGATTTTTAGGTGCACCTTGCACCCTGACACGCTGAACAGTGCGTTTCATGTTTTTATCTACCATGTACCCCTGTGCTGCCAGTGATATATTTTGTTTAGAGTGCAGTAATACTTGCACCGTAGTGTCTGGAGTAGTTGCAGCTCTTTTTTTGGCAACATTTACTGCCTCGGCTTGTTTGACTGCTGCAGGGTCAGAAGCATGCGAGTGTTGGCTGAAAGGTGCAATTATAGAAGGCCTGTCATAGCTTAGAGTGTGCACCCTTGTGTTGCAACACTTAGCCTTTTTCACTGCAAGTTCACACTGCCAAATCGATTTTCCATTGTGACCACGTTTGTGGTGTGGGTAAATATAGTTCTGTGCATCTACTAGCTTTTGCTTGTTGCGTTCAGACAAGATGAACCTCCCTTCCATTTCAAAGTGTTAACACTGAGTTTGCTTCAGAGACCATTGTTTTTAAATGAAGTTGATTACTAATTGACAGTAACAGACAGCAGTAATTGACAGCAATCAAATTTCCCATGGTTACAGGACCAAGAGAGAGGCAAAGAACACAGGAGCCAGATGTTCAGTGCAATCACAATAGAAATTGAATTGCAAGCTCAGAAAACTGACATTCAGTGCTATTAGGCATGTAAATTATTAACTGAACTCTGGGGAGTGAAAAGATGCAGAGCGGGAAATACGGGAGCTAATTGTCATGAATACGAGCTGTCGGGAGCGAGCTGTCGCAGCGCGTAGTGTCAGGAGTAAATTGACATTAACCCTCAATTAGATCTAGGATATGCCTAGCAGCCTCCACCCAAGACCTAGATTTTGATTTTTACACAAGGTTCATGTTGTTTTGTTCTTGTACCGCCACCCCTCACTTCCTCTAGAAAATGATCCAGGTATACATCCGAATGCCAAGGGTGGTACCAACCTTTTCTAAAGTAAATGGTATGCCAGTATGTAGGTACCGGTGTTCCAGATTAGTTTTGGTTTTTTTCACTTTCTTTTTATTCTCTCCTACCTACCCTCAGTGTCCACTCCTTTGGGCCATTCATTCCAATCCAGCCCCTAAACTCAGGATCTGCCCCTAGAGTGCTTCTTTCTCCCTCTCTCTTCTGCAAAGCAGGGTCTGTCCCAGAATTGGTGGTCTGGGTGTCTCGGAACAGTCGTCATCTAGGACTGCCGAGGGTTTTTCTGTTTTTCTATGTTCCCATTCCCAGCCCCCTGAGATGCCGGCCCAAGGACGTATGTCCAGAGAGGTGACGTGCTGACGCACATCTCTCTCAAGTGCCTAACAGCGTCTCCCCTCCCAGACTCCATTGAAAGGAGCTGCTAAGCCCTTAAGAGCCCATGTTCCCACTGGCTCTCTCAGGATGTCAGTGCATGCAGCACTCCGGTATCTCACCCCAGAGGGAGGAGAACATCCATTGGGATGCTCAGTTCTCCCTCTTCTGGCTGATCCCACTGACCCGAATCAGTTCCTGAACCCAGGTTGCCAGCGTAGCACAAGGTGTGGCACCCAGTGTTCCAGATTTTAATGGGGGGGTGTGCTAACTACTTTCAAAAGTGGACTGGGGGTTACATATGGAAAACAGAAACATAGTCTTTAAACTGCAAAAGGAGATCTGGAGCCAGAGCTAACAACCCTAAGGGATGGGGCTGTAAGCGGATAAGTAAGGACAATGATTGGTTTGCTCCAGCTCCCCTTTGGCATTCAGACATTTAGCTTGAGTTCCTCTATACCTTGGAACTCACTTAAAACTTTAAACCCCCTTTTTCACCTAACACAAAGATATTTTCCTATTTAGAAGACTTTTAACATTATATACTATATATTTTATCAGCTTATTTCATCTTGTGCTTTTAAATCACAGACATTTACTAATTATTGCACAGATACACAAATGTAGCTTTAGAACATTTTATGGCTGTTCTCAAGGAAGACGCTTATCGATTCTGTGACATTTGACCTTGACATACCTTTCTTTTGATGTAGCTCTGTTGTCTTTATATGGTCCTGTGCTGATTTTTAAAAAGCAATTTTGGTCAATGGGATTTTTAACAATGTTTTATCTATTTTTGTGTATGATCTGGACATTAAGAAAATGTATTCTTCCAAACCAACTGTCATTTTTGTGATGAAGGATTCTATGTAATTCAAAAGCTCAAGCACCAATTGTCTTTTGTAATATCTGTGTTGGTCCAATAAAATATATCAAATCATCTCTTTTTTCTGGATCATCTGTCAAAAGAACCAATATGGCAATGGAACTAATTTTCTGTTTCTGGACCTTGGAAGCAGTCTCCTCCATTTATTTATTCTATGTCCTTAGGATTGCACCTTCTTGGATACCTGTGGTGCCATAATTTCAGACTTGTCACATCATAATCATTTTCAATGCAACCAGCTGTAACTAATAAACTGAAGATTATATGTCACAGGTAGCAGGAGTAGTATGTAAAGTCTGAGTGGGAAGGATTCTATTTTCAAGCAGCTGTCTTCAGTAATAAAGAGTGGAAATTCAAACCTAAAATTAGTTTGACTTAAAGGAATGATTTCATGAACCATTTTTTCTTTAAAACTATGCAGGCCATAGGCTTGAGCAATGATTGCCTCTATTGCAACCTCCTCATTTAATCAAAATATTACATTTATTATGCAATGGTATAAATTAAATCAGTCAAATCCTGCATTGTGATTGGCTGACTGGCACCTTTTCAGCATGGTAAATCCTCCAGTGTTCCCACTGGAAAGATGCCAGCCAGCTGAATCTGACCCAAAATTAATCCGACCCCTAAAATCTACAACCGCCATATTACGCATCCACTAAGAGATGCCAAAGAGGGACTTTCAAACATCCCTGACATCAAAGGCCAAAAGTGCCAAACTCCCTTGGTAAACTGCAACATACAAATATGAACTGCATTAAATGTACACTTACACAGCTCAGCACACAAAGCTGTAAACACAGCACACCAAAGGTCTCCTAGTGCCTGTTAAAAAAAAATCTCCTTCACCTCTATGCTGGGTGACTCAGAAGTGCTGCACACTCTTGCAACTCACAGCCTCCTCAATTTCACTGACTGGTTCCACACCACAAACATGCGGCTGTGGCCCCTCCATACCCTATAGCCTTGGGCCATCTCCCTGAACATAAAGCAGACTGCAGAAAAAGTAAACATCTACTGTACTCTGTTTTCCCAGTCCAGAAGTGAAGCAGAGCCAGTGAATGAGTTTTTTTTCACAGTGCAACAGTGACCCAAACTGCTGCACATGTGCACAATGTGTCCAAAAAGGAACCAGTATTCCATACTTGAAAGAGGAGCATAGACTGACTTAAAAACACTGCCCCAAGTCTGATAACAAAAATGGAGCCAGGATATACTGAACTGCCAATAAACAGGCACAACAGTAAATAATTCCCAGCCCTAAAAAAAGCATCTGGACCAGGAAAACCAAATCACTCTTATGCATATGCGGCAATGGGGATCCCTAGCAGCCCAAGATTACAGCCCTAGCAACTGAGAACTATTTTTGCGGTGCCAGAATAAAGTCAATACAAATAACCAAAAATGATCAACCCCCCCCCCAAGTTTCCATATTGTTTTCTCACCAAAAAAAGGGCACATTGTATAATAGCAATATGCTACTCCAGGGTGTGGGTATATGGGTGGATTTGCCACTTCTGGTGTGGTTAAGTCACTCAGTCTGTGGCCTTGTGACTGAACCACACCAGGCATGGTAAATCCACCCATATACCCACACCCTGTTGTGATATATTGCTTAAATAAAAAATGTTCTGTCCTGCGGTGAAAACCTGCTTGGTTCCATTCCAGAGGTCACAACCTTACTTTTGTAATGCACCATGGAGCTTGATGATGCTATGGAGAGGTGAGCAAGACTGGACCTGAGCAACTATGCACTGTCAGCCAGATGCCAATCATATGCATGGGCCTGGAGGCCACTATCAAAGAAAGAAAGAAAGTGGAGGACTTGGCTGAGTCCCAGGTTCGAGCTCCCTATAAGCACATTTCATTATGAGAGGCAGATCACCAGACCAACATAAGCACTTTCTTTGAGAAGGTCACCAGGGAGGTGAACAAGAGCAGGTCCATGAGTGTAGTCTATATGGAACATCAGTAATGCATTTGATACTGTTGTAAATGACAGCCTTCTGGGAAAAGAAAACCAATCTGGTAGACATGAGACAAATGCAAGATGGACTACTAACTAGCTTGTGGGAAGGAAAAAGAAGGTAGTGATAGATGGACACTACTCTGAGGGAAGAGGAGTACTCAGTAGTGTCCCTCAAGAATCAATGTTGTGGCCACTGCTCTTCAACATATTTGGTAACAGTCTTGAAGCTGGGGTTTCTAGCAGGCTGCTTACATTCATAGATTATACTAAGACAGCCCTGGCAATTGACACATTTGTGGATGTGGACAAACTTCAGGAGGATGTGAACAAACTTGATGAATGGTCTGACTCCTGGATCCTCAGATTCAGTGTAGCCAAATGCAAGTTAATGCACTTAAGGAGAAAAGACAGAGATGGGATCAACACAATGTGGGGTTATTTTTTCTGCAGTCAAAGAGGAAAAGGACTGGGGGTCATAACTGACAAACAGCAGAATCAGGACATGCGTTGCGGAGTCACTGTCAAAAGAGTCATCATTGTGCTGGGGTACAGCAAAAGAGGAGACTGGTAACCAGAACAGTAGGGGAAGCAATCTTGCCACCTTGCAAGGCCCTAAATGGGTTGCACCTGTAGAACATCATGCTGTGTTTGTCTCCTCAATACAGAAAGGAAATTGAGGCAGTGGAGAGAGAACAGCACAGGGCCACCAAAATGATGAGTGGCATGGGGGAAAAAAACGTGGGGGGGTGTAGGAGATCCCTAACATGTTAACCTAATAGAAACGGAAGCAGAGAGAGGGTATAGTTTTAATTTGTTGCATATTCAAGGGAACTAATAATCTCAAACTATTGGAGATGTTTTATCTGGTGTCCTGCAGCAGGACATAGGGACATGTCTGAAGCTCAGGGGCAGCAAATTCAGGGTTAATGTTAGGAGGCATTTTTTCTCCCAGAGTGAACCTATAGAATAGCCTATCAGTGGAGACAGTGAACATGAAGACAGTAAGACCTTTAAGTAAAATCTGGACACATTCCTGTTTTCCTTAGTTGTAGAGTAGGTAGATCGGGAATCCATATAAATTGGTATGTGTTTGCACAGCATACTTATTTCAGCTCTGTATGTGAAGTGAGGGGTGAGGCAATGCAACTAGAGCCCCTGTCGACCTTAAATCATTATTTTATGTTACTGTGTACTGTATCTTAGATGTCACAGAATCTTTTAGTAACTTGCAATGCAGTTTAATAAAAAATGTAGCATTACTTTGTAACTGATACTCTGTGCTTCCTCTCCTCTCCTCTCTGGCCTCTGCTGGTGTACTCCTATTATCTGGGAACCTAAACATCAGTTGGCTATCCATATATTTGAATTTGCAGTCTAGAACATTGCATCCCTAAGCATCACTCATCTCATCTCTGAGTCAATCCACCTTAATCCTCACTCTTAAAATCACTCCATTGTTGACTGTGTCCTCTATTTCTACCTTACTGCATTTTCAATACTAGGACCTACTAGATTCTCTCAGTAATGACCATATGGTTTATTGCATCTGTATCATTCAGCACCATACTGCCCTCATCCCAAAGTTTATCTGGACTCACTATGAAATGGGAATCTCTCCTTTTTTGAACCTTAAAAATCCCTTAATTTTACCATTTATGGCCCTATTGAATTTTAAGGGAATTTTTAAGTCGTTTTCATCCTTAATTTCTGCTGAATTTGGCCTTAATCAGAGCTCACAATTTAAACCTTTTTTCCCTTCATTTTTTAAGATTAATGATGTTTTTCTTCTTACCTGCATGCTTAATTTGTATCGGTATTTTTTGGAGAAAGCATGAATATCTCATTGATTTTATACTTAATCTGTACCCCTTAATTCTTAAAATTAAATATATTTACATTCTTAAATTTGCAATTAATTTTAATCCCCTTAATACCTAAATTAAATACATTTTAGTACTTAATTTAGCAATTAATCTGTGGATTCTTTCATCTTTAAATTCTGCTTAATTCGTCCTTTATCAAAGCACACAATTTAAAACTTTTTTTTCTACTTATTTTTACCATTCATGACCCTATTGAATTTTAAGGGAATGATTCAATTGTTTTCATTCTTAATTTCTGCTGAATTCGGCTCATAAATTAAACCTTTTTTTCTTAATTTTTTAAGATTAATTACATTTTTCTTCTTACTGCTATGCTTAATGTATACCCCTTAATTCCTCAAAGTAAGCATGCATTTCTAATTGTTTATATACTTAATCTGCAACCAATAATTTTTTAAAACGAAATATATGTAAATTCTTAATTTCTCTTTAACAGTAATCCTTTAATATGTAAATCAAATATATATAACCACTTAATTTAATAATTAATCTCAATTAATACCTAAATAAAAAAAAACATTTAGTACTTAATTTTACACTTAATCGTACTATAAATAAAAGTATTTTAATACTTATTTTTGTGCTGAATTTACCAAAAGTAAATCCTTAAAGATACAGTAAATGTATCATTAATTGCTTATTGCATTATGGGGTCCCTTAAGAAAAAGTAGCATATTATTAGTATATCCAAGTGTACTTCAATATTTAGTATAATAAATATATAAGTATACAAGTATAGTTCAATTTTTAGTTAATAAATATACTTGAAATATATAATATCTGAAAACACCAAGTATATTAAAAGCATAAATTACCATTGTACTTTCTATTATGGCCCAGTTTAGTATTTTACGTATGCTAGCAGTACATGATTAATGTACTGAAGTATAATATTAGCATAGAAAATATTGTATTACAAATGTACTATTATATGAGGACGGCTGACAGTATATAATTGCTGTACTGAAAATATATCATCATTCTAGGATTGCTGTACTGATAGAATGTCATCAACATATGATTACTATAGTGACAGTATTCCATTGGTACATGTGTGTTGTGCTGAATGCATAACATCAACATTGTACTGAAAATATACTGTATTTAATATGTGGTTGTACACACATACACATAATGTTTGTACACTATGCATGGACTACATTCAGTAATAATTACATGCCAAAAGCATTTCTGAACTTAAAACAACTTTATTTTTTCATTATAAAAGTAAAAATAATACAGTTTTATTAGTAATAAATTAGAATGCCCAGCATTTATGCCCCCCCCCCACCTCAACCGTGTGGCTGCCGAATGTTGATTAGAACTGGGTGCACAAAGTGTTTTTTTTTTACTCACTTCCCAGCTGGAATTGCACTTCTATCTGGTTGGTCTGACATGACCCACATCATCATATCAACAAAGTAGCTCCAGCAGCATTCAAGAACCTCCTGCAGCTACCACCACCACTGCTGGTCAGTTGTGGGAGAATAAATCAGCTATAATAAGTCCAGGCACCATTTTGTTCTCCAAACACACAGATGAAAGTTGGCCCTGTACTGAGGTTAAGTACAAGTCCCATAATAACCAAAGTAATATTCACTGTCAATCAGTCTGCAGTTTTGCTACAGATGGTCTCAGAATGTACAGTCTTGCATTTATCGGGGCTCACATTTCATTTGCAAACTTCAAAGTTAGGAAATCTGCAAAAGGATAAAAACAAAATATTAAGCTACATTTCAGAGTCAGTTGGAGAAACAGTAACTTGAAATTGTGACTTGGTTTATAGATTTCAGAAGGACTATTCAAACTGAAATTTGGGAGACAATATAGCTGTCATGGAGTTGGCACCACTGGTGGTCTCGTTAGCCTATTTAAATTCTTCAGTTGGTAGCATCCACCTAGTGATGAGTCCTCTGATGTCAAGAACAATCCTACCCAGGCCCAGATTAATGGATGCGGGGGCCCTACTCCAAGTTATATTGTGTGGCCCAGGGGCCCCTAAATGCCAACATCCCACTCTTCCTCAGCACTTTGCCAGTAAGGCTGCAACAACCAGGGTACTCAAGCTATGGTGATATAGTCTATAGTGATGCTCCCAAATCCGCAAGTATCAGACTAGACCCCTATTTCCCCTCTATTTGTCATTTTGCATTAGACTGTCCCCTTTCTATCTACCACTGCTCCCTCTCCCCTTTCACTCCCCTCTCTTGATGCCAGGTACCTTTCCCATTGAGCCTTCTTTTTATCCAAATTTCCCCTTTCCTCTTGCCTTACATCTTTATTGTTCTCTCCCCCTCCTTCCTCTCTCCCTCTCCATAGTAACATTTTCCAATCCCTCTCTATTTCTTCTAGGAAATTTACTGTTGATCAATCTCCTTTCTCATTTCACTTTTCTAGACTCTGGTCCTCCCTTCCCCTGTCCATCTGCTTTCTGCCCTTTCTGCTTTCTTCCTTAAAGTGCATTAGCTGCTGCAGAAACACCCAACCTGATTGGGGGAAAGGGGAAATTATCAGGAAAGGCACACTAAGCTGAAACTTGTTTCCAGATGTGACCTGGGAGCACAAGGAGGTTAAGTGACTTGCTCAGGGTCCCACAGTATAGAAGTGGGGACTGTGGGATTCAAACCCAGGTCTCCAGGTTTGCAGCTCTGAGCCTTAATCCACTGTGTTATACTGCCTCCTTAGGGCTTGTGTCAATAATTGGAATTTTTTAGTACCTACTACATTCCTGTTTCTTTTAAAGAACCATGTCCTCTGTAATGTCTGCAGAATTGCTCACAGCCATCTTGTGCACCACAGGTGGGCTCTGGCATGCAGGATATGCTAATAAGGATTACCAACTAATGACAGAGTATAACCCTCACCCCAGAAGCAACCTTGGGTGCATGAGAGGGCTATGGACAGCTCGGCAGACATTACAGATGGCACAGTTCTTTAAAAGTAAAAAGACAGAAATGTAACATGTAATTAAAAAAACAACTTTTATTGCTATAAGCCCTAATTGGACATTTCTGCAACAGCTGCTGCACTCTCTAGGTTTTCTGGTGTTTCCCTTTAAGTCTTCCTTTTTTCATTACTTTGCTAGTCCCACCTGCACCTGTCTGTTCATGATCCCCAACTTCTTGATCCCCCCAACACATACACACCTGTATTGCTCTGGCCATTTTTCTCCGCTCATCCCCCAGCCATACCTGCATGTGTTGTGCTCCCTGCCTGATCTCCATTTCTATGTCCTGATGCTGTGATGATGTAGGTGGGGGGTGGGCAGGGGGGCAGACATGTGATGTTGATGGATTACACTACTTTTTTCTGTTTTTGACAACCTAGTTTTTGTTTACTTGTTAGAATGTTATCAACGATGGCCATTGTATGATGCTTATTATGGATAAGCTGATTTCCTGTATCCCTTTGACTTTATTTTCCTAATAAAACCTCAGAATTTGTATCTACTGCCTGAGCCAACCTGTTGCATTGATTTGCCATAGAGTTAGTATAATTACGCTCCTTTAATATTCCATATTGCCGTATTTGACTTCTACTTTTGTAATGCTCTTAATATTATTTCTTCTTCTCCTGAACTAACCCCCCCGAACACATCTGGAAATGAGCTATTAGCAGCTCAGCTTGCCTCCTTGTAAAACTTTTGAAATTACTAAGAAACAAAATGAAAAGGGGGGGAGAGAGAGAGAGGAAAGAATAGGAAGAAAGGAAGGAAGGAAGAAAGAAAAAAGAAAGAAAAAAGAAAGAAAGAAAGAAAGAAAGAAAGAAAGAAAGAAAGAAAGAAAGAAAGAAAAAGATTTTACAAGGGGAACAAGCTTGTTGTGGTAGTAGGCTTTACCGTTTTTAGCATACAGATAATTTTATTCCCTTTCTCGCCCCTGTCCTGCTAGGTTATCCAGCAAGCTACTGACTCTGACATGCCTTGCCTTTCTGATAACTAATTTGAACACTGTTTTGTGCCCCCCATTGTACGTTCTACTTTTTATTTATTTTCTCTATGCTGGGCTGTGCACCAGTGACCAATACCATCATTGTACTTTAGTTCTTAAGAAAACAACATATCTCAGCTCCTCCTGTGCTTTGCTCCTTTGTTGCCCTGGCCTGACTGAGAGGAGATCAATGTTGCCCTTGCCCTTGGACTCCTAGACCTGATGATGGATGAGATGGCCCTCACGATCATTTCACAGGTGGTGCCGTGGTGGTGGCACAATGATTTGGGCATCGGATGGGACAGGTCACGGACCATTGGATGCAGCTGCTGGCTGCACTGTAGGAAAAATCCTCCTCCTTCCTTAACACTAAACACCACAGCAACAAAGCGCAATAGGTGAAGCCAGGGGCTTACCACTTAAATTAAACAAATATGGCTATCCGACTCTGTGGTCAGTAGCCTGCTCTAGTCTCTCTCTCTCTCATAGTCACAGCTTGCTTATTTTTTTGCTTCTTTTTTTGATCGAGTTGAGAGAGAGACAGACAACTCACGGACACCTCCACCTATGCTCAATGACAAGTATGACCATTGACAACGAGCAATGTCATCCACACAGCTCTGTCTCTCTACTTTCTCATCCTCCTTGTGCTGATGTCCTTTTATCATTGGGTCCATTGACTCCTCACTGCAGGGCCCTGACTGACTCAAGGCACGCATGCACTGCCAGTTTGCCACAGTCATTCCCATGCCTCAGGACTTAGCCACACCTCCATACTCTGGAGGACCTCTCACACATTCATGATTGGTGTGTGGCCTGCAGAGGTGGAACCAGAGCCAAAAGGCTCACTCACTGGGGGGGGGGTCAGGTTGGGAACCACTGGTGCTTTTTTGGGGCCTGGGGGGGCAGTTCAGCTTCCGGTCACACAGCAAGCAGGGTGGGGGAAAGATTAAGAAAATTAGAAAAATAAAAAATTGCAAATTAGCTGCTACAGTGGCTGGCAAATGGTGGGGGTCCTCATTAACCATGGGGCCCTATGCCATGGCATTATTTGCATACGTGTTAATCTGGCCCTGATCCTACCACTCTCCAATTCAATGGCCCACAATGCAGGCTCAGATCCATCCTTTCTTCACCTACATCTGGTCACTCTGAGCAGCAGTTCAGGCCGATCACAGATGAAAAGATAGAAACATAGTGTTTGACTGTAGATAAGGACCGCTTGCCCCACCTAGTCTGCCATTTTTCCTATCTACTCAAACAATGCAGATACTACTTGATCTTTGGCTCCTCCCGCCTTTACTTACCACTGTGGTTCCCTTATGCCAATCCATTGCCTTCTTGAATCCCACTACAGTTTTTGCCCCTACAACTTCTGCTAGGATGCTGTTCCTGGCATCCACCACTCTTTCTGTGAAGAAGTACTTCCTTATATCACCCCTGAGACTACACCCCCAGCTTCATAGAATATTCGTTGTTGAGTAGCTTTTTCTCTGAAAAATGCTCCCCTCTTGAACCTTATGAATACCTGTCAGGTATTTGAAAGTGTCTATCATAAACTCCCTCTCCTTCATTTCTGCAAGTGTGTACATATTGAGGTCCTTCAATTTCTCCTCGGAGGGCATTTGATGCAAATCCTGCACCATTTTAGTTGCCCTGCTTTGGCCCACCTGTACTCTATCTATGTCCTTCCAGGCATGTGGTCTCTGGAACTGGACACAGTACTTAGGTGAGGTCTCATCAGTACTTTACACTGCAGTATCACCGACTCCCTCCTTCTACTGATGTTATCCCTTCCTATGTATGCTAGCATCCCACTGGCTTTCGCCACTGTCTTGTCAAACTGTTTGACCATCTTTAAGTCATCAGATATGACTATCCAGGTGTCTTTTCCTATTTGGAGGTTGCCAGTGCCACTCCCCCCATTGTGGCACCATTGTGATACCCTACTGGTCACACTTCCTTCCTCTGACCTAACTCCATTTATCACCTCCTGTTGTCTTTCCTCTAAAACAAATTCTTACTCATTTTACAATCTTTGGACCAACTTCTAGGTTGCCCAGCTTGTTTATGAGTTTCCTATGTGGAACAGTGTCGAAGGCCTTACTGAAATCTAAGTAGACCACATCAACCACTCCACTCAGATCTAATTTCCTGGTCACCCAGTCAAAGAAATCTATCAGATTTGTTTGACATGACATCGCCCCAATGAATCTATGCTGTCTCAGATCTTGTAAGCCACTGGATTCAAAATATTCCACAATTCTTTCCTTCAGTTGTGATTCCATTAATTTCTCCACCACTGAAATCAGGCTGACTGGCCTGTAATTGTCAGCCTCCTCCATGCTTCCACTTTTGTGAGGTGGGACTATATTTGCTCTCCTCCAGTCCTCAAGACCACTCCAGTCTCCAGTGAGTGACTGAACAGGACTGTCAGATGATGCAGCCAGTACCTCTCTGAACTCCCTCAATATCCTTGGATGTAGCCCATCTGGCCGCATTGCCTCGTCCACTTTCAGATTTGTAAGTGCCTTCAGGATACCTTTTTGAGCAAATGGAGTAGTATCCACCTTCCTTCCTTCCTTCCTTCATTGCCCATGACATTTATATGTGGTCCTTCTCCTTCCCTTTCCTTTGTGAACACTGAACAAAAGTAGTCATTCAGGATTTTCCTTGTTCCATTCCACCCCTTCCAATCTTGGTGTATAATCCCTCCCTGGTCTTTCTCCTTTTAATTACATACCTGAAAAGTTTCTTGTCCCCTTTCTTTACTGCCTCAACTATTTTTCCTGTTTGCACCTTTGCACTTCTGACTGCTTTCTCTGCCTCCCTCTGCTTCTCCTCATACACCTCCCTATCCTCCTCTCTCTGTGTCTCCCTACACCTTCTGAATGCTAACTTTTTTGCCCGTATCTTCCTAGCAACTTCTTTTGAGAAATATAATAGTCTTTTCACTTCTTGTTTTTGCTTGCTAGCTTGACGTGGACGTTTGTTGCCTTCACTATTAGCACTTTTAGTTTTGCCCACTGTTCCTCCACTCAACACAAATTCTATCCCCTTGCCAGGCATCCTGGAGGCATTTCCCCATCTTTGTAAAATCGGCCCTTCTGAAGTCCTGGATCCTCACCTTTGTGTGGTTCACTTCTGCCAGGGTTATTATATTGAACCCCACCATGCAGTGATCACTGGGCCCCAGATGGCCAACCAATGTGATGTCTTCAACACTGTCCCCATGGTGAGTACAATGTCCACTATTACTCCCTCACAAGTGGACTCCTTTACCAGTTGCCTGAGGAATGTCTCATGCAGGGAGTCTAGAAAGGGAAATGGCGTGACCATCACATAGTGAGGTTTAACTTGGGAACAAGGATGCAGACTAGTCACACTAAGGCAAAAGTCTTGGATTTCAGGAAGGCAGATTTTGCTAGTATGGGAAGGGGCATCAAGCAGCCCTGCAAGGAGTTAGAAGAGGGAGTTGAGAAGTGGGAACACTTGAAGATGTAGTTGTGGTTGAGTGGTTAAGGCAATGGACTTGAAATCCATTGGGGTTTCCTGGCACTGGTTTGAATCCTGTCAACTATGAAAATCCTGGTGTTTTTCACAATTTGAAGATAGAGGGGGGACGGCTCGGCGGCAACATGAGGAAGTATTTTTTCACAGATAGGGTGGTGGATACATGGAACTGCCTTCTTGAGGAAGTCGTGGAGTCAAAAACAGTGGGGGAATTCAAGATTACATGGGGCAAACTTAAGGCAATTATTGTGGGGGTTAGGAAGAAGTAGGCTGTTGGTTATGTAGGATCTGCAACTTATTCAATATGTAGGGAAATGGGCAGACTAGATGGGCCAAGCGGTCCTTATCTGTGATCAAAGTCTATGTTTCTATGCTTATATGAGCCATACATGATGTTATGAATCAGTGTATTAAGGTGGTAAGCAAAGGCAAGAAAAGGAGGAAACCACTACAGTTCTCAAGGGAAGTGACAGGGAAGGTAAGGGCCAAAAAGGTGAGTTTCAGGAAATAAAAAGAAACTCACACAGAGGAAGAGAGGGAGGTGTACCTAAAGAATCTAAAAGGAAGATGTAAAGGCTGTAAGGAGAGCAAAGGCACAGACCGAAGAAAGATAAGCATAGACAGTGAGAAAGGAGACAAGGCATTGTTTAGGTATATTAGTGAAAGGAGGAAAAGTGGGGGTGATTGTAAGACTCAGAGGGGAAGCAGGGGAATGTCAATATGGGAGACCTGGAAAAGGCAGAAATACTGAACAAATACTTCTGTTCAGTATTTACTGAAGAGGGGGAGGGTCATAGACAACAGCTGAGTAGCAGAAATGAAGGAGGGAGGTAAACACTGAGTCCATTCACAGAGGACAGAGTCCTGAGGAACTCACAAAACTGAAGGTGGACAAAGCAATGGATCCAATGGCATACATCCAGGGATATTAAGGGAACTGCAAGGGGAGTTATAGCACCTGGCAGCCATGTTCACTGAGTCACTCAATAAAAAGAGTGGTTCTAAGGGGACTGGAAGAGGCGACTTAGTCCCTGTACACAAAGTGGCAGCAAGGAGGATGCAGGGAACTATAGGTTAGGTTAGCCTCACCTCAGTAGTGGAGAAGACTGGAGGCCTGCTGAAAAGAAAGATTAGTGATACACTTTGAATCCATCGTGTGCCCACTTATCCAGGCAATATGGATCAGTGGGAAGGTCATGTCAGATGAATCTGATAGATTTTTTTGACTGGTGATGAAGGATAAATCAGAGGGGCAGTGGATGTAGCCTACCTCGATTTCAGCAAGGCCTTCAACACTGTCCCATAAAAGGCTGGTAAACAAGATGGGATGTCTGACATGGGGACAAGGTGGTAAACTAGGTTAGGAACTGGCTAACAGACACAAAGCAGAGGGTGGTGGTAAATGGGATCCAGTCCGGTGAGAGGGGTGACTAGTGTGGTGCTAGAGGTTTCAGTCCTTGGGTCAGTCCTGTTTAATGTCTTCATTAATGACATTGCAGTAGGGCTGGAGGAAAAGGTCTGTCTGTTTGCAGATGACACCAAGATCTGCAACAGGGTGGATACTCCAGATGAGATGGAGAGAATGAAGAAGGATCTAGAAAAGCTTGAAAAATGGTCAGAGAAGTGGCAACTGAAGTTCAATTCAAAAAAATGCCAAATAATTCACCTGGGACAAGGGAACCCTGGGCAGAGCTATAGGATGGAGGAGGAGTTACTGATGTTCACGAAGAAAGAAAGGGCCTTTGGGGTTATCATTCAGATGATCTAAAAGTGTCTAAACAGAGTTCAGAGGCTGGAGAGAATGCCAGTGACATGCTGGGTTTGTGTAGGCAGAGGTATCATGATCAGAAGGCAGGATGTGGTGATGCCATTGAATAACACACAAGTGAGGCCTCACCTGGTAGTATTTGTCCAGTTCTGGAGGTCGCGCCTCACTAAGGTCTCAAGAAAGGAAACTAAGATGTACAGGGCTTGCACCAGAAAACTTTATGATGAGAGATTAAAGGACTCCCAATATGCTCTTGCTGGAGGAGAGGAGGCAGCAGAGGAACATAATAGAAACATTCAAATACCTTATGGGCATAAACAAAGAAGGGGAAGACATCTTCCAGCACAGGAGGAGTACAATAATGAGGGTGCATGATATGAAATTGAAGGTGGCAGGTAAGGGGAAACTGAGGACATTTTTCTTCATGGAAAGGGTAGTAAAGAAATAAATAGACTGCCACAGAAGGTGATGGGAGTGAGCACAGTGGAGGATTTAAGCATAGGGAAACTTAGAGATGGAAGGAGGGTAAAGCAAATGACCAGGTAGGGTCAGAGGCTATCAAGGGCTATATGGGGGGAGAACTGATGGCCTAGCGGTCCTTATCTGACAACAATTATTTCTTTTGTTTCTGTGTTACTGATCCTAGCTGATGCTGCAGCTAGGACACTCCAATCTACATCAGGCAGATTGAAGTCCCCCACCAGCACCATTCCCCCTTATTTACTATCTTTTGGATGACTTCCACCACAACTTTATCCAGCTTTCTCTGCATTGGAGGTCTGTAGAGTACACCAGTGTGAATAGCGGCTCCATTCACCATCTCTACAGTGATCCACGTACCTCCACCCCTCCCAGTTCCCTGTTCTCTCTGTTGCTTTTGTGCTATCCTCATGTGACAGTAGCTGCTTCCTCTTTCATACAGCATGTGCTTCCTATGTTTCTATGTTTCCTTTGTGAAGGGGGTTCATATGTTGCTGTTGCTTACCACCTGGAGATGTCCAGTAGCAGTGCAGAGACACTGCTTGGTTAGAGGCCCAAACAGGGTGCCAGGGGTATCTCCAGAGGTGGAGCTCATACATTGTTCCATTGTATGTGCTTGAGCCCAAGGTGAATGTGGTGAAAAACTCAGACTGCAGGATAAAGACTGACCACTGCAGGCCCTGCTGGGTGACTAGGCACCCCACAAGTCCTGTGGAAGAGGATGACTTCCTTGTGAACATTTCAATAAATTAATAAATGACAGGAAGATAAGTCCTGGAGAAGCCATATGATGGGGCTGGGTGGTCAGTTGAGGATGCGGACGGACAGAAAGGTGAATAAAAAACTATTTGGGGAACTCAATCATATGCTGGCTGGACTGGAGAAACCACCTTCAAACAAAACCAAAAAATAAAATGTGGCACTCTAGAGATAACTATCCCAGATAGGTAGAAAAAATGGTAAACAGAGTGTAGTAGTATATCTTAATGGAAGCATAAAGGATCTCTGTTGTACTTTCCACTGGAATTAAAAATTCTGCTGCTAATACTTTAATTTGCAAGTTTCATTTTTTTTATTTTTACCTATCTTGGGTGGATGTTTTTATTAATAGATCTGTATGCTTCACCATTTCAGACAACAACAATTTATTTCCATTTTCTGGGCCAGCTCTGTGCTTAGTTATTCACCAGTAGGCTATGTGACAACTCTCCCAAGAGAGCAGGGAAGTAGGTTGTCCAAGTGGTTGTAGCTAGGAGTTGAAGATTCTCCTCTGTGTCAACTTGTCTCCTGGCTGTGAGATCACATCACCTGTTACCTTGCCACAAGATCAGACAGAATTGTAATAATGTTGAGACTCGCATTTAAAATCCACAAGTTACCACACATTCAGCAGGCAACCTGGAGAGCTACTTAACCACTTTCTACTTTCTCTCTAATCATATCTGTGTTCAAGTCTCCCAGTGTTCTCAGTTTTCACCTCCCTCCTGGATTGTAAAGTGCTTTGGGATAGTCTGTATAAATTGCACTTAGAAACCAAATTCTTTTCCTTCCTTTCCAACTGCCTCTCTGTGCCGATGCCTACCATATAGGCAAAAGACAAGAAGATGAAGTATTAGCATTTACTTAGTGCTTTTCATGCACATTTTATCCTAAATTACTTTGACAATAAAGACACATAATGAAGTGACTGTAAATGTGCAGTGGCAGCTTTTCACACATCAACAACCACACACAGACACTTTACAAACAATACGGAACTGGTAGTGAACTGATAGTGAATGCTGTAAATAGTAGTGTGACTATTTCACAACAATCAATCACAGCCTTTTGACAACTGTATGAATTGGTTTTAGAAGGGGGGCATGTTGGCTGGGCACACAGTCCAATATAAGTCTGGTGTAGTTAAGAAAAAACATAAGGTGAATGCAAAGAGACAGACCACAAGGATGAAAGTATCAGAGAGCACAGCAAAGTGTAGGGTATGTGTTAGGTAGCAAACACAGGTCAGGTCAGGTTTTGTAAGAGCAACAAGAGGAGTGAGTGGATTGTGTGTGTGGACGAGGGAGTGACCATGGAGCAGGAATGTAAGATCACACACGTGCAGGTGTACAAGAGAAAGAATAATACAAGATGGGTTAGAGGAAACAGACAACATGGGGAGGTGTATATGAGAACATCATGAGTTAGGTGAGTGGGATTGAGTACACTAAGTAGGTCTATACAAGATAACAACACATAACTTTGGTGTGTGGTACAGTAAACACACAACATAATGGATGCATTCAAGACATTGTACAAATGAGGCATGTTTTTTGTGAAGCGTTACATAAGTAGGTGGCTTGACAATGTAGGTGCAGGGAGGACAGGAGGAGACTGAGGCTACTGTGGGTCACCCTTAAGCCAGGAAACAGCACAGCAATTTGAACAAGAGGATCTACAGACCTCCAGTGGTGAGGGAAGGAGATGGACAAGGATCTAATGGATCAAACTCAGGAGCTGGCAACAAAGGGCGAGATATTACTGCTTGCTGGATTTCAATATTCTAGACATGATTGACCATCCCAGCAGCTGCTTCAACCAGGAGTCAGACATCCTGGATTCACTGCAGGGGCAGGACTAGACAGCTGGTAGAGATCCCACAAGAGAAGGGGAATTTGGACCTGATACTGACCAATAGGGACAGTATATCGGATGCCCAGTTGAAAAGCAGCTGGGATCTAGTGACCACAACATAGTGTGTTTTATTGGGGACAGAGACACTGTCTAGTCACACTAAGGAAAGAGTTCTGGATTTTAAAAGGTCAGATTTTGAGAGAAATGAGGCGTATCAAAGAGGCCCTGTTGGGATTGGAGATAGAGAGGGAATCAAACAGTGGAATATGCTGAAGGAGTCACACAGAGGTGATGAACCTATTGCATCAAGGTGGTAACAAAGACAGGAAAAGGAGGACACTATTATGGTTGTCGAGAGAGGTAGTAGGGGCGTAGGCCAAAAGTGCAAGTTTAAGGAAATACAAAGGAAATTCAAAGGAGCCAGACAGAGAGAAGTACTCAAAGAATCTTAGATAAGCAGGAAAGGTTGTAAGAAGAGTAAAGGTACAAACTGAAGAGATTGTCTTGACAGTGAAGAAAGGACAAGACCTTTTAGGTACATCACTGGAAGAAGGAAGACCGGGGGATTGTAGGTTCATAGGGGAGATAGGAGTGCAGAGGAGACATTGAAAAGGCAGAACATTAAATGAATACTTCTGCTCAGTATTCTCTGAGGAGGGTGGGGGTCACAGATCACAACTGAGTAGAAGGAACAATGGGGGAGGGGTAAACACTAGTCTATTCACGGGTGAGAGTCCTGAAGGAGCTCACAAACCTAAGGTGGAAAAGGAAACGGGGCTAGATGGTATGGTCCTCTAGGATGTTAAAGAAATTGAGAGGGGAGCTAGTCGCACCACTGGCAGTTTTGTTCACTGAGTCATTAACAGGTGTTGTTCCAGAGGACTGGAAGAGGGGCATGTAGTCCTCATACAAAAGTGGCAGTAGGAGGATGGGAACTATATTCATCAGTCTCACCTAGTTGTGGCAAACTGGTGGAGGCACCTAAAGAAAGGATAGTAGCACCTGATCCATCGGTTTTGGGAACCGTGTAATATGGTTAAGCAGACTGTCATGTCAGACTGATCTGTTGACTTTTTGGTTGATTGTGGGCGTCACTAGGAGGGGTGGAGGGATGTCACTACTGGATTGTTAAACCTTCAACACCGCCCAAATACAAAAAAGCTGATCACAAAATGAGTAGACTGGGTTATGGGGTACACTGTGGTAAACTGTTAGAACTGGCTTACAAACAGAAACAGAGGTGGTAAATGGACCTAGTGAGAGGGAGGTGATCAGTAGGGTGCCTCCTATGATCAGTCATTGGGCCAGTCCTGTTAAAGTTTTTATTATGACATTGTGGGGGCTGAGGAAGTTCTTCCGTTTGCAGATGACACCAAGAACTGCAAATGGGTGATACCTGATGGAGAGAGAGTGGAGGGTCCAGAAGCTTGAAAATGGTCTGATGTATGTCGAAGAATTTCAAGAAGTGCAAAATAACACCTGGAAGAGAAATTTGGAAGTGCTACAGGATGGGTGGAGAGTTGCTGTTGCAAAGAAAGACAGGACCTGGGGTTACTACTATGATGACTAAAAGTGTTCACAGAGTACAAACCACTGCAGGAGGGCCAGTGGCATGCTGGATGCATAGGAGGTATCAAGTAGAAGGTAGAGGTGTTATGCCATTGTACAAAATGGGGTTAGTGAGGCCTCACCCCAGAGTACTATGTGCAGTTCTGGTGCGAACTCTGAAAGACATTGACGGGTACAGTGTTCGGAGAAGGTGACTAAGATGGTACAAGACTGCACCTGAAGACATGAGGAGACTAGTCTCCATATTTACTCACTGGAGGAGAGGAGGATTGGGGACATGATAGAAATATTCAAGTATCTTATGACATAAGGTGTAGGGGGGAGACTCCATATAAGAGATCTGTGAACAAGGGGGGGATAAAATTGAGGGAGGTTGAGGAGAACCGGAGAAAGTTTTTCACAGAGAGGGTGGCGGACGATGGAAGAACTGCTGATTGTTGAAGTGGGGCAAACACAGTGGAGAGGGTTTAAATATGCATGGACAGGTATATGGTACATTGGTGGTGGAAGAAGGGGAAACCATTGACTAGGTAGGATCAGTGGAAACAAACTAATGGGGCTTTGGGCAGACTAGATGGGCCTATCTGTTGACAATTTCTGTTTTACGTGTGAGTGTGTGTGTGTGTGTGTGTGTGTGTGTGTGTGTGTGTGTGTGTGTGACAGAAAGCACTACAGAAGACAATGTGTGAGAGGCTTAAGACAAGCAGGTATGTACCAGAATACAATAACCCATACAGAAAAGAAGGCCTCAAATTAAGTATTCTTCAGTTTTAAAACTGACTAGTTATTTCATTTTTCTTTTTTTATAATTCAGATTCACTTTGTACTTCAAACACTTGTTTTATCTATTAAAACATCAATTTGTTCTCAAATGCTCTTAAAACCCATAAAATGCTAATTAGTTTTCAAAAGAAAAGGAACAATGGTAATAAATGTTATAATGATCACTGTACCTGAAATACTAAAGTGTGCATTTTACAGTCCTAAAGCATAAGAATCAAATGGCCATCAAAGCAGAAAACTATCCCCCACCTATGGCCCCATTTTCCACCCAGATCAGCCCAGGACCTCTGACTAGCATCCCCACCATGTCCTCTGCCCACCCTGACCAGTCAACTGAACCCAGACCAGTCTTCCACCCATTCTCCCTGTCCCCACTCAACTGTGTAGGGACTGCTGGGATGGCTGCCTCACCTATGTCTCCATGGTATCCTCAAATGAACCAGCCTTGGGATGACTGAATGGCCTCCCATGTCTCGTTCCTACTACACCCTCTGACCATGCCTGGGAGCACTGGATCTGCCCACACCTACACGTGAAGTCCAGAATAAACCCAATATATAGCATACAACAGCAGGTTTACAGTAAACAATGTGTTTCAATGGCAGTCAGTCCTTTTGTCATGCAGGAAACTGTGACACTGCGCTCATCCTGGCTGGTTTCACTGTACGCCCTCCATGTCCCCATCTGATCAGTGTTGGGACCGCTGTCTAGTTTTCCAGGAAAATCTCTTGCCCACTTGACTATCTCTGGAACCCATATTGCTGTCCCTATGTTCCTTCACCAGATATGGCTTGGACCATGAGCCTCATTCTCCATACTATCCCCTGCCTGCCTGTCGCCCAGACCTGCTGTGAGATCCCTGGACTTTTTCCCACCTATGTCCCAACATTCCATCTGGATGAGCCCTGACTGTACAGCCTCCCTCATATAAGTCCTCCTCTTCCCATCCAGCTCTAACTTAAACTGGCATTTCAACATTATGTCCATCGTTCTGCCCATCAGGACCAGTCCTGAAAACCCTAAAATAGTATTTGACACAACTCTACATTCTCTCCTCACTGTCCAGCACTTGAACTTCCAGACAGGGTTCGATGTGGTAATGGCAACCCGTAATAGTTATTGCTATTTGTGCAGTCTACATCTTGAAAATGAATTTGGTGATGCAGACTTGTGGCTAACAGGAAGATGGTAGGAGAATTAAATTTTATTGTTTAATGGGAACCATCCCTCCCCACTCAAGGATTTCAGCACCAGAGGGTGTGCCGGGGTAAATCTAAAAAACTGAAAAACTAGACCCATGGTGCAAAATGAGTGTGCCTAGAACCGAACCTGGCACCTTCCAACCTAGCTGCACTGACCCACCACGCCACATGGCCAACTCAGCAACCCACTGCCGGACTACACCCCACAAACCCTTCTGCTCATTGTGGTCCTCCTCACCCCATTCCGGTGCATGTGTATACAGTGACATCCTGTTGCAATAGTCACGAACCCCTATCCGTCGCCCTCCTGCCCAATAGCCCTGTAAAGTGTTGAGACTGATGTCTTTTGAAAGCTCTCAATCACGGTCGTTTAATAGGGATGGCTACCAGACAGGTTTCCTAAACTCACCCTACCTCTGCCTAGCAGACCAGTTAAGAGACCTATGGAACAGTGTCCGCTCACATCTTTCACTTATGTCTAATTGATCAGACATAGGCCTTTGTCTATAAGGGTCCACACTAACCTCTCCCCCATCCCCACCTGTAGCACCCTAAGTCCATAAAACTTAAGTCTGAAACACACTGCAGCCACATTTCCCACTCATACTATCTAGACCCCAAACAGGCTTACACTCCACATGTGTTATAAACAGATTTACTATAACATACCAAATTGTGAATCCAAACCCAGGAGCCCAAAACAGAAAGCCCAATAGTCAGTATCCCATAAGTCTGAACGCCCGTAGCTGATTTTTTCTGGTTTATGGGCTTCGCCACCGTACCTCTTATTTATAATCATCTCTGCTGTGTGCAATTCCAGACTGTCAGGATGCAGAATGTGGTTGTATTTGGCCCTTGGCATTGGGGTTCGGCAATTTAGGTGCTGTAATATTCCCCTTCCACTGACCACTGAGGATCACTACTAGAATTTGACACCACTGCACCTTCTTCATACCATTTCATAACCCAGAACCTGGATTCAAGGCCATACCTGCCTCCCCACAAACCACCCACAGACCCCTGAGCCTATTTACTCATCTGAATCACAAAGGATCCCCAACAAGGCTTCCTCAGCTATGGACTCTCTCCACCTGTTCCTCCCAGAGGACACACATAGACTCCCCACATTCACCTTCTCTCCCATCTGAACCACCTAGGGGTTCACCCAAACCACTCTGCCTCACCCAGGACACTGGGGATTGAAACCTATGGCCATGATTGAGGCAGTTGGTTCCAACAACATTGCTATGGGGTGGGAACCTAAAGCTGGAGATGGGGCTTGAGAGCCTGCTGCCAGGGCTAAGAGGGCATGACAGAGTATGATATAATGGCTGGGGGTTAAAGAGCTAGTGACCACCTTCAGTGTAATGGTGGGTACTACATTACAGTCAACCCACCAAATAAAGATTACTTATCATTATAGGATAGAGGTAGAATCTCTAGGGATGCTTCCACCACACCAAAAAATTAGAGGGGCCGAAAGGATCCAGTTTTAGATGGTACAGTATGATGGAAAGGACAGGTCTGGCATAGATATATAGTTCGATGGTTAGAGCCCATGTCTCTCAGACATGTTAAATAAATAAAATTAATTAGCTGGGGAAAAATAGAGAGCAAAACTGAGGGAAGGAAGAGTTTTGAGGTTTGCCAAAACCCTGTACTCCTACAGGTGGCCCCAGACCAGTGTTGTGGCTGATATTGGGTGAGCTATGAAGCTTAGCTAGTAGGCTGTTGGAAGTAAAAGAATGGTACTGGGTGGTGGGCTGAATGCAATGGGGGCTACTAAGAAAATGGCAGTTCCTGACTGTCCAGTACCCTGTGGTTTAGGCCAATTTGCCTTGAAGCACCTGTACCCTTCTGGGGTTCAGTGGAGGCTCTAAGCCTCCGGGCATTGTGGGTGCTACTGATGTGAAATGGTGGTGGCAGGAGGAGGATGCGCTTGGTGCACCTGCAGCCAGCCATAGCACAATCATGTTACAGTAAAAGTGCCTGCTGGCACGTAACTCCCAGCCACCAGAGCTCAGGCTGTTATCCACCTGCACGGTGAGGGATAGAGAGAGAGAGAGAGAAACTGAGAAAGAGAGAAAGAGCCAGCGAAGTGAGAAGGCAATAGAAGAGCCCTCACCTTCCCAAACCATCATTTGCAACAAATTTGCATGCCCTGGGGGCTGAAGCAATAAGGAGGCAGCTATGGAAGAGTCACCCTGGCTGTTGTAGTTTTGGGTTAGATGAGGCAGGCGCCATTGAGGAAACCCTCCCACAGTAATGCTGGAAGCCGAAAGAGAGGCAGAGGGCAGGGCTGCTGGGTAGTTAAAACCACCCCATGGGTTAGTAGCCTGGGAGGGGGTTGTAAGAATGGGAGAGAGGATGACAGTATTGAAGCAGGTGTTTATTTATTTATTTAGAAGAGATTCACTAGAAAGGAAGTGAACTGTGAACAGCTATTTCAGAAGTGTAAATTAAATAGATTGCCTGTTTGAGTCATAGGGTCCAGGGTTGGATTGATTGGCTTGTATTCTAGTAGATCTAAAAGGAAAGTACAGAGAAGGATGTAGACAAATGTCAGAGATTTGAGGAGAGATATTCAGAATTAAACAAGGTAAGATATTTATCTGAAAGGTAAAAGTCAACATCTGGCCAGATCGTTACAATAAAGTAAAATGATGACTGTATAGTAGCTGAGTAGCTAGATAAGCAGAGTGATACAATGTAATAACATAGCCATAAAGAAAGCAGAATTTAGTGGAAAAGACAGATCAAGAGAAGTACTGTATTATAAGAAAGAGTTAAAACATCAGAAATTCACCAATTATATTTTAACTTTATTGTTTCTAGTTATTTTTTTTTACTTTCCCATGCTGTTGATCTACTAAATAGGTAATGCAGTTTATTTCACCAAGTCTTCAAAACGTAGTGTCTTCCACCTTAAATTAGTGTTATGTAATTATATATCTATATAACCCATTCACCCAAATCAAACTGTACTTTCAACAGGTAAGGCATTATGGTCCTGCATTCAAAGTGTGTCAGCTGGGCATTACACAGGGTACATGAAAATGGGACACTAGTTTTTAACTATATTCAAATGAATATAATCTGAACTGATCACTAGTCATTTGAATATCACTATAGTAATGTGACGCCCTACCAGTGTTCATCATGCTTGTGCTACTCACAAGGGTTTGGCTAGATCAACCATAGGGTATGCAGCACACATTGTTAGCTTGTACCCTTGTAGGTGAATATTCAAACAAAGATGCAATGACCTAGTGATTACAAGGTCATTTGCATGCCCATTATGGACTCCTCTGCATGCTACTGCAGTGGTTGAGTGTGCTGGACCACCCTTCCCATGCCAAAATTTATCCTTGTTTAAAACATATTCCCATGTGGGTCTGAAGTCTCTCAGCATCTCGATCCCAGTCCTTGTTTGGAAAATGAAAGAATTCTGTAGTCCAGTGGTTCTTCCTAACCCCTATCTGCCTGTAACAAACCTGTCCTGGTGTCTAGTGATCCCCTTCCCGGTAGTGCCCTATCACCCACTGGTCCAACCTACTAAGAGAGCCGACTGACACAGCCTTTGATCACCTATAGTGCCATAGACCAAGTTCTCCTGCACCCGTCTGGATAGTAAGCCCTACAAATGTAAAGCTTCCTCAGAATTACTTTGGAAAATGTAATGACAGGCAGAGTTTGTATTCTATCCCATTATTTCCATTGGTTGTACACGGTCATAAACTATAGTCGCTCAAGAACACTATAAAATCACAGTATATTTAAACAACATCCATGTCAGATCAGATATTAGTGGCATAGTTCAGTTTTCTTCACAAATACTATGCAAACACAGCCAACATTTCTTCAGCTAATATTATTTTGTTGCCATCTGTTCCTGATTGTGACCCTTGTTCCAATAAAAAATATTTTCATTTAATGGCACAGGGTTCAGAAGTAAATTGTTTAGTAACATTCCCTGGCTTGCACTATACTGGCATATAAACACAATAGCATTACAACTACTACATTTTAATTAAAGCCTGAGGAGAAAGCCGGTCTCCTTATTGCATGGAAACACATGTTGGATACATTCAAATAACTGCAATGCACATGTCTAGTTAAAAGTCCAGTTTCATTATGACAAATCTTTAAAAAATGCAGAAAACAAAGAAAGTTAATTAATAAAACATATGCAGCATGTATTAAACATATGCAAGTCAATTTCACTTCACCTGACTCAATAGAAGTAAGAAACTGCAAACTGCACTGTATTTAAGTAGACTCTAGAACTATTCTAGATTAAAAAAACACCTTCTGAATGGAACTTTTACAAAACTGAAGAAACAAATTAAAAGTCTCTGCATATTTTTTCACTGGTCTGACAAAGAAGCTGCAACTGCCAAGATTGTTTTTAAACTAGAGGAACTAGAAGTGCATCCTCTGGCAGTATCGCTCCAGCAAAAGCAAAGAGTCATGGGAGATGAAGTCTTGTTGAGTAGATTTTTAGTAACATGCGTACACTGTTTTGCAAGATGTTCCAAATTATTTATACAAAATGAGGGTCATAAGTACAATTGTTCATAAGGGTATATCTTAGAGGATTGTTTTAGTTACCCATTTATTTACCTAGTTATTATCAAGAAGGATCTCTTTACAGTGAAGTCCTGAATTTTCTGCACAAGTTTTCATATTTGAATAGTCTTGGAGATCAAATATGACACAGCTGAACAAGAATATCGTGTAGGCCTGTAATATTTAATTAAAGCATGACCAGGGGTTGTATTAACTATATGTAAATCATATCCTGAGAGGTAATGTAACATATGTGAAACTGATATTCATCTCTAAGGGTTTGATTAATACTTGCACCCCTGTGAGTACCTTATTGTGTTTTTAGGAATGAATAAAATTTTTCAACCAGCTGTTTATATTTTTACTAATATACATGATTAGATTCAACAGTCCTTCCACCATCTGGTCATCATTCCATCCGTCCATTTTATGTTCCAGTTCAGCTTGTAGATGTTCAAAGAATATGTACTTGCAGATAGAGCATATCAAGAACATCTGCAGTTAAACAGTATGTCAGATTTTGAAATCATGTTAATGTTATACTGGCTAGCCAGCAAGTTTGTTATTAGGAAAGAAAAAATGCCAGTTTAGTGTGAATGTGTTAATGGTTTAGATGGCGTCTGATTGTAAACAAAAATCACACTGCTACCATGGCATTGATAATTAAACATGCCATCACAGAGGGAATTTGGGTCAAGAGCATACCAGAAAAATGACAACATTGTTTCATGACAGTTGTCATGGCACAACCATTGGGGTTTAGTGAGTTCTTTCAATCTGCATGTCTACTCTGCCAACACATCTCCCACCTTAACCAATTATCACCTGAGTAGATCCTAACTGCCTCCCAGCTGTGTCAACATCCACACCTCAACCACCATCCACCCCATAACTCCTCAACCACCCTACCCTAGCTCACCATCTCAACTGAACACTCTCTGTAACTGGAACCTCTGGTTGACTACACCCACGCCATCGCATCTCTTCCATCCCTGACTTATTCCCCACTCAAACCTCGCCTCAGTAGTATCACTGGTGGCATAACATGGGCGGTGGTAGAGGGTGGAGACTATGGAGACAAAGGTGGTGACCTGGGTGATGACCTGAAGAAGGAGGTGGTAAGGACTCAGAGTTGGGCTGTGGATGGAACAGTTATTTTGGTGGGAGCTGGGGGATGGAGGAGCAGCAGTGTTGGGGGCTATAGAAGGAGCTGAGCTAGTATCTGAGGCTATGTAAGAAGACTTAACTAGTGTCAGTAATAAAGGCAAGGAAGAGATAGTGTCTGGGCTGTGCAGGCCTGTGGAGGAAAAAGTATCTTGACAGTCTATGAGGATGGTGTTTATCAGTCTGGAGAAGCTGTGGGGCCATGAAGGGAGGCAATGGTTGAGGGTATGAGGGTTCTCAACTGACTAGAAATGATAGGAATGCTATGATCTGCATGACAGCATTGTTAGAAGAGGTCTGGGGAGGCCGAGGCTGTGAAAGGAGTAAAGGACATGAGAAAGAATTTAGTGATCTGTAAAGAGAGGACATCATGTTTGTGTAATGACCAGTTCCCCTCACAGCAGGAACCCTTCACACAGACCAGCTCAGTAGCTGGACAAATGAAGAACTTACTGCTGTGTGCCTATCCCACACTTTGACTCCTGCCCTACAGAGGGGTTTGTTGGAAAGAAAGTTTGTGTCAAGGGTTAGCGGACTAGCAGTCCTGGTATCATTGGGAAACACCTGTCTCTCATTCCATGTAATTTTGGCTGACACGAAAGGGCACTCTTCACTCTCCCCATCTCATTAAAAATGCAGTCTGCTGTCTGGGTGTTCCTCATACCTGCTCTGTCAATCTACCAAAGGTAACTAGGAAAGCTTCCAGCTACTTCTTCAGCTAGATGCTGTTTTATGGGCCTTAATCAACACAGATTACTGTGAATAGAGATACATGGTACAATCAATTTTTTGCACAATGAGTTGAGTAGTGTGTATTTATGTAATCACCATTTGCGACAATGACCATATAGACCATATTTCAACTTGCCACAGGAATGAGGGACACAGGCACTCTGAATCTTGCTCTTCTTCCTCCCTGTATCTCCATATACCCGAGATGGGAGAGGGGATTTCCAAAGACATTGTTCACCTGGGAGGCTGGTCTTCCTGTAATTGTCAGCCTCCTCCATGCTTCCACTTTTGTGAGGTGGGACTATATTTGCTCTCTCCAGTCCTCAAGACCACTCCAGTCTCCAGTGAGTGACTGAACAGGACTGTCAGATGATGCAGCCAGTACCTCTCTGAACTCCCTCAATATCCTTGGATGTAGCCCATCTGGCCGCATTGCCTCGTCCACTTTCAGATTTGTAAGTGCCTTCAGGATACCTTTTTGAGCAAATGGAGTAGTATCCACCTTCCTTCCTTCCTTCCTTCATTGCCCATGACATTTATATGTGGTCCTTCTCCTTCCCTTTCCTTTGTGAACACTGAACAAAAGTAGTCATTCAGGATTTTCCTTGTTCCATTCCACCCCCTCCAATCTTAGGTGTATAATCCCTCCCCTGGTCTTTCTCCTTTTAATTACATACCTGAAAAGTTTCTTGTCCCCTTTCTTTACTGCCTCAACTATTTTTCCTGTTTGCACCTTTGCACTTCTGACTGCTTTCTCTGCCTCCCTCTGCTTCTCCTCATACACCTCCCTATCCTCCTCTCTCTGTGTCTCCCTACACCTTCTGAATGCTAACTTTTTTGCCCGTATCTTCCTAGCAACTTCTTTTGAGAAATATAATAGTCTTTTCACTTCTTGTTTTTGCTTGCTAGCTTGACGTGGACGTTTGTTGCCTTCACTATTAGCACTTTTAGTTTTGCCCACTGTTCCTCCACTCAACACAAATTCTATCCCCTTGCCAGGCATCCTGGAGGCATTTCCCCATCTTTGTAAAATCGGCCCTTCTGAAGTCCTGGATCCTCACCTTTGTGTGGTTCACTTCTGCCAGGGTTATTATATTGAACCCCACCATGCAGTGATCACTGGGCCCCAGATGGCCAACCAATGTGATGTCTTCAACACTGTCCCCATGGTGAGTACAATGTCCACTATTACTCCCTCACAAGTGGACTCCTTTTACCAGTTGCCTGAGGAATGTCTCATGCAGGAGTCTAGAAAGGGAAATGGCGTGACCATCACATAGTGAGGTTTAACTTGGGAACAAGGATGCAGACTAGTCACACTAAGGCAAAAGTCTTGGATTTCAGGAAGGCAGATTTTGCTAGTATGGGGAGGGGCATCAAAGCAGCCCTGCAAGGAGTTAGAAGAGGGAGTTGAGAAGCAGTGGGAACACTTGAAGATGTAGTTGTGGTTGAGTGGTTAAGGCAATGGACTTGAAATCCATTGGGGTTTCCTGGCACTGGTTTGAATCCTGTCAACTATGAAAATCCTGGTGTTTTTCACAATTTGAAGATAGAGGGGGGACGGCTCGGCGGCAACATGAGGAAGTATTTTTCTGAGATAGGGTGGTGGATACATGGAACTGCCTTCTTGAGGAAGTCGTGAGCCAAAAACAGTGGGGAATTCAAGATTACATGGGCAAACTTAGGCAATTATTGTGGGTTAGGAAGAAGTAGGCTGTTGGTTATGTAGGATCTGCAACTTATTCAATATGTAGGGAAATGGGCAGACTAGATGGGCCAAGCGGTCCTTATCTGTGATCAAAGTCTATGTTTCTATGCTTATATGAGCCATACATGATGTTATGAATCAGTGTATTAAGGTGGTAAGCAAAGGCAAGAAAAGGAGGAAACCACTACAGTTCTCAAGGGAAGTGACAGGGAAGGTAAGGGGCAAAAAGGTGAGTTTCAGGAAATAAAAAGAAACTCACACAGAGGAAGAGAGGGAGGTGTACCTAAAGAATCTAAAAGGAAGATGTAGAGGCTGTAAGGAGAGCAAAGGCACAGACCGAAGAAAGATAAGCATAGACAGTGAGAGGAGACAAGGTATTGTTTAGGTATATTAGGGGAAAGGATAAGAGGGGGTGATTGTAAGACTCAGAGGGGAAGCAGGGGAATGTCAATATGGGAGACCTGGAAAAGGCAGAAATACTGAACAAATACTTCTGTTCAGTATTTACTGAAGAGGGGGAGGGTCATAGACAACAGCTGAGTAGCAGAAATGAAGGAGGGGGGAGGTAAACACTAGTCCATTCACAGAGGACAGAGTCCTGGAGGAACTCACAAAACTGAAGGTGGACAAAGCAATGGATCCACATGGCATACATCCAAGGATATTAAGGGAACTGCAAGGGGAGTTATTAGCACCCCTGGCAGCCATGTTCACTGAGTCACTCAATAAAAGAGTGGTTCTAGGGGACTGGAAGAGGGCGCACTTAGTCCCTGTACACAAAAGTGGCAGCAGGGAGGATGCAGGGAACTATAGGTTAGTTAGCCTCACCTCAGTAGTGGAGAAGACTGGAGGCCTGCTGAAAGAAAGATTATGATACACTTTGAATCCATCGTGTGCCCACTTATCCAGGCAATATGGATCAGTGGGAAGGTCATGTCAGATGAATCTGATAGATTTTTTTGACTGGTGATGAAGGAAATAAATCAGGGAGGGGCAGTGGATGTAGCCTACCTCGATTTCAGCAAGGCCTTCAACACTGTCCCACATAAAAGGCTGGTAAACAAGATGGGATGTCTGGACATGGGACACAAGGTGGTAAACTAGGTTAGGAACTGGCTAACAGACACAAAGCAGAGGGTGGTGGTAAATGGGATCCAGTCCGGTGAGAGGGGTGACTAGTGTGGTGCTAGAGGTTTCAGTCCTTGGGTCAGTCCTGTTTAATGTCTTCATTAATGACATTGCAGTAGGGCTGGATGAAAAGGTCTGTCTGTTTGCAGATGACACCAAGATCTGCAACAGGGTGGATACTCCAGATGAGATGGAGAGAATGAAGAAGGATCTAGAAAAGCTTGAAAAATGGTCAGAGAAGTGGCAACTGAAGTTCAATTCAAAAAAATGCCAAATAATTCACCTGGGACAAGGGAACCCTGGGCAGAGCTATAGGATGGAGGAGGAGTTACTGATGTTCACGAAGAAAGAAAGGGCCTTGGGGGTTATCATTTCAGATGATCTAAAAGTGTCTAAACAGAGTTCAGAGGCTGCAGAGAATGCCAGTGACATGCTGGGTTTGCATAGGCAGAGGTATCATGATCAGAAGGCAGGATGTGGTGATGCCATTGAATAACACACAAGTGAGGCCTCACCTGGAGTATTTGTCCAGTTCTGGAGGTCGCACCCTCATAAGGTCTCAAGAAAGGAAACTAAGATGGTACAGGGCTTGCACCAGAAAACTTATGATGAGAGATTAAAGGACCTCAATATGCTCTTGCTGGAGGAGAGGAGGCAGCAGAGGAACATAATAGAAACATTCAAATACCTTAAGGGCATAAACAAAGTGAAGGGGAAGACATCTTCCAGCACAGGAGGAGTACAATAATGAGGGTGCATGATATGAAATTGGAAGGTGGCAGGGTAAGGGGAAACATGAGGACATTTTTCTTCATGGAAAGGGTTGTAAAGAAATGAAATAGACTGCCACAGAAGGTGATGGGAGTGAGCACAGTGGAGGGATTTAAGGCATAGGGGAAACTTAGAGATGGGAAGGAGGGTGTAAAGCAAATGACCAGGTAGGGTCAGAGGCTACAAGCTAATATAGGGCTTATGGGAGAACTGGATGGGCCTAGCGGTCCTTATCTGACAACAATATTTCTTTGTTTCTGTGTTACTGATCCTAGCTGATGCTGCAGCTAGGACACTCCAATCTACATCAGGCAGATTGAAGTCCCCCACCAGCACCATTCCCCCTTATTTACTATCTTTTGGATGACTTCCACCACAACTTTATCCAGCTTTCTCTGCATTGGAGGTCTGTAGAGTACACCAGTGTGAATAGCGGCTCCATTCACCATCTCTACAGTGATCCACAGTACCTCCACCCCTCCCTGTGTTCCCTGTATCTCTGTTGCTTTTTGTGCTATCCCTCACATAAACAGCAGCTGCTTCCCCTTTCATACACAGCATGTGCTTCCTATGTTTCTATGTTTCTCCTTTGTGAAGGGGGGTTCATATGGCTTGCTGCTTGCTTACCACCTGGAGATGTCCAGGTAGCAGTGCATGTGAGACAATGCTTGGTTAAGAGGCCCACAAACAGGGTGCCAGGGGTATCTCCAGAGGTGGAGCTCATACATTGTCTCCATTGTATGTGCTGTGAGCCCAAGGTGAAAATGGAGGGAAAAAACTCAGACTGCAGGATAAAGACTGACCACTCGCAGGCCCTGCTCGGGTGACCAGGCACCCCCACAAGTCCTGTGGAAGAGGATGACTTCCTTGTGAAACATTTCAATAAATTAATAAATGACAGGGAAGATAAGTCCTGGAGAAGCCATATGATGGGGCTGGGGGGTCAGTCAGAGTGATGCGGACGGAGCAGAAAGGTGAATAAAAAAACTATTTGGGGGGGAAACTCAATCATATGCTGGGCTGGACTGGAGGAAACCACCTTCAAACAAAACCAAAAAATAAAATGTGGCACTCTAGAGACAACTATCCCAAGATAGGTAGAAAAAATGGTAAACAGAGGTGTAAGCAGCATATCTTAATGGAAAGCATAAAGGATCCTTTGTTGTACTTTCCACTGGAATTAAAAATTGCTGCTGTTAATACTTCTTAATTTGCAAGTTTCCATTTTTTTATTTTTACCTATCTTGGGTGGATGTTTTAGTAATAGATCTGTATGCCTTCACCATTTCAGACAACAACAATTTATTTCCCCATTTTCTCTGCCAGCTCTGTGCTTAGTTATTCACCAGTAGGCCATGTGTGACAACTCTCCCAAGAGAGCAGGGAAGTAGGTTGTCCAAGTGGTTACAGCTAGGAGTTGAAGATTCTCCTCTGTGTCAACTTGCCTCCTGGCTGTGAGATCACACTCACCTGTCACCCCTTGCCACAAGATCAGACACAGAATTGTAATAATGTAGAGACCCACATTTAAAATCCCACAAGTTACCACACATTCAGCAGGCAACCCTGGGAGAGCCACTTAACCACTTTCTACTTTCTCTCTAATCATATCTGTGTTCAAGTCTCCCAGTGTGCCTCAGTTTTCACCTCCCTCTCCTGGATTGTAAAGTGCTTTGGGATAGTCTGTATAAATTGCACTTTAGGAAACCAAATTTCTTTCCTTCCTTTCCAACTGCCTCTCTGTGCCGATGCCTACCATATAGGCAAAGACAAGAAGATGAAGAATTAGCATTTACGTAGTGCTTTTCATGCACATTTTATCCTAAATTACTTTACAAGAAATAAGAGACACATAATGAAGTGACTGTAAATGTGCAGTGGCAGCCATTTCACACATCAACAACCACACACAGACACTTTACAAACAATACGGAACTGGTAGTGAACCGATAGTGAAATGACTGTAAATGTGCAGTGGCAGCCATTTCACACAACAATCACACACAGCCTTTTGACAACCGTATGAAATGGTTTTTAGAAGGGGGCATGTTGGCTAGGGCACATGAGAGTCCAACATAAGTCTGGTGTAGTTAAGAAAAAAAACATAAGGTGAATGCAAAAGACAGACCACAACATGAAGAAAGTATCAGAGAGCACAGCAAAGTGTAGGGGTATGTGTTAGGTAGCAAAACACAGGTCAGGTCAGGTTTTTGTAAGAGCAACAAGAGGAGTGAGTGGGATTGTGTATGTGTGGACGAGGGAGTGCACCATGGAGCAGGAATGTAAGATCACAATACGTGCAGGTGTGTACAAGAGAAAGAACAATACAAGATGGGTTAGAGGAAACAGCACAACATGGGGGAGGTGTATACAAGAGAACATCATGAGTTAGGTGAGTGGGATTGAGTACACTAAGTAGGTCTATACAAGATAACAACACATAACTTTGGTGTGTGGTACAGTAAAACACACAACATAATGTGGATGCATTCAAGACATTGTACAACATGAGGCATGTTTTTGTGGAGAACGTTACATGAAGTAGGTGTGAACAATGCAGGTGCAGGGAGGACAGGAGGAGACTGAGGCACTGTGGGTCACCCTTAAGCCAGGAAACAGCACAGCAATTTGAACAAGAGTGATCTACAGACCTCCAGTGTAAGGGAAGGAGATGGACAAGGATCTAATGGATCAAACTCAGGAGCTGGCAACAAAGGGCGAGATATTACTGCTTGCTGATTTCAATATTCTAGACATTGATTGGACCATCCCAGCAGCTGCTTCAACCAGGAGCAAGGACATCCTGGATTCACTGCAGGGGGCAGGACTCAGACAGCTGGTAGGAGATCCCACAAGAGAAGGGAAATTCTGGACCTGATACTGACCAATAGGGACAGTATATCGGATGCCCAGGTGGAAAAGCAGCTGGGATCTAGTGACCACAACATAGTGTGGTTTAATGTGGGGACAGAGACACTGTCTAGTCACACTAAGGAAAGAGTTCTGGATTTTAAAAGGTCAGATTTTGAGAAAATGGAGAGGCGTATCAAAGAGGCCCTGCTGGGATTGGAGATAGGAGAGGGAATCAAACAGTGGAAATGCTTGAAGGGAGCCACACAGGAGGTGATGAACCATTGCATCAAGGTGGTAAGCAAAGACAGGAAAAGGAGGACACTATTATGGTTATCGAGAGAGGTAGTAGGGAACGTAAGGGCCAAAAGGGCAAGTTTAAGGAAATACAAGGAAATTCAAAGGGAGCCAGACAGAGAGAAGTACCTAAAGAATCTTAGATAAGCAGGAAAGGTTGTAAGAAGAGTAAAGGTACAAACTGAAGAAAGATTGTCACAGACAGTGAAGAAAGGGGACAAGACCTTTTTTTAGGTACATCACTGAAAGAAGGAAGACCGGGGGGGATTGTAAGGTTCATAGGGGAGATAGGAGAGTGCAAAGAGGGAGACATTGAAAAGGCAGAAATACTAAACAAATACTTCTGCTCAGTATTCTCTGAGGAGGGTGAGGGTCACAGATCACAACTGAGTAGAAGGAACAATGGGGAGGGAGAGGTAAACACTAGTCTATTCACGGTGGAGAGAGTCCTGAAGGAGCTCACAAAACTAAAGGTGGAAAAGGAAACGGGGCTAGATGGCATAGATCCCAGGATGTTAAAGAAATTGAGAGGGGAGCTAGCAGCACCACTGGCAGCTTTGTTCACTGAGTCACTTAACAGGTGTTGTTCCAGAGGACTGGAAGAGGGCACATGTAGTCCCTCTATACAAAAGTGGCAGTAGGGAGGATGTGGGGAACTATAGACCCATCAGCCTCACCTTAGTTGTGGGCAAAATCATGGAGGCACTGCTTAAAGAAAGGATAGTGAGCACCTGGAGTCCATCGGGGCCCAGGAACCTAGGCAGCATGGATTCACAGCAGGACTGTCATGTCAGACAAATCTGATTGACTTTTTTGATTGGATTACTATGGACGTCAATAGGGGAAGGGGTGGGAGTGGATGTCACTTACCTAGATTTCAACAAAACCTTCAACACCGTCCAACACAAAAAGCTGATCAACAAAATGAGTAGACTGGTTATGGGGCACACTGTGGTAAACTTGGTTAGGAACTGGCTTACAAACAGGAAACAGAGGGTGGTAGTAAATGGGACCCAGTCAGGGAGAGGGAGGTGATCAGTAGGGTGCCTCAAGGATCAGTCATTGGGCCAGTCCTGTTTAAAGTTTTCATTAGTGACATTGTGGTAGGGCTGGAGGGAAAGTTCTGCCTGTTTGCAGATGACACCAAGAACTGCAAATGGGTGGATACTCTGGATGGAGTAGAGAGAGTGGGGAGGATCTGTAGAAGCTTGAAAAATGGTCTGAAGTGTGGCAACAAAGGTTAAATTCCAAGAAGTGCAAAATAATGCACCTGGGAAGAGGAAACTCTGGGAAGTGCTACAGGATGGGGTGGAGAGTTGCTGCCTATTGCAAAGAAAGACAGGGACCTGGGGGTTATCATTTATGATGACTGAAAAGTGTCTAAGCAGAGTACAAACCACTGCAGGGAGGGCCAGTGGCATGCTGGGATGCATAGGTAGAGGTATCACAAGTAGAAGGCAGGAGGTGGTTATGCCATTGTACAAAATGCTAGTGAGGCCTCACCTAGAGTACTATGTGCAGTTCTGGTGGCCGCAACTTCGTAAAGACATTGACGGGGTACAGCGGTTCGGAGAAGGGTGACTAAGATGGTACAAGGACTGCACCTGAAGACATATGAGGAGAGACTAAAGGTCCTCCATATTTACTCACTGGAGGAGAGGAGGGATTGGGGGACATGATAGAAACATTCAAGTATCTTAAGGACATAAGGTGCAGGGGGGAGACATCTTCCAATATAAGAGATCTGCAAGAACAAGGGGGCATGATATAAAATTGGAGGGTGGCAGGTTGAGGGAGAAATCGGAGAAAGTTTTTCTTCACAGAGAGGGTGGCGGACGCATGGAAGAAACTGCCACAGGAAGTGGGGGGGCAAACACAGTGGAGGGTTTAAATATGCATGGGACAGGCATAAGGGTACATTGGTGGTGGGAAGGAAGGGGGAAAACCATTGACTAGGTAGGATCAGTGGAAACAAACTAATGTAGGGCTTTCAGGCAGACTAGATGGGCCTATCTGCTGACAATTTCTGTTTCTACGTGTGTGTGTGTGTGTGTGTGTGTGTGTGTGTGTGTGTGTGTGTGTGTGTGTGTGTGACAGAAAGCACTACAGAAGACAAATGTGTGACTGAGGGCTCAACACAAAGCAGGTATGTACCAGAATACAACATAACCCATACAGAAAAAGAAGGCCTTCAAATTCAAGTATTCTTCAGTTTTTTTAAAACTGATCCAGTTATTTTCATGTTTTCATGTTTTTTAAGTAATTCAGATTCACTTTGTACCTCAAACACCAGTTTTTATCTATTGAAAAACATTTCAATTTGTTCTCAAATGCTCTTAAAAAAACCCATAAAATGCTAATTAGTTTTCAAAAAGAAAAGTGAAATAATGGTAACAAACTGTTATGAACAAGACCTTCAACTGTACCTGAAATACCTTTTAAAGTGCAAATTTCATACAGTCCTAAAGCATAAGAATCAAATGGCCATCAAAGCAGAAAAACTATCCTCCCCACCTATGGGCCCCATTTTCTTCCACCCAGATCAGCCCTAGGACCTCTGACTAGCATCCCCTACCTACATGTCCCCTCTCTGCCCACCCTGACCAGTCAACTTGAACCCAGACCAGTCTTCTCCACCTACATTCTCCCTGTCCCCCACCCTGAATCAGAAAAAGGACTGCTGGGATGGCCTGCCTCACCTATGTCTCCATGGTATCCTCAAATGAACCAGCCTTGGGATGACTGGAATGGCCTCCCATGTCTACGTTTCCATTGCGCACCCACTCGGACCATGCCTGGGAGCACTGGATCTGCCTCCACACCTACACGTGAAGCTTGCCAGGAATAAACCCAATTATATAGCATACAACAGCAGAGTTACTACAGTAAACAATGTAATTTCAATGGCAGTCAGTCCCTTTTGTCATGCAGGAAACTGTGACACTGCGCTTCATCCTGGCTGGCTTCACTGTACGTCCTCCATGTCCCTCTATCTGGATCAGTGTTGGGATCCAAGGTCTAGTTTTCCCTAGGAAAATCTCCCCTTTTTTGCCCACTTGGACTATCTCTGGGAACCCATACTGGCTGTCCCCATGTTCCTTCACCCAGATAATACCTTGGACCATGAGACTAGCCTTCCACATCTATACCTCCCCTGCCTGCCTGCCTGCCCAGACCTGCTGTGAGATCCCTGGATCAGTTTTTCCCACCTATGTCCCAATATCATTCCATCTGGATGAGCCCTGAGACCACTGTACAGCCCTCCCTCATATAAGTCCCTCCTCTTCCCCCATCCAGCTCTGGAATCTCAAACTGGCATTTCTCACCAACATTATGTCCATCGTTCTGCCCACCAGGACCAGTCCTGAAAACCCTAAAATAGTATTTGACACTAACCTCTACATTCCTCTCCCTCACTGTCCAGCACTTGAACTTCCAGACAGGGTTCCATGTGGTAATGGCAACCGCGTAATAGCTATTGCCATTTGTGCGAGTCTACATTCCTGAAAATGAATTTTGGTGATGCAGACTTGTGGCGAACAGGAAGATGGTAGCAGAGAATTAAATTTTATTGTTTTAATGGGAACCATCCCCACCCCACTAAAGGATTTTCAGCACCAGAGGGTGTATGTCAGGGGGGTGCAAATCTAAAAAAACTGAAAAAACGAGACCCATGGTGCAAAAAATGAGTGTGCCTAGAACCGAACCTGGCACCCTTCCAACCCCAGTTGCCACTGACCCACCACGCCACATGGCCAACTCAGCAACCCACTGCCGCACTACACCCCACAAACCCTTCTGCTCATTGTGGTCCCTCCTCACCCCACCCCACGTGCATGTGTATACATAGTGACATCCTGTTGCAATAGTCACTGAACCCCTATCCGTCGCCCTCCTGCCCAATAGCCCTGTGTAAAAGTGTTGAGACTGAGTTGCCCTTTTTGAAAGCTCTCAATCACGGTCGCCTAATACATGGGATACCACCAGACAGGTTTCCTAAACTCACCTCTACCCTCTGCTTCTAGCAGGACCAGATAAGAGACCTATGGAATAGTGTCCGGCTCACATCTTTTCACTTATGTTCTAATTGGATCAGACATAGGACTCCTATACAAGGGTCCCACACTAACCTCTACCCCAATCTCCCACCTGTAGCACCCCTAAGTCCATAAAACTTAAGTCTGAAACACATCTGCAGCCACATTTCCCACTCATACCATTCTTAGGACCCTAAAACAGGGGCCATAAACCCACATGTGCTATAAACAGATTTACTATAACATACCAAATTGCCGAATCCAAAAACCCAGGAGCCCAAACATTAAAGCCCAATAGTCAGTATCCCATAAGTCTGGAACTGCCCGCAGCTGATTTTTTTCTGTGTTTCATGGGGCTTCGCCACCCGTACCCCTCTTATTTATAATTGCCAACTCTGCTGTGTGCAATTCCAGACTGTCAGGATGCAGAATGTTGGGCTGTAATTTTTGGGCTCCTGGGTATCAGGATTCAGCAATTTAGTATGCTGTAATATTCCCCCTTCATCTTCCACTCGGACCACACTGAGGATCATCATACTAGAATTCTGACACCACCTGCACCTTCTTTCATACCATTTCTATAACCCCAGAACCTGGATTCAACAGCCACCATACTCTGCCTCCCCCCCCACAAACCACCTACAGACCCCTCTGGAGCCTATTTACTCATCTGAATCACCAAAGGGATCCCCCAACAAGGCTTCCTCAGCTATGGACTCCTCTTCCCCCACCTGTTCCTCCCAGAGGACACACATAATAGACTCCCCACATACATTCACTCTCTTCTCCCATCTGAACCACCTAGGGGACCACCCAAACCACTCTGCTCCCACCCAGGACACTGGGGGATTGGAAACCTATGGCCATGATTGGAGGCAGTCAGGAGCCTAACAACATTGCTATGGGGGTGGGGAAACCTAAAGCTGGAGATGGGGCTTGAGAGCCTGCTGCCAGGGCTAAGAGGGGTATGACAGTGAGTATGACACAATGGCTGGGGGGGCTAAAGAGCTAGTGACCCCACCTTCAGCATGTAATGGGTGTGGGTACTACATTACAGTCAACCCACCAAATAAAGATTACCTGAGCACTATAGGAGCCAGAGGTAGGAATCTCAAAGGGATGCTTCCACCACACCTGTAAAAAAATTAGAAAAGGGGGTCAGAAAGGATCCATAGCTCTTAGATGGTACAGTAAGGATGGAAAGGACAGGTCTGGCATAGAAATATAGTTATCTGATGGTTAGGAGCCCATGTCTCCTCAGACATGTTAAATAAAATAAAATTAATTTAGCTGGGGGAAAAATAGAGGAGCAAAAACTGAGAGGAAAGGAAGTGAGTTTTGGGAAGGGGCTCTGCCAAAAACCCCTGTACTCCTACAGGTGGCCCTGTGACCAGTGTTGTAGCTGATAGCCAGGTGAGCTAGTGAAGGCTTTCCAGGGGCTAGTAGGCCTGTTGGTAAGTAAAAGAATGGTACCGGTGGTCTTGTGGGCTAGGAATGCAATGGGGGGCTACTAAGAAAAATGGTAGCCCTGACTGTCCAGTACCCTGTGGCTTAGGCCAATTTGCCTTTAAAGTGAATTGGTACCCTTCTCTGGGGTCTAGTGGAGGCTCTTTAAGCCCAAGTATTGTGTGGGTGCTACTGATGTGGAATGGTGGTGGCAGGAGGAGGATGCGCTTGGGTTGCACCTGCAGCCAGCCACATAGCACAATCATGCTACAGTAAAAGTGCCTGCTGGCACTTGTAACTCCCAGCCACCTCAGAGCTCAGGCTGTTATCCACTCTGCATCGGTGAGGGATAGAGAGAGAGAGAGAGAGAAACTTGAGAAAGAGAGAAAGGAGCCACAGCGAAGTGGAGAAGGCAATAATAGAAGAGCCTCCCCCCTCACCTTCCCAAACCATCATTTTGGCAACAAAGTTTGTTAATGCCCCAAGGGGCTGAAGCAACAGCAAGGAGGCAGCCATGGAAGAGCCACATCTCCTGGCTACAACAGCAGTTTTGGAAGTTGGAGATGAAAGGCAGCAGGCGCTGCCATTGAGTGAAACCCCTCCCACAGTAATGCTGAAGCCAGAAAGAGAGTGCAGAGGTGGCAGGAGCTGCCAGGTAGTAAAACCACTCCCATGGCAATAGTAAAGCCTGGGGAAGGGGAGGTTGTAAGAATGGGAGAAGAGAGGATGACAGCATTAGAAGCAGCAGGTGTTTATTTATTTATTTAGAAGAGATTCACCAGGAAAGCAACATGAACTGTGAACAGCTCATTTCCAGAAGTGTAAATTAAATATGATTTGCCTGCTCTCTTTGAGTCATAGGGTCCAGGGTTGGACTGGATTGGGTTTGGGGTATTCTAGTAGTATCTAAAAGGAAAGCACAGAGAAGGATGTGGAGACAAAAATGTCAGAGATTCTAGAGGAGAGATTAGGGGTTCAGAATTAAACAAGGTAAGATACTTATCTGAAAGGTAGAAAGTCAACATCTGGCCAGATCTGTTACAATAAAGGTAAAAATGATGACTGTATAGTAGCTTGAGTAAAGCTAGACAGCAGCAGAGTGATACAAATGGTAATACAATATAGCCATAAAGAAAGCAGAATTTTAGTGGAAAAGACAGAGTTAAAGAGAAAGTACTGTATTATAAGAAAGAGTTAAAAAACACCAGAAATTCACCAATTATATTTTAACTTTATTGTTTCTAGTTATTTTTTTTTTACTTTCCCATGCTGTTGATCTACTAAATATTGTAGGTAATGCAATACTTATTTCACTAAGTCTTTCAAAACCTAGTGTTCCTTCCTACCTTAAATTAGTGTTATTATGTAATTATATACCTATATAACCCATTTCACCCAAATCAAACTGTACTTATCTAACAGGTAAGGCATTATAGGTCCCACATTCAAAGCCAGCCAGCTGGGCACTTACACAGGGGTGCCACATGAAAAAATGGGGACAACCAGCTCTGGCACCATATTCAAATGAACAGTACAATCTGAACTGACTGCACTAGTCATTTGAATATCAGCCATAGTAATGTGACGCCCCACCAGTGTTCATCATGCTTTGTGCTACACTACAAGGGTTTGGGCTGAAGACCAACCATAGGGGTAATGTGCAGCACACATTGGTTAGTCCTGTACCCCTATAGGTGAATATTCAAACAAAGATGCAAATGGACCCAGTGCACTACAAGGTCATTTGCATGCCCATTATGGACTCCTCTGCATGCTACTGCAGTGGCTGAGTGTGCTGGACCACGTCCCCTTCCCATGCCAAAATTCCCATCCTTGTTTAAAAACAATATATTCCCATGTGGCTCAGAAGTCTCTCAGCAGCCCCGATCCCAGTCCTTGTTTGGAAAATGAAAGAATTCCCTGGTAGTCCAGTGGTTGCCCCTTCCTAACCCCTATCTGCCTGTAGTAAACAAACCCTGTCCCTGGTGGTCTAGTGGATCCCCATTCTGGCAGGTAGTGCCCTATCACCCCACTGGTCCCCTCAACCCAATACCAAGAGCCAGCGACTGACACAGCCTTTTGATCACCTCCATAGCCGGCCATAGACCAAGTTCTCCTGGCACCCGTACTGTACAGTAAGCCCTACAAATGCAGTGTAAAGCTCTCCCCTGCAGAAATTCACTTTGGAAAAAATGTAATGGACAGGCAGAGTCTTGGTATTCCCATCCCCCCATTATTTCCATTGGTTGTAATACTTGGGTCACAAACTATAGTCGCTTCAAGAACACTATAAAATTCACAGTATATTTAAACATAACATCCATGTCAGATCAGATATTAGTGGCATAGTCTAGTTTTCTTTCACAAAATACTATGCAAACACAGCCAACATTTCTTCAGCTAATATTATTTTGTTAAGCCATCTGTTCCTGATTGTGACCCCTTGTTCCAATAAAAAAAAATATTTCTTCAGCTTAAATGGCACAGGGTTCAGAAGTAAATTGTCTAGTAACATTCCCTGGCTTGCACCATACTACAGCATATAAACACAACAGCATTACAACTACTACATTTGAATTCAAAGCCTGGAGGAGAAAGCCTGGTCTCCTATTACACACAAACACATGTTGGTATACATTCAAATAACTGCAAATGCACACATGTCTTAGTCTAAAAGTCCAGTTTCATTATGACAAAACTTTAAAAATGCAGTAAAAACAAAGAAAGCACTAATAAAACATATGCAGCATGTAATTAAACATATGCAGCAAGTCAAGAATTTCAATTACAATTTGACCCACCACAGAAGTAAGAAACTGCAAAACTGCACTGTATTTAAGTTAAGAGACTCTCTAGAACTATTCTAGATTAAAAAAAAACACCTTTCTGAATGGAACTTTTTACAAAACTGAAGAAAACAAATACTCAAAAAGTCTCTGCATATCTTTTCTCACTGGTCTCACAAAGAAGCTGCAACTGCCAAGATTGTTTTCAAACTAGGAGGGAACTAGGAAGTGCATCCCTCTGGCAGTATCACATCCAGTCAAAAAGCAAAAGAGTCATGGGACATGAAGTCTTTGCTGAGTAGATTTTTAAAGTAACATGCAAGTACAATCTATCAGTTTTGCAAGATGTTCCAAATTATTTATACAAAAAATGAGGGTCATAAGTACAATTACACAAGGGTATATCTTAGAGGATTGCCTTTAGTTACCCATTTACTTACCTAGGGTTATCAAAAATGAAGGATCTCTTTACAGTGAAGTCCTGAATTTTCTGCACAAGTTTTCATATTTGAATAGTCTTGGGAGATCAAATATGATCACAGCTGAACAAGAAGCTACTGCGGCAGGCCTGTAATATTTAAGCAATAAAGAATGACCAGGGGTTGTATTAACCATATGTAAATCACATCCTTGAGAGGTAATGTAACATAAGGTGAAACTGATATCCATTCCCCAAGGGTTTGATTAATACATTTGCAACCCCTGTGAGTACCTTATTGTGTTTTTAGGAATGTGAATAAAAAACTTTTCAAACTAGCTGTTTACATTTTTTTTACTAATTATACATGATTTCAGATTCAAACAGTCCTTCCACCATCTGGTCATCATTCCATCCACAGTCCATTTTATGTTCCAGTTCAGCTTGTAGATGTTCAAAGAAATATGTACTTCTGCAGAGCAGTAGAGCACATCAAGAACATCTGTGCAGTTGCAAAACAGTATGTCAGATTTTGAAATCATGCTAATGTTGGTACTGGCTAGCCAGCAAGTTTGTCTGGCTAGGAAAATAAAAAAAAATGCCAGTTTAGTGTGAATGTGTGGGGTTAATGGCTTAGATGGCAGTCTTGAGCTGTAAAACAAAAAAAAATCACACTGCTACCATGGCAACACTGACTAACTAAACATGCCATCACAGAGGGGAAATTTGGGTCAAGAGCATACCACAGGAAAAATGACAACATTGTTTCCATGACAGTTGTCATGGCAACAACCAATGGGGTTTAGTGAGTTCTTTTTCAATCTGCATGCTCTACCCCCCACAACACTACCCTCCCCACCTTAACCAATTATCATCACCTGGAGTAGCATCCTAACTGCCCTCCCTGTAGCTGTATCAACATCCTACACCTCAACCACCATCCACCCCCATAACTCCCTGCAACTAAATCTACCCCAAGTTCACCATCCCCCCAACTGAACACTCTCTCTGTAACTGGAACCCTTCCCCCTGGCTGACTACACTCCACGCCACTGCATTCCCCTTCCAGATCCCTGACCAGACTCCCCACTCAAACCTCGCTCAGTTAGTATCACTGGTGGCATAACATGGGCGGTGGTAGAGGGGGTGGGAGACTATAGAGACAACAAAGGTGTTGGGGGGACTATGGGGTGATGGGACCCTGGAAGAAGGAGGTGGTAAGGGGACTCAGAGTTGGGCTGTGGATGGAACAGTTATTTTGGTGGGAGCTGTGGGGGGATGTGGAGGGAGAGCAGGCAGTGTTGGGGGCCATAGAAGGAGCTGAGGCTAGTATCTGAGGCTATGTAAGAAGACTTAACTAGTGTCAGGCAATAAAGGCAAGGGAAGAGGATAGTGTCTGGGGCTGTGCAGGCCTGTGGAGGAAAAGTATCTTGACAGTCTATATGGGGAGGATGGGTGTTTACTGGGTCTGGGAGAAGTCAGTGGGGGGCCATGAAGGGAGGCAATGGGTTGAGGGTATGAGGGGTTCTCAACTGACTAGAAATGGATAGGAATGCTAAGATTGCTGCAGCTGACATGTGTTACTGGTTAGAAGAGGGTCTGGGGGGGAGTACCCGAGGGCTGTGAAAGGAGTGCAAAGGACATGAGAAAGAATTTAGTGATCTGTAAAGAGAGGGGACATCAAGTGTTGGGGGTAATTGACCAGTCTACCCCCACAGCAGGAACCCCCTTCACACAGACCAGCCAGCCCCAGTAGCTGGACCAAATGAAGAACCTACTGGCTGTGTGCCTCCATCCCACATCTTGACTCCTGCCCTTTCTACAGAGGGGGTTTGTTGGGGTGCAAAGAAAGTTTATGTCAAGGGTTAGGGGCGGTGGACTAGCAGTCCCTAGCATCCATTGGGAAACACCTGTCTCCTCTCATTCCATGTAAATTAAGTCATTGACATCGAGTGGCACCTCTTCACTCTCCCCATCTCACATTAAAAATGCAGTCTTTGCTGTTCAGGTGTTCCTCATACCCCTGCTCTGTCAATCTACCAAAGGCAACTAGGAAAGCTCTCCAGCCTACTTCTTCAGCTAGATGCTGTTTTATGTGGGCCTTTAACCAACACTGATTACTGTGAATACAGAGATACATGTAGCACAATCAATTTTTTGCACAATGAGCTGAGTAGTATGTATTTATGTAATCACCATTTGCGACAATGACCCATGGTAGTTGTGGACCATACTTCTCAACTTTTTTGCCACAGGAATGAGGGACACAGGCACTCTGAATTCCTGCTCTTTCTTCCTCCCCCTGTAACTTCCACATACCCCAGATGGGAGAGGGGGATTTCCAAAGACATTGCTCACCTGGGGAGGCTGGTCTTGGGGCTGATAGCAGTCCTGGATGATCAAGGATGGTCCTGCGGGGCAGGTAGATTGGGGGGTGCAGATTCAATGGTTGTTGAGCTGCCATCCTTCAGATAAAATGTTAAGCCAAGGTCCCTTCTGCCCACCTCTGGTCTCCTTCCAGATGGAAGTAAAAGTTCACATGGCTAAGTTAAAAAAAGAGCCACAGAGGTTCCCAGAGTCATGGCTAACAAAGGTATCAGTGTAGGAAAAAAATCATCTTTTAACAAAAATCCTGTTTAAAAAAGCTTATATTCACAGAAATGCACAAAACAAGAACTTGGTCTCTTTAAGATGGCTTACACCTTGGATGCATGTGACAATATGAAAATAAGTATAGTATAAGTGAAACTAAAACACCCAAACCAGGAGAAGTGGGGGCATCCTCCGAGCCAGAAGAAGTAGGGCCATACCCCCCCCAAGCCAGAACAAGCAGGGCCACCCTCCTGATCCAGGAGAAGTAGGGCCATCTCACCCCTTTCCAGCAGCTATCAACCTCCCAAATTGGTCCCAATGGATTGCTCACCCACAGTAGCAGGGCCAGGAGATAAGAGGCCCATGCGCTCTCACCCTTGAGTCCCTCCAAATCCCACAGTACAGAGACATTTTCAAATAAACACAGCCACTTACCTCAACAAAAAGGCACAGGAAATCAGGACCCTGTCTCTCTGGTTCTGCAGGCTGCTGCTGTCTTGGTTGTTATTGTTGCTGTTGCTGTTTTCTGGATTTTCACTTGAGGGACTGACTGTTCTGTAGCAAATGGCTGGGCAGGATGGCTAGCTGCTGCTACTCTGTCCTGCTACTGACTGCACCGTGCTCTAGTTTTTTGTAACAAGAGTACAACAGAGTCAGTACAGCTCTATTATGGTTAGCTTTACTTCTGGGTCATGGGGGGGGGTCTATTCTGGCTATTCTGCAACACCAACATAAAGGAGAGCAACTGGCTAGACTTGGCTAAAAGGGAGGGCCCATTGGACTGGTCATGAGTACTAGAAGGATCCAATGGGCTGGGCTTGGGTGCAAAAGGGGACCCACTGGGCTGTACATGGGTGCAGGGGAGGACCCATATTGCTGGCTTGGGTGCATGAGAGGGACTCAGTGGGCTGGGTATGTGTACAGGTGAGGAAGCCAGCAGGCTGGGCTTGGGTACAGAAGGAATTTAATGGGTTATTATTGGGGAAAGATAAGGATTCTCCACCAACACTGACAATGAGCTGTGAGGTAATGGAGAGTTTTACTGGGACTGTTGCAAAACAGATAAAAACAATTAAGTGCCTCTTTTATTATCAAGAAGTAATTGTTTATTGTGAATTTTTCTAACTTAGCTGCTCCATGCATGTCAAGCATAATAATAATAATAATAAAAGTTTATTTATTAAGTGCCTTTCAAATACCAAGGTGCTGTACTCACTAAACAAAGATCCTAAACAATAAAGTTAAAATACACATTAAAATCGTAATATTACTCATATTGGTTCATAAAAAGGCTTGTCTCCACAGATAAGTCTTAAATTCCTGCTTAAAGCCTCCCATGGTTATACATTCTCGAAGCTGATGGGACAGAGAGTTCCAAAGGTTGGGGCCATATACATAAAAGCCCGGGCCCCAGAAGATTTCAAAATAACCCTCAGAACCTCCAGTAACCCCTCACCAGCCAAGCGGAGCTGTCACACAGGGTTGTAGGGAATCAGAAGCTCTTTCAAGTATTTGGGACCAAGTCCGTGTAGGGCTTTGTAGGTCAATAGACCTACCTTAAAGGTGATCCACCACTGAATCGGCAGCCAGTGCAGATATAGCAATACAGGGGTAATATGTGACCTTCTGGATACCCCTGTCAACAATCACACTGCAGCATTATGCATTAGCTGCAAGCAGTGGATATCAACCCCAGGAAGCCCTAAGTACAAGGAGATGCATTAGTCAAGGTGGGAGGTCACGAAGGCGTGGACCAACACCGGCAAATCGCTGGACAGAACAAGGTGTTTCACCCTGGCAATGTTCCTAAGATGGTAAAAGGCTAACTTAACAACTGCCAACACCTGATGATGAAGAGTCAGCTCATCGTGAAGTATCACTCCCAGGTTACGCACCCGTTCTGAGGTAAGGATCTGAATGCCTCCCAGAAATAAACCAGAGGGCTGATCAGTCCTCAACCCCTTTATCCTGTGACCTGGGTCCACTACCATAACCTCAGTCTTTCCTGCATTCAACTTTAACCAACTTCAATTCATCAAGTCATGGATTTCAGTGAGGCAGTTGTTTAATACTGAGAAAGCATTAACCTATTTGGGAGCAAAAGACAGGTAGAGCTGGGTATCATCAGCATAGCAGTGAAACCTCAGCCCATACCATATTACAATGTCTCCAAGGGGTAGAATGTATACTGCAAATAACATGGGAGACAGCACCAAGCCCTGGGGAACCCCACAAGGCAGAGAGAAAGGGTAGGAGGAAAAAAATCCCGACACAACTCTCGGTATTCTACCAGAGAGGAATGATGTAAACCATCTGAGCACTGTACTTGACAAGCCACAGATGGACCCCAGGCACTCGAGCAAAATCCCATGGTCTACAGTGTCAAAAGCTGAAGAGAGATCAAGGAGTACCAGAATAGAACAGTTTCTCTGATCTCTCGCCATCAGGAGATCATGGAGCACCCGAACCAGAGAGTCTCAGTACTATGCCTCTTATGAAAACCCGACTAGAGAGGTTCGTAGATACTATGGATGGTCAAATGGTTCTCCAGTTGGGTTGCCACTACTTTCTCTATAACCTTGCCTATAAAGGGAAAGTTAGAGATAGGTCTGTAGTTAGCAAAAATATCTGGGTCTAATGAAGCTTTCTTCAGAAGGGGTGTCACCATCGCCTCCTTCAGGGAGCTTAGAAACTCACCTGATTCCAAGGAGCACCAGATAATTTGAGCCAGAAATGGGCCAAAGGTCTGAAAACAAACCAAAATCAGGGAAGCTGGGCCCGGATCTAAACTACAGCATGTCGGGTGCATCCACCTGGACAATCAGCATAATATCTTTGAACTCAGGCAGGGAAAAGGTACTCCAGGAGACAGGAGGTATTGTAACCGAACGCCAACCAACATCATCCCCCATAGAATGAGTCAAGTGGATCTCTGATCTGATGTTGGCTACTTTATTCGCAAGGAATAGAGCAAACTCATCACACTCTTTTTGTGAAAAAGCATGACGGAGCTGCAGACAGGTTGGGTTGCACAACCTGTCCACATTTCGGAAGAGCTGAGCTGGTTGATTCTGAGCAACAGCAATCTCTCTGGACAGGAACTCTGCCTTCTTATGGGAGATTTCTGATTGGTAGAGCTGATAATGCTCCACCAAACTAAGGCAGTCGACTTCCAGAGCAGATTTCCACCAACAATGTTCTAACCTTTGTCCCACACGCTGCAACTCCCTCAAGAACCCATCAAACCAAGGAGCATGAGAGAGGAGTAGGAGGGGATGAACATTGACAGGGGCTATCAAGTCTAGAGCTGAGGAAATGACCTGATTATAGGCCAGAACCATCGACTCAGGACTCGAGCTGGCAACAGGAAACTCCGAGCAGTCAATCATCGCCATCAGGTCTTCAAGGCAGACGTCCTATAAAGGGCGGTAACTGACCATCTCCACAGGGGCAGACCTACGAAGGGGAGCACAAAAGTTGAACCTCACGGTGTAATGATTAGACCAACTGACAGTTTCCACCCCCAAATCAAAGGCCTCAATCCCCAGGAGGAAAACCAGATCCAGAGAGTGACCATGATTATGGGGAGCTGAAGAAACAATCTGTGTGAAGCCCAGCAATGTCATCAGCTGGAGGAAGAGCTGACCAAAAGGTGAAAGTTCGTCATTGAGCCAGGCATTGAAGTTGCCCAGGACTATCAGTCTGGGCGCTTCCAATGCTATGTCGGCGGCGAAGTCTGCCACTTCCTGCAGGAATTGCTTTTCGTCCCTGGGTGGACAATAGATGAGAGCTATCCTGCAGCCCACACCAGCTACCACAGTACACTCAAAGGATCTGGCTTCCTCTACTGGTACACCAGTGAGCCCCAACCTGGTGTTGAAACAGATGGCTACCCCCCCACCCCACGGTCCAATCTCTGGCAGTGTATCACCGAGTACCAGGCTGGAATTGCTGCCTCCAAAATGGGGCCAGCATTTTCATCCAGCCAGATTTCGGTGAAGCAAGCCAGATCAGCTGTTCCAATGAAGTCGGCAATAACAGCATGCTACATGTGAACCTGATAAGCTTTCACAGGTTTGCTTATGTTCACTTGGTGTATGCGAACCATCTGCAGTCACTGAACAATTTTCTGTGTGGCATACATTCGGTACACATGCTGCACACTTGTATTTCTGTAAGGGACTGGAGAACTCAGGATTCTGCCAATATGTCTATGTGGGTAGAGAATCCTGACGCTGGGGTTGGGACTTGAATGCCTTCTGCTAGGGCTAGGGGAAGGGTGGAAAATAGAGCATGCCACCATTGCAGCTATGTGGTTTGTGTTTGCCAAATGGCGGTATTGGTGACAGTACATACCTGGAGTATATTTACCATAAACAAGTCATCTGTATGAAGCTAAGATGGCAGTAACATTAACTGTGAGATGGTGAAGGATAAAAAAATGAACAAAAAATTTGTTTAAATTGGAATAATCCAAAGAAATGTGGATGAGGGAAATTAACTCTAAAGCTCTGTTAGTGAAACCAGAATAGCAAAAGCAATTTGAACATCTACAAGGAGTTTCCATTATATTAGTAATAACGGTTAACTATAATTTGGGAAAAAGTGTGTGAAGTAGCTAGAAGCAGTAGAGGGCCAGTTGGTGGTGCATGGTCTGCAGTGACCAGGCCTTCATCCTGCCAGATGCTCCTTTCCCCATTTTTCATGCCAACTCACTTCTCGTGATGCAGTGTGGCCCCATTAGGCATCGACATACACGTCAACCCCACAACAACTGGCACAGCCTTCCTCTCATCTCCTCGGCTGGCCTTAGACTAACAAATACAAGCTGCAAAGATATGCTTTGAGGTTTGCATTTGTTAGTCAGTGGTAGGCCGAGGAGGAAAGAGGAGGGCTGTGCCAGTCTGTGTGACTCGATATTACTTTCTGGACAATGAAATAGAAAACTAAAGGGTGCTGGGAAGCCACTGGATACCAGGAAATAGACCAAAAAGAGTAATATGTTTTACAAAACAAAAAGACAGTGTGAAAAATGTGACAAGGCAGCTGACTGAGGAGATGAGAGGAGTGCTGTGCCTTCCGCAAACTGCATGGCTCAATATTATTTTTGGAACAACTAAATATTTAATTAAAGGGTATAGGGAGGATTACTGGACATCAGGGAATAGAGCAAAGATAGGGATATATTGTTTTACATAACAAAAACGAACAGGGACATGACCTCAGTTTTTTTTTTTTTACATACTCAAAGGTATCAAAAAAGACTGCAAAAACAGATATTCTTCTGGCAAGAAATTGAAAAACAGTACAAAAACAGAGTGGCAAAGGTTTCCACTGTGCTTGAGCCCAACCCAGAGGTTTCTATATTCAGTCTGACAGTATATCACCACTATCCGATTGAATATCAGCCCTTGTCAGCACAGTGCTAAGTCCTCTGCTCTGACATGATCTGTGCTAGAGCCTGTGCATAGGGAATTGTACCCCCAGACCAGAGAGTACCAGGATCTGCAGCACAATATTCATCATCATCATACAAATTAGCCCATCGGGCATACATGGCACTAAGAGGCCATTAGCATGCCCATTATGGGCCCATCAGCATTGGAAGCCGCTTCATGTTTGTGCTCGGCCTGACTTCCTGTCATCTCTGCTGGCTAGTGGCAGTCCCCACCCTCTGATCCCTACCCGGGGTAGTGTGTTGGACTCTGTTGTTTCTAGTGGCACTCCCATCACCCACTGAGCACCTGTCCTGTAGACAATACCCATCACTGGTGGCTATCAGCATACTCCCAAATGACCATCCTGTTGCTGAGAAGATAATCACTGTTAACAAGTGGCCACCCCCTGCACACCCATACCAATGATGGTGGGATGTACCCTGGTGATTACAGGCACTCCGCCAAGCACCTGTTCCATAGATTGCTATATGGTCCCTGGCATCTCATGGCACCCCCTGCCCCAGCTCACCTGTCCGAGTAGCCCCATAGTCCTGGTGTCCAGTGGCACAACCCACCCATCTGCGCTCCCTGCCCATGTCCCCTATATTACCCTTGGCATCCAGTGGTACCCCTGCCCCACTCCCAGATGCCGGGCAACAGATGCCGTGATGCGCAGTAGCCATTCTGGGTCCCCCAACTGTCTCGCCCGCACCCAGTGCAGCACCCACCCAAACCCCTTCCCCTTACCTGGCAGGATGGGAATGTGCAGTGATTTGAATCCCTCTATGGTAACCTGCATAGCCATTCTCTCACTTTTACCTCCAATTGCCATATGAGTTGCAGTGAACACCCATATCATGTGTGTGTGTGGGGGGGGGCACTTGTCAACAGTGACTGTCTTCTCAGCAATGGGATGGTTGTTTGGGGAGTGGGGGTACTAACCATCAATGATTTTGTCATCTATGGGATGGGGAAATGAGACAGTTTTGGGTCTCAGTGGACACCATGGCAGACAGTTGCAGTACTGGGATGGTAGATCGGTGGGTTCGGTTGCCACTATATGCCAGGTCAGACAGTAACAGTACCATGACAGGGGATTGGAGGGTGGGGTGCCAATAGACACCAGGACAGACAGTCACAGTACCAGGAAAGGGGATTGGAGGATTTGGGGTTCTACTTCACCCAGGGTTATGGTGATATTCACCCTGACATGTGATTTGGAGGAGGGAGGTGCCACCAGACAACAGGTCTAGGGTGATGCTCATCTGTACAGGTGATTGAGTGAATGGGTGGTGCTAGACACTAGGTTCTAAACTGCATTTCCTGGGACAAGTGGTCAGGAAAGGGGTGCCAGTGGACACCATGGCATCATATACATTACCAAGTATGGGGGCTTAGAGGGTGGAGGGATGCCACTAGACACCAGGGTATCTTTTATTTTGCCAGGATGTTGTTTCAGAAGTTTGGGGTAGATGGCTGCAGAAATGCCATCTTGTCACCAGTCTTTGTGGCCAGTTAAGACTAGGTTTGTAAAGGCAGAAAATACACTCCATTAGATGTGTGCTGGCCGGTGGTTCGGCAGAAAAAGATGATGAAAGATCTAATTTTCAGTGAAGATCTGTTTTTTTGCTCAATTTTCAGAAGTCGAATAGAGCCTAGGGAGATCAAATATGGTCACATCTGAACAAGATGTTCAGGCTGCTGCTGTGGCAGGCCTGATGAACAGTATTTAAGCAATAAGGAATCACCTGTACATCACATCCTTGGGGTGTGAAGTGGCACAAGGCTAAGTCGAGTGCCATATGCCTCTAGGGTGTGATCAACATACAGATAATGCATCCTCTGGAAGAACCTTATTGCTTTTTTATCAATGTGAATAATAAATATTCATAGTAGCTGTTTATTTGTTTATTATGTATACCTGTTTTTTATTTCGATAGTCCTTCCACCATCTGACCATCAGTCCTCAGTCAGTTTATGTTCCAGTTCAGCTTGCAGACATTCAAAGACAAAAGCCTATATATGCAGCATGCTCCCAGCATCAGTTGGGTGGCTGGTGGTTGAGGAGGTGTGCTGAGGGATGTGCTGCTGGCCCTCTATGCCTGTGGCACCATCTTTCAGGTATGGGCTTGGGGGATGGGAGTTGTCAGTGAAGTGGGGGGTCCACTGACCACAAATGATGCTGCTGGGCACTGCGTTTAGGGGTCAGGGTTGTGTAAACTGGGGCACCTCAGTGTGTGCAGGGGTGTGTCATGTTCTTCACTGGGGATGGGGCAGACATGTGTTGTGGGGGTGCACTGACACTCAGGGGATAAGACAGTCATGTGTTGGGGGTTCATTGAAACTATGGGGATAAGACAGTCATGCTGGGGGGTTCACTGAAACTACAGGGATGATGCAGCCATGTGTTGGTGGGTTCTTTGAAACTACAGGGATGGGGCAATTGTATATTGGGAGTATGCTTTGCTACAAGAGGGACAGGGCAGATGTGTGTTGATGGGTGGTTCAGCAATATGGCAAGTGGCCAAGGTGCTCCAGGGGCTCAGGCAAGGGTTCTTCTGGCCAACGGGGTATGGCCCCATTTTTCCGGGTGCCTGCATTGACTATGCACACAATGGACCAGCGCCTTCACATGCATGTACTAAGAATCATACTAAGAAGAATAAGGAGCAAAATGCCATTATACCCATCAAGCTCCTGGACTACATATAGTACGAGACACTTTTATTTGACATCAAGTACCTATCAAGCCTGTTTGTAAATGTATTTTTTTGTGAACTTATAATGACTTCTAGGGGTGAGCTATTCCATGGTCTAACTACTCTTTGTCAAAATAAATGTCTCTCTTTTGAGTTCTTAATTTGCTCCTTGCTAACTGAAGTGGTTGACCTTTTGTATTAACATTTAGTTCTTTGAAATCTAATCCGCAATCAATTGATAAGCTGCTGTCATTAATAATATCCGAAGTAAATAATAGGTCCCCTCTGAGTTGTCTCACTTCTAAGAATATTACATTTAATTTGAGAAGCCTGTTCTCATAGGAGAGAGATCTATCGGGAATAACTGATTTGGTGATTCTTCTTTGTATTTTCTCAATCTTATCAATATCTTTATGCATATAAGGTGACCATAATTGGGATACATAGTCAAAACGAGGGCAGACATATGCGCAGTAAAGGGGTAGGAGAACATCAGGGTCTCTTGACGAAATATTATCCCTTATAGACCACCAGGTTTTGTTAGCTTTATTTATTGTATTGGTGATATGAGTGTCAAAATGTAAATTGGAATCAATGATGATACCAAGATCTTTTTCATTTTCTTTATTGGATAATCGAGCAATGTGTAAATAGTATTGAAGTCTTTTATTAGCTTTCCCAAAATGTAAAACTGTACATTTAGATGTATTAAATTTTAAATTCCACTACTCCACCCCCGGCTGCCCTGCACAGTCCTGCACATGTGGGGAGGCACAGATAGGTGCCCAATAAGTGCATGCAGTAGTGAATACTGTACACCCTGCACCTGTCCGGGGCTACATAGCTAAGCTGGTGGGGTACATGCCTTTGGCATGTACCTTCCGCTTCATTCATGCATAGCCCCCATTTAGTGGCCCCTAACCAGGATCTATGAATATGCTATGTGATGATTCAATTGACATAAGAAAATGACATATATTCAGATCAAAATGAGTTCATTAATGCTAAAATAACTTTATACATTTTATAGTTTGAAGGTTACTATGTAGGTTTCTTTCTACTGTGTTTGTAAATGTATGACACATAGCACATAGTAACTGAAAGGGTATACTATGTTATCCTTAAACTCGTGATCTTGAGTCTCATGATCCCAAGTTTACTGGCCCGAAATACACACTCCCCTCCCAAATCAATCAGATGCCCAACAATACAATGTCAGGCATCTGACCTGAAAAATACAAAATGCAATTGGGGGGCTTCACCCCCTGAACGCCCCATGTGGGGGGCTCCACCCCCACACTCCATAACTAAAATAACAAACTCTAAGGGGAAGAAGACCTCAGAGGTAAACAAATTAGTTATGGGGGGTAAAAAAACAACATACGCAGGGTGGACCAGAACTTGGGCCTCCCAGGGCATGTTGGTCAAGCTAGCAGTGCTTTAGCCCTCAACACCACTGGGGCAGCTCGGCCAGCCTCTGGATCCAACCAGGATTTGTAGTCCATCAGCAGGTGTAAGGTAACAACCTATCACATCCGCTACCTTACCCTTGTAAATGTCCGTTGGGTTTACTATTGCCGGGATTCTCACTATCCAGATACTGCACCTGTCAGTCAATACTGTACAGGCAGGTTAGTGTAGGGATAGTGAGACTTGGCATAAGTACACCAATGGAGACCACACCATGTAATTGTAAACATTGTAACAAACATGTCAATAAAGGATGACATGAAAATTGAGAAATGCAGTCTTTTCATCAAAATAAGTACTACTAAAATGCTGGAGAACTACAGCAATGCAGAAGTAGATTCCAGGGTTTATTATTGTAGCTATAAATATGAAGCTACAATTTTTGGGTCATGTGGGTGGGTGAACACTATGGTGGTAGTGCTGTGCCCCACATATTCTTTTATATTTACTTTTTTTCCGATACATCTCCAAACCCCCTCAGCTACTACCCTAGTACCATTCCCACATTCTCTGGGTCTTACCTCCATCTCTGACACCCTCCACATGGGCTGTCAGTTTGTTGCAGGCCTTCTTTGGTGACCAAATTCAGCAGAGTAGGGTCTGAGGTCGGCAAGCATGATACTGCACAGACCCAGCCATTTATCCTCTGATTGTTTTTCCTACGCTGAGGCAGCAGCATAATGCTTCCACTGCACATGCAAAGAATACACAGAGATGTACTGCAGTATTTGTACCTTTCACTTTCACAATTCCACAAAAGTGTGAATGCTTACCTTCCATGTTGCAGAGCCAAGCTGACAATGCTAGCTACCCTTTTTCACTCTCTACAGCCACTAAGAGCATCTTCTTTTTATTTCTTTTTCTCTCCAGTCACCAGTCCTGAGGCAGCCCTCAGACATTGCCTGGTTGTCTCGCCTGGCCTGAGATCCCCCAAACCCTAGGTTCCCCTGGAACCCCATACTGACACTTGATCCCACCAGAACCCCCCCCAGCTTGTGCCCCAAGGGCAAGGCCACCCTCCTCTTTCCTTGAGCACTCCCTGAATCCAGTCTTTGTGGGTATGGTGCAGAACAGAAGATATTGGGACCAGGGAGGGCCAGGTCAGATAGTGGGCCTGGGGCTGGTGTATTGTCTCCTCAGGAACCAAGGTTTTTCCTCCTTGCATGAACATGAATGTGGCCCTTCTGCCTGGAGGTGAGGGCATGCAATGATGTTCACTGTGGAACGGCACACTCCAGCCCCAACCCATGGACATCCCCTGCAACCTCCCCACAGATCCAATGTGACCCTGGCTGTTGCACCCCCAGTCTCCACTGGGAGCTGCTGGTGGCAGAGAGTTACAACCCATCCCACCCGGGAGAGGATAGCTGTCATCGGATGCTCTATCCTCTACCTCCTCGACCAACCTCCAGCAACCCAAGCTTGCTCTGACCCCTGGTCACTGGTGTGGTAAGAGGTAAGTCCCAAGGCACCTCAGCCCTCTATACTACTGGGCTGATTGACCTAATAACTTCTTTGTGGTGAGAGAACAGAGAAATTCTGTTGTCAAATAGATGAACATACTACAACAAAGAAACGATAAAAATGGTCTTGGAGCTAGCCCAGCAGTGCAGCGGTAGTGCTACCACTCATAACACCAGTGAGATGGGTTCATAAGCAGGCCATGAGCATCAGGGGTCAGCTGGGAGAGGAGGATTAAGCATCCCAGAAGATGTTCTCCTCCTCCGGGGAGGATGGGTCGCTGCTCCCCCCCACTGCACTGCTGAGACCTAGGTGACCATGGGTGGCAGAGAAATGGAGATAAGCAGGTTATAGTCTGGATGATGGCTGGTTTGCACACCACATGCCACCATGAGTGAGTACACCTGATCCCTTGCATGCCGTCCTTCAGTGTGGTGGAAAGGAGTTAAAAGAACAGCCCTAGAAGCCACAGGTGACAGGACTCTGGTAATCCAGGCCCTTGCAGCATTCATCACACTGCCCATCTGATAAATCTGTGAGAATTCAAGGATTCATTCCCTAACCTCAACTCTGCAGTGGGGGTGGGGGGCAAACCATTGCTTCGTAGAGGGGCATGCAAGAGATGGCATCGCTAGGTGAGTCAGTAAGTGCCTTGGGATCCCTGAGAGAGATGGCAACCAGAGACCAGAAGGGGCCAAAACTATATGAAAAAAAGTTAAAGAAATGGTATTGGAAATGGCATTGGAGTCTGCACAGGCCGTCAGTAGTGGGCGCTGGGTCTTCGCAGAGGGAGGCAGCGCGAAGTCATGCAGCCCCCACAAGCTCACTGCTGACCGTGGCAGGCACTCGGGACGAACAAGCAACACAAGCAGCTCACCTGAGGAGCTGAGGAAGCTGAATTTCTAGCCTGATAACTTTCGAGGCAGCTCCCCCTCCAAGCTCACTGCCGACCACGGCAGGCACTCGGGGCGAACAAGCAACACAAGCAGCTTACCTGAGAAGCTGAGGAAGCTGAATTTCCAGCCTGATAACTTTCGAGGCAACCCCCCAAGCTCACTGCCGACCGCGGCAGGCACTCAGGACAAACAAGCAACACAAGCAACACAAGCAGCTCACCTGAGGAGCTGAAGAAGCCAAATTTCCAGCCTGATAACTTTCGAGGCAGCCCCCCCCAAGCTCACTGCCGACTGCGGCAGGCACTCGGGACGAACAAGCAACACAAGCAGCTCACCTGAGGAACTGAGGAAGCCGAATTTCCAGCCTGATAACATTCGAGGCAGCCCCCCCAAGCTCACTGCCGACCGCGGCAGGCACTCGGGACGAACAAGCAACACAAGCAGCTCACCTGAGGAGCTGAGGAAGCCAAATTTCCAGCCTGATAACTTTCGAGGCAGCCCCCCAAGCTCACTGCCGACCTCAGCAGGCACTCGGGATGAACAAGCAACACAAGCAGCTCACCTGAGGAGCTGAGGAAGCCAAATTTCCAGCCTGATAACTTTCGAGGCAGCCCCCCCCAAGCTCACTGCCGACCTCAGCAGGCACTCGGGACGAACAGGCAACACAAGCAGCTCACCTGAGGGGCTGAGGAAGCCAAATTTCCAGCCTGATAACTTTTGAGGTAAAGAGAGCCTCTTCTCTTCATCTGGACACCTGCAGGGGGGTGCTACCTGATGAACACTTATATTTTATGAACTTTGTTCCCTGTTCACCGCTAGGTGGGCTTGTTATTTGCTTCTCTTTGTGCTACTAATGCTGAAGTGTAAAGCTAGGGATTCACTGGGTGCCCTAGAGTTGCCTTGCTGATTATACCTTAAAGCCAGATATACTAAGCAGCTAAAATAGAGCAGACTTGTTTAATATTGTGGTATTGGATCTAATTGTGCTTGTAACTGAAGGTATTAGGATAGCTGGGTCCTAGTGTGACCTCATTTTGGATTAGCCCTGTTTGCTTAGAGTGGAGCCCCTTTGTGTAAGTCACAATATTTTCTCCCACTGCATAGTAATGAGAGGCTTTGTTTTCTCCACTACATAGGCAGCCCCCAAGCTCACTGCCGACCGCGGCAGGCACTCGGGACGAACAAGCAACACAAGCAGCTCACCTGAGGAGCTGAGGAAGCTGAATTTCCATCCTGATAACTTTCGAGGTAAAGAGAGTCTCTTCTCTTCGTCTGGATGCCTGCAGGGGGGTGCTAGCCCGACGACGCTTCGCGTAGTCTGCCCCGCCCGCCCCAACCACCCACCCACCCAGGGGCAGCTGTCAATTTAAGGATCCACCCGTGACATCACATCTCGTGACATCACGTCCTGCTGCCCAGAACCTATCTCCCCACTTTCCCATTTGCAGGTTATACCTGTTGGCCACTAGAGGACCTATGCTCCTTGCTACTTCCTACTCCTACCTGTACAGTACTACTTCCCTTGGATCTTGCTCACCACAGTGTATTGGCTCTGCCTCACGCCTGCCTGTGCCTATCCTCACTAGCAGTGCACTTTCCCACTTACCCATCTGCTACTCCACACTGTGCCCTGGCACCCTCCTCCCTTGCTCCTGAACCTGCTCACTTGCCCCTTGGGACCTCTGTGTGTCTCGGGTCCTCCTGCCCTCCCCCTAGCTTCCCTCACCTCAGGCACACCTGGGTGTCTTCATTCTTGCCTTCCTTCCTGTACCACCCTGCCCACCCCTGCCCCCTTAACCTCCCCCATGTCAATCGTAGGAAAACCTTTCACCATCTCCCAGCCAGGGTGTTAGTCATGCTACTACTCCTGTCAGGGAACATTTATCCAAACCCTGGCCCTGTTCCCAAGAGCTTCCCGACTAGCACCACAGGCCTATGCATGGTCTCCATGAATATCTGTAGCCTCCTAAAAAAGTTTGACTCACTACAATGCCTGGTCACATCAATTAACCCTGATGTCATCACTCTGGTTGAGACTTGGCTGTCAAAATCCTCCCCTGACTCCCTAGTCTCCCTTCCTGGTTTCACCCTCTTCCGGTCTGACCGTGTGAGACAGGGCGGCTGCGCTCATTTATGTCAAGGAATCTCTCCTGTACTAGCCCTGCCTGCTCCCATCCTTGACTCCAGGGCCCAGGCGCTATGCTGAAATTAACCCCTGACCCTTTAGAGGGACCCCTTTATCTGACTACTGCATACGGTCCCCCCAGGGACCAAACTCAGGCCATTGCCTCTCTTACAGAATACCTTTCCTCACTACCTCCTTCTGCTGATCAAATTCTTGTGGGTGACTTAAATGTCAACTGGCTCAGCCCCTCCTCCTCCTCTACCCGTGACTTCTTTTCTACAATAGACCTAACACAACTAGTTACCCACCCTACCAGGACTAACCCCAAGAGAGGCTCCAGTACCCTGCTTGATGTGGTACTCACCAACCGCCCTAATCGGATCCCCAATGTATAAGTCCTCCCAGACTCTCTCAGCGATCACTCCCCCATTCTATTCCGCTGGTCATCCTCAGTTCCCAAACCCATAGCACAGTCCACATGCTGGTGGTGTCTAATACCTGGTGGACTGATAAAACTTAAGGAACTTCTGTCCCAAATTGACTGGTCTCCTATACAGGCAACTCCTGACATCGACACAGCTCTCTCCTTCTTTACCAGAACTTTTAATAATGCCTGTGATATCTTTGCCCCAATGTCGACCCACCGTTCTAAAAGGCAGAATGCCCCCTGGGTAACCCAGCTTTGATCCACCAACTCAAACATAGGGACAACTTATGGCACCATGCCATTGAGACTGGCCGGCCCAGTGACAGGCAGTTATATGCTGCCGCCCGAAACAAATGCACTTGGGCCATCAGAAAGGCCAAGTCTGAGCACTATTGGTCCTCACTCACTGCCTCATGGGGGAACCCCAGAACCTTCTGGGATAACATTAAACAGTTAAATGGGAGTGCACACTCCCCCCACCCTCCCAGATCAACATTAATGGAGTGATCTCCTCAGACCCAGCCCTCATAGCCAACCACCTCAACACCTCATTCACTGACCTTAGCCCTCTCCTCCCTACAAATTTTTTTGACCCTCCTCCCCCAGCACCTGCCGTAAATCTTTCTCATCCTTATTTTCTCCTCCACCGTGTTTCTGCCCAAGAACTTAGGCCGCACCTTGTCACTGCCCTCAAGAGTAATAGTACAGGCAGTAACACCCTGGATCCATGTATCCTATGGCTGGTCTTAGACACAGTCCTTACCCCGATCACATGCCTCATCAACCACTCTCTTTGCCTGGAGAAGGTTCCAACTGCCTGGAAAGTCACTACTGTCACCCCTATCTTTAAAGGTGGTGATAGGACTGTGGCTGGAAACTATCGGCCAATCTCCATTCTCTCTCCTCTCTCCAAGGCCTTGGAAAAAGTGGTGGCCCCTCAAATCTCTGACTACCTGTCCACCTACAATGCCCTATGTCCTGAGCAGCATGGCTTCAGAGTGGGCCACAGTACCAACACAGACCTCCTTGAGTTCTCCAACTTTCTCCACTCCTCCTTAGACACTGGTTCTCTGGTTGGTGCAGTCTTCATTGACCTCTCTAAAGCTTTCGACACTGTCTCCCATCCCCTCCTTCTTGATGCCCTTAGTCTCTCTGGTTTTGCTGCTGGGCCTATCTCCTGGTGCACCAGTTATCTGTCTGACCACTCACAGCATGTAAAAATTAATGGGACCTACTCAGACATCTGTCCCATCGTTTCTGGGGTCTCCAGGGCTCCATTCTGGGCCCTATACTATTCTCCCTTTACCTTAACACCCTTCCATGCTCTTGCTCTGGGAACATTCTATTGTACGCTGATGATGCAGTCATCTTTACCTCAAGTCGTAACCCTATTGCCCTCCAGGACTCGCTGCAGAAGTCCTTTGCCGAAGCCGAGGGCTGGTTCAAGGAACATAGATTGGTGATAAATCTTGAAAAAACCAAAACCATGTTCTTCACTCATCCTCAAAACAAGTCCTGCAACTTCAAACTCATCATTCACGCTGGGTCATCTTTCCCACTCGAACAAGTTTGCTCCTATAAATACCTAGGGATCCATTTTGACCCCCCTCTCCTTCCATGGACACATCGCTGCCCTAGCCACTGCCACTAATATCCGATTGGGCATCTTACATCGGTATAAATACTGCCTCCCCCCGGAGGCTCTTCATCTCACAGTCAACTCCTCTATCCTGTCCCTAGTGGACTATGGACTGCCGGTGTATGGTGCTGCCGATCAGACCGCACTCCATAAAATTTGCACTACTCTGAATAAGGCCTGCAGGTTAATTACTGGGGCACCTAGGCTAACATACCCCTGTCTACTGTATGCTAAAGCGCTGGTACTTGATCTTGATGAGCACCTCAAATATTTGACCTGTACCCTTACAAAAAAGACCCTCCTTGGGCTATCCCCGCCAGGATTGACCACCACCATCTGCCGCTCTGTCCCACTAGTTCATACTTGGACCTCCGGGAAAACCTCTTTTGTTATCCCTAGAGCTAGGACCTCTCACGGCCAAAGAGCCTTCAGCTTTAGGGCCCCCTCCTGGTTCAACACACTGCCCCCCTCCATCTGCTAAGCTCCAACTATATTGTGCTTCAAAACATCCTTACGGAACCACCTTGTTAACACCGGTTGTATCAGCTAGTCAAAGCCATACTCAATACTTTGACAAAGCTTACTACTAAGCTGCTAAGGACAACATAACTCTGGTATTGTTTGCATCAATCCTACCTGTACCAGCTTGTTTGTATCTATGTACTTATTGCTGTCTTAAGTTACTGTTATACTGTGTTATACTGCTATACTGTGTATTCTCGTTTGTCTTACTGTGACAAGGTACTTTTGTAAATGAGCCTATGGCTCAAAGGTTTTCCAAACTGCTGTCTAAATAAAATAAATAAAAAATAAATGCTACGTTCTGATTGGCTGCTTGCATTTCATTAGCCTACATTGCTCTACTTTATATTTTTAACCAGGAGAGACACACTAAGCTGAAAGTTTGTTTACAGGTATGACATGGGAGCACAAGGAAGTTAAGTGACTTGCTTATAGTCACACAGCATGCAAGTGGGGACTGCAGGATTCAAACTCAGATCTCCAGGTTTGCAGCTCAGAGCCTTAAACCACTGCACAATGCTGCTGTTTGAAAAATGTTATGACACTGACATTTACACTGTCATGAGCCTGATTGATGTGCATGATTTCTTCTTGTCAGCTTTTCATTCTCAAGTACTGCAATGACTAGAATGATCAATTCACATTTCAAACAACCATTTAAACAGAATTAACTATTGTATTATGTTTGATACACAAGGTTTTATTTTTAACTTTTGGTAATGTGTGTCTCAATGTATTACAATAATATATTTGATAATGTATATACTCTATGTGACGCATATAATAAATATTAGAAATGTTTTGTAGTAACTGGGTACATTGAACATTCTTGATTTAACTGTTCACAGCTGTGAACTTTTTATCAATTTTAATATTTATATAAATAATTCCTATACAATTTTCCTAAATTTTTAATAAACACTTTGGGCACTATGCCCGAATGTGCAGAGTGACTATGCACCATGGATCAGCAGTGCATAGGCTCCCCACACCCATTGCACCCCCTGCATGGAATGCACAAAAGGGGCGAACATCCCATACACAACCAAGCCCTCGGCTGTGTGGACAACAATGTGCTGGGGACAGGCGAACACTATGCACCATCCACTAAGGCGTGTAGTGCTGTGCACTTGGGGCATAGCAGGGTGTTGGTTACGCTAGGAAGGAACCTACCATAACAAATCAATACACCCAGCCTGTGGCACACAGGACATTGGCCCAGTCCTGCCCATATAGTACATGTCCCCCACATGCCAATCTCCTCTCCCCATTCCAGATTGGCAAGCCCCCCACACACACACACAAAGTGGCACACTGTTCTCATCTGTGTGCTGCAACCCCCTCCTGACACACATCACAGTCCTGTTCCCTACCATTTGTAGACACCCCCTCCCCACCACACAGCTCTGCCCTGATCACATCACTGTGCAGGAACCCCCCCCGCCACACATCCATGCGCTCTTCTGCAGTGGTGGTACCTGCCCCATCTCCCCAAAGTTACATCAGTGTCCTGTTCCCAATGTACTTGAACCCCCCCCCAACAAGGGCTTCAATGTGATTTGTCTGGTGCAGTGCAGAGCATCCCATGCACACCATGATCCTGGCACCCCCGACTACTCATTGATGTTCAGTGGTCTCCCCTCACCCCCCCCGGCAATGAGAACCCCACCGAACCACATACCTGCTTGTCAGTGCCACAGCATGGGATGGCCAGTGGCACAGCCCTCCTCACACCTCCTTGACCATTCAAGTGATGCTGAGAGCGCACCTCTATATATATGCAGCATACTCCCACCATCACTTGAATGGCTGGTGGCCAAATAGGTGTGAGGAGGGCTGTACTGCTGGCAGTCCCTTGCTGCGGCACCGATGGGAAGGTACAGGGGTAGGAGGGTTGTTGGTGCTGCAGGGAGTGGGGTAGGATGAAGCCAATGAACACAAATGAGGGAGTGGGACACTGGGGCTGGGGATATGGATAGTGTGGTCAGGGCACCTGTATGTGTATGTGGGGAGGGGTTACTGCATTCACAGGATCGGTGCCTCTTTGTGTGTTGGGGGGGTGTCTGCATTCACAGGTCCAGTGCCCTTTCATGTGTTGGTGAGTGTCTGCATTCATGGGGCTGGTGCCTCTATGTGTGTGTGGGGGGCTGCTTTGCTGGGGATGGGGCTCTGTTGTGTGCCAGGGCAATGGGCAAGCATCAGGGACCAGTGCAGGGGCTTTGCCATGTATGCGGGGGCAGCTGTGCACCAGGCATGGGTGGTGCCGTGGGGTAGATTTCAGGCAAGGGGTGTTGTACCACCAATGGGGACTGTCCACTCTGGGGTGCCTGTGTGGGATGCAGTTACCAGGTCCCATGCTGGCATAAATGGAGGATCCAGTCTAGGACCCCAGACGAGCATCCAATTGGCTGCCTGCCTGGATCTGCTACTTCACCTCCATCCGCCCTGCACATACATGTATCTGCACTCTGGAGGACAGCTCCCCGGACAGTTGGTGGATGTTGGTGAATACCAGCCTGTGTATACCTCAGCTGTAGAGCTGCACAGGCAGGGTATGTGCCTCTGGCGCATACTTTCCACCCGTTGATGCACTGGCACCTTTGTCATTAATGTATATTGGTATCCTTTGTACGTATACTTTCACTGTTTCCTCATAATTTGAATTCGGCATCATTTTTTTGTTAATACATTTAAATTAAGGAGAAAGAGGATTTTCTAGGGCATTTTAATTCAGCAGATATTTTATTTTATTTTTTATTTTAGTCTTTGGTAACCGGGTAGGTCCCACTAGGCACAAGTGCCTGTTTTCAGGGGTGACCTGGGAGCACTGGGCGGTTAAGTGACTTGCTCAGAGTCACACAGTATGCAAGTTGAGGTTCTGAGAATCAAACTCAGGTCTGGTCTGCTGGATGCATCAAGCTTGTTCACACGTCATTCCTCTAACCTCTAGGCTATACTAATCTTCTGATTATTTTAAATTAAGCACAAAAGACTTCATTAATTAGTACCTTAATTTTAATTCAGTATATTCTGTTCAAGTAATTAAGGAACCATTAAGGGGTTTGGGTTTTACAAACTTATTTTTAGGGCACCCTTAATTTTAAATTAAGGGGCAGATTCTAAATTCAGGGGTCAATTAGTGGAAAATTAAGGAGATTTTAAGCACTTTTTATCCCATAGTGACTCTTGCCTGTCTTCCTCTTGAATTAGCTTAATAACATTTACTGGTCCTCTCTCTCTAAATAGCCACTAATATAGACAATGGAGCATCTTTTACTGACAAATTCACTGCAACCTTGGTTAAACAGGCCCTCCCAAGGTGGTCATATGTTAATGAGTTACATCTTCCCTAAACCTGAACTTATTGACCAGTTTACAGCCCACACCTCTGCCTGGCCTCTGGATCCTCAGATGGCTTGAAGAGATTAAAAGAACTTTAAAATTCCAGACAAAAGTCCACCAGTATTTCTCTGCTAATAATCTTAACTCCCCTAATATATTTTAGAGGCATCACTCCCTTTTTGTCCTACCAACCCAGTCAACTACTCCATTCCTGAAGTTAAGAGACTTCCTTATCTCTCAGCCTCTTAGCTTTTTGAGATTGTTTCAGTTTTAAATTATTTCTTCACCTTATGTGCTCTTTCCCTTCTACCCTTTTCTCTCCCACCTCTACAATTCCACCCCGTCCACTTTCCTTGTCATTGTAACCGTTCCTCTGCCTCCCCCTCCTCTTATCTGTTTCTCTTTTTCTGCATCACCCCTCAGTACTTAAAGATCATTGACATGATGGTTTGGAACCTAATTTCCTTCATCCCTCTGCCCCTGCTATTATTGCTACTCTGACTGCTACACTTCTCAACATCTCAGTTACTTTTGGTGCTGTCCTCTGACTAGAAGCAGATTAGAGTCCTCATCTTACAAAAGGGGCAGATGCTTCTTCCTCAGGTAAGGTAAGGTAAGTTAATTTTACTTATGTGGCATCCTTTCCCAGGGGCTCTGAGCATCTTACACAATCATCAGGCAGGAAAAGAAACAGTAAAATACAGACTAGAACTGTCAGATAATATTAAAATTAGCATAAAATACTATAACTAATTAACAAATATTACATTTAAAATATAAAACAGCTTAGTTTAGACAAGAAAAGATGGCTGAAAGAGGCGAGTATTAAGTTCCCTCTTAAATGCCTCCACCATCAGGACTTCCCTGACAAAGATGGGAAAAGAGTTCCAGAGGGCTGAGGTGGTGACCACAAAAGCTTGGTCACCAGATGTTTTTAGTCTGGCCCTCGGAACCTCAAGGAGGTCCCTGGTGGAGGACTTGAGAGGGTGAACAGAGGTGGCAGGTGTAAGGAGATCAAGCAGATAGCCAGGGCTCAATCCATATAAGGCCTCATAGGTGAGCAAGCCAACCTTGAAGATGATATTCCACCTGACAGGCAATCAGTGCAGAACCTGCAGGACTGGGGTCACATGACATGATCTAAGCAGACCAGTCAGTAACCTAGCTGCTGCATTCTGCACACGCTGCAGCTGGTGGAGGGTCCCTCCACAGACCCAGAAGTACAGAGCTACCTACTGTCCAGTGTCTCTCCTCCCTGACCTAGGAAAGGTGTAGGCGAAGCTTATCCTTTCTCACACTCTGATGGTCTGTCATACCTGAGGACTGAAGTGCCTGGAATTTTGTGCTGTACTTTTCTATAGGGCTTGAACACTTTGTTTTTTTCATTTTTCCAGAGTGTGCACCACTTTGTGTGCTTTCTCCTTCCTGAGCTCTAATCATTCATTGCTTCCTCCAACTCTCTCTCATCTTACCAGTCTGCAAATCCTACTTCACCATCTCCATCTTCCTCTCACTAATTCCAGCCTGACAGACATGAACTACTGGCAAGCTGAAAAAAAAAAAAAGAAAACTCAAGGTCCAAAATGCACAAATACATTATTAAATGCTTTTAAAGTCCCCAAAGTGCTAACACAATGTGAAAATGGTGGAAATGCACAGAAAAAGTCATGTACCTGTCTGAGGACGAGTCAGAGTGACTGGCTATTTATTGTTGTTGCTGGTCAGGGAATAGTATGGCTTTTTCAGTGTATTTTCACTATTTTAACCTTGTGTTACCACTTATGGCATGTTAGATGCATTTAATAAAGAAAGAATTTTTATGTTCGCCATGTGTGTGTGAGTGCAGTGAACATCTAGTTATGGTAGTTCACTTTTGAGAGGTGTGACATGGTCCGTCCAATAAAGAGATGTGTTTTAGGGGCATGACAGTACCACACCAATCATCAGCCAGGTTGCTCATGACAGAGTTTTAGCTTGCTGGGTGGAGATGTTGTATGCTTGAAGAGAAAAAAACAACCAAATCATAGGTTGATTCTTTCCTTTGATATATGCTGCCCAGCAAGAAGAGCTGATCTGTCATGATCATCCTGGAATTTCAAACATCCAGGGGTCACACCAGATGTAACAGAGAAAACTGTCCTTCAGTGTCTGTTTCTGTCACCTCTGTAACTGTCCTCTGCACCTGACCCTCGCTCTCAGCATGCCCCCAAACATAACACTAACAGTGGGGGTGCCCAATCCCGCAGTGTCACCACCTCAAAAGTGAACCCCCCACAGTCCACACGAGACTATCACATTGCTCACAATGCGTAGTCCCATTTCTAAATAGCCCAAAAGTGCCAAAAGGCTCATTCATGTTGCTGCCACTCCTGTAACCATCTCGCCCACCTGACTCTCCCTCTCAGCATGCACCACCACACACCCAACAACAAACATAACACTGACACTGGGTGTGCCCAAACCTCAGGTGTCACTGTTGGCACTGAAGCTCCAGAAGGTTCATGGATATTGCTGCTTCCCCTGTAACTGTCCTGAACACCTGACCCTTCCTCTCAGCACCCCCCCCAACCCCCACAAACAAAACACTGACACTGGGGTGCCCAATCCCCAGTGTCCTTGTCACCATCTGAAATAATGAAAGCCATCCTTTTTTTACCCTGTAAAATAAACTGTCCATCAATGCCTGTTGCACTGTTAGTAACCCCACCAGACCCACCCACTCAGCATCCACCGCCTCCCCCCCAAAGCCCTTACTTACCCACAGGGGGTCCAATACTGAAATCCTTTGTGAGCCACAGAGACATCTTCACTCTTCAAAGCTGGACTACGAACTAAAGAAATCAGGTATGTGGTTCAATGTATTTCAACGGGGTTTTGAACATAATGGCATAGTTTGGCCATTTTCCATATTTTTGCCCAAAATTTTCAACATGCCTTTTTTGGGACCCCACCTTATGAACAATTTCAGTGAAGTGAGCCAAATCTGTCCCAAAAGGTGATTACATGGTCACTGTGCGAATTCACCTTTTGGGCAGAAGTTGAAAGGTTTCTTGGCCCTTATTCATGAGGTGGAGTCATGAGAAGACTATGTGGAAAATTTGGCATAAAATATTAAAAAACAACAAATTTATGATCCTATATTGAATTTTGCAAATACATTCTAGTAACCTTGGTAATTTTCAATATTTTTACCCCAGATTTTCAACATAGCCATTTCTTTACCGCACTTCATGAATGAGACAGCTGTCATTTTTCAAATCCTGGCCAAAATATGTTTTTGCATTCAAACAGGTAATTTTGCAGTTACTGCCCAAAATCACATTTCGTGTAGGAGCTGAGCATTTTCTCTGTACTTGTTCATGAGGTGGAATCAGAAGAATGCTACGTTGACAATTTGGGGCAACAAAATTACAAAACAACAAAGTTATGAGCTTGCATTGAAATTTATGAAGACTGGCTCCTAACTTTGGTAATACATAAACCACAAACTGCACCACAATGCATCTAGTACCCCAGGGCCTCTATACCAGTGGCAAACATCCAGCATTGACAAATGCTTGTTTTAGATCTTGTGTGTGCTCTGCTTTTTTTAGCCGAGTTACTTCTCACCTTTTTGGTGAGAGGCCATAGCCCCTACAAACCTCAGGTAGACTATCTGTGCTTTCATTTTTTTTTTTTTTAATGGACCGGGTCCAAACCACTGAAGCCATTTTCATCGATTTCAGAAAAACCTTGGATACTTTGGCCTACTCCACCCTTTTAAGAAGCTTGAAGGTTGGACTGTCTGGTTTCTCAGTAGGATGGTTCCACCAATACAGTTCTGACTGGCACTTTTTGTCTTGTCGGCAATATCCTATTCTCCCTCCCTCCAACAGATCTGGAGTCTTTTCTAGGTCCCTTTCTGTTTTCAATTTTCCTAAATGACCTTCCCATTAGCCTGTGTCTCCTCACACATCCATCGAATATCTACTATACATGGGTGATACTCTGCTGTTTACCTCTGAAGTCTCCATCTTGAGTTGGAATTGTAACTACAGCATGACTTTAAAACTTGTCAACATTGTTTCTGCTCAAAACAGCTCTCTGTAATGCCACAAGCACTATTTCTATAATCTCTGACACTGCCCAAAAGCCAGTCAGCCTATAATCAGAACCAGTCTACAAGACCCTCGAATGCACACTGCTTGAAGAAGTGCCTCTCTTCAAATACCTTGCAGTGTGACTGGATTGAAACCTTAATTTTTCCACCCAAATTGATGCCATACATAAAATGCCTGCCACACTCTTCGCATACTGTACACATCAAAACCTGCTCCCACTCCTGCTCTGTTGTGAGATTATTCACAAAATAATAAAGTTATTATTTCACTATGCAGATGTTGTTTATGGTGCTGCTCCCCAAAACAAACATTGTCATACTAGATCCCATTGCCCACACATTTTGCCATGTCTACCTTAAGATAATGGTGGGCTTATGGTGATTTTTCATTCAATGGAAGCACTGAAATCTGACACTTGATACCAGTGAAGTGAATAGGAAGGGATTTGACTTTATTTCAGTATTTTGGCACTTCAACATCATGATGCAGCATTTGTTACGGAGGAAATCACTGAGCAAGTTTTAGGCAAACTGGTTGCAGCAAATCAGTGATGCTAGAGATCAAGACCTGCTCATGCTGTACACATCTCAATGCCATTGCCAGCTATCTCTTGGGAAGAAGGACCTGTCTCCTTCATATATTTTTGCATTACTGCATTACCATTCTAGTTCATTAGTTTACAACATGCATTTTCAGGCAGGCACACAGGCCATTGAAACTGTGCTAATGCAGAGAAGAGAGTGCAGTGTGAATACCGCCTGCCTGCAGCTGCAGCTCCTGCAGCAGATCAATGCATGACTTTAGCAGATAAAGCAAGGTGTAGAGGGAATTTTTGAAAGATTTATTAGATATTTATTTAACTTACTGCTGGTGGTACAGGACACAGAAATCATATTTTTATTTTTGCCTGTGTGCATGAACCTCTGTCAGTTAGTCAGTCAGTGAATAGTGAAGTAGGTTGCTTTGTGAGATCCTGGGTCACTAAGCATCTCCCAAGAAGGTGGTGTCAGTCATACTCGTTAACCCATTCCAAGGAAAACAGTGAAATGTGATTTTTTTTTAAATAAAATTTTTGGGAAGCACTGGGTAACCGACTCCAGAGTAAACGAAAGAGAATGACAACTTTTTATACTGTAACTTTGAGACTGCTGCATGTCCTGCTCCAGAGAAAATTGGAAAAGGTAACTTTTTGTTAGTATATTCCTGGGATCACTACCTGCCCTGTTCCACAGAAAACAGAAAATGTAAATGGAGGTCAGTTTCATTATATAATAGTAAGTGCCTGCTGAGTACAAAGACAAATAATGATATACTGTAGCGCCTGCAATTATCTGTGGACTATCTGGAACGGTCCTCAGATGGTTTCAAGCTTTCTTCGAGTTAAGACTCAGAGAGTGGTGTCTGGAATTCATTCCTCAGTCCCTCTCTCCCTACCTGCAGGGTACCGCAGGGCTCCATCTTGTCACCCATGTTGTTTGCAGTGTATATGCTGCCATTGAGAGATATCATTAGGCAGTACGGTTTGAGTTTTCACTGCTATGCAGATGATACTGAACTGTACACATCCTTTGTGCCTGGACAAGATGTGATCCTCTTGGTATTTAACAACTGTCTGTCTAAGATCCAGGACTGGATGAGTGCCAGCTGACTGTGGCTGAACCATGCTGAAACTGAGGTGTTGGCTGTGGACCCAGATCATTGGGAGGTCAGTTTGTCAGCAGGACAACCTTCTGGTCTTTGGTTCTGGGGTGTTCAACGGACTACCTCAGATCAGATGAGGAACCTGGGCATTATTTTTGATGACTATCTGACCCTTAAATCTCAAGTGTCAGCCATCATCAAATCCTCTTTTTACCATCTGAGAAATATCACCCGTGTGAAACATCTGGTACCTCCTGATGATCTTCCAACCCTGGTCCATGCCTTCATATCCTCCCGCCTTGACTACAGCAATGACCTTTACGTAGGGCCACTGAAGGTTGATATCCGTTGCTTGCAGCTAGTGCAGAATACAGCAGCCAGTTTTTTCACTGGTACTTCTAGGGCCAGTCATATAATGCCTGTGCTCCACAGACTGCACAGGCTGCCAATGCAGTGGTGGATCACCTTCAAGGTTGGGTTACTGACCTATAAAGCCCTATGTGACTAGGACCCCATTATCCACCAAATCTCCTTGACCCTTACTGCCCCCTATATCCTCCCCAATACACTGATGAGGGATTGCTAAAGATTATGTTAACAGGGAACAGGGGATTGGGTGTGAATAATTCACTAGACACCAGGGAATACCATTTTCCAAGCTGTCCATACCCATATGGAATCTTATTAACAGATAATTTCTCTCTGGAACTGTCCTGGTGAAATGGAAGGTCACTGTGGTCATTCCAATCCACAAAGGTGGTCCTAACATGGTAGTTGAAAACTATAGACCCATCTCCATCCTTTTCCCGCTGGCAAAGATACAGGAATGCATCCTCTACAACCACCTACAAGATTACCCCATATTACATCACCTCCTCTCAACCTACCAGCATGGGTTCAGGAAGAAACACAGCCCCCTCACAGCTCTGATGAAAGTATTAGCAGATATACTCAGAGCAATGGACCAAGACCTCACCACTGGTGCTGTCTTCCTGGACCTCACAAAGTCATTGGACCTGATCAATACATAAAACTTATCTCTGTGGGCCTTGATCACAGTGCTCTCTTATGGCTCCATAGCTACCATTCTAACCCCTCTCGAAGGGTCAAGTGGTTAGGGGCCCTTTCGGACTTCAGACCTACAACACATGGTGTGCCTCAGGGTTCCATTCTGGGACCTCTGTTATTCTCCCACTTTATTAATGATTTTTCAGACAACTGTGGCGAAACCTCAGTTCACTTATAGGCAGATAATGCCATCATTTTCCTGTCCTACTCAGACATAGTTTGATAAACTGAAGCCTTGCATACGACTTCCATACTCTCAAGGAATGGTTCTCTGTAAACCATCTAGTCCTCAATATAAAGAACACCAAGAGTATCTCTACCATAACCATGCCTCCACAACCCTGCCTCAGCACCCCCTCATAATCCTATTTCAGGATAGTAATGCCCTAGAACTCGTCCACTTTGAAAAACCTGGGTGCTTCACTTGATCTGTCACTCACCTTCGAAATCCATGTCTATTTATTTAAGGCATTCAACTAAAGGCTAGCTCTGCTATATCATCTCCGTCCCCTCCTATCTTCTGCCTCGCGTCTAAAAATTGTGATGTCCGCACTCCTCCCTCTACTCTTCTTTGTTGCCCCATTGCTCCTCTCAGCCTGGATCACCATCCTATTTCACCTCCGTCAACTCTACCTGAAGGTAGGATGCTTTGCACTAGGTTTAGACCCCCGGCATCACTACTGCAATGTCCTCTCCTCTCTTGGCTTGGCACCTCTGGAGTCCAAATTCCAATACACCACCATGTGCCTAATTTTTAAGCTGGTCCACCTTTATACCCCCCCCCACTTGAGTGACCTTATCAAACTTAAGCAGTCCCAGCGTACTGTATGATCTGCTGCATTCCCCCTATTGGTTACTCCTAATCTCGGTTTGTAGTTGGCAGGAGATCCTTTGCCTTTTTGGCCACATCCACCTGGAATTCTCTCCCACAAGTGATTCTCTCCAGCACCTCTCTCACACAGTTCAAACACAATATCTCTTGTCACCTCTTATGCTTATGTTTACATTGGTTTACTTTGCCCAGAAACTTGTCATGTGATACAGTGTCTGAGGCCTTGTTGAAGTTCAGATAGGACTATGTCCACAATGCTGCCCCATCCACTTTCCTAGTCTCCCATCAAAAAAGTGATTAGGTCTGTTAGGCTCAGTATACCCTCATATGGCCTGATGAGAGGGGTCAAGAACCTTGGTCTTAGCCATATTCAGTATTCCAGAATTCTGTCATTATCAATGGCTTGCAGAACCTTAACCAGTACTGATGTCATGCTGACCATTTTGTAGCTGCCCTGATTGATTCTTGCCCTCTTCTTTATGATACAGACAAAACTGGTCACATTTTAGTCTTCCAACACCACACCTGTCTAGGCACTCATGAAAGATTACTGCAAGCAGTCCAGCCACTACTGAGCAGCACTATGATCTGAGGTTTGTCTCACATGCCTATTAGAATTTAACTTATTTGATCTTCTCCAGGTAGTCAGCACCACAGTCAGCCTACACAACTCTATAAACACTTATTTCTGTATTTGATGCTAGTTTACAGAACATGTAATTTGATGCACTGAAAGATGAAAATATGCATGTATGGTTGATGTGGCTGTATCTGATTGCAGACTGACAAAATATAGAAAAAGACCATTATACACTAGTTTAACATCAGAATTTGTTCAGCATAACATGGATCATACTTGAAAGTGCTCTGCAGAATTGTAGTGATTGACATCATAGTCATGAAACAATGTTACACAACATTTAAGATCTATATCCCCACTAGTTTGTTCAATTTAAACTTTTGTTATATTCATGGTTTGATACTTATATGTTCTCTTCTGATATTTTGTCAGTTCCATTGGAAATTGTTCAATAAAACCTGTGAGCTTAGCATATAACATACTGTTTGTGATCTGCTATACATCTGTTTTACCCTGATACTAATAAAAACAAGAACATTTATGGCAGTTTGAGCATCAAAAATAGAAGAGACTCAGGCAGAGCAACAGACACAACATGAACCAAATATAGTAAAACCATAATACAATAAAAGGTCCTTTATATTGAGATGTTGTGGACATGTTTTTTTAATACTGACTTTTTTTACATTGCCCTACTAGTATAATTTTTTTTTAATATTTTATAGTTGATCTAATTTTTCAGTATCAGACTTTTAAAGTTAAGGTTTCTTGATTACTGCCTGGTTTAACCAGTTTCTATACAGTATCTCATACATTTATTCACAAAAGAATCTGAAAATTAGACATCCTAGTCTATATCGCTGGTAGCAAATGATGTAAGCAATATGACCCCCATATAAGGAGAGGTCACTAGATAATCAGAGATGCATATTTAAATTCCATTCAGCATTGGATGGGCATTGGCGAGAGGGGGCCAATTGACTGTGAGGAAATGACAGTCCATGATGCCTCCATGATAATGATAGATCAGGCAGGAGGGGGTAGCAATGAAGGCTCTGAACATTGCCTTCACACATTCATGCATGAAGGCATTGTGCAAAGCAATCAATGGCAAGAAAATGGTACGTAAATGGCCTCACAGCACTATGCATGCTATATGTGGTCCTTAGCATGCAGGGTGCTGCATATGGCTTGCAGGATCAGAGGAGTTTCAGAGGGTCTCTTTCCCTTTGCTCCTGGGAGTCAGTTTCCAGCAGGAAGCTGGGTTTCCCTTGAGCATATTCACTTTATATAGCACTAACATGGCCCCATACTCAAACAGGCAGCATGAGCTAGACAGAGTATGCCGACATTACTAATAGTGCCGTGCTAGCAGCATGCTGTTTCATGCATGCTATGATTATTTGTGATGTGCACATGTTTGGCCTTAAATATGGAGGATTCTGTCTATTACTTGTTATGATGTAGTAAAGTACAAAGAGTACCACTTTTTGAAATACATTTTTCAGACATAGCAAAAATTACAGTTTTTTATTTCTTTTTGTTTGTTAGATGTACATACTGGATAATCATTTTGGTAATTTGAATAATGTTATCATTAAAAAAACGATATAAACATTTTATAGTAATAGGTTTTGTAGATGTGCTATTGAAAAAAAATATATGATTTCTCAAACAACCCATATTAAGAATTTCATTTTTCTTTCTGCTGACTGGTATTCCACTGCATGACCCTAGTGGTGAAAATTAAAGCAAACATTCATGGGCCTTCTAAGTAGACCAACATTCAAGTCTTTGTAGCCAAATGACCAGGCTGCAGTTTCATTACTAAAGGATCATGATGAGCAATAAGGAAACTAAAGGTGGAAGTAAAATTGGAAGGCGTAAGACATCAGAACTTCAGATACTAGTGTTTGCTCAAGAGTGAATATTATCTTTTAGCAGATTGTACATATATTAAAAGGTTGGGTCAGACCATTATATTTTTCAATTTTGATTATAACCTTTCACTTAGAAAGCAAGTAACTGGAAGGCATATCACTTAAACCTCATTGAGAAAAGTGAGGAAGAGCATACTCAATATAATGATAATTTACTGCCAGTATATGTGAACACACCAGCAACCTAGATTCATGCTACACATCTGTGATTTTGCATCAGGTCAGGGGGGAGAATGATCATGTATAAACAAAGGTTCTGTCCTTTAGAAATGCAGCTTCCTTCACTATTTAGTGCCATCTGTGTGACCATTAAATAAGTGTTTAGTGTATAGGTTAACTTGGTTAAAAAGAGATGTATCTTCTGATGCCAACACATGGCATACCTGTGGGCAGGGTCTTTGGTTTTAATGGAGGTAAAGGAGGAAGATATTAAGTAGATTGTGCCACCATGCCATCTGGGGCTGATCTCTCCTCCTGGAGGTGGTTTGCCCCAGCCTAAACAGGTCTGGTTCCTGATCATGTAACAGGATAAACTGAGCCTCACTGTGGTGGTTTCAGGGCAAGTTTAAGGAGTGTTTCAGAAGGAACCTGAAGTGAATAGTAGGAAAGGTTATGAGAGATATGATCAGTATAGGTATGATTCTGAATTTAGTATGAAACATGTCTGGAAACACAGGCAATGAAAGAAATTTGCAAAAAGGATAACTGGCCAAAATCAAGGACACCATGTAAAATGCTTGGAATGAAAGTATGGCCTTCTATTGTAGCAGTGGTGTTTATCATTTGGTATGTCAGTGATTGTATTAATCAGGATGATTACATATCCTGAAGAAAGCATCTCATCTCTATTGGCACATAAAGCAAACACTCAACTGTAATACAGCCAATGTTATGACCACAGGTGGTAGTGCAGATTATGGAGCATTGTTGCATGGAGAGAATACACATGCTGGTATACCAGGCATGCCAGCACCAAGTTGTTCATGCATTGCTGATGGAGGGGATGGGAATTCATTCAGAAGGGGAAAAAAGGTGACTTGGGTTGGAAGGAGGAATTGCCCCACTCAATCATATATTTTGGGGCTTCTTCCCCACCTCAGGGAATGCTTAAGAGGAAAAGAAGCTGGTAGACAGGTATGCAGTGGCATAAAATACAATTTAAAAGCAGCCAAATAGAGTCCTTTGAAAATACAGCACATTTCTAGCACAGTGTGGTGTCTGGGAGCCCATGGAATCACCACATCAGAACTGAGATATATTCTCTCCCAGGTTAGCAGAAGTACCAAATAGATTGCTATAATTCTGATAATTCTGTGTCTGACCTCTAAAGAGATTAGAGAGTATGCAACTGTGCTAGCACCCCCTTCCCCCAAGGACTGTAACAATCCTGAGTCATGCTCACATGGCCTCTTGGCCTTCCATAAGCAGGTTTGGATTGTGGCATATTCTCTCCTTAAGTAGAACTTAAGTAAGAAGGAAAAAAAAGGTGGCAGCCAGAATGTATATCAAGCAAACCCCATTCTAGACTATGGACACCACTTCTCCAGAAAATGAACCCTGCATTAAGAATGAATCATTGCTTTGGATGTTACCGCATATACCACCTTGTACAATCAAATGATCTAATGAAAGCTAGGAAATATAAATCAGATCTGGATGGCTAAAAGAAAATATGAAGAAGAAAAAAGAACACAGCAAAATAAATCTGAAGATGTCAGTAATGTTTAAAACATGCAGAGTCGATCCAAACTAACAATTTGAATATTTTAGATTAAGTTATTAATCAGCTAGTTCACTAATTATACATTACAGGTGCCTATTTTATGTTCATTTATGAATCTGAAATGAGTCATGGAATGTTTTGAATCTTAATTTAGAATGCTTATCTGGTTATTTTCTCAAGGTGCCAAGATTAAGGATAAAATTATATTTCCTGACTACTGTATCAGCACAGAATCAGCATAAGGAACATAATCCACATGGTCGATACCCTTAGAATAACCTGTACATTTGTACAGAGGTGATTAGACACAGTCAATAATGCTGCTGTCAGATATAGACAAACTATTTTTATCTTAGGAACATAGTTAATACAGACAGGAGGGAGCTTAATGCCCATCTGGCCTGTCTACCAATTTCTCAATGATAAAGACCACCAAACCCCCTCTTTTTAGTTGTCCAACCTGCATTTAACGATATTCAGATTTTTGCTAGTAACAACTGCCTCAGGCAAACTGTTTAAAAGATTTATTACCCTTTGAGTGAACCAACATTCTCTTCTTTCAATCTTAAAATGTTTAGCCTGCAGCAGAAATCTATGCCCTCTTGTTTCTCTACAGAATGTCCTTAGTTCCAAATACAATTTCTCATATCCTCACATTTTAAAGTTTTATAAATTGTAGCACAACACCCCCTTAGTCTTCTCTTCACCAGTGAACACAATCCCAGACTACCTAATCTCTGTTCATATTATTGATTATCCAAACCCTTCACCATTTGTGTAGCCCTCTTTTGGACTCTTCAGTTTTTGATGTCTCCCACATTTTGTGGTGACCTGAACTGGCCACAGTATTCCAAATGTGGCATCATCAATGCCCTATACATAGGCAACACCACATCTCTACTCCTACTCTTTATATTCTTCCTAATGCATTACATTCTCTTGTTAAATTTTCTGATAGTCTCATTACAATATTGTTAGTAAATTTTAAATTGCCAGTTATAGTTATTCCTAAACTTCTGGCAACATCACTGAGTAAAGAAGTCATAACTTACTCAAGCTCCCTACTACTCAGATTAAATCTTTATTCATCCACACCTCACAGTTTAAGAAAACTGTACTCTCGAGCAAGAATACAATGGATATAGTCCACCAGGCAATGGTTTAAAGCTATTGTAGCTGGCTCCTCTAAATCACAGAAAGCAGAACAGTGTGAATAGGCCAAGAGCAGAAGCCACTCTTCATCACACCAGGCCAAGTCGCCAGATCCACTGACTGAGGGTAAAGGTGATGAAGGTGAGGAGGCTTTCACCATTACCTTCCATAGGCTTTATCCCAAACTCTGGAGGTTGTGGAACACCATGGATGTTATCAGAAAGGAGGTGACTGGAAATTAAAAAGGCCTCAAGAAGCAGGAGCAGCTTACAGAGCAGCTTGAGTAGCAGGTCATGGAGCTCTCAGAAATGGCAGACTTAAGCAATGGGGCTATATTAAAATTGCATGACCAAGAGGTTCCGCTTCTCCAGAAAATAGAAGACCTGGAAACTAGATCCTGCCAAATTAATATTCTGATACACAACATTCTTAAGAGAATCGAAACATGCAACATGGTTGCCTTTATGGAGAGTTTCATCCATGAGGTTTTGAATTTGGAACATGGCTTCCAGTTAAATCTAATCAGAGCTCATCAGGACCTCTCTGCACCACTGTCAGACTCCTAAATCTGCCCTGAACCAGTAATTGTCGAATTTTTGGATTATAGAGCTAAAGAGGCTGTTTTATGATGAGCCTGGGAGAATGAAGAATTTGTGGTCAGTGGCTGTAAACTTTTCTTCAAGCAGGACTTTGCACCCACCACCATGGATAGACAGAAACAGTGGTTTCCCATAATTAGAGCTTTTTGAGCTAAAGGGCTAAAAGCTCAAGAGGAATATCCTGCTAATTTTGGAATTACACTAATTTGGACTCGGGATCTAGGTTATTTGAACATTTATCGGAGGCCAAGGTGTATCTGACTGGATTGGGGGTCTGTACAGATGAAATGTTAAATACCCAGAAATAGAAGCAGTTTGCAAAAGGCAGGTGATCGGGCAACACTATGTCAGGGAGTAGCCCCTGGTTCAAGATGGTGGCTGACTTCAGGCACCTCAAGACTGATCTCAGCTTCCACTGCAACAGTTCAAATGAGAAGTGACAGCTCTATGGCAGGAGAAACGGGAGAAGGGATATCAGAAGATCCAGGGCAGAACAGCTGATGATGTCACGGCATCAGTGGATTTGGAAGGAACAGCTTTCATATGCTTATGTAAGACTTATTGACTCATTTTCAGGGGACTTAAATCTCCTTAAAAGGGAAAGGAGGAAAGGGTAAATTGTTTGACCAGGAAAGGCACACTAAGACAGAGGTTGTTTCCAGGTGTGACCTGGGAGATCAAGGAACTTATCTGACTTGCTCAGAATCACACAGTATGCAGGTGAGGGCTGATAGGATTCAAATGCAGGTCCTCAGATTTGCAGCTCAGTGCCCTTAACCAATATGTTATACTACCTCCAGCTAGAGTAGTGGTTGCTTACCTACCATTACTTACATTATCTGCAACTCATGAGGGGGAGAGGAGAACAGAAAATCAATTTCTGCCACACATATTTGACTACCAATGGCTAGGTTAAGTTAGTGAATGGCTAGAGGAATCCACCAGGGGTATATCTACTCATGGGGGGTCAGGGGGAGGGTTATTCTACCATTTTAGCCTTCCCCTTCCTTATCCCAGTTCCACCTAGGTCTGGAAGGGAGAGGGAAGATTGCAGTACTTGTTGGTTTTCTCTCTCCCCCTTTAGCCTCTCCAGTTAAAGAGAGGGACCCAACCAGGTAGAGCTTTCAAAGTCCTATTTACTTAGTGTGAGTCTCACAGTTTCCTTGGTTACTGTTGCCCCCTGGGAAAATTACTGAAGGGCATGCTTCTCTTGGTGGACCCTCCTGCAGGGCCTCAACAACTGGTTTGTAGGCCCAGCAGAGGGTCTGGTGGGGGAGTATGGTCATCTTTCACATTGTTCAAGGGGGGACCCCAAGGTTTGGGGAAGGGCACTGTGCCTCAACTTTCTACAGACTGCAGGCTGCCATCTTGGGGAGGGCTCTGCCTTAGTTCCTCAGGCAATGGGAATGAAGGGTAACTTGTTCAGAGGCCCCCTCTTCATAGATATCATTTGGATTGTTCACATTGAGGGAGTGCTTTGGCTTATTGGCATGGATGGACTTATAGGCACACTCTTCCTTTTCTTTCCTTACACCAAGTCGCTTTCTCATGGGAGGGCAATATATAGTATAACCAGACATGGGGCTCTGTGCCTGCTTATGATAGTGTGCATAAAGTCTTTTATTTTCCATTTTTTTGAGGGGGGAACATTTGGGAGAATAACAGGGGGTAGAATAGGAGCATCAGCTACCATTGGGATGCAGCATTCCCTGGTACTATGTGGAAGGAACCCACACAGGTGTTTGGGTGAAATGGATTGTAACTGCATTGCCCATTACCCTACATAAACAGAATGGTAATGGGGAAAGAGTGACACAATTGCAAGGGAATGAAGGAAGGAATGTTCTTAGCCAAAATCAGGCTGACTTAGTTCACAGTTATGTTTTTGTACTGTTTTCGGTTATATGGTTTATTATATGGGTTTGTGCTTTTTTGCTCTATATGTCCTAATGTGAAAGTAAAGCAGGATTTATGTAGGGGCCCGGACCATGTGGATTACTGGTGACAGTCTGCATTAAGGTGCACCGACACAGTTCAGCTGATGAGGCCTACTCGTTTGCAATAGTGGACCTAAATTTTGTGACATACAGTATAGGGCCCAATTTTCAAAAGACATAGATTGATGCAAGGGACTTGAGTCAAAAGATTGTGATGAAAGAGGTGACATGTGTCTCACCTTGCATCAGTTGGGATTTTCTAATGCAGCTGTTCCAAAGCCACTTGAGCCATGGTTGAGTTACACAACCAGGTCTGCCAGGCTGGAAGGGGATTTGCATCATTGCAGGGCTGCAACATCCCCCTTTTAGTATTTTGGAAGCCCCAACATGGGTGCAACAAGGGGCTCGAGTTAGACAAGCAAGGAAGTGGTCTAAGACCCTTGTGCCAGTGCCACACAAGGTGGTGAATTTGGGGTGCTCTGAAAGTAGGGTCTGGAGCAGAATGGGCATGGGGGAGCCATAGGGATGTTGAGGAGAAGGTGGCCATGCCAGGGAGTGATGCGGCACCCAATGGAGGTGCTTTTAATATAACTATAAAGCCAATGGGCTGGTACTGTGGTGGGGATTGTTCCAGGGACAAATAGTGCCATAGCTCCATGGGGGAACAGTCCTGGCAGCATTCCAGCTTTATGAACTGTTTGTCCCTGGAATAACCCCCACACACAGTACCAGCCCATTTGTTAAATATTCATATTAACAGCACCCGTACTGGGTGCCCCATCACTCCCTGGCATGGCCTCCTTCTCCTGAACACCCAAATAGCACCCCTGTGCCACTTCTGTCCCTGGACTCATCCTGATAAACATGTTTCACCCTCCCCCCACCATCCTAGCACCTCTAGTGTTGCACTGGACAGGGGGACCGGATCTTGTGGCAGGTCTCGCAAGTGCACCAATTGTTTGTTGCTAGCCTGCAGGTGTGTCAACTCCTGGGATTTTGGTGCCAAGACCCCATTTTTATGGAATTGGGAGCAGGGTTCCTGATGCACCCAGAGTTCACTGCAGCTCTAGATTGTTGCAAATTGCAGTGATCTAGCAGGTCTTTGAAAATCAAGCCCATAATGTCCGAGGGCAAATGAGCTAGAATCCTGCAGGAGGTAAATAAGCGGGGGTCCACCATCGCTTTTTTACAGGAAATGCACCTAAGTTCCTCTGACCATGCCTAACTGAGGCATAAGTGGGTTGAGGAGGTATATGCTGCCTCCTGGGAAGTCCACCCCCTCCATAGGGGGACGGCAATACTTATACTATGGGATACCCCATTTCAGATTGAGGATACAGAACTGGACACAGAGGGGCAATTTATGTACTGACAGGGAACACATCAAGATGCTGGGTGCACCCTACTGAATTTATATGCCCTAATGATAAACAAGATAATGTTTTATTTCTAAAATAAGTTATAAGGGATACGATGACAGAAGCCAAGAGGTTCTATATCATTGATGGTGATTTCAATGTTATCATGTCCACACAACTAGATAGGTTTGGGGGTAGCCCGGGGGGGGGGAACAGAGTGGGGAAGCTACTCCTGAGATTGTCAGAAGAGTTTGGACTTTTAGATATTTGGAGACATCTGAATGGGATGGACCAGGATTATAAGCATTGTTTAGACAAACATAAGTGTTATGCTCAAATTGATATGTTTCTGCTTGCCACAGAATGGGCCTATGCAGTCTCTGAATTTAAGAACTTTCCTAGAACGTTATCGGACTATGGTCCAGTTAGGCTATGATTGGCTCTGACCCCTACTTTATATCATTCTAATTTGAAACTAAATGTGGGACTACTCAATTCCCCGGTGTTTAAAGAACTGCTAGAAACTTCAATATATAACTATTTACTTATGAATCCAGAAGGGGTTACCACCCATGCCGTACACTGGGATACCCTTAACACAGTGTTGCATGGAACCATAATTTCATATTCCTCAGAACAAAAGCAAAAACAAGAACAATTTCAACATAGGATTACATTCAATGATTGGGTAAAAGATCAGCTGGGGGGAGGCTCGCAACCCTTTCTAACCTCTATAACAAACAGATGGAAGACCGCCATCTTAGGATACCACAGAAATACTCTGAAGTAATAAGTAGGCAGGCTGGTTATTATTCATCACCATAAGAAAACAATTGAATAGGGTAGTGTTTAAATTGAAAAATCCAAGGCTTGGAGGGGGAGCTTTAACTGGAAATCCCAGATAAAAAGTTTAGATCTTTGCTGATTATTATACCCAACTTTATGAGCCGGAAGAAATACCCGACTGGGAAGAAAAGATGGAGGGATTTTTTTTTCTGTTAATTAAATATACTTTATTGTTTTAAAAAAAAAAGAATAAATCACAAACAGTAACAATAAAAAAATAGAAAATACAGTCAACAAAACAAGACTGCACAAAACTATAATACAAACCAACCATCACCGCCTTCAAATCTACTGGAGCACAACAAACCCAACAGAAAGTAAAACTAAACATATGTAAGCACATAACAAAAGAGAAGCAAGATAGCAAAATTCTAGGTAGTCCATTTTAAGGATCAGTTCCCCACTGGAGTTGAAGATAATAAAGCGTAAAGTGATTAACATCTGTCACGAAAAAGCTGAAGGAATCGGCGCAAAGAAACTAATTTTTTTACATACTGTAGTCAGAGCCTGCAGTATTTCCTGATGCCATTCCCTATATGAAGGAATTGAATCATCCATTCAATGATGTAAGATAATTTCACTGTAATTGATTTTAAAGCCATGTGAGATTTACGTGAACCATAAAAGCTGTGAAGGATAAAAAACTGCCAAACAAACATCTGGAGTAAAATAATCCTCTAGACCCAAAAAAGGGTCTAGTGAGCCCTTAACAGTGCTCCAGAAGGAAATCACTTTAATGCAATCCCATCGTATATGTTTAAGATGACCCTTGGCAAGGACGCACAAGGAGCATACAGGAGAAGTAATCTTGCCTATTTTATGCAGCCACTGGGGGAATAACATAAATTCTGAAGGACTTTGTTTTGAATCTGTCGATGTCTATCTTGTTTTATATACCTATATAGATTTTGTTATATCAACTGCTATATCTTAGAATCCCACTGAAGACCCAAGGCCTGCTGCCAATAAAAGCATATCCCAGAAGGACTGGCAGGATCCATAGATTAAAAAAGACTATTAAGTTTGGATGCCAAGTGGGATGCTCTACCATAGACATAAAAGTCTTATAATATGGACTCCCCCTTGCTACCATGGTGTAGGGCCCAGATGGGAAGAAATGGCCCAGGGTTAGCTGAAGAAACTGAAAACCATGAACCATAAACAGGTGGAAATGCTCCTGAAAAGTGATACAAGTTATAAACTTATGCCCTTCTAAAAAGGAACCAATAACGGCATCTTGCAACTGGGGGCAAAAAGTAAGTGAGACAGGGCAGTGGGCTATCTGAATATTGGGATGGCCTAAAATAGGTTATATAGGGTCTTTATTCCAGACTAGTCCCAAATAAGAGCTAAGCTGTAAATGAGCCTTAAGGGACAAAAAACTGGTGTCGATTGAAATGAGGGTGGCAACTGAGATGGTCTTGTATATAACAAACTCCTAAGTTGAAATCCAAACTTGTTACAAAGGGTCTGTTCAATAGCAAGCCAAATTGGAGTATAAGTAGTAGTAGTAAAACATTTTTATTTATAAAGGCACATACTGATTTAACAATTTCATCATTAGGGCAAAAATGCCCTGTTTACAAGGTACCTGTGTGGTTTTTCCAATTGTCAAACTTACACACTTAAAGTTTTTAAAATACATTTAAAAATAACATTACATAAAATGTAATATCAGGTCTATCAACTCCAGAGTGCCCCCAATGTAAATACTACCATGAAGGACGCAGTAATACAAGGGAAAGTTAGGAAGATGTAAACCCTTCATGTGCTTTGGAATTTTTTATTTGAAATAAGAGTGGTAAAGTGCACCACCTCTTCATAAAAAGTCATAAAGTACATGCTGTAGGCAAGAAAACCAGGATTTAGGAAGAAAAGTCATAACATACGTAAGGGATATAGTGTACAAGGTAGCAGATTCATATTTATGACATTAACAAACTCCAGAGGGAGAGAGGTAAAGCTGTCCACTGCTGCAAATCTAATTTAATATTATACAGAAGGAGAAGGAGAATCTTTAAATCAGAGGGATATCAGGAAAGCTGTACACCAAACTAAGTAATTTTCGGGGGTTTCTATGATAGGCCTATATCAAAAATACCTTGTTGGCTTACAACATTATTTAATGGCATAAACTTAGTTTTGTCAAAATTAATCTTGTAAGTGGAGTTTTCTGAGAACAGTTTGATTTCAGACAGCACAGCATGGATTGAGGAGAGGGGGTCCTCTATGTGCAATAATAGATCACCTGTGTAAACATAAAATGTGTGCCTTGCTCCCCCAACCAAAATCCCCTTAATTGCTGCATTAGTTTGAAGGTTATATATTAAAGGTTCTAATTATAGATTAAAAAAGAAGGGGGAGATACTGGAACTGGTAGTAAAAGGAGAAAATCTGACCTCCATTTGATATTTAAGAACTTGCCAATTAACCCTATCAAATGCATTTTCATCATCCATGGAGAATACCAGGTGAAAGGCCCTCTGTCACCATTATGCTGACACTATATTAAACAACCTGCAGATTTTATCCTTGGGCCCAGATATTCAAACTGCACCACAAAAGTGTGCAACAGCAGGAGCAAGCACAAGTCCACTGCGCCCATCCGCAACACACGCGATATTCAAACACTGCACAGGTCAAGATGCGCCTGAGGTGCATGACTGAATACCATGCCAACTGCGCCATAGTGCAACCAGGACTGTGCAGTGGCACAGGTCAGATGCACAATAGCAAAACCAGGGATGCCTAGTGGAGCAGGGCAGCTGAGCAACAGCACAACCAGGGATGCTCAGGGACAGGAAGCAGGGGCCCACCACCCATGGTAGGGATGGGCAGAGGAGCACACACCAGAACAGACATCGCCCCCCACAACCCATGCACCACACAACTGGAGGAGAGCAGGAAGAACCAATGGCCCAGGGACACCACCAAGAAACCCACTGCCGTGGCACGGTGCACCAGCGCACCCCCTTGCAAGCTGGGACCGTCACACATGGATGCCCATCCACCCATGCCACACCAACCCACCAATGCAGAGCACACCCTGCACCACAATCCCCATACACCCTGCCCAGGAGTAGCGCCCAACAGTGCAGGACACCTCAAACATGTCACCACCCCCACTGTGACAATACAACCCTGTGCACCACAGAACCATGCAAGGCAGCCCCACCACGAGCACCCAACAGCAAGCAGCAGCAGACAGCGAAGCAACGGCTGCAGACACAGTGCTGCCATGCATGTCCCCCCCAGGTAAAGCTGTAAGACTAACCATGTGTCAGCACATGAGGTACCACACATGTGACAGGGCATGCCCCAGAACCCACCACCAGTGTCACAGCACCCTGCACACCCTCCCAAGGACACACTCTGTCCCAGAACTGGCCACAACAGCCAGTGCAGACACCCACAGTGTTGCATGGAAGCATGCACCACATAGGATGCAACACAGTGCATGGACAAACACCCACCCATACCCAAGGGCACACCAACACAGGGACACAGTAGAGGGTCAACCAAGCCACTAGCGTGTGGCCACAGCAGTCATGTACACATGGCCAGCACCCCTCCATTGCACAGGTGTGCCAGCCACCCTGCGCAGGCACCATGAAGCTGTATGCCACCAGCATGTAGCCAGAGCACAAGTGACAGACAGTGGAGCACATCCCCTGCAACAGACACAAGCGACAGCATGGAGGTGGGACAAGAACAGCAGAGGCCACAGTGCCACCCGAGGCAGATGTGCACCATACCGATGACAGGAGGCAACCCGGCATTGTGCTGGGTAAAGTGGCTGTCCAGCATGGACAGTCACCACTGACATGCCAGCAGACCATGCAGATCACAGACATGCAAGGGTGTCAGCTGCACAGGCCATGGACGGTCTGACAGAGGCTCCATGGACACAGTGCATGCACTGTGGACCACTGCACACAGTCATCCAGTGCAGAGGAAACAACACACAAACCGCAGACAGTGACTGATAGCTACGCCAACTCCATAGTCACTTCCCCTACGGACACACTCAAACGCCCATGACTGCACCACCCCTGACGCCATGCACACCACTGCAGCTGAGAACCTGTAGCCTGCTACAAATCAGAGACCACCACAGTAGGCATAACAAAGCAAATGTATAGTCAAAGGTACAATAAAACTATATACAGTTATATACATTAGTTGGGGGTGAGGGCCACAAACCAGGTGGGGGTGGGTAAGGGGCAGGGGTGAACAAATAGGACAGGGAAGGAGGGGTGTGAGGGTGGGTCCAGGGGGTAGGGTGAAACTCGGGGTATGGAGGTCTCAGTGGCTGCCCTGCTTCCCATTCCTGTGGTACCTCCTTCTTTGATGCCTCCGGACACCCTGCTGGTCCAACCTCTGCAATATCCCCAATGACGCCCATGCAAGTTGGAGTATATCCTGCATGGCCCTCTCCAGCCGCATCATCCTCCGTCCACCTAGGACAAGGGAGCAGAGTCAATAGGTATAAAAGTCCATACCTCTGCAGCCCACCCATTGTGCATGGCATACAGCCGTGGGACACACCCCTGTGATGGTGTGTGACCACCCACAGTGATTGTGTCCACATGACCTGCCTACCCAGGTGCACACAGCCATGTGGACTGCTACACAGACCCACCGCCCAAGTCCCGCACAGCACCACCGTGGCTGTTTAGTGACATGACTATGCGGTGTGAAGGCATTAGCACAGCCATGTACCCGGTGCACACATGGACCACCAGCGATGCACACCCACACATGTAATGCCACAGGACAGTGCAGAGTGTACCATGTGGCGTGCATGGCAGTGGTGTCAATGGATGGTGGCCATGCCCCGCTGCCTACCCTGCAACACAGCATGCATAGAATATCCTGGAAGAAAGGCACTCACCCTCATCAGCCTGATCCGGGTGCTGTTCAGTGTTGGGACCGGCAGCCCATGGCTGTTGCCCAGCTCCCCTATCCTCCCGGTGGTGGCGGTCCTCGCGGGCTCTGCACCACTCTTCAGTGCCTAGGGTGCAAACATGGAGAGGTGAACATCAGTACAATCCGGTAGTAAAGGCCCCCCACCTGTGGGTGTGTGCAATCCCGCACAGCCCAGCCATGCCGCAACACCCCCCAACACCACCACCACCACCACTGCCCACACTGGATGGCTCACCCCCCCATGTGGTGGACACATACCCACCGCAATACCCATATGGACGCAACCAGTGTATGGATGGGGCACCTACCTGGTCGTGGCACTGCACCTCACCTGGCGCATGCCCACAAGCAGGCAAGCCTGTCTGGGTCTCTCCGCTGGAGGTCCCCATATCAGTGGCGACACTGCTCCAACATCCAGGCAAGTCCTGTGGCCTTCTCCAGTGCCACTGCCACCTCCTCCATGACAGCACTTCTGGCCCTGTCCAGGGGGTCATTGCCAAAAAGGGCCCCAGCATGGTGCTCCACAATGGCCAGCAAATTGGCCAGCTCCACTTGGCTCCACACAGCAGCCCTCCATCTTGCCATCTCTGTATCAGTTTGGAGACAAAATGGCGCTCTGTAGCGCATGTCCGCCATGTACAGATGCTGTGCAGTACAGCGCTGACATTTCCCATTGCGCTGTCACTGAACAGTGTGATGGGGTGCACCCATGTGTACGCATGGTGCCTGGGGGCAAAGGTCAAGCACAGGGTCAAGGGTCTCTTGGACATGGACCGCCGCAGTGCGATTGGTACTACCTGTGTGTAGCACAGTTGGGTGCCTGTGTGAGATGCCCTGCAGTGGCCTACCACGCTGTGGCACCACTGTGCTTTTGGCATTCCAGGGCAAGAGTGCCATACATGAGAACAGCGCATTAGCACCACTGACACAGTAGTGGCCATGCCCTGCACAGCCTCCCACACTCAGCACATCAGCAGCATGGCAGGTGAATGTGTCAGCACCCCGGGCATGTGCCGTGAAGTGCTGCATCTGTGTCTGAGCACGCCCAAGACAATTGCGCAAGGCGCAACTGCACAATATTCAGCCGGCATATGCAAATCAGCTCATCAGCAATTCCATGGCACAGCTACTGCATTAGCATCCACTTAAATTTGCACCTTGCCTCATTTGCATGCTTTGCACTATATAAATGCGACATGGGGCTGCAGAGGCCATAGTCTGGTATTGCAGTCTATTGTGGTGGGTTGCATGCTGTTTGCCAGGCTGGACTGTTGTGTGTGGGAGATGCATGGGACTGCCCATTCAGAGGTAACACCTGTCATTCCCACAGGATCAATAATGACCAAATGTGTGGAGGAGGAACAGAGACGTGGGAGATGGAGCAGGCCCAACTTCACCAAGGCAGAATAAGGTGCCCTGTTTGAGGCCTATCTTGACCAGAAGTGGCTGCTCAGCGGACAGCGAGGAACACCACAGGCCCGTGCTGTGGCATGGGGTGAGGTGGCACGTGCTGTCAACCAGCATGGCAGCCACCAGCGTTCCATGGAGGAGTGCAAGAAGAAGGTGGTCACAGACAGGAGGAGGTTAAAAGATAAGGTGGCTGCCATCAGGGCAGCAGAGGCTGTGACTGGTGGTGGACATCAGGCCATGCCATGTCTGACGCCACAGGAAGAAGGGGTTGCTGGCAGCATGTGGCATTGTGTCCTAGAGGGTGTTCCAGGTGGTGGCTTCCAGATGGGTGGTAGCCCGTCACTGCATGTTAGGTCCTGATCTGTCACTGTGTGGGGGGGAATGCTACAGGGTAGGGCAGAGACATTAATGCTACTGTGTTTCCTTACAGCTCCTGAGCGTCTACATGGGTCAGTGGTGGTGGGCTCGTCCACTGAGGGTGATACCCTGGACACAGAGGAGCGCCCATCCACCTCCACAGGTGTCCAAGGGTCAGAATGATAGTGGGCCCACCTGGCTGTCCAGACTGAAGTTGGTGGAGCTGGTGCGGAGGAGGCCCTGCCCATGTCCCAGCGTGACAGCATCCATGGATGCCAGCATGCTGAGACTCTGACTTCTTCCGGATATGTCACCAATGATGATGGAGCTCACACCATGGACAGTGATATGTGTGGGCCGCAGGATGGCCCCACAGCAGGTAACAGCATGGGCATAGCCATGGGTGGTGCCGCCGTGGAGGTCTGCATGACATCACAGTCCCAGCCTGTGCCTGTCTGCACCAGTGGGGCAGCACTGGTGTGCATCCAGGACAGTGGGGATGTTGCGGCCACTGTGGCAGCACCATTGAGCCCTGGCGAGTGGTGGCTGGAGGGGCAGTGTCAGCAGTAGGCCAATGGGGGACAGTGTCGGAGGCAGCGTCAGTGCACTGCCTGTGGACATGCCCATGCATGGCCCTGGTGTGCAGCACCCAACCTCAAGGGGTGCTGCCCAGCATGGCCGCAAACACCATGAGGGACAGCATGCCGATCAGGTGGGTGACCTCTTAGATGAGCACACCCGCATACTCCATGAATCAGTGGATCAGCAGTTGTGGCTTGTGAAGGCAATGGATGCACTCAGTGTGGTCCTGCACCAGGCAGAGGAGCGGCGCAGCAGGGACACCGGTCTGCTCCTGGCAGGGATGGACCGGCTGCAGGAGGATGTGACCACTGCCATTGACAGGCAGACACAGGCATTCACAGCTGTCATGGCCACAATGGGCACACAGTTATTTGCCCATGCACCGCAGACATCGCACAGTGCCATGTCCACCCCTCATTCCTGGCATCATGCGACACCCTCCATGTCGACACGGGGTTCAGCTGTGGGCATCCTGAGCACGCCTGGTGCAGGCATGTTCGGTGAGCTGCAGACCCCTGCTCGAGAATGGTCATGTTACTGCAGCAGCACCCCTTGGGGACCGTCGGTGCCACCCCATGAGGCCAATGGTCAGCCTGTCACAGCTGGCAGGTCTTGGCTGGGCCGACCATGCATCCATGGTAGCTGTGGCACTGTGCTGCGTGACTGACCTGTCTTCCACCATGGCTACTGTCTGACGCTGCCCTGTATGCAGTGTGTTGTCCAATATGCAATGCACGGGTGGGGTACCCGGCCCTGCACACACACACACACACACACCATCCATGTGCACACCCTCCCAGCTGCTGGCCGTTGTGGCGTGTGCATGATGATGCCTGTGTTGCACTGTCCCCCACTGTGCAATGATGCCCAGCATCTGAGACACGCACAATGACAGGCACTGGGTGTGGTGGTCTGTGGACATGTGTGTGGCTAGGGGTGGAGGTTGGGGTCAGCGTGCCTCCTACCCTTTGTGCATGTCTTGTGGTGTGTGTGGTGTGTGTGTGTGTGTGTGTGTGCATGACCACGTTCTGTGTTAGGCCTTGCCCATCCCTGACGTCATGTGCAGTTCCACGCTCAGCCAATTCCCTTTCTGCCATGCGCCCCTGGGGTTTGTCCATGCGTGTTTGTGGGTTGTGCCCTTGCTATTGGTTGTTGCACATGGCCCCATGACTTACCTGGGTTGGTTGAAGTGCTCCTCTGTGATGGTGTCCCGGTGCAGCTGCGACATCCGGATCAATTGTGGGTCCCTTCAACCAATGGGGGGGCTGACCATCACCATTTGCATCAGTGTTCTCATCGTCCCCATCGCTGTCCCCCTCTTCGACCTCTACAGCTATCCCACAGTCGTTGGCCATGTTGTGCAGGATGCAACAGGCCAGGAATAGCCTGCAGTTCTTCGAGGTGCTGTACTGTAGGACACCGCCAGACATGTCCAGGCAACTGAAATGTGCCTTCAGCATCCCGAACACCCACTCTATGACACTGCGTGTGGTGGCATGTTCCTAATTGTACCGTTGCTGCATTGGGGTCACGGGCCACCGATATGGTGTGAGTAGCCAGGGATGGAGTGGATAGCCACTGTCACCTGTGTGTAGAGGGTGGACATTAGTTTGGTGATCAGCGTCACCCTGCCATGGGCCATCTAGGCCAGTACCCATGTCCTCTGACTAAGCCCCACCCAAGATCTATTTCCTTCTTCGTGATTTTCATACTCACCCACTAGGTGACCAGTGGGGATGTCCCCACTCTCGAACCTGTTGCACTGTGCAGACTGGTGCCAGATGAAGGCATCATGTGCTCCCCCAGGGTGCGTGGCACAGACGTTGGTTATACGCCCCCTAGAATCGCACACCACCTGACAGTTGATGCTGGCATAGCCCTTCCGGTTGATGTATGCAGCACCATCCAGGCCAGGTGGCTTGTGGATAGCCACATGGGTGCAGTCAATAGCCCCGAGCATGCCAGACATACGTCCTACCCTGTGGAACTTTTGTATGTGTGCTGTGCACTCCGCCGGTGTGCTGGGGAAATGGATGTACTCCGCAGCACGTGGCAGCAGTGCGTTGAGGAATTGCGTGAGTAGGCATGACACGGCCAACTGGGTTATGCCTGTTGTGTCCCCTGTTGGTCTCTGGAAGGTGCCTGTGGTGAGCAGGCACATGATAGCTGTTACCTTTGTCTCCACTGACAGAGCATGGCTCCGTCGTCGTGTGGGTGCCTGCATCTTATCACTGCACAGCTCACAGAGCCGCCTCAGGATCGACTAGTTCAGGTGGTACCGGCCCACAATCTTGGTGTCACTGTAGTGCTAGAAGCTGGTGCGGGCTCGGTACCACCTGTTGGGAGCATACCACCGACAGGGCCTTCCATGGCCGCATCCCCTTGGTGCCTGCCTTCTCACACCCCTCATTACTGCCTACATCTGAATGGTGGCACTGGCCATGTCCATGGCTTATGCCCCCGGCAGCTGTAATCCCGTTCCCCCCACTGTCCTTTGTGCTACTCCCACTGCACTGGGAACACCTCCAAGCTTTGGCTGTCCTGCCCACTGCCACTGTCCTCAGTCCACTGTGGCACAGGCTCCCCACTCCTGTCCTGTTGCTCTGTGTTCCCAGGTGTGCCCTGTCCTGCTCTTTTCCAGTCCCACTCACTGCTTCCCTCTCTTCTGTGGCTGTCACCTTGCTCTCACCTTTGGCTTTCCTATAGCATTCTTGCACCTCTCTCTTGGTCCTTTTTATTTTGGATCATTTGCGCTATTGTGCAACTTCCGCTTGCTCCCCTATTGCGCATGGCGCATGCTGTTGAATATCGCACTGTGTCATTTATTCATGGTCCCCCCCCTTCGGTTGCACATGCATTCATTACCATTGTGCTCTTGCGCATTGCGATTTGGAGGCGCAGCTGTCTCCCAACGAATAGTGCAGAATGGAGCATCTTCGGACTTGCGCTGGCACATCTCTGTTGCGCATGGCACAACCGTTTTGAATATCTGGGTCTGTATATATATCTGCTATTTATAAAGCCAGTTTGGTTTGGATGTATAACTTGGCCTATGATCCTTTGTATCTAGTTAGCTGAGATACCCATCATTATTTTCAAATCTACATTTAATAAAGATATCGGCCGATAAGATTCACATTTCATTACATCCTTGCCTGGCTTTGGTACAATAGAATCTGTGTCTGTCTCCAAGACGTTGGGATTTGCCCCCCCCCCACCATTATTTCCAAATATACCTTCTCTAACAAGGGATAGAGCAGAAGACCAAATGTTTTACAAAATTCTGCTGGGAGGCCATTCAATCCTGCCGATTTGCCAGTCTTTAAGTTTTTAATTTTAGCTGCAATTTCTGGTTGAGCAATAACCCCTTTTACAGTGGTGGCCTCCTGTTCAGTCAGGGTGGGCAATTCCAAATTAGAAAAAAATCCCTTCCACTCCAGACACTATCTGACTCTGACTAAATTCTGTACAGGCTCAGTATACCAATCTTATGGTTGCGAAAGCAGCACTGTCACTTATATGAACTAAAATGTGACACTCAGAGTCTGGGGAGAAGGCTAGTAAATTATTGAACTTACAGCTTCGTCAGCTAGTGGCCTCTAAACTAGTTAGCAGTCTTTGTTCTAGTCCGAACTAGGCTATAGTTACTTAACCCTGTGCCATTGCAGAAGTTTCCCTGTAATATTAAAGCTCCCTTTATATAGTTCTATGTGATAAGTGTGACTGCAAAACACAGCTGCAAATGTGACTGAATTCATAACATTGTCATTACAGCGAATAGCAGTAAGCACACTGCAAACCCAGTGACTTTCTGTACCATTTTGCTCAGCAAACACCCCACCCACACCCAATTTTTAAAATAACAAACTCCAGGGGGGATGGAACATGGGGACAGGTGAAAACTCAGGAGGGAACAAAGTTGGGTGGCCAGAACAGCAGGAAGGATACAATTTCAATAAATCATTCTTTATTTTTAAAAAGTGCCTTTCCAAAACCAAAGCACTTTTACAATAAATAGATTAAATACGTATAATTAAAACAATATAATAAAATCAGTCAACAAACATTCTTAAAAATCAGAGTAAGCCAGGCTAAATAGGTATGTTTTCAATGCTGATTTAAAACTTTAGACAGTCAGGCAATCTCGCACCCGATGAGGTAGAGAATTCCACAGGGTTGGGGCTATAAAACTAAATGATCTGGCCCCAGATGTCTTCAAACGGACCCTAGGAATCTCTAGCAATCACTCATCGGTGGATCGGAGATGGCAGGGGAGACAGTAGGGATGAAGAAGATCTTGCAGGTAACTTGGTCCCTGGTCATGTAGGGCCTTATAGGTCATCAAACTGACCTTATATGTGAATCAACAGGCCTTGGTAAGAGTTAATGGTATAAACTCAGCCCCCCCCCCGACCAGAGGGACGGATCAAGGCTGCCCTGTCTCCGTTGTTGTTTGCTATTTGTACTGAACCCTTATCTGTGAAGGTTTGTTGGGACCTTAGCATAGCAGGAATAACAGTGGGGGGATAGTTCAAGTTCAAAAGTTTACTAATCGACACACAGGTCATTACAAAGATAAACATTTTTTTAAATCTTCAGCATGACAATCTAAATAAACAAGACAAACATTATCCTACATACATATAGCTAGTATTGTTATACATAAGCAATAAGACATGACTGGGTGCATTAGACACTTCTAACTCACAACAGGGCTCTTTGGCATGAGCTGGTACCTTTATCCCCTGGTCGTGCATAAGAAGTGTTTAATGCACATCCAGGAGTTTCTTATTATGCTTATAAAATGGGGCTGTGTATTGTACATTTCTTACAAAATTTAAATTCACAGTTTCAAATAGTAAAACAATAAAATCTTTACTGCATTTAGATGTAAAACAGTCCCTCTGCCTACATTAACTTTCCCATTTTTTTAACAGAGGAATTTTGAACACTTATGGCCACCATAGCATGTTAATATGCTTCCCTCCATTCGTAACACAAACAGAAATAATATTTTTAATGTTCAAGTTTGTACTGTGCTGGAAAGAGTTTTATTGTTTATTTCTTTTGTCTCAACTATTAATTTTTGCCAGAGGTTCGTTCTGCGAAAACAGTGAGCCATCAAATAAGTAGGAAGGAGGAAAGTTGCATAGTTGAGGGAAGCTGCTACTGGAGGAAATGCTGTGAACCGGGACTTTGGAACTGCCTATAGTTCCAGTGGAAACATGGCAATTCAGTACGGACCATCCCACTTATGATTGTAGTTCCAGTGGAAATACAAGAATTCTGTACGGACATCCCAGCTCTGATTAACATCAACTAGGTTTATATTTCCTTGTAGTTCTGCGGTTCCCCCAACACACACACACACACACTTCTTCTATTTTCTGTACAGGCTGCAAGTGAGAGAGAGCTGATAGCTTCTCACCCATTTTGTTCAAATTGGAGGCTGGAGATGTCACGCTGGAACTGGGTATAAAAGTAGAAAATCTGAAACTCTGTTTTTTATGTACTGTAATGCAGTTTTCTTTTTTCTATTGATTTATGCTAGTGAGCAGTCAGGAAGGTGGCTGGGTGAGCAGTTGGACGAGGGAGTGGGTGGGAGGAAAGACACGAGCAGAGCAAAGTGCTGGTGAGTGATTTCAATACTAACAAAAATTGCACCAGCTTCCAATCTGAATCATTTGTTTATTTTACAGTCTTTTGAGCACAAGTATGTGTTTATTTAATAAAGATTCCTGCTACCATTGTGAACATTGTGGCATGTGAGGACTGAGGAAGGCACAACAAGCGGGTGAGTGGGTGGGTGGGAAAGAAATGAGCATTGCATTCAGAATGCTGGTAAGTGATCTGAAAACATAAAAGGTGTCACACCAGCTACTCATCTTCATTTTCTATTTAATCTGTAGATTTTGAGCTTCACTGCCCTTTAAGACACACTCTGACTACCTTGTCAGCATTGCTATGTGTGTGTGTTGGTGGGGGGAGATAGGACTCTCAGTGGTGTGCTCAAGTTCAACTGATAGATTCAAATAGCTTTACAAAGTAAGTAACAACCCTACCTGTAAAAAAAAGACACAATTTTACATTTGCTGCTATATATATATTTCTTTTTACTGTGAAATGTTAGTGATTTTCTTCGATGTGTAGCTGTGTTGTGTGGGGAAGAAATGGCAGCAATTGAAAAATGAACATTCTATTAGGCTTCCTAATACATCATTTTTTTTAAATGGCTGTGGTTACCTGAACTTTTTGCTAGATGTGCGTTAGGCACTTTAAATGCACGGCTAGCAACCGATCAAAATACAGGATTTCCCCTGCTCATTTCATAAATACAGATGAATAAGGTACATGTGTATTATATTAAGATCATATTTATCTTGGGGAGTCTGTCTCTTATAGTTATCCTACCTATTCTATAATGTTACCAGACCCTATAGAGAAATTATTTGATTACACTGGAAGTTCAGTTCAGTTTAGCTTAAATTTATTAGTCAACATTTAGGCCATCTGAATTCTGACATAATGAAATCATTGTATATTATTACCAGTTCTCATAATTTTATCATACATAGACCTTCACTGCATTTAGTTCTAGATACAGATGTACTTAATTCACCTAATTATATTTGTACAAATAAAGTAGAAGTTAAATCTATTACACAGACGAAAAGTGCAAATGACTCTAAAGTTTTTTTTTTTTTTTTACAGTAGAATTCAATTACTGTGTTACCATGTGTTTTGGCTCTAGGTTAATTTCTGCTATTATTTTACCTAGGATTTTTTTTTCTTGTTCATATAACAGAGAATTATCAGATGCACTAAGTCATTCTCCCCTAAACCACACTTGCATATTGTTTTGGTCTTTCCATAGCCTTCAAAGCATTAAATAATGCTATTGTTCTGATGATGTTCAAAATGAAACCTGGTAATTATCTTTCTTTTTTGTGGATCTGTCAATATCTGTAGATAGGGTTCCATTTTGTGACTTCTCTTATTTTGAGAAAGCCATTTACGTATTTTGTAGTTAGAACAGAGGCTCATTTCTTTTTTATAAAAATATATTTGAATCTCTCTTTGATCTGGGTAAATACTTTTTCCCTGGGGTTAATATAGATGTAAGACAGACAATGTAAAATGCCTGCTGGTTTTATAAATTGTTCGACCATTTGTATACTTTGAAAAATAATGCCCTTGGTCAAATAAATAATAGCATTCCCCATACATTGTCTAGGTAATATTAGTTCTTCCATTGAGTATACTTTAAACCAGTGCATTATTGTTCTCTTCTGAATCAAATAATCCAATTGTAATTGTTCTAGTTCAGCTCTTACCATTGCTGATGGAGACCCTTGTGGGAGACCTAAGATGTTTTTATAAAATTTGTTTAGAAGAATATTTATTTTTGACAGCATCTGGATGCCCCAAACCTCTGCCCCAGATAATATTTGGCTTATTTTAGCATTTAAAACTTCAATACATCCCTTTCCTGACTGGCCACCATATTTGTAAGATAAGCTATTAATTATAGGTAGAGACCTTTTTTTGATGTATTATCTAATGCCAAGAAATGTGTCCTCCATGATAAGTTATTTGCTATTGTTATACCTAAATAACAAAAAACATTTACCATTTCCATTTCTGCATCTTCTATCCTGTATATGTATGTCTTTTAATTGTTCCGAGATACCATAGCTTTTGTTTTGGAAGTATTTATCTTTAAATCAGCTTTTCTTTTTTTACATTCCAGATAAACTTCTTGTAGCAATCTCTTAATTACAAGGCGGCTAGTAGATAAAAGGACTATGTCATCCATGTAGTCCAGATAAGGGCATTCTTGCATGCCAATAATGTTTTATACAATCTGCTTTAGATTCTATTTAAAAAAATGTTAAAAAGAGTTAGGGATAAACTGCACCCCTTTTACCCCTGTGTTTGTGATAAAACCATCACTTCTATCTCCATGTTAAACCTTATTTGTATAATGTTGCTTTGATATATCTTACTGTTATGTTTCTCAATCTCTGATCAACTTCTATTTCCTGTCGATTTGAGTATAATAATACTCTATTGACATTATCAACAGCGGCTTTCAAATCTATGAAGATACAATGTACGTTTTGCTTCTTTACCACTTTATATTTGTGAATTATATGTATTAAAGTATAACATTGATCAATTGTAGAATAATTCTATCTAAATCGTACCTGTATTTCATCAATCATCTTATTTTCCTCTATCCAAGTTATTGATCTATTGTTTACATTGGTAAATATTTTTTGAGTGCAATCAGTAAGGCTTCTGGGCCCATAATAGCCTGGATTGGTTCTGTCTAGTGCTGCACAGAATTTTCAAATCCTGCCAGAACAAAATTCCATTGAGTTTTCAAAATTCAGCTGAAAGTCTGCTGAATTTTGCCAGAAACAGAATGGTGGAATTCCACTGCAGAAAATAGTTGCAGAATGATTGGCATGAGGGGAGTAGAGGAGGTGGAGGGAACCATGGAGGCGATTTGGGTCACCTTGATAACAAGGGGGGGCAAGAGAGTAAAAATAGGAGTGGTGTATAGACCCCCTGCCCTGGCGGAGGAGCTGGAGGACAGTCTGGTGGCAGATGTTAGGAGACACTGCAGACTGGGCAGAGGAACGGTGGTGGTGTTGGGGACTTAAACATGCCAGGAACAGACTGGAAGACTATGACATCCTCTGTGACCAGGAACAGAGGTTGTTGGATGTCTTTCAAGACACGTTCCTAACTCAGCAGGAGGAACCAACCAGGGAAACCTGGTACTGGATGTGGTCCTGGCAGACAGTGACCAGATTGGGGCCTGGAGGTAAGGGACCCATTGGTGGGGAGTGACCATGCCATGGTCTGGTTCTGCCTGGACCTAGGAGGGGTAGAGGGCTGCACAAAGACGGAAGTAACCTGACTTCAGGGGCGGATTTTAAGGAAATGGGAAGGATCCTTAGGAGCATTTGGATGGGATTGGGTCGACATGGATGCTGATAGTAGGTGGGAAATCATCAGAGAGGGGTGCAGGATGCTACCAGCACCTGCAGCAAGAGTAAGACGAAAATGCGGTAGGGCCCAAAAACCCTGTTGGTGGACAAGGGAGGTCCAGGAGGTGGTCCGGGGAAAGAAAGCAGCCTATAAGCAATTCAAGTGCTCAAAGAGTGAAAGGGATCGAGGGGAGTATGAGCTGATGGCTAGAAGGGCCACTAGAGTGGTGAGAGCGGCTAAGGCAAGGAAGGAGCAGAACCTGGCCAGGGAAATTAGGAGAGGGAAAAAGGGGTTCTTTAGATACATTGGGGAAAGACGAAGGGTGAAGGGGCAGATTAGCAGGATTAAATCAGGGGAGAGATGGGCACAAGACCCAGGGGAGCAGACTGAGGTACTAAATGAGTACTTCACCTCAGTTTTCACCAGGGAAAAGGTGCTGCATCATACATGGAGGAGACAGAGATACTGAGGAGGGGAACCCACCGATCGGCAGGTCTGGGGAGAGGAGGCATCACTGGCAGGTGGGGAGGGCAAGCAGGGAGAAGAGGTACGGAAGTGAAATCACAGCAGAGAGTGAGGAAGCCCTCAGCTCCCTTAAGATGGAGAAAGCACGGGCCGGATAAATTACATCCCAGAGTGCTGAAGGAACTTGCAGATGTCCCAGGAAACCCCTGGCAGAGCTTTTCACCATCTCTCTGAGGACAGGGTGGTGCCCCAAGACTGGAAGGTGGCGCATATAGCCTATCCACAAGGGGGATCAAGGGAGGTGGCAGGGAACTACAGGCCTGTCAGCCTGACATCGGTGGTGGGTAAGGTGATGGAGGGCATTGTCAAGGAGAGGCTAGGGGGGGATCTGGATAAGTCAGGGTGCCTGGATGATAGACAGCATGGATTCAACCCGGGGAAATCGTGTCAGACAAACCGGGTGGAGTTCTATGACTGGGTGACAAGTACCTTGGACCTGGGTAGACCAGTGGATGTCCTCTTTCTAGACTTCAGCAAGGCATTTGACTCTGTTCCTCATGTGGGCCTGTTGGATAAGCTGGGAGAAATGGGGGTGGGGAACCAGATGATCAGATGGATAGGCAATTGGCTCCAGGACCAGACCCAGAGGGTCGTAGGTTGTGGATAGTCTCATCCCCAAGGAGGGTCATTAGTGGGGTCCCACAGGGATCAGTCCTTGGGCCCCTTCTGTTCAACGCCTACGTATCTGACATAAGGACAGGAATCAGGAATGAGATGAGTCTCTTTGCAGATGACTCGAAACTGGGGGCGGTGGTGGATGGGGAGGAGGGAGGTGGCCTTGCAGGGGATCTGGAGGCTCTGGAAAGATGGTCTAGAAAGTGGAAGCTGAGGTTCAATGCAGGGAAATGCAAGGTACTCCACCTAGCCAGAAACCCAGGCCAAGTGTACACCCTGGGGAATGCTACAAGTCTCGATGGCTGAGGGACCTGGGGTGGTGGTGGATGTCAAGATGAACAACTCTGAGGCTTGTAGGAGGGCAGCAGCCAAGGCCAACAGGATGCTGGGATGCATCGCTAGGGGGATCACCTCCAGAAGGAGGGAAGTGATACTCCCTCTGTATAACTGCTTGGTGAGGCCGCACCTTGAGTACTGCGTGCAGTTTTGGAGGCCACACTTAAAGAGGGACATTAACCTCCTGGAGAGGGTCCAGAGGAGGGCAACCAAAATGATTTGGGGCTTGGGGACAGGACCTATGAGGAGAGGCTCAAGAGCTAAATATACACATTGGAAGAGAAGGACCAGGGGACATGATAGAGGTCTTCAGGTACATGAAGAGGGTAAATAGGGGAGGAACAGTCAGGGTGCTTCAAAGGAAGGAGGAAGGGGCCACTACAGGGCATGGGTGGAAGCTGGAGGGGAAGATTCTGGGGAGAAAGGAGGAGGTGCTACTTCACTGAGAGGGTGGTGAGCTATGGAATGCACTACCTAGGGGGGCTGATGGAGCAGAGACAGTGGAGGGTTCAAGAGGGTGGGACAGGTACAGGGAAGGGTTCTGGAAGCAAAATCCAATGCAGCAAGAATATCCGGAACTGGGAAGGGAGAAGCCAGAGAAGGCGAGGGGGACAGCAAGGTCAGCACCCAGGGTGGGGGCTGACCAAACGAGCAGACACGAAAGACCGTTAGGCCTATTCTGCTGGCATTTTAGTATGTTAGTATGATTTTCCGCAGGAAAAAAATGCTGTTCCGTGCAATATTATTCCATGGATCTCAGTATTTTCACTGGAAATTGTTGTGGAATAATTTTTCATGGAAAAATGCTGTTCCACATAATATTATTCCACAGATCACAGTACTATAATGTTAAGTTTCCATGAGCCTGGTATTTTTCCAGTTGTTAAAATATATTTGAAAACTTTATGAAGAAATTGTACCCATATGTTATTTAGCTTTTTAATTATGACTATCGGAACTCCATCAGGTCCTGGTGCTTTATGATCTTTAAATGAATTAACAGCTGCTAACATTTCCTCAAACGAAAATGCGATTACTGAACTTTTTCACTGGAGATTTTCTTTATAAATCCAACTTATAGTTAGCATTGGAGTCATAAAAAAGGCTGCTAACATATTTAATCCAGGTCTCTGGATCAATATTCACTTCAGGCTCCTTGTGGAATGTACCTGTGACTTTGGCCACCAGTCTCCAGAACTTTTTGTTATTCTTATTAATCACTGCCCTTTCTAAATCCCATCTCATTCATAGTTTTAATCTATACATTTTTCTACAATGTTCCTTCATTTGATTGTATCCTTCTCTCATTTTATTTATCATTGTTTTATTATTTCTACTAGTCACCTGTCTTACTCTCCTTATTTGCTGATTAAGTTGTTTCTTGGCTATTTTACATTCTTTATGCAAGCAAGAGGCTTTAAGCTCCTCCTCCTGGGGCTGTGTGGGTGGCTGTTTGTGCTTGTCTGTGTCTGTAGGTTAGTTTTTGTTCATTTACATGTTTTTCTGCTGGGAATACCTGTGCCATTCTTGCACACAACATTGGTGAAAGTCTCCTGGACTGAATTTCTGCAAATCGCCATCATCAGGTATCAGATTTTTAATTTTAAATCAACTTTCTTGAAGCCTCCCCAAGGAAGCATATGCCTTACAACTAGTCTTACAAACATGGTGATGCTGGGTCCTGCAACTGAATCAACATTTTCAACATTCTCATCTGACCACTCTTAAAGCAACTGCACTTGTGGACTTTAAAGAACAAAGGAATTTTAACACATTTTGTGACTGAATCAACATTTATGTCTGATCTTTTCCAAATGTATTGTACTTGTCTCTGAGGACTTTGAAGATCAAAGGAAACATACAGACAAAAGGATTTCACACATTGCTTATGCCTACTGTCTGACTACTCCCAAGGTATTGTACTTATCTCTGAGGACTTTGAAGAACAAAGGAAACATATAGACAAAAGGATTTCACACATTGCATATGCCCAGGCCACAGTTTATCACCTTTCAGGAATTTTAACATATTATGTGATCCTGGATCTCAACAGTTACTTTTCTGTGGATGAAATTAACCTTCAGCATTTTTCCTTTGCTATCTCCTGGTGTGCTTGTTAGACCACCCAAGTGCCACCACCTCTGCTCTACCATGGATTACTCTATCCTCCTAGTTCTTTTATTCGCTGTGGGTGCTACAGGCCCACGATGCCAAGCTGGACCACTACCACCCCTGCGAGAACCTGCTCTTGACAAAAATGGACTATATGGCACCCCAATGCCAACTGTGCTGAAGGAGCTCCAGCTTTCCACCACCTTCATCCCACCTGCTAGCCTGGGGCACCCGACACCTGCTATGGTTATCAACATTACCATTTTCATGCCCATAAAGATCACCCTGGTGAACGCTCGCCTCCCCCACTGCAAGAGCAGGAGGCGCAATGCTCCACCATTTGCATAAACCTCTCAGCCAAGAAAATAATATTCATGCTTCTTCTTCTATCGGGTAATGTCCATGCCAATCCTGGCCCACCACCAGTATCAAACACAGGGGGAAACACGAGTAAAGGCCTGAAAGTAGCTGCCCTGAACATCTGCAGCCTCACTGCAAAGTTTGACCTACTCCAAGCGTGGATGTCTGACCATGTACCTGACATTCTGTGTCTGACAGAGACCTGGCTGTCAAGCAGGATAAAAGACAATGAAGTGATGCTTCCAGGATATCAAACATTCAGGAAAGACAGGTATGGCAAGAGAGGTGGAGGAGTCCTTATCTATTCCAGGGATTACCTATGCTGTTCGGTCCTCCCTGTTACCAGGGTCGAGGATGATCATGAACTACTAGCAATAAAAGCACAGGTCGGACGGCATGGCAAATCTCTAATCTTAGTGTCGGTTTATCTTCCACCCACTAAAGACAGGGATGGCTCCAAAATACTGGATACAATTGCTACCCTTTCTCAGGGCACAGATCTTCTCATAACAGGTGACTTTAACATCAAATGGGAGGGCATGGAATCCACGCCTTTCAAGGACATGGTCGCTACTTCCAATCTGACCCAACTTGTAGACAGCCCAACAAGGCAGAACCACAAAACAGGAAGAGACACCCTCCTTGATTGGCTCCTCTCGAGTTACCGTTCTCAGATCTCTGAACTTAAGGTCCTGCCTGACACCTTAAGTGATCACTCCCCGGTCACTTTCACGTGGTCAAACAAATTGAGCAAGCCCGCCTATCATAATTAATAGTAGGGTCTTGGGGAAGACAGCTTGGGTCTCTCTCTGCCCTCTCCAAGTGACTTGTCCCCATCGATCATGTGCCTAATATTGACCAGGCCCTAAGTTTCTTTACAGAGGGCTTCAACAAGACTTGCAATATCTTTTGCACCACTGAGGAAAAGAAAATTTGGGGTCAAGTTAATGGTTGGATCACAGGGACTCCCCCAGATGAAGGAAAGGACAATCTCTGGGAAAAAGCCAGGTCCTCTCACAGCAAACACAACTTCCAATGCTACAGAGCTGCAAGACACTACTGCACCAACCTTATCCAAGCAAAGGCCAACTTCCACAAGGAGAAGCTTAAAAAAACTTGGGGAAATGGGAAGAATTTTTGGGATAACATCCAAAACGTTCTTGGGAAGGATGAGAAGAAGATCCCCCACTCACTCAACATTGACAACATCACGATTACTGACCCTCAGCACATCACGGATTCTCTCAACACAGCATTTACTGACTGACTGGAGTGCTACCCCTGACTACCTGCACCCTGCTGGGGAACAAACCAACTGCACTCCTCAAGAGGCTCAATCCCTGTCTTCTACTTCAAAAAGTGTCAGTGAGTAGAGGCTTACAAATACATAAAAAATTTTAGGCAAGACCAGAATGGGGAGTGATGGAATCAATATGAAACTCCTATCCCTAATGCTGGATGTCATCATCGTGCCAGTTACAAAACTATTTAACAAATCATTGGCTCTTGCACAGTTCCCCGGGATCTGGAAACAGGCTTTCATGATGCTGGTGCACAAGAATGGTGATATGACATGCACCGCCAATTACAGGCCAATATCCATCCTCTCTCCCTTATCTAAAGCCCTGGAAAAGATTGTGGCCACTCAACTCACAGATTACCTCAACAAATACAACCTGTTATGTCCAAACCAACATGGCTTCAGGCAGAATCATAGTACCTCCACAGCTTTGCTGGACTACACTGACTACTTGCACAAGGCACTAGATGAAGGAAAGCTGGTGGGTCAGTCTTCCTAGACCTCACCAAAGCCTCTGACACTGTCAATCACTCTCCTCCTGACTCAACTACAGAACCTGGGAGTTGCAACCAATGCTGTCTGCTGGTTCAGGACTACCTAACACACAGAAGCCAACGTGTAAAAATTGGGCACACAGTATCTAGCTCCAATGAGGTATCTTTAGGGGTCCCACAGGGGTCAAAACTGGGGCCCTTACTATTCAGCCTCTTCCTAAATAATCATCCTGAAGCCTGTGACACTAAACTGATACTTTACGCAGATGACGCTGTGCTTCTCACCAGCAGTTCATCAATAGTTGCCCTCTACTCCCAGCTGCAGGCATCCTTCTACAAGCTGGAAGACTGGTTCTGTAGCCAAAAACTTCTATTAAACTACAAAAAAACAAGGTGATGCTCACAGTCAGCCCACAGCACAAAAAGAAGCTCCCTCCCTCACCATCTCCAATAAAGTCAATGAGCTGCTGGAACAAGTTCAGACCTTCAAGTACCTGGGGTCACGTGTGATGACTGCCTCACCTTCACCCAACACATCGACACAGTGGTAAAGGCAGTGAACACCAAGCTGGGTGTACTATATAGGCAAAAAGTATCTCACTCCAGAGGCCTCCATCTCTCAGTCTCCAGCTCCAGCCTTTCTACCATCGACTATGGATTGGTGGTCTCATGGCAGCAACAGACACTGCACTAAAAAGATTCCATTGCCCTCAACAAGGCATTTAGGCTCACAATGGCTGCAGATGAAATACCCACACCTGCTCCTTATAGCAAGGAGACCAATTGGCTGCCACCAAAGAACAGGATTATATTCCAAACATGTCTCTTGGAAAAAGGCACTAATGGGTAAAACCGCCCATGCATTTCTAGCATCCTAACACCAAGTGCCCAGCTATACTACACCAAAGGCATGATGGGGGGCCCTATCAACACCTTTCCATCGAACTGTGCAGGGACAGCGTGCTTTCAGCTTTAGGGCCCCAAGTAACTCAATGAAATCCCAGTGCACATTCTAAACTCCCAATGCATCTTGCAATTCAAAAATGGCCTAAGGCAACACCTTCTTACTAGGACAGTTTGTGACTGCCACTAGGACTCTAACACCCGTAATGCCCACTCACCCACACTCTCCTTCCCCTTTCTTTTACACCCACTCTTCCCTATTGCCCTATCCCTCTGTCTTCCTCTCCCCCCTGTGCCTTTTCTCCCACTGGATCAACCTTAAAACCAACATACTACCACTACCTCCTCAACCTCCTAGACAAAGCCACTTCTTCTGGCTGCCCTCCCCCCGTCTCCCCTTCCCCTCACCTTGACTCCTCCTTGGACTCTCACACTAGGTGTCACACCTGTTTATCTCCTTCACTACATATAAACACTGTCCTTTACCCTAGTTGAATGCTCTTGACGCTGTACTATCACCATTGGTACTATGAATGACATTGTATCCTTACTGTATACTAGCTACCTACTATTCGATATTATATATAAACTGATTTATTATTGCTGTCATTGTCACTGTTTGACTGGGAACCTTTGTAAAAGAGCTCTGAGCTCAAAGGTATGATCCAAATCCCTAAATAAATAAATAAATAAAATAAAATAAAAATGACACACAATGAGGTGTGGGTTATCTCCTGATAAGATCACGCCCAGTTGTGTTATAAGGCATGAAATTAAAATTAATATGTCCCCTGGACCAGACAACATTCATCCCCAAATCTTAGTCGAATTGGCAGAATGTTTGGCAACCCCATTAACTTAAATTTTTCAAAAATCGATCAATATGGGGGTAGTAGTACAAGGATGGAGGGATGTCCTAGTTCTCCCTATTTGGAAAAAATGTCCAAATTTTGACCCAGGTAACTTCCGACCAATTAGTTTGACATCACCTATGTGTAAGATCATGGAAGGCATTATTAAGGACATCATTCAAGAACATCTGGGTGTAAAAAATCAAATAGATCAAGCACAACACAATTTTATGAAATCCTGTTCTTGTCAAACTACCATGCTGGTATGGCCCTACCTGGAATACGGAGTCCAAGTTTGGGCCCCATATAAGAGGGGGGGTATCCTAAAACTAGAACGAGTTCAAAGCAGAGCAACTAAGGCTTTAGTAGGCACTAATCAATTAACATACCAAGATAAATTAGAACATCTTGACATCTATACATTGCAATATAGAAAATTGAAAGGTGACCTGTGTATGATCTATAGGGCATTCCATGATAATATTTTATGGGAAGAATATGGCCTAATTAAAAAAAAAAGGATCTAAGTATAATACTAGGGGGCACCACTTGCAGTTAGAGTTACCACACTGGAACCTTAAAATAGAAAAAGTTGGTTCAGCCAAAGGGTGCGTTCCATATGGAACACCCTGCCTCTTGAAGTGGTAAGCAGTACTACTATAGAACTGTTTAAAACAAGACTGGATAAGTTCTATGTTAATAAATAAATGATGGTGTAATCTGGGCAAGCAATTAATGGATGTAAGTCTACTCTGCTTGATAATCTAATGAAACTTATGAAATGAGGCACTTGCACCGAGCGTCTTATGCACCTGGGCATGTTCTTATCAGGAGATAACCCACACCTCGGTGTGTTTTATTGTGCTTATAAAATGGGTTCTCCAAGTAACTATTTAAGGGAAAAAAAGGAAAAAAGAGGAAAACATTTTAACAATTTGAGGTTTTAATAGCGGATGCTATAAAACAGTCCCTCTATCTACAGTAGGTATTTTCTGTACTGTTTGATGTGGACTGCATGCCCCCAACCTCCCAAACACATATACATACACAAAGATACTGGTCAGGTTGTCCCTCTGCATACATATTTAATTCTCCATTGTGCTTTCATTCTCTTCATGGTGTCCTTCCCCCAGCATCCTCTACATTTCCACATACAGTACTGTTAATGTTGCCCTGCCACAGTGAGCATGTCTGTACTGGCAGCCATATAGAGCCATTTTTTTTTAAACATTTCTTTTACTGTGCAGTGTGCTTCTGCTTCAATGTGAGTCCCACAATTCTGAGCTTTTGGGCTGTGGAAATAGAGACAGAAAACTGCAGGGAATAGGGCAACAAGATTGGAGGCAGCAAAGCAGCATGCAGAGAAAGTGAAAGCCGTCTGCATGAGCAGTTTTTATTTCAGCGATCATGGTCTCAATGATGTATTTATGTTTTTTAATTTTTACAAGTGGCAATAAAGTGCTCTGGATACATTTATTTGAATTCCTTTTTCATACAGAGACAGAAAGGCTCCGTGTTGGTTGATACCTGCTGCTATAGTGGTGCAATGTTTCACGCTACTACTGCCCATTGTTTGCTTGCTTCTGAAAAGATGTTGCAGCTCAGATACTGTAGGTGAATGATTTGTCATTGTTGTGAGGTCGTCCAGGGGAGAAAAGTACCAGCTGGCATATATACATGCTGATAAGGACACGGCTTAAATATCCTTTTATCCAATGAAATAAGGCATTTGTTTTACCCATTTTATAATGCATCATTCTTTTTCCAGTGTAAATTTCTTTTGATATGTATTCTGCCATTTGACTCATCATTTTAGCAAAAGCTGTTAGGATATAATCATCTTCAGGTTAGGACATAATTGAATTTAGAGTGGCGTCATTTCTGCTCTCTATAAAATCGTTAATAAAATGTTCCCCTCCTATTTTATTCCATCCTATACAATTTTTCTTATGTACCTGAATTTGATTGGGTTTTAAGGTTTTCATACAAGCCTGCTTCTCTGAGGCCAGTTCTAAAATCAGTGGACAGTGTGGGCTTTCTGTCAGGCATTCTATTTTAAAATTATAGCAAATTGGAATCAGTAGTAGTAGTAGTAGATATTTTTTTTCATATACAATGAATAGTGAAAACACTCAGCTGGGCAGTGCTCATTTTCAGTGAGAAAGTGCAAAGTTACATTCATCAATAAAAAATGGTTAATCAAAATATACAAATAAATTCAAAAAACATATAAGAAAAATAATCAGAATATCACAAGGTTACTTTCATAAATTCATAATTGCACCAAATCTGTAACACACTAGGTGATTGCCTCCAAGCAACAAGACATTGATGCCATCCAAATGGGAATCATGTTTTCATTTATCCAAGCAAAATCAATAACTGATGAGCCTGTAGTTCCAATATAAGTAAAGTTTGATTCAGCATCTGATCTAGTTCTGCCATTTAATTCCTGAAGGTTTTGTGTTACTAGAGTTTCATAAACCTGTTTTGTATTTTTAGTGGTAATCCGATCCTTAGATTCCCTTAGCAGTTTAATATTCCTTTTTTCATTTATGTTTACTAGATCAGACATTTCCTTAGGAGGTGCTTCAGTTATTTTATTAATACGCATATTAAAATCCTCCATTAAAATTATTCCAATTTCTTTATTATTTCCTATTATCTCATCAGTTACTTTTACAATTTCTGTGATGATATTGTCCTAATAATATTTACTGTTACTAGATTGTACATATAAATTTATCAATGCTGCTTCTATTTTACCATCTTGTATTATTACACAATATATTAACACTTTCTGTCTTAACCTCCATTGTTGTTTTACCAAGTCTAACATACACAGAGTCAATAAACCACGAATTTGTCTGCCATGTTTCTTATGTCTACTTAACCTTTTATTGTAAGCTTTGAAGCCATTTATAAAAACATTTTCACTCATCCAGGTTTCCTGTATAAACACATAATACAAGCTTTGTATATATTGAAAAAAATAGGTTCTGCATGTGTTTCCATAAGATCAGAAACATTCCATGATAATACCTTCCTTATTTCTTTTGCATTTTTGTCTAGACCAGTATTTACTCTGTCCATTACCCATGATTGCCAATTATTGTCTTCTTTCTGTCTCAATATCTCATATTGGTTTGTTGTCTTTATCATTATTTCTCATTCTGTGGATTTCGTTATTGTCTCTTCTTTAGTTCTCTAAGTGTATGTTATATCTTTAATTTCCTTATGTAGACCCTACACCTTAGTTATCTAATTCCCCTGTTTTACTCATAAGATGACTATAAGTTAGGCCATTTGCCATCCATATTGTAATTATGCCATTGTTTTCCCACCTAGTGGCTCTTTTAAGGTCCTGTCTGATGTCATTGTCTTTTATTAATGTTCCCAACATTTCACTTAGTTTATATTTCAGATTTTTAGCATTTTCTCTCCACATTTGTTATAGCTCAAATGTAGAGATCACCTTCAGGGTCTCAGTCCTATCCCCGTAGTGGTTTTTTTTTATTATTATAAAATTCTGGGAATAGATCCCATAAAATTATAATTTCTTCTATTTCAATTCTCAACATTTTTATCTCCTCCTTCTTTCCTAGTATGACTACAGAAATCAACAATATTGCAAAGAAGAAAAAATATTTTTTTTCCAAAACACAAATAATCGCACTAAAGTGCTGGCTTAAATAATTTAATATCACAACAATATGCTTCCTACTACCATAAACATGACCTAATTCATCTTGCCTGCTGCCTGAATCACAGGGGAGGTGAGGGTTATCCCTCTGCAAGTGGGTGGCCCCCCTGTGCACCATGCACCGCTGATTTCCCAACTTCGGTGGGGCTGAGGTGCCAGCATACTGCTCTTAGCCAGGTGGACCTACCTTGCAATTCTTAAGGCACCTGGAGACTTGGGACTGACCTGGTAATGATAAGAGGAAATTCCCCTGCTCTTGAACAGGAGCTCACCTGCAACCTTGGTGGACTGTTTAGTGATCGTTCATGCTAATTGTTGTTGGACATTAAAATTCAAGAACTTACTTGTTGTGCCGTGTACCTGGCTGGGCATCAAGGCAGACTGGAGAATTGGGGGAAAATCTTCTGTCTGGGCCCGGGACACATCTATGCAGTTCCCTGCCTCCAAGTCCTGAAGAAGTTTGGGAGCCAAATTTAAAACTGCTCATCTCAGCACCTGATTGGACCACCTTAGGTTCACAACGTCATTGCCCAGATATTTGAATAGGCAGGTACTGAGCCCCACAGCTTATAATTCATCTTGCCTGCTGCCTGAATCACAGGGGAGGTGAAGGTTATCCCTCTGCAAGTGGGTGCCCCCCCCATGCACTGCGCACAGCTGATTTCCTGACTTCGGCAGGGTTGAGGTGCCGACATACAGCTCTTAGCCAGGCGGGCCTCCCTTGCAATTCTTAAGGCACCTGGAGACTCAGGACTAACCTGGTAATGATAAGAGGAAATTCCTCTGCTCTTGAGCAGGAGTTTGCCTTCAACCTTTGTGGACTGTTCAGCGATCATTCATGTTAATTGTTGTTAGACATTAAAATTCATGAACTTACTTGTGCCGTGTACCTGGCTGGGTGTCAAGGCAGACTGGAGAATTGGGAAAATTTTTCCACCCATCCCGGTTCCTTCTCACGTTAAATGCTCGCAGGCCACTCCCACCTAGCCCTGCCATACTTAGCAACCAACCCTATAATTTTCTATTGTCTGGCCTGCACAGCTTAACTCAATTCCGTAACTGTGCCTCCCCTTAACCACTTAACAGTTAACTAAGCCTGGTTGCCAAGCCTCTATGGTTAGTGTGTCGGTCGGTAGGCGAGGCTTAGCAACAACCATCTCCTGACTAAATCTCTGTCCCTCTAGTCAGCTCAAGCTTTAATATAAAGCTGACACATTGTGCCCAGCTCTTTTTGTTTGGCCTGCTGTTTACTATACTGCTGCCCTACTTATTCTTGTTAACTGGGCTAAGTAGTGTTTTACTCTATTGAAGGGAATAAGCTGAACCTGTACTTGTGCGTGACTTGAGATTGATTTGTGCTAACCTGAGTGGAAATGTGAGTGGGGGGGATTCTTGCTAGTTTGAGGCTAGGTGTAGGTGACTGAATGCTTCTACAGTGCATGCCATTTATGTGTGTGCAGTGTGGATAAAAAAACACAGACCTTGACTGTTTTTCCCTGGGTGGCTGGGACACTGAACATTTTCACCCTGCGCAGCTAGGACACTGATCTCTTCAACTCCTGAACCTGGTCAAATTGCTTGCAATATTGTCTGCCTGATCTCTTTGACTCCTGAACCTGGTCAAATTGTCTGCATTATTGTCTGCCTGTTTACCTTATATCTAGTATTAGCCTTCACTGGTATGAAATGATCCAGCTTGCTTAATGCTCGTGGTCTCTTTTTCCTTGGTACTTGTTTACCTGCTGGGGGCCACCTCCATGTAGCATTGTGGTGTACACTGTGCTTCACTTTAGTGGGTGTTTCCCAGCTGGCCTGGACTGTGGTGGGTGGCTGTTTGAATAGACAGTCCATCTGTGGATGCCACCTGGTGGGTAGCCAAGTGGGGTCTGGCATGCTAGCACCTCTGAGTCCTCCCTTCCAGGGCCCCTTTTGCTTGCACTGCTCTGTCCCCCCATCTAGTCCCCTCTCCCACTGTTTTATGTTTTGCTGGAAGCAGCTACACGACATAGGGGATACTAAGCTTCTCTTGAGGGCTAAGCCCCCTTCCCTCACTAGTACTATTGCCATTTGGCCTGCTCACCATGCTATGCCTCCCTCTGCTCTTTGCTGACTGTGATCTTCCCTGGGGTAGCCCCTGGGTCACACCTGGACAGCCAGATACGACCAACTTCACCTTCTCTAATCTAATTGCCCATGATAGACAGACTTCCTGGTCTATCTGCTGTCTTGATCTCAGGTGTTTCTTGTATCCTATCATAATGGGCAGGAGTGCTGGCCACAAGCTACATGGTAGGGGCAGCCTTTCCCCTTTGAGATATCTCCTATGGTTCTTACTGGTGACTCTAGCCCTTTCTGGGGACACTGAGCTCAACCCGGGTCCTCCTCAACAAGCCTCCTCCCTATATGTGGGCTGGTTGAAAGGCAGTGGACTGAAAATTGCCCATCTCAATATCCATAGCCTCCTGCCCAACCTGGCTGACCTCCTTGCATGGGTCACTCACCATAAGCCTGACATCCTGGGTATAACGGAATCCTGGCTGAAGCCATCAACCCCTGACTCGGCATGTGCGCTTCCTGGCTTTGACCTTGCCAGGCAGGACTGCCCAGGGAAAAAGCGGGGGGGGGGTGGCATCCTGGTCTACTACAGGAGTCACCTTAATCTTTCAGTTCTGTCTTGGCAACAGTCTTCACAGTCGCCATGTGAACTGCTGCACACAGTGCTGTTACTCAGGAACACTAAAAAGCTACATATTGCCTGCACCTACAACCCCCCTGTGGGGACATATTGGGGTTTTTCCTCCCTCCTTGACACAGTTGGGTCACTGATTGGGAATAATGAGCTGATAATACTGGGCAGTCTCAACTTGAACTGGCTTGGTGGTAATGCTAAGAGGTACAAGCCCCTGCTGGTTGGTCTCTCAATGTCACAACTCATCAAGGAACCCATTAGGTGGTCTTCCACTGGTGGCTCAGGCTCCCTCCTAGACTGGGTCCTGTCTAATACACCAGAGAGGATTTACTCTTCTGGTACACTCCTGGACTCCATCTCCGGCCACTCCCCTGTGTTCTGTGTATGGAAGGTCCCCTCCCTGAAAATCCCTCATAAGGTCATCCAGATTAGGGACTTCTCCAGGTTTGACCTGGGGTCTTTCCATAATGACCTATGGCTTGCTGACTGGTCTGTGGTCTGGAATGCCCAGGACTCAGCCACTGCAGTCAGTCATTTTCTTAGGGCCTTTGGGGTGCTGCAGGATAAGCATGCCCCTTTCATTAGGTGGAGGGAAAGGGGGTCCACTAACAAGTGGTTGCACAGGAGCCTCCTTACCCTCATGAGGACTAGGGATAAGTGCTGGGCCAAATTTAAGGTCATGATGGACCAGGCCATATTTCAGCAGTATAGGAGACTCTGGAACGAGTGTAAAAAAGTGATCAGGGTTGCCACAAGCGAATTCTGCAAAGTGGCATTGGTGAATTCAGTAAAAGACCCTAGAACCTTCTGGAGAAACAAAAAAAAAACATTGTAAGTGGTTCCCCCAATGGGAGGCCACTGACATTCTCATTGATGGCACTAGTTGAAATAATTCACTTACCATTGCCAATGCATTTAACACTCACTTCTCGGACCTGTCTGCCTTCACCTCCCTCTTCTCCTCCAGTGGAGGTGATAGTTATGACCAGGACTCAGCTTCACACCCGGCACCCATTTCCCGACCATTATTCTATTTTTAGGCTGTGAAGGCACAAGAGATGCAGAGATTGCTCTCTGGAGTCTCCCCCTTCTCGAGTGCTGTCCACGATGGCATGGAACCTAAGCTCCTCTGTCTTGATTCCCCTCATATTGCCTCCCCAGTGGCCCATATCTTTAACTTATTCCTAGCTTCTGGGGGTCATCCCTGACATATGGAAGGTGGCTAGGGTTGTCCCTATTCTCAAACGGGCAATCCTAAGATTCTGGACAATTATCAACCGATAGCCATACTGTCTGCTATCAGTAAAGTCCTTGAGAATGTTGTGGCGGGACAACTCATGGAGTATATCCTGACTCACAAGCTATTGACTCCTGAGCAGCATAGCTTTTGTAAAGGGCACAGTACATCCTCAGCCCTTGTCACTGTCACATCTGGGATCAGAACTGCTATGGACCAGGGTAAACTCTCTGGTGCCATTTTCATTGACCTATCCAAAGCCTTCAATCTAGTTGACCAACAATCTACTCTGCTCTCAGCTTAGGTCATTTGGCTTGTCACCCCCTGTACTCAGCTGGTTCACCAACTAACTTCAGGGAAGACAGCAGCTGATCAAATATAGCAAAGTAGTCTCGAGCACCACTGCTGTGTCCTCAGGTATTCCCAAAAGTTCAGTCCTGGGGCCTCTACTCTTCTCCATTTTTGTTAATAACCTAACTGCTACCTCCTCCTACTCTAGGTCCATTCTATATTCAGATGACCTGGTCATCCTCACCCACTCCCGGGACATTGAGGTCATAAACCATCAGTTGAGTGAGGACTTTAGGAGTGTACAATCTTGGATAACATCCCACAAGGTTGTCTTCAACCTCAAAAAAACCCAGGCCATGCTCTTTGGGTGCCTGGCCAAGATAAAGGCCTCCCCTGCTCCCTTGTGCATCGCTGGTCTTGATGGTGCTCCTGTCCTCATCACCAACTCTGTCAAATACCTTGGGGTGACACTTGACCCTCATCTCAACCTTGGACTCCGTATCCTTAGTGTTTGTAGAGCCGTCAACTGAAAACTTGGTCTGGTCTATCATGCAAGGAGCAATCTCACTCCCACTGCTCGCCTTGCGCTGGCTAAAGGCATGTTTCTCCCCTCCCTCTGTCATTGGCTCCTCCTGTTTGCTTGGTCCCCCAATGCCTACCTAGCCAAGTAGACCATCACCTACAATAACATTTGCCATTTTGTGCTTGCTGCCCCTTGACTCACCCACCATTGTGACCTGTACAGTAAGCTCAACTTGCTCTCCCTGTCCAATCACCTAACCTTTGTCCTGGGCTGCTTCATGGGTAAGGTCCTTGGCACCGGTACCCCACCTGGATTGGCAGACCTCCTCGTGCTAGGTGCCTCCTCCTCGTACTCCCTCAGATCTCTGGGCTCTGCTATCCTAAGGATCCCTGCCTGTTGCACTCAAATGGGGGACAGAGATTTTGCCTCTTGTGCCCCCAGACTATGGAACTCCCTTCCTGCCCAGGTACGATCCTCCCCCTCCCAGGCTTGCCTCAGAACTTCCCTGTGGAAACACTTGAAGCTCTTCTCAGCATGTGGCTGTCCTAAGCCTCCATAATCTAACTAGGTCCCACACTGTACATCCTGCATTGTCCTGTACACAATTTATACACCCTATGTATTGGGTAATTCTTTGACTTTGCCTTCTCCTTATGGGGACTTATAATGTATATAATGAATTTAAAATGTCTATGATTTGTATATAATGCACTGCCTACAACCTTGTTGATCCGATGTATACTGTCACACCATTTGTGTATACCTGTTGACTATGTCATGCTTCTGTTTTCCCTGACTCTATGTAACTGCCAAAAGTGTATCATGTTGTAATGTCATATTTCCTGTACTCTCCCGGGTCGTACCTGAAAATAGGCAAATGTCTTGTCTAGTGTACCTACCTGGTTAACAAAAACTAAATAAATAAATAAATACCCAAGTCCAGTATGCCTAGTCACTACAAACCCCTGCCCTTCACCGGTATGGCTTCCTGATATTAAATTGTTTAATGTAGCACTTTAGTGTGATTTTTATGTGTGTTTTGGAAAATAAATATTTTTTCTTCTTTGCAATATTTAAAGTGCTACTAAGTCTTTTTTACTACCTGACCACTCACTTAATTTGCTCACCAAATATTGTTGATTTCAGTATTTCCTGAGCAAGAGAGGTAAAGCTGAAGCTTTTTCTGGTTGCACAGTTCTGCAATGTAGTTAGCACAATTCCTATATCTTTTTGTTCTCTTTTTCTTTGTATGACTCTCAGCACATAGTATTGGTGAAAGACAAGCAATGCCAATTCTTTATTTGACAGAGATCAGACCACACTTAGGCATTCAGTGAGAGATTAATTTCCTCATAATATATTATGTAATAGTTTTTTTGATTCTGTGTTTAGCTGTTCTTCCTTTTCTTATGGCATCATTCCTACACTGAGCATAGGTGGAACAAAGTCAGTGCCCAGTGCTTTTGTTAGAAATCTGCCAAATATTTCTTATATATTTTCCTTATCTGCACATTCACCCTCTTCTTCATTGTCATTGTTTATTATAACTTTATGTGTCTTAACCTCTTGTTTGTTATTGTTTTCTTTTTGTAATTCTTTTATTTTCATTGATATCTCTTTTTTCCTCAATATCACTAATCCTGCGAGTTTTTTTTTCTTCTTCTCCTTTCCTAATTTTCTTCCAGGTCCTATTTCCTTTTTCAGATTTTTGATTGGTGTCAATTTCTTCCCTTATTTTTTTTTTTTTTTCTTGATACTTCTTTTCTTTGTTTTGTGTTCCTTTGTCATCTTCCTTCTTCATAGCTGTAATTCCCTCTTATACCTTATTTTCCTGTTTCTCATCTTCTTGATGGATTTTACTTTCTGTTTTATGGAGAGTATACATACTCAATTCTATGATGTTATGTTTCAGAGTCTGTTTCTTTCCTTCTTCCCAAAGTACTCTGTTGTTTGCAGCCAATTCTATACAGATGCTATCTTCCCAGACATGTTCTGGTGGTAACATAATCAATTCAATAGTTTTTTTTTCTATCATTTCCCTCTTCTATATTGCTTATTAGTTCTATCTTATGATCTTTTGTTTCCTTCTCAACATACTATTCTTCCTCCTCATGTTTTCTAGAATTGTCTACACAGACTCCTTTAATGAATGCCAGATCTTGTTTTCATTTTATCATTTGTTTATACAGTAAAATATTCACTAAACTTGGATTTTGTAGTGCTATAATCATGTCACTAGTGATTTCTTCTATGTCTGGTATGTGACTGCTTGAAGGACTCAATATGCCCATGCTTTTATTACCTAAGCTGCTCCCCATGAGAACATTTTTTTTTATTGATGTTATAGTTAGTATTATAGGTAGAATTATTGAAATTGTTAATGTTTTTGATTATTAGAAGCATAGAAACATAGAATTTGATGTCAGATAAGGACCACTTGGCCCACCTAGTCTGCCCATTTCTCTACCTGATGGATAAGCTGCAGATTCTAGTTAATCAACAGCTTACTTGCTCCTACCCCCCACTAGAATTGCCTTATTCCTGTCCCATGCATTCTTGAATTCTCCCAATGTTCCTGACTCCACAACCTCCTCAGGAAGGCAGTTCCATGCATCCACAATCCTCTATGTGAAAAAATGCTTTCTAACATTTCCTCTGAGCTGTCCCCCCTCTATCTTCAAATTGTGCCACCTTGTTCTTGCACATCTCTTTTTCTGAAAGATGCTACCGTCTTGTACTTTGTTAATTCTCTTGAGATACTTGAAAGTTTCTATCATGTCCCCCCTCTCCCTCCTTTCCTCAAGGGTATACATAATAAGCAGCTTTAGTCTCTCCTCGTATGTCTTCTGGTGCAGACCCTGCACCATTTTGGTTGCCCTCCTCTGAACAGCTTCCACTTTGTCTATGTCTTTGAGGAGATGGGGTCTCCAGAATTGCACACAGTACTCCAGATGGAGTCTCACCAACTGTCTGTACAGAGGGATAACAACTTCCTGTTTTCTATTGTTGATGCCTCTCCCTATGCATCCCAGTATCCTCCTAGCCCTCCTTATTGCCTTCTCACATTGCTTGCCCACCTTTAGGTAATCTGATATAATTACTCCTAGGTCTCTTTCGATATCTGTTGTTGTTATTAACTCACCCTCCATTGTGTACTCTCCCCCTGAGTTTTTGTTTCCTAGATGCATTACCTTGCCCTTCTTTGCATTGAATCTGAGCTGCCACAAATTTGACCATTCCTACAACCTTGCCAAGTCCCTTTTCATCCTTTCTACCCCACCCTCTGTATCAACCCTGTTGCAGATCTTTGTGTCATCTGCAAAGAGGCATGCCTTTCCTTCCAGGTGCTCTCCAATGTCACTTATAAAGACTTGGCTATGATACTTACCCGGTAAACAAAAACTAAATAAACTAAATAGATAAATAAAAGAAGACTGGTCCCAGTACCAAACCCTGTGATAACCTGCTAATTACCCTCCTTTCTTCAATGTGGACTCCGTTTACTATTACCCTTTGTGTTCTGTTGTCCAGCCAGTTTTTTTTATCCAGGCTACCACCTTGGGACCCACTCCAAGGCTGGCTAACTTGCATATTAATCTTGTGTGTGAGACTGTGTCAAATGCCTTGCTAAAATCTAGGTAGGCCATATCCACAGCCCCTCCCTGCTCTACTACTTTGGTCACCTAGTCAAAAAATCTATTAGGTTAGTCTGACATGACCTTCCTGCTGTGAAACCATGCTGCCTAGGGTTCTGTGCCCTACTGGCCTCTAGGTACTCAACAATTACTTCCTTCAGAACTGATTCCATCATTTTCCATACCAGTGAGGTCAAACTAACTGGTCTGTAGTTTTCTGTCTCTGCCCTGCTTCCACATTTGTGAAGTGGTATTATATTTGCCTTCCTCCAGTCCTCAGGTATCACCCCATCCTCCCATGATTTGTTAAAGAGAGTAGACAGTGCTGTTACTAGTTCTACCCTTAGTTCTTTTTGAATTATTGGGTGAATCCCATCAGGCCCCATTGCTTTGTCCACCCTTAGTTTCAGGAGTTCTTTCAAAACCCTTTCTTCTGTGAATGGACTGGTATCAACCCCCCCATTCAGAGTTTCTCTCTGTTTTAGGTTCCTCCCCCTCCTCTTCTGTTGTGAATACTGAGCAGAAATACTCATTCAGTATCCCTGCTTTTTCACTGTCACCCTATTGTGAGGTTTTCATCTTCTTTTTCCAATTCTTGTCTGATTGATTCCCTTATTTTTTTATAGTAAAGTTAAGGTTCCCTATTGTTTCATAAATTTCTGCAAATGTGTTTTTTGAAGAGTGGTATCCCCCTCTTTCTTTATCTTCCATGTCTATTCTCCCATACCCATCATACCCATTGTCTATAATCTATATTTCCTGTATCCCTGTGCTGTTCCCACAATTCAGTTTTTTGAGAAAAAAATCCTTAATTGTTAAAATTGGTGTTGATGTTTTTATCTTTTCTCTTTTTTTTTTGCTTCCTTCTTTGTTTTCTGTTCAATTATTTCTTCTTTCCCTCATTTTTTGTGATGTTGCCTATTGTTATTTGGTCAAATAGTGAGTCCACATTTACCCAGTCCTTTGCATGCAAATTTAAATCAACTTCTTCCTTAATCTTGCCACTTCTGGTGATTGCTGGCATATTGATAGCTAGAGGAATTTCTACAGGGTCACTCCAAGATCACAGTAATAGATGTGGCAAAATATAATCATCCAAAAATACAATACACAGTAAATACAATTCTAGAGAAAAAAAGCTTTGGCACTGAATGTCCTAGTAACAGTCTGTTATCTTCTATGGGTCCTTAAGCCTCAGCAGCTGACCTTCCTTCAACTTCCAAAATGATGAGAAGTAACAATATAACTTTTCTTCTATGTAAAACTTCCATAGAAAAATTGAGAAAGTACTTCTCCTATTAATTTCCTGTCAAAATCATGTCTTGTTTTCAAAGTTCTCTGTCTCTGTCTCAATTCTAAGACTTCTTGGTTCTTTAGTTCAGTTCTGTGTTTTTTTCAGGCTCTCAGGTTTAACTGAGTCAGATCTTGTGTTTCCTGTCTTCTGATTTGTCTTTTCCAGAGTGTCCCTTCTGGCAAATTAGTTAGCAATTTTAAATAAAGGAGAAAGGAAATGTGAATTGTAAAAGACATTCAAGGTAAAAGGTGATTTTTAGTATTCCAGAGGTACTGAATAAAAATCCCATTAAAGATAAAACAGCAATGATCTGCAAAAATGGTAAAAATGGCAGAGGCAATAAGCACCAAGAACTCTAGCCCACTGCTACAAAATAAAAACTTAAACCTAAAATGTTCTTACTCCTGAAGTGTTAGAGAGTCATTCAGAACCTTTAGTAAAATGAAGAAATCAGATGCCAGTATGCTTTAATCGGAGCAGTGCCTGGTGTTTTAAATAAATAAAATCGCTATGACAGTAAAAATCAAACCAGCAGTCTCCTTCACAGGCATCCACACTGTATCAGGCTAGAGGAAGGATGGTGCATCTAATAGAAGAATGCCAGTGCATGCACTATATGGCCTTATGGCACATGACCAAACCCACAAAATTTTTAAATTTAAAATACGAAAAACTAGGCAAAAACAAAACCAATAAAACAATATCTATGTCTCCAATGTGGATAAAAAGAAAGAAAAAAGTGGGACTCAATAACTACTTGTGTTTATATAGTGCAATCTGGTAGCAGATTCCCACTGAGAATACTTCCTCTGAAGAAAAATATGTAAGTGCCATTTACAGCCTGAACATATAAGCCACAGTACAAATTACTATCCCCCTTTTTTTTTTGAAGCTTGCTCCAGCAAAATGTCCCCTTGGTAAACAAAGCTCAGAATTTCGAGTGAAGTGAGGTCTCAACAGGATCTTCACCCCTAGATGTCAGTTCATTGCAGAACCCCCTGCAACCATCCCCATATGCATGGACAGGCTCCTATACCACCGCTTGGTCTCCAGGCTCCATAGAGGGAGGATGGAAGAGGCCAGAGGGACTCCTGGTAAACAAGCAGCCCAAGAAATTGTGGAAAGAGCTTGGGACAAGATTAAAATCTGAGGCAACGGTGGTATATCTGTAATTAAAAAGGAAAATGCATGTCCCAGCTCCTGCTCTTGCTGCTATTCCTCAATGGCTCAGCATACAGCTGAACTCAGGTCCATTAGACCTTCTGACTGCTCCCAGTGGGGAATAGAGCAGAAAATCTCATCGTATGGAGATGATTTGATATTCTTTCTGGCAAGACCTGAGCTATTGGTTCCACAGCTAATTAGGGTGCTAGGGCAATGTAGCAGCATGTCAGGGTGTAAGATACATTTTACTAAATCAGAGGCTCTGGAGCTTAGTGGATTTTTAAGGCTACCTTATCATTTAGCTGGGCTCTACATAATAGATTTCATTATTTGGGGATGACAGTCTCTACAGACTTGTTTAGGTTATTTCTGTTAAACTACAAAAAAAAAAAACATGTCATACCATTCAAGCAAACCTGGCACACTGGACCATGTTACCTCTTTCCCTGATAGGGAGAATAGATGCCACTAAAATTAATGTTTCTTCCCGAATTTTGATTTTTATCTCAAACCCTGTTTATAAGAATCCCCACCAATTTCTGGAACAAAATTATGAAGGGGATCCAGCAGTTTGTTTGGGGTTAGAAGAAACCTAGAATGGTGAAACCTATTCTTCATTTAGCAAGTGATAAAAGTTGTTTGGCCTTGCTTGATCTGCACAAATACTATTTAGCTGTGTAAAAGTCTGGCATTTGCACCTGGGTCAGACAATGTAGGACTCGGGCTGGTATGACATGGAAAATGTTGGGGCTGGAGAATACTCCTCCCATCCACATTGGCACTGGTACCAGTCCCTGCAGAGTACAGAGAAAACAATGTGGAACAAATGGGTCAGTCATAGACTAGGCCAATTACAAAAGATTAGACATTTCATGAAGATGGCACAAGGAGTGGGACCACTGCCATTAATATGCTATCATCCTGATTTTTCCCCCTAGACTTGACACAGGTTACATACTCTGGAAACATTCAGGGGTCAGTAGGTTTTCATAGCTTTTGGAACAGGGCAACTGCATTATGTCTACATGAGCTAAAGAGGAGTTTGGCTGGGGCAACAAGGAATTATACTGATATGTGCAAATCAGGCATTATATCAATACAGTAGGGATCAGGACACAACTAGGGAGACAGTTTTCATCATGGGAAGCCTATATGTATGATGTGATAATGCTCACGAGAACACAGTGGTATGTTTCAGATATATATCAGTTAGTGCAGAAAGAAGTAGGAGTCTCCTTGAAGGCAGTTAGGGAGGCCTGGGAGAAAGAGTCGGGGGAACAATATGTGGAAACACAATGGCAAAGCAAACTACGTAAAGGATGGAATGTCACCTTTGCCCCCCCCCTCACCCCCGTGGTGGGAATTTTTTTTTTGGATTGTTTTAAATTGTATTTCTGAACACTGAGAACTATGCAGCATTATAGCCTGGCTAATATAGCAGAATGTTTGGGGGGTGGGCACATATTCTGGGGTTGTATGAAACTACAACAATTCTGGAGTCAGATCCAAACAGCTGGTAAACAGATACTGGGGTAGAGTTACCACTGGTCTTCTCAGAATGGGTGTTAGGCTTTCCCGTGGTGGTCAGTTCAAGGCCAGAGCACAGAACGATTCTCCTTATTCTGCCAACTATTGCATTAAGATGTATCACATCCTATTGGCTGACTTCCAATACACCAGGCTACACTAGAAGAATGGTGTGGGAGGATATGTAAAATACATGAAATGGAACTAATGATGGTTAAACTGAACCTGAGAGAAGAAATACATGTGGATAGATGGAGCAGTTGGATTAACTGGAATTCGGAGGGGGAGGAGGGAGGAGATGACCCTGAGGATCCAGACGAAGAGTCAGTATCAGGGAGACTAATTGGGCAGTGGGTTAACACAGGAAGGTCTCACGTTCCAACTTCAGAAGAAAAAGAAATAATGGTAAAGACCCTGTACAGAATGTGGAGGGAGAAGGGTTGTGCCCCTGCAATGGGTAATGCATTAATTGAGGACAAAGTCCCATAACAAAAGCAGTATGGTGGTCTGCAATATGTTTGAGAAATGGCGCTGAAGCAATGTGGTCCTTGGGGGGCTGTTAAGCTCCCAGAGATTAAATGGAATAGGCAATGAACTTTCCAGCTTCATTTGTATGAAAAGTAACTGCACAAACCTGCCTGTTTCTGGTTTGAAAGGTTTAGGTGATGATTACTTTTATTTTTTAATAAATGTTATCCATGGAATACATGCAAGCATTAATGATGACAGACAACAGTGCTTGTATGGCATCTATTTGGTGATGTATGAAGAAGGGGACCTTTTTCCTTTTTACAGGTCCAGAGACTTATTGAACAGCCAGACGGGGCAAGCTGTTTTAAGTACTTTAAATCGACAGTAAGATTTTATTGAAGTAGACGCCATAAACTTTAGGTTGAACTCTTTTGTTATAACAGTTGTTACTCAACCTCTGGACTAAAGGTGTCCAAAAAAACTTCTGCAAGTGGAATTTAAGCCAAGGTTTGACTTTCATGTCTGTGAAAGTTCAATAATTAATTTCCAAACTTTCATGGAAATTCCACATACCCTGTATCCTAGCAATACCATTTACAAAAATACTTCCCTGGTGTCTAGTGGCACCCCCCGCCATTCTCTGATCACCACTCAACAACCTGATGATATTCATTTGTCATTAGTGGTCCCTTCCTTCACCCGATCACCCGCCCAATATAGAAACATAGAATTTGACAGCAGATAAAGACCGCTTGGCCCACCCAGTCTGCCCATTTTCCTACCTAACAGATAAGCTGCAAATCCTAGTTAACCAACAGCTTACTTCCTCCTACCCCCCACTAGGACTGCCTTATGCCTGTCCCATGCATTCTTGAAGTTCCCCACTATTCTTGACTCCACGACCTCCTCAGGGAGGCTGTTCCATGCATCCACAACCCTCTCAGTGAAAAAATACTTCCTCACATTACCTCTGAGCCGTCCCCCCTCTATCTTCAAATTGTGCCCCCTTGTTGTTGCACATCTCTTTTTCTGGAAGATGCTACCCTCTTGGACTTTGTTAATTCCCTTGAGGTACTTGAAAGTTTCTATCATGTCCTCTCTCCCTCCTTTCCTCTAGGGTATACATATTAAGCTCCTTTAGTCTTTCTTCGTATGTCTTCTGGTGCAGACCCTGCACCATTTTGGTTGCCCTCCTCTGGACAGCTTCCACTCTGTCTATGTCTTTTTGGAGATGGGGTTCCAGAACTGCACGCAGTACTCCAGATGGGGTCTCACCAACTGTCTGTACAAAGGATAACAACTTCTGTTTTCTACTATTGATGCCTCTTCCTATGCATCCCAGTATCCCTCCCCGCCTTCCTTACTGCCTTCTCACATTGCTTGCCCACCTTTAGGTCATCTGATATAATTACCCCCAGGTCCCTTTCTATTTTTACTGTTGTCAGTATCTCACCCCCATTGTGTACACTTCCTGGGTTTGTTTCCCATGTGCATTACTTTGCACTTCTTTGCATTGAATCTGAGCTGCATACATTTGACCATTCCTCCAACCTTGCCAAGTCCCTTCTCATCCTTTTCCATCCATCTTGTGTATCAACCCTGTTGCAGATCTTTGTGTCATCTGCAAAGAGACATACTTTTCCTTCCAGTTCCTCTGCAATGTCACTTATAAAGACATTAAAAGGAACGGTCCCAGTACTGAACCTCACGGTACCCCACTAGTAACCCTCCTTTCTTCACTGTGTATTCCATTTACTACTACCCTTTGCATCCTGTTGTCTAGCCAATTTTTATCCAGGCTACCACCTTGGGACCCACTCCAAGCTGGCTATCTTGTGAATTAATCTTTGTGTGGACTGTATCAAATGCCTTGCTAAAATCTAGGTAGGCCATGTCCACAGCCCCTCCCTGGTATACTACTTTGGTCACCCAGTCAAAGAAATCTATTAGATTCGTCTGACATGACCTTCCCATCGTGAATCCATGCTGCCTTGGGTCCTGTGCCCCACTGGCCTCTAGGTACTCAACAATTCTTTCCTTCAGAAATGATTCCATCATTTTCCCTATGACCCTACCACTGAGGTCAAACTAACTGGTCTGTAGTTTCCTGCCTCTGTCCTGCTCCCACTTTTGTGAAGAGGAATCACATCTGCCCTCCTCCAGTCCTTGGGTACCACCCCATCCTCCCATGATTTGTTAAAGAGAGTAGTCAGCAGTGTCACTAGTTCTACCCTTAGTTCTTTTAGAATTCTTGGGTGAATCCCATCAGGCCCCATTGCTTTGTCCACCTTCAATTTTATCAGTTCTTTCAGAACCCTTTCTTCTGTAAATGGACTGGTATTGACCCCCGTCTTCGGAGTGTTTCTCTTGTTTGGTTTAGGTAACTCCCCCTTCTCTTCCTTTGTGAATACTGAGCAGAAATATGCATTCAATATAGCTGATTTTTCACTGTCACCCTATACCCACATTCCCTCCCCTTTATTAAGCTTCAGTATCCCTCCTTTGGTCTTTCTTCACTCCCTAATGTACCTATAAAAGGTCTTATCCCCCTTCTCAACTGAATTGGCTATCCTTTCCTCGGTTTGGGCCTTTGCTATTCTGACTGCCTTCCCAGCCTCTTTCTGCTTTAACTGATAAAGTTCCTGCTCCTTCTGTGTTTCCTTATATTTCCTGAATGCTGTCCTTTTCTCCTTAACCTTCCCTGCCACCTCTTTTGAGAACCATAGCGTTTTTTTCCTTCGTTGTGTTTTATTGATTTGCTTTACACAAAGGCTTGTTGCCTCTGTGATGGCTGTTTTGATCACTCCCCATTGTTCCTCCACCTCTCCTTCTTGCTTGTTTGTTAGTGCTTTTCTGAGGCACTCTCTCATTTTCCCAAAGTCGGCCCTCCTAAAGTCCAGTACACTTGCTTTTGTATGGCTTGATTTTATGGCTGTGTTTATCGTGAACCACACTGTTTGGTGGTCGCTTGTTCCCAGATGGCTACCCACTTCTAAATCTGAGATTCTTTCTCCATCCCCATTTGAGAGTACCAGGTCTAAGATTGCTCCTCCTGAGTGGGTTCCAATACTAGCTGTCTGAGGCATGCCCCTGTAGGGCATCAAGAATGACCCCTGCTTTGGATGTGCCTGAAGCAAAGGTGCTCCAGTTAACATCTGCATATTCAGGTCCCCATCAACAATATCTCCCTTTTTCTGCCATTCTAAGAAAGCCTTCTATCATTTCCTTGTCCATTCCTCCTCTGAGATGGGGTCCTATACAACCCCCATGCAGATTGTGGCCATTTCCTGTCTCCAGGGTGACCCAAAGTGCCTCATCTTCTCCCTGTTTACTCTTTAGTTCTGTTGGTTTGATCCCTTCCTTTACAATAGAGAGCTACCCCTCCTCTTTACCCTCCCTGTCCCTCCTGTAGATTGTGTATTCTGGCATGTTGACATCCCAGTCATGGTTCCTGTGTACCATGTTTCTGTGACTGCCACAATATCCAGGCAACCTCTTCCATCAAGGCCACTAGTTCAGAGAGTTTGTTACACAGATCAGGCATTGGTACTCATCACCCTCTCTTTTTGATAGCCTTACCCCTTTAGCCCCATTTCTGTCCTTACTGCCTTGCCTTTTTTACATTTAAATCTGTTCTGCTCCCTAATAACTTCTGTACCTTGGTGTTTACCTCACTAATCACCATGTTTTGTGGGGAGGCTCAGATTTCCTGCTCTTTCAGTGCTCTCCTTGGCTAGTTTAAATGCTTCACAATGAAGCATTTAAACCTCTCACCTAGGATCCTGGTTCCCCACTGGACAGATGCAGACCATCGCACCAGTATAGGGTCTGCATCCTCCAGGTGGCTCCCAGTCCCCAATGAAGCTAAAACCTGAGCTCCACACCAGTTTTTCAACCACTCATTGAATTCCTGGTGAGAAGTGCCCCTACATCTCCCTTGCCATAGACAGGCAGCACCTCTGAAAAGGTTACATGATGCGCCACTTGTCTAAGGTCCTTCCCAACTCTATAAACTCCTCTTGCACTGCTCTGATCCCATTCCTAGCCAGATCATTTGTCCCTAGGTGGACAATGACATCCAGCCCTCCCTCGTGCAGCTCTCCCCATGATCCTGAGGATTCGCCCTGTCCCTCCAAGCCGTGGCGCCAGGAAGGCATCTTACCTCCTCTCCCTCCTCCCCATTTCTACCCCTAATGATTGAGTCCCCACCAGGAGTTGTCTCCTTCCCTTGGGTCCCATGCCACCCTCCTGTGGGTCTCCTTTGTGAAGGTTCCCGCATCCTCCTTGGTCTCCACTGCAGGTGCCTCCATAGAGGAACCACTATCCACCAGAAGAGTGAATGGATTGTGGAGAGGTACAGCTGGAGGGATACAACTCTGTTCCACCACCTCTCCTCCTTGAGCCCACCCTGGTCCAGCCTCTCCTCTTTCTTGGCAACCTCTGAGGTAGTGGCATTGGCCATGGTGGTCCCTGGGTGGGGGAGGAGGTTTCACAAATCCTAGCCAGGTCAGCCTGGAAACGGGCAACCTCCTCTCTCTGACCAGAGAGGTGCCTGCAAATAGGGCAGCATCGCAGCCTCCAGAATGTCTCCTGGAACACTGCCGCTCCACAGCCATTGCACTGCACCACTCCTATCATGTCTTATTTTGTGTCCTCTCTACTGTTTCTCTGGATGCTTACTCTCTCCTCTCCTTACAACTCTGACCCTTTCTGTTCTGGGATAGCAACTTCCTATCTTCTTCAGTAGCCTCCTTCTTCCTTGCTCAATATCAGACCACCAGCAGCTAGGGGAGAGTGAGCTACTTTTTTTCCTTTAGGTTGACAAACCAATGTTTCTCTATGATCCTTTCCTTCCTACTGCCAAACAGGAAGTTCCTGTTGACAGTCAAATCCAGTGGCTATAAAAGTAGAACTGGTATTGGGTGGGTGGGTGGGTGAGTGAGTGGAGGGAGGGAGGAGGGAGGAGGTGATGGGATGGAGGGCAATTAGTAAGAAAAAAGGCTAGCAAAAGGAAGTTGTAATTTGACTCACCTGCTTTTCTAGTGTCTAAACCACACCCCCAGGTAAGCTCTCTTTCCTCCTACTGGTTTAGCAAAGTCACCTGATACAGTACCCTTCCCTGCACAGAACACACACTCACTTTCTTTCTTTTCTTTCTTTTTATTTACCCTAAATAAGACCCCTTCTACTTCTAATAAAGTTATCTGCCTACTTAATCTTAACTGACACTGACTCCTGCTGAGAAATAAGTTTTAAATTAACAAGAAACTGCAGCTTCTTTTAGTTAGCTGCTTTCTGCTCTACAAGCAAGGCTAGTAACAGGAAGCTGTAATTTGACTCACCTGCTTTTCTAGTGTCTAAACCACACCCCAGGTAAGCTCTCTTTCCTCCTACTGGATTAGCAAAGTCACCTGATACAGTACCTTTCTCTGCACAGAACACACACTGACTTTCTTCTTTTTTTAACCTTAAATAAGACCCCTTCTACTTTTAATAAAGTTATCTGCCTACTTAATCTTAACTGACACTGACTCCTGCTGAGATATAAGTTTTAAATTAACAAGAAAATGTAGCTTCTTTTAGTTAGCTGCTTTCTGCTCTACAAGCAAGGCTAGCAACAGGAAGTTGTAATTTGACTCACCTGCTTTTCTAGGTTCTAAACCACACCCCCAGGTAAGCTCTCTTTCCTCCTACTGGTTTAGCAAAGTCACCTGATACAGTACCCTTCCCTGCACAGAACACACACTGACTTTCTTTCTTTTTTTAACCCTAAATAAGACCCCTTCTACTTCTAATAAAGTTATCTGCCTACTTAATCTTAACTGACACTGACTCCTGCTGAGATATGTTTAAATTAACAAGAAGACGTAGCTTCTTTTAGTTAGCTGCTTTCTGCTCTACAAGCAAGGCTAGCAACAGGAAGTTGTAATTTGACTCACCTGCTTTTCTAGTGTCTAAACCACACCCCCAGGTAAGCTCTCTTTCCTCCTACTGGTTTAGCAAAGTCACCTGATACAGTACCCTTCTCTGCACAGAACACACACTGACTTTCTTTCTCTTTTTAACCCTAAATAAGACCCCTTCTACTTCTAATAAAGTTATCTGCCTACTTAATCTTAACTGACACTGACTCCTGCTGAGATATAAGTTTTAAATTAACAAGAAATTGTAGCTTCTTTTAGTTAGCTGCTTTCTGCTCTACAAGCAAGGCTAGCAACAGGAAGTTGTAATTTGACTCCCCTGCTTTTCTAGTGTCTAAACCACACCCCAGGTAAGCTCTCTTTCCTCCTACTGGTTTAGCAAAGTCACCTGATACAGTACCCTTCTCTGCACAGAACACACACTGACTTTCTTTCTTTTTTTTAACCCTAAATAAGACCCCTTCTACTTCTAATAAAGTTATCTGCCTACTTAATCTTAACTGACACTGACTCCTGCTGAGATGTAAGTTTTAAATTAACAAGAAAATGTATCTTCTTTTAGTTAGCTGCTTTCTGCTCTACAAGCAAGGCTAGCAACAGGAAGTTGTAATTTGACTCACCTGCTTTTCTAGTGTCTAAACCACACCCCAGGTAAGCTCTCTTTCCTCCTACTGGTTTAACAAAGTCACCTGATACAGTACCCTTCCCTGCACAGAACACACACTGACTTTCTTTCTTTTTTTAACCCTAAATAAGACCCCTTCTACTTCTAATAAAGTTATCTGCCTACTTAATCTTAACTGACACTGACTCCTTCTGAGATGTAAGTTTTAAATTAACAAGAAAATGTAGCTTCTTTTAGTTAGCTGCTTTCTGCTCTACAAGCAAGGCTAGCAACAGGAAGTTGTAATTTGACTCACCTGCTTTTCTAGTGTCTAAACCACACCCCCAGGTAAGCTCTCTTTCCTCCTACTGGTTTATCAAAGTCTCCTGATACAGTACCCTTCCCTGCACAGAACACACACTGACTTTCTTTCTTTTCCTTCTTTTTTTAACCCTAAACAAGACCCCTTCTACTTCAAATAAAGTTATCTGCCTACTTAATCTTAACTGACACTGACTCCTGCTGAGATATAAGTTTCAAATTAACAAGAAAATGTAGCTCCTTTTAGTTAACTGCTTTCTGCTCTACAAGCAAGGTTAGCAACATTTAATAAGAAAATCTCTAGTAGCTAGTGGTCCCTGCCCACACAATCACCTGCCTGACCTTTAAAGAGAAAATCCCTGGTTGTTAGTGGTCCCTCCCCCCACCTGATCCTCCACTAGGGATAGCAGTCCCTCCCCTAATCTGATCACCCACCTGATGTGTCCAGTGTAACCCCCCCAATCCCTATCTCTTGTATAGTAATATATTATAAAAAAAAGTTCTTCCCTGGTGGTCTAGTGAACCCCCCTCCCTATCCCATGTCCGCAGTAGGAGAACTTATTCCTTGGTTGTCAAGTGGCTCCACTGCCGCTCCACCCCAGCAGGTAGTGTCCCTCCACCATGCTCTCCACCAATCCAGAAGTGGAGTGGGTGACCAGCACAGCCCTGCATTCTCCTCCACAGCTGGCCATCAACCAAGCTGTCAATGAATGAGAACATGTTTGTACGCTGTACCACTGTGCCGGTTACCCACTCAGTTTTGGGATTGGGGTAATGGGGTGGTGGGACACTACCTGCTGGGATAGAGGGGTAGGGGATCCATTAGACTACCATGGAATAAGTTATCCTACTGGGGATTGGGAATAGGGAGGTGGGTTCACTAGACCACCGGGGAAAAAAATGTTTATTACATATTACTGTATGAAGGATAGGAATTGGGGAGGTTACACTGGACACATTGGAGGGTTCATCAATTGGGAAGAGGAACAGCTAGCTACCAGGGATTTTCTCATTAAATGTCTTGCAAGTGATCGGGTTGGGGTAGGGACAGCTAGTCACCAGTAATTTTCTTGTTAAAGATCAGGCGGATGATCAAGTTGGGGTAGGGACTGCTAGCCACCAGGCAATCAATATTTTTATTTTGGGTGGGGCTCGGGGGTGGGGGTTGGGGCTCTGAACACCAGGAAAAGTTTAATTTTTTTCTTCCAGTGTAATGGGGTGAAATTTCACTCAAAACATTCTGAAGTTTTCCTATCTGCCACAGGTGGAAATTTGGAAACTTTCTCTAAAGTTGTCAAATTTAGCAGAAATTCTTTTAAGATGGAAATAACAGCTTTCACCCACCTCTGCTCTGGACCCTGGTGTATGCTTTAAAAAATATCACTTTCTGTTTTTGCTCTTGTAGTGCTGCATAGATAGATAGTAAGGTTGAGTTAAAAAAAAGTTGTTTTTTCATGGATCCCTTTCACTTTCAGTGACCTTCAGGACTGTACTCCCTGGTCTATATTCTGGCATAACATTTTTATGGCCCAAGTGCATTACCACACACTTATATAGATTGAAACTCATTTTGTACTTAAGTGACCATTCATGTTGTTCATCCAATTCACTCTGCAATGACTTAACCTGTTCTTTTGTATCTACTGCTGTATATGTCCTAACTCTGTGCCATCATCAAATTTGGATAGCCAACCTCCTTGGTTTTTTTCATATTAGAAACATAAATGTTGAGCTGAATTGGTCCTAGCACTGACCCCTGCAGCACCCTGCTATCCCATGAGAAGGGCGACCATTATTGAGCACTTTCAAAAAGGGTGACTCAATAGTGGCTCCTGTTCTCAGGGCTAGTGGACGGGAAGGCGAATGTGGGTATAGGTATACACATGCATGGGGGGAGCGAGCATGCTGTGTGACAGGCAGAAGGGGAGGGAGGGTTTTTGAGGTGTAGCATGATAGTGGGTTGCTGAGCTGGCTGTGTGGCATGGTGGGTTTGTGGCAGGATATGGTCAGGAGGGTGCCAGGTTCGGTGCTGGGATCTTTGGGATTTTTGTGCCGATCTGAGGATTTTAATTTTTTTCACCTTCCCCAACATGCACCCCCCCCGGAGTTGAGAATCATTAGTAGTGGGGTGTGGGGGTGGGGTGGAGGGCTCAGCCCCCTGCATAAACAAAAAAAAATGTCAAGTTCCCAGCACCCTTTTACCATGCGCTGGGAGTGTACATCGGCAAAATGGATTTTTGTCTATGTACATTTGCCCTAACGGTGATCACCTTTCTGTGATCGCCATTATCACTTAGACCCCAGCACCCCACTAGTCACCTCTAATCTCCCAGAATCTTGCCCTTTCACTCACACCCTCTGTCATCTATTACTCTGCCATGATCTTGTCCATGCTATAATCTTGCTATTTTTGCCTAGATTTCCCAGGCATTTAATTAGTCTGGCATGAAGCACAATGTCAGATGTCTTTGTGAAATCAACATAGACCACATCCACTGATTTTCCCTCATGTAATTCTAGACTCATCCTTTCAAGAAAGCGAATTATATTTGTTAGGCAAGACCTCCCTTTCCTGAAGCCATGTTGTGTTTCATCTCTTTGGTCATTACAAGTCATATGTCCATCCATTATGCCTCTTATAATAGTCTCCATAGTTTTCCATAAGACTGACATAAGGCTTACTGACCTGTAATTTCCTTTATTAGCTCTGCTCCCTCTCTTGTGGATGGCGATGACAATAGCTGATCTCAATGCCTTCAGTGTTTCATCTGTTTCCAGCGATTTGTTAAAAAGCCAAGTAACTGGTCCCTTCAGTATATCGACCACCTCCTTTAATAATCTTGGGTATATCCCATAGGGTCCCTGAGATTTGTTTGTATCTTAATTATTCAAAATATTATAAACCAGCAGTTCTGTAATCAATGGTGTACTGTCTTGATTTTCAAGTTTCACCATATTTAACTCAGATGGCTAGTATACTGATCCAACTTACTTTTTTAGTATGTTTTCTACCTCTTTGTTGTTATCTATACTGTTATTCCCTTCTATTAAGGGTCCTACCATCTTACACCCTCCTTTCTTTTTATTAACATGCCCAGAACAACCTTGGACTACTTTTAGTGTTTCTGGCAATAACCTCCTCTTTCTCTTTCTTGCTTTCCTAATTAAAATATTACATTCCTTGGCTACTAATAAGTATATTTCCCATATATATCTATTCCTGTGTCTTTTGCCCTTTCGAACAACATCCTTTTCTTCTCAATTTTTTTCATTACTTTCCTGTTTAATCATAATGGTATCTTACCATTCTTTTAATATTTGGTCCTTTGTGGTACATATTTGCTTTCCAAATCCTTTATTATTCTCTTTGTTATCTCCTATGCATCATTGACATTTTTGTTAATCACTTTCTCCTTCTATCTTCAGTTATCCAAAACCATCCTCATTGTTTTAAAGTCTACTCTTTTGTAACACCTATATTTAGTTGTTCCTGTATCCTTCATCTTATACTTCTCGATTGTAAAAATCACCACCTGGTGGTCACTATCCCTTATCAGTTCTCATGTTCTACAATGCCTAATATCATCTCCAAATCACATCTTACAACATCAAGAATGTTGTTGCCCTTGTTGGTTTCCTAACGTGCTGCTTTAAGTTCAGATTAAAGAGCTACTGATGCCATCTGGCCAAAAGTGCTACATTGCAGAATTAGATAAGCATATCCACAGTAAACCTCATGCTAAAAAGTAGATTTCTATGTTACTTCATTTTAAAGTTATTAGTCATTTTGTACCCCTGATTTCACTACCTGTTCAAAGAAAGTCTGTTCCAGTGAAAAGCTGCTGCTGATGTCATCTAGGGACCTTACAGTTTATTCTTTCATGTCAGCAAGCTTATAGGACCTGTTTCTCTAAAGCTGTAATGATCATGTGCAATTGTTTTCATAAGTAAAACAGGCAGCATGAGTTAGTAAACATTGCTTTAAAAACTTTGTGTTTCAGGCTTTGTAACAAAACTGACAATATTTTGTCTGGATGGCTTTTTATTGGGGTCCTTTTGCTGAATGCTGGATCATAGCACACTGTGAGGTTTGCAGACTAAGTTTCTGAAGAAAGGCTGAGCTCATCCGCACCTATCAGTCAACTGAGGCAACTTCTAAGAATGGCAATTTAAAACAATTATCCCATCTCCTTGTTAATGGGGGTGGGCAGATTCATCTATGTTCTACACTAAATTACAATGATCATTTTACCAGAGCTAACACTTCCACCCCTAATAGGAATCAACACATATAAGGCCCCTATTAAAACATATTGTAAAGCAGACAATGAAAAACAGCAGTAAAATTAGTAGCATTCTAACTGGCTTCAGCAGTTTGGAGGCATGCTGACTTAGTATCCAGCAAACCTGGTGAAATGGACCACACAAAAACAGCATTAAATAATACAATTTTATCAACTTTGTTACAAAACCTGGAACATTTTTACGTTCACTTGCGCGCATGTGCAAGGAACGTTTTGGGAAAGTAGCACACTTGGAGGTGTGCCTCTCACATCCAATGCACTGCTCCCTTGAGCAGGCATGGCGGTCCTGCACCAATGGGTGCAGGAGCTCAGTATGACAGCGGTGTTCCTCTGCTTCAAAGGAAAACACAGCTGCCAAACTGAGCGCTGCCGTTGTCCCTCCGGCCACGCCGCCTCCCCACGTGCAGCCACTCTCTAAAGTTTCCTGCTATGCTGGGAGCCCACCCCAGCATGGCAAACATTGTTTGTTTTGCTGACGGGGTGCCCAATCCCCATCGGCTCCTCGCCCCGCCAGAGTTTGCCGACGGGGTGCCCAATCTTCTGTCAGCTCCTTGCCCCCACACATCTTCTGCCATGCTGGGAGCCCACCCAGTGTGGCAAATGTCCCACGTTGTCTTTTTGCCTGTAAACAAACGGTCAGCAGGCTCCCCAACCCCCTCCCACAACCCGCACTCCACCGACCGGTACCAGCCTCCCCACACTCCACCCCATACTTACCTCTGGACTTCTGGTGCAACGACTCGTGGACCGGAACACGCCTGCACTCTTCAAAGCCGATCTCGAACTGAGGAAATGCCGTAAGCTGTATAATGGGCTGCATAGGGGTTTCAACTTATTGCATATCACAGTCATTTTGATTTTGCACCAACTTTTCAACATGGGTTTTGAGACCTTCTCATGAACGATTCATTGTCATGGCATTATTCGGGCCGAAGGGTGATTTCGCAGGCACTGCACATCACCGCGTGAAATCACCCGCTGGCTCTCAATAATGCCATGACAGTAATATCATTCATGAGAAGGTCCAAAATCTTATGTTGAAAATTTGCGAAAAATTCCAAAAATGACTGTTTTACAAGCATGCGTTCGCAGTTCCTACGCAGGCTCGTAAGTTCGCGATTTTTCAATATTTTCACTCCAGATTTTCAACATTGACATTTTATCACACCTTCTTATGAGTTGTACAGCTGTCATTTTTCACATCTCACTCAAAACATCTTTCCGCCCATGTAGCGCACAATGGCGCAGTCGGTGTGCGAAATCAATATATGGAACACATTAAGAAAATCACAGTGACACTGTTCATGAGCAGAGGTCTTAAAATGGCTATGTTGAAGAATTTGTGAAAAATTCCTAAAATGACTGTTTTCTGGCGTGCATTCGCCAGTTCATGCGCATCAGATGCTTTCCGAATTTTCAATATTTTCACTCCAGATTTTCACCTTGCCATTTTACCACACCTCCTTATGAGCACCGCAGCTGTCATTTTTCACATCTTTCCCAAAACGTGTGTCTGCCCATGTAGCGCACAATGGCACAGTCGGTGTGCGAACTCAGTGTATGGGACACATTAAGAAAATCACAGTGTCACTGTTCATGAGCAGAGATCTTAAAATGGCTATATTGAAAATTTGGCGAAAAAATTCCTACAAATAACTGTTTCTGATCGCGTTGTGCAGTTCCTACACATGCTCAAATGGTTCGAATTTCAATATTTTCCTCAGATTTTCAACATTGCCATTTTACCACACCTCCTTATGAGCAGTACAGCTGTCATTTTCACATCCTGCCCAAAATGTCTTTCCCCATGTAGTGCACAATGGCGCAGTCGGTGTGCGAAATCAATGTATGGGACACAGTAAGACAATCACAGTGACACTGTTCATTAGCAGAGGTTTTAAAATGGCAATGTTGAAAATTTGGTGAAAAAATTCCTAAAAATGGCTGTTTTACGAGCGTGCATTGCGCAGTTCCCACTCATGCTCGTAGGTTTGCGAATTTTCAATATTTCCACTCCAGATTTTCAACATTGGCATTCTACCACACTTCCTTAAGAGCAGTACAGCTGTCATTTTTCACATCCTGCCCAAAACGTGTTTCCGCCTATGTAGCACATAATGGGGGTAACAAAAAGATCATGCTGACAATTTATTGTGCAAATACCAGCAATTGCATAGGGCATTAGGGTAAAGCACCATACATGCCGAACACCACTGCAAATACCTGCAAGCGAACGTTCGGCATTGACAAATGCTTGTTAGTATTTAGAGCAACGTTTACTGACTGGTGCTGTCTGTTTAACTTGGGAAAACCACTGCGCGTGATATTTACAACTTTGGAGAAATGGGTCTAATAAGCTTGCTGACAGTCTTTACTAGACTTTGAGCTCCCTGCATGATATCATTAGCAGCTCTTTACTGACACCTGCTTTTGTTGCACAAGTAGTGCAATCAAAGTTACAAAATGACTAATAACTTTAAAACGTAAAAATCTAGTTTTTGGTATGAGATTTACTGGGAGTATGCTTATTTGGATTCTGCAATGCAGCACTTTTGGCATCAGTGGCTCTTTAAAGATATTCTCATTTAACTGGTTATCCAGTGGACAACCTCTGTTGCCATTCACCTATTTATTATCGGCAAGTTTAAATTCCCAGACAGTATAATGTTTTCTTACTCATGAGATGTTCCAAATCACCTGTAAGAGCTTTGCTCACAAATTCTAATTGCTCTAGTGGTCTATACCAGATATCCATTATAATGTATTCTTAGCTATTGGATCCTACCCTTATCCATATACTCTCATTGCCATTAGCATCCTCTTTCTTTATCTCTTTTATCCATAATTATTTTTTTAATGTTACATTTTTTATTGAGAACAATAACACACAAAAGAACAATAACAATGCCATTAACACTCCAAATGAACTTATATACTGCAATAAACATAGCATAACATTGAAAAAAAAACTAACAATGTCAACTACAATCACAAATTAAGAATCAAAAAGAAAGGAAGGGTCAATGCAGGTTACCGTTCACAAATTCTGGAAGTAGTAAGCTAGTGATATAGCCATTCAGGTCCATAAGCACAAAGTATAGTAGTAACTGTTAAGGTATAGGGAGCCTGGTGTTGGTAAGTCCAACTTGGTAAACAATAAGAGCAGTAGAAATAAAGGATTAAATCCAATTGCATGAGGTACTCAAGGGAAAGAATGACTGGCATGGTTTGCCAGATATGCAAAATAAGGGGCCCACATCTCATTGTAGGTGGTTATTTTAGAGAGAGCAATGTGAGATAGACACTTATGCAATGCAAGCTGACCTATCCTGAGTAGTCATTCATTCATGGAGGGGAAGTGTGTAGTCTGCCATTTGTGAAGGATTAGCTGCTTGGCCACTAGAGTGACAGCTATGGCCCATTTGATGTGTGGGTCAGATTGAGGCAGGCTGGGGGAAGGCCCATTAATATAAAAGGGCCATCAAGAGAAAACTAACTTAGAAGAATGGTCCTGCAAAAGTCCAGTACTCAATCCCAAAAGGGGCGAATAAGAGAGCAAGACCATAGAAGGTGGGAGAGATACCCCTCCTGCTAGTTGCAGCACCAACATCTATCATGATGTAAAATGCCATGAGCATGCAGGAACTGTGGGGTTCTGTACCAAAAAAGGCATATCCTTTTTTTGTATTGATTAGGCTCTGATGTCACTGCAGGTCATGTGATAATGAAACCAGCAGGCATACCAGGCTTGCTAGGAAATAAAAGTATTGAGTTCAGTGGCCCGTTTCTGTTTTATGGCCTCAGTGATGTCTGGACTCACATTCCTTAGTACAGTATAAAACATGCTCACCTTACCTCTAGGAAGCGATAGCCATTTGCGTATGGGGAGATCTGGGGTGAGAGGATGTCGGGCTTTAATGAGAGGTGGAAGATCCAATCAGAATTATAAGTATCTTCAGAAATCATTCTGATGATTCTGGTATTTGGCTTGGATGTCTTCAAAGGTGGCTAGAGTGTTAGAATCAGGGTTGCATAGATGGTAGAGTTGGTGTATGCCAGCCTGCTTACAGTGTGGCTAGTTGATAGATTGATGGCCAATGTGTATCTATGGGTTATTCCAGATGAGGGTGTTGGTTGTATGAAGGAGATTTATATTTGCAGCAGAGGTGAATAATCTCCAGTATTTAAAGGAGGTAACCAGAGTTGGGTGTTGTAGGGGCATTAGCTGGTTAGGCAGATAGAAAGTCAATAGTGGGGAAGAGGCCTGGTGGGCAAAGCCTTCCAGAACAAACTATAAAGGAGCTTGTGGGTAGATAAAGTGAAAACAGTTGAGGACTTTGGTGTATATAAATGATATGCAATAGTTTTTGAAGTGAGGAAGGACTCACCCTCCTTTGGACCAGTGTCCTTGTAGTTTGGAATGTCTGATTCTTGGTACCACCCCATCCCATATCAAACTCCCCACTAGATGGTTGAGTTTGGTGATATATGCATCTGGTATAGCTATAGGGAGGTGGGCTAGAAGGTGTAAAACTTTAGGGGCAAACATCAATTTTATTGTGTTGATTTTCCCCCAAAAGGATAAGTTGATAGTTTTCCAGCATGTGACGTTGGCGGTGAGGGATTCTAATAGGGGAGTAAAGTTCACTTGGCAAGTCTGATGGAGAGAAAGGGTGATCCAGATGCCCAGGTAGGTGAATCCTTCTTCCGCCTGTGACAGAGCAATCTTGCCACACTTGAGGACTGACCTTTTCTTAAATCTGTTGCAAGAGTTCTTCTATTTCTTAGCCTAATCTATCCTTTACAATTTCTAGCCCATAGGGTTGGCCACCAATTGGTGTCCCCTCCCTTTCTTAACTATGCTATAGTGTCCTCTTTAATTTTTCCTTTTCCCTTTCAGGTCCTCATACAGTACATGAGGTTATTGTGGTGACCTCTGAGCTGATGTAAAACAAGAGGCTGTGTTCCTTATTGTTGGATTTAGTATGCAGTAGCACTAGGTCATAAAATACGTTGATGTATATGCCTTATGTGTATAAAATCTGTAAATGTTGAAAATACCATGGCGGTAAGTGCTTTTGATAAAGGTAAAAAGTTACTTGGGATTATATTATAAAAAATAAGTTAATTGTGTTATTTAAAATCCATGTAAATTACAGATTGTTTGAGAGGCCCTTTGGCACCATACATTCCTGCTTTAAGCTGAACAAGCCTAAAATGTCATTGTGATTTGCATATAGATCCTACTGTATTATGGGGTATGTGTGATGGTATGTTTCCTTGAAACTTGACTTTATTGCCAATGCCCTTTGGGGTAACCCATGCTTCAGTGCTTCTGAACTGAGGTTCTTCGTCTTTAGCTTGTTTTTAGAGTTTTTGGTTTTTTGATCTCCCCATCACCCAAACAAACAAGACAAACATAGGGAATAACAACATTGTCACTAAAGAGATAGATCAGTGGGTCAGTAGGTGCTGACTAAGTGCAGAGGAGGACATGCATAATCAGTTACTGTAAACTGATGAATTGAAAAAGGGACATGCCATTGCCCAAGGTAGTCCCCTGTGTTTTAAATAAACATCACACAGAGAGTGTGTGTCAAACCTGAAGTTCTGTGTCTGGTCCATCTGTTATACCACAATTCCTTCACAAAGCCCATTTCCATTCAGTATTGAGAAAGTGTGAGTGTTGGTATAGGTGGCTGAGGGGGATAATTTCAGATTTGGTGTGATTAACCCTAAGACCAGAAATGGAAGAAAACAAGGATAGGAGTAGTTGCAATGGGGTGATGGCTGAGGGGGCATCGGCAAGTAGGATAAGTAGATCATCAGTGTGCAGTAAGCCCTTATATTCTGAGTTGGTAGTTTTGAATCCAACAATCGATGAGGAGGTTCTAAGGGCAATGGAGAAGGATTTAATCGCCAGTAGGAAGAGTAGGGAGGAAAGGGGACAATCTTGGTGGATGCCCAAATGTAGTAGAAATGGGGGGGGGGAGATAAGAGGCTGTTAGTTAAAGTATGGGCAGTGGGACAGTGATAGGGTGTTTAAACCACTGACAGAAAGTAAGGGCCAAAATCCATATGTCTGAAGACTTCAAAGAGGAAGGCTCATTTGATGGAGTTGAAGGTCTTTTTGAAGTCAAAAGTGAGGGCAGCAGCCTGGGTGGAGATTGATTTGGCGATATGGTGAATGTTGAAAGGAGTATAAATATGGCCAGAACTGAGTCAGCCTTTGAAAAATACGGACTGAGATGGATGTATTAAAGAGGGTAAGAGTTTCTCTAAACATATAGCAAACATTTTGGCCAGGATTTTGGCCTCATCATTAATAAGCAATATCAACCTTTAGCTGCCAGGGGAAAGAGGGTCTTTCCCCTTTTTGGGAAGAACGGTGATGGTGGCTTCTCTAGAAGTGGCAGGTAAAAAGTGATACTGCACAGCTTGGATGAAGGTTCTGAGAAGGAGGGGTTAGAGGGTTTCCAGAAAGGTTTGATAGTGGTATACAGGGAAACTGTCACCGACCAGGGATTTGTTTTTCTTTAAAGCAATCACTGCAGTGGCAATCTCTTCTTTAATAATATGTTTTTCCAACTGCTGTTATTGTGAAGAGGAGACATGTGGCAGATCCAAAGAGTCTAAAAAAGTAGCTAGCTGTTCAGGGATGGTTTGAACTTGAGAGGTATTGAGATTAGTATTGGACTGGCTCATGATGGCATTGATCTGGGATGGGTCAGTGCAAGTCTGATCAGAAGAGTTGCAAAGTCCCACAATGTGGCATTCGGCCTGTTGTTTGTGTAGTCTGTATGTCATGATCTTACTTGTCCTTCCTCCACCTTCCCAGTATTTGTGATTTGTGCAAATGAGGGCTAATTCTGCCTTCCTTGTGTAAAGGGAATTTTTTTTTTGTAAACTTTCTTTCTTCTCCCCTATCCATGGAACGGTCTCCAGCAGCCACCCATGCCAGTCACTACCTCCCAGTCTGAAACTCATCTGAAGGCACTCTGGTCCAGTGGATCCCCTGGCTCTGAGCACCCCAAGATAGGGCCTCCCACCCTGGCACTCTGTCTACAATCCAATGCACCGCAACTGGAGAGGGGAGGTCCTGGAAGCAAGTCCAATGGTGGGAGTGTGAACTGGACATACTGTATGTGGTGCCTTTACCAATCCATGGTTGGGGGGAGTCTTCTTGGAGGTTACGGCCCCAGGGTTGGACATGCAGTGATGTCCTGCTTAGTATGTGCATGCTCCCATGTGCACCTGAAAGGTGTCTGCCACAGTTCAATCCCCCTGCACCTGCCGGCCAGGCATTGCAATCCCCCAGCCACCGCTAGGGGCTGCTGCTGCACTGGCAATTGCTGAACCTCCTCCCCAAGAAAGGAGAGCAGTACGTGGGATGCTTGATCCTTCCTCATCCCCACTGACCCCCGATGACCAGTGCTCATTTCCAAACACGGGTTGCCAGTGTGGCACAAGGTGTGGCGTCCAGTGCCTCAACCCTCAGTGCCACTAGGCCAGCCTTATGTAAAGGAAATTAAATGCAACTTGTGTTTTGATCAACTATGAGGTGTTACCAGAAGGATTTTGTTTCTGTTGTCACTCCAAGACTTTAAGCATGCTCTCAAGTTTTTTTGCCTTATATTCCCTTGTTTTATGTCTGTGGGTAACAAATCTGATTATGCAGCCCCTTAGATTGGCTTTAAGGGTGTCCCAAAGAATATTGTCTGAGGCAGAGGCATTTTCATTGGTATGGAGGAAGAACTGAATTTCTTGTCTGACCCAGGGGGCAAAGGGAGGATCTTTAAGGAGGAGTGGGTAAAATCTCCAAGAAGATGTGCAGGTAGAGTTGGGGGCATGGGTGTAGGCAGGCATACTCCAAGCACTCCTTAGTGTGCAATTTTATTTAAGAGGGTAGCAAATAGGCCCTGAACTGCTTCCTTTTTCCATGAAAACTAACAAAGAAAATGTTGAACCTTTCTGTAATTTTATTCATAGGAGTCAAAACTAGAAGGACTGGTCACTAATACTCTCTTTGCACCCCAAGGACAATACAACTTTGCAGGCTCTGAGCTGGTATGTGGGTGTCTTAGGGAACAATGCATGCCATTTGTATTTGCCCATGCATGGCAACAAGTTGTATTTATTGCACCAAATGAGGCAACAAACACGGTCCTGGTGTACATTTGTATATTGTCTGGCTACACGGGGGAGGGGGGTAGCAGTGAGTCCATTTGGTGTGCAGATCTGAAATCCCTGGCTACACCCCTGGTTGGCGGCCCAGAAAAGAGTGATTGATATAGGGGCATTATCGAATATTATCATAAGGTGAATGTGGGCTGCTACCATGCTTTGTGTTAGGTTACGGGAGGTAAGCTAAAAGTCAATGCAGCTAAAAGAGTTGTGGACCTGCAAATGAAAAGTTATAATCCCTTACAGAGAGAAAGTGGAGTTGGCAGATATCTGTAAGAGAGAATTCCTGTAGTACAGCATGGAGGACAGCAGAGGCTTTATGATTAGGTTTGTGGGAGGTGCAGGATCTATCAGTGGTGGGATCTAGGGTGAGATTAAAGTCCCTTCCTATGAGAAGGGGAGTGGTAGGGTTATTAGAAAGGGTGATTTCCTCAGATAACTTAACAAAAATGTGGGGGTGATCTGAGTTGGTTGCATAAACATTGACTAATGTCAGTGGACATTCCTGAGTGTCATCATCATCATCATCAAAAGCTTATTGTATAACAAGTTATGTTGTTACAATATAAATACATCAACTGTTACATGTAAAACATCTACATTCAAAAACACATACATAAAATAGCCACAGATATTGACATTTTCATATTGCATTGTATCCATAAAACTCTTGACATTGAGCCATAATTAAAATAGCCTTGAGTCTTATTTGCTCTAAGTTGTTACTTATCATCTCAATTCATTCTTGCTTGGATCAATTTATAACTATTTCCTCTCTCAAGTTTTTGTTCATACACCGTCACTCTTCTTTTTCTTTCATATGCAGCCTCTGTAGGTCAATGGGCCTAATTCCAAGATGGGTTACACTGGCGTGAGGCGAGATATGCCAAACCTCTTGGTGCATCCCTCGACTTATACCATGCATTATGCCTGTTGAAATTCCAAGTGCAGACTTGTGCCATGGTGGATGCGGGCTGCGACAACTATGGGTTACATCACCTGCTACGCTGCAGCCTGCAACACCATGGCTCAAGTGCAGGTTATGACAGCAACATCACCCAGTTACAGGAGGACAGCTGTCATAACCCACCAGTGTGATTCCAAAAAGCGCACTGGCGTAGTCTTCATACAGCAGCTTGGAGCTGTCCTAAGTGGCATCCAACAGCTGGCATCATCAGATGCCACCATGCAGCACCATGGCAATAGTGCCATACTGCCCTCCAAGCCCCCACAAGCACACCTCTCTCCCCCAACCCCCTGATTACCAGGGAGTCCCAGAGGTCTGACCCATGGTGTGTCCCTGGACACCTATGCCATCAGTCCTGTGCCCCATGCCCCCTGGTGTGTGCCATGGTGGTGCTGGGCTCGAAGGGGCTTCAGGGGGGCTGTCTGTCGATGGCCACAATTTGTGACATGTGGGGCATATACACCATGCTCATGGCATAAGCCCTTGCATGGTGTATCCCACTTGTCGCAAGTGCTGGGACCCTGTCGCTCTTGGAATGTGGTGTAGGGTCCCTGGCGTAGTGGGGAATGGTGTAACTCACAGCCACCTGTGAGTTATGCCATTCATCTTGGAATCGGTCCCAGTGATCTTAAAGAATGATATTACTGATTCTAAAATGCTTGTTGAGTCTGTGTTTAACATATTCTCTGTCAAAACTTGTGGGTTTCTATTCATTTGTCCTAAAGGTGAACCCAATATTTTTAGTTGTTCCTTTTGATAGAGGGGGGACATACAATCAACAGATAGACTATATCATCGCTGTCTATGTTGCACTTACAGTTTCCTTTGGAGTCTGTCTTGTTTATTATGTTATTTAATCTCTCACTTTTGTGGTATTTGAATCTGTATCTGATGAACAGATTTCTTCTGTTCGGAGTTTTAATTTTAGTTAAATATTGTTCTTGTCTAAACGTTTGTTTGTTAGCCACTGACCATTTACTGATTTTATATTCTGCACACCTTTCCAAGTTCTCTTGTGGTAATATATCTCTTATCCTTGTCTTGATTTCTTTTCTAATTTCTGCCTGTAGTTTTTTTATATATGTCTGAAGAATAAGATATAAATCCATATGGTTGAATCCATTTTCTAATATTTCTATTACTGAGAATCTGTATTTTTTGTCATAGTGGGATGTGGCCTCATCCAGGCACTGGCTTGGTAGTCAGGAATCTGTCATCATATAGATCTTGAAAAAATATAGGATTATTCTTTCATGTACTAAACATTCTATCAAAACTTGACCTAACTCTGCTCTTATAAGTGCTGCAGGGACTCTCAATGGCAATCACATAATTTTTCTGTAAAAAGCATTTATGGTCTTCTCTATTTTGCCATTTATTTTCATTCCCATATTTCCACTCCATAAGGTGTCCGTGATCTTATCTTGGCATTTATTACTTGTATTGCTCCTTTAAGTGAGCTACCTCCATATTTATAAAAAAAAAAAAGCTTGTTATACCTGGTAGAAATGTTTTGGTTTTACTTCAACTTCTTTAATGTGTTTATTCCACATGAGGTTTTCATTCATATTGCTACCCAACTACTTAAAATCTTTAACTTGTTCTAGCATATATTTGTCATATTGTATATTATATTTTTTCCTCTCTTATTTCTAAACACCATCATTTTGGTCTTCTGTGCATTTATTTTTAATTGGACATTATTACATTCTAGTTGAAAGATTTGGAACAATATTTTTCCTCCTAAATTACTTGTTGATATTAAGACAATATTATCTGCAAAAGCCAGATATGTACAATTTTGTTTTTCTATTTTGGACATGTGATATTCTGGATTGTACAATTTGACCAATATTCTATTCAAGAATAAATTAAATAAAATTGGAGACAATACACACCTTTGCTTTACCCCTTTGTTTCCTTTGAATTCTTCTGTATACTCTCCTCTATTATTATATCTTGTTTTAATTAAGTCATCAGTAAAAAGGGTTTTTATTATATTTAATATTGTTGTTACCATTCCCATTTCTTCTAGACATGCCCACATTATATTTCTTTTGGTACTATCAAATGCCATTTTCAGATCTATATAAATGCAGAACAGCTTCTGTTTTTTTAATAATAGTGTATTTATAAACTAGATGATTTAATATATAGCATTGATCTCTTGTTGAATGTTTTTCTATAAACTGTACTTGGGCTTCTTCAAGTAAGTTGTTTTCTTTGGTCCATTCCAACAACCTATGATTTAGAATTCGCATCAGTATGTTCTGGTATTATCCAGCAGACTTATAGGTCTATAGCAAGCCGGATCTTTTTTTTCTCCTTTTTTATAAATAGGGACTTTGATTTGGTCCATGATTTAGGAATTTCACCTGTTTTTCCTATATAATTAAAACGTTTTTCCAGAATTGGTACCCATAGATCTACATGGTTTATAATAACATTTATTGGTACCTTCTGGACCCGGTGCCTTATGTCTCTTAAATCTTTTAATTACACTGCATATTTCCCTTTCTTCTATTTTTAATTCCACTGGAGCACAGTACTTAATTCTTTGTTTTTTTGTTTTTATTATGTCCTGATCATAAAAAATGCCCTTAAAATGTTGTATCCATTCTTGAGGTTCTATAAATGTCTCTATTTCTCCTCTTTTTTGTCCTAGGCCTGTCATAACTATTGCCCAAAATTGCCTTGTATCTTTTTCCTGGACAGTATTCTCTAATTGTTTCCATAACTTCTGTATATGCTGCTTCTTATTCTTCCTGATTATTTTATTGAACTCCTTTCTAGTTTTATTTAATTCCTTTCTATTTTTCTTGTTTTTTTTTTTTTTTTTTTTTTGTTCTCCTTGTCTGTATATTCAACTTCCTTTTGGCTTCTGCACATTCCTTCTTGAACCATGTTGCCCCCCTGGCTTCTTGGTATAGATGTTAACCTCTTTCTGAACTAAATTATGTAGACTGCTAACTATACTTTCATAATTTAGCATATATTATTTTTCAACTAAATCCAGGAACTTATTAATTTCATAAATTATTCCTCTCATTTCCATTATTGCTCTGAAGTTTCTTTGATTTATCTCTTTCCAACATACCTTCCCCCTGAAATATGACACTACTCCTCCAACTACTCCCTTACCTCTGCCCTATGCAATTACCTCTCCCTCAGCTGTTCCTGCTTTAACCCTCCTTAATACCTCTCCTCAGTTTCTGCCTACCTACCCTGATCCCCCATGCAGGGTTCTCAACATCCTGAAGGGGGAATCAGGAAATAGCTAACCCTTCTCCTCATATTCAGTTTTTGCCTCTCCCCCTCCCTTCTCCACCTGCCATTCTGGGCTATCCATATGCACAATCTACCCTATCCTTTTTACTCCAACAGCACTTGAGTACTACCTTGAGCATACTCCTGGCACACTCATGCAGTGTAATGGTTCTGTTGCATTATTACTGTTTCATATGTTTATATGTTCTTTTGTATGATTCTGGACATGTATTGTAATTTAGCCAATGTTTCACTTCTTTTATTGTACAATACCATTGGTGCAGAGCAAGAGCCAATGGGCGTGCAGCCCATACCGTACCAGAAGGTCCAGTTTTGTGAATGAATTTCATTCACAAACTGAATTGTCTGTACGGTATGAAGCTATGCCCATTGGCTCTTGCTCGCACCAATGGGTGCATCCCACCGGCAGTCAGTCGGGGCGGCGGGGCGGCAGGCGGGTGGATGCTGCTGCCCGCCGCCGCGGGGAGCGGGTGGTGGGCTTGGGTGGTGGGGGATACTAGGTCACCAGGGATGTATTGGGGTTGACAACTACATCCCGCGATCGGGATTTTCGGTCCACTGGACCACCAGGGATATGATTGGGAGGTGGGGGTGTGTGTTTGAAAACTCCAGCCTGCGATCAGGCTTATCGGTCCACTGGACCACCAGGGATATATTCGGGAGGTGGGGGGGTGTTTCATTACTTCAGCCCATGATCAGGCTTATCGGTCCACTGGACCATCAGGGATGTGTTTAGGGGGACACATTGCTGCCCGCGATCGGGCTGGTGGGGGAGTACACTATGCCCGCAAACGGGCTGCAGGGGGGGCACAGGGACTGGGTTGGGGCCCAGCCACAGGTGGCAGCTGCTGTGTTGCACCCTGCAATACAGCAGCTCACCTGTGGGTGGCCCTCGACGTAAGCCTTTTTTTTGGCTCAAGGTCCTGCAGGCGCAGGTTGGGGATTGCGCCTGCCCAACTCTGCACAGCCCGGCTGAATATCGGGCTGTGCAGTTTAGGCATGGTTCCTCCCCTTCCAGTTGAGCATGCATTCATTTGCATTGCGCTGTTGCTCAGCCTGTTTTCAGTGGCGCAACTTCCTCCTGCTGAATATCGCAGAATGGCGCAATTTCGGACTTTATCTATCCAGATAGTTGTTTGGTCTGTCTCTTTCCATTTGATTACCTTCATGACATTGTTTCTTAGCCCTTGTATTTTCAGCAAAGGTTCCAAAAAGTCACCTATTTTATTTTTTAGAGTATTATTAGTTTCATTTGGGAACTGCTGCAATCCAGAAATGGACATTGAGTAATTAATGTCCCTTCCATTAGTGCTTTTCCTTCTGCCCCCCCTTTTACTTTCTGGTAGTGTTCTGGAAAAGTTGACCGAATGTCCCGATTTTCCCACATTTGATTCATACATGTTGTAGTCTTGTTCTATTATGGACTGTCATTTTAAGAATAAAAAATTGATTTGTAACTGGCATAACCCAGTCTTTATCTTTAATCGGTCTGATTACACTTATGTTGAATGCCATTGTCTGGTCATTTCTCAGAACAGGGAGAACCAGACTTTTGACCTTCTCCTCCAGTGTTTTCACATTTTTATCTGGTCGAATTTCCACATCCAAGAATGATAAAACAAACTCTGATTCCTTTGTTTTTTTCATGAAATTTTGGAACTCGTTACTTAAGACAAAATTATTTTCTCCCATTCTTTTTATATCCTCACTCTCCTTGTTGCCTTCCCTTCTAAACATTTTCTTTCTTTCTTCTATTCTACCACTACAGTTTTGTTTTGTTAATTCCTCTTTTTTTGGTCAGGTTCTTCAGCAATTCTTGATTCATTGTCCTGCTTGCTGTTTACTTATTCCTTGTTATCAATTTGTTGATTCTTGCTTCTTTTTTCCCTTGTCTTTAGTCCCTTTCTCTTTTTTGTTTCCTTCATTGTCTTCATCTGTCCTCTCTCTAATAGTAAATCAACACTATCATAATCTTGAATGATCAAATCTTGCTTCTTTTTTACCTTATTTCTCTTTCAACTATTCTCTCTCTCTCTCTCTCTCTCTCCCTTCTTTCATTGGGGACTTGCTTGTTTGATGTTTGTCTCATATTTATTTTTTATTTATTTACCTTCTCTATTTTTCTGTCCTCTCCTTTGTTTTTTCTTTCTCCTCTCCTTTCTGCCATAGGTCTTTATGTATTTGTTTTAATTCCTCACATATGCTATTTTCTCTTACCCCAGGAGATGGTGACATTATTAGCTCCATGGAAAGATCTTGAGTTGGATTCACAATGCTTTCTGAAGATGAAAAACCTTCCCTAAGTCCTCAAAGCTGCCACAGCTATGAAAAAAGGGGAAAATGCTCTGAATGGTATTCACAGCACCTCCACAGCTGTGGAACAAAACACTACGGACTGTGGAAAAAAGTGCAGCTGAGGAAGTTCCTGAGGAAAAAAAGGTGTTAGATAAGTAAGACACAGCCCCTTAAAGGACATTCTCAGCTAAGTATTTTCTGCAGTTGTGGAAAAAATGTTACTCGCATTGGAGTGTGGTGTAACTCTCCCTCTGCAAACTTCAGCAGTACCCCAACAATTGAAATCAATTATAGTGGAGGTGAGGCACAGGTAATAGCATCCCAGTGGGTATATCAGTGGCTCCTGTTACAGCAAGAGTAGCACACAGTGCCATTAAATGGCAATAGGCAACAACCACCAAACCCAGTGCAGCCCATGACAGAGCCCCACAGGCAGTAGAGTCTGACCAGCCTGCAGCCACCGCTACCCCTGTAGGCAACAGGAACACCCAAGGTAGGACAAGCAGCAGTGACAGTCAGCCACTGTGGTGCCATGGAAGTATTGGTTCCTGTGGTGCTGCAGTGGTCCCAGTTCAGGCACTGGTTGCTGTTGTCTTTGTGGGTGCTTTTAGTTTCTTGCTATGGCAGCAATGTTAAAGTCTGCTGCCCTAGCTAATTGTTCACTATTTCTGTGCCTTCTAAGCCATTTTCCACAGCTGCAGATCCACAGTTGTGGATTCGCAGCACTTGTGCAATTTCCGTGGCTGCTAAATTACCGCACCTGCAGTACTTTTTGTGGAAATCCACAGTTGCACCAGTTTTCTTTGTGAATACCATGCAATTGCATTTCTGCAGTGCTGCAGGCCTTTTTCCAGCAGCTGTGGGAGTCTTGGCTTTCTTTGAGAATCCTGCCCCTGGACTCAAAGTCTCCTATTCTACATTTGAGTCTACTCTTTCCATATAACTTTTCTTTCACATCTGTAATTGCAAATCTTGTATTGCTTTTCCATTTTCAATTAAAATTCCTTTTGTAAATTTCATGTATTAGACTGGTTTGACTAGCTCTTAACATATTAAAATATTAGCCAAATATGGGTCTTTTAATGAGATGGCTAAGTCTTTAGCTATCTCTTCAATATCTGAAATGAAAATCTCCTCCTTACTCATAAATAATGTGTTCTCCTCTTCCTCTCTACTTTCTCCCTTAATGAAAGATTCATATAGCTCCTGCATAACCTTAATTCCCTTTCCTTCCTCTCTATGTTTACTTTCTATTAATTTTAATCCTTCAGTAATTTGAAATAACTGGTTTCTTACCTCACAGATTTTTTGTGGAACTTCTCTCTTCTCCCTTCTCCCTCCCTTCATGATCCTCGATTAGCTTTTTGGGCTTTTTGGGTCCTTGACTTATCTCATATTCTTTTTCCACTTTGCCATTGCCCCTCTTTGATCTTCCCCCCTCTAGCTTTTCCTCTATGCATTTGTCTCTATTTATTTTGGAGGTAGATGTCTGCAATGGGATCCATCCTTCATTTGTTACCTCTACTTTATATTTGTCTCAGCCAAGAAGATGGTTATCTTTGGCTGGCACAATCTGCTGTCCCCTATTCCCCACTCCCCTCATCCATTTTTACTCTTTTTAACTCCTTTTTGTTCATTTCTTTCTTCTACATTCTCTATTTTTCTTTCCTTACATACCTGTTTTCTTTGATCTTTTCCTTTTCTTTTATAGAGGTTATTATTGTTTTTTAAGGTTAAGTTACTTCTTGTTTTCATTGGCATTTTGTATCTTTTCTTTTTGGTGCATATCACACCCAGATGTTTCTTATAGTGATAACAACACTTAGCTGGTGATCTTTTCCTATTGTTTATAATATAGTACATTCAGTTGTTAAGATTATTGCAATTGTGGAATTGTTCCCATACAAATGAACTAAAAAAATTGATAAAAACAGCATAATTTCTTTTTCAACGTTCTTCACTTAAAAGGCTATAATGCTATAGTACAGTGCAAATAAAATACAGATATACAATATCTATTCTCATTTACCCCCCTCGCAGCGACATTTCACCAGCAAGGTCCCCCTAAGTGACTACAGCACCTAGCCACAGTGAGAGACCTGCTGGAACCCAGCGCTGCCTGTCTGGGGTCCTGCACCCCCCAAGCAGCTCCAACTGGAGTTGAGAATCTTTAATTGGTGGGTGAGGGGGGTGAAGCCCCCCATGTGGGGTGTTTCAAGGGGGCAAAGCCCCCTGAAGAAAACAAAGAAATCAATAGCGAACTGGCAGCCGACTGCAGAATGCGGCCAACCTGCCAGTGTCGCTGACAGGGCATTCAACAGAATTTCTGTTGGACTCCTGTCATGGATCCATTTATTCTGGCTAATCATACATTTATAAACTCATTTCTTTGAATTCAAGTTCCTTGCTGTAAATTACTCTGGGGACTAGGAACAACCCTGTAACTTTAAATGTTTTTCAGGCTTCTTGTTTTTAAATGCCAGTCACAGTTCACAGTTCACAGATCACTGTTACCTTCCTTGATCTTGTTCACTCTGTTTTCATTATTTTTTTCTTTTTGATGTCGCACTCCCTCCTCTTCAGAAGCTGGTCTCACTGGCAAATTCATCTTTTACTCTTATACAGTCACCTGATTGTGTTATTACTTGTCCTGTTAATGGGCCTGGTGTTTTCTGGTATCTGTTCGAGCCCTTCAACACCTTCAGTGGTTTTAAAGTGACTGTGAAATGAGCAGCATTTGCACAGTTCTCTGGTCCATCCTTGACTTCAAAAGATTAAATCTGGAATCCAGCAGGGTATCAGCATTGATTCTTTAGGGGAAGCCACTCAAGCACTCATGTTCACACTCACACTGATACTATTCAAACACCCTTTAGTACTTAACAGTGCCCCGTAGTGCTATCTCTCTGGAAGGGCAGCCTTTCTATCTCCACATTTTACATTTTAGTGCTTACAAATATGGAGATCCACCCTGCATCAGCTTCTAATGTGCCTCCTCAGTTAAAGATGGTGAGTGAGTGTCAAATTTGGCCATAACCCATCTACCATTGGAGACAGCATTAGCTGCAGTACACAACAATCTTAAAGATTTGTATACCAAAACTGAGACACATTGGTTAACAGAGGAGGCAGTGCTGAGCACCTCTTGATCTACCCATTCTTATTTAAGTTTAGGGGTTTCTGTGGTGGATAGTTTGGTCTGCTGCAGAAAAGCCACCTGCACAAGAAGTTTCTTAAGGTGGGTGAGAACCTTATTATGCATGATTGAGGAATTAGGCATTTGAACATTCCATGAGAGACACTGTAGGTTAACCATTGACAGATGGAATATAGGTGCCCATAGATGCAAGGAGGTTAGGTAGGAGTGGCATAATACCCCAAACCAGTTCCATCCAGGGTAGAAAAGGTAGGAGTAATGGATGACAAGAGGCTAGAGCTGCAAGGAGACCAAACCATATTAGGTCACATAAGTAGTTAGAATATGCTATCCAGAGAATGGTAACCACACACTACATATAAATAACTACAACAAACAACAGTAAAACCATCCAATAATATAAGAATGCCTTAAAGCAACCACTCAAAGGGTTGTAATTTAAACATCCAATATGGCCAAATCCATTTATGTCAAGAGTTAGCAGGTCTTCCATCTAAGCAGCAGGGACAGGTCAAGGATGTGCTTTCCATTCCCCCCCCCCAGATCTGTACCAAAGAATTTAGTGTTGAATGAAAACCATAAAGAGAGGAAAGAAGGGAAGGAGACCGATGATCTAGCAAAGTATGAGATTAGAGTGGGAGCGGTGACTGGAAGCTCCAACTGGAATGGAAGAAGCAAGATGAGAAAATACTCTGCAACATTGTAGAAAGTGCCACACAAATAAGACAGATAGTAGTAAAGATATGTAGGTGAAGTAGTGGATGTAAATATCAGGGTATAAAGGGGAAAGAATCAACAGAACCACAAACATTCAAGAAATGGCAGGGATGGTAACATGGGAAGCCATAGAGCTGGGTGACAGGGATATTGATATACACTGTGTATTAATCACAGTCTCTATGGAGCTTGGCCCCTTTGCCTCATCTGAAGCAAAGCAAACATGCTGAAAAGTGTCTAGGCTAATCACTTTATTGTTAAAACAACAACAGTTACAGTAAAAGGACTGCTCCCTCCATCAGCAAAACATTGTCATGCCTCACCAAGGATTTTCTCAAAGCTGACAGGTGCAAGGTGAGTGAGCATTTAAAAGGCTCTCATTTAAAGGGACAGTGTTCAAAATGCACATAAGAAGTCACACATGATCACCCACAAAACTCCCAGTTGCATGGTATTACCCAGGCCAGTCAAAAAAAGGATACATAAAAAGACATCTATTTACATATAGAAATATGAATAGCATATTCAGACTAGAAAAATACAGAATATTAAAATACCAATTTCAGAGCTCATCAAATACAAAATCACTAACATCAAGTTATAACAAACAATAATTTTGACAAAACCAGATATTTTTCAAAAATGGTGTCATTTGAAAGTTGTCATTAAGACCTTGAAATTCATACAATCTAATTTTAAATTTCCAAAATGTTTCTCTCTGCAACAAAACAATATCCAAATCACCACCTCTAATATTTTCATAAATCCTTTCTATACCCTGAAAAAGAAACTGATGGTCGTTACATTTTTTCTGACAGTATTGTGCCCATGCACTCACCCCATCAAGTTTTTGGATGCCTCTTATATGCTGTCCTACAGTATACATTCTTTTACCTTTCTCTTTGTTTTCCCAATATAAAAGGCAGGGCATTTATTACATGTTGCTAGATATATAACATACTGTGTGTTACATGTAATAAAATCCAAAACAGAATAGTTCTTCTCAGATAATGGTCATTATTTTTTTTTTCCTTTTTGCAGTTAAATATATTTACAGAAGAAACAATGACCACATTTGTGATTACCTTCAGGCAAATGTTTATATTTTTCATGACCCTCTTGCCCTTCCCAATAAGTACTATGGAACAAATGTACCCTTAAATTATGTCCTCTTTTATAAAACATCCTAGGGGTGTTTTTCATAGCTTTACACAATTTTCTTTCAGTGCTTAATAAAAGCCAATTCTTTTGTATGATCATGTTAACTAAATAAGCTTGTAGACTAAAGGTGGTGATAAAATCTGATGTTTTGTTTGTTCTTGTATTCCTATTTCTACAATTACCCGATGTCAAAAGGGAATCCCTTTGTTAGGCATCCTTTCTCTTGTTTTCCCTAATAACCACATCTGGATTGTAACCCCTTTTCAAAAACCTTTCTTTAAGATTGTCTGCCTGCTTCACAAAATCAAGTCTCCCTAGTTCAACTTTGCTTCACCTTTATGAACTGTACAACAGGGATATTGCATTTAACATGTCCAGGGTGAAAACTTTCATAATGCAAGAGCAAGTTTTTATTAGTGACCTTCATATATAAGTTTGCAATCAGATCCCCCTCTGTTGTTTTGGTTATTACCAAATCCAAGAATGTAAGAGAACACTGATCATAAGTGGCTGCAAGTCTAAGGTTTTGATTGGTAAGTTGTAAATATTTGACAAAATCATTCAATTCTTTTTCAGACCATTCTCAAATAAAAAAATAGGTCATCAATAAAATGTTTGTTTAGCTCAGTCTTGTCTCTAAAATAATTTGATTCACTGTAAACTGCATGCTGTTCCCATTGAGACATATACAGAATAGCATAACTTAGGGCACAGCGACCCCCATAGCAGTTCCCTGTTTTTGTATATAAATGTGACCCTTAAACAAAAAAAGAATTTCAAGTAAGAACTTTTTTGGTTAATGATATAAGAAATTCAATGAATGCTGATGCAAATGATGTTCTTTAGCATGGGGAACTATGAATAGCATCTGAACCATCTCCATGGGGAAAATTTGTGTATAAGGACTGTACATCCATTGTAACCCAGATACCACTCAGATTCCATACAAACATCCCTCAAGATATTCAGCAAGTGGGTTGTGTCTCTCAGATATGATCAAGTCTGCTGGACCACTTTTTTAATGTGCCAATCTATGAATTTTGCAAATGGCTCAGTAAGTGAGCCAGTTCTAGCCACTATCGAATGAGCTGTTGGATTAGTTAGACTTTTATGAATCTTTGGTAGTCCATAGAGGATCAGTCGTACTGGGTGATCAGCTTTTAAAAAATCATGTATTTCGGTAGTGATGATACCATTCAAAAGGGACTCGTGTAATAAAATATCAATTTCAACCTTAAATGTATCAGTAGGATCTTTTTCTAATGGAATATGAAAGTCAGTATTCAAAAGCTATTTTAACATTTCTCTTTCATGTTCAGCCTTCCCCCACACAACAGTTGAACCCCCTTATCATCAGGTTTTACAATGATGTTAATATTATTTTTTTTCAAATTCAGAATGGCCTCTTTTTCAACAGCAGTACAATTATGATATCTTGGTAACTTCAGATGTTGAGACACAGATTCTAAGTGACACATGTATATTTTTTCAAACAAAAAGGCAGTCATATTAGAAGGAGGAACAAAAGTTGATTTAGGTTTAAACGTATCTGATATTGCCTGTTGTTCCTGTCCCTCATTAGAAGCATTCATTAAACCAAAGTCAGTAATGGTGCAGTCATTTATATCATTCTCTTCTCTGAAAAAGAAGGATTGTACAGTAAATTAAGTTTACGGGTAAATTTATAGAAATCCACAATAGTCCCAAACTCATCAGTTTCTTCCATAGGAATAAATGGTAAACTTTTCTGTAACACAATATATTCATCATCGTTCAGGCAATAGTCGGAAATATTAATAACAATGTTATTTTCAATGTTGTTATTCACTACCTGTTGTTCCATTGGTTCCAATTATTCCAATTGTAATGACTGTTGTGGCCATAATTGTAGGTTCCCCTTCTGTCACCCGTTCAGTTTCCTCAACCCTTTCCTCTTCTTACAGTTTCTTCCCTTTCCCCTGGTATCTCTCCATGTTGATTTTCCTTAAACCGGGAAATGCAAAGGCTCCTCCTTAGTGTGCAATCCAGTAATCTGATAACCTGGGTATCAAGAACCAGATGGATAAGAGGATTTGTTTCTGTGTTCATGTTCACTGTCTGGATTAATCTCTATGCAACTAGAGTGTCTTGGTTTGGTGGTAAGTCCTCCTGGCTTGAATCTGAAAAAGTCAAATTATTCTCAGATTCAGAACTACTGGTATATGGGTCTCTGGGTGTGGCCTGATCGTTGTGCATATTGGCTTTTTTCAGAATTGGCTTAATGGGCTTACTCTGCTTTGTCCAATTGAAAATTCTACCCTCTAGATAATATCTACTGTCAGAGTTACTCAGTTTTACTCTTTTTATTCATTCATCACATTGAAAAAAATCAAATTGATAAGAGAGGATACAGTTATCTGATTTTGTCAAAATTATTGTTTGCTATAAATTGATGTTAGTGATTTTGTATTGATAAGCTCTGAAATTTGTATTTTAATATTTTGCATTTTTCTGTTTAGCTGAGAAAGGGAACAGTCCTTTTTCCTGTCATTGTTGTTGTTTTAACAATAAAGTGATTATCCTTGACACAACTAAACATGTTTGCTTTGCTTCAGTGGAGACCAATGAGCCAAGCCCCTTAGAGACTATGAGTAGTAATTGTTTTGCTTTGGCACTGGTCCTTACCATTTGGAGCTACCTTTCTGTGACCAGCAACTGTGTATTAATCTGTTAGGTTACCAGATCCAGTGATCTGTGTTGCACCCCTGAGCCATGAGTCTCTGAGAGCCAGGGGCAGAGAAAAGGCAATATGCCAGTGAGGACAAGAGCAGTGGTGCCTAAGCATAGGCAAACAGATGGGGATCCCCCAGTAGGTAGGCATATACTGGATAAGCCTGTAAGGGGGGCTAGTTAGAGGCCAAGAAATGATGCCAGCCTGTCCTTGTACATCTGAGGAGCAAGCTAGGTCATCCACAGTAGGGGGTGTCTGCCATTAGGGGCTCCTGTCTGGAAAACACAAGGGCAGCAGACATAAGGAGTTTGAGTAAAGATACAAGAAGCAGAAAGGGAGGTAAGCAGTCAACAAGTAAAGCATAATACCTCCACAGTTTAGAGAGGGGAAGGAAGGAAGAAAGAGAATCGAAGAGGGAAGAAATGGAAGGAGGAGCACACAAAAGGAAGCTAAAGTGATAAGAGTAGAGAAAGGGTGAAACAATAGAAAGTAAACATTGATAGGGTACGTGAAGGCATTGCCTCTTTACAAGAAAAACAGACTTAATTGAGTAAGTCTCCTGATTGCTTGCTGCCATGTCTCAACTCAAATAGGAGGGAAAGCATAATATGCAGATGAAAGGTTCTTAAGAATGTTATGGGGGGTTGGAATGCAATGGCAAACATGGTTTTAGAATGCCAAAGTTGTGTGCAATTTTTAGAATACTGCAGGGATGAGATTTCAGAATACCACCAGGCTGCATCTGTGGAATGCAGCATTGGCACAATCTCAGAAAACAGCTGGGGCACACAATTTTGGAATGTGGCAGGTATGCTGAAATGTGAAATATGACAGTGTCATACATGTTTATAATTTGGCAGAAACACACAATTTTGAAATGCAAGTGACAGAGCTGCAGAACGTGACAGGGATATGCAATTTTGGAATGTGTCATGTCTGCTTACTGTAATTTCGGTATGAGGTGGAAATGCACAATTTCAGAATATGCTGGAGATGCTTGATTTCAGATTGTGGTGGCAACATGCCATTTCACAATGTGGCATGAACATAGAATCTCAGAATGTGGTGTGTACATGGTTTCAGATTGTAGTAGTCACATGCAATTTCAGAATGTGGCAGGGATGCCCATTTTTGGAATGTGGCAGGATGCATAATTTTGGGGTGTAGTAGGGAAGTGTATTTTCATAATGTGAGAGGTACACACACTTTTGGAATGTGGCAGGGATGGTTATATGTCATAACAGAGAAACTTCTTGGGTGACTTGCAAAACAGCGAGTACACCCTGCAGAAATTCAATTCGACAAATAACAATAAACACCAAAGACCAACTTGACGCACATTTAGAATAATATTTAATGCATGGGGCTAAGCCCCCCCTCCGCATCCCCCAATACTTATAGAATAATCTCTGGGGGGGTAGACACTGGAGGAAAGAAGAGGGAGTGACGATGGCAACTTAAAAAAAATTAAAAACAAATACCCACTAAAGCAAAACACAGACCATACCTCTATGCAGTCATGAACCCGGTACCACCAGCACTGCAGACGTTATCCCTACCAGCTATGCTTGGTGGGCAGCTCAGTAACATCTCGCTTCACATCGCCATTTAGCCCCATCCCTCTTCCTCACCCCCTCCATTGCTATTCCCTAACATCTCACTGTTCTTCCCATCCTCCCTTGTTATTCCGTGTTCTCACTATCTATTCTTCATTGCTGATCCTGAAAGCAACCAAACTGAAACTTTCATTTCTGAGTCGCTTAGTTTGGTTCACTATTATAACATGCTGCCAGCAGGGATGTATGATTTTAGAATGTGACTTGGGCATGCAATTTCAGAATGTGACAGGGAAACTCATTTTCATAATGTGGCGGGGTGCACAATTTTGCAATGTGGTAGGGATGTTCATTTTTGTAATGTGACAAACACTAGCAATTTAGAAAGTGGCAGTGACACACAATTTCTGAATGTGGCAGGAAGGTACAATTTCAGTAAGTGGCTGGGACATACTTTTAGAATGTGGTAGGGAGGCCCAGTTTTGCAATATGGCTGAGAAATGCAGAATGTGGCAGAAACACATAATTTTGGAATGTAGTTGCAACACAGTTTCAGAATGTGACAGGGATGCACAATATTGAAATGTGGCTGAGACACACAATGTCAGAATGTGGCGGAGACATGACATTTCAGAATGTGACTGGGATGCACAATTTCTGAATGAAGTGGTGACACAATTTTAGAATGTAGTGGTAACACAATTTTAGAATATGGCATTGACATACAAGTTTGGAATGTGATGGGGGTGTGCAGTTTAGGAATGCAATGGAGATGTGCTCTTTTGAAATGTGTCAGGAGCACACAGTGTCAGAATGTGGCAAGGACACACAATGTTGAAATGTGGTGGAGGCTCAATGTGCAATTTTGAAATGTGGTGGGTGTATACAAATCTGGATTGTGGCAAGGACAAGCAATTTCAGAATGAAATGGTGTCCTGTCACATGCTGACACTCTGCATTCCCACCATATTGTGAAATTGTCAGTCCTCTCCAAATTCCTAGATTTGTGTCCTTTTTGGAATTCTAAGATTGAGTGTCCCCACCCTATTTTGAGGTTATGCATCCTTTCCACATTCTTTGCCACTGCATCAACCATCCCACTAAGTTTTGGAAGGTTGTCCATGCCTTATTCTCCCCCAAGGCCCAGTCTACCATCCCAGTCCTCAAGGCAAGTGATACCACCATCTCTGACCCACCTCAGTGGCCAATGAGTTCAATTCTTTCTTCACTTCTTGTGCCTCCCTTCTCACCTTCTTCCCCCCATCGCTTCTGCCTCCTCCCACCTCCTAACCACCATCATTTACCGCCTTTCTCCTTTACTCTTATCTCACCCAATGTCACCATTAAGGCTCTACTAGTCTTTAACATGCTCAAAAGTAAGAGCCCTGATGAACTTGTTCCTAAACTCCTCCATCTCCATTTCCCTGTTCTTACTCTCCCCATTTCCTCCCTCCTAAATCTCTCCTTCTCTCTTGCCTCTGTCCTCAATGCATGGAAGCAGGTCTCCATTATCCCACTACCCAATGGTGGTGACCTCTCAAACCCTTGCAACTATTGTCCTATCTCCCTACTCCCCACCCTGGTCAAACTGCAAGAATGCTTGAAACTATCTCAACTCTCCCCCTTCCTTGACTCTTCTTTATTCTTCACCCCTTATTAGTCTGGGTTCTGAAAACCCTACTCCACCACTTCCTCCCTCCTCCAACTTACCAGGGTAAGGCAGAGTTCCAGTCCAGAGAGATTGCTGAAGGGACTAATAGACCTACTCTGCTCTTTCAGACTGTAGATAGGCTACTTCACCCTGCCTGTCTGTGGCTGAAAAGAGCAGTTTCAGTAGCCCAGTGTGAGAAGTTTGCTCAGTTCTTCTCTGACAGGGTGTCCTCCAGTAGGACCTGGATCTCTCCAATGGTGCATGACCAGCCCCGCGCAGTGGTGGGCCTTGTGAGGTCAGAGGCAATTCTGTTGTCTTGGGTGAGTTTAGGCTGGTGGGGGTGGCAGAGGTCGTTGAGGTAATCTTGAAGCTGCTGCCCACTTTATGTGAACTGGACCCAGGCCTGACTTGTCTCTTAATGGAACGTGTTGAGTCCATTGGTCAAGTGTTCACCGAGATTGTCCACTGCTCACTTTCAGTGGGAATTTTTCCCAATCCCTTAAAAGAGGTGTTGGTGAAATCCCTCCTGAAGAAGCTATCCCTCAACTCTTACATCTTGGCAAGGTATTAACCATTCTCCAACCTTCCCAGTTCTGGAGAAGGTTGTTGAGAAAGTGGTAGTTCTGCAGCTCGAGGAGCACCTTGCAGCCTATGACATCTATAAGCCATTCCAGTCTGGATTTCAGTCAAGGTACAACACTGAAACAACATTAGTCAGGGTGAAAAATGATCTCCTCAGGGCGAGAGATACAGGAGACCAGTTAATTCTCATTCTTGATCTCTCTTCAGATTTTGACACTGAGGACTACATAGTGCTTTTTGGATGCCTCAGGGAGTTCTGTGGACTCACTGGTACTGTCATCAACTAGTTTGAGCCCTTCTGCATGGGCAGGACACAACAGGGAGTGATGGGGAATTTCTCCTTCTGCCCAAAGTCCGTGCCTTGTAGAGTTCCCCAGGGTTTGAGCCTGTCACCTATGTTCGCGGTGTACTTGCATCCCCTGTGTGAGATTATTAGATGTTACAGCTTGGTCTTTCACTGCTATGCAGATGACACCAAGCTGTATATGTCCTTTGTTCCTGGGATGAATGACACTTTGGAGGTACTTAACAAATGTCTTGCTGAGATCCAAGAATGGATGTCCTCTTACTGGCTGAGACTCAGCCCAGACAAGATGGAGGTATTAGTGATTGAGCCTGGTTGTCGGCATAATATGGTTGCTGCCAGATTGGGAACAGGGCTATTTTTTGGCCCCACCCAGTTGATAGCTTCCACTAAGGTGAAAAATCTGGACATCATTCTTGATGATGGATTGGCACTTGAGGCTCAGGTGTCATCCATTGTCCAGAGTGTTTTTAACACTTAAAGAATGTCACCTGGATAAAAGCCTTAATTCCACCTTGTGACCTGCCCTCACAGGTGCTTGTCTTTGTTACGTTAAGGCTAGACTACTATAATGCTCTATACTTTGGGATCAATGGGGGAATTCTCCACACTTGAAGCTGGTGCAGAATGCAGTGGCCAGGTAGCTGACAGGCCCTCTGAGGTACTGCCATGTAACCCCGGTCCTGCCTGACCTACACTGCCTCCAGTGAGGTGGAGTATTGTCTTCATTGTGGGCTTGCTCACATATAAGACCCTTTACGGTTCAGGCCCTGGTTACCTGAGTGACCTCCTGTCCCCAGTCCACCCTGTGTGCTCACTTAGCTCCTCCACCGGGGGCCTCGTGGTTGTCCCCAGGGCCTGGCTAAAAACTTCAGGAGATTGTGCATTTGAGGTGGTGGCTCTTCCTGTGAAACTCACTATCAAAACCCTTGAGGAAGGCTCCATCAGCAGAGGTTTTCAAGCAGGGTCTGAAGGCCCATCTATTTAGAGAAGCTTTTGGAAGCCAGCCATAGGTCATCTATTATTGATAAACTGCCATTTTATTGATATTTATTTATTTATTGAATTTACTAACTTGTCGTGACCTGTCTACTGCTACTGCTGATATTGTGTATGCCTTTTGCATATCTTCGCTTGTAAAGTGCCCTGAGTCTCCAGGAATAGGCACTTAAGAAATAAACATTTACTTTCTTACTCATTTCTCTCAGGAATGGATCAGGGCCATTTTACCTGAGCCATCTTTGTCGTTCTGGCCAAAGCCTTCGACACAGTAGCCTACCACCTACTCCTCAATAAGTTTGCTGCAGCAGGACTGTCCATCCCTCCTACTAAATGGTTCCATTCTTATCTAAAGGGTAGAACCCAATCAGTTGAAGCTGATAATTCCATAGTCCCTATCCTTCCAATCACCACGGGAGTCCCCCAAGGTTCTGTACTCAGACCAATACTCTTTTCAGTCTTCCTAAATGACTTCCCTGCTGCATGCTCCTCAGCATCCAATCACATGTACACTGACAACACAGTCCTATTTGGCTCTGGCCCCTCCACCACTTATCTGATGACCAGACTCCAGCTGGTCTTTGACAACATTCAGCTCTGGTTTCACTCTAATCAGCTGGCTCTTAACACCAAAAAAAGGGTATTCATGACCTTTAGAAAAAGGCAAAAGTTCTCTAGGATTGCTGGTTTCCCCTCCTTCACCATGAATGGATCCACCATCAAAGATTTACCATCCTTCAAGTACCTTGGGGTCTGGCTTGACAGTCACCTCGACTTTTCTGAACAACTGGATGCCATTCACAAAAAATTGCACCCCAAATTAGGAGCGCTGTACCACAACTGTGGCTGCATATCTCTGCTGGTCTGCAGAGCCATTGTTCAGATGATCCTCCCTATATTCAACTACAGTGATGTAGTCTACAGCGCTGCTCCCAAATCGGCCCTATCCAGACTGGACTCCCTCTTTCACTCCTTCTGTCATTTTGCTCTGGACGGTCTGCCCAACACTCACCACTGCACTTTTTATACCTCCCCTCCTTTCCCTTCCTTGAAGCCAGACACCTAGCCCACTGCTTCTCTTCTATAGCCAAATTCTAAATTGGCTCCCTCCATTCTTATCTCTCTTCTATCCTCTCCCAGCCCCCCTCCCAACTCTCATACCCTACACATCTCCAACTTTCGATCCCTTGCTCTACCCCCTAGGATCTCCTCAGCTAGCCAGGCTGCATTCTCATACCGACTCCCTAAACACTTGAACTCCCTCCTTCATCCATCTCCTCAGCCTCCTCCACTAACTATCTATCTATCCTCCCTACTGCTTAACGTCACCTTCCCTAACTGTAACTGCAACTGACCTCCTAATTTATCCACTGCTGCTCCATTTTCTCCCACCTGCCTGCTTTTTCTACTCCTACTCCTCCTCCCCCTCCCCCTTCCCTTCCCCACTCCTACTCTTCTCCTTTGCAGGCCAGGAAACCAGGACGCAGTCTGAGTGTGCATCCAACTGTGTCTGGCCCTTATGGGGTTTGCATCCCAGAGGGAGAAAGGTTTGCCTCTCCCTCTTGACCATGCTCCCTTTTTCCTACTACCTTTCCTTCCTCACTCCTACCCTTCCCTTTTATAAGCCAGGAAACCATGACATTGGATGGGTGTGCATGCAGCCATGTCTGGCCCTTGTAGGGTTTACACCCCAGAGACACAAATGTTTGCTTATCCCTCTCTGTTATGCTTTGTCTCCTCCCTTTCCTATTTCTTTCCACACTATTTTTCTACTACCCTCTATGCTTCTTCCCTCTGCAAATTATCCCATACTTCCCTCACCAACAAAATTGTTTATTTTTCTGTTCCTAAGGGATGTGCCTCCTGCCTTAGCCTGTGATATCAATATTTATTTTCGTATGAATTAATCTAGCTCACATGCTTTCCTAATCCACATCACAGTTTCACTGTTATCTGATCTCTGTAAGACATTTTATTTTGTAGTAAAAATCTATTGCATTTACCCCTTCCCCTCCCCCCAGGAAGCATCAGGAAATTAGCTATTTTTAGCTTAGTTTGTCTTTCCTGGTGAAACGTTTCAAATAAACTTTTCAAATAAACTCCAAGATTTCACGTCCCCCTGAACATATTGAAATTGAGCACCACCTTGAGACTCCATAGCATTGTCTAGTAGCGCATTCTAAAACCACCGCCTGCTGCATTGTAGTGTGCATTACCATGTATCTGTAATTTTCCAATTATATGAGTTTGTCTATTTTTGACTACAGGAATTTAATGCTTTTGATGCTATGATGAAGTTGGCAAAAAGTGTGATATACAACAGGTTTGCTCACTTCATCCCTACCCCCCCCCAATGGATTCATAGATGTGATCTTTACAATTAACTGGACTGGATAAAATTAGAAGAGCATATGTGGGTTGATTACCTTACATTCATGTATAAATGCTATAGGAATTGGGTACCTGGCTGTTGAAAACTTAAAAAAATAGGTATTAAATATTCACTTAGATCTGCAGGTGGGATAGAATTTTTACTGCCTAAAAGAAATTTGTATGTGGGCAGTTCCTACTTTTTCAGGTTGGGTACAAACCTTTGGAATTACACACCATCATATTTAAGACCTATGGTGGGCAAAATAAACTTAAATACAATAAAAGGGTGGTATATAAAACAAGGGACAGGGAACACATTATGCTGCTCAGTATTAGATAACAGTTGATGTTTCTTATTTTGTGATGTACAAAAAATCTGGTAGTAATGTTATTTTACTTCAAAACCCATGTGGATATCTACTTTGCAGATCAGAACTGAATACTCTTTACATTTCATTGATAATATATTATGTATGTGTTTTACAACTACAAACTTTGATTCTGATTCTCTCTAGTATTACTGGTTATAAATCATTTCCTGTCTTTTAAGATTCTTTTATAGTGAAACCTAATATTTGAAAATTGTAACTTTTGTGTAATTTGTAATTTGTGCAATAAGGATCTTATTGGAAATGAGCCTGGATCAATTGAGCTTCTGATTCATGCTACATGAATACATTTTTTACTACTGCTAAACTGAGCATTCTGCAAACACAAGCACTGCACCCAACTCTGTCAGTTTTTTTTTTTCAAATGATTACTACAACAGTTTATTTTGCTGACACCCTGACACATAGGACTAGGCTATAAGCCTTGGTTAAAACATCATCAGTAGCTTTTCACTGAAGCTGTCTTTTTTAACAGAAAGATCAATCAGAGTCACAGAATGACTCATAACATTTAAAAAAAAAGTATCTTAGAGATGTAATTTCCAGTATGAGACTTACTGATATGCTGATTCAATGTAACACTTTTGGCTGGACTGTTTAAGTTCAGAGCTGTTTTAAGTCTAATATATGTGTCCATATGAATGATATCTATAGGGTAATATGGCTCATTTTTTGCATACTGTCAATAGGGCTGTCTGAAATTTAAACTTCTGGAGGAATTCAGGTATAATAATGATTCTGCTTCTACTTATGCAAAACCTCATGGAATTTTCATAAAAAATGTCACAACATTTTTTCAAAAGGTAATTCTCAGCTACTTCAATCTGTTTTAAAACCATTCATCCAAATGTCACCAACTGTTGCATATTTGTATATGCCAAGCTCTTTAAAGGAAGTTACCTAACAGTATATGGAGCCAACACTTCAGATATATATATTTATTTAATTCTGAAAGTATGTAAACTGCAAAACTGTAAGCTCCTGTAACTTTAAAACTATGCCATGCAATAGCATGCATAAGTTCGCTTTTGACAGAGAGCAATCTTGCTAACAGAGCAAGGCCAAGGAGGCAGCTGACTAAGGAGCTATAATTTTACTACTGGAGCACTTCTGATGTCGGAGTACGCAAGCAGATACTTTATGAGAAGTGTAGGGTCTGTAAGGTAAATTAGGACCTTCAATTAGGGTGAAAAAAAATACCACCCCCCAAAAAAATAAACAAGCATTTGTGTGTTTGTCTGAGTTGGGGGAAGGGAATGGTTCTCAACTTTGCAGTTAGCTAGGTGAGGAGGTGAGCTGTAAATTGTGTGTGTGGGGGTGGTATGGACTAGTAAACCAGCAGTCTGCATTTAAACTTCCCTAGTTAGCATTTGGCAGAGAGCAATCCTGCTATCAGAGGAAGGCCAAGGAGGCAGCTGACTAAATGCTAGAACTTTACTACTAGAACACTTCTGACTAGGGGGTAAGCAGATACTTTATTTAAAGTGTATGGTCTGTAAGGTAAATTGGGACCTTCAATTAGGGTACAACAAAAGAAAAAAAAAACAAGAGTTTGTGTTCTTGTCTGCCTTGGTAAAAGGGAACTGTTACCATCTTTGCAAACAGCTAGGTGAGGAGGAAAGCTGTAAATTGGGGGGGGGTGGATTAGGCAGAAGTAAACCAGGTGTCTGCATTTAAATTTCCCTAGTTAGCTTTTTGATGCAAAGAAATAGTTAGTTGCCATTTTGGTCCTTGTAAGAACAAATCCAGAAATAAATGATTTGATACCTTTTATTGGACCAACATAGATGTAACAATAGACATAGATATTTTTTGTTACATTTATATTGGTCCAATAAAATGTATCAAATAATTTGTTTCTGGCTCTAGTTAGTTTTTGGCAGAGATCAATTTTGCTATCAGAGCAAGGCCAAGGAGGAAGCTGACTAAGGAGCTAGAACTTTACCACTAGATAGTATTGCCCTCCCATCAGCCCCTCCACCCTCCCACCCTTAGCCAATTCGATTTTTTAAGGGCACTAGATTTGACTGACAAAAGGAACTTCCTGTTTGGGATCAGGAAAGGCGGGATCACTGAGACACATAAGACTTAGCATCCTCCAAGAAAAAGAGTAGCTCTCCCTCACTCCTTTGCTGCTGGAGGTCAGACACTGAGCAAGAAAGAAGGAGACTACTGAGGAATACAGGAACTTCCTGTCCCAGAACAGGAAGAGGAGGAGCTGTAAGGACACAAAGGCAATAGGCAAGTAGGGAGAAGTAAAAAAAAAAAACAGAGGGAGTAAACATACATAGCGACAGGAGAGGGGACCACAAATAAGATATTATGAGAGTGCTGCAGTGCAGTGCCTGTGGGACAGCAGACTTCTGGGAGATGTTCTGGAGGATGTGATACTGTCCCATCTGCAGGCACCTCTCTTGGCTGAGAAAGAAGGAGGTTGCTCATCTCTAGGCTGAGTTGGCCAGGATTCAGCAGAGCTCCTCCTTCATCCAGGGACCACCAAGTCTGCCCCCACTGCCTCAAAGATTGCTTATGCTGAGAAGTGGCTGGACTATGGTGGGCCATGTGCACAAATGCCAGCAGTCTGGGAGATAAAATCCAAGACCTAGTGGCCTTGATGGCAGAGGCGGACCTGGACATTGTCACTATTTCTATGACATGGTACACTGGGAACCATGAATGGGATATAGCCATACCAGGTTATATTCTATTTAGAAAAGAATGAGTGGGAACAAGGGTGCAAGGCTGGCTATCTACGTCAGAGAAGGAATTAAAGCAACTGATGTTCAGGCAGTGCATGAGGGAATGGAAAGTACTGTGTGTCACCCTTGAGGTAGGAAATGACACTGCCATTAGCAGTGGCATGATCTACAGACCTCCAGCAAAGAGGAAGAGATGGATGGGGTACTAGTGGAAGCCATCCACAAAATGATCGCCAAAAGTGAAGTGCTGGTGGTGGGAGACTTCAGTTTGCATGATGTGGATTGGAGCACCAAGGCAGCAACCACAGCCAGGAGTAGAGGCATCCTGGATGCCCTGCAGGGGGCCTGCCTCAAGCAGCTTGTGTTGGAAACCACCAGAGAAGGAGCAGTATTGAACCTGTTACTCACCAATGGGGACAGAGTCACAGATGTAATGGTGGGTAGCCACTTGGGGTCCAGTGATTATCCTGAGGTGTGGTTCAATGTGAGAACAGTGGAGGAGTCAAACCACATGAAAGCAAGGATCCTGGATTTCAGAATGGTCAGCTTTGCAAAAATGGGGGATGTCTCAAGGAAGCCCTGGCAGGGGAAGAAGAAGGGGGGATACTAAAGGTTCATACTAAAGGTGAACACAGAGCAGGAGGCATGTTATGCCCATAAGTGCTCTGAATAACCTATGTTAAATAGTAATATTGCAAGTTAGCCCAAGATAAAATGTATTTGTCCAAAGGATTTTTAAATCCTGATTTAGTTTTGCTAATAATGATATCCTCAGGCAATTTGTTCCAGGGGCTGACCACTCTAAGAGAGAAAAAATATTTCCTTCTAACATGTTTAATATGTTTATCAGATATTTGTAATGGATGACCGCTTATATTATACATACAGTCCTTGAATTGAAGGCCAAGTCCTATCATAGAGAGGAATCATGAATAATATCAAAAAGAAACAATAAATCCCTTCTTATATGACATGTTTCAAAAGACATTAAACTTAAATTCTGTAATCTGTTGGGGTACAAGACATCAGAGAACCCAAAAATGTATTTTGTAAATTTGCTTTGAACATTTTCTAGATTAAGATAATTTTATTTCCTGTAGGGACACCACAGTTGTGAAGCATATTCCAAAATTAGGTCTAACATAGGAATGGAATAACAGCATTAAAACTTTGGAATTACGGGACTGTATGCTACATTTAATGGACCAAATAACCTTATTTGTAGTTTTTATGATCTCATTACTATGTCTATCATTTTCAAAGTCTTTCAAAATAATAATGTTCAAATCTTTTTCATCAAAAGATAATAATGGTTGACCCCCCCCAAAAAAAAATATAAGAGTGTAAAGGACTGTGTTTATCTAGATGTATATTTTTACATTTATTGGGATTAAGATGGAGGCCCTTCTTAAATACCCAGTTTGAGATTCTATCTAGGTCACATTGCAGTATTTCTATGTGTTCAATATCTAAACATGGGCTACCCAGTGTGACATCATCTGCATATTTAACAGTGTGAGATGAAACATTTTTTTAGATCAGAAATGAAGAGCTGAAAAAGAGTGGGACCCAAGACAGATCCCTGAAAGACACCACTGGAGACTTCACATGGTGCAGACAAATATCCATTAATTAATACTTACTGAGAGCGTTGAGACAGCCGACTAGTTATCCAATTTATAATATGTATATTAATGTTTAGATTTATCAGTTTTTCCAAAAGGGCTTTATGAGTCATGATATCAAATGCTTTACTGAAATCTATTTATACAATATCGCATAGAATGTTATCATCCAGTAAGGTGCTAATATTCTCGTAGAAACACATCAGGTTAGTTAAGCAGCTGTGACCTTGTTTAAACCTGTGTTGTTCTAAATCAATTGTGTTTAGATTTGAAGTAAGGATACCCTTAATCTTATCTTCCATGATTTTGCAAGCAGGAGAGGTAAGACTAATAGGCCTATAATTCTCTCAATTATTTTTCAGACCTTTTTGTGTAGGAGGGATGAAATTATGTTTTAAACAGCCCTCAAAGATAAATTTTAAAGGAACAGTTAGTCTGTCTGCAAGTAAAAATAGGATATGCCCAGTGAGATTCTCCAGACTTGGATACATTTTCCCTTTTTGAGCCTTCACTCTAACAAGAATTTCCTCAAGGGAGAAACTAGAAGAACTAGATCCATACTCTACATTTAAGAATGGAGTATTAATATTAGGGGTTAAAATGTTACAGAATTTATCATTAAATATATTAGCCATAGTTTGCTGATCCTGAATCATAACCCCATTCATAGATAATGGCCTCACATTACTATCTTGTCTCTTTAATGAATTTATGTATGAATAAAAATGTTTACTGTTACCTTTATTTGCAGATACTGCCAGACGAAGTTCCCAACTTTTTTGGCCTTCCTAATTTTTGATTTACATTTTCTTTGTATGTCTAGAAAAATCTTCCAGTTAGCATCTGTACTATTTTTTTTTTAAATGTTATATTTTTTATCCTTTAATTTTACTAATTTTCTGCTCGATTTATTGAACCATTTAGGGGCATTTTTTTTAAATATTATATTTTAATTTAGTTTGAATATAAATAGTATATAGACCAGTAATTTTCTGTTGGAAAAAGTGTCAAAAATCCATAATAGATCTGTTATCAAATTCGGATAGCCAGTCAATGTTAGACAAGTGATTTTTTTATTTCTGTAATGTTGGTCTTATTGTAAAGGAAAATTGTAGTTATGCCAATTTTTGGGAAATAGTAGAGAGTACAAATTCTATAGTTTTATGATCGCTAGTAGCTATGGGGGAAGAAGTTATACAATTGTTAATGGATAAATGTTCGGAACCTAGTACTAGGTTGAGGATATTATTACCTCTACTTGGAGTGGAGACAGATTGTACAAGATGCAATTGACTACACATAGAATTTTTTTTTTTATTGTAGAGTGTGCTAAGTAATTAACCCAGTCAATGTCATTCAGGTTAAAAATCTCCTGTGATGCCGGCTAGGTGGCACTGAGGCACTGGATGCCTTACCTCATGCTGTGCCAGCAACCCGTGTTTGACAACAAGCATGGGTCACCAGGGGTTGGTGGGGAAGAGAAGGATAAAGCATCCATTGGACTGCTCTCTTTCTCCGGGGAAGGGGGTTCACTTCCCACTGCCCAATTGCCCCCTGGCAGAGGCTGGGGGTCAGAGCATGGGGTGACAGCATCAGGAGGAGTCTGGGCAGATGCCTGGGGGAGAGGCATGTGGACGCATACTCCTTTGCAGTTAGACACAAATGAAAATTTCAGTTTTGCAGTTTAGAGAGACAGTCTCTCTTATTCCTGAAGTACACTGAAGTAAAGAGTGACTTTTTTTTTGCAGTTGCTTAAAGTTGGTGGTGATCTCGGTTTAAGGGTGTGGTTCTGAGCTGTCAGTATAAGTGCTAGTAGTGCAAGCACTTTTTAAAGAAATCTTTAGTCTTCCTGATGTTAGTGTGTGTGATGGAAAGGGGATTTTGTATGGCATTAGAGAGTGAGTTGGGAGCCAGGTATGCCGGCAGGTGGGCAGACATGTGACTGGCAGGCAGTCTATTGAAATGAGCTATGATGGGCATGCCAAGTATGGCAGTATAGCCTAGAGGTTAAAATATGAGATATGAATGAGCTTGGTACTTTCAGTAGACCTGGTTTGATTCCCCCAACCTCCACTTGCATACTTTGTGACTTTGACCAAGTCATTTAACCACCCCAAAGCTCCCAGGTTGCCCCTAAAAACAAGCACTTGTGCCTAGACGGCCTTACACAGTTAACAAAGTATTATTTATTTGTTTATTTTAAGTATGGATTACAGGCCAAAGGAAATAAATAAAAAAAAAAAAGAAAACACAAGGTGAGATTACAGTTTCAAATATTTTACAGCCATTTCTGTGGTGCTGAGCATTGAAGTGCCCACTTGGTACACAGGTCACCAAGGTTTGCAACCTACATCTGGAGTGACTGGAATGGATAGCGGTGGGGAGGAGCATCCGTATGGATACTCTCCTCCCAATGAGGGATGGTATGGCATGCTTCACGCCTCACTTGGCAGTGAGGTGATGACTCACTGCTGAGTGTCCTTCCTAGGACACAGTGATGTTCAACCATGATGCAGGGCAGAGGAAAGGGAGGAAATGAAAAATGGTCCACCATGCCACCACCAGATGATGACCTACTGTGAGTCCCCCCAAGCCACCTGAACTCCTAGTGCACCATCCTTACCCCCCGACCAACACTCATGATGTACAAGGAACTTCCTCTTGGTGGTAGCAGGGGGCAGCATGGGTCTCCCCCAGAGGGATAAGCCAGAACTTGAGGGGTGTTGCTGGATCTCACGGACTATGAAGGTAGGTGATGGCAGTGGGGGTGAGTGTGTGGAGTCTGAAGGAGTGGGGTTCCAGGGTGCCCAGGAGGAGCAAAAAAAAAGTATATATTTTACACTGCAATTTATTGTTATTTGCAGCATGTGGGTGGAGAGTGATTCAAAATAGTTAAAAAATATTATTTGGACTTATGGTGACGTCATCCCCTGAATGGCTGCCTCTTGCCAGACTTCTGCTATCTCTGCCACCTAATCCTCCAGAATCCTAGATGAATTCAATGAAAAATCACCTCAAAATGCCTACAAACAACAAAACAGGATACAGACTGAATAGGTCATGCTTCAAATTAACACCACAATGGCGTGAAGAAGAGAAATCCAGAGACAGGCCCAGCCGCAGCCCATTCTCCATCAGACAATGAGGCCTGCAATGCAGACACTGATCACAAGTCTGAAAGGCTCTGCAGGTCTCGATTCAACACTTTACTGGGGGAACTTTGGGCCTTTAGAGCAGAAAAAAAGCAGGAATTCAGCTCCCTGCACAACAGGCTCTCAGAGGTAGAGGAAAAGGTGTCCTCAGCAGAGGAGAGAATATCAGAACTAGACACCAATCAACTAACTCTCAAAACAAAAGTTGAGTTTCTTTCCAGCAACCAAGAAGGCATGCATAATAAATTACTGGACATGGAGGCTAGATCACACAGGGAAAACATATGGGTGTATGGATTACCCAAAGGAACAGAAGTTGGAGTGATGAAAGATTTTATGGAGGACCTGTTAAAAGATATCCTTGATGTCCCATTGGATTTTCACTTCAAAATAGAGCGGGCACAACGCTCGCTTGTTCCAAGAACCTCAGACCCCTATGCGTGACCATGATCTGTGGTCTTCAAGCTGTCTAGTTACAGGGATAGGGAAAGGCTTCTATGGATGGCCTGGTTGCAAAACACAGTCACTTATAATACAGCAAGGCTAATTTTCTATCACGATTACTCAGTAGATATCATTATGCAACATGCTGCCTACTTGCCCCTGCTAAGAATTTTAAGAGAACAAAAGATCCATTTTCAAAAATGCCCAATCTGGCACGCCTGAAGATCTTCTGGAAAATAGGAATCAAGACGTACACCTCTCCAACTGAAGCCATCCCAGATTTCCAGGAGAAGGGCTGGAACCCTACCATCCACTAGCTGAGATCCCAGAAGCAGCATACAACCAGCCCAGACTGGCAAATCATGGGGAAAAGGGAAACAGGAGAAGTGCCCAAGCAATGGCCCCTCAAATGATGGAGGGCATTAAAAACCTTCTAAGCAGTCTGCACTCTCAAGCCCCAAACAACCCTACAGGACTATCGGCCACAAAGGACACAAACACCACCTGAAAACTGGTGAGACACCCTTTGATTTTGCTTCATACTCGAATCCCCGATCCATGGGCCTACAATCCTTGGTATAGGGACACTAGAGCAAGAGGCCTCGTGGATTAATGCTCACCCAAGGAGCTCTAAAAATTTTGCAGCATGTCTGATTAAGACTCTTCGGTCACCCGCTTCCCAGATATTGAAGAGCCTTGTGCTCTTGGTTCATCTCCCCAAATCCAGCGCTACTTTTCTTACTACTACTAGGGACAAGGAATTGTCAGCCCTATTTACCAGAACGTTGGATGCTGAAACGACTGCCGTGTGGATGGGCCTTATTTCGTGTACCCAACTCGAGACTTTCACTCGTTAACAACCAGTAGGGAGTACCCCTATGTGGAATCTGAACTGCAGCTGGGGGAAAAAATCTTTTAATGATATGAAGAGAGCTTCAGGGGGGCTTTAACGGAGATGGAGAATTTATCTAATGAGGGCTAAAGATTAAAAAGCACCACTCCTTACATATGGGGAATAACTTAGAGCACTTGCAGTTATTAAAGAGTAGGACAAGAAGTAGCTCCTAACATCTCCCCAGTCCATCGATAATATAATTATAGGGAGACAGTTATCTGGTTGCAGTTTAGATAACTTGCTCATACCCCGTGAGATCAGGCAAGAATAAGATTACTGCTAGTATCTTCATCTGCAGCACCTCTCATGTTATGGGGAGTTTAGCCCCCTTTGTTTTCTCTTACATTTTAAATTTCAAACAATTAAGGTATGCTAAATATTGGGATTACTGGGATTGCTGTTGTTGTGGGGATGGTGATGGGGGAGCGCGGGGGGCTATGCTGCTTTATATTATGAAACATCTGTAACAGGTCAAACATAGAGCCCTAATATCTACAGGGCCAGCTTTCCTCCTTCTCCTCACCTGGAGTTGTCTGCCCACCTCCCTACTATATATAGTCCGAAAGTTACTCACCCAGAACATCTACAAGTTGTAAAAGCTGAAGCTGACACCTGACTATAATATAGGAACTAGTGAGGCACAGTGATAGAGGGTGGCCAGGATGGGAAGAAAGGAAATGATGTTAGCCAACACCCCTGATATTTTTTGGGGCCAGGAAGGCACGGCTCAGGAGAAAGCCCTGATCCATTCTGCCCAGATGGGACACTCCTTATAGCCTCCCAACTGCGACAATAAGGCATATAAAAATGTGGGCTCCTACCTTGGGAGTCAACATGTAATTAGTTCAAAAACTTGTTGTTACCTATGTTCATGTTTGTTGTAATGTTTGTTTCTCAGGCTGTGAACTATGACAAGACATATGGGAATACCCTAGAGTAATATTTGGGAGAAGACAAGGTCTGAAAGACTTTAACATATTTTATATGATGCAATGTTGAATCCGAACTGACAAGTGGTGGTTCTCTCGCAGAATATCAATGGGATGAACAACCCGATTAAGAGACAGAGAGTTCTCTCCTACATTAAAAAACAGAAACCCACATTCGTACTTTTGCAGGAGACCCACTTGAACAGGATAGAACATGACAAGTTGGCCAAATTTGAGTTCTTTAAAGTAGTGGCCTCCTCTTTTGGGAAGGGGACGAGGAGAGGAGCTGCAGTTCTGATCCCTCAGGCTACCCAGTTTGAACTCCAAACCAAATACATAGACCCAGAGGATAGGTTGGTCTTGGTGGGAGGACTACTTAAAGGAGCCCCAATTACAATAGCTTCCTTATATATACCCCTAGGTACAGCAACCCCAGTAATATGCGGTTTGCTGCAAAAAATAATGGAGCACCAGAGGGGTACCCTAGTGGTAGGAGGTGACCACAACCACTGTTACAGCCATCTAGATGCCTCTTCTAATAAAGCCTCCAGAAGGACTCCAGCTCAGAGGGCAGCTCTAGCATATTTCCGGTGTGCCCATTGGGTAGATGCATGGAGAACCCTTAACCCAAGCAAAAGAGAATACACCCATTTCTCAGCTCCCCACAAGTCCTATGCCAGGATAGACTACCTTCACATTTTCAAAGAACACCAATACCAGGTGGATATATGCCTGCATTCCCCCTCAGTCCTATCGGATCACAACCAACTACTATAAAAATTAAGCTGGACAACAGAAAAAGGCCAAACCCTATGGAAATGCAATAATTTTCTTCTGAATTCAAAAGAATTTACTGATATGATCCAGACCAGAATCAAGCAAATCCTACAAGAAAATGCTTCCCCAAGAGTTTCAAGGGCTATGCTATGGGATATGATCTAGACCATATTATGGGGGGATATAATAAAATTTGCAGCCAATCATAAAAAGAAACAATCCCATCAGCTGGAGCATTTGCACCTCCAGTTGTGAGATCTATAATCTCCAGATGCAGCAGGTGATCAGGCAGTTCTCCCTCTGTTTTTGGCCATAAAACAACAAATACAGAAATTGTTGGATATAAAAACTGAACAGGCCTTACAATTTCTGTGACAAAGATACTACACATTGCCTGGCACACAGGCTGAGGCAGAACACAGCCCATTCAACCATAACCAAATTATGGACCCTGAAACAGGCGAACTATATAAAACTCTGGATCAGATTTTACTTGCATTCCAGAAATTCTATCAAAAACTATACACCCCCTACACTACACCTACAGAACATCAGATTCATAAATACCTCCAAAAACTAAAAATCTCCACCATCTCTAAGGAATTTCAACAGTTCCTGGATCTCCCAATATCCTCTGAGGAACTAGAACAGGCCATAAGAAATCTTAAAACTAATAAGAGCCAGGGCCTGGATGGTATACCCCAGACTTTTTTTAAATGTTTAAAAAGAGATAAGTGAGGCTCTTGTGGGAGTGCTAAAATAAATACAGGCTGGGGAGGCACTTCCACCCACTTGGAACTATGCAACAATTTCAATTATTCTAAAACCAAATAAAGATAAAGTGCAATGCTCGGCCTATAGACCCATATCTGTAATGAACATAGATTATAAGCTGTTTGCCTCTATTCTAGCTAAATGCCTACAAGAAGCCTTACCGCTGCTGATCGACCAGGACCAAACAGGATTTGTACCTGGAAGGCAAGCCCAGGACTATATTAAATGAACTGTACATATCCTGAAGGCATGCCTCCCAGTCAGGGCTCCCCCTTCCTGCTATTAAGCTTGGATGTGGAGAAGGCCTTCAACAGGGTGGCATGGCCTTTTCTGCAGCAGACATTGAGGGTTATGGGCTTCTCAGAGGAGTTTACTAAAATAATTGATAACATTTATCTGGGCCCTAGGGCACACATCAAGATCAATGGGTGGGTATTGGCACCTATATCGCTCCACAGGGGAACCAGGCAAAACCCTCTCCTGGTCGCACTATACCTGGATCCCTTAGTGTTGGCCCTGAGACAGGAGGAGGCAATGATGGGGTGTGGATAGGGGGAGCTATCATAAACTGGCATTGTACGTGAATGACCCCCTGGTTTATCTAGAGGACCCCAAACAATCACTGGGACCCTTGTGGAGACTCTTGACTGAATCTGGGTGAATAGCAGGGTATAAGATTAACCAGAGCAAGATGGAGGTCCTACAATTTCACTATGTCCCCTTAAACCAGATTAGAACCTTATACCCCTTTAGGTGGAACCTTCAGTCCCTGCGATGCCCGGGAGTTACCTTAGGAACCAAAGATGCCAACCTGTTTTCTCTTAATTATTCACCACTACTTGAAAAACTAAAGGCTGACCTTAATAACTGGGCCCTTGTTTCTGTTCCCCTAATTCAGAAAGTGGATGTGGTCAAAATGGTCTTATTGCTCAGATTTTTATACTTGACACAAACCCTACCAATCCCAATTTCAGAGGAAGTTTTTAAGAAACTGAACACAAAGATAGCAAGATTCATCTGGGGCTCCAAGAGGGCCAGGATGAGATGTTCCGAACTCCAGCTCCCCAAGAAGAATGGAGGCCTAGCCCTACCAAATCTTAAAAAATATTACCAGGCAGCTCAAATTAGTATAGCCTTTTACTGGCTGAAGAAGGGATACCAAGCAAAAAGGAAAACTTTAGAAATAATAGAAGTCCTGGAGCATAAAAATAGATGCCTACTTGCACATCCCCATATAGCTCAACCCCAAGAAGAGACCAACCCCTTCACTGACACTACAATCAGATGCTGGTATGATGTACTAGAGGATAGACGATTAACTAAATGGAGACCCCTTCTTCATTTAGTTCCCTACCTACAAGATTTCCACCCAGCGCAAATGGACTTGGGTTTTCAGAGATGGGAGAGGCAGGGATTACATCTGATATGGCAATTTGTAGAGGAAGGAGTGTTTGTCCCCTTCTCAGAACTAGTTGAGAAATATGACCTCACCCCTCAGGACAGATTCAGATATTTCCAGGTTCGCCATTTGGTGGAATCACTTCTGAAGGATACCTGGATGGACTCCCCACTGAGATCTTTTACTTATTCAGAAGAGCACTAGACAACAGAGGCCCTATTGAGCACATAATTTTACACCTATATTTAACATTATTGGCCTGTGTAGCCCCCACTTCCAAGACAATCAAGGATGCTTGGGACAGAGTCATGGGAGACCAGGTGCCTAAGTAGGTGTTGGAAAGGCATCTAGAACAAATCTACAGGGACACTATGGCCATCCCTTGGAAAGAGTATGCCTGGAAGATGACCACAAGATACTGTAGAACCCTTGCCATACAGGCAAATTTTAAAAACGGCCATATCCCAGAATGTTGATGGGGATGTGGTCACTCCCTGGCAGTCGTAGTTCATAATATGTGTGGATACCCCAAACTAACCCACTTTCTCCAACAGTTAGAACAGACTCTACAACACATCTTTTCACCAGACCTTAGTTTAAACCCACTCCCGTTCTTTTTCTCAGATTATCCTAGAGGCTGTAGAGATACAAATAGTAAACACTACTCAAGATTGCAGTACTGGTTGCCCAAAACACCATAACCAGAAATGGCTATCAGCTGAGCAGGTAGAACTTGCCCATTGGCATGACATAATGATACAAGTATACCAGATGGAATACCTTACAGCCCTGCTAAGTAAAAGTCAAAATAAATTGGAATTGATATGGAGGAGATGGGTGGTATATATTTCACCTCTGAGACCTGAATTTGTTCCTTGAGTTAATTAGTAGTTATTGATAAGTTAGATAATGAGAGAAAGGATATCACCAATAATAAATGTGATATATATATATATATATATGTATATATATATATATATATATATATATATATATATATATATATATATATATATATATATATATATATATTGATATAAATATAAATGGTATTTCCTAGAGTGAGATTTTTCTGTACTAGACTCTGTTTGTAATTGATAAAAATCAGCCTGTATGTACATAGTGTATGTTTTGTATTTGTAATGTCTGGCAAAAATGAAAAATAAAGAAAGTTTTACAAAAATTAAAAATATTATATATTTTTCAGGTCACTAGTAGATGTTTAGTTTGTTTTTACAGGGCTGCCAACATTTTTTTAAATGTTTGGCAAGCATGTATATGGGTAATGCATTGCCTCCTGGTTGTCAGAAAACTGCCGCCAGCAGGGTTGTTGCTGTATAAACACATGCCGGAGGAAGGTTCCTGACCAATTAGGATGCATCATTTCTTTACCCATTTTATAAATGAGTATAACCCATGGCAAGGCAAGAAGAATTTTATTTAACACACTATCCCTAGAGCTCACGGTGCTTTATATAAAACCAAAACAGAAAACTAACAGATTAAAAACACAACAACATGTAAGATTACAATCAGAGGTACAGCACAATTATTTAGTATCCTAAACAAATGCCCATTCAAACAAATGATATTTTATGTCACATATAAATACCTCTAACAAGGGGAAGCTCTTGAGATCTCTTGAGATGGAAAGGCAAGGATTTCCATATGGCTACAGCCACCACCAAGAAGGCTCTCATGCCTGATTGTTTAAGGGATGATCTCTGGATGGCCAATGACAATCCCTCAATGGAGCAGAGAGAGAGACTGGTATAAATCATGCCAAGAGGTCTTCAAGATAGGCAAAGCCCAAGACACACAGAGCCTTGTTTGTTAAAGCAGACTTGGCAGTAATGCATCACCTATATTTCCAGCAAAAGACATTTATGCAATGACAGACTGGTAGTGAAGTGACTGTAAACATGTAGTAGAAACCACACCCCACATCAGCACCCCCACACACTCTTGTACAATTCCATGAACACTTGACCCATGATGCTTTGGCACCTCCTCAAGAGGGTTCCTGGCCATTGTAGCTAAAAACTGTAATAATCAAGAACATTAAAAGGCTACAAGTATGTATAAGTTACCAGTCCAATTGCTTACTAACAACAAGCCCCTTACCAAGAGTATACAGCTTCTTACAAGACTTAATGTAGCATAGGCAGCTTTATCCAAGCTAAGTTGAATGAGCACTTCATTATATTGCACAAGCAACCATTTGCAGTAGTTAATACATACCTAATTGCATGCTGAACCAGTGAGTCACTTTGTGGTCACGAGGGAGGAGACAGACAGTTTGGCCTATTGCATACAGCACAGAGCAGCAAGCAGGGATACTCACATGTTAATCCCATTAGTGCAAAATAAAATCTCATGAATCAAATCTATGATCTCTTTTTTCCATCTTTTGGTAACCGGGTAAAGCCCACTAGGCACAAGTGCCTGTTTTCAGGGGCGACCTGGGAGCATTGGGCAGTTAAGTGACTTACTCAGAGTCACACAGTATACAAGTGGAGGTTGTGAGAATCAAACTCAGGTCTGGTGTGCTGGATGAACCAAGCTTGTTCACACCTCATTCCTCTAACCTCAAGGCTATATTGCCAGCCCATCTCTTCTACTCAGTGAAACATCATATGTGTGTTGTGTGTTATCCTATCCTACCATTCAACTTCTTTAACATTAGAGAGGCAGCCATTTGTCTGGGGCCCAACCCCCCAGATCTGGGAGAATGAGCGAAGGTGCCTCCTCTTGGGGTGGGCAGCAGGCCCTGGCAATGCCCTAAAGGGAGGTATGACCAAGGCCACTCACAGGGTAGTGGCAACTGAGAGTGGGAGGAGAAAGAGGGGTTATAGGAGTTAGAGGTCTGCAGGTCTCCCTCTTTCTTCTATTTTTTTTGGATTGCAAACATTGGGTCAGCTCCTACAGCAGGGGTCACCATGCAGACTATGTGGCTTTGTTGATTAGATAGCTGCCTCTGATGTTACAGTTCTGCGTTCTATTCCTCTGTATGGAAACTTTTACCATATCATCACGTAAGGGAATTTTAGACCAGTCAAAGGTTCAATTACAGAGTTGCATGCTCATGGGTTGGAGAAGAGAGAAGGAGGTGCAGCAGGTTAGTTGCATGCCATGGTGACAAGGCTATGGGTTCAGTTTGCTATGGGGGAATAGTTCTGACCAGTAACTGCCTGCCTGCCTACCTTGGTTTGCAGAGCAAAGGAGGCCTAGCCAAGCTGTGGTGTGGTCAAGCCTGACTGATGGTAAGACCCCTGTTATAGGGTGCCCCAGACCGCAGCAGTGTTCCAAGCAGTTGGCCGGGAGGGGTAAGGCACTTTATGAGCTGGTAGTCCTGAACTTGATATCACAGCCCTGTCAAGCAAAAAAATAAATAAACATTTTGGGCCATTAGCCCTGCAGCAGCTGCTGGAATCCAGGGCTTTTAACAAAAAAGCTAGGAATTCTTTGAATTATCCGGGTACAGTGGCACCTCCAGTAAGTCCCAGCATCTGTACAGTCCTGGAGTGGTGCAATCCTTGAAGGACAACACTGATGGCCACAGGTGTGAGGGCATCTCCCGGGCTGTGCCTGCAGAGCTTTGTGATCTAGCCAGACATTCAGAGCAAGAATGAAGTCAGCCCCCCCAGGCAGTTAGCGAGACATTTCAGGGCTGCTGCCCCCTAGTAGGAATGTCAGCGAGCAGAGGTGGCTGTTGTCCTACTGCCTAGTCATCTCCTAGAAGGAGGGAGTAGCTCTGTTTGATGGTGGACAAACTAACCACTCATCCCAGTACTCCCGTCCCTTTGTTTGGGCTATGCGTGCTTGAGATCTTGAAGCCCACAAGATCTCAGGGGCCAGCTTGCGCACGGCACCAGAGCCTTGACAGGGGAGGGAGTTTACATGGTATTTTAGTGGGACTCACAGGGGGTCTTGTTACAGCTGGTAGGCGCTTCAGAGGACATGGAGGTCCCCAACTCCCTGAGATGAGAGGGCTGGGGGCTTGGGGAGTCAGAGGTGTCTTTGAAGACAGGCTGAAGAGAGCAAGAAGGGCACTCAACATGGCATCCAGATGGTCTTTGTGGCCATCTTGGGTGAGGATGAAAGGGATCTTGCAGTGCGGTACCAAGGAGTAGGACATATGAATGAATGGACTTGGATATTCAAGACCTGGAGTTCATTCTGGCATCCTCTGGGAGAGTCCTGCATGACCTAGAGGGACAACATTTGTCTCTCTGATGCTCTCAGGACACTCAGGGAACAGGCAGGTGTCCCAGAGGGCTTCCATAAAAATATACATAATAAGATCAAGACGGGTAATCAGAAGTACAGGGTAAAAGCTAAGTGGAGCTGTTCTGCGCTCTGTTTCAGGCCCACAGGGACAAGCATTTGCTGGCTGGTGACTCATAGAAGGGATTCCCAGATGGCCCAAGTTGGGACAAGCAGAAAGAGTTTAGGCCATACAGCAGTCGCAGGTTCAATCCCCTCACTCACCATGACCACAGTGCATTATGAAGGCCTAGCAAACTCTCCATCCCACTGCAGTTTATTTATTTATTTAGTCAAGTCTCAGATTACAGACCTTTCAGCCAGGAGCTCATTTGCGAAGGTTCCTCATCAAACAGTAAGCAATCAATAGGTACATAAAGGTTACATACAAGGGCTACATAACAAGTTTCATTGGTGGTACACTTTGAGACTCAGGCAAACACTTGGTAGATACATGTTACCATCATAGTTACACAAAAAGTTACATAATTGGTTCAAGCATGATAATAAGATTCGGACATGACTTTAGGATGCAAATGGTTGTAAAGAAAACCAAGGAAGATTGTTTTGCTATGCAGGAGGTGGAGGGACCTCCATTGGAAGGTAATAGACAGTGGGGTGGGGGGAGTGGGGACCTGGCAGAACCGAGGCCCATTGTCAAGGTGAGGTAGTTAGAGGGTAGTAGGGGAGAGGAAAGTTTAGGACCAGAGTAGGGGGGATAGAGCAGGTGCAAGGGCATGGAAATAGAGATAGGGGTATGGAGGAGAAGGGGGATGAGGAGGAGGGGGGATGATGGTAGACAAGGCGAGTATGGGTAAGAGAGACAAGGGGAGGATAGAGTAGTACGTAGACATCTGGGGTAGGTAATGGCATCTGATTGAACAGAGATAAGTGCAGTGGGCACATAGGTAGGTAAGAAGTGCAGGGGGATGTCCGGGCAGGCCCTTGATGGAAAACTGGAAACTGGAGTTATAAAGAGCAGGTGCACCTCATGCAGCTAGTAAGGTGAGTGCGAAGCATCAACTTGAAAGGCCCATTTGCTAGTTGTGGAGTGCAAACGGGGAAGGGGTGAACTAAAATATATAAATATGTATAAGAAATTAGTAACTAAATAAACAAATAAATTAATAAGGAAATAATTCATAGATATAGCAGGTTAGGCATAATGGAAGCTGCAGATGGCCTCAGGTGAATAAGCCAGGGTCCCTCCAAGTACAGTTGGTGGACATCGTTAACGTTCCTCTCATGGAGGTCCAGTTTTTGTTTCAAGTCAAAGATGCCCAACTGTCAGAAGACAATGTCAGCGTAGGCAACAGCGCCTCTGGATGTACTGCTTTGGCAGATGTACAAACAAAGGTATGACAGGGCTGGAAGCATGCCTGAACAGAGTGAAGGGTCCATCCACATAGTGAGTGATGTCAGGGGCCAGGGCAAAGAAGAGACCCACCAAAGAAGAAGTGATATCTCCAGCTATGGGGCCCCGTACCACGTGGGAAGGTAAGGAACTCCTGAGGCTTGACAGGTACAGGCCGAGGGAATTAGGGTAACAATCAATGCAGCAATGGGAGGGGATTTGCAGGGGGAGCTGAGGTGGTGAGCAGGAGGGCAGTTGGCCCATCTCCCAATGGCGCCATACCAGTAGCACTGGGGGGCATTCAATGGGAGTAGCCAGTGACTGAAGGGCATGACTTAGACTCAGGAGAGGTTGGAGCAGCACAGCAGAGGTCTGGGGACAGTCTGCTACTGATGAGTCACTGGTTATGCTCATTGATTGGTTGACGGAACTAACCATGAGGGTCAAGAGCTAGGTGCAGGCTAGGTCCGCCCATGGGGCAATGGATACAGCTGCCACCAGCACCCTGGCAGAGCAGTAGGCATGGCAGCATCTCGTACCTCATATGCCAGCCTTGCCCAACCCTCAGGATGCACCTCATGGAGAAGGTAGGCAGCAGATGCACATCAGGAATTATGTGGATGTGGGAGGACATGCAGCAGGCAGGATGGGGGAAAGAATGAGAATTCGGAAGAGTCCAAAAAAAAAGTAAAGTGCCTTGCACTTATAAGAATTGGTCAATGGCACTTACAAGTATGCCATGACCATCCTGCAGGTTGACAAGGATCAAGGGCTGGAGCTTTCCAAATATAGGGACTGGCTGTAGTGCACCCCCTTTGTGCAGGGTGCATTCACTGAGAGTCCCATAAAACCACCAGGCAACATGCCTGCTCACCACTATTGCCAGGGGAGTTCAGGCTGATTACCCACCCTTCCTACTTGGAGAGGGACTCAGTCAATGACCACCATCACCCACATCGCACAACTGGTCAATAAGAATCATTTGACTGAGCTATTTAGGTAGTTCTCTAGGCTGGGCAAAGGGCTTGGTTGGTCAGAGCAGACAGTGAGTTGGCATTCTGGCTGTTGTTGGTGCCCTCAGATGATAGGGAGTGCTTGGGCATGAGGTTGGCAGGACACTAGTAAGGGACAACAGCATGCCAAAGGGGGGCCGTGTACTGTGCGCTGTTTTTGAGCAGTCCAGTTCCTTCCTGCATTGGGTCATGGCACACGCCACCTAGAACATGACCATCATTCACTACATCAAGGACTTCCTATTGGGGAGTCAGCAGGGTCCCCGATCCTCAAGTCGACCCTGGTCACATTTGAAGATGGGAGTTGGGATATCAGTGTTCCTGTGGCATTGGGGCAAGTAGAATATCACAACCCAGGGTTGACCATCTTAGGAATCAAGATCACCACTGAAGGCCAGTAGTGCTGCCTGCCACCTGATAAGCTGGTCAACCTGTGGGCACTGTTGGGGAAGGCAGACAGGGCCAAGAAGGAGATGCGGAGGAAGGGTTCTGCAGTTTCACTGACAGTGTCATCCCCATCAGGAGAACTTTCCTGAGATGATGTGTGGAAGTTGGGAATAGATGGTCAGGAGCCACGTTACAGGTTCCATGTTATGGAAAGCTTCCAGAATGATGTTCTTGTCAGGTGAACCTTCACACCTCACTCCTGTGGGGTCCTTGAGACTGGTGTCCATGGCTGGATAACCCAGGAGTTGTCCCTGATGCAGCTGGAGGGCTGTGGTGTGGAGCATACTTTCGGGGTATGAGTGCACCGCATGATGGCCACCAGAGTGAGCAGTGGCAGGCTTGTATAGGTGGATCAAACTCATGGAGTTCTTCCCAGTGGTGGTCGTGCATGTGTTGGAGCCCAAGACTTGGGGACAGCAACATGCATTTTGATCTGATAGCTTGGAAATGGGGCACACTAGCAACGACCGTTCGAGCCAAGGGCCCTCTTTGGGGATTTGATGTGAATTAAAGGATTGAAATATATATGGGCTTAACATTCACTTAGGATGTACAGGTACCAGTTGTTGACTATGGAAGGGCAAATGCACTGCTTGGAGAGGAATAGGCAACTCCATTGCACCATGGACAATGGAGGCTATGGCCTTAGGGTAGGGCATTACCTCATGCCCCAGGAATCAACATGGAGCCCAGTACATGGTTGATGCCAGTGAAGAAGCAGTAGGCATACATTATATGGGCCAAAGGGAAAGGGCTGTCGCCAGGGGTGGAGGGGATGCCATTCCCCTGGAGTGTCAAGGGTATCTCAGGGTTGACCTTTGGGCACCACCAAGGCCTTCAAGGCTCAGAGGGGATGGGAGGTCTGGGAAATCTTTGAGCACCCTGCCAGATGTGAGGCATCCCATCACACCATCAAGCTTGGCCTGAATTGGGGTAGCTTGGTCTTCGGTGTGTGGCGCTCATCCAAGCCATTGCTGGATGAGATAATGTTCTGGGCACTCCGAATATCAGAGTTAATACAGGTACTCAAGCCACAGAGATCTCGGGTCTACTGGCTGAGGATGGGTGTTCTTGAGGAAGGGAGTCTTCATGTGGTTATAGAAGAGCAAGATGAATCAGAAGGACAGGGGCAGCTGGTGCCCAATGGAGGCCCCACTTGATTGCTGTTGGCAGGTCTTGGCAGAGTAGAGGCCAATAGAGCCACATGCCCAAAGGCAGGGGAGGATCTCTTTTGGCACAAAGACAGCAAGCAGGTGTAGGCTTGCAAGTCTCATTTATACTGAATAGGCCATCCAACAGCCAGGGATGGATGCTCAGGAGTTGCCCTCTGGAATAAGGGGTAAGACACATGGGGAGCTTAAGATAATGAATGGAGAAATCTAGGTGTGGGGCACTGGAGGTCCCAGGCATTCAGGCACTACATCCATCCACACTGGCAGTAATTGTTCTTTTGTCTCTTGCAGGTTTCCCAGATGGTGACTGGGCATATGGACTGGCAGGCACACCTTCATTTACTGGGCAGTTGTGAGTGGATGCCAGCTGTGGGGAAGTAACCTATCAATTCCACTGCAGACAGTGCAATTCAATGCCCAGGAAGGAAGACATGCACTGGGGGGAGGGGTGGACTAGTTCCCGAAATTGCAGAATGAAGTTTCCATGGAGGAAAGCCTGGACATCTTGTTGATCCACCTTGAGGGTGAAGACTAGGGGTTTCAGGAGGCAATGACTTGCTGCTGTCAGTGAAGGTGGACCTGTGATCCATTAGAAACCTGTGGCCCCTATACAGTTCTCCTCTGATCACATCTGATTAAGAGGAAGCACTTGCTGCATGTCGGAGACATGGGAACAATGAAGGATGCAGGCAAGCTAGTTAACCATGAGTGGATCTGTGGTGAGACACAGAGGAATTACGCCTTCTGATAGGACCTTTTTGATAGGGGTGGAAGGGCAAGTGCAGGACAGATGAATAGAGATTAGAGGGAATTATTTGAAGCAGGTCTTGGAGGAATGGTTGGAGCGAGGGGCTTGGAGGGTCAGATTGTGTCCATCCTGTGGTGGCTCAGGAGGATTGCAGGCCAAAGGTACAGAGGGAAGAAAGGGGAAAAAAGGTCCTGCTCCCCATATGAAGCACAGGGGAAATGCCAGACCTCACCCAACAACTAACACACCAAAATCTGGCCAATGGAAAATCATGTACACAAATGCTCACAGTCTGGTAAGCAAGATCCCAGACCTGTAGACAATAATGACAGAGGCTAAATTGGACATAGTAGCAATTAGCAAGACGTGGTTTACCAGTAACCACACTTGGGAGACTTCCGAACCTGGCTATGTTCTGTTCAGAAGAGACTGAGGTGCAAAAAAGGGGGGGGGAGTGGCCCTGTATGTGAATGAAAATATCAAAGCTACCGAAATTCAGAATACACATAAGGAGCCAAAAGAACTGTGGGCCACCCTGGAAACAGGAAATGAGACAGCCGTACAAAGTGGGGTTGTCTACAGGCCCCCAGATCAGGGGAGGACATAGACACATTACTGTTAGAAGATATACAAAACATGACAGCTAAAGGGGAGGTTCTGATAATGGGAGACTTCAACATGACAGATACAGATTGCTCAATACCAGCAGGAACATCTGCCAGAACTAGATACATGGTGGAGTCCCTGCAGGGGTAGGGGCTCAAACAACTGGTACAACAACCCACAAGAGACGTGGCTATCCCAGATCTAGTACTGATTAACAATCAAAGGGTTGAAGATCTCCAGGTAGAAGGTCACCTGGGGGGCAGTGACCATCACATAGTATGGTTCAATTTGGCCACTAGAACTAAATCATCCCATTCAAAGGCAAAAATATGGGACTTCAGAGGAGCTGACTTTGATAAGATGGCCAACAGAGTTAAGCTAGCCCTGACAAAAAGAAATACAGGCGAGGGGGTACAGGCAAAGTGGACAAGCATTAAGGATGCAATATTTGAAGCAACATCCCACTGGGTTAGAGAGAAAAGGAAGTGCAAAAGAAGAAGGAAACCACTTTGGTTCTCAAAAACAGTAGCAGAAAAGGTCAGAGCCAAAAGGTTGGCCTTCAGGAAATGCAAAGGAACCCAGCGGGATGAAGATAGGGAGGCATACCAAACTTCCCTAAGGGAAGAAGGGAAGGCAGTAAGGCAGGCAAAGGCCCAAACCGAGGATACACTAGCACAAACAGTAAAAGAAGGTGACAAGACTTTCTATAGATACATTAGTGAAAGGAGAAAGTCCAGAGGGGGTATTGCTAAGATCAAAGGAAATAAGTGGGCGTGTGAGGAGGAGGACCATGTAAAAGCATCTATCCTAAATAGATACTGTACTTCTGCTCAGTATTTACTGAAGAGAAGGTAGGTCAGGGCCTACATCTCAGCACTATGGACACAGGGGGGAGGGAAGGAGGTGTGCACTAGTCCCTTCACAAAAGAAAAGGTCCTACAAAAGGTCGATAAGCTCAGGGTGGACAAGGCAATGGGACCTGATGGCATACATCCCAGGGTACTAAAGGATCTAAGGGTGGAACTAGCAGAGCCATTATCAGAACTGTTTAGTGAGTCACTGAACACAGAAGAGGTCACAGAAGACTGGAGAATGGCTCATGTGATCCCGCTCCACAAGAGTGTGTTACACGAGGTCCCTGCACCCTAATTGATACCCTCAGGGGCACACCGTAGACAGCTAATATTTAGGCATAGGCTATACTAATACATAGGACTAAGAGCATCTACCGTACAAGAGTAGATGCCAGGATATGAATACATATATTGTAACTCACTTGCTTGCTAATGCACACACATTATATTATGTATTTTCTGTCTATTTCTTACTTGTCAGATGCCAAGACACCTGTCCTTGAAGTGATTATAATGTGTGAGCAATATTGCCATCTTTAGTGATGGACACCACTTCACCTTGTTATGTAAGACTTTGTATAAGAAGATCTTTGTTCTAAAACTGATGACTTTACAAATTTATATAATGTTATCTTGTACCGTGGAGCCACCTCTAATTTAGCCAATAGGGCTCATCTCTGTAACTAGAAATGTTTCTGTCTTTCAGTAACCATAGTAATTATCACAGGTATATAATGTTATGCACAGGCTTTACACCTCGGAGACCCGAGAGATCCCAAGAGACAACAAAGAAACCTCGAGGTGTAGGGAACGCTTAGCACTGGCTCCCGGTTCTTATTGGTAAGAACTGCTTAGGGCAACTGTGATTTATCCCCCTATTTGTAGTAATAAACTTGTTTATTACTCGAATGCAACTTGTCTGTGATTATTTGCATCTCCAATATTGCCAAGAACCTGAAAGTGAGATTTAGATCTCTTACAAGTGGTAGCAAGGAGGAGGCAGGGAACTACAGGCCAGTCAGTCTTACCTCAGTAGTGGGCAAGATTATGGAGGCAATACTTAAGGAAAGGATAGTGCAACACCTGGAATCCATAGGAGCACAGGATCCAAAAGGAAGGTCCTGTCAAACTAATCTAATAGATTTCTTTGACTGGGTAACCAGAGTGGTGGACCAAGGGGGAGCAGTTGATGTCGCCTACCTTGACTTCAGCAAAGCTTTTCAATACTGTTCTACATAGAAGAGTGATTAATATGCTGGGTAGATAAGAAGTTGGTCAACTGGGTGGCAAACTGGTTGACGGGCAGAAAATAGAGAGTGGTGGTAAATGGTATACAGTCAGAAGAGATGCAAGTCACAAGTGGGGTACTTCAGGGATCAGTCCTGGGGCCAGTCCTCTTCAATATCTTCATCAGTGACATGCAGATGGACTGGAGGTAGGGGTTGTCTGTTTGCAGATGACACCAAGACCTGCAACACTGTAGCTGATCCAGATGGGGTGGGCAGAATGAGAAGAGATCTGGATAAACTGGCAAAATGGTTGGAAGAGTGGCAACTGGGGTTTAATGCAAAGAAGTGCAAGATCATGCACATAGGGAAGAGAAACCCTGAAGCCACCTATAGACTGGGAGGGGAGTTGCTGGCAGTCACAAGGGAAGAAAGAAACTTGGGCATCATCATCACCGATGACCTAAAATCATCCAGGCAGACCAGTAAAGCAGTAGGTAAGTCTAGGGGGATGTTGGGGTGTATTAGTAAGGGTATCACAAGTCGTAAGAGGGAGGCAAGAATCCCTCTTTACAAGACACTAGTTAGGCCCCATCTGGAGTACTGCATGCAATACTGGAGGCCACACCTTCACAAGAACATTAACCAAATTGAGGCAGTCCAGAGAAGGGCAACCAAAATGGCGCAGGGACTGCATCAGAAAACATATAGGGACAGATTAACAGAGCTTAACATGTATACCCTAAAGCAAAGGAGGGAGAGAGGTGATATGATCGAAACATTCAAACACCTTAAGGGCATTAACAAGGTCAAAGAGTCTAACATGTTTCAATATAAGAAAAATAGCAGAACAAGATGACACAGCATGAGATTAGAGGGAGGCCGATTAAGGGGTAATGTGAGAAAGTTCTTTTTCACAGAAAGCGTGGTGGATGCATGGAACAGCCTACCTCAGGAAGAGGTGGATATGAATACAGTTCAGGGCTTCAAACAGGCATGGGATAAGCATAAGGGAACAATACAGATTAGTCTGAGTAGATAGGCCAGTGACAGAGCAAAGGCCGATGGCACATTTATAAGGTAGTAAAAAAAAAATGGGCAGACTGGATGGGCCTTGCGGTCCTTATCTGCCATCAACTTCTATATTTCTATGTTTCTATGAGTTGAATTCTTCAAAAGGGCTTATCGCCTCTAGTCAGCATGAGGCCAAGGGACCACAGGACCTGGATCCAGATGGGAGGTTGTGGTCCACAATCATCAGGTTACCCTGCAGGGACAGCAGTGTCAGAAGGAGGGTGGCCACAGGAGCCTTGGTCCCATGACTACCCCAGGAGCTACATTAGCCATTCTGACACACACCAGGGGTGGCACTGGACTGAGGACAGGTGTGGGATGCCTGGAGAAACTGTGCATCCTCCCAGCTGTGCAAGCTGCTCTAATATGGTATGTTTTCTTCAATAAATGCATGGCTGATGTCATTTCCTCCAAGACTTGTGTCTGTGTGATTATTTCAGGGTAGTGGGGAGGCTACCAGACAACTAATGAAGTACCATTTGCAAAGGGAGCCTGTTTTCACTAGTCAAGTCTTGCTCTCTTTCAATATTACAGGCAACAGTTTATACTGTTTGTGTTGCATTGTCATTGATAGGAGCAGGCTGTTGGCAATTGCCATCTCTCATTTAAATTGGGAAGTCCAGAACTGCACAAAATACTCCAAGTGAGGCCTGATGAGGACCTTGTAAGTGGAAGGATTACATTCCCTGTTTAGCTGGTTATCCCACTTTTAATACTCCCCGGCATTTTCCCAGGCTTCTTGACTGCAGCTGTGCTCTGCCTGTCATGCTTTAGCCCCTTGTCTGGTATGACAACCAGGTTCTTTTTGTCCTCCACTGCAGATAGATAATTCCCACGCACTGCATAGGTCCTGCCTTTGTTTCTCCTCTCAAAGTGAAGCACATTGCATTTGGCTATACTGAATCTAAGACTAGAAGAGTTTGATCTGTCACCCAGCCTGTTCAGGTCCTTCAGCAGTGTGTCCCCATCTTCAAGGGGCGTTTCCAGTCTTGGTCAGCTTATTTCCATCAGCAAGCTTAAACTGTCTGCCAAAGACTCCAGCACCCAATTGTTAATCAAAATATTGAAAAGCAGTTACACCTGCAAAAATCCTTGTGGAACACTGCTGAATACTCTCCATTTAGAGTAGTGTTATCAACCACTACCCTCTGCCTCCTGACTCTAATATAGTTAGTAATTCACCTTATGTATGCATCATATTTACTGCACTGGTGTACTTTTTCCAGAAGATTATCTTGTGTCACATTGGCAAAATCATTACTGCAGTCCAAACTGATTATGCATGAAGCCCTACCCCTCTCCACTGCCTGGTCACTTCCTCAAAGAATGTGATCAGGTTAGTTTGGCATGACTGGCTCCTCCTAAAGACATGTTGAGAGGGGGTAAGAACTTTTGCTCAATCATGAGATCCGTTTTTCATTCTTGATAATGTTTCCCAGAACCTTGTCCAGCTCCGATGTCAGTCTGACTGGCCTATGTTTGCCTTGAACTGAACATAGCCACTTCTTGAGGATTGAGACCATATTGATGCCTTTCCAGTCATTTGACATTACACCTGCATAGACGGACTAATGAAAAGTTATCAGAAGAGGCTCCAGCATTTGTTACACTAGCTCCACTATAATTCTTAGGTGGGGGTGGTGGTATCTTTTCTATAGGGTTTACCTGGTTTGAACTTTGCAAATTAGTCAGCTGTTAGGATGTGTGTGATTTCTGCAGGTTGCTGCATGGTTATGGTTGATGCCATGACCCCTCTTCCAGTGACCATCCCCCTATTGGTGTCCTTGGTTGAACATAGAAGAGAAGTATTTTTTCAGAATCTCAGCCAATGTCCCTGTCTCCTACAGAGGTTTCTCTCATGTTCCCTTTTGTCATGGACCCAGTCCCCTCACTCATTTTGCTTTTCCATTTATATGAGGAAGGTGGCTTTAGTGTTATTTGTAGCCCCAACTGCACCTGGTTTCCAGTCCTTCTTTGATTTCTTTAGTTCTGTTTTTGCAGACTTTCACTGCCATGCTGTATTCCTTCTATTCCCTGGAAAATATTATAAAGTAATAAGAAATTAAGACGATATCAATCAGCTTTAAAAATATAACAGTCAATTATAAATCCATACCAAACGAGAAATCAAAATCAGTGGCAGACGTCTTTTTAGGCCATATGCTAGCATCATCATAAAAAGGTTGTTCTACTTCCCTGCACATAATCACTCCACTGCTCATTTCCAATCTTTGCAAATCACTTTGATAGTATGCACCATGCAGTATATATACATATTCTAATCTATTGTAACAAGATCTGGCACAGTCACTATGACTGTAAATGCATTAGCTAGATAAGGGTGTTTCATGGGCTTAAACATAAACATGAATTCCTGCTGCATACACTTACTGAATCAAAGTATGGTGCATTGAGAAAGGGCAGATATAAAAATAATGCTACCGTCTGTATTACAGTTACCTATATGTTTCACATTTTATTCTATGCACTGTTACAGTAATCAGCTCAACAGAACCAGACCATCAAAGGAAGCAATATAGTGCAGTGGTTTAAAGCTCTGAGCTGCAAACCTGGAGACCTTGGTTTGAATCCCACAGCCCCCACTTGCATACTGTGTGACACGGAGCAAGTCACTTAACTTCCTTGTGCTCCCAGGTTGCACCTGTAAACAAAGCTATCAGATTAGTGTGTCTCTACTGGTTAAAAAAATAGCATATACATGAAGGTACTGTACCTTAAATGCAAACCCTTCTGAGACAACTATATGTTGTGACAAGGTGGAAGATAAACACAATGTTGAGATGTTTTTGAAGACATTTGATGTGTTTGATTTTTTTTAGAGCTTGATATACAGTTCACACACATGATTAGTATAATATAAAAGTGCATATACCCAAATGTCAATGTAAGTCTTACACATTTCATAACAAGTTATTCTCTTGAAGGAAGATCTTACTGTACAAGGACTGAAAATGGGTGTTAGGCAAAAGTAAACTGGGGTAGGTGTGTTATTGAGGGTATTGCATAGATTATCTTTTATTGCTGCTCCACCCCAGGCACACACAAAAAGAAAATCAACAACCCCTTGATATGTCAGTGTCAGTGGCTCAGTAGTAGCACACTCGCCTCTGAGGCCGGGAGATCAGAGGGCTGTGGGTTCAGTTCCCACATCTGGCACTTGGGTTAATATCCCAGTACTGACACTGTAGTATAGCATGAGAGGGGTGCTGCACTTCTGAGGTGCTGTCTTTCAGATGAGACGTTAAACCGAGGTCCCAGCTGCCCGGATTGGTGGTAGTTCAGGTGGATGTTAAAGATCCCATGGCACTTATCGAAAAGATTAGGGGAATTTCCCTGGTGTCCTGGCCAAATTTCCCTCATTCACTAAAAATACCACCAACAGCTTAATTTGGTTCAAGGTCAGTTGGCACTCATCTGTATCCCCTTCCCCCGGGTCATGCCTGAAAATAGGCAGGATTTGTCTAGTGCACTTACCCAGTCAACAAAAGCTAAATAAATAAATAAAATGAAGCAACAGGAATTAGTTAGTACAAGGACAGAAACAAGTAGTAGACTGAATAAGAGGGTAGACAAGCATGAGTATGGTTAAGTCAAATAACATTTAAAAAAGTCTCACTACAATTCATTTTTTACAAATGCGTCTGCACAGTTGACAATTTTTGTAAAAAATAATAACAATGGGACTTATTCCACATATGGAGGGATTTGAGGCCCGGATACACCAGTCTGCCCTGTTCCTGTGTCAGAAGATCATGGTGGAGAGGCAGAGGTACTGGGAGTTCCATCGATAGCTGTTGAAACAGAGGGAACAAAATCTGATGAGGCCAAAGAGAGGATATTAGAATCATATGAGCCCCTTCCACCTGTAGCTTCAGAAGAACTCTCTGAAGCACTGGAAATGGAGGAAAGACATACCAGAACCATCCTGTCTGGTGAAGAGACAGTGCATCTCACCAGAAAACACCATGCCCCAGGAACAAGTGAGCAAAAATTGGGTAGTTTTACGCTGGATGGAGAGACGATGAGGTCTTTCTCTTGCTGACCCCACAGGTTGAATAAGCTTTCAACCACCTCTTGATTTAGCTCCCACTTATGAGCCCTGCCAGTGGTGTGGCTGAGACTGTCTGCCAGGATGTTGCTGATGCCCGGCAGATGGACAGCAGCCCGGCAGAGGTTGTACTGGACCACCCAGTACCACACTCGCATCGCCTCCTAGCATAGAGGGTATGGGTGAGTGCCTCCCTGTTTGTTCAGGTACCAGACCACAGACATATTGTCATTCTGAATCAGGAGAGTAGATAGAAATAGGAGAGACTGGAAGGTCTGGAGGGCATGTAGTACTGCCCTCATTTCTAACACACTGATGTGTAGAGACGCTTCCAGCTGAAACCATGTTCCCTGGGTCTGATGGTCTCCTATGTGGGCTCCCCAGCCTTGACACAATGTATCCATTGTAAGGGTCATGGTAGGAGCAGGGGGTTGAAAGGGGAACCCCCATGTACAACTCCTGTCCCCAAAGAATATCCTTCTTCATGTACCCAGACACTAGAACCCTGTGGTCCAGGTTGTCCAGCCACTGATTCCATTGGATCAAAGAGTCCAGTGGGTGACACTCATATGCAGTCTGGCTAGAGGAACTGTAGGGATCACAGCTGCCATCAGACTGAGAAGATGGAGGATCGACTGGGCTGTGGTTCAGCATGAGTTGGCCATTAATCTAGCCTGTCCCTGCAGGGTCTCCACTCTGTCCAGTGGGAGAAAGGCTCTGCCCTGGACCATATGCACCACCACCCCAAATGAATTATAGGCACTAGGAGGGGAGAGGTGGGACTTGGGATAGTTGACTGTTATTCCAAGTCTGGAAAAGAGGTCCAGAGTGAAGGAGAGTGACTCCCACAAACTGCTATGTGATGGGGCTGATAGAAGCCAATCATCCAGATACAGGAACAATTAAAACCCTCTGTTGCATAGGGCCTCAGCCACCACTGCTAGACACTTGGCAAAACTCCAAGGTGCTGAGGATAGGCCAAAAGGAAGAGTCTTGAACTGGTAATGTTCCAGCTGAAATGCAAACTGAAGAAAGTGGTGGTGGGCTTGAAAGACAGGAATGTGCAGGTAAGCATCCTGCATGCCCAGCGCACAAAGCCAATGGCTCTTGTGGAGCAGGGGTAGAAGTCTCAGGATGGTGTGCATGTGGAACCTCTTTTACTCGACATACAGGTTGAGCATGCTGAGGTCCAAGATGGGTCTTAGGTCACCCATCCTTTTGGGCACTAGGAAGAAATGGAAGTAGTACTCTCTTCCTATCTGTGCAGGAGCAATGGGCTCTGTGGCTGACTTTTGCAGAAGAGCCTGGATCTCATCTCCTATCAGAGACAGGTGCCTTGGAGGATAATGGGAGACTGATGGACCCAAGAGTCCATGGTTATGTCCTGCCACTCTGGAAGGTGGAGGGAAAATCCCCCCCAGTGTTTCCCCTAAAGGATCTGGATAAGGCAGGGGGGTCCCTCACAAGTCAGGAGGCTGAGGGGAGGGAGTCAGCAGCTCCTCCAGGGAGCTTCTGGTACTTGGCATGGGGAGTAGGGGCTCCTGATGTTGGATACCAGCATTTGGCCAGGCTTTTGGCAGGGGCCTCTTTGGTCTGATGTCTCTGTTGCTGAAGAAAAGGCTGTTTGCCTTTGTAATCCCCTTGGTACATGAAACGGATATGATATGGCAGATGGATTTACCTCGGTCCTGCAATTCAGTGGTAATATCCTTCCTTAGCATCACCTCCAAATAATATGGATCCTCTGAAAGGGGCATCCAGGATTGAGGTCTGGACATCTTGTGCCAGGCCAGCAATCCTGAGACATGAAGGTCACCTAATGCAGACAGCAGTGGCTGTGGTGAGACCAACTGAGTCTACTGTGTCATAAGTGGCCCGGAAGACATGACCACAGAAGATTTTAGTTATTCTCACTTTCTTGACAATCTGAGCCTTAAGCTCCTGGTCCTGGATAGCATCCACCTTGGACTCTCGTGAGGCCAGGGAAGATTCCTGATAGGAAACCATATGAGCCACATAATTAAGAGACCTCAGGGTGCAAGTGGAGGAGGAATGGATCTTGTGATCAAAACTGTCCTGCTGCTTAGATGCCTTATCAGGATGAGACATGCTCAAAGGTTAGGTTTAATGGATCAGTCATGAGCAGCCATGATAGCAACCGAGTCTGCATTAGAATGGCCATTAAGGTGTGTGACCTCATCTGGGGGGTGATATACCCTGTCTGCCTTTTTTGAAACATCTGTAATGGAGGAAGGCTGTTGCCAGATAATGAATGTCAGGTCTTCATGGGGCCTTGTCCAAGGCAGTATGGGCATAAGAGCTGTGTCTGTTATGTCTAAATGCTCTGCAAGCCTTTTCTGCTTTGGATCCTATTCCTGTATAGCCCAGCCACAGGCATTTTGTATAGTTATGAGGAGTTCTGCAAAGTAAGGGTCCACTGGAGGGGACTTTGGAGATTCCGTAGGCTGATGATCTATAGGTGTATGCATATCAGAGCTGGAGGACAAGTCAGAGTCAGAGTCTGAAGAGTGCCTGCTGGGAGTATGAACCCTTTTCATAGGAGTGTCCTGGGTTTTACCCATGACCTGGTGTCCAGAGGAGCCTTCTCTGGAAAGGTGGGAATGCACAGGAGAAGCTTATCTAGTGGTCAGAAAGGAAGCAGGAGTAGAGGCTGTCACTGGTTTCCAACGGTCAAGATCTGAGGCTAGATGAGAACTGTCTGCCTGAATCAGGGTCTGAAACACTGCCTGGATATCAACCTGAGGCTGCTGTGGAGGCAGAGGTTGAGGCTTAGTCTGAGGAGGAGGTGGTGGAGGAGGAGGCTGATATAAAGAATAGCCAGGCATCTGATTTTGAGGGTATCCATGAGCCTGATTGGAGTAGGGAAAGCCAGAAGGAGCACACCCTTGATTAGACATAGCCCCGCTTCTGGTACCCCAGTACATAATGGGGTTGATGACCAGGTGTTGCATAACCCAGTGAAGGGTACATTGGGTATTGTGGGAGTGGATAGCCAGGAACATTGGCCATAGGTCCAACTGGAGGTAAAGCTGAAGGAACTGCAGGAGGTGGGGCTGAAGGCCAGCAAGAGGTCAAGAAGGGCCAGGCGTCAGCCCTGTAGGGACATTTGAGGGGGGTGGCACTGGATCAAGCACAGGAATTTCTGGCATCAGAAGATTCTGTGCCTGGAGGCCTGATGGAAGGCCTGTCCAGCATTTAAGGAATGACTGGAGTGCCAGATATACCCTGACCTTCGAAGGGTCACTTGGCATCAGGGTGTGAGTAGAACCCGACGGAAGATCCGCCATCATCTGAGGAGCTAGAGTCCAAGATGGTGGAACCTGGTTGTCCGAGGGGGCTTAGGTTGAGGAGGTCCAAATGGAAGGTCCCCAGAGGGATTAACAATAGGCCTGGTGGGTGAATCAGGAAAAGACTGACCCAGCGAAGGAGAGGGAACCTCCAGATTAGTGCCCACCTCCGCCTCTTGATCTTCAGGCAAGCTTGAAAGGTCTGGTTGTGTCAGTAGAAGGGAGGAACCCTCAAAAGACTGTTGCATGTCCAGCAGCTGGCTCAACTCGATGTCTGGGGTATACTGCGATCTCGATGGAAGAGCCCCAGTTGTGTGGTCCCTAGAGGAACTGGGGAGCAGCTTATCAGCTGCGGCAATGCAGATGTCAGAAGAGCTAACATTCGACATATCAGCCTGGGCCATGCAGACAACAGCGGAGCTGGAGTCCAGTTTACCAGCTGTAACTGTGTGCTCCCCAGTGGGTTTGGGGAGTGACTTATTCACCTGGATGCTGGCGATAGACCCTGAAGAAGATATGGGCCTAAGGAGCACAATAGGGGTTCCATCATCCAAGAAGAGCCCCGACTGCACCGTGAGTAAAGCAGGCAGGGAGACCATGGCCTGATCCACTGGAGCAGTAGGAGACCAGACAAGTAGGGGTACTTACTAAAGTGGAGGCCCCTCCGGTGTCAGTGGTGCCCGATGATCTCTGCCAAGTGGATGGAGACCTATCCCAGTCTTGGTGCCTCTCTTTGTCATTTTTATTCTGTTTGGGTTCTGGCATTGTAGAAGAAGATTTTTCCTGCAGATTTTACAGCTCCTTTTCCCTCAAAGCTAGGCACTTCTCCAGCAAGTGGGCTTCAAGCTTTTTCTGATGCCTAATCTTTGTGGCTCGGTTGAAGGATTGACAGGGTGCACAATCCTTGACCCAGCATTTGGGGCCTAGGCAGATCATGCAGCAGGAATGCTCATCAGTATGCAGGATCTTGGTGCTGCAGGACTTGTTTATGATAGACCTGTATATACTGTGTTTTACTATGTATTTGTTTGACTTGATATTCTGTTCTCTTTTTATGCTAAACTGGACATTTGTATAAATGGGCATTTTTGCTCACATACCTTTCAGTATAAAATAAAGACTGATTGATTAAAAACTGGGCTGACAGACCTGAACCATGGCAGCTCTGTGAAAATCCAAACTGGCCATACTAGGTGCAACTTGTACAAATAGTACTTGTCCAGTCACTCTGGTTGCACTGTTCAGTCTGACTTTTACATATCTGGTCCACTCCCAGAAGTCTGTTTTTCAACCATTTCTTGACATGATTGAAAATGGAACTGCCAGGACCAGACCAAATAGGTAAAAGCCAGATCAGGTCATCTGGAGTGAGTGGACCAGCAATATCTGCACAAGCTGTATGCAGTCCAGATTTTACAGCCCTGGTGATTTGGTTTTTACCCTTACCCCCACTGCATGTGGTATAGTGACATATTCTACAGATGGATGCAGAGTCTAACCCATTGAAGGTCGATGTTTCAGAAAACCATTATGCTAAAAATACCAAGACTCACTTCCCCACCCTCAAGTCACTCTTAGTCCTCTATCAAAGTCACGCTTAAATATTGGTGCCTCTACATCCACACCATTAAGTTCTTAATACCATCATGCTTCTTTTGCTGCCATGAGATCCCCCATCCATGAAGTCCCATTCTGCTAGTGGCAGCCCCTGCCAACCAGGTAATTTTCCAAGGAGCAGATCTTTACACCATATCAGCTAAATTCCTTGGGCCCAATTCCAGAAGAGGAATGCAGGGCTTGTGGCAAGCCCTGCATCTGCTGCAAATTGACTTGCAAATGTGTCAACACTCCTGGACATAACCCTACACTATTCCAGAAGCTTTGACATATTTGCGACAGTCTACCTGCTTTACGGCAGCCTGCCCCATCACCAGGATCCAACCATAGATGCAACGTTAGAACATCGGGGAGATTATCTAACTTTGCGGTGTCAGGAACTTGCCGCATCAGCTTTTGGAATTGCATGTTTGACGCAAGTCAACACTTGCATCATACACCATGATGCAAGTCCCCTGTATCATTCTGGACCCGTTCTGGAATTGGGCCTCTTATTTTTAAACATTTTGTAGAGAAATGTTTGTTTTAGTATATCCATGGGCAGGAAAAATGAATTTGTGAAAGAAACCAAAGCCCCCATTTATTAGTTCATTTAATCACAATACAGCATGTTATGAGCTGATAAGATTCTATGTGCAACATATGTCAAACAAAATTTAGACACACACATGCCTGCCTATTTGCAAGTGAAGCAAATGTGGTTACTATCATTCAGTTGTAAACACCTATAGTCACAAATTACAGGTTAAGAACATGGGGCTCTTGCTATCGAATGTCCTGCAAAGTAGCAGAATGACTGCTCTTAGGATGCTGGTGTCAAATGGTTTAATGAAGTGTTCATAGGGGCTTAGAGGAATAGCAGAGCTTATTTGTTATGCAGAAAGCTCCAGGAAGTGTTTAACCGATTCTACTTTAAATAGCTGTCTATGATGTCTGTACTATCCATTGGTAATCTGACAAAGAATGACTGCCAGAAGATAATGAGCTAACTTTCTGTGAGCTCAATTAGCTCCTCAAGCCAGAGAAAATATAGTACACTATAACTTCCTATACACACACAGGCAACGTAGTAATAAGGCTTCAGCAGGGGGATCTATTTTTAACACTCTATCATGTTGTTTGGTAGCAAAAATGACATCAGCCCTTTTCTGAATGCTAAACACCTGCTGGGCTGTGCCCGCAGTCATAAGAAATTGAAGTTATTGACCATGGTACAGTAAAAATAGAATTTAGTTTTCTAGTTATACTGCTTCAATTCTCAGAATTTAAGAATTATAACAGTCTTTTATAAATGTATCTTGGAGGGTAACATGAAGCAGAGCACTAAGTAGCAGTTCCCTGAGACTGCTCCATCCACCTGGCTGTTAATTCACTGAATCAGAGCCTCAACACTGACTTTTTTCTTGCCTGTCTGGACTTGCTAACAGTCTGGAGCTTACAGCGGTTGCACAATATGGAATCAGAAATGCAATTAGCACTGCCTAAACACACACCTCCGGTGACCATGGAGAAAAGCAGCAAAAAGGCTAGAGCCCAGTTGACCTCCAGTGGATGTTCTACTACTACTACTACTACCACTGCTAGAGCAGATGCTGCAGAACTCACAGTGGAGCGGTTACTAGCAGAGTTTCAGACCTGTCAGTGTGGCTCAGTTAGTAGCACATCCGCCTCTGGACCAGAAGGTCGTGGGTTCTCGTCCCACACCGGGATTGGACTAGCATCTAAAATTCACTGGCATCCGAGTGCAGTATTGGGGGGTGCTGTACTGCTGGGGTGTGCCATCCTTCGGATGAGATGTTAAACCGCGGTCCCTTCTGCTCATCCTGGTGTTGTCCAGGTGGAAGTAAAAGAACCCAGGGCATTCTTCGCAAAGAGTAGGGAACATTCCCAGTGTCCTGGCCAACATTCCCCTTCCCATAAACCGGTTCATGCAATTATCCAGGCTGTGTGTGGGTGATGATGTGCAATATGGCCGCCACCACACATTCAGTCACTTCACTACCAGTCTAGCATTGCTTGTAAAGTGCTTTGGATGTATGCAAAGTGCTATATAAATGCTAATTCTTCTTCTTCTTTCAGGAGGAATTGTGATCCCTCACTTCAGAATTCAAGGTGATGGCTGTGACACTTGAAGATGTCTCCAAGAGGACAACTGATAATGAAGCATGTGTGACTACCTGTAGAAAAAATCCGACAGATTGGAAAAGAACACGGTGGCCAGTCAACATCTTAAATGGCTGGAGGCCAAAATAGAAGACCTTGAGGAAAGGAATAGGAGGAACAATGTGGTCCTGATCAGCCTCCCTGAGAAGGAAGACAGGACTAGTACTGTACCATTCACCCAAAAATTGATCGAGAAATGAGTGGACCCCTGCCCATATGGCTCTAGCTACACTATTGAGCATGCCCACAGAGCCTTTAGGCCAATGCCGCCACCTGGGGCCCCCCCAAGACCTCTCATCTTTTAATTCCTGAATTTTCTGGAGAAACAGCACTTTTTAAGGAAGATGAGAGAGCTGCAAGAAATCCAGAGGGAAGGATCGAAACTCCAAGTAACCCAGGACCTGTCTGCAACTGTGCAACTGCATAGAATCCAATTGCACCTGATTGTCATCAAACTTATTACTGCAGGGATAAAATTCCAGATGGGCTACCCAGCTAGCCTGCAGGAACAAGTTGCAGAAACATGGGCCACTTTTGAGAACGTGGATGCGGTGCAGACAGAGCTGAAGGAGGCCTTCCCTAACCTATTTCCATCCCGCTGATCAGGATACTGTAAGTACTCTGGTTTTCTTTCTGGTGTGGGCTGAGTAGTTACTGTAAGGGAGTTGGTTCAAGGATGGACATGACCCTTTGGAGCCCCATGAGAGCTGCCCCCACCCCCTCAAGATCTAGAAGTGATCTTTTAGTTGCAGGCTTCAGGTCACGGTTTAGTGGCCTTTTAGTAACTGTAAACATCTTGAACACAAACCCCAGCCTGCAGGGTTCTTTTTCAGCCAGAGGTGGGGCCAGCCACACTGTGGACAAGCTAATGCCTGATCTGTAGTATCTCTTATTTTATTTCATTTATGCAGTTCCATTAACTGGACGGTGCCTCCTGGACATAGTTCAATGATCCAGGATTATAATGGCCCTGCTTTGAGTGGAATTTTGGCCATTGGTCGAATTTCTACAGAGATTACACCTCAAAGACTTGAGGGTTAAAGGGAGGGGGCTTTTCTTTAACTCAGTTTATTTTGTTTCAGCACAATACTCACAGGCAATTGCTAAGACTGTCTGTCATCAGAGACTTCAGGGGCAAAGTTCACTGTGCCTAGTCAAGAAGCTCCTCTTGGGGGTCCTCCTTTCCTCTTTCACTGTTTTACCTAATGTAGACTGTTAGAACTTTTTATTACCTCTCTATAGTTAACATCGCTGGTTCAGATATACCCCCCTTTTCATGGGGCATTTAACTCACTGGGCAAGTTTTTGCATGTTTTTATTAGCCAATTTAGAATTAAGATTGTTTACTAGGTTACTAGGTTTACAAGGTTAATGTGGAAAAAAGAAGGCAGAGGCCCATCATGATTTTCCCCCACACAATGTGGGTTAATATATAAAAGTTGGGTTAGTAATAAGCCAATTATCCAAATGTTTTCTGAAGGTGTTAAGATTCCCTGTGTCAATTATTTCCTGTGGCAGTGCATTCCATAGTCTGGGTACACTTATTGTTAGGTAGTTATTTCTTTTATTTGTGTTTTCCTTCTTCATTATGATTTGTTTATTATGTGACCTCATTGTCCTTTTGGTAGTAAAAAAAGTGATACCACACCGTGACTTCAACTCTGAAGTTTGCAGTACTTTATAGAGAAACAGAATATCTCCCCTACAACATCTCCTCTGGTGGGTTTAGAGACCTGTTGCTTGTAATCTCTCAGAGTATGGCTTGTGGGAGAGGTCAGACATCATTTTTGTGGCACGTCTCTGGACACGCTCAAGTTGAGCAATGTCACCCAGTAGATAAGGATTCCAAAATGGTGATCCATAATCCAAGTAAGGTCTTATTTAGGATCTATACAGGGGAATAAGAGGTTGCTCAGTCCTGGTGACAAAAGAGCATTTCATTTGGCTAAGGAGGGAGTTTGCTATCCTGGTGACTTTTGAACAATGATTGTAGGTCAGAAATGTATTATTAACAAGAATTCCCAAGTCCCTTTCAACTTTTGATGCCTTTAGTGGCATGTTATTTATTCTATATATATATTTTGGATTTTTTGTGCCAAAATGAAGGACCATACACTTGTCAGTGTTAAATTCCATTCTGTTGGTCTGGGCCCTATTGTTCAATGCTGTTTAGGTCAGAAACTAGGCTTGAAATCTTATCAGCTGTTTCTACATATCCACCGAGTTTGGAATTGTCGGCGAACTTTGATAACCAATTTTGTTATGTGATTTGCATATCGCTTATGTATAAGTTAAACAGTGTAGGCCACAACACAGACCCCTGTGGTACCCCTCTATTTACTGGACATTGATGTGACAGAGAGTTATTTATAATTACCCTTTGAGTTCTGTTTGTAAGCCATTCTTTGACCTGTTAGTGAGGTTGCATGAAAAGCCAAAAGATTCTAGTTTGGATACCAGTTTCCCATGCGGGACCTTGTCAAAAGCTTTGCTAAAGTTTAAAAGTATGTCATCAGACGAGATGTTATTATCTAGGCCAGTGCTTATGTTGTTATAAAAAGTTACCAAACTAGATGTACACAAATGTCCTGTTTTAAACCCATTTTATGAGTTGTCAATAAGATTGAGCTTGCCCATTTCTTTTTCTATAAGTAATTTAATTATTTTTTTCCATAGTTTTACATACCACAGAGGTAAGGCTTATAGGTTGATAATTCTGAACTTTTGATTTAATGCCCTTTTTAAGGATTGGGTTTACCATAGCTGTTAGCCAATCCAAAGAGATCTGTCTGGTTTCAAGAGATTTATTGAAAACAATACTCAAAGGTGTTAATATTGCCTTTGTAATTTCAATTACAAATCTTGGTGTGATGTTGTCTGGTCCAGGGCTGAATGATTTGTTTAAAGTACCCAGGGCTGTAAGAATCATATTGTCAGAAATGCGATAATTAGTAACGTTGTTGGACTGGTGGTGGAGGGGTGGGGTAGGAATATCCTTTGGGGAGAACACAGAGGCTAAATAGGTGTTGAAAATATTTGCGATATCTGTGTCTGAATTGATGATTTTATTGTCTTGGGATATTGAGCCGACCTTTCTAGTGTTCCCTTTTTTGCTGTTTTAAGTATGTGTGTATTTGTGAAAATCCTTAGAATGGGCTATTCTAAATTCAAGTTTTGCTTTTGCTTGTTTTATTGTGGATTTAAGGGAATGCAGAGTGGTTTGGTATTCTTGATACGTAGCCTCATTGTTTACTGTATTCTTATTTTTTAGTTTTTTGAATAATTTTTGTTTGTGCTTGATTAAGGTTTTGATTTTGTTATTAAATCATCTTGGGATTCTCCCTTTTGTATTGTATTTCTTTTTTGTGGGCACCCATAAAGATTCCAACTGATAAATTAATGTTTTTAACAAAGTTCATGCATTGTTGAAAGATAAGTGATGCATTAGGTTACCCCAGTATTTGGAAAAAGTGCCTTATTGTTGTCTTGAGATTTAATAATGACTGGGGCCGGGTGGATGGAGGGAGGGATGGTAATTGGGAAACTGGACATCATGGACTATAAATGCTCTATGTTGGTGGGGTGGGATGGGTGGGAGTCAGTATTGTTAGGGAATTCATGTCAGTGTTTCAAACTTTTGGTTTAGGAATCTGTATCAAGGGGTGTTGGATACCTTTGATGTTACCTGGAGGGTGGTTTTGAGGGATTTCATTGTTTTAGAGATTTAAAGGAGATTGGGGGGGGCATTTGGCACCACTACTACATGAACTTCATGTTTTGGGGCGCACATGGTCAATCAGTTCATTTCAGTGTGCTGGCATCACCTAGATAATGGCTAAGGCAGTAAACATAATTTCCTGGAATGTTAGGGGAGCAAGGAACAAGGGGAAAAGATACAAAATCCTCAAGCACTTGCAAAATATCAAAAAAGAAGTGACTTTACTCCAAGAGACCCATCTGAAAGAGTGTGAAGGTCATATTCGTAGGCAGTATGTGGGGCAGATTTACGTTGCTGGGGACAGTATGTAAAGTAGGGTGGTGGTGGTGTTGATCTCACACAAATTAATATTTAAATGTGACCAATGTGTAGGAGACCAACAGGGCAGGTATATACTTCTTAGAGAGGTATTGGACAAAGCAGAACTAATTCTGGGGAGTGTGCATGGTCCTAATATTGATTCCCCCTCCTGTTTTACTGATCTAGCTTCCATACTATTACCATTCAGCCCAGTGCTGATAGTATTGGGTGGAGATTGGAATCTCCCATATGACCTGGCTCTAGACAGACCAGAAAAGTGCTGAACTGGGCTATCGCCAGCCAGATGTGCATTGTGAAAACTGCTAGACTTCCTGACCTTTGCCACCCCTGGAGGGTCTTGCACCCCACAGCTTGGGAACACACATTCCACTCCTCAGCCCACAGTTCAGCATCACGTATAGATAATTTCCTAATCAGCCAGTCACTGTTAAGTGGAGTCCTGGGCAGCAGTATGGAACCTGGGATTATTTCAGGCCATAATGCAGTAACATGTAGTCTCTTACTGGCCCCCACCCAACATAAAGAGATGAGCTGAAAAATAAACAATCAAATATTGAAAGAAGATCCGATTGTCAAGCACATAGAGACCTGCCTGGACCAATTCAGGCAGGACAGCCTTGGCACTACAGAGAAGCCAGACATAGAATGGGATGCACTTAAGTGTTACATTAGGGGAGAATTAATCAAAATTACCTTCCTCAGGAAGAAGAAAAGAGATAAAACAGCCAAATTCCTGCTTTCCGAAATCAGAGAGTCAGAGTCCTGGCTTTTGAGAGAGATGACCGATCAGTCCCAGCAGCACCTTGTTAAGCTTAGGGCACAGTATACTGAGCTCCTTCAGGAAAAAGTGGAATTGGCCATTCTAAAGACAAGAGCTACCTATACTGAGCAAGAGGACAAAGCAGGCAAATTGCTAGCTCTGTGGGTAAAGCAACAAGAGGTGGCAAGGATTATTACATTTATTCAGTCAGCAGCACATGGCTCCCTTAAGACAGAACATCCAAAAAATTACTAAAGAGTTTGAGATCTATTACCGAGATCTTTATAGCGAAATACTCAACTGCCCTCCACCCCAGACACAGGTTGATGATTACCTTGCTCAGATCCCGCTCTCCACACTCACTGACTCACAAAGTAGCCTATTAACTGCACCATTCATGGAAGCCGACATTATGGGGCAGTTCGCACTCTGTCCCTTGACAAGGTCCCCAGACCTTATGGGTTCTCCCCAATTTTTATAAAGTTTTCACCTCTAAATTAGCCCCCTAGCTTCATCGACTGTTTCTACACATTTTGATGTCAGAGTCCACTGACCACCATCTTTTTGAGGCGTTAATAATAGTGCTGCAGAAACCAGGAAGGGATCCCGGGAAAGTCACCAGTTACAGACCAATCTCCCTCCTTAATTGTGACATCAAAATTCTAGCCAAGCTTTTAGCGGACAAGCTTGCCAAAGTTCTCCCATCTCTAATAGGAGCAGAACAGGTTGGATTCATGAAGGGGAGATCATCGGTAGACCACCTCCAGAAACTGGACCACATCTTCTCTGCATCCAGGAATGTGCCATGTTCCTCGGTACTGGTATCCCTGGACACAGAGAAGGCCTTTGACCAGGTGGACTGGCAATTCATGTTCAGGACATTGTACCCATTTGGTTTTCCACCTCAGTTTATTACCTGACTCCATGCATTATATAGTAGTCCCAGTGCCCGTGTATACTGTAATGGTGTCTTCTCCCTCAATTTTCCACTATATTCGGGCACCAGGCAGGGGTGCCCTATCCCCTTTTATTATTTAATCTTTATCTTGATCCCTTAATAGTTAAACTAAAGGAATCACCAACAGTTCGAGTCTTCCTGCTAGGCCCCCATGTAGTGAAATTATCTGCATATGCGAATGACATCCTTCTACATTTATCCCACCCCCCATACTTCAATCCCAGCTGCATTGACGATCATGCAGGAATACCGCTCCCTGCCTAATTACAAGCTCAATATAGAGAAGACTGCTGTCTTTCCCTTAAAGGAGACATAAAAGGTATAGGATTACAGTAGATGCCAAAGTCCCATAAGTATCTGGGTATCCATTTGGTGAGAAGTGACTCACAACTGAAAAAAAATTATCTTGGATTCCACTTTTAACACAATACAACAGGACTTGTCTCGGCAGAAGTCTCTGCCTTTGACCCTATCGGGATGCATAAATTTGTCAAAATGAATGTTCTACCTCTGCTATTTTACACGTATAATCTATTAAATATGTGGTTCCCATTAACCTGGTTTAAAAAGATCCACTCTTCTATGGTATCTCATAATTTATATTGTTGGATAAGATGCCAAGGAGAGCATACCATAAGTTAGCAGCTCCCAAGAACCTCGGTGGACTCAGATTGCCTCATTTTGGTTTATATAATTGGACCAGGCAGGCCAGTAAGTATCTCCACTGGTTCACCCCCAGACTAGAATTGGACACTTTACCCTATGTACCTCTCTGGCTCAGGGTAGAGATAGCCCAAATAGAATCTAGTGGGATTTCCCTCTCTGTCTTATTGCACATGAGACCTAAGGATCTCCCACAAGACCTTTGCCATTCCATGGTAGGTGCCTCGAGCAGGTCCACTGACAGTTATGCTCACTACTAGGCTATAAACACCACCTTGACCGTAAGCAACCCCTGGCCAGCAATTCCAATTTTAAAATAGGAGGGAAGATGATCTTACCATCCTGGATTCCACAACTAGCCAGAACAGATGTAGGACAGTTACTGTCAGGGAATGATACCTGGCTCACTCCTCAAGAGATTATGAATAAACTTTCCATTAAAAACAATATTGTGTTTAGGGTTTATCAGATCAGACATGTGCTAGTACAGACTTGTAATTCCCCTCTGGTGACATCGCGGGGACACAACTTCATCTGGTCCCTTCAGTCACTGGCCTCATTCCCACATGCTGGCTCCAAAATTTATGCCTAACTGTATGTAAAGACCTTCCCCAAAATTGACAGGATTCCCAAATATTGGTCTTCACTTTTCCGAAGGTCAGCTCCACACTGGCAGAAAATATGGGTAGATTGTCTTAAATATATCTAAGGCTAAGGCTTATGCAGCTATGTGTTCTGAATGATATGTATGTGACCCAGTCAGGTTGTTTAAAATGGGGAAGATCACCACTCCCCAATTTATTAGATGTAAAAAAGAAGAGGGATCCATGTGCCACATCTTTTGGGACTGCCCTAGGGTGAAACCCCTATGGAAATCTATCCAAGAGATGGCTGATCTCCCATTAGGTCTTGAAGATCTGTTTACCCCTGAAATATGTCTGGTGGGGGACTATAGTGGTATCCCAATCAAAGAATGGAGATACTTCCTAGCTGTCATGGCCCTCTCGGTTAAGAAACTGGTTCTTCACCATTGGCTAGATGAGGAATTCCTCTCATATATAGAATGGGTGCAAGAACTTCTCTTCAATCTCAGTAATGAGAAAATGATAGCCAGTATCTACAACTGGACCCACCAGTACAAATCAGTATGGGCGAAGCTGCGTGTGCTTTATACGATGTAACCCTTCAGTCATTGTTGATGTATAAGTTCATTTCTGCTTATTGGTTGGTCTAGGAGTACACTGGTGTTGAACTGAGGGATGAGGGACATGTTGGGGGGTAGGGATTGTTTATTCTGGCCGTACATGTCTCTTCTGTACCATGTATTGTGGATTGTGAAAACCAAATAAACTTTTAATCCAAAAAAAAAAATGTATCTTGGTAGATAATCAAGCAGATAAAGCCCTTTATTAATTTAGCATCAATTTGCTAGATGAAAAAACACAAATGTATCAATTGCTTAATAGTCTTTTAATTTTTATTGGACACCATATGCCTGCCATATGTTTCCTGTATGGTGGTAACCTGTAAAATGCAGTATAATGAAAGGAGATACATAGACATATTTTCAACATAACTGTATGATTTTTATAATCACAGTTTGTCCACCAGCTTTAAAATATAAAGCAGTTATGCTTCAAACTGTAAGTGCCTTTATATGCAAATTAGTTCCTACCTTCCAAGTGTTGATATGTTGTGTCCTCCAACATTTATTGAAGTCTACATGAAAAGCTGAATCTCTCAGACTTGCAGGTCACATGGAAACTTCCTAAACAGGAAGTCTGGAAGTTTTTACAAATTCAAGCAGCTTATAACTCTCTCTCTAGTTTAGTGAATAGGCATAATCTTCTAAACCCATACATCTCACACTAGACCAATTTATCAGTAAAATTAAATAGCTCCATTTACAAAAAACATTATTGATAATCTACCTGATCAGTCTATACAGGACAAAAATAAATGGAGTACTCTTCTTAACTACAATATTTTAGATGCACAATGGAGTAATTGTTGGCGTATTGCACATTATACCTTTAAAGATGCCCATAGTTCTTTAATACAAATAAAAATCCAACATCTTTGGTATAGAACCCCCTCTGTGCTTCAACAAATGGGCCTATTTAATAATAATAACTGCTGGTGCTGCAATTTGGTCAACGGGGATCTACTTCATATCTTGTGGTCTTGCGCTTCCATTAATAAGCTCTGGCATAAAGTCTATTTATTTGCCTCCAGAGTACCAGGACAAAAACAACCTTTTGACCCCACCCTATTCTTTCTAGGCATCCTTATCCCCAATAGCTCTCTCCTCTCACATGCACATTTTAGATGGCAAAACATACTTTCTCTTCTGGTCAAAGATCTGATTCTTATGAAATGGAAATCAACTCCGGTGCTTTCTCTTTCAGATGTTCTTCAAAGCCTATCTCAGTATGCCTCTCTAGACCGATTATCTCATGATAGTCATAACCGACTCACTGTATATGACAGATGTTGGCAGGATTACTTCAAGTATATGAACCTAGTTCTTCTAGACCCTAATTCTTACGGATATTTAGCCCTCCTTCTTATTTTGCTCTCAGATTAGGTTTTCTTGAAACTTTTGTGCACAGATTTCTCCTCTTTTTTCCCTTCTTCCCTGTTTTCTCCCTCTCTCCTTCCCTTCTTCCTTGCTTCTTTCTCTCTTCTTTGTTTCCTTGCACACTTTTCTCTTATCTTCACCTCTCCATTGTTGAACATTGTTCATATTACCACATTTATCACCTTTTGCAGTTTACTGAATGCCTTGCCATAGCCTGCCCTAGCATGTATTTCGTACATGGTTGCTATTTCTGACCCTGTAATACCCTTTTGATTGCAAACCTTCTGCTCTCCACTTACATCCTGTCTAGGTTTGTGTTTTATTATCAATACATGTACTGTATATAAGGCTTCTCCAATATGTTTACCCTAAATACTGTGTTTTGTTAAGTGGCATTTTATACCTTACATGGAGGATAGTCTTCTATTGTATAAGATGTGTGCTTTCTTATATAATCGAATTTCAATAAAAAGATAAAGTAAAAAAAAAAGCTGAATCAACTCTTTACTATTCAGAAATATAATCCAGTACACTGGAGGGACCACAAACTATACAGCAGCATTCTTTCAAGCCTTATTCTTGATGAAAAATGAAGACAAGTTGCAAACCAGACATGCAGTTCCAGAAAGAGACATGTCTTTGCATTTCTAACTCTCGAAAAGATTACTAAAATCTGTTCGCAGAGGTGATTGAAATTGTTAAACTCAGTCCCAGTAGGAATGTGGTCTGTTACTAGGTGATGCAGTAATAGAGATGGGTGAAGTGGGAAGTATTTGCAGATTTTCCACAGTTCACAATGTATTCTGCCATTATGAAGTGCAACTTCACAATAGTTTGGAACTTAGCAGATTTGCAGAAAACTTTGTGAAATGCAGATTTTTATGAACGTTGCCAGCAAAGATTGGCACAAAAGGTGAATTTTGCAATGCATTATGGGTTTTGAGGTAAAACATCATGTGCAGGCAGTTTCCAGCATAGTCTATCATAGAGAGATTAGGAGAGCAGTGTTGTGGAGTGCATCACAGCAAAAACAACTTTAAATACCTTTAAAACTATCTATTGTGAGAGCCAACCACTTCCAAAGTATTCTATGTGTCCTAGTGCTGCTAAGGATAATATTTCTGTTAATATCTTTGCATAATTTTTAGTTTTAATAGTGATTTCAGTTTTGCCTGTTTCTGTGAAGGAGTTGAGTGGGGGAGGGTAGGTGTGTAAAAGCAGGGCAGGTGAGTTCTTAATCTTTTCCTACAGATTTCTCAGTCAGTTACTGTTATTTTTTTTAAGTCTTTGTGAGTGATTTTTCATTTTATTTCTGTTGTTTTGGTATGATTAAGTAAAGTGTTTCATTGTATTTCCATTGCTGGTTTACTTGTTTGCATTATCTTTCTTGTATATTGACAGTTTTTTGTCACTTTTTCTTAAAAGTTACTCCTCTTGAGTGCTGTTGAGTCCTGTTATCCTTGTTGTTATATCATTCCTGTTCTATTTAAAAATCAAAAGTTTTGCAGACACAGTGCTGATCCCTGATTTTTGTTTGTGGTCAGTTTTGCCTGCTGTTGTGTCAGTTAAAACTTCTTACCCATGACCTGTTACTCCAGTTGTTCAATCTTTGTTCTGTAAAAACAAATTATGTATTTTTTTTTATTGTAATTACTGATCAGTAGTTGTTCTGAACACACTGCTGCTCCTTGAATTTCTTTTACTTGGGGAGGTGTTCTCTGCTGTATAGCGTGCCTGTTATTCGGTTAAATTTCCTTACCCTTGCCATGTTACCCCATTGTTGAATTCCCATTCTATATAAAAAAAAGTGCATTTTAATAGAGTAGATGCCCAGAGACCGCTGGTCCTATCACGATTGGGGGAGATGTTTTCTTCTTTTGTTTGGTTTACATTTGCTTACCCCAGCCCTGATATCCTGTGTTCTTCTATAATCCCTCTTCTACATATATAAAAAAAACATTTTATTAACTACTACTACATTAGTACAGTTGTCCAGACATTGCTGATCACTACTGGGGGAGGTGTTCTGTGCCATTGTTTAGTTTAAATTTGCAAATCCCCCCTCCCTGTTCTGAAAAAAAATTGTATAGTTTTAATAGACTATTGTAGTTTTACAGAGTGCTGATTCCCGATTCATAGTTGGCAGTACTGCCCACTTTATTTCCAGTTTATAATTGATAATCCAAAAACAAGGGAAACGTTGGAGTAAGCATATAGCACTGCCTAGAAAGAAACAGTCCAGTAAAGTGAGAAATGCCAGGGGGATGAGGCAGCAAAGAAGTCTGTGGAGGAAAGTAGTACTGTAGTTCCCAAAACCAAAAGTATGTCTGCATCTAAGTCTTCTGTGGGCTCCACTCCCATGGCAGGTACCAGCAAAGGAATAGTTAGCAGCAATGGATGTGGCATGTATAGCGATATTTTTTTCAGCCAGATCTGCTGCATCTATGCTGGTGGGAGATGCAATTGAGAAAGAAGACACCAGTACAGGAACTGTGGTCCAGGAGGAGGAGGCTGTTGGTGTGACTGTTCCCATTTCTGGTGGTGTTGTTGGTGGTGATAGTGTGGAGCTGGAGCTGGTGCATCAGGGAGATGTGGAAAGTCAGACCCCTGATGAGAGGATCAGTGAGCAAGAAAACCTTGCTGAGGAAGAAGAGAGGGCTATGGAGGAAGAGGAGGACATCAGCAGTGACTGTGGTGATGATGAGGATGTGTAGTATCCCCTATGAGACCCAGAGGGGAAAAAGCACAAGGGTGATGCAGCCCATTCAGATGATGTGGGTCATGGGATTAGCATGTCTCCAAGCACCCAAGTCACCCTCTCCCAATATTATGGAAGTGATGAAAGCAGCACAAAAAGCATAATTTTGCACACTTTCTGCTCAGCTTTCCCAGTCCCAATGTGAAGTTCAGTGGTACAAAGTCCCTAGTTCGGGAATTTTACATGCTTGATCCAGCTGATGAGACCATAGCAATATGTTCACTGTGTCAAGCACATGTTAGTCAGGGTACATATTGCAGCCATCTAGGCACTGGTGACCAACACACACACTTGAAGGACAGCAACCTGTTGCACTGGCAGCAACACCAGAAGGAAGCCAGAGCAAAGGGTACCAGTTCCCTCAGCAAGTTAAACAGTGACAGCAGTGAAATAGAGCAGGAGGAGAGAGGGCTGATTAGGTGGGTGGGAGAAGGAGGAGGAGCAGTCTTTTGCTCTGTCTAGCAGTGGGCATAACAGAAGGATCATGCCACTCCCCTGAGTCAGAAAAGTAAAACACCACAGAAAAAAAAAAATAACTGGTTTCATGTGAACTGTACATCCCCAAGAGTCAACTACTGCCCCAACAAGAACAACAATGCTGCCTCGAGTTCAGTGGTTTGGTCATCCAGCCCCAATCATGCAGCCCACAATAAAGAGCATCTTTGAGTGGCACTCCAAGTACCCCCCCCATCATGCCACTGTACGTGAGTTAAATGAAGTCACTGCTGAAATGCTGGCCATCAATCTATTGCTGTTCTCTTTTGTGGGGAATGCTGGATTCCATAAGTTGATGGCCCATACCTGTCCCAAATAGCAGGTTCCATCTAAAACCTATTTTTCCAAACATGCCATGCCAGAACTGTATGGGGCAGTGTCACAGTCCATAATACATGCCCTGAAGCATTCTTCATCAGAATATATCCATCTTAGTATGGATATGTGAATCAGTGACCAAATAGCTTTAAGCCTGTATTTATGCATCACAGCACATTGGGCACAGGTATCTGGGGTGGTAGATGATTTGGGGTATGGCAAAACCTGCATGAAGTAAAACTGGGTGGTAGCAATACACAGGGGATTTGGCGGCATGCCACACTCAGGATCTACTACAGAATCCCGACAGTCAGTCTCCTGAACTCCATAAGCTCGAGCACAGGAGACAGTCTGTCAGAAGACTGACAGGGTCTTAGTACAATGCTGGCCAAGCCCTCCAAACCCCATACCCTCCTGTAACTAACATAACCAACTTTGACTGGGAGTGGACCTCAGAGTAAGTTAAAAAGTTACAAGGGCAACAACAGCGCTAACAAAAATGTTTCCCTCCCAGGAAGAATCTGGGTCAAGACCACCATGCCTGCTGAGCTGCCAGTGGCTTATACCTCTATGCCACAGGAGCAGCTCAGCCAGCTTCTGCATTCTCCCCTTTTTTGTGGTGCCTGACTAGGGGTTGGGTAGTGGTTCATCACATCCGCTACCTTACCCCTGACATCACCAGCTTCCATTCTGTCAGGCAGCTGTGTGTTGGGCTGCCAAACTTAGGATCCTGAATGTTGAGATTCTGAGTGTCGGCATTAGGTAGTACTCCCCACACTCAGTATAAAAAGTATAACCGGATCTCACATGGGTGAGAAAATGCTTCATGTGCTGCTCAATGAGATTGATGAGTGGCTTCACACCCACTCAGTTAAAGCAGGATTTATATGGACTGGAAGGGAAGGTGTGTCTGTTTGCAGATGACACCAAGCTATGTAACAGGGTGGACACCTCAGAAGGAATAAGCAAGATGGAAGCTTACCTCAAGAAACTTGAAGAATGGCCTGGAGTGTAGCAGCTGAGATGTAACACCAAAAAGTTCAAGTTCATGCAAATAGGAAAGAAAAATCAAAGAAAGGAGTATTACCTAGGAGACGAAAGCCTGGCAGCTTCAAACCAGGAACGAAGTCTGGGAATCATAATCTCAGATGACTTGAAGGTTAGTAAGCAATGTGAGCAGGCAACAATGAAAGCCAACAGAATGCTGGGCTGCATTGGGAGGGGAATCACAAGCAGGACGAGGGAGGTGATACTACCACTGTATAGATCGCTGGTCAGGCCTCACCTGGAATACGGAGTCCAGTTCTGGAGGCCTCACTTCAGGAAAGACATTGACCTGTTGGAAACAGTACAGAGAAAGGTGTCACATATGATTCAGGGTCTGTAGTATATGTCCTACAAGGAGAGACTTACAGAACTGAATATGTACTCCTTAGAGCAGAGAAGAGAGAGGGGGGACATGATTGAAACATTCAAGTACATAAAAGGCATTAACAAGGTACAGGCACAGGAACTTTTCCACTTCAAGAAGGGCTCCAGGACCAGGGGACAGGACCTCAGGCTGCAAAGAGGAAGGTTCTTTACCAACACCAGGAAGTTTTTCTTCACAGAATGAGTGATGGATTCCTGGACCAGCCTGCCCCAAGAGGTTGTGGGGGTTAACATTGTGGGGGGATTCAAGAATGCATGGGATAAACACAAGGGAGCACTGACTACAAAGGACAACTAGAATGTCAAAATAGGTCTAAACCAAATGGACAGACTAGATGGACCTAGCAGTATCCTTCTGTCATCAACTTCTATGTTACTATGTTTATATTGCTAGCGATAACGGGTCAAATGTTGTTAAGGCCATTAGTGATGTTTTTTTTTTCATGGTGCCTTGCCTGGCACTCTGCCTTAATCTGGTTGTGCAGCACTTTCTCAACCATGTAGATGCTTGCCTGACCACTGCCTGTATAAGTCAATCAATTCCCCTTGTACGTGTCCTGTAACAGACACTGGTAAATGTCCATCAAGGGATGGAGGCAAGTGAGGATGGTAGAAGTTGTGAACTAATGGAACACATGTCCCATGTGCTGGACAATAATATGCATATTTCTGGCATTCTAGGTTCAGATGAATTTGCAATTGCCTCCATGCTGGACCCATGCTATAAATGTGGCCTGTCTTCAATAATTGAAGGAGGTCATGAGTGGGTCCAAAAGTTGTCCGAGTACCTAATTAGATGGGTATATGGTACACAGAGGCAAATGGCAGAGGAAGCAGAAACTGCACAGAGGCCAGATGTCGCTACCACCAGCAGCACTCAGGGAAAGCCATCTGAGAAACCCTGCAAGTTACAGCTGAAAAAACATTTTCTAAAAGGATTTTCTACAAAAGTACAAAAATAGAAAACAAAAGCATTTCAAAAACATTTTGGAGGAGGTGGGTCCCTGCAAAGTCTAAATCAAAGGAAGAGCCCAGAGTGCCAAGGCACTGCAAATAGTCTCTTCTAGGCAGAGCCTGCTAAAGCGCAGTTCAGGAACAGGCACAAGGCCTGCTAACACTACAGTCCAGATCAAAATAGTCAGTTGGTGAATAAAGTTCCAATGACATCTTCAATTGCAGGAAAACAGTCAAATTAAAATGAAAACATGTCTTACCAGTTTCTAGGTGTCAAAAGGATGTCAACATCACCTCTCAGGACATGCCGCCTGCTGATCTTTGGTTGCTGGGTAGACGAAATCTTCAGATCAGATGATTCAACAACCTCCTACTGGACCCAGACTGCAAATCTTCTCCGACTGCTGGACTAATGAACCTGAATGTTGTTGCAGATGAACCTGGATGCAGCTGGAGCTGAACCTGGATGCTGCTGGAGCCAGACCTGGATCACCAGAAGAAAGGTACTTCCATCCTGGGTTGCTGCCTCTTTGGTGGCAGATTGCTGGACTGGCATGGCTGCATTCACTTTTGGCAAGTGGGCACAATTTCAGATGAATGGCACCAATTTCAAGGCTAGTACCACTCAGGATGTGGGACATAAACTGTTACCCCATCTAGACGCACCATGAGAACATTGTAGAATTTCTCTTGGACAGCTTTGTCCACTACTCTCACAGATCTAATTAACAAGGTCCTGTCATGCTTCTGGAATTGCAGTCACTCATTACACACTTTAATTCGGACCCACTTGTTCACTCTAGGGTGTAAGTTGGCACAAGCTTCCTCCCACGACCAGGCATGCCTGTTTTTCTTAATTTATTCCCAGATTTGGCTAGAGAAGAAAGGGTATGAAGGTCCATACTTGGCCACAGCTCCTCTACGAACAATTCTCTCCTCTTTGCTGCTTTTAGCCTTCTCCAATCCAGAAGCACGGATTAGGGGGTGGCCAGTCCTGGGTGAGCCAGGTTTTAGCACACAGTGCAGAGTAAAAGCAGTCCACCTCTGCACTCAGGGGCACATCTCTAAAGCCTTCCTCTATACAGACATTGGGAGGATCCTTAGAAGCTAATGCCAATGGTGACTCACTGGGTCCCACTGCAACCATTGAAGCTTTTTCTTCTTCCACACATTCTGCCCAGGAGTGGGTGATCGTAACAAACCCAAAAATTGTCCACTCTCCACTGTCCTCAGAGGCATTGGCCTCCCAACAACATGCTTCCTCCACCTCAAACTCTCCCACGAGGCTAGGACTTGGGTCTTCCACCCTAGGATCTGCTGAACCTGCAACTGCAGCATCCAACTCCACACTCTGTGGTGTGGAACATTCAACTTCTTCTGGGCCTTGCAAAGCATTGACAGAGACAGTGTCCAAGAACTCCTTTACAAACTCTATGGGGTTTCTCTGACTGCACCCAGCCTGCTGCTGCTCTGATACAACAGGGTCCCCTACCAATGTCCAAGTTGGAGCTAAACGGAGGTGTTTTGTTTTAGCTATATTGTGCCACCTGACTTGCTCACCCAAATCACTTTTGGCCGTCTGTACAATGTAGAATTGGCAAAACATCTCTCCCTGGCTTTAGGCATACTACACACGGATTAACCAGAAAGTTCGGCAAAGCCACCTCGGCTGGTGCTGATGAACAGTCATACAGTTGCTCAAAAGTAGCTAGTTCTTGTTCTTTTTGGGCTACACACACCCTAGCATGGAGTGGGTAGTGACAGGGTGCTGTGCCGTGTTCTGAAAATTAAGCACACAAGTCCCAAATTACTGCTTTTGCAATCACTCTGAGATTTGGCTTTAACAGACTGGTACAATTTGCTAACAGTCTGCCAGGCTGCTGCATTTGTATTCCACAACACTTATCAAAACCACTTGAAATTTTGTTTGGATGGTCTAAAATGGTGCTGCGTTGTTTACATTGCTGACTGTGCCCCAACATGGTAACTGCAACGTTTCATCACACTCAGTTTAAAATTGCTAGGATTCTGGTTGGATCTTTTGCATTTCAACTGATTTTCTCAAAGCACAAGTTCACTTTACTTTATCTCAATCCATCACATTTACTATCACTTGAACAAGAGGGATTGTTTGTCTTAAAGTTCATTCTCTTTGAAAACAGCACTTTCACACAGTCTAAGATTTTAGATGTTCACAAAATTCTCTTTTTCAGTACTTTTGCTGCATTTGCTCAAGTTCTTACACTGTTTTCCAGCCTTTAGCACCACAGTCATTTGCTTTTGCACAGGGTACTTATAAGCAGTAGCTGGTTTCCACTGTTGATGTAATACTGCCAACTTAAGGAGGGCCTCTGGGGTGAAATAGGCTGACAGTCCCACCAATCATAGCTACGATCGCCTCGATCACTCTCCAGTCAGTTGGAATACAAGTTGAGCCCAGTTTTACTTTAAAAAGTTAGAAAAAACTGCTGGTTCGGAAGTGCTTCTGCTGTAACCGATTCCTCCTGCTGCTGCACAAACTACACACTGCTCACACACTGCTGGCTGCTCCTCTTCGAAGGTTCCACAACTCTGAGACTCAGGCAAGGGCGGGGCTTACGTGCACTGGGACCAATCACATGATGCCATGCAAATATACTCTCTCTCTCTCTCTCTCTCTCTCTCCCTTTCAGCTGCACTCCTGCACTGCGATCATTGAGAAGGCAAAATTTAAACTGCAAACTGTTACTTTTTTCCTCGGCTGGCAATGTCAGTGGGCAAGCATTTTAAGGCATTTTCCCTCAGTACTTACTGCATTTTCCTTAGCTACTCCCCCAATTTTCACTGTGCACACTTGAAACTTTCTGATTGCTTAGAGAACACTGTCCTTTAAGTCCACAAATACTTTTCTATGGAAATTTGTAACTTTTAAACAGTTTTTTAAGCATTTTCTTGACAAGACAAGGGAATCATTGCTCAGTTCCAACAGTCCACATTTTCAAATTAAACACACAAGCAGCATATTGTTTCACTTTCCTTTTCACAGAAACTCAGGCATCAAAATACATTTAGGTGACATTTTTCTTGGCACAACTTTGCTTTCTGTTAAACCGATCTTCTATTTGGGTGCACCGCTACGAGACAGGAAGATCCTAGACATACCCTTAGCATTGTCTCTCACTGCAAAACATATTTCTTTTGGATGAGCCTTCATTCTGTGTAACTCTAGCCAAAATTAAATATCACCGGACGAGCCCCTTTTTTGTAATCCCCCAGCCACTTATAACACGTTAGCACCCCCCCCCCATGAAATCAGGACACTGGTACCTACATATGGCATACCATTTACTTTTCAAAGGTTGGTATCACCCTTGGCATTAGGATGTAAATCTGGTTCATTTCTAGAGGAAGGGTGGGTGGCTGGGATACAAGGATAAAACACATGAACCTTGTGTAAATATTACAATGGAGGTCCTAGGTGGAGGCTGCTAGTCACATGCTAAATCTAAACTGCTGTGAGGGCCCCAGTAAAACTAAAAACCAGAAGCAAGAATTAGAATGTCAAGAATAGGAACTGGGATCATGCAGTATGGCTTTATTTAACAGATGGAAAACAAAAGCAGTAGTGGACCCCATGGGTTGATCAGGGCGGGACAGGTACATTTCACAAACTCTCCTTGCATGCAGTACAGTTTGAGAACACACAAAATAATATCTTCTTCCCATTTCCCAATGGTACATATAGTGGACACCTGGCCACGTACCCGAACATTTTCCTCCCATGAGTGTACATACTGTGAAACTAAGCCACATACTCAGAACTCTCCTTTGAAAATAGGTGCAATAATGTGAAACTCAGCCACATACCTAAACCTGCAGCACTGGCCTTTGCTCAAGTAAAGACTGGTGCCCTTTATGAACCAGTAAGCCCTGCCTTGTAAGCACATAGATGGCGTTCCTCCCACCCTTTGCCCCAATCAACAGTCTCAGCCATTCCTTCAGGGTTACACCATTGAAACCCCCATTCCCCACTGAAATGGTAGAGGTCCCATACTTTTCATTTCCGTCCCTCACTGGGGTGATCAAAGTACAAACTGCACTCTCCTAGGTGAACAGTTTATAGAAATTCACTCTCCTGAGTGAACAAGGGGCATTGACAGGTACATTCTAGCCTTGTCTATAGGCACACACATCCCAGAAATGATTCCCCTAAATATGTGGAGAACTTGTCTCCTTAGAACAGTACTCACAAACTAGTTGTCCCATCCACTGGACATGGAACAACAAAAAGGCACCTCTTCTGGGTAGCAGGTCAAAACAGTCTTTCAAGTTATTTTCCAAGGCAGCTAAAACACACAAAGATCTTCAGGAAATTGCTCATTGAACCCACTGAGTAAAACCAGTTCCTTCCACTTCACTGGGAGTGGAAATCAGGAAATCTTGCTGTAGAAAGGTCTCCACCACTTTACTGGAAGCTGGAAATTGTACTCCAAACTAGGGTGAGAAGTTCTGGGCCCTTAACTCAGAGCTCACTGGCAGACCTTCTGCCACTGTCACTCCACACTCAGCTACAACTTACTACAGACTCTAACTGCAACTAACTGAACATTCTAAGCTCCCCAGAGCAGCTGTACACAGGAAAGGTTTATGCTGCTGCGAGAGTTCCGAATAACAATCATTCTTTTGTCAGGCTAGCTGAGTAAACAATGATGTCGCTGTGTAAGAAGCCCCTAATGAGCTCCCTACCAGCTGCCTGTTACCTTCCTAACACTAATACTGATAGGATTCTAGTAACCCCAGGGGACTAGGTGGTTACACAGAAATTAAGGAAATGTTGACTGTTGTCCATCGCATCTGTGTGTACATCACCAGGTATGCAAAGGCCCGTGACCAGCTATGGGAGCTCCAGTTCAAAAACCATCTAGATCAGCACCATATAAAGCTGAATGTTGTGACAAGGTGGAACTCCACACTGTATATGACAGAGAGGCTTTAAGAACAGTATAAAGCAGTCTCAGACCACTGTTGCTCCACACCACCCAGAACAGTGCTAGAGTGTGCATGCTTTAACAACAATGCAATGATGCCAAATGGACAGCCTAACATGCACTCTCCATCCATTTGAGCATGCAACACAGGCAGTGAGAGGGAACACTGCCTGCATAAGTCAATCAATTCCCCTTGTACGTGTCCTGAAGCAAACACTGGTAAATGTCCATCAAGGGATGGAGGCAAGTGGGGATGGTAGAAGTTGTGAACTCATGGAACACATGCTCCTGTGCTGGATAGCAATATGCATATTTCTGGCATTCTAGATTCAGATAAATTTGAAATTGCTACCATGCTGGACCCACACTACAAATGTGACCTGTCATCAATAATTGAAGGAGGTCATGAGTGGGTCCAAAAGTTGACCAAGTACCTAATTAGATGGGCATATGATGCACAGAGGCAAAAGCCACAAGAGGCACAAACTGCACAGAGACCAGATGTTGCTACCACCAGCAGCTCACAGGGGAAGCCATCTGAGAAACCCTGCAAGTTATAACCAAACATGGCAAGTAACCCCATTTGGGATTTTCTGTAATAGGTGGGAGTGGAAGTCATGGAAGAAAAGGAGGAGGAGACTGATGAGGCAACAGGACTCAGGGCAGTGAAATGAGTAGTAGAGGCCTATATGGGGAGACACAAGGCACCTTGTCATTACTGATGAGCCCTTGTTGTACTGGAGCAGCAAAGTGACTGAGTGGTCATCACTGGCATCAGTTGCTGTCAAATATCTGAGCTGCGCACCATCCAGTGTTAGTGTGGAATGTGTGCTTAGTTCGGCTGGGGCTATTGTGCATGACAGGAGGACCAATCTGTCACCCAAAAATGTTTCCATGCTAACATTAATAAAAATAAATAAGGGCACATTCCACATAACACAGTGATGTCAATGGTGTTGCCACATGAACTCAGTGCTGGTGAAGATGATGATGATGAAGATATTGGGACTGTCAAGGCTCCTACCAGCAGCTAGGTGGATGAAGCAGCAGAGAGAATTCCCACTCGGTGATGACTCCAGTCTGGAAGATTGTGAGGGCTGCTTCCTGGATGATGTGGAAGTGAAAAAAAAAAGCTGAAGGAGGATGTGTCCAACCCCTTTTCCACTCAGTATAATCTTTTAATTTATTGTTATACAAAGTGTGTTTAGCCATGATTTTTTTTTATTAGGTGTCTGTTGAGGGAGGTGTCATCTGCTGCTATTCAGTTAAATTTGCTTACCCTTGCCTTGTTACCCCATTGTTTCTTCCCCATTCTATATTAACAAAGTACATTTTATTAACTATTACTACAATACTTAGCCAAACACACTGCTGATCCTTAGTGGGGGAGGTGTTCTCTGCCGTTGTTGTTCAATTTAATTTTGCTTATGAAGGGTACCCATTCTAGATAAAAAAGGGACATTTTATGAACTACTGCTAGAGTAGTTGTCCAGAGACACTGCTGATCCTTACTGGGGGAGGTGTTCTCTGTGGTTGTTCAGTTTCATTTTCCTTACCACTGCTGTTACCTCAGATGTCAAGACACAATGCACTACTCCAGCTAGAAGCAGTAAACATCATCACCACTTCCATCTCTACCTTCTTCCTGCCTGTGTCCACCAAGCCATTTAAGGCAACAGCTTCGACCACCACACTGATACTATTACTGCTGAACCATGCCAGTACACTACCAATTGCAACCACTACTAGGTGAATTATCATGCATGCTCCAGCCAGGAATAAATGTCACCACCACCTCCCCCTCTTCCTCCTTGTCCTCCATCCTGCCCATGCCAGACAATGTAACTGCATGGGCCTTCACTGTCATACTGCCAAAAAATGCTGCTAAAAATTAACTAGGCAGGTGAGATAATTCTTGCTGTGGAATAAACAACAGTTTCATCAATGCTGCCTCCTTCTCCTCCTCCAGTGTGCCTATAACCACTCAGCCATTATTACAGCACATCTTGGACAAGTACCGCCACATTAATTCAGCCATTTGCTACCAGTCAACTCACTTGCTAGCCCTCATGCTGACCCTACAGCCAGCCAGCTCATCAAGTTATCAAGACCTCTGCTCCACCTCTATGGCCTGTCTTTGTCTGCAGTGATGGTAAGACATTTTCTGTTGTGTTCATAGTACTTATCCCTCGATTCCAGACCTTGTCCTTAGCAGGCAGAGGGTGAAAGGCTGCCACCTTATGCAGAAATTACTTCAAAATGAGTTGTTTTCTTTACTTTTGACTCCCTGTAGGTTTCACCATCAGCACACCATCTGAGGCCAGGAATCAGGATAAATGGCACCTCTTCCACCACCAACATGGCAAGAATCACTACTGCTCAGGTAAGTGTCATTGCGATTTACTTTTCTGAATTGTTATAATTTTTTTTCTCCCTTTCATAGGTAAACATGGTTCCAGCACCAGCAGTGGACACATTTGGAGAAAAACTAATGGAATAATTTTTACTTCCAGGCATACAGATGTAGAGGAGCTACGTACATGGAACAGATATTTCATCGGTGCAAAGATAACATTGGCTAAATGGGGCAAATCAGTTGCTCAGTTTCATTCACAGGTCATATGATGCAGCTGAGAAAAGGACAGTTTCTTTTTATTCTTTTTCATCACAGGTGACGCAGCTGAAAAAAGGACAATTTCCCCATTTGGATGCAGATGACGCTGTGCAGCAGCAAAGCAAAGGCATTCCATTTTATTTCAGAATGATATTACAATGTTCTTTCTTTCCTTTTGTCTCCCTGCAGGTTTCACCATCAGCACACCATTTGAAACCAGGATAAATGGCACTGCCGGTGCCAAAATAGCAGACATCACTACTGTACAGGTACGTATCACTGCAATTACTGTTTTTAATTGTTACAATTTTTTTTCTCCCTTTTCACAGGTAAACATGGTTCCAGCACCATCAGTGGTCAGTTGACAAATCTGGAGATAAAGTAATTAATCATTTGTATTTGTAGGCAACAGCGTTGTACAGTTAGAGAAGCAGCTGAGTGTGGACTGGAGTATGGTTACAATGTCATTTGTGCAGGCTTGGACAAAAATAATTTATCTGAATTTTTCGCAGTGGTTACAGGTACTGCGATACCCTAAGATGAGGAGTTCACTACGGCTGTAACCTATGTGGCCACAAGCCACGGTCACATTTTGCACTTCAGTTAATAGTCTGAATAATCTTTTGTTTTTCCACAGGTCTCCTGTATTGCTGTATCATTCCTAACCCCAGGGCAGCTCCAGCAACCATCCATTGACATGATGAGATCCATCACCTACATCTGCTCCTGGAGTCGGTCACGGCATGGGCAGCACAGCAAAAGACACAAGAGGAAAATTACGTATAATTAGAGGAACAATGATAGAGAACATTTACTGAAACATCAGCAAAACTTGTATGAGTGAATTACTGGCCAAAACCAAGAAAGAAAAATTCTTATCTACCGTGGTTGTTCAAACTGTTACGTACCAAAAAAGGTACAGACTGGACCCATGCAGTAAGCAACCTGATTCACAGTATTGTATACTTGAAAATCGGAGAAAATTAAAAAGGATTGGTTAAAACTGGTAAAAGTGTAACCCCCCCGCCAAAAAAAAAAAAATACTTACCTCATGGACTGGTTCTCAAAAGTGAAAAATTCCACCCCCAAATAAAGGTCACATCACATGTTGGTTTTTACAGCAGCAACAAGAGACAGACAGATGCTGAAAGGTACCTGAAAATGGACCAAAAGAAAAAAAATAATAATATTCACAGTCAAACATCATTACTGACAAAACCCCAGCCCCCAAAAAATAGCCCCATTCTTACCTTCATGGTTGGAAAATGTGATGAATTCCAACATCCACTTTGTAACTTTGAAGCTGCATAATGTCATCACCCATACCTGAAAATTAATGGAAAAGCAGTACGAACATATTAGACTTCAGGAGTTAACAATAACGACCCTTCTTACAAAGATAAGAAAGGAAAAAAGTACTTGTGCAGTATGTGTGATACAGTCACATCAGACAGTACTTCTCAGAAACCATAGCAGCACTTAGCAGCAGCATCAGAAGCACAGCAACATCTCCTTCAATTAACTGTTCTCTCAACTCTCGACAACAGCACAGGTCAAGATGGCTATCTTCTCTTTCTCGATCCTTCAAACACTTTTCACCAGAATTTCTTCAAACAACATCATCATGAGTAGCACCAGCAGTCCAGCAACCAGCATCCCTATCAACTGCAGCAGGTAAGAAGAGCACCTTCTCATCAAGTTTTCTCATATATAGACATCATCATGACAATTTCGTCACACAGTAGAGTAAAAACTTCCTTCCTGTCTTTTGCATCCATTTCTTGTTGTCCTGGAAGGAGTGTTTCACTTAAACCACTGATTTTACATTTATGGCTACTAGCAGTAGGAGAAATGTTCATGACTACTTTACAACAAGACTTATGTTTCACTTCTCAGGAAATTTTCTCATGTGATTTTTTTCGACTTCTCTTGGCAGTTGCACTGCACAGTAGCAGGAGGCACCTAGCAGCAGGAAAGCAGTTTGGAACTTGGGCCACTACTTAAAATTTATGGCTATCAGGAGACATGTTAAGCACTAACGAAAGGATTATGTTTAACTTCTCAGGAAAGTTGTTCATGTGTGGTTCTTGTCGACTTCTCGGGCAGTTATACAGCACTGCAACAACATCATATAGCAGCACCAGAAACGCATTTTTTTTTCTGGGGACACTACTTGACATTTGTGGCTAGCAGGAGACATCTAAAGCACTAACACAAGAATCATGTTTCACTTCTCAGGAAAGTTGTTCATGTGTACAAACTGTAACAGGAGTCAGGAGGACAAGGGGAATACAACATGAAGGAAAACATTCATGGAGATGAAAATGAAAAAAAACTTGGGAGTAAAGGTTTTAATAGGGACCCTAGTATAACACAAATATTTGAGATATGTTAACAAGAGGATAGAGAGAAAGAGGACAGAAAATATTTTTTTTCTTTTTAACTTTTTGTAGTTTTTTTGTGTTTGTTTTGGGGGGCAATAAACTATGATAGACAGATAAACAAAAAATAAGAAAAACATTTATTCTATGCCGCTGCCACTGCCACCACCACAGTGCAATCCTCCAGGATCTCAAGAATTTTCTCCTGTTTCTCTAACACTTTCTTCTGGTTCTCTAACATTTTTTGAATGTCCATCTTTGAGTCAGCCATCTCCTGGCTAAGGTGATCCACTTCCTCCCACAGTTCAGCCTGGTTCACTTGTGTGACAACTGCTGCAGGGTTTAATAGTGGTAGGGCTCCATGGACTGCAGGTGCTGCCAACTGACATGATGGCTGTACACTGTGAGTCCTCCTGCCATACCAACTCACAGAACAATGGCCTACCACTTCACGCTGCCCACCTTCCCCTTCCACAACACCCCCCACTATAGCCTGCTGCTACCTCATGCTGCCTGACATGCCACTCGGCATGGTGGTGCACATTGTGATTTGTCCTCTGCACATTGGTGCCCAAGGGGCTGCCTTTCTTTTCCCACATAGTGTGGCCACAAAGATTGCAGGTGATGACACTGTCATCATCAACGTCAATGGAAACAAAATGCCATATGGCCGAGCTCCTTGGCTGATATGGGGGGGGTTCTCAAGGAGGTTGTGGAGTGCTCTTCAATGCATGGTGTGGACCTGGAGGTGGTGCTGGAGTGATGCAAGTGGGTAGTGGGACCATAGATGGTGGCTGCTGCTGCTTCTGATGCTGCTTTGAGTATTCACCCTGTTGTGCCACCTCAGAAGCAGAACTACACACCTCCTCAGCTGGGAGTGGTTGGAGGTGGTGCCTGACTCCCACTCTGAAAGGTTTGCCTGTTTATGTGAATCACAGCACCCCTTTTTCTGCCATGTCACCCACTGAGTTTTTCCATTATGAAGAACTCAATTTTTTTACAAACATAAAAAAATTAAAAGACAGAGAGAGAGAGAGAGACACACACACACACACACACACACACACACACACACAAATGCAGACAAAGAAAAAATAAACTTACAAAAAATGATTAGACACACTCAACACATATTTTATTTTATTTATTTTGAAAAATTTCACCAGGAAAGGCATGCTGAGCTACAACAGCTGATTTCCAGATGCATGCTGGGGGAGAGTGGAAAAGGAGATACATTTTTGCATATTTGAATACAAGATCCAAATAACTATACATAGAGCTAAGCCTCTTCATACAGTCAAACATATTTAAAGTGTAGCCAAACATTTTGTGGGAATAGGCAGGTAGCACTAGTCATCCAGATATAGTCTATGTACATATAGCATTAAAACATATACAACATATAGATATGTGTGTGTGTATATATATATATATATATATATATACAGTATATATATATATACTCATACTTATAAGTTCATATACATAATCATATACATACACCCAAAATACTTCAACACAGATAGGTGAGAGTTAGAAGAACCTTCACCCCTCCATGATGTATACCCCACAAGGGAATTGGTTGAGAATAGAAGATGAATGAAGAGGTGGGGGGGGAGGCAAGCCTTCCATTCAGGCACAGAAACGCAAGGGCATGAACACTACTTGATGTAAACCCAGCTAGTGTTATAGGCATTCGACATGCCTAGGGAGGGGTAGAAGGGGATAGAGCAGTGAAAAATAGAACAGAAGAAAGGGCAGAGCGAGGTAGTGAAGGAGATTTAGGTCAGATGCAATTGCAGGATGGGGAAATGTATTGCTGATGAAGATAGGACAACGAACAAGTAGATGGGGCAGAACGGATATCTATTGAGACTGGAGTCTCCCATGTGACCTGCAGAATGGGAAATATGTGACATCCTTTTTTTTGTTAACTTCACCTTAACAAATGCAAGGCAAAGTTAACGGTGAAGTTGCATGGCAAAGTTTCTTAATAAGCAGTAAAATTCACTACATTTTTTGGGGAGCTAATTTGGCTACTTTGCCAGAACCTCACCACCAAATTAAAACTTCATACCATCTCTATGCAGTAACACTCCAATTCTAATCCATTCACTGTTTAAATATTTTAAGTTGAGAAGATTTTTGGTCTCATAAAATTATTCAGTACCCAGGGCAGCATGGATTCACAGCGGGAATGTAATGTCAGATGAATCTAATCGATTTCTTGACTGGGTGAAGAAGTAGTAGACCGGGGGGGGGGGGCTGTGGATATGGCCTACCTGGACTTAAGCAAGGCATTTGACACAGTCCCACACAAAAGATTAATAAACAAATTAGCCAGCCTGGGAGTGAGTCCCAGGGTGGTAGCCTGGGTAAAACATTGGCTGGACAACAGGACGCAGAGGGTAATAGTAAATGGAGTCCACAGTAAAGAAAGGGGGGTTACTAATGGGATACTGCAGGGTTCAGTACTTGGACTGGTCCTTTTTAATGTTTTTACAAGTGACATTGCAGAGGGACTGGAAGGAAAAGTATGTCTCTTTGCAGATGACACAAAGGTCTGCAACAGGGTTGATACACAAGGTGGGGTGGAAAGGATGAGAAGGGACTTGCAGGGTTGGAGGAATGGTCAAATGTATGGCAGCTGCCAGCCCGTCGGCGCAGCGGTGGGATTTCCGCTTGCGACACTGGCGACCCGGGTTCGGGAACGGACCCGAGTCGTGAGGGCTGGCGGGAGATGGATTGAGCGTCCGTTGGACAGCTGTCCTTCTCCGAGGAGGTTAGGGCAGCATCCGGGGTGATGGGGACTCCTAGTGGAGCTAGAACACACGCTGCGCTGCTCAAAAGCATTGGGCGAGGGCAGGGCGTCATGCATCATTACGTCCCCCCTTCCCAGAAAGCGGAAAAAGGGACGGTTGCGGCCACCTCCATGAAGCCCGCCGTGGCTTCAATTAGCCCCCCAGGCCAAGTCCTCCGACTGATTACGGTCTCTGCAGGATGTTCCCTCCTCCATCCCGTGGCCCACCGTGGGGGTAAGCCACCGGGGTATCAAAGAGACTAGAGGCCAATTTGGAAATTAGGCTTGTGATCGTGACGAGATTTGAGGAAATACCAGGTAGCCGGCAACTAGGTTGGTGGAAAAATGTAAAAAAAAAAAAAAAAAATGAATGTATGGCAGCTTAGAGTCAATGCAAAGAAGTGCAAAGTAATGCACCTGGGAAACAAAAACCCAAGGGAAGAGTACACAATGGTGGGTGAGATACTGACAACAACAAAAATGGAAAGGGCCCTGGGGGTAATTAGATCAGATGACCTAAAGTTGGGCAAACTATGTGAGAAGGGAGTAAGGAGGGCTGGTGGGATACTGGGATGCATAAAGAGAGGCACCACCAGTAGAAAACAAGACGTTGTCATCCCTCTGTACAGACAGTTGGTGAGACCCCATCTGGAGTACTACATGAAGTTCTGGAGACTCCATCTCCACAAAGACATAGTCAGGGTGGAGGCTGTCCAGAGGAGGGCAACCAAGATGGTGCAGGGTCTGCACCAGAACACATACGAAGAAAGACTAAAGGAGCTTAATATGTATACCCTCGAGGAAAGGAGGGAGAGGGGGGACATGATAGAAACTTTAAACTACCTCAAGGGAATCAACAAAGTCAAGGAGGGTAGCATCTTTCAGAGAAAGATATGTGCAAGAAAAAGGGGGCACAATTTGAAGATAGAGGGGGGGATGGCTCAGAGGCAGTGTGAGGAAGTTTTTTTTTTCATGGAGAGGATTGTGGATGCATGAAACAGCCTTCCTGAGGAGGTTGTGAAGTCAAAAACAGTGGGGGAATTCAAGAATGCATGGGACAGACATAAGGTAATTCTAGTGGGGATTATCAGGAAGTAGGCTGTTGGTAAACTAGGATCTTCAGCTAATCCAATAGGTAGGGAAATGGGCAGACTAGGTGGGCCAAGCGGTCCTTATCTGCCATCAAATTCTATGTTTCTGGCTTAAAAATGCTGTTCAAAAATGTTCGGCATTTCACTTTCAAGCTGGGATTGCAAAAGACTATTTAGTCCATCTCCCTTCCACTAGCCATAGTGTTCTATGTTCCTTTTAGGACCTTGGGTCATGTAAGAAATGGTCACCCCCACCCTCTTGCAGTCTGCAAGTAGCAGATGCCATACCATCCACTCCATGTGTTCCCATGATCCAGTGTTATAATGTTTGGAGCCCAAGACCATTTTTTTGAAAGGTGAGGACTCCCTAGGACCAGTCACTCAGTCAGGCAAGGTTTTAAAAACAGAAGAAAAGTACCTTTTAGTTAGAGTTAGCTGCACTTAGGTACTGCAGGTCTGCTGCTGACTACTGTATGTCCCAGACAGTACCTCTGCCATAACTATCTTGGTGCAAGATACAGTAGGCTCAGGGATGTCTCTCAGTCTACTATACTACACATATTTAACACTGGCCTGGCAACTGATGTCTTAAGTTGGTGGCAGGCCTATTGTACTATATTCGGTTAACTCAGCCAGCAATAATGAATCCTCAACTGATCACACCAGGGAGCCTCCATCATTGCACAAACAGGTTGGGGGTCTCTGATCATTGTGCTGTGTTTATATCCATGGCACACCAAAATCCTTATAGCTTGGGTTATGTTCACCTGATAGGCTGCTAGTTATACATGTGATCTAGGACCATTTTTTTATTATTATATTTTTATTCAGTTTTCAAAAATGATAGAATACAGAATGCTCACAGAATTCATCACATGTTGTCAGGATCAGCAACCACAATAAAAAAAAGTCAATATCCATTGTAGATAAATAACATTTATCCCTAAAGTGGGCATATGGTCCATCAACTACTGTGCCCAGGATAAGGTCCATATAGTCAATATAAACAATACTGGTTCATTCACTACTGGTTTCATAGGTTGGTCCCCACATGCATCAACCTTAAATCTGTATTGTTGTGTGTAGCAAAGAATGGTATAAGAAACAACAACCATACCACAATAAACAATATAATAAAAAAACTGTAAGAAAAGAAGAAAAAATTATTCTGCTGTTTTGAAAGTAAACAACGTGTCATATCAGTACATGTCTGCCCTGTAACCTAAGATTGAAGCATATACACCCATGGGACACTAGAATTGGGCCTACCTGCTGCTCCACCAATTGAATATATCCCTTGAGATTACATTAATAGAGGATCCCCCTCAACAAGACTTTAATACTTCGCCCCTAACGCAGAATCTGTGCCTCTATGGGAGACAGGGAATTTAAGAATCTGACCTATTCCAAAATGAATCATTCTTCCCTGCCCTTTAGAACATAAATGAGTCTGTCTGTAGCTACAGTAATATTGTCAAAAGCAAATTTCCCACATCATGAGTGTGGGGGATACACAGGAGACTCATGTATTAAGTATAATCTGCTGGGCCACCACAAATATTATCCTCACCCATCTGGGATACAGATTCCACTCCCCCCTCAGTTTTTCCACCCCAAAAAGGAGGGATAGAGGTGAAATCTCCCACATCCCTTCCCCATATAGTGGAGATTTCAAGTGCAGTATCCTTCCAATATGTTTTAAGAATTGGGCAATCCCAAAAATAGTGGAAGTATGTGCCTCTGGCTGCCGTACACCTCCCACAAGTAGCAGATACCCCCCAGGTAAAACTTCTGAACCATGCTGGGAGGGTAAAAAAGTCTATGAATAAATTTATATTGGGCTTCTTTGAATCTGTCACTCATCAGCAGCCCCATAAGAGAGGTAATTATTATTTGCCAGTTGTCATCTGTTATAGGAATCCCCAAATCTGTCTCTCATTGAGATTTAGTTTTCCTGGAGGAATCTGGCATAAATGCCCTGTCCTGTTTGGCTGCCCTCCCTATTAAGCCCCTTTCCTGCATCCTGGCCCTGTGGATTTCCTGTTCCACAGACACTGGATGGGAGTTCTCCACTGGTGTTCTATTTAGATGTCTGCCATAGCTTCTCACTTGGTGGAATCAATTAAAATGTGATGCTGGCAATCCCAAACTCTCCCTAATCATCTCAAAGGGGTACATACCCTCCTTAGTGAAAAGGTCTCCCATACATCTTATGCCCTTCTCCTTCCACTCTGCAAAGCCCAGGTCCTCCAGACCCAGTAAAAACTCCAGATTCCGTGCCACCAGGATCAAAAGAGTATGAACCTAGCCTGCCCAACATCTTCTCTTAATTGTCTCACAGGCATCTAACACTGCCGTGACCAATGTGTTAGGATCAGACAGCTGCCTGTATGCCCTATATCCACCCTTAGACAAGTATGAGATTATCCTTTCCTGACAGCCCTCTTCCTCCATCTCTACCCAGGTAGCAGCCTGTCCCCCATTTACCCAATTGTGGATATACCAATGTTGCACTTCCAAGAAATAACTCTTCAGGTCTGGAAAGTCCAACCCTCCCTTCTCCCTAGTTGCTTTCAGTCTCACAAGTCTCATCCTAGCTTTTTTCCCTTGCCAGACAAAATCAGCAATACCCCTTTCAAGCCATTTAATATACTGGAAGGCTGGACACACTGGAACCATGTGCTAGGATCACATTTATCCTGCCTAGAGTACCTAGGTCCCAGGAACTACCATTGTGTCCAATTAAGTTGAGCATCTTATGAGGCTGCAGCACAGTCCAAGAGCTCTCAAATTACACTCAATATTTTTTTTTTATAACAACAAGGTAAGAACTACTCATGTTTTTTTTTTTAAATATGAACTTGTTTAGCAGGCTCTGAGAATATTTTACAAAAAAAAAACTTAATTTTTTTAACATACTTAAAGATCCTTCTCTACTAATCTTGCAGTGTCCCACACTTCTGTGGCACAGCTTGGTGCTCTTTGGGAATTACTATATTTGTTATAATCTAGTGTTCATACTTTCAGTAAGGTGATTGAGTGTGCATGTACAGATTTTTGATTCTGGTTCTATATGAAGGTGTTAATCAAGCAGGGCACCCTCCTTCACGAGCAGGGCTGCCTATGTCTGTGCATGCCTGCAGCTCCTGGTTCAGCAGCAGCAGGCTATCGCAGTCACAGTACTGTTACCAGTGGATCTGGTCAATTATGGTGTCAATGCAGTCTACACCCTCACACAGCAGGGCACTTTGAGTCATGAACCCATATTCTCCCCTACTATTGTCCCTCATGAATGGCCATCGATGGGCAGCATGCAGAACACTACACTCTTCTTCCATGCAAGCATGCTAGGTTAAAATAATAAAAAAATGTAGCAGTGGGTTATAAATTCAACTAGTCTAATCCCCACCAACAGTCCAGCAGGCTGCTTTTTTTGATTATCTCACAGTTGTGCTGAGTTTTAGTACCAGCATTATCCTTACAGGTGTCCATGGGTACAGCTGGACACCATCTCATTATGATGTCTTGCTAGCTTTCTCACTCATCATTTTCTTTGAATCTTGTAAATTTTGGCCACTCTTCAGCAGCACACCTGCCACACATGCCTGAGAGCTATAGTCAATGCAGGAGCATTATCAGTGGACCATCTTGGAAGGGCTGTGCATGTGCTCACAAAGTGTTGGACATCTTGATAATGGTGATTCTAATGAGCAGCCATCTTGGTGTAGCCATGCATGTGCACAAAATGGTTGCCATTTTGGAAACAGCAATGCAAGCAGATGAAGCTTCTGTACACATCCACCTTACTAGAGCTACACATTCATGAACAATTGTGGCTGTTTTCACAAACAATATGATGGCAAGTGGCATGGCTACCAAAGGTACAGTATATCAAGTCTCTACAGTACAATACAGATGAAGCACAGAAAGAGGCAGACTAAAGAAAATAAATATAAATAAATCTGTGGCCATTACATTTCCTAAGAAGTGGACTGACAGGGCTACCTTTCTCTGACCCACATTTGTGAACCATAAAGGGAGCTATTTGTTCTAAATACAATGTGTTAAACTCCCTATCACAGCGTAGTGGGGCCCCATTTGTATGATATGTCTTAACACACCTACAAAGGGTATGAATTTAAATAAGAATCCCACTGACGAGTATTCATGTTTCTTGTGGTTTCCACTCATTCCAGATGGTCAGAACAAGAAAGTGCTCCACTTGCAGTGCAACCTTACTGACATACCATACAGGGCCTCAGTACCCAGCCTGTGACATGGAGGAGGCAGAGTCCTCTACAGATCATTCTCACCCTTTGTAAATGCATCAGGGGACAAAGGGGCAGGCAGCAGCACAGGGTGGAGTTTGGACCCCACTTCCCTACCATTACAGACACATCAAGCAACAGCGGCCGTGATGGAGCAGCAGCAACATTTTATAGTGAAAATGATAGACAGACTGGAGGCCATGGCAAATCCAAGGCCACCACCTACCAATGCTACTCCCAGACTGACCAACACTGTGGGCAGGACACCAGGACCCATGATGGTACTGAACAGGGAACTGAGCAACACAGGTGATTTGCAGGCACTGAATCCAAATGGTGAGAGCAAGTGTGACCCTGACAAGACATTAAATCATGAGTCAGAAGGGAAAGATGAGGAACCGGTGATAACAGAGGAACCTTCACTAACTTCAGAATTATGCTTATTTGAGATAGTGCCAGAGCTGATGAAGTCCATATAATAAAAGACTGGCATTGACCTACCTCCACTCAGATCAGAGTCAAAACTAGATCAATTGATACATTAAATATTTGTGCAGCAGGATTTCTTCCCTATTTTCCCAGCAATATATGACATCTTACCAAACAGTGGGAGGAAATAGACCCAGCCCACATTTGGCAGAGAAGAACACTAGATAAGGCATACCCTATCCAGGAATATAGACTCCAGCCTTTGTGCACAGCTCCAGCAAACAATCCCCAGATCACAGCCTTAAGCAAAAAGATCATACAAATGGCAGAAGGTGCTAGAGGGCCATAGGATCCCACTGACAAAAAAAGTAGAAGACACGCTAAAGAAAATATTTGAGACAGGAAGCCTAGCAGCTAGAGCCTTTATGACAGCAATCATTTATGCCATATCACAAATAAGATGGTTAGATGAAGTAGGTAGGAAACTGACACCTAAATGCCAGGAAGCAGAGTTAGCAGAGTGTACATTACAGACTGCAAAATACATGGGAGACATGTTGGTGGACACATCCCCAAATTGTGTGTCAGAATAGCAGCCCTGGCAAAGAGAACATGAAGATCCCTTTGGTTAAAACTCTGGGACTTGGATAACAAATCCAAGACTCTGTTGCAGAGACTACCTCTTCTAGTCTCTACTAGTCTACTAGACAGTGTCAGTGGCTCAGCAGGTAGCACACTTGCCTCTGAAGCTAGGAGATCAGAAGGCTGTGGGTTCTATCCCCACACCAGGCACTTGGGTTAAATCCCAATACTGACACTGTAGTGCAGCATGAGGAGGATGCTGCACTCCTGGGGTGCTGTCTTTCAGATGAGATGTTAAACTGAGGTCCCATCTGCCTGTTCAGGTGGGTGTTAAAGATCCCACTGCACTTCTCGAAAAGAGTAGGGGAATTTTGTATAATAACTGGAAAACAAAAATTGAACACATAATAGTTTTACTACAAAAAAACATAAGGCAAAATAAATCTATACCTATAATACAAATTGTCTTCGTTGTAGTCCCAAAGCTGTTTTGTAAATGCTGAAATCTGACTCCCCCTCCCCAACTAGAAGAGTAGTGGAATTTGTATTGTAACTGAAAAAGAAAACACATACAAAATAGTGTTACTGCACACAAAATCATATGAAAGGAAAAAGGAAACATGGACAAGTATTACATCAAACAACACAAAAAGCAGCCTTTTCATAACCCCAAAATTAAGCAATAAATATTGAAAACAACCCCCCCCCCCACCAAACAGTAGGGGACATTTCTTTTTTAGAACTTCAAGTTACAAACAGTGTTGATTCACACAAATAATAATATATAGTACAGAAATCATAAGAAACTAAATATGTATGTCAGTCATACCTCCATTAACTTACTTTCAAATAATTATTCAACCCCAACAAAAAGGAAGAATGGAATGAAAAATCACCCCAACCCCCCACCCCCTTGGCCCTACTAAAAGAGTAAGGGACATTTTTATTAAGCAATCATACAAACCAAACAATAAGAATAAACCTGAAAGTACCAAAAATAAAAGGAAACAAAAAATAAAAAATAATAAAGTCCAATAGCAATATTCAAGTAACAGGTACATATGTGTCTCTTATTCAAGGTAAATTCCTCCAAAGTTGCAGTAAACGAGATATATCAACAACTTTCATTTCAAAAAAGTAAAGCTTCTGCAATTCATACAAAATCTTGCCATACAGTTTGGTATCTGAAATTTGGAGCTGTTGCAAAGTAAAATACACCCCTGAATTCCAAACATACCACTTTATGATAAAAATAATATTCAAAGTACTATTGTCCCATTTCAACCAGGAAAGAGGATAATCCCCATACAGAAGCCTGGAATAAGTAACATGACGTAAAATGGGCATATCAGTCATGGTGTACAAAAAATTCCAAAAAGAAAGAATATAAGAACAAGAAAAATACAAATGATCTATGGTCTCAGGTTGAAGGATGCATAATGGCCGGGAACAATTCTGCTCCAAGACCTGCTTATGATTCTGGTTGGCTCTAACGTTCAAACGCTCATGACATGTCAGCCAGTGGAAATCTTTCATTTTGTCTGGTAGTCTCTTATCCAAAAGAGAATGGAGTAAGGCCACACAAAAGTGTTGTGGACACTTGGGAAAAGGGTCAACTTCCTGGAAATGTGTCAAAAGAATTTGGGAATAAAGTTATTTTTTAGAGTGAAGCAGCACTGAAGTATGGGTCACTCCCCACTGCCAAAGTTTAACAAAAACATCCCAAAGATAAGTCAGAGGGGGGACTAGCTGCCGGATTTGCCTGAGCTGCCCCAAGCCACATACCACTGGAAAATGGAATGTGAAAAGCTTGCACACCAAAATCCATCTGAGGCCTGAAGCAGGGGCTGAAAATTTGCATAGAGAAATTGACAGGAAAGAAAAAGAACTGGGTTCACCCAGTTTTGACCCCTTTGGACAAGGGCAAATAAAGAACATTATGACAGATAGGACTGAGCCTGCTGCCCCAAAAGGCCTAAAAAAAAAGCTATATACGGTGGCTTCCCTAGATTTGGGCACAGGAAAAAGAGCACTAAGGAAAATAAAAATCGGTAAGAGAAAAGTCTTAATAAGCTAAATCTTCTTCCGAAAGGACATTTTCTGTTTGTATCAGGAATGCAACAGAGCCTTCCCTAGCTGAAGCTTTGCATCCCAGTTGACAATATCCATCTGTGGACTGCCAGATGAGATCCCAAGATTCTCAAATCTTCAACAGTAATTGGGACACCAGCCACAGTAAATGGAGAGGGTCTGAGACCCTAAAAGTCTCTACTTTTTTAGTACATTAAGTTGCATCCCGAAAAGTGGCAAAATCATGTTAGCGGAAGGATGCATGCTTCACCAAAACAACATCTTTCATCAAAATGATGAGATCATCAGCATAAGCAAGAGCTGAATATGGGACCAGCTGACCTGGTAAGCGGAGGGGTAGAGTATCTGGAGCTGAGTGAAAAAGACGCAAAAGCGGGTCAATGGAGAAAACATATAACAATGGGCTGAGAGGACAACCCTGTTGAACACCCTTCCAAATGGGGATATAAGGTCCTAGATAACCATTAACACAAGGTTTGACTGTAGCAGTTTTATATAATATCTGTAACCAAACAATAAAGGAATGGAGGATACCATACTGGGCCAAAGTATACCACAACAAGGAGTGACTGACATTGTCAAAAGCCTGTTTCTGGTTCAAGAAAAGCAGCACCCCCTCCAGTGGCAAGATATTATTACAGGTAAATATTTCATGCAAGAACATCAGTGGGTCTGTGATGGACCTCCCAGGGACAGTACAAGATTGAGCAGGGGAAATGAGATACAGAGCTACAGTTAAAAGTCTATTATTCAAAATCTTTGCCAATAACTTAAAGTCAGTATTCAGGAGACTGATAGGTCTCCAATTGGAGATATCAGTCTTCTCCCCTTTCTTAAATAAAAAAAAAAATCAGCACACCAGTAGCCATGTCCAAAGGAACATCATGGTGCTGCAAAAGAAAATTAAAAACTACAGTAAGGTCCTCAGAAATTTCTTGTCCCAATAGCGCAAATAATTCAGAAGTGAGACCATCTGGACCTGGTGATTCTTTCAGTGGCTAAAGATTTAATAGCATCTGAAAGCTCAGAAACAGTTAAAGGGTCAGACAGTTTCTGAAGCAGGTCAGGTGGGGCTGTAGGAAGAGGAAGGTCCTGAAAAAAAGAAGCAAATTCAGGTTTAGTTTGGGCAGGACAACCAAATAAGGAAACACCATAGTCAGTGAATATGTGTAAAAGACTAGAGTGAGAGGTTTGGAGGATGCCAGCAGGGTCACTGAGTGCCAGCATCAACCGGTGGCCAAGATGCATCTGATTATGAAGCAAAGAGCAAACCTCAGGAACAGCACCAGTCATACAAAATTGTTGTTTGAGGCATAATACATCACATTGGTTGGAATGATAAGATAAAATCTTAGATTTGATAAAGAAATTTGGTCTGAAAATACATGTTTAGTGAAATAAGAAAGGGAGAGGAGATGTTGCAAATGTTTACCATTGGTCAAATAATCCACATAAGCAGAAGATCAAATGTTTTTGCTATTCCTTATAAGTGAACTCTGATTTGAGCTCTGATTTGGTCTCCATCCATCACAAGAGAGGAGACTTGTAGAGGTCAAAGGTCGTCTTTCTACTTCGCAAAAAATAAATAATATGTTGGCGAAAAGTGGCCTGTGTTAAAGGTGAAGAATTAAACTTCCAATATCCAGGGCCAGAGGGGACCGCTGAACTACCTAAAAGCAGGGATAAAGAACAATGATCGAAATATTCCACAGGCTGAACATCAGTACGAGCAACATGTAATGATTTAGAAATAAACATAAAATCAATGCGGGTCGACAAAATCCCTTTGGAAAAAGTGTGTTCGCATTTCCCAGGGTGTGTCAGAAAAGCATATTTCAACCCAGCCTAACGTGTAATGGAACAAAGAGCAGACATATCCCCAAAAATCTTGTCAGTCATTGTGAGGGAACCCCAATTCAGATTACTGGTCCCACAATTAAAATCACCCCCAAATGACATTATGGCACATGGAGATATGGACTAATCAGGCAAAAAGCAATCACGCTCAGCTTTAGATTGTGGGGTGTAAACAGAAATAATCGGAAAGAAACATTTTGGATATGAAAATCCAATAAAGAGCCTGACAGGAATCAGGTCTAAAGTTTCAGGACAGTTGGCTGAAGGTGATGGAACAAAATACCCACACCAGAGCAACTCTCAGTACCAAGAGACCAATAGGAGACTCCAGAGGTCCATTCCCTAGTAGTCTTGCCAACATCGGAAAGGGTATGGAGTCTCGTGTCCTGCCAAAAAAAAAAAAACCTTGTGGGTGAGAATGGAGGAGATGAAAAACAGCCCCTTTCTTTCTGACCTGCTGAATGCTATTAACATTAGAGGTGAGAAAAAGCAGAGAAGAAAGTAAAGGCATATAAAAGGTCATGTAAGAGGTCAACTCTTTTTTTTCTTCTTAACTCTGCCCCTCTTAGGTGGACGTTTGGAACCAGATGCCTGAGCATCCATAGGCACTACTTCATCTACCAGATCTTGTGAATGGGAATCTGCAGATGAAGTAGCCGGCTCAGCCTCAGAGACCACATTATATTCTAACACTTGGTATCTATTAGAAAGAGAAGCAGAAATAGTCTTGGAAACCTTAGGCAGAGGCAGGGACCCAGACTGGCACTTCCTAGTGGTCATCTTCCCTCTTGAAGGGTCAGAGACAGGTGGAGGAGGGGGCATAACTATCAAGGATGGGTCATGCAACATCCCTGGAGGGGGAGGCACCACCAGGAGCAGATCATAGAGGTTCAGCTGGAAAAGGAGGAGGAGGGAAGAGGGGTAGGGGTGGGGGCAGGAGGAGAACAGAGTCTTGTACAGGATGGGAAGGAAGGATCACCCTCCGACTCGGTACCAGACTAAGAGTTTGGGGATGCTGAGGAAGAGGGATAAGAGGTGTCTCGTGACATGCGTTTGTTAAACTCCTCTGTGCAGTAGTAATCAAAGCTGTTGCTCCTCTGGATCAGCTGAAGCTGGTTTTCTGTGGGCACTTCAGGGCAAGAAGCATAGGCATGTCCAGTGGCACCACACAGATTACAATGCACAAATTACCACAATGGGAACTGGTGTGACCTGATTCATGACAGAACGAATATTTTTGATTATCACAAATATGACTAATGTGACCCACCTGACCACACTTGCTAACAGGTCTCAGGCTGGCCAGGATAGAAGAAGCACCTCTATCCCTATCTAAAAAAGCTGTTAGGTAAATGCTGAAAGCCAGCATCATCTGATGCAGGATGACCTTGATACTAACACCCATATCCTCAGAATCAAAAATGTCCTCTGGATGGCCAGTAACTGTACAGCATTGTTTTAACCAAAATAAGAGATCGGTCACGCTTAACCCCTCATTGTGAAACAGAACAGCGATAGTTTTATGGGCTGGCTTGGTCAAAGGAACAACCTCAAAAGAGAACCAAAGAGAAGTATTCTTCTCTGATGATATCTGGACCAAAATTTATCCAGCCCACTTCCCAATTTAAAGCTGATATCAGAAATATTTTCCCTGACACATGAATCAAGGCATAAAGTTCAGATACAGTAAATTGCAAACTATCCTTCTAAAGAGTTTTGTCAACATACATACAGTCAGGAAAGGTGTCAGACCCCCTTATAAATAAGCTAGACCAAATTGTAGCATTTAGCGGGATAAGCAGTTTGCTGAAAGAAAGAGGCATAAGTTTTTGGTTATGAGGCCGGGCAGACAGGGGGTAAAGGTAAAGCAGATGCCACAGGCCTATTCTGAACCGCTGCAGGAATATTCTTGGAATGTCTAAAAATCTAAATGTCACTCAGCCGATCTTCAGGAACATCTTGTGGTAAGTTCAGAGTTTCAGTAGCAGGAGGATTAGGAAGGATAGGGTGTTGGGTCAATTCTAAATCTGGGGTCAAATGCAAGGGAGAAGAGACAGGGACTGAAGGCTGGGCAAAGTAGAACTGGCAGGAACCGACTGAACAGGAGAACTTGGTCTGTCAGAAGCAGACACAACATCAGTACTAACTGTGGAGTGGCATAGGAGTCGAGGCCAGAGACACCCCAGGGATTCTAATCTGGAGCAAAACCAGAAATCCAATGAGGGGAGTCAGGAGAACGGACCCAGACAGCTGCCGCAAGGGATTTTCCACAGACCATGGTTCTCCTCCGTAAAGGCTAATCAGCCCAATGGAACTTGCTAGGAGTCTGCTTTATAAAGTGATCCAGTAGCAGGGAAGTTGAGGCAGAGAAAGAAACACAGTAGCCTAGCTCTGATCTGGGCCCATGGAGAAAACTGTAGGTTGAGCAGCATGCACAGTGTCAGTACCAGTGTCCATAGCAATGACTGTCACAGTCAGTTCAGTGGGAGAGCCAGGCCACCCCACAGGCTGCAGAATATGAGAGAAATGGCCCAAAGTTCTTGCTTCCTCTTCAAATGTTCAGCATCTTCAAGGAAGCAGAAGTTGATCTAGAGTGAGCTGCGCATCTTCCGTTCACAGGAGACAACCACAGACAGGTCAGAAGAATCTTTGTGGTGCATAGGATCCAAACCAGAAGCAGGCAACTTTAAATCCATGTTACCATCCGTGGGAGAACTTGCAGCAGCATCAAAAAGATCTCAGATTCAAGCAACTCTGACGCTGAGGAGGAGAAAGGCTCCTGAACCTGCAATCCCTCCCTGCGCCTGCTCGTCAACACAGCAACTGACTCAGCCATCCTCCGATGGCCATGAGTTCTCTACTGTCGAATAAGGGAATTTTCCCTGGTGCCTGGCCAAATTTCCTCCATTAACAAAAATATCACCAACACCTTAATCTGGTTCAAGGTAAGTTGGTATTTATCATGTATCCCCCTCCTGGGTCGTGCCTGAAAATAGGCAGAATGTGTCTAGTGGACTTACCCGGTCAACAAAAGTGAAATAAAACAGGCATTTGTCAATGCCGAATGTTGATGCTATATGTACTGTTTAGGTATTTGGAAGTGAAAGTACTATGCCTAAGAACTGCCATGTGCCCCCTAGGATATTCACTGTGTCTTTCTGTTCAGTATTCACAGAAGAGGGGAGGGGCAAGGCCACAGTAGTACATCAGTTGCAAAGGCATGAAGAGGTGGACAATAGTACATTCACAGGCAGAAGAATCCTGCAGAAGGTGAGTAAATTGAAGGTGGACAAAGTGATGGGACAAGATGGCATACACCCAAGGATATTAAAAGAACTGTGAGAGAAACAGCAGTACCTCTGGCAGCCATGTTCACTGAGTCATTCAACACAGGAGTGGCACTAGAGGGGTGGAGGAGGCACATGTGGTCCCTCTATACAAATCCAGCAGTAGGGAGGCGGGAACTATAGGCTGGTCAGCCTCACTTCAGTAGTGGGAAGATCATGGAGACATTGGTTAAAGAAAGGATATGGGGCATCTAGAAGCCATCGAGCCCAGGACCATAGGCAACATGGATTCACAGTAGGGAGGTTATGTCAGACATATCTGGTTGATCTCTTTGACTGGGTGACAAAGGAAGTAAATCAGGGTGGACAGTGGACAACGCTTGCAGATGTAAGCAAAGTCTTTGACATTGTCCACGTAGAAGGCTGATAAACAAACTGAGTAGGCTGGGCATGGGGAAAGGGTGGTAAACTGGGTTAGAAACTGGGTAACGGACAGGAGGCAGAAGTGGTGGTAAATGGGGCTCATTCTGGGGAGAGGGTGACCAGTGGGGTGCAGCAGGAGTGGTCCTGGAGCCAATCCTGTTCAATGTCTTCAATAGTGACATCACAGAAGGGCTGAAGGAAGATCTGCCTGTTTGCAGATGACACAAGATGTGTAACACAGTGGATACACCAGAGGGGTGGAAAAAATGAGGAGGGACCTAGGGAAGCTTGTGAAATGGTCTGAGGACTGGCAACTGAAGTTTAATTAAAAAGTACAAAATTATGCACCTGGGACACAAAAACCTTAGGGAAAGCTACAGGATGGGGGGGTTGCTTACAGTCACAAAGAAGGAAGGGACCTAGGGTTCTTATTTCAGATGACCTGAAAATATCAAAGTGGTAAAAGCAGCAGGAGGGCTAGTGACATGCTGGGGTGCATAAACAGTGTATCACCAGCATAAGGAGGTAGTGATGCCATTATACAAAACCATGGTGAGGCTTCACATGGAGTACTGTGTGCAGTTCTGGAGGTCGCACCTTTGTAAGAGATATTAACAGGCTGGAGATGGTCCAGAAGGGTGAATGAGATGGTACAGAACTTGCAACACAACACTTATGATGAGAATTGAGGACCTCAATATGTACTCACTGGGAAGAGAGAAGGAAGAGGGATATGATAGAAACATTCAAGTACCTCAAGGTATAAATATAACTACTGAGAGGCAGGAGACAGCTGATAGAGCATATGTACCAGCTTCTGTGTAATCTTTTGTTCTTATAAATCTGTAATCTCCAGTATTTCAGTAACCACATGACCGCACTGCCTTCTTTAGGCAATTTTATGCTGGTTGATGCCTGGTATGGATCGCAGACCCAGGGGTTCACCAGATTGTGTTGCCATTTGAAAACTTCATAGAGTGTTCCTTTACTGGTAAACATTTGGAAGCTGTGAAGGTCTCACAGTTTTATTATGATTTATCTCTTGTGCCTGTCCACTTTGGTCCTCCATCCCCACACCCAACAGTCATCAGTGGCCACAGCTGCCACCTTCTTCTTGCCAAAATGGTGGGTGAGAAACATAGAAACATAGAATTTGATGGCAGATAAGTACCGCTTGGCTCACCTAGTCTGTCCATTTCCCCCACCTGATGGAGAAGCTTGCAGATTCTAGTTAATCAACAGCTTACTTCTCCTACCACCCCTGTAGAATTGCCTTATGTCTGTCACGTGAGCAGCTGCCTTCACAGTCTGCAGAAGTCTGGAAGTCTTTCAGTGCCACCTGTTGTTCATCTTCCAACACAGGTAGAGGCACTGCCAGCCCAAAACTGACTCAGGACAAGCAGGTTTCAAAGTGGGGAAGAAATGGAGTGAGCAAGAATCAAGTACTCATTCAGATGCAGCGTTGATTTTAAGATCAGCATACTGGTGTGGACACTGCAAATAGAACCCCAGCTCTTTAAGCAGCCTTATGAAGAGTAAAGGCTTCATGAAGCACTGGGGTTCTGCTAATGTAGTGTAAGTGTGCTGCATCTAATTCGGTAACTTACTGTGCCTTACATCTGGATGTATGGTAGGCCCAACTTTAAATAAACACTGCACCGGAATTAACACATGGTGCCATAGAAACATAGAATTTGTCAGCAGAAAAGGACCGCTCAACCCACCCAGTCTGCCGAGAGGTGTTCTCTACTACTTCTTGTAACTCCTGCCTGTATATGTTACTGCATGTCTTATTCTGCCTGCCTCCATCAGGACCTCCTTGTGAATGAGCTTGCTAAATGGATTTTCCTGCAATATTGTGAACCTACTCCACTTCATAGCCCTATTGATCTCCATTAAGCCTCCTTCTCCTTTTCTAATATACCCCATATTTATCCCATGCATGCTTGTGCCCCCTACCATTTGCTTCCACCACTCTCCTCCGGCAGTCTGTTCAAGATCGCCTACCACCCTTTCAGTAAAGAAATATTTCTTCCATCTATCTTGAGATACCCCCCCCAGCTTCATTGTATTTCCATGGTTTGGGTGCTCATCCTCATTTGGAAGGAAACTCCCCCAACTGTACCATCTTTACCCCTGTGAGGTACTGCAGGTCTTGATCATGTCCTCTCACCCTCCTCTACTCCATAAGGTACCTGTTGAGATTCTTCAGTATTTCCTTGTTGGGATTCCTGTGAAAATTCTGAACCATTTTAGTTGCCTCTTCTGGAAAACCTCCACCTTATGTCCTTTCTGAAGTGTGGACTCTAAAACTAGACACAGTACTCCAGCTGGGGGTATAGCAGGGAGTGATACAATGGCAGAAAAACATCCCTCCTCCTCGTACTGGAGATACCACTCCTTATGCACCCCAGAATCCAATGTGCCCTGCCCATAGCCTTGTCACACTTTACTGCCATCTTGAGGTCCTCTGATGTAATAACCTCAAGGACCTTTCATGTTTAGTAGTATTAGTACCTCTCCCCATCCTCCCTAGCAGCGGGTTCCTATGCCTAGGTACATGATTTTACCATTGTTGGCATTAGACCTCAAGTAAGTAGAAAATGGAATTGATTTGAATGATTGCAGGCTTTTAAGCAGCTTTTCAGGAGTGTATATGTGTGTGAGTGGGAGGGCTCTGCTACTATAACTATTTGCTTTTGATTTGGTATAATGTGCAACAGACTAACCCTACCCCACCCACGTACTAGTATCAAGAATAAAGAGGCCAAATAGCATTGCACTCAAGCACTGAGCCCCTGCGGCATCCCTCTTGTCACTGCTCTGGGTGCAGAGAGCTACCCCACCACCACCACCCTCTGCACCCTCCCTGTAGCAGTTCTCTATTCATTTAGTCAGACCACCTTCACCCGTATCCCTCCTTCTCCTCACTCTTCCGCTACTTGACCTGTGTCCCTCCTCCCAGTAGTTCACTCTTTCTCCTCCTCCTTATTCTTACCAGGTGGTGGTGTCTTCCTTGTACACTCAGACCACTCTGCCTGCCCCTTTCCAGGGTTACTTTCGCCTCTGCTTTTTACCCTGTATCTAGGGCAGTGACACCATCAGACTCCCCTGTCTGGACCTTTCTCAACACTCAGTCACGTACCTCCCATTTGTTTTAAATCCTCCATAGTAGAGATATACCCTCTAATCCTGTTTTTTTTTTTTTTTTTTTTTACATATTTTCTCACTGGGCTACGGTCGGCTTGGTCATCCCGACCGACCCCCCTAGCCCTGCCCCCGACATCTGGCCAACCAGCTCACCTCCACAGATTATCCCCATGGTGGGGTGGTGAGGAGCTTCCCTGGTCGACCCACTGGAGCAGGATCTGGTTGAGTAGAAGCCGTTCAGGGCAGGCGGGGGGCGGAAGCTCATGCTGCCTGGCCATAGCCCATTTTCCACTTGCCTCCTCTTTGTGGAGTGTGGGTGTGCAATGACACTTAGGCACAGCATGCCAACATCTGCCACAATCCACCACCCTTTACTACACCACTGTGGTAGTGCCCACGGTTATCACCAGGGGTCGCTACAGAGTGGTGGGTCCCTGGATCCCACCCCGGAATAGGAGAGCAGTCCTCTGGATGCTCAATCCTATCCCTCACTTACCAATCCCTGGTGGCCCGGGCTTGCATCTGAACCTGGGTTGCCAGTGTGGCATGACATGTGGCGCCCAGCACCTCAACCCTCAGTGTCAGTGGCCTGGCAGCAATGCTGCCTTTAATACTCCCCTCCCCTTCCTGCTCCAGTGTACCCTGTCCCCCGCATACAAGTCATTATTCCCCCCAGACCCTACCCCAGTTAGTCACTAACCCATAATGTTTTGTGTGGAACCAATCCCTCAACCACTCAAACTCCTCAAGTCTACCCTTCCTCGCCATGCTTGTACATTCTAATGGCAGTACCTCCAAGAATGCCACTAACTTTCCCACCCCCTCACACTGCCTGCCCAAGTACTTAAACCTCCCCCTCACTACTTCCTCAGTGTCCCCTACAAAGTTGTTTGTACCCACATGCAACAGTAAATGAGGTTTCTTCCTCCCTGTCACTGCACGCTTGAGCAGTGCCTGCCCTGCCCCTCCTGCAGTCAACCTGGGAACAGCTTCAACCCAAATATGGCTGTGTCTTTCCCCTTTCCCCATCTCACCCATTTCAGCATAGCATCCCCAGGATAAGTAGCCTCCTGCCCTTACCCCTTCCCTTCTAATGCCTTCACCACCCCAGTATTCATTTTTCCTGTCCTCACCCCTGCAACTGCACCTCTATGGCTGCTGTATCTGTACCCCTACTTCCACCTCACCCTTTTCTCTGCTTATTCCCATCCCCCTCGAGACCCCTTTCCAGCCTGATTACTTCCTACTGGGCTTCCATGTTGGCCTCCCTCCTCCCTGCAGATTTCCAACCCTCTCCTATCCAAACTGATTTGTCGATTAGAGACCCCATTCCCTTCTACCCCAATAGTGATGCCTCTCCCATCCTTCCCCACCTTCCTGTGCCTTCCTCTCCTTCCAGTCACCACCTCTCCTTTCTTACTAGCCCCATTCTATCCTTTTTGTCCTTAATCTTCCCCCTACCTCATTGCTATCCTTTCATGCCCGCTTGTCTCCCCCTTCAGTATGTCCTGCTCCCCCTCTGTCCTATAGCAGAGGTTCAAATCTATTAATCAGTGATGCCTATCACATCTCTTCCCCTATTGGTTCCCCTCCTACTTGTTCCTCTCCAGGCACCCTGGTCCCTCCCAGCCATCTGCTCTCTCCCTGGGTACTCCTATGGTTTCTTCCTCCCTATTGAGGCCCCCCACCCTCACCTCAGGCAACCTTCCTTCTCTCTCTTTTCGACTTCCTCTGATACTGGGGTCGGTTTCAGTCCTTGTTATTCTTCCTCTGTCCCCTTTTGCCATCACCTATTCCCCTCTCAGGATGCCTGCCTCATCTGCCCTGCCACCACTCCTCCCTAACCTCCATAGTTCCTCCCCAAACTAGCCAGTCTTCTACAGACCAACCCCCATTCTCCCAAGACCCAGTCTAGGATCATGGCAAACCACACCCTGTACACCTACACCCTTCCAAAGATGCCCCGCCCCTGTGTCGCTAACAGCACCTGCCCATTTAGCACCATCTTATGTTACTGGCTCTTACTCCCAGGTTGTACCCTGCTACAGCTAATAGCCCTGTTTACTCAAATTCATGTCCCCCCCACACTGAGTCCCCCACTGACCCCTTGCCAACCAGGGTAATTCAGAGTCAAATCTCATCTATTAGATGCTGTATTACTGCAGCAATCCTAAGGCCTCCCTTGTCCGTGTTTGATCCCTCAGCTACCATATGTTTTTCTCGGCTGTCATATGGTTTCACTTAGCCCAGTTAGAAATCCTGTGCACTCCAAGTATTACTCAGCTCAGTTAGAGAAATAAATAGACCAAATAAATACGTATTATTACAGCAATCATAACAGTATAGCTCAGTACTTAGCTCAGTTAGAGAAAGAAACAGAATGACTAAACCTGTATTATTACAGCAATGCTAAAGTATCCAATCATTGCTTTATCTCCACTCCAGAGACCCTGCTGTAATATTAAGACCACAGAGGACCCTGGGTGGGCAACTGTAAAATCCTGGCAGAGTTCCATTGAGCTTACTCACTCCCCCTCTCTCACTCACTTGTTCTATTTCTCCCAATGCCAGGCTGCCCTTTTTGTACTGGGCTTCCTGCCATTGCATGCCCTCTGCCACAAAAGAAATCTGCAGCAGTCCTGTCAGATCAGTTCAGCTCCCTCCATGCCCCCTCTCTCCCTCGCTCTTTCTAGCTCTCCTGGATCTGCAGGCTGCCCTTTTGTACTGGGGCTCCTGCCAACATTGGCTGCCTTTTTCTGTCCACAAAGTTCCACAGCTGTCCCAACAGAGCACTGTCCCGGGTCCCACTCCACTCCCCCTCTCTCACTCACTTCATTTCTATTTCTCCGCGTAGCACAGGCCGTCCGCTTGTACTGGGCCCTGCCTGCATTGTTGTCTTTTTCTGCCCACAGAGAAATCTGCAGCAGTCCCGATACAGTCTCCGTTGAGATTGCTCACTGCCCCCCCTCACTCACTCATTCTGTTTTCCCCACTGCAGACTGCCCTTTGTACTATGCCCCTGCCTGCATTTATACCTTTCTGCCCCTTAAAGAATCTGCATAGCAATCCTCGACAAGAGTCGCTTGAGCTCTGCATCACTCCCCACTGCTTAGGTTCTGTTTCTCCCGCGCTGTAGGCTGCCCTTTGTACTGTCCAGCTACTCCTGTGTTGGCTTTTTCTACCCACAAAGAAATCTGCAGCAGTCCCAACAGAGCTTAGTTGAGCTCGGTCCTCCCTCTCTCCACTTGCTTGATCTTAATCTGTCCCCAAACACTAGGTTCCCAAAGCAACTGTGCAATTCTGCACCAGAGTGCAAAACACATTTCAGCCAGGATGTGAAAAATGACGCTGTACTGTTCATAAGGATGTGTAAAAAGGCCAGTGTTGAAAATCTGGTGTGAAAATATTACACATTTGTGAAGGTACAAAGGTGCGTGGACACTGCACAATGCATGGTTGTAACACAGCCATTTTATAGACTTTCGTCACCACATATTCAACATAGGCATTTTTGGACCTCTACTTATGAACAGTGTCACTGTCATTTTCTCAGTCTATCTGGAAAACTGATTTCCAACAGTGACCACGCTATTCGGTGCCAGAAGAGCGAAAACACATTTTGGCCAGGTTGTGTAAAATGGCAGCTGTACTGTTCATGAGTAGGTGTGGAAAAATGGCAATGTTGAAAATCTGGAGTGAAAATATTATAAATACACAAAGTTAAGAGCGTGCGTGCAAACTGCACAATGCACAGTCGTAACACAGTCATTTTATGGACTGTCATCACAAAATTTTCAACATAGACATTTTAGGACCTCTGCGCATGAACAGTGTCACTGTGATTATCTTAATGTGTCCCAAACACTGCAATCATGCTATTCTGTGCCAAAAGTGCGAAAACACATTTTGATCAGGATGTGACAAATGACAGCTGTACTGTTCATAAGGCGGTGCAGAAAAATGCCAATGTTGAAAATCTGGAGTGAAAATATTGCAAATTCACGAAGTTACGAGTGTGAGTAGCAATTGCACAATGCACGCTCGTAAAACAGTCATTTTTTTGATTTTCCACTAAATTTGCAATATAGGCTTTTTGAGAGCCCACCTCATGAACACTGGCACTGTCATTTCGTTAATCAGTCCCAAAAGGTGATTCTGCACAGTGACTGTGAAATCACCTTTCGGGACTGAATTTATTTATTTATTATTTATTTATGTATGTATTTATTTTGTTTTTGTTGACCGGGCAAGTGCACTAGACAAATCCTGCCTATTTTCAGGCACAACCCAGGGGAGGGGGATACAGATGAATGCCAACTGACCTTGAACCAGACTAAGCTGCTGGTGGTATTTTTTTTTAGTGAATGAGGGAAATTTGGCCAGGACACCGGGGAAATTCTCCTACTATTTGGCCAGTAGGGGAAGAGGCCCCCTTATTGCAAAGATGGCCACTGCTGGAGAGCATTTGGAGGAGAAGGTTGTGGGTGCTGCAGGCGGGGAGGCCATGCGGCTCACAGAGTCAGAGTCATAGCTAGTACTTTTCCTGGATATGGATGGAGAAGATTTACCATGAAGGCGATATCGGCAGTGAGTCCCTGCTATACCGCCCGTTTGGCTGTTGAAGAAAGAAATTATGAGGAGTTCCTTTAATGCTGTGTCCGTGAGTCTCCTGTATGTTTAAACCTTGAATCTACCCACGCTGAAGTTTTCCAGCCGGCAGCTGATTCCCCTGTCACATGAGACGTCTGACTTGACAGAGGGAATGTGGACGTAAACTTGAAAGAACCTGGTCCGAACACGAGTGAGGCACAGCCTGTCTCTGTGTGTGGCAATGCAAAAAGTGCTCCTAGTTTGGCTGGCAGTGAAGTTCCAGGAGTTGTGAAGTGCCAAAAGCCAACAGAGTTTTCGATTGCTCTGGTCCCGCTGGTCAGTTTGAAGTCTGCTCCCCCTGTCTCTTCTACTCCGGTATTGGTGACTACAACTCAAACCAAGACTGTCATTCAACTGGTGCACTTAAATAAAGAGGCTGGCTTTGTGTTTAAACCAGCAGGGGTTAGCGACATGGTTATGGCCTTTCAGTCCCCTACAAAATACCAAACTGAAGCAAACAAGAAGGGTGGGTAACAGAATTTAGCTTTGGGAAAGAAACAACCCCACATACATAGATCGCACAACAGCATGCTGCTTCAAAAACGAATGAGGACATAAAAACTTTAAACCAAGGGGTACCTGTTGTTCTCCCCAGCATGATGGCTGACTCTCAAATTCATGATGAGAATTGGTATCCACAGGGTGCCCTGTTAGCAGCTGGCTGGGAGAAAATGACTAAAGAGGTATGGACTCCTGACCTAGTGTGGGATCCCTCGCTTGATTTACACAGTGACTCTCCTGGGTGGAAACCAGGTGGAGCACAAAGGTTTTCAACAGAAGGAGGGGATGAAGAAAATAGTTCTCTGAATAAAGAAATACCTGTTGGACTTGTTTCTAAAGCTTACCCGATTAATAGTGATAAACATGCTTCTGTGGTATCTAAGTCTGGAGAAAAGCACACTGCTGATAAGCCCCTAATGTCTGCATTATTTCCTCAAGCTAAAAGAGAGGCTGCACCTAGGCACAATGCTGTATGTGTAAGATACAAAGGTGGTCTGGCAGAGAGACCAGACAGGTATTATGTGGGGAAATTTCTCATAAAGAATATTTGCATTTTCTCCCAGAGATGTGCTTCTTTATTAACATCTAGGGAAGACAACTATGATATCAGCTTTCAGCTCTGCTAATTTACTAGATTTATTTTGGGAATGGTATGGCCAGTGAAATTCTCTCCCAACATGGACTCCCTTTTTAGCAATTCCTCACTAAACCTTAATTAAAATATTTTACAGTAATGTTTAGGAATGAGGAGTCCATGTTGAGGATATTGCTATTGGCTATCTCAGAAATCGACATTCAAAGTAACCTGGGCCATTTTAGATTCCAAACAATTCTGGACTGGAGGATGGAAATTTAAAGTTAAATTGTGACAGTCTGATGTTGGAATCAGAGCATATCCCTAATTATTTTCTGTTAGGAAGGAATAGAGGGGTTTGTTTTCACAGTGGCCAGCCAGAGCAAGCTATAAATGCAGTTTCAAAAAACACATCTTTCAGCATGTGACCAGCCAAGATGTGATAATTGTGGGGAGGTGGGTCATGTAACAATACAATGATGCTAATCATACCAGATGTGGCCTCTGTGAAGAGTGCAGACATTGCTTTTAGAGATTGCCTGGGCTGCTAAGAATAAGGCTCTCTTGTAGAAGCTCAGATCTGACTATTCAACAGGCCTAAGAGGCTATCGAGGGGAATTACAGGTGAAACACCCCCTTACCTCCCAGACCAGTAGACACTTCACCCTGTGGCTATTGTAACCCCTCCTCAAACCTCAGCCAAACATAGGCCACTCAAAGTAGAGGAATGGTGAATAATGCAGAACTATTGAAGACAGTTTGTTATAAAGAACAGAAGACAAGTTAGTGATTACTTCCGCTCACCAGTCTCCAGTGAAATCTTTCATTTTGTCTGGTAGTCTCTTATCCAAAGAGAATGGAGTAAGGCCACACAAAAGTGTTGTGGACACTTGGGAAAAGGGCCAACTTCCTGAAATGTGTCAAAGAATTTGGGAATAAGTTATTTTTAAGTGAAGCAGCACTGAAGTATGGGTCACTCTCACTGCCAAAGTTTAACAAAAACATCCCAAAGATAAGTCAGAGGGGGGACTAGCTGCCGGATTTGCCTGAGCTGCCCCAAGCCACATACCACTGGAAAATGGAATGTGAAAAGCTTGCACACCAAAATCCATCTGAGGCCTGAAGCAGGGGCTGAAAATTTGCATAGAGAAATTGACAGGAAAGAAAAAGAACTGGGTTCACCCAGTTTTGACCCCTTTGGACAAGGGCAAATAAAGAACATTATGACAGATAGGACTGAGCCTGCTGCCCCAAAGGCCTAAAAAAAAAGCTATATACGGTGGCTTCCTAGATTTGGGCACAGGAAAAGAGCACTAAGGAAAATAAAAATCGTAAGAGAAAAGTCTTAATAAGCTAAATCTTCTTCCGAAAGGACATTTTCTGTTTGTATCAGGAATGCAACAGAGCCTTCCCTAGCTGAAGCTTTGCATCCCAGTTGACAATATCCATCTGTGGACTGCCAGATGAGATCCCCAAGATTCTCAAATCTTCAACAGTAATTGGGACACCAGCCACAGTAAATGGAGAGGGGTCTGAGACCCCTAAAAGTCTCACCTTACTTTTTAGTACATTAAGTTGCATCCCTGAAAAAGTGGCAAAATCATGTTAGCGAAGGATGGCTGCTTCACCAAAACAACATCTTTCATCAAAATGATGAGATCATCAGCATAAGCAAGAGCTGAATATGGGACCAGCTGACCTGGTAAGCGGAGGGGTAGAGTATCTGGAGCTGAGTGAAAAAGACGCAAAAGCGGGTCAATGGAGAAAACATATAACAATGGGCTGAGAGGACAACCCTGTTGAACACCCTTCCAAATGGGGATATAAGGTCCTAGATAACCATTAACACAAGGTTTGACTGTAGCAGTTTATATAATATCTGAACCAAACAATAAAGGAATGGAGGATACCATATTGGGCACAGTGTATACCACAACAAGGAGTGACTGACATTGTCAAAAAGCCTGTTTCTGGTTCAAGAAAGCAGCACCCTCCAGTGGCAAGATATTATTACAGGTAAATATTTCATGCAAGAACATCAGTGGGTCTGTGATGGACCTCCAGGGACAGTACAAGATTGAGCAGGGAAATGAGATACAGAGCTACAGTTAAAAGTCTATTATTCAAAATCTTTCCAATAACTTAAAGTCAGTATTCAGAGACTGATAGGTCTCAATTGGAGATATCAGTCTTTCCCTTTCTAAATAAAAAAATCAGCACACCAGTAGCCATGTCCAAAGGAACATCATGGTGCTGCAAAGAAAATTAAAACTACAGTAAGGTCCTCAGAAATTTCTCTTGTCCCAATAGCTAAATAATTCAGAAGTGAGACCATCTGGACCTGGTGATTCTTTCAGTGGCTAAAGATTTAATAGCATCTGGAAGCTCAGAAACAGTTAAAGGTCAGACAGTTTCTGAAGCAGGTCAGGTGGGGCTGTAGGAGAGGAAGGTCCTGAAAAAAGAAGCAAATTCAGGTTTAGTTTGGGCAGGACAACCAAATAAGGAAACACCATAGTCAGTGAATATGTGAAAGACTAGAGTGAGAGGTTTGGAGGATGCCAGCAGGGTCACTGAGTGCCAGCATCAACGGGTACAAGATGCATCTGATTATGAAGCAAAGAGCAAACCTCAGGAACAGCACCAGTCATACAAAATTGTTGTTTGAGGTATAATACATCACATTGGTTGAATGATAAGATAAAATCTTAGATTTGATAAAGAATTGGTCTGAAAATACATGTTTAGTGAAATAAGAAGGGAGAGGAGATGTTGCAAATGTTTACCATTGGTCAAATAATCCACATAAGCAGAAGATCAAATGTTTTGCTATTCCTTATAAGTGAACTCTGATTTGAGCTCTGATTTGGTCTCCATCCATCACAAGAGAGGAGACTTGTAGAGGTCAAGGTCGTCTCTGCTTGTAAAAAATAAATAATATGTTGGCGAAAGTGGCCTGTGTTAAAGGTGAAGAATTAAACTTCCAATATCCAGGGCCAGAGGGACCGTGAACTACCTAAAAGCAGGGATAAAGAACAATGATAGAAATATTCCACAGGCTGAACATCAGTCAGAGCAACATGTAATGATTTAAAATAAACATAAAATCAATGTGGGTTGACAAAATCCCTTTGGAAAAAGTGTGTTCGCATTTCCCAGGGTGTGTCAGAAAAGCATATTTCAACCCAGCCTAACGTGTAATGGAACAAAGAGCAGACATATCCCCAAAAATCTTGTCAGTCATTGTGAGGGAACCCCAATTCAGCTTACTGGTCCCACAATTAAAATCACCCCCCCAAATGACATTATGGGCCACATGGAGATATGGACTAATCAGGCAAAACATAGCAGTACGCTCAGCTTTAGATTGTGGGTGTAAACAGAAATATCTGGAAAGAAACATTTTGGATATGAAAATCCAATAAAAGGGCACGGCCAGGAATCAGGTCTAAGAGTTTCAGGACAGTTGGCTGAAGGTGATGGAACAAAATACCCACACCAGAGCAACTCTCAGTACCAAGAGACCAATAGGAGACTCCAGAGGTCCATTCCCTAGTAGTCTTGCCAACATCGGAAAGGGTATGGAGTCTCGTGTCCTGCAAAAAAAAAAAAAACCTTGTGGGTGAGAATGGAGGAGATGAAAAACAGCCCCTTTCTTTCTGACCTGCTGAATGCTATTAACATTAGAGGTGAGAAAAGCAGAGAAGAAAGTAAAGGCATATAAAAGGTCATGAAGAGGTCAACTCTTTTTTTCTTCTTAACTCTGCCCCTCTTAGGTGGAGCGTTTGGAACCAGATGCCTGAGCATCCCATAGGCACTACTTCATCTACCAGATCTTGTGAATGGGAATCTGCAGATGAAGTAGCCGGCTCAGCCTCAGAGACCACATTATATTCTAACACTTGGTATCTATTAGAAAGAGAAGCAGAAATAGTCTTGGAAACCTTAGGCAGAGGCAGGGACCCAGACTGGCGACTTCTAGTGGTCATCTTCCTCTGAAGGGTCAGAGACAGGTGGAGGAGGGGGCATAACTATCAAGGATGGGTCATGCAACATCCCTGGAGGGGGAGGCACCACCAGGAGCAGATCAATAGCAGGTTCAGCTGGAAAGGGAGGAGGAGGGGAAAGAGGGGTAGGGGTGGGGGGCAGGAGGAAGAACAGAGTCTTGTACAGGATGGGAAGGAGAAGGATCACCCTCCGACTCGGTACCAGACTAAGAGTTTGGGGGATGCTGAGGAAGAGGGATAAGAGGTGTCTCCGTGACATGCCGTTTGTTAAACTCCCTCTGTGCAGTAGTAATCAAAAGCTGTTGCTCCTCTGGATCAGCTGAAGCTGGTTTTCTGTGGGCACTTCAGGGCAAGAAGCATAGGCATGTCCAGTGGCACCACATAGATTACAATGCACCAAATTACCACAATGGGAACTGGTGTGACCTGATTCATGACAGAACGAATATTTTTGATTATCACAAATATGACTAATGTGACCCACCTGACCACACTTGTAACAGGTCTCAGGCTGGCCAGGATAGAAGAGAACACCTCTATCCCTATCTAAAAAAAGCTATTAGGTAAATGCTGAAAGCCAGCTTCATCTGATCGCAGGATGACCTTGATACGCCAACGTCCATATCCCCTCAGAATCAAAAATGTCCTCTGGATGGCCAGTAACTGTACAGCATTGTTTTAACCAAAATAAGAGATCGGTCACGCTAACCCCCTCATTGTGAAACAGAACAGCGATAGTTTTATGGGCTGGCTTGGTCAAAGGAACAACCTCAAAAGAGAACCAAAGAGAAGTATTCTTCCTCTGATGATATCTGGACCAAAATTTATCCAGCCCACTTCCCAATTTAAAGCTGATATCAGAAATATTTTCCCCTGACACATGAATCAAGGCATAAAGTTCAGATACAGTAAATTGCAAACTATCCTTCTAAAGAGTTTTGCCAACATACATACGGTCAGGAAAGGTGTCCAGACCCCCCTTATAAATAAGCTGAACCAAATTATGGCATTTAGCGGGATAAGCAGTTTTCTGAAAGAAAGAGGCATAAGTTTTTTGGTTATGAGACGGGGCCAGTGGGGGTAAAGGTAAAGCAGATGCCACAGGCCTATTCTGAACCGCTGCAGGAATATTCCTAGGAATGTCTGAAAAATCATAAATGTCACTCAGCCGATCTTCAGGAACATCTTGTGGTAAGTTCAGAGTTTCAGTAGCAGGAGGATTAGGAAGGATAGGGTGTTGGGTCAATTCTAAATCTGGGGTCAAATGCAAGGGAGAAGAGACAGGGACTGAAGGCTGGGCCAAAGTAGAACTGGCAGGAACCGACTGAACAGGAGAACTTGGTCTGTCAGAAGCAGACACAACATCAGTACTAACTGTGAGTGATATGGTAGTCGAGGCCAGAGACACCCCAGGGATTCTAATCTGGGCAAAACCAGAAATCCAATGAGGGGAGTCAGGAGAATGGACTCAGTCACCGCCGCAAGGATTTCCTCCGACCCATGGTTCTCCTCCGGTAAAGGCGAATCAGCCCAATGGAACTTGCTAGGAGCTCCGTTCTTTATAAAGTGATCCAGTAGCAGGGAAGTTGAGGCAGAGAAAGAAAACACAGTAGCCTAGCTCTGATCTGGGCCCATGGAGAAAACTGTAGGTTGAGCAGCATGCACAGTGTCAGTACCAGTGTCCATAGCAATGACTGTCACAGTCAGTTCAGTGGGAGAGCCAGGCCACCCCACAGGCTGCAGAATATGAGAAAGAAAATGGCCCAAAAGTTCTTGCTTCCTCTTCAAATGTTCAGCATCTTCAAGGAAGCAGAAGTTGATCTAGAGTGAGCTGCGCATCTTCCCGTTCACAGGAGACAACCACAGACAGGTCAGAAGAATCTTGTGGGTGCATAGGATCCAAACCAGAAGCAGGCAACTTTAAATCCATGTTACCATCCGTGGGAGAACTTGCAGCAGCATCAAAAAAGATCTCAGATTCAAGCAACTCTGGCGCTGAGGAGGAGAAAGGCTCCACAACCTGCAATCCCTCCTGCGCCTCGTTCGTCAGCACAGCAACTGACTCAGCCATCCTCCGATGGCCATAGGGTTCCCCTACTGTCGAATAAGGGAATTTTCCTGGTGCCCTGGCCAAATTTCCCTCCATTAACAAAAAATATCACCAACACCTTAATCTGGTTCAAGGTAAGTTGGTATTTATCTGTATCCCCTTCCCCTGGGTCGTGCCTGAAAATAGGCAGAATGTGTCTAGTGGACTTACCCGGTCAACAAAAAGTGAAATAAAAACAGGCATTTGTCAATGCCGAATGTTGATTGCTTATATGTGCTGTTTAGGTATTTGGAAGTGAAAGTACTATGCCTAAGAACTGCCATGTGCCCCCTCCCCCAGGATATTCACTGTGTCTTTCTGTTCAGTATTCACAGAAGAGGGGGAGGGGCAAGGGCCACAGTAGTACATCAGTTGCAAAGGCATGAAGAGGTGGACAATAGTACATTCACAGGCAGAAGAATCCTGCAGAAGGTGAGTAAACTGAAGGTGGACAAAGTGATGGGACAAGATGGCATACACCCAAGGATATTAAAAGAACTGTGAAGGGAAACAGCAGTACCTCTGGCAGCCATGTTCACTGAGTCATTCAACACAGGAGTGGCACTAGAGGATTGGAGGAGGGCACATGTGGTCCCTCTATACAAATCCAGCAGTAGGGAGGAGGCAGGGAACTATAGGCTGGTCAGCCTCACTTCAGTAGTGGGGAAGATCATGGAGACATTGGTTAAAGAAAGGATATGGGGCATCTAGAAGCCATCGAAGCCCAGGACCATAGGCAACATGGATTCACAGTGGGGAGGTTATGTCAGACATATCTGGTTGATCTCTTTGACTGGGTGACAAAGGAAGTAAATCAGGGTGGGACAGTGGACAACGCTTACCTTGATGTAAGCAAAGTCTTTGACATTGTCCCACGTAGAAGGCTGATAAACAAACTGAGTAGGCTGGGCATGGGGAAAAGGGTGGTAAACTGGGTTAGAAACTGGGTAACGGACAGGAGGCAGAGAGTGGTGGTAAATAGGGCTCATTCTGGGGAGAGGGGGTGACCAGTGGGGTGCAGCAGGGAGTGGTCCTGGAGCCAGTCCTGTTCAATGTCTTCAATAGTGACATTACAGAAGGGCTGAAGGGAAAGATCTGCCTGTTTGCAGATGACACCAAGATGTGTAACACAGTGGATACACCAGAGGGGGTGGAAAAAATGAGGAGGGACCTAGGGAAGCTTGTGAAATGGTCTGAGGACTGGCAACTGAAGTTTAATTAAAAAAAGTACAAAATTATGCACCTGGGACACAAAAACCTTGGGGAAAGCTACAGGATGGGGGGGGGGAGTTGCTTACAGTCACAAAGAAGGAAAGGGACCTAGGGGTTCTTATTTCAGATGACCTGAAAATATCAAAGTGGTAAAAGCAGCAGGGAGGGCTAGTGACATGCTGGGGTGCATAGGCAGGTGTATCACCAGCATAAGGAGGGAGGTAGTGATGCCATTATACAAAACCATGGTGAGGCTTCACATGGAGTACTGTGTGCGGTTCTGGAGGTCGCACCTTTGTAAGGATATTAACAGGCTGGAGATGGTCCAGAGAAGGGTGAATGAGATGGTACAGAACTTGCAACACAACACTTATGATGAGAAATTAAGGGACCTCAATATGTACTCACTGGAAGAGAGAAGGGAAAGAGGGGATATGATAGAAACATTCAAGTACCTCAAGGGTATAAATATAACTACTGAGAGGCAGGAGACAGCTGATATAGGCATATGTGCCAGCTTCTGTGTGATATTCTTTTGTTCTTATAAATCTGTAATCTCCAGTATTTCAGTAACCACATGACCGCACTGCCTTCTTTAGGCAATTTTATGCTGGTTGATGCCTGGTGTGAGATCGCAGACCCAGGGTTCACCAGATTGTGTTGCCATTTGAAAAACTTCATAGAGTGTTCCTTTACTGGTAAACATTTGGAAAGCTGGTGAAGGTCTCACAGTTTTTATTATGATTTATCTCCTTGTGCCTGTCCACTTTGGTCCTCCCATCCCCACACCCCAACAGTCATCAGTGGCCACAGCTTCAGCCTTCTTCTTGCCAAAATGGTGGGTGAGAAACATAGAAACATAGAATTTGATGGCAGATAAGTACCGCTTGGCTCACCTAGTCTGTCCATTTCCCCACCTGATGGAGAAGCTGCAGATTCTAGTTAATCAACAGCTTACTTCCTCCTACCACCCCTGTAGAATTGCCTTATGTCTGTCCGTGAGCAGCTGCCTTCACAGTCTGTGAAGTCTGACGTCTTTCAGTGCCACCTATTGTTCATCTTCCAACACAGGTGAGGCACTGCCAGCCCAAAACTGACTCAGGACAAGCAGGTTTCAAAGTGGGGAAGAAATGGAGTGAGCAAGAATCAAGTACTCATTCAGATGCAGCGTTGATTTTAAGATCAGCATACTGGTGTGGACACTGCGAATAGAACCCCAGCTCTTTAAGCAGCCTTATGAAGAGTAAAGGCTTCTTGAAGCACTGGGGTTCTGCTAATGTAGTGTAAGTGTGCTGCATCTAATTCGGTAACTTACTGTGCCTTACATCTGGATGTATGGTAGGCCCAACTTTAAATAAACACTGCACCGGAATTAACACATGGTGCCATAGAAACATAGAATTTGTCAGCAGAAAAGGACCGCTCAACCCACCCAGTCTGCCGAGGTGTTCTCTACTTACTTGTAACTCCTGCCTGTATATGTTACTGCATGTCTTATTCTGCCTGCCTCCATCAGGACCTCCTTGTGAATGAGCTTGCTAAATGGATTTTTCCTGCAATGACCTTGAACCTACTCCACTTCCATAGCCCTATTGATCTCCATTAAGCCCCTCCTTCTCCTTTTTCTAATATACCCCCATATTTATCCCATGCATGCTTCGTGCCCCCTACCATTTTGCTTCCACCACTCTCCTCGGCAGTCTGTTCAAGATCGCTCACCACCCTTTCAGTAAAGAAATATTTCTTCACATCTATCTTGAATGCCCCCCCAGCTTCATTGTATTTCCTTTGTTTGGGTGCTCATCCTCATTTGAAGAGGTCTCTAACTGTACCATCTTTTAATACCCCTGTGAGGTACTTTGTGGTCTTGATCATGTCACCTCTCACCTCCTACTCCATAAGGTACCTGTTGAGACTCTTCATTATTTCCTTGTTTGGATTCCTGTGAATATTTGAACCATTTAGTTGCCTCTTCTGAAAACCTCCACCTTATGTCCTTTTCTGAAGTGGACTCTAAAACTGACACAGTACTCCAGCTGGGGTATAGCAGGGAGTGATACAATGGCAGAAAACATCCTCCTCCTCGTACTGGAGATACCACTCCTTATGCACCCCAGAATCCAATGTGCCCTGCCCATAGCCTTGTCACACTTTACTGCCATCTTGAGGTCCTCTGATATAATAACCTCAAGGACCCTTTCATGTTTAGTGAGTATTAGTACCTCTCCCCATCCTATACCTAGCATCGGGGTTCCTATGCCCTAGGTACATGATTTTACACTTGTTGGCATTGAACCTCAAGTAAGTAAGAAAATGGAATTGATTTGAATGAATTGCAGGCTTTTAAGCAGCTTTTCAGGGAGTGTATATGTGTGTGAGTGGAAGGGGGCTCTGCTACTATAACTATTTGCTTTTGATTTGGTATAATGTGCGAACAGACTAACCCTGCTCCCCACTCCACGTACTATATCAGAGATAAAGAGGCCAAATAGCATTGCACCAAGCACTGAGCCCTGCGGCATCCCTCTTGTCACTGCTCTGGGTGCAGAGAGCTACCCCACCACCACCACCCTCTGCACCCTCCCCTGTAACCAGTTCTCTATTCATTTAGTCAGACCACCTTCCACCCGTATCCCTCCTTCTCCTCACTCTTCCGCTACTTGACCTGTGTCCCTCCTCCCAGTAGTTCACACTCTTTCTCCTCCTCCTTATTCTTACCAGGTGGTGGTGTCTTCTGTATTACACTCAGACCACTCTGCCTGCCCCTTTCCAGGGTTGCTACGCCTCTGCTTTTACCTATATCTAGGGCAGTGACCTCATCAGACTCCCCTGTCTGGACCTTTCTACCAACCTCAGTCTTTTGGCCACCCCTCCCCATTTGTTTAAATCCTCCTTAGTAGAGATATACCCTCTAATCCTGTTTTTTTTTTTTTTTTTACATATTTTTCTCATCACACGGTCGGCTTGGTCATCCCGACCGACCCCTTCTAGCCCTGCCTCGCACATTTGGCCAACCAGCTCACTCCACAGATTATCCCCATGGGTGGTGAGGAGTCCTTGGTCGACTCCACTGGAGCAGGATCTGGTTGAGTAGAAGCCGCTCAGGGCAGGCGGGGGCGGAAGCTCATGCTGCCTGGCCATAGCCCATTTCTCCACTTGCCTCCTCTTTGTGGAGTGTGTGGTGTGCAATGACACTGGACATGGCATGCCAACATCTGCCACAATCCACCACCCTTTACTACACCACTGTGGTAGTGCCCAGGTTACCAGGGGTCGCTACAGAGCAGTGGGTCCCTGATCCCACCCCTGAATAGGAGAGCAGTCCTCTGGATGCTCAATCCTATCCTCACTTACCAATCCCTGGTGGCCCGGGCTTGCATCTGAACCTGGGATTAGTGTGGCATGACATGGCGCCCCAGCACCTCAACCCTCAGTGTCAGTGGCCTGGCAGCAATGCTGCCTTTAATACTCCCTCCCTTCCTGCTCCAGTGTGCCCTGTCCCCGGCATACAAGTCATTATTCCCCCCAGACCCTACCCCAGTTAGTCACTAACCCATAATGTTTTGTGTGGCACCAATCCCTCAACCACTCAAACTCCTCAAGTCTACCCTTCCTCGCCATGCTTGTACATTCTAATGGCAGTACCTCCAAGAATGCCACTAACTTTCCCACCCCCTCACACTGCCTGCCCAAGTACTTAAACCTCCCCCTCACTACTTCCTCAGTGTCCCCTACAGTTGTTTGTACCCACATGCAACAGTAAATGAGGTTTCTTCCTCCCTGTCACTGCACGCTTGAGCAGTGCCTGCCCTGCCCCTCCTGCAGTCAACCTGGGAACAGCTTCGAACCCAAATATGGCTGTGTCTCTTCCCCTTTCCCCATCTCACCCATTTCAGCATAGCATCCCCAGGATGAGAGTAGCCTCCCTCCCTTTCCCTTTCCTTCTAATGCCCCTTCCACCACCCCAGTATTCATTTTTCCTGTCCTTACCCCTGCAACTGCACCTCTATGGCTTCTGTATCTGTACCCCTACTCTCCATTCTCACCCTTTTCTTCTGTTTTATTCCCATCCCCCTTTGAACCCCTTTCCAGCCTGATTACTTCCTACTGGGCTTCCATGTTGACCTCCCCTCCTCCCCTGCTGATTTCCAACCCCTCTCCTATCCCAACTGTTGTCGATTTAGAGACCCCATTCCCTTCTACCCCAATAGTGATGCCTCTCCCATCCTTCCACCTTCCTGTTGCCTTCTCTCCTTCAGTCACCACCCTCTCCTTTCTTACTAGCCCCATTCTATCCTTTTGTCCTTGCTAACTCTTCCCCTACCTGTTGCTATCCCTTTCATGCCCCGCTTGTCCTCCCCCCTTCAGTATGTTCCTGCTCCCCCTCTCTGTCCTATAGCAGAGGTTCAAATCTATTCGTAGTCGATACCTATCCTACATCTCTTCCCCCTATTGGTTCCCTCCTACTTGTTCCTCTCGTGGCACCCTGGTCCCTCCCAGCCATCTGCCTCTCCCTGGGTACTCCTCATGGTTTCTTCCTCCCTATTAGGGCCCCCCACCCTCACCTCAGGCAACCTTTCCTTCTTCTCTTTTCTGGCATTCCTCTGATACTGGGGTCGGTTTCAGTCCCTTGTTATTCTTCCTCTGTCCCCTTTGCCATCACCTATTCCCTCTCAGGATGCCTACCATACTCATCTGCCCTGCCACTTACACTCCTCCCTAACCTCCATAGTTCCTCCCCAAACCAGCCAGTCTCTACAGACCACACCCCATTCTCCCCAGCCCAGTTCAGGGATCATGGCAAACCCACACCCAGTACACCCTACACCCTTCCAAAGATGCTCCGCCTCTATTGTCATGGCACCTGCCCCATTTTGGCACCCATCTTATGTTACTGGTTTTACTCCCAGGTTCTGTACCCTGCCAACTGTTAAGCCCTGTTTACTCAAATTCATGTCCCCCTCACACTAATTCCCCCTACTGACCCCTTGCCAACCAGGGTAATTCATGTCCAACCATCTGTTAGATACTGTATTACTGCAGTGAATCCTAATGCCTCCTTGTCCGTGTTTCGTCCCTCAGCTACCATATGTTTTTCTCTCGGCTGTCATATAGTTTCACTTAGCCCAGTTAGAAATCCTATTGCACTCCAAGTATTACTCAGCTCAGTTAGAGAAATAAATAGAACAAATAAATACGTATTATTACAGCAATCATAACAGTATAGCTCAGTACTTAGCTCAGTTAGAAAGAAACAGAATGACTAAACCTGTATTATTACAGCAATGCTAAAGTATCCAATCATTGCTTTATCTCCACTCCAGAGACCCTGCTGTAATATAAGACCACAGAGGACCCTGGGTGGGCAACTGTAAAATCCTGGCAGAGTTCCATTGAGCTTGCTCACTCCCCCTCTCTCACTCACTTGTTCTATTTCTCCCAATGCTGCAGGCTGCCCTTTTGTACTGGGCTTCTGCCTGCATTGGTACCTTTTTCTGCCCACAAAGAAATCTGCAGCAGTCCTGTCAGAGCTCCGTTAAGCTCCCTCATGCCCCCTCTCTCACTCGCTCTTTCTGTTTCTCCTGGATCTGCAGGCTGCCCTTTTGTACTGGGCTCCTGCCAACATTGACACCTTTTTCTGTCCACAAAGAAGTTCACAGCTGTCCCAACAGAGCACTGTTGAGGTCACTCACTCCCCCTCTCTCACTCACTCATTCTGTTTCTCCCGGCGCTGCAGGCTGCCCTTTTGTACTGGGCTCCTGCCTGCATTGTTGTCTTTTTCTGCCCACAGAGAAATCTGCAGCAGTCCTGATACAGCTCCGTTGAGATTGCTCACTGCCCCCCTCTCACTCACTCATTCTGTTTTTCCCACCACTGCAGACTGCCCTTTGTACTGTGCCCTGCCTGCATTTATGCCTTTTTCTGCCTCTCAAAGAAATTGCAGCTAATCCCGATAGAGTTCAGCTGAGCTCTGCCTCACCCCCCACTGCTAGTTCTCTGTTTCTCCCGCGCTGTAGGCTGCCCTTTTGTACTGGGCTACTCCCTGTGTTGGCACCTTTTTCTGCCCACAAAGAAATCTGCAGCAGTCCCAACAGAGCTTAGTTGAGCTCGGTCACTCCCCCTCTCTCACTTGCTTGATCTTAATCTGTCCCAAACACTGATTTCCCAAAGCAACTGTGCAATTCTGCACCAGAAGTGCAAAAACACATTTCAGCCAGGATGTGAAAAATGACAGCTGTACTGTTCATAAGGATGTGTAAAAAAAGGCCAGTGTTGAAAATCTGGTGTGAAAATATTACACATTTGTGAAGGTACAAAGGTGCGTGGACACTGCACAATGCATGGTTGTAACACAGCCATTTTATAGACTTTCGTCACCACATATTCAACATAGGCATTTTTGGACCTCTACTTATGAACAGTGTCACTGTCATTTTCTAGCTCATCTGAAAACTGATTTCAATAGTGACCACGCTATTCGTGCCAGAAGAGCGAAAACACATTTTGGCCAGGTTGTGTAAAATGGCAGCTGTACTGTTCATGAGTAGGTGTGGAAAAATGGCAATGTTGAAAATCTGGAGTGAAAATATTATAAATACACAAAGTTAAGAGCGTGCGTGCAAACTGCACAATGCACAGTCGTAACACAGTCATTTTATGGACTGTCATCACAAAATTTTCAACATAGACATTTTAGGACCTCTGCGCATGAACAGTGTCACTGTGATTATCTTAATGTGTCCCAAACACTGCAATCATGCTATTCTGTGCCAAAAGTGCGAAAACACATTTTGATCAGGATGTGACAAATGACAGCTGTACTGTTCATAAGGCGGTGCAGAAAAATGCCAATGTTGAAAATCTGGAGTGAAAATATTGCAAATTCACGAAGTTACGAGTGTGAGTAGCAATGCACAATGCACGCTCGTAAAACAGTCATTTTTTTGATTTTCCACTAAATTTGCAATATAGGCTTTTTGAGAGCCCACCTCATGAACACTGGCACTGTCATTTTATCATCATCCCAAAAGGTGATTCTGCACAGTGACTGTGAAATCACCTTCGGGACTGAATTTATTTATTTATTATTTATTTGTGTATGTATTTATTTTGTTTTGTTGACTGGCAAGTGCACTAGACAAATCCTGCTCTATTTTCAGGCACAACCCAGGGAGGGGGATACAGATGAATGCCAACTGACCTTGAACCAGACTAAGCTGCTGGTGGTATTTTTTTTTAGTGAATGAGGGAAATTTGGCCAGGACACCGGGGAAATTCCCCTACTATTTGGCCAGTAGGGGAAGAGGCCCCCTTATTGCAAAGATGGCCACTGCTGGAGAGCATTTGGAGGAGAAGGTTGTGGGTGCTGCAGGCGGGGAGGCCATGCGGCTCACAGAGTCAGAGTCATAGCTAATTACTTTCCTGGATATGGATGGAGAAGAGATTTACCATGAGGCGATATCGACGAGTGAGTCCTTTGCTATGCCGCCCGTTTTGGCTGTTGAAGAAAGAAATTATGGGAGTTCCTTTAATGCTGTGTCAGCGGAGTCTCCTGTATGTTTAAACCTTGAATCTACCCACGCTGAAGTTTTCCAGCCGGCAGCTGATTCCCCTGTCACATGAGACGTCTGACTTGACAGAGGGAATGTGGACGTAAACTTGAAAGAACCTGGTCCGAACATCGGTGAGGCAGCCTGTCTCTGTGTGTGGCAATGCAAAAGTGCTCCTAGTTTGGTTGGCAGAAGTTCCAGGAGTTGTGAAGTGCCAAAAGCCAACAAGAGTTTTCATTGCTCTGGTCCCGCTGGTCAGTTTGAAGTCTGCTCCCTGTCTCTTCTAATTCGCATTGGTGACTACAACTCAAACCAAGACTGTCATTCAACTGGTGCACTTTAAATAAAGAGGCTGGCTTTGTGTTTAAAACCAGCAGGGGTTAGCGACATGGTTATGGCCTTTCAGTCCCCTACAAAATACCAAACTGAAGCAAACAAGAAGGGTGGGTAACAGAATTTAGCTTTGGGAAAGAAACAACCCCACATACATAGATCGCACAACAGCATGCTGCTTCAAAAACGAATGAGGACATAAAAACTTTAAACCAAGGGGTACCTGTTGTTCTCCCCAGCATGATGGCTGACTCTCAAATTCATGTGATGAGAATTGGTATCCCAGGGTGCCCTGTTAGCAGCTGGCTGGGAGAAAATGACTAAAGAGGTATGGACTCCTGACCTAGTGTGGGATCCCTCGCTTGATTTACACAGTGACTCTCCTGGGTGGAAACCAGGGTGGGGCACAAAGGTTTTCAACAGAAGGAGGTGGATGAAAATAGTTCTCTTGAATAAAGAAATACCTTGTTGGACTTGTTTCTAAAGCTTACCCGATTAATAGTGATAAACATGCTTCTGTGGTATCTAAGTCTGGAGAAAAGCACACTGCTGATAAGCCCCTAATGTCTGCATTATTTCCTCAAGCTAAAAGAGAGGCTGCACCTAGGCACAATGCTGTATGTGTAAGATACAAAGGTGGTCTGGCAGAGAGACCAGACAGGTATTATGTGGGGAAATTTCTCATAAAAGAATATTTGCATTTTTCTCCCAGAGATGTGCTTGCTTTTATTAACATCTAGGGAGAAGACAACTATGATATCAGCTTTCGCTCTGCTAATTTACTAGATTTATTTTGGGAATGGTATGGCCAAGTGAAATTCTCCCCAACATGGACTCCCTTTTTAGCAATTCCCCTCACTAAACCTTTAATTAAAAATGTTACAGTAATGTTTAGGAATGAGGGAGTCCATGTTGAGGATATTACTTATTGGCTATCTCAGAAATGCGACATTCAAAGTAACCTGGAGCCCATTTTAGATTCCAAACAATTCTGGACTGGAGGATGGAAATTTAAAGTTAAATTGTGACAGTCTGATGTTGGGGTAGAGCATATCCCTAATTATTTTCTGTTAGGAAGGAATAGAGGGGTTTGTTTTCACAGTGGCCAGCCCAGAGCAAGCTATAAATGCAGTTCAAAAACACATCTTTCAGCACATGTGACCAGCCAAGATGTGATAATTGTGGGGAGGTGGGTCATGTAACAATGCAATGTGCTAATCATACCAGATGTGGCCTCTGTGAAGAGTGCAGACATGCTTTTAGAGATTGCCCTTGGGCTGCTAAGAATAAGGCCTCTTGTAGAAGCCCAGACCTGATCATTCAACAGGCCCAAGAGGCTATCGAGGGAATTACAGGTGAAACACCCCCCCTTACCTCCCAGACCAGTAGACACTCACCCTGTGGCTATTGTAACCCTTCCTCCTGCCCCCTCAAGCCAAAACATAGGCCACTCAAAGTAGAGGAAATGGTGAATAATGCAGAACTATTGAAGACAGTTTGTTATAAAGAACCAGAAGACAAGTTAGTGGTTGTTTCCGCTCACCAGTCTCCATTACCTCCAAGGAGGTCTAGTAAGAACTCCAAAACAGTTCCAATCCCAGTCATTGAGCCAATTGAATCTCAGAATTCCTATGTGGCCCTTTTTTCTGCATGGGGTGACTCCAAAATGGAGGTTGGGGACTCTGATTCCCAAAAATCAGTACAGAATGCCTTAGGGGCCCCCATAGAAGATTATAAAGACAAAAAAAAAAAAAAAGGAGGAAAAAATGAGGTTTGGTTCCCCTAATCTGGTTTTCATGTTGGCATTTCTCTGGGCTTCTTTAAATATGCACCGTATTTTGAATAATAACAAAAGACAAGCAGTTTTCCATTTGGTGCATGATAGGCATTTTTCTATATGTTTTTTTCAAGAAACCTGGATGTTCTCTTGGGAACGAATTTCCTCTTTCAAAAAAGATTGGCCATGGGGACCTTCTTATTGGCCCTTTGGTAGAGAGAAAGCGGATGGTATTGGGATTCTTTTTAACTCTTATCAGTTTGTTCTATACAAACTAATTGATTTAGTCCCCGGTAGGGTATTAATTATAGATGGAAAATGGCAATCTGATACTTATAGGTTGATTAATATCTATAATCCCCAGACAAAAGCAACTAGGATTGATTGTATGAAAGACATATAGCCTTATTTAGTCACCTCTTTACCTATTCTCTGGGGAGGAGATTTTAATTGTAGTTTAATTTCAAAAGGAGCCTTTTCCAAGAAAATTTATTGTGATTCTAACTGTTTGAAGTCAGTTATTAGAATTGCAGATCTAACTACATGTAATCGGTTAGATAACAAGGGCGCTGGATGTACCTTTTTTAAGGGGAATAAGGGATCTATCATAGATTATTTGTTTACTTCTAAAAACCTCCCTGTTAAAGCTTTTATTAGGGTGCCAATGGAGTTTTCAGACCATATTTTACTCCAGGTGGAGGTAGAGGCCAATTTTGAAGAGCATTATTAGGGGAAACAATGGAAATTAAATGCTTCCATCTTACAAGAAAAGATTGTAATAAATTCTATTAGACTAATCCTAAAAGCCAGATTATCTGTGGGCTTCTTGTATCCAGATCTCAGGGTATGGTGGCAGGAAACAAAAAATGACTGTATTAATTGGTTTAACGGATATGGGACACGTCAGAGGAATTCTAATTTTCTGTCTTATTTAAAATTGAGATCCCAACTGCAACATTTAGTTTCGGTAGCTAATTCCTCGAGGCAGGATTTTTCTTTACAGATTGATAATATTAAATTACAAATGAGGCACTTGCAATATGATAGAGCTAGAACATTGCAAGCTCTTTTTAATAACCATATGACAAAATCAGTCATAGGAGACCCTTACGCACTATGTAAAACAATTAGAGATTCTTCAACTCTAGACTTTTTAGAATTTAATGCCAGTAGAGTTGAGGATATAATATCCATTAGCACTATTATCGAATCACATTTTAAGGATTTACAACCACAACCCTATCCATCTCTTCAGGAGATTAAAAATTATTTAGGTCCTCCCCCCTCCTTATACTTAGATCAGGTAATGGTTTCTAACATGGAAAAACCTTTTCCCCTAAGGAAATTGAAGCAGTTCTTACTAGCTTAAAAGATAACATTTCTCCAGGTTTAAATGGTCTATCTAATCTTTTTTATAAAACTTTTCATACAGAATTGGTGACTTGTTTAACTTTAGTATTCAACAAATTCATAGCTGGGGAACCTATCCCAGGTTTTTTTTCCGAAGGGTTGCAGATCTACATTTTTAAATCTGGGGATAAAGGGGACATATGGAACTGGAGACCAATTACTCTGCTGTATTCAGACTATAAAATTTTTGCCACCCTAATAAATAATAGATGTAAAAATATGGCAAACATAGTTATTTCACCAGTTCAGCATTGTGGGCTACCTAATAGGAGAATTCAGTCATCACTAACAACAATAAGAGATTTAATTGAGCATTTTGCTAATACTGGTAGAACTGGATGTCTGCTTTCCTTAGATCTCGAAAAAGCTTTTGATAGGGTTAGTCATTTATTTTTGTTCACAACCTTAAAATATTTTGGGATTCCTAAAGAGTTACTTAACCCTATAAAATCCTTGTATGCATCATCTAAGGTATATCCTGTAATCAAAGGGAAAATAGGGAAAGGGTTTGTTATTAAAACTGGGGTGCATCAAAGTTACCCTTTAAGTCCATTATTGTACATTTTTTCTTTAGAACCCCTTATTAGAGCAGTAAGTCTCATCCCTAAATGGGATGGTTTTCAAATACCTCTGACAAACTCTTTTCTGACAATACAGGCATATGCAGATGATGTATGTCTATTTTTTAAAAACATTGAACAAATTGGAGTTTTTTTCAAGAATTTCAGATGTATGCTGATCTCTCTAATGCAAAGATCAATTATTCCAAATCAAGGGGTTTATCAGGCCCCTTTTCAATACAATACTATCAAAATAACAACAGAACCTCTTTCTATTTTGGGGGTTGTTTTCTGGTCAAAAAATCTTCCTGATGATAATAGGTAAAGGTGTTAGATAAGGTGGAAAGGAAAATAACTAGATGGAAACAGTTTTGTTTTACTAAAATAAAAAGAATTCAGACTTTTAAACAATTTATTTTGCCTTGTTTGCAGTATATAGCTGTACTCTACCCCCTGCCCTCTCATTTAGAAACAAAACTATATAGTGTATGCTTTCGGTTGTTATGGGGTAATAGACTTAACCCAGTCAAAAGATGTTATACGTACCTGGATAAAACTAAGGGAGTTGTAGGAATGGTGGATCCGGTAGTTTTCTGTTTTACATTGTTTTTTTCCCATTCATCAAAAAATAGTTTAGTAGTTCCAGCCAACCATGAGGGACTTTGGTTCAGGGAATCATTAGGATGCTATTTATCAGCTTGGCTGCACTGTGCACCGAAATTGAACCCCCATATTTCCCTACAATCCTTTTTTAGGCCTGCTGCTCAGAAACTCTATAAGTGGCAGGTGACAAAAATCAGATTAGTGGGAGCACATCTCAGAACCTGTATAAAGAGGTTATATCTCAAATCTATTCCATAGTTCCTGGTTTCAAAAATTGCCCTTCGGCCTTGAATCATAAAATACTAGATCAGTTAAATAATCCTAGATTACCTCTATATATGTGGGAGGTTCAATGGCTCACTATGTATGGGCGTTTGAATATTAGAGGGACGGCAAAATATAAGGCTAAGGAAGAGAGGAATTGTCCATACATCGAATGTATTAACCAGGAGGAAACCATGGAACATTTTTTTCTGTATTGCTCTTATTCAACAAAATTATGGGCCTATTTGGCAAAGAAATGGACAATGGATTGGTTGGCGAAACTAACTTATGATATATTAGTAATAGGCAATTTTCCTCCAAAACTAAAAAAATATAAGGAAAGTACACTGTGGGTGTTGACATCATGTTTGCGATTTTTTCTCTGGCAAGTACGATGCCAATGGGTGTTATATCAAAAGAAGACCTTTGTGAAAGGGTTTTGTCTATATGTATGGAATGAATTACAAAAAGTATACCTTAAGGATATACTACTGTATAATGTAGAGAAAGTTAAGAAATGGTGGAAAGGATTTTCACATATTATTAAGTACAAATAGAGAAGATAACATTCCTTAAAAATTAGGAATACTGTATATATGGATTCTGTGCTTTGTTTTCTTTTTTTTGTTGTTCTATTTTTGTTTTCTAGTAAGGTAATAGAGTGCCGTATCTTTTCTAGTATTTGGATGTTTTGTTTTCTCTTTTTTCTTTGTTTGACCCTTTTTTAACCAGACTTGCAAATATCTGTATTTTGTTTTCTTTAAATAATTGTATTATGCTTTACTGTAAATAAAATCACCCCTACTCTTTTTGATAAGTGCCATGGGATCTTTAACATCCACCTGAACTACCACCAATCCAGGCAGATGGAACTTAGGTTTAACGTCTCATCTGAAAGATGGCACTTCAGAAGTGCAGCACCCCTCTAATGCTGCACTACAGTGTTAGTATTGGGATATTAACCCAAGTGCCAGATGTGGGAACTAACCCACAGCCCTCTGATCTCTCCGCCTCAGAGGTGAGTGTGCTACCTACTGAGCCACTGACACTGCTAATAACGCCATGACAGTAGGTGAATTCATGAGGAGGGATCCCAAAAACCCCATGTTGAAAATTTGGTGCCAAAATTCCAAACAAAGCCTGAGATATGCACCAAAGTTGAAAAAAAAACCCTATTTAGGCCATTATACAGCTTACCGGCATTTCCTCAGTTTGCGGTCGGCTTTGAAGAGTGCAGATGTGTTCCCAGCCCACCGAAGATCATTGTGCCAGACTCTGGAGGTAAGTATGGGGTGAGGAGGGTGTAGGGAGGAGGGTGCACAGAGGGTGGGTGTGGGTTGGGGGAGGGGCCACCAGACTCGACGAGGGACAGTTTTCTTGTTTACAGGGGTAAAAAAAACATTGCAGAAAGATTTTTCTTTTTACAAGGACATTTGGCATGCTGGGGTGGTCTCCCAGCATGCTACCTGAGTGTTTTTTTGGGGAGCTGTAGCTGACAGAGGTTGGGAATCCCAGTCGGCACTTACAGGGGTGGTGGACAAGCCTAGGGGGATTGGGCACCTCTATTGGCAGACTACACATTGTGGGGGTATACATTATGCTGACTGGGAGTGGGTTCTCCTGTCAGCAAATTCAGTCAGGAAGGGGGGACTGAAGCCAGCGGGGATTGGGCACCCCCCTGCATACATCAGAAACATGGAGGTGGGGAGATTATGCTGACAGGGACTGGGCTTCCCATCGGCAAACTGGGTCAGGGGCATGAGGACTACCCTGCAATGACAGATCACTCCCTCATTGCAGTGGAATGGCTGACACTGCAATGACGAGGTGGCCCCTGATTGCAGCGGCTAAAATATTTCAAGGTGGTGGCATGCTGGCTGAACTAGAACCAGCAGCAGCATGCCACCCCATTGGGGAAAGTGGGCCAAGCCTCAAAAGGCAGTGGGGGCATAAGCCACAACACTGCCACACCTCCACAACCTGCTTCTGCAGCAAGCTGCTGCAACATGTTTCTTGTGCATGCATGCAATCAACATAAAAATAAATAAAGGAGTCCACGTCTTTGATAAAGGGCTGAAAAAAATTACTGAAGCAGAGGGACAAAGAAAATGATCTAATAAAGGTCAAACCTAGATCCACTTATCTCCCTTCCAACCACTACTGCTTTCATGGGAAAAATTTCAACAGAAAAAGAAGACAGGCAATAACAATTTTGATGGTAGAAACTCACATTACCATCTCACTAACTCAACTAACAATACCAACAACTTCAAGAGCAGAGGATTTGACAGAGGCAGATATGGGAACAGAGGCAGAGGCAGCAAGTCCAATCAACAGATACTACATGCATTCACCACTACATACAGCTCCAGCACCAATGACAGGGACAATAAGGCCTCTAACACAACAACAAATGGTACTAGTGGGAAGATGACTAAATCTCTCTGCAGCACAATGATGGAAGACATCTTCAGACATGTGGGTGAGGGAAGTAGTAATCACGGGCTACTCCACAGTGCTAAAGGAGAATCCAGACAGGAACAAACTAGTACTTTCAGCAATATCAACAAGAAGAGCCCCAGCACATCAAGTACAGAAAGTACTGCACAAATTCATCAAAGACCAAGCAATTCAGGTAGCTCCAGAGGAAAGCATAGGACAAGGCATCTGCTCTATCTTCATTTTGATACCAAAGAAAACAGGGAACCCTAGACTAGTACTTGACCTAAAGTCCCTGAACAAGTTTGTCCAACCCCAAAAGTTTAAAACGGAAATTCTAATATCAACACTGAGCCATATGACAAAATGATTTCCTTACATAAGTTGATTGAAAGGTTGTATACTTGTACATTCCAGTAAGACCCAGCCATTATAGGCAATTAAGGTTCCATATATTAGGCTAGTGTTTCCAATATCAAGCACTACCCTTTGGCCTGGCATCAGCACCAAAGGTGATCACAAATGTGTCACTAGTTCTTACAGCAAGCTTGAGAGAAAAAGGTGTCCACTTAACACTAGATCTGGACATCTGGTTTAGACATGCATGAAGACATACTTAATTATACATGGACACAGAAATGGTCCTGTCAGCCCTGAGAGATCACAGCTGGGCACTGAGCAAGAGCAAGAGTTCTGTAATTCTGTCACAGATCATAGAACATCTGGGAGTGGAGATTATTACTGCCAAGGGCAAAGCACAACCCCTCAGCAAGAGAAGAGACAAAATCATGCCCCTAGCTAAGAAACTCAGCAGCAGCCACTCACCAACAATAGCTTATTTGGCAAAGGTATTAGGATGCATGTTGTCCTGGATCAATCTAGTGCCACAGGCCCGGTGGAACATCCAACCAATGCAGATGTTTCTACTACAGCACAGCTCCCCCTCAGAGGAGAACCTACTTGACAAGGTGGTTCGCATCAAACAGGTTAAGAAGTCAGCGGAGTGGTGGACCAATAGACACATGCTCTTAAAAGGTGTTTCACCAGAAACAACACATGATGTCATAATGGTGATGACTAAGAACCTATTTGGATGGGGTGCATCCACGGGAAACTGATTAGCACAAGAGAATGGTCCAAAATAGAATCCAAACTCTCAATAAATGTACTCAAAATGACAGCAGTATTCAACATGTTACAAGCCTTCAAGGAAATATTTCAAGGAAAATCTCTACTAACCAGATTAGACAGCAGAGCAACAGTGGCATACACAATGAAGCAAGGCAGAATAAAGAGCAGGGCCATGCATAGAGAAGCAGCAAAAGCCATGATATAGGTACAAAGGAATCTCTCAAACATATTTGCCAAACATCTGTCCATCAAGCTAACATGAGAAGTGGACTGGCTAAGCAGGCAACAGGTACATCCGGGGAAGTGGTAACTCCACTGACAGGTGTTCCAAATGATAAACAAAAAGTAGAGCCCAGTTCTGACACACTGGATGTCCTCTGGCAAGAACAAACAGGTCAGCAAGTTATTTTCTAGGTTCAGGGAAATGAAAACATTGGAGCTAGATGCTCAGTCACAAGACTTAATCCATAAACAATCATATGTGTTCCCCCTGCCAATAATACAGCAGGTCCTGGCAAAAATAAGACAATCAAGGAGGCTAATAATCCTTATAAAAACATACTGGCCCAGTAGGGCCCTGGTTTGTCACAGTAGTGATGATGGCTGTAGATGAATGGCAGCTCCTGCACAGGCCAGACTTATTGATACAAGGATCAGTATTTCACTCAGGTCCTCACAAGTTGAAGCTCATGTCCTGGTTCCTGAAAGTCAGAGACTGTTAAACACAGGATACTATGAGTCAATGATAACAACAGTTCTCAATCGAGGAGATCATCAACAATGTCCACATATCATAGACAATGGAACTTGTTTGCTGTATGGAGTAAAGCAAAGAGTATAGAACCAGAGGTAGCAGACATTCCTGTGATTCTACTATATTTACAATAGGGTGTTCCTTAAGAGTGCGGTATACCATCCCTACAGCGACAATTGTACAGCGATGTGGTCGACACCGACAACATTGCCACATCACTGTACAGTCTGTCTGAGACCCCGGCACCCTTCCCCAAGCTCCTGCTCCCCATCCCCAACTCAGTTCCATCTCAGAGTTGAGAATCTAAAAGAGGGGCATTCAGGGGGCACAGCCCCCTGCATGAGGGGTGCAGGGGGCACAGCCCCCCACAAAACAAGAGGACTACATATGCCGGCACCTTCCTGACTGCAATTGCAGTTGATGTAGTGGTGTTGGGGTAACGTTGCATAAACATAAAATTGTTGATGGTGTCATGGATCCCAAGTGTGCAACTCTCAGCAATCAGGGTAGTGCCTGGGGCTATTTGGCAACTCAGCCCCCCAGCTTTCACTCAGATATCTTGAAGTTCCTCAAGGCAGCAAACCTCATGAGACTGATAACAAGAACCACAGTGGCACAATGGGAATTCATGCTGGCACTTTACTCTCTAACAGTGAATCTATTTGAACCCATTGAGTACTCAGACTTACACTGCTGGGGTTAAAGGCTTGCCTTCTGGTGGTGGTCTGCTCTGCACACAGGCTAAGGTTATTGGGGGCCCTGTCACACAAATAACCATACAAGTAGTGATAATCAGGATGGTGTTATTATTAACACCAAAGGTATCATCCACATTCCACACCAAACAAACCATCGGGTTATTAACCTTTTACTCAGAGCATTAATGATTGGAGAGGCAGCCATACATACACAATGTGAAATGTGCCTTGGCCACATACACTGAAAAGAAAATGGCATTCAGTAAGATAGAGAGATTATTAGTGAGCTCACAAGGCCACATGAATGTCCACAATCACAGGGTGGCTGAAATTGACTACACAGTAGAAATACAAAAGCAAGGGCTTCACCCCTCCACTGGGTATTATGGATGGCTCAAAAAGGCAGAGAGGAATAATGCCTCTACAAAGTGGATTTGTAAGGCAACAACATGGACGTCTAGCCATACTTTTGCTATATGCTATAGACTTTATATTATTGCTTTATAAAAAGCCTCTATTGGGACCAAAATGTTGGCATCATTTCATCCTTCTGGTTATGATACTGACAACTCTGTTCATCCCATTTGATAGGGCACTGCGTATTAAGACCCATGCTGTAAAGATTTTGGAGTACCATGGATACAAACATAACACAATGATAGTTTTTCTCACCTGGTAAAGAAGATTGTACTTGTTTATTTTCTTGGCACTCCATGGCCAACCCATACTAGAGCACTCACTTCAGAACCCGAAAGACTGACAGGCAAAAACGAGTGGGGTGAATCCATGTAAATGTCTTTCAAAATTCTTAAGGATAAATTTGCAGTAGTCACAAATTTATTTTCACTTGAAAGAGTCTACTAGTGTTAGTATTCTGTCAGAGTCTCTGTGGTTCTTTAACTGTTAGCTGGTAAAGTTTTTAACTGGAAACAATGAGAATTTCTGGAACTAAGTACAGGAGAAATGAGATCATAGGTCACAAGTGCATCTTGTAGCCTATTGGGTGAGCATAACATGAGCTGTAAGGATTTTGGATGCCATGGGATATAAACTACCACAATCACCTTACCTGGTGAGTAAACTACTATTATAACTGCATGTCTTAGGTGTGTTAGGAGGTATAGGGAGGGCAAAGCAGTTTCAGGTAGTGAGGAGAACTTGCATACAAAATGTGCATTGTTGAATACTAAACACATACTGTAGGTTCAGCTAAAAGTGGGAACTCTGAGAGAGTGCATCATTAGGCTAGTTGGCCTGCTACTGTTGCAGTGGCATCCCATTAGAACACCAGCCATTGGGAAAATAAAGTAGTTGCAATCAGATGTAGACCACTAAGAACTTAAAGTTAGGAGGATAAAGGAGTGGGGTTGTGGAGAAGAAACTGTGTTCTAGTGGGTTGGGGGAAAGGGTTTGCCTTTTACAGAATATCTCAAGGACATTCCTAAACACTGTTAAATACTTTTAATAACCCCCAGGAAAAGCTACCACTGGGTGCCAGCAGGGGTGGGGAGAAGAACAGTTTCCTGAGAAGATTGCAGAGAGGGAATTGGTTCTAATGTTTGAGAAGATGGAACTAGCTAGCCACAGCCAGCACTCTGTGAAGGTGCAACTATGACTGCAAAGACAAAATGTCATATTTCAGGGAAGCACCAAGGGAGGTTGACAGTGAAAATGCCGACCTCCCCAGAGCGACGGCACAATACTGACATTGGTATTGTGTCTTCCATGCAGTGAGTGTTTCTTGGGGGCTGTGCCTCACACACTCTATGAGGGGTCTGCCCTCACCCCCTGGACTTTAGGATTATCAACTCCAGGTCAGAGCTGGTCCGGGGGGGGGGACAGAACACTGGCAGAAAGCAAAACACAAAAAAAGGACTATTACAACGACTGTCGCCATAATGGTCTTTTTTTGTGCTTCACTGTCGGGGTGTCACTGTGCAGGGGTGCACCGATATTTCACAAGTGAAGCTGTACACTTACTAACGCTGACAATTTGAGGAGTCTGATAGTAAATTTTGCAAAAGTGAAGGCTTTATTTATATTGATTCAGTTATATATTTATTTATTTATTTATATATTGATTGATTTTTTTTTTTCTGTGCCAACATCTATTCCAGGCTGTGGCTAGGCTACAATAAGTAAGGAATAAGACACGACAGGGTGTAATATATGGGCTGATAAGAACATGTCCCAGGTGTTGTAATGAGGCATGAGGTGCATGCACTGAGTGCCTTTAGCACCGGGGAAGTGCTCTTATCAGCCTGTAAACCACACTGCAGAGTATCTTATTCCCCTTAAAAAATGAGTCCCCCAGTAAACCAAACAAACAAAAAAAGAATGAAAAAATTCACAAATATAAATAAAAAATGACAAACACTGTAAAAAGTATCTTAGTAAAAAGTAGTCCTTGTTTAATGAAGCAATCAGTAGAGGGTGTTAATGTCTATCTGTCCCACCCCACTGCATCATACAGACATAAAGATTTTCTGCAGTGTATTTTTTTATGCCTCCCTTGCCCATAGACAGAAGCATGATTCACAAGATCACAAGGTTTTTCAATTTAATGTTTTTCTGGATGTTTCTCATAATGAGCATGTCACTAACCAGCCACCATATTACACGCCTTTCCTAGGAGCGTTTTCTGAGCAAGTGGATGCCAGAAGTTCACTCAGTGTTAAATAAGAAACAGAAGAACTGATTTAGAGCATTTTTTCAATTATTTTTTATACAATGTTTTAAACAGTTGCTGGAGGCGCAGGTGTCAGCTTTCATTGGAAAGCCATTTCTCAGCAGCAGGCACGACAATGCTTATTGGATTGTGGGCAGCTTATTTCTGAATGTGATATTGTTAGCAGCTCTTTCTCAGCTGGAGGCAGCAGAGGTCAGAGATTTTATGATTTTATAGAGGAAAGGCTTAAAAAAGTTTCTCCAGTGATCCCCATACTGTGGTGCTGTTGTGCAGTGTAAAACGTGGCTAATGGACATTGTGTCATGGGGGGGCAACTCAGCAATGCAGGTCTTCAATGTGGGCAACATGATTTGTCTTGTGGTGAGTCCTGAACAGCTAAAAAGGTACTGGCTGGCAGAATATTCTCTGATAAGGGCAAGGCCAAAGGTACCTCTTAGCCAATCAAGACTCAGAAAACTCCAGACCCATTTTAAAACAGTGTAAAAACACATCCTGTTGGTCTTAACTGCTTATGTAACCTTGAGGTATGATTTTTATTTCAGAACATGGATGTCCAAATCCATTAGAATCATATTTGGGGCCCTAGTTTAATGTTATTAAACCAAGAAAGAAACTTTCTACCCCCAGTCAAACCTCCCACCTTCAAATCCCAGTAGTTTTGAATATGGGGCCCCAGACATAAATCTTAATCTGGTGTACTGTAGCTGTGTGTGTGTGTGTGTGTGTGTGTGTGTCTGTGTGTGTGTGTGTGCATGTGTGAGGTGGGGGGGTCCAACAACTGAGCTATAAGAATTGAAATATCATGAAAGAATATAAGCAGAAACTACCTCTAAAAGGTATTGATTTATTTAAAAGTATGTAACAGTTACTAAACATAGATAACAAAAGTCACGAAAATGTGCCACTATTATTAAAGCAGCACAGAGGAGGGCAACTAAGATGATACGAGGACTAGAGGATTTGATGTATGAGGACAGACTTGAGGAGCTCTACCTGTTTTCATTGGAGGAGAGGAGAGGAGAGTCGGGGGGACATGATTGAGGTCTTCAAGTACCTCAAGGGAATAAATCGGTAAACACACGGAGGAGATCTTTAGACTAAAGCAGGGAGGTATCACCAGAGGGCATGGTTTGAAGTTGGAAGGTGGAAGGGTGGGAGGTGGGAAAGAGGAGGAGGCTTTTCACTGAGAGGGTGGGTATCCTTGAATGTGCTGCCTGAAGAAATGGTTCAGAGATCCACAGTGGAGGGCTTCAAGAAAGGTTGGGACAGAAACAGAAAGCGGATGTATCAGATGATGGGCTGTCCCAGGGGGGTGGGGATGGATGATAGGGGTTTCTGGAACACAAGGGGGGGCCTTGATACCTAACTAAGGATCTGAGGTTTGAGCAGACTTGATAGACCGTAAGACCTAATCTGCTGGTAATTAGCATGTTAATATGTTAGCAGTATTCGTTAGCCAGCAAAAATATCATTCTGCCTTTTTTTTGGCAATAATGTATTTCTGATAATGTTAGATTCTTGCTTCAGGTATTTTAAATTCAATCAACTATTCTTAACATCATGTTTAATGACAACTTTTGTAATTTGCAAGTATCTACAATAAAGATGTCTGCCCCAACAGCATTCAAAAATCTTCTCCCCAGAGATCACACACTAACTGCACCCATTCTGTTTATAATGCAGATATGAAAGGTTGTTGCCAGCACATATTTCTGATGGCCAACAGCACAACACTACCCTGCTCTGTTTACATCTACAATGGTGGGCTTGGCAAAGGACCACTACCTTTAAAAACTTCAAAATCGTCTCTCTTACCTCAGAAATTAAATAAAGCAAAAAGAAAATCAGATATATTGATGATTTGTTTTTTCTTAATTGCCAACCAAAGTATTAAACATTTTGTTAACTCGTACAGCTTCTTTAAGATGCGGTAGCTCAGCTGGTTGAAAATTGGAAGTTTTACAATGACAGTGTTCAAAACATATGTACTGAAACATACTGTAGCAGAAGAAAAGAGGTCATGTCTTTTAAGGGTCAGACTTTAGAGGCCAGGATAGGAGGAGAATAGTTCAAACCAATAGACTGGAGATGGAATGCAATCAAACATCCTCACAGAGCATCCATATGCAGGGTTCTTAAGAGTCTGCAGGTAGCATTGTACAGAAAGTGTTGTACATATGTGCCCCTACAAGCCAGGCAATTGTAAAATGATGGCCTTGACTACTCATGACTCTCCTTCACTCATGATACAGATTAACACAAGGGAGCATTATGCTGGGCACCACTGTACTGGATAAAGAACAGAACAACAGCACAATAATTTAGGTTCCATATTACTGGTCACAGGAGTACTCATACCAAGGTACCTAACATGTTATAACAACCTAGTTAGTATTCACAGATAGTGGTTTCTTTAAAATGTCGTGTTTTCCTCATTAATAAAATGCAGTACAATCTGAAGCCTGAGTCATGTCACTTTACATTCCATGTGACTCTCAATTACATTTTCTTGAAACCTTCCCATTGTGCACAGCAACTAGCAAAACAACAGTGTTAAGCTGATACAAGAATATTGCTCTCTTTGAACACTAATAACTGTTATTTTTCTGTGTTATTAGCACCATGAACATACTGTATCCTAAGAGACTGAAGGGAAGAGAAAGATTTGCAAAATAATAATTTTTAATAGTTAAGACTCATTCAAAACTGAATAATCAATATGTCTATCAAATATTGTAAATTGCAGTAAGTACACACATTACAATTATTTAAAACTAGGAGAAATATTTACTGCAATCGGAGATGCACTGGCAGTATACTTTTAATGTACTTTTAGTAGCAGTAATATTGTCCAGTATTTTAAACAATAGGCCTTTTGTTGTAACTAGCAATAACACAGATGTCAAGTCCTAACATTCTAATATTAAGCTAATTACTTCACTGGTACCAGACTTCTGCCTGGAAGCAATACTAAACGTTCAACTACATTACACTGATACCAGCATACAGATACTGTAGACAGTTAAAGAGCAGCTGACTCCTTTAGGAAAACTTCAAAAAACATGAGGTTCAGACACAGTTCAGCTGCTATTTCATATATTTCCTATACATTTCTACAGATTTCTCTTCTTCATTATTTATTAGAGAACAAATTACCACAGAAACAAGATCTTATCCTTTAGAGGACATCTGCCTCTATAGCTTTTTCCCTACTTGAAATCATAATGCTCTGTTGTGACATCACAGTGTGTTGCCATAGAAACAACTGTGATGTCACAAGCAGAGTATTATGAAATCAAGTTGGGAAGAAGATATAGGAGCTGATGAACCCTCAATGAACAACAATCCTGTTTTCATGTATATGACCTCAGTAATAAATAATTGGGATAAGAAATACAAAGTTAATGAGAAATTTAAAGCTGCTTTGTGTCCAGATATTATGTTTTGCAAAGTTCTTCTTGAGGCATCAGTGGCTCTTTAACAGACTTGGGGGAAGGAGTTAAGGAATGGAGAATGGCTATCCATTTGAAAAGAGCATATACCCCTTGAAAACTGACAAGAGCTAAATGGTGCAAAGGAGAGGTATATCCAATCAGTGTACTTAAATCAGTTCTAGCCCCAAACAATCTGGATTATTGAAGGCTACAAAAGTGTCAGAAGAACCGGTACTGCTGGTGATGAGAGTGAAATATTAGCCACGTGATTTAAGGTATGAGATGAGTATTTAAGTGTATTACACATACATAAATAACTAAATTAATGGGACTAATATCAAAATTCAGAAAAAGTGCAAACTATTTTTTTATTTTATTTTTTTTTAAATCAACATGAAATGTTCTATGTTGATATCATGAAAGTATATCAATATACTTTATTGTTATGGAAAAAGTATATAAATAACATACATTTTACAAAAAAAGTTATTTCTTGATTTGAATACAGTATATATATATATATATATAGCTAGAGAAATCTGCCTGTTTTTCATATTCATGACATAATTTCTACTGTTACATATAATAATAATACAGTATCAACATCATTTCTTAATGGTTGGACTCCAAGCTTTCATTAAAAAAAAAAATGTTTCTAGCCCCAGCGGTTCCAGAGATCTTTCAAAAGTTAGGGTAACATATATGTTTTTTTTGTTTCTTTGTTTTTTAAATAAAAGTTTGGAGTCAGTGAGGTAGTTACATTGTTAATAAATCACCACATTTAATATATAGCAATACAAAAAATCTAAATGTTTTCTATCAATATAAAATTACATAAAATGGTTCCCTGCATTTTTAAAGTCCTGTAATTTTTGCCGCATTATTTTGGCATGTATATGAATGAAGCATTCAAACTATTTCAAGCATTATAAAACTATCATTTAAGATTAGTTTTGGAAATATTCAGCATATACTAATGGTTATTATGTCTTAGAATAAATACATTCCTTTCTAGTTTATTTATTTAGTCATGTATTTATTGATGTATTTTTTAATGTCTCATTTACCTTAATGGTTCACTAAGAAAAGAATACTAAGCTGATTCCAGCTTGTTTCTTGATTATCCTAGGGAACAGGCATAGAGGATAAATAAATCAAACAGTTCAATACATAGAGAATAATGCATATGTAGGGAGTTGATATGGAGTTTTTTCACACACCCAAGTTGTGTGATAATATGTAAACCTCGAGAGCAAAGCTCGAGAGGTTTAAGTATTATCACACAACGAGGGTGTGTGAAAACTTCATTTCTATTCCCACATATGTTTTATTTTTATAATAACTGGCACCAAAACAAATTAAATATAAATATTACCACTACGAGGAGACGAGATAATGACCTTACTTCCTCTTGCATAGGCATGCCCCCACACTATTCAAAGACTGACATCACATAACGCGGCTAGTGGGGCGGTCACTAGTAAGGAAGTAGTAGCGCTACAGCGGTTCGTGGGTTGCTTTTGCTGTGTTTGAAACTGTTCAGTTTGAAATGTGAGTGCTGCAGGCTTCTTGGCGTGATACTCTAAAAGTCATATCAACCCGTAGGTTGATATGACTTTTTTCGTATCAACCTGTGGGTTGATATGACTTTTTACAGTTCTCAAAAACGGGTTGATAACAGGGATCACCAGTTATTATAGTACAATACTACACACAAGCAAGCATTTGTCAGTGCTGAATGTTTGCTTGTTGGTAATGGGATTGGTATTGCAGGAAGAGTCGCAACTTGGAGTAATATTTTAGTCAGTACTAAATACAGTAAGACATACAGGATGAGCAAGTTTGATTATATAAGATAGTGTATCACATTTAATAAACAACAGGAAGGACATACAGTGGAACACAGCAGCAGTACTCATATCAGCAGGCAACAAAAGATGGGAACAGGTTTTGCGCAAGAGAGCTTCCTCATGGATCAACATGGTACTGCAACCTTTGGTATTAATATAGTAATGTATGTGAAGTGATATGGACACTGAAAACCTTGTTATATCAAATAAGTAGTAATAAAAAATGCACCTATATGCAATAGTAAGGGAAACCTAGAACTGTTATATATAGATGTGTTATGTACAGTGGGGCAAACATAGTGTACAACACAATGGCAAACTGTTGTCAGCAAGGAGATAGTAACTGGAGTAATGTTTTACTCAGCACTATATACAGTAAGAAATACAGGATGAGCAAGTTTGTGGACATCCATCGTGGGTTGTCATTAGAGGAGTGTGAATGGTGTTTGGGCCTCACGAGCTCAGCTGCTGAGGTCAGAGGGAATCAGAATCAATGTGTGGTAGCAGACAGTGGTTATGCATAGGTGTCCATCCATTGGGTGAAACGTTGCTGTGTTTAAGTTGAGCCTGGCTGAGCTGGAATTTCTCAGTTTATGTGTGGTCCTGGTACTAGCCATTAAGCTCAGGTGAAAGATGGGAACAGAGTGTTTTTTCTGTCTCAGCAAAGGCCATAGTGGGCAGTAGTTGGAGTAGGAGTATTGTCTGGGGTTGTGGCATGGGAAGTTGCATGGGGTGGTGTACAGATAGCAGTAGAAGCAGCAGAAGTTGATGGTTCTAGTGAAGTGTTGTCTGGCATGACATCATCAAAGAGTGAGTCAAGGCTGTTGTCATTGTCTGTGGGAGGTTGAACAGTAGGGGCAAGCACAGCAGCACCCAAGGTGGTGAGAGTCATATGGAAGAGAATACATTCAGTGATGTCCTCAAGGAGTGTAGAGGTGGGCTGCATGTCCAAAGCTGCAAGGAAGAAGTCCAGTGGAATGTGGATGGAGCGTAAGTTGTAGTCAGTATCTTGGAGGCAGACTGTAATGGTTGAGTCATCCAGGTGGTCAATGCCAATGAGGGAGGTGTTTTTTTCTATTTGTATTGGGTCAGTGATCTGTGAAGAGAAAGAGTGAATAGTAAGTAATGGCAGTTGTAGTGGCCTTGACGTGTGGTGTCACAAGTGTGAGGAATGTGTGAGTGATAGTAAAATATATATATCTGTGCATGAAAGTGAAGCAAGTGAAGTAGGTGTGATGTGTTTGTAGTAACAGGAAGGTTTGGGGATATCTGTTTGTCACAGTAGTGAAGGGGCACAGAACGATGATAGCATAGCCATAAAAATAAAGCATCTGTACAGGTAGAGAAGGAAGCATATATTAAAAAGTGTGTGGCACATGTAGTTGGAGTACAGAACAGAGTGATGTAGAACCGTAGAGGAAGTATGGTTAGAAGGACCATATGTACGTGTATGGAAATGGAGGCAAGTCACAGACATCTCATGAAAGATCGAGTAGGTATAGTAGTTGTAGGGATCAGATGCAGTGAAGGCCTTTGCAGTCTGAAGTGAAAGGCAGAGAGGAGAAAGAGAGTAAAGTTACAGGGGAAAGGGAAAGCAGAGTGGCATGCAGGTAGGGTGAGGGAATGAGTAGGTTGCTGTTGTGCAGGAACTGGGAAGGGAATAAGGGCATGAGCAGTAAGTGTTAGCAAGAGAACACAGTGGGGTTGTGAGGCATCCATACAAGGGGAAGGTTAGCATTGTGAGAATGTATTGGGAAGTGGAGAAAGGAAGAGTATGTAAAAAGAAGAAGTTGTGAGTAGTGTAGCTTACCTTGATAGTTGAAGTTTTTGAAGTATTCAGTGTGCGCTGGTTGTTGTACGTTGTAATGGAGACATTAGTGATGTGTAGTGTGTCACCGACATCAAAGGTAGTGGCAGCAAGGTCTCTCCAGAGCGTAATGTCAACAGTGCCAGAGTTGTCTTCTGCAGAACGGAGCTTGGAGGTTGATCCTGGTGGGGAAAAGAATAAGAGTTAGTGTGACGATGGTGTGGAAGAATCCTTTGAGGGTGGAAGCTCAGCAGGCGGGGAGGAAATGGAATGGCAAGGGAAGAGAATGGGAAAGGTGGCCTGTGGTGTTGGAGGAGAGAGGTATGAGTAAAGTAGGGGAGAGCAAGAGAGAGTAGAAATGATTTGGGGGTAGTGGAAGACAGGGTAAGTGGAGGGAGGTTAGTAGGGCAAGGGTGATGGGAATGTGAAAAGAGAGCTGTGCAGTGTGGAATGAGGTGGATGGGGAAGGTAGAAGCAGTAGAGTGGAGGTGAAGGGAATGGGGAAGTAAAATGAATGTGTGAGGTGCATAAGGGAAGTAGAAGGTAATGTACAGTAGTGACGTAAGTATTTCATAGGGAGTGAAAAAATAGGAAGGTAAAGAAAGGAAGAGATGGAGGCAGGAGAGGAGAGAGAAGGTGGTGTTTAGTGGGACAGTATGTAAGAGTGGGGGCCATGGAAAGGTCAATATGAGGGGAAAGGCATAGGAGGTAAAGAAAGGGAGTAGTGGTGTGGAGTAAAAGATGGGAGATGGCACACCTCAATAACTGTAGCAATAATTGACATTATTGTGCACAGTGGAGATTCAGAGGCCATCTTGATAGGTGACGTTGGTGCAGGAAGGGCTTGTAAAATTTCAAGAGCAGCTTCAGCTATGTGGCCAGGGACAGATAGCTGGGCTGCTCTCGTGATTGCACTGTTTCTGGTGATCAAGATAGAATCATTCTTAAAGATGAAGTTGCGCAGAATGTATGCCTTGTTAGTAATGAGAAAGTGATAGCTGGAGGGGTGGTAGACTATTGCTTTAATGCAGTCATCTTTGTAGCCAATAGCAAGATGAAATATCTTCTTTTGTACATCTCTAGAGGTGGTATAAGCAGTGATAGGGGATTTGTGGATGAGTTGAACATGCAGGCCACTGGTGGGGTGTAGTTTGCTTGAAGAGTCATGCACAGTCTTGATGGTCAGCATCTGTAGGGAGACAAAAAGAGAGAGTTAAGTAGTTTGCATAACAGATATTTGTAGCCAAATAGGTTTGTGGTCACTGTAGAATGATTTGAGAGTTCTAAAATGAGATATTGGGATGTCTGAATATAAATGATCCAAAATGGAATTGTAGTTGGTTGTTGAAGTAGTAATGTGTTGGGAACAATTGACTGTATCTTTCATGTAAGTTTGTAAAGTTTGGTTAATGTGGGAGTTGGTCAAGTAGTCAACATTGAAGTCTCCCATGGTGATGAGTGGAGATGTTAGTGTTGTATGTAATGATGTGAGTTGTTGTAGTAGTTGATGAAGTGGTGTGCGAGGGGAGTTTGTAAATGATAAGAAGAGTTGGGGTGGATGAGAGGTTGTGTAGTGTGATGTGGGCAATGTCAATACTATGTGTGCAGTGAAACTGGATGTGAGCCTTGTGTTGGTGTTTGACATAGATGGCAAGGCCATGCTGAGTAGAAGAGTTGAATTTGTCAATGAAGGATGAAGCATACGAGGGAATGGCAAACTGCTGAGGATCATATGTGTGAGATATGTTGGGCTCAGTGATACAGAGAATGTCAGCAGAAAGTAAGTTATGGTCTGTGGACATAGATGGGAAGTGCAGAGTTAGGGAGCGAATGTTATGAGTGATGATTGTAAGTGTGTAGGCAGAGTTTTTCAGGATTGGGATAGTTGGCTGGAGGCACATGTTGGTGCATAATCGTTGCATTTCTAAATTGACTTATTTGTTGATGGAGATTTTTGTTTCATTGAAGTTTTTGATGAAGATGTTGCTAATGTAAGTGGCATGACTAAGAGCAACGTAATGTATGTGGTCATGTTTTTTATTGTTGAAGTGGATGTAGACAGACTGTAGGGTTTGACCCTGAGTATGGTGAATAGTGCGTGCAGAAGCAGGGTGAAGAGGAAATTGAGTTCTGATGATAGTGAATGGTTTGTTGCCATAAAGGAATTTAGATGACAGTTTTGTGATTGGGGTCCAGTGTGGAGGGATGTTAGAAGTGTAAAAGTGATTGTGTTGTAAGTGATGTTGTCTTGCTATGGTGGTGTCATGGAAATGTAGCCATAGTATGTGTGGCTGATTGTCAGGGAGAAGAGTGATGTGTTTAAGAATGGCTGTAGCACCATTAGTGAGTCCATCTTGCACATCAATGTTAGAGGTAAGGTCATATTGTAATGAAGTAGCTAGGTGAAGTGCTGTGAAGAGATCCATGGTTTTCCTAGGGTCATTAGGGATGCGGAACAGGATTGCCAATCTTATTGGGGATGGGATATCTCCAGTGATGGTATCATGAGCTGTAACTGAGCATGTCAAAGTAGTCTGTGAATGAAAGAGGAAGACGTCATGATTAATGGTGTCAGCTTCATGATTTGTTTGCATTATGTGAGGTATTTGATACAGCATGTTTGAAGGGGGCTGGAGTTGTCTACTTGTAATGGTGAGCATGTCTGCCGATGTGTGGTTTCCTTCGTGCAGGCGATTGAGAAGGTGAGCAAATGGTGTGTCATTCTTCTGTCTCATAATTGTTTTGAGCTCAAAGAGTTGAAAGTTCTCTTGCCATAGGTTAGTAGCAAGAGGGCCACAGTCATGTAATAAGTTTTGAAATATGTAGGCATCAAAGACTGGTTTGAGTTGGAACAGATCTCCTATGGCAATAATGGAAATGCCACCAAAGAGTTGGTTTGTACCTTTTATCTCTTGGAACCTGTTGTGAATGAAATTGAACATGTTGTTACCAACCATGGCGATCTCATCAATGATGAGTACTTTCAAGGACTGTAATTTGCATTGCAGGGCATGACAGTGCTCGGATGTCAGTGGTTTGTAAGCAAGAGTTTGTGAAGCGGGAATGCAAAAAAGACTGTGAAGTGTATGGCCATAGACATTGTGTGCTGCTTTGCCAATGGGTGCACCAATGACAATGTGGCATGTGTCTGGGTTTTCTCCTGGAAGTGTGTTAAAGTGACACAGAAGTGTTTTGTACAAGGCTGTTAGAACATGGCTATTGCCAACACCTGCTCCTCCAGAGCACAAAGTGTAGCAGGGCTGTGATGAGGTTTTGAAATGATGCAAGTGATGGTAGAGGAATTGATCTGCGGTGGGTTGAGAGAGTGCATAATGTCAAAGTAGTGGGATTGTTCAATGAGTGTTGTGAGTGTTTCTATGTTATGGGTAGCTGGAGGCAGGCCTAAATCCAAGGAAATGTCATATGTGTCATGTGAAGTTGGTGTCCTATGTGTAGAAGAAGGGTGTGGGGAATCGGGAGAAGTATCAGTGAGGGTGATGTTATGAGTGACTTGTAGTTCTATGTCTAGGATGGCAATGTTTTTGTGGTAGCGTAGTATATTCACGTTGATGGATTGTTTGTGCTGTAAATAGGCAGCATTGAAAGTGTCATGAATTCCCCTGATGGAGTCCTCATGTCTCCAGGGGTGGAATAGGAATAGGAGTTCTGGATAATAGTTTTCAGAGTCTGTATGTTTCTTGAAGTGGCAGTAGCGAAGAATCTTAGCTTTGCGTGACTGTTGTGATGTAAAGTGTGTGTCATGTATGTCACAGTCACTGTTGTAGTCGTGGTCATTGTCTGGCATGGAAGTGCTTTGTTGTGGTTTGTGTTATTTGGGTTGAGTGTAACGGTCACAGTGAGCAGCATAGTCAGCTAGGGTGCATTGTTCAAGCTGAGATGTCCATCGTTGGTAGAGTAAAATGGTGTTGTCACATTCAATGTTAGTGGCATCATCAGGCATAAGGTTAATGGTGGTGATGTCTTCAATGAGGAAAGTTCTGTGTGCAGCAGTGTTTGTATTAATGAATGTGAAGGAGTGTGAGGAGTGATATGGGGAAGTTGCAGAGCAAGGTATGCTGCCTCTTGTGCACTAATTTCAGTAGCATTGAGGAATGTGTTACCTATTTGGCGTAACTGTTGTCTGATGTCAGGGTGTGGGAGTGCCTGTTGGGTTGCTTGTTGAAGTAGGGTACTCATTCCTCTTTGTGATTTAGAAAGGTAGGAGACAATGTACATGGCACAAGAGTATGGGTCTAAAATGAATTGTATATCTATGTTTGCCTGACAAGTGATTAATAGGGTAGGGGTTGTAAGGGTTAAACATAGTTTGTGAAGGGTGTCATTCGAGAAGAATGGTGGGTTGCTGGAGGTGTGAGTGAATGGTTAATATGTAGTCTTCATAAGTACTGCGGAGAAAGTACAGGAAGTCAGCAAAGTTAGTAATGGAAGGAGGTAATGGGTCGGCCATAGTAGCCTTGATGTACTCATGCATTGGTTTGTATGTGTCACTGTGACAGTTGTCAGTGGCTGAAAGAGGAGTAAGTATTACTGTTTTGGGCATGGGATATGGTGGGAAGTGGAAGCGGCAGTTGGAATGCTTGGTTTTGCATGTTCGTGAGTGGCGATGTTTTTGAAGTTGCATGAGAGAGTGCAGGAGTTCAAGGGATTGAGAAGAGCAAGTAAGTAATATATTTGTCAATGAATGCTATGAGGTCAGAGTCGGAGGAGTGATTGTATGTAGGTGGATTGTCAATCCATAGTAAAGCATGGATATGTGGAGACCCACATTGTTGGAATTCTACACGGTAGAAGTGATCTTTAAGAGACCCTAGTGGGGTATGTGAACTGTAGAGGACAGTAGAGAAGAATTTGAGAACTTGATAATCGAAGTGGCGGGCACAAATGACAGGATCTGGTTGTACCAAATTACATTTTTGTTCCCATGTCATGTTTTGTATCTCCTGATCAGTGTAAGTCTTGGAGAGTACAACTTTTCCTAGAATTTTTAACAGATGTGGCCAGTGAGTTTCAGCACTAGATAAGGAAAGGAAGAATGTAGGAATGCCAAGTTGGCATATCATAGCAAAGACATTTTTTTTTTACTTTGCTCCCAGTATGGTGGTGAGCCCCAGAGTGTTTTCAGTATATGGTATCCCTTATTGTATTGGAGCATGACTTGTAAGCCTCCGGACTTAAGGTCTCCTGCAGTAATTGTTTTGCCCTAGCATTTGCATTTTTGGAGGGAGATATTGACTTTTCCTTGCAGTTGTCTGACTTGTAGTTTTTTAACTTCGTAGAACAGGTTGGGAATGCAGCGTACAACCCAACGGTCCTGAGTACTTAGTTCCCATTTGCATATGTTACTGTATGACACAGGAATGGGGCACTAAGCATATGTGCTGCTCCCGTGACCTGCATAAATGGTAGGGAAAGCTAAAAATTCAGAATCCTTGTCTTCATACAGCCCTCTGGGAATACTGTACTGTCCTGGCGCTACTGATAGTACCGTGTTGTGAGAGAGTGAAGGAGGTAGAGCGGTGCATAGTAGAGTGTCTAGTTGGCCAGAAGGGTAATGGGAAGGTGTTTCTTCAGTACTGTCAGTACTGGAAGAGGATGAAGTGTCAGAGTCAGACATAGGAAGTGGAGACGTTTCATATGTCCAGCTGTCATTGTATGTAACACCATGTTGTCTGTATAGAGGACTGCGAGTAGCCAGCCAATGGGCAACCTCTTTAACTTTGTTTGGGTGTACATTCTGGAAGTGTGTGTGTGAATGGTAGTGCAAGTTGCGCTTCAGTTTAACTGGAATATTAGCTGTGTCATGGGCCTGACGTGAGAGAAGGGTGACTGTGGTGTTGACATCTGCAGGAACATTAACAATGGCACCCTTAATGCTAAATTGATTACCTTTAGGCAATTGTCGGATTTGCATGAATGGAATGCGAGGAGAGACTAGTTCTTCTAGTTCATGGAGTTGAAGTTGCGGTGGAATAGTGGGGAATGTCATGTGATTAGCAATAGAGAGTGGTGGGGTTTTGTGAAATTTGAGGTAGCGTAAACATGTGAAGCATATGTGTGGGCTTCTGTTGTGCTGCTGGCACTGTTGAAAGGTATCATTCTGAGTGATGGAGTCTGGAATGTTAAATACAGAGTGTCTGTAAAAAGAGTTGATTACAAATGGTGCATGTGTAAGTGGGGCCATGTTCAATGGCATGATGGAAAACCTGTATTAAGGCAAGCATCTATGGTGGAAGTTGTGCAGTGTGTTTCTCTTGCATAGTTGTGTTGGTAGGCTGAATGTGCAAGTGTTCAGCAAGTTGGCCGATATGAGTGTAGGAAGGCAAGGAATGTGATGCAGCAGACGGTGGTGAGTAAGTAGGAGTACAAAGAGATGACTGTTGCGGCAGTAGTGGTGGGAGTGCTATGGCATAATGGCTTGGTGCAGAACTGGAGTTGAATGTGGTGGTTCTAAGTATTTTATGGAAGTATAGTGCTTGGGGTAATTTTAGTCTAATGGGAGCAGTAAAGTAAGAAGTAGGTGAAGCGTAAGGCATGGCACGCTGAATGGTGTGAAGCAGGCTGGGATCAATGTTAGAGAGAGAGTGAATAGTAATGCAGTAAGGTTCAGGTTGCTGTGGACGATAGGATGGTAAGATAAGAGAGCAAGCAGTGTTGTTCCATAGTAGGAGAGCGCATGTATTGAGTGAGTAAATATAACAGTAAGGAGAAGTTGCCATGGAACGTTGTAAGGATAGTAAATCTTGTTTGGCCTTTGCTGTAGTGAAATGGAGAAGTTGTGGTGAATTGTATGTGACAGAGAGGCAGTGGTTGTAGTAGGAGATGTATGATGGAGTTATGTGAATAGTGTGTGGCAGGGAGTGTCTTGGAGCAGATAGTGCAGTAAGAAGGTGGGTAGTGTGGACAATAGTGTTAGCGATATGCTGTGCCCAAACTTGAAATGAAGTTATATGAATATGTATGGTGGTAACTAATGATGCAAGAAATGGGTCAAAGGATTGTACATCTGTTTGAGTAGTTGAGAAGTGCATAGTTGTATGTAGTGGCTGTGAAGGTATGTTGGATGTGGAGAATTGTGGTGGGAGGATGAGGGAAGGAGTAAGTGGAGCATCAAGGTGAGCAGGGTATGGTGTATGTAAGTGTGTAGATGTCTGGCGTAATGTGTGTGATGGGAAGGGTGATGTGTCATGCAAGGAAGTTGTTGTAGTATGGTGGCTGTGAGTTGAAGGCTCACTAGACTGTGTGGAGGAGAAGTGGGAGGGTGAGGTAGCAGAAGTGGAAGCCGGATGGATGAGAGGTGGTGATAAGGGTTGGCACTGAATTGGTAAGGTGGGAGGAGGGGCATGTGATGGAGTAGTAGAGCTGTGTAGTAGCAGTAGGGAGTCAGAACTGTAGGTAGATGTGTGGTGTGTGACAGTCGGTGTAGTGGAGGGCGAAGTTGGAAATGTAAATGTCCGTGGAAGTCTGTTAGTAGAGGTGTGTGGAGCAGGATGTGAAGGAATGGATTGCATTTCAGGAGTGAATGTGAGAGGAGTGTGCTCAAAAGGAAAGGTGAGTGTATGAGGGGGGTTAGTAGCAAGAGCTAGGTTGACAATGTGAGCATGGAGAGACAGGAGAGAAGTGAAAGTAAGAAGAGTGGATTTTCCATTAGGGTGAGGTAATCCAGCAGTGGAGCAACTATGGGAGTCAAAGATGTAAAATATTTTAGATGATGTAAAGACTGCAATGCAGTATTGTTGAATGCATAAAAGGAGGGAGGAATGGGCAGATACAGTAGAAGTAAGAGCTGTCTGGAATGTTGGGTAGTTGGAGGCAATAAATTTCAGTATATCACCATACATAACCATGTGTGTATGAACAGTGAATGTGGTGGTGAACAGTTGAATGTACAAGGGTAAGTCATCAGGGTGCAAATAGTCATGAGGGATGTATGTGCCAGTGAAGCAATATAAATAGTCACCAATGTGCAGGATAGTGTTCATGTCATGTGTGTTCCATGTATTAGCTCTTTTTTGAAGATGCTGAATAGTGAAGCAGTACTACTCATTGCAACACATTACTTAGCACGTGATGAGAAAGGGAAAATGGTATGTGATTGACTAAAGTCTGCTTGCAAGTAAGTGGAGGTCATGATGACGTGCTATGTGGTGTGGAATGAAGGGTAATTGTAAGTGAAAGAAGTGGTGTAGTATTATGAAGTGAGGGTAAGGTAGAGAGGGAAAGTAGCGGGAGTAATGAGGAGCAGGTGGTGGATTGATAGTACAGCTCAGTAATGTAAGCAAGGAAGTGTAGTCTGAAAGAGGTGAACGGTATGAAGCAGTGATAGTACAGAGGGTGAAAGGGAAAGTGGTATGTGTAAGAAATGCAAAAGACAGAAGAGACGCAGTGGCAGGTTAAGATGTATACATACCTTGAATAGGAAGTTGAATAGGAACTTGCTGCAGTAGTAAGCTGACCTTAGAAAATGAGAGGAGTGAAGTGATGATGGGGTGGCTGGTAGGGCATTGTAGATCTGTGGAGAGAAGAAAATCAGTAAGTATGGGCTGCAGTGGCAGTAGGGCAGAGATAAAAAAGTATAAGGCCTAGCAGTCAAGGCAGTGGTAACCGAGTAGTACTGCTGGTCGTGCAATAATGTGTTGTAAGTAGTGTCTTTCTCTGTTTCCTGGAGTGCAAATAGTGGTGTAAGCAGGCAAACTCCCTGTGATTGACTGTCTCTGTGGCTGCTGTGTGTATTGAGAATGTGCATGGGACGGTGTAAAGTGAGGTACCCAGGAATTGTGAAGATAGTCTCTGGCTGTGGGTGACATGCAGCCTGTGTTATGGCATTCCATGGGTCTGTGTGTTAGTGGTAGTTGGAAGCAATGGTCTATGTCGACAGAATGATGCCTCATGAAGTGTAGTAGGTGCACTGTGGAGTAGTGTGCTTGTACAGTTAAGTGTAGCATACTGCAGTGTGTGTATTGCTTGTTTGTCCCCACATGAGTGTCCAGTGCTGGATCTGAAGTCCTCTGTCTGCTGGTATGTGAGAGCAGAATATGTGAATTTGAGTGGTGTGAAGTGGATGTTAGCAGTAGCTGTGTGAAGCATGGTCCCTGTAAGGCAGCAGGAATGGCCCTGGTGGTAGATGTTGTGTCAATAATGGTTCTTCACTAAAGATCGGGAATATTGAGGTGCACCAGCAGCAGTATGTGGACTTTGCATGTCATCCTAAGGATGTGTTGCATGAGTGGCATGTTGTTTTTGTGTCACTGAGATGGCAGTGTGTGTACGAGCCCTATCTACATAGTGGTGCCTTTCACAGTGTCTAGGGTAAGCCAGTGTAGCTTGAGTGCTCCCTATGAATGTGTTAGTTTTGTTACTGGCTTCCCTTTGGTTGCATAGAGAGGTAGTCCTCCTATTGTTCTTTACAGCCTATGCAAAGCATAGGCCATGGTAGGTGACAAGGTACATTTCCAGACCGGTCTAAAAATTACTGGTGAATGAAGCAGAGAGAAGGACAATGATGACTGCTACCTTTGATGCTTGTGTGTCAGGATGTTTGCCAAATTGTTGAGGTCATTTTGTGTTGCTGCTAGATGTTAGGAGAGGTAAGAGAAGACAAAACAAGAGGTTATTGTACAGTGTTGGTCAGGTCTGTCTGCATGTGCCATGCTGAGCAGACATAAGCAAATTTTTGTGTATGGCAAGGTGAGTGGGGTTTGCAGCCCACGGAGTACAGGGACTCAGCTATAAAGGACCGAACTCGATACCTTGAAATAACTGTCCTTAATGAAATACTCGTTCTACCTTGCTCAGTGAATACCAGTTATAACGTGCCTTTCACTTCTATGGTAACAGCTATATAGTTCACTGCAGGGGGGGGAGTATGTCGCGCAGTGACCCAAATTTTCTACCATTGATAGTTTGAATGGAATGGAGAGTCTGGTTAAACTGTATTAGATAATGCCTTTCATTACTGAAAGGGACTCAGGCTGTCCTTGGTATACCTGATGGAAATGGGGGGAATCAAGATGACCATGGCCTCATGGCCCAAGGTGTCTATTTGGCATGAAGATGCCTTTCTGCCTTTCCTGACACTCAGCCTCTGGATACAGCCTGGGTGCTTTTCTCTCATTGAAGTTGTCAGTATACTTAATAAGTCTCTGGATGCAATGCTTTGAAATGTTTGGGTGTTTAAGGAGATGCTAATTCTGCTTTTCTTTGTATTATTTAAATCGCCATATCCTGCAACAATTGTTTGACTGAATGTTCTGAGATGTACAAGTAGTTTTGCCTGTACATTTAAGTTACATCTCACAGTTGAAGATCACACCTTCTCTGCAGATTAAAGTTTGTCTGCCTAGCACTCGGAGTGTGGGGGGGGGGAGCACAGACATTTCTTTATGCTTTTCACACTACTGGTAAAACACAGACTTAGATGCCACTGGGTGGCTAACAGAGACTTTGCTCTCAGGGATATTATCATCTATATATCTCCATTTCTGTGTTGATGGTCATGCTGTGGTATGTCACTTGCTTAACTGTATTGCAGTGTATTTTCGATCCTCCTAACAATGATAGTACTACTAAGTGATAGGTATCATAGCCTAACTAAAGAATGCTTTGTAACATCAATTTATACGCTGTGGAATGAAGTTGCCTGTGTATGTTTGTACAATTGTAAATGAATAAAAATAAAATACTTCACTAGCCTTTTTACATTGGTTGCCCAGATGCGCAAACTGAAGTATTGCTGCAATACAGGTTTTGAGGGGGGTCGCTGCCAAGCCTATTGCAGTACACAAAACAGGAGGCGTGCAATGGGCTTGGCAGTCAGCACCAATGACCTCTCAGTATGGTCCTGACACAACCATCTAGTAGGTAGGGTGAACAGTCATGCATTTCAAAGGACTGAAGCCACTCCTATAAGAGAGGGCTTTGGTCCTTTGATTTGTATGACGCCCACCTAATTTTTTTTTTTATGTATGATGAGGATCCTTCGTAAAGGAGCTTTTAGCTCAATGGATGTACTTCTGACTTTCCTAATAAAACAAAAATAACTCAACAAACAGCTGATCAGCTTGTGTAACAGCAGCAGCTTTGTTCCTCGCTGATGCAGAGGTTTTGAACCACATAGCTGACTGCATTACTTCTCAGGTGCTCAAGTTAGGACCAGTGCAGTGTTATCCCAGTACATGACAACTGCAAGTAATCACTGACTGCCCAAACAACAAGCAGTGAAATTAACTGGAGTGCATGTCTTTGTGTCCTTGGTTTTAAATGTTCATTTCTTTGTGGAGTGTGATCTCGATCTGGGGTCTACAAGTTTTAAAATGAAAAGTCTGCTGCCTCAGACAAGTGCCTTATCCAGCATTGTGCAAAGGGACCCCCTTTTGCTTTGTGCTTGTAAAAGTGTTGCACATCGCAGATTGCATCTTGCAGCACTGAACATTGTGCAATTTTAAAAACTCAGCAGACAGTTTTGGCTATCCAGCAACAATATTATTGTGAAGTGTTCAGTGCTGCAATATATGCAATCTGCGATGTGCAACACTTTTATAAGCGAAAGGGGGATCCCTCTGCACAACACTGGATGATGTGCTTGTCTGAGGCAGCACATTTTTTTTTCATTTTAAAACTTGTAGACCACAGATTGCACTTCACAAAGTCATGAAAATTTAAAACTGAAGACCCAAACACATGTACTTAAGTTAATGTCAGTGCTCGTTTGGGCACTCAGTAATTACTTGCTGCTGTTGGTTTGCTTAGCCGCTTGGCACTTCACTGACAGATTTTTTTTTTGTGGCTTGTTGCCATGGCAAACATCTCTGCAATTCCTGCAGGTGAAAAAAAGCATGAATTCTGTCATGAGCAGTCCAGCCTTGTGAAATCTGCGCATGACAGTCTCAGTTACCTGCACGCTGGATTTGAGTCCTCCTGTGTGTAGAACATGGTACCCGGGGGAAGTTATCAATACCTAACTTTTTTTTTTTTTGCTGTCATCTTGTCCTGATCCCAAAAATAGACCCCCTAGCCACTGAACAGGACCCCCAAGTGAATCAGTCCTGAGCTTAGCCTGCTGTGATGATCTTGTTCCTCATAAATAAAACCGTAGTGACTGGAGTGGACAGTGAAAGTCTTGTCACTGTGCTGCCTGTTGTGGAGTCATCCAGGGGATTGAGTGGCTGCAGAGTGGAGGAAGGTTTGAAGGACAGTACTGTACTACTGTCACTGTCAAGTGTTAGTCAGTGTCAATAAATTGCCACAAGCAAGGTAGGTTGTTGGTAATTATCTACTACTGTACAGAATGTACAGAATGTCAGACAGTTCGGTGAAAGAGTTGGGTTGTGACCACTAATGTATTCTGCAATACCCACACACACACAGTCTGATGTAGTCATTTTTTTTTAAACCTATCCTGAGCTAGCACTGACTGACTGGATGGACTGGTAGCTGGTGGTCACTGTTTGCAGTAGCAGACTCCTAACCTGACTACTGGAGAGATGCATCAACAGAGTGAAGAAAGGACAGTGGCAATCAAAACTGATATGCTATGCCCTATTGCTTTGCTGCTCATAAATGTGTACATCGGTGCAGACATTTGTGGGCAGGTGGGCCGGACAGAACGGATGGATGTTGGGTTTTTACTGGCATCTAATGTTGTTTTTTTAATTGTTCATTTATGCGGATATTACAGCAGAGCGCTCCATAGGACACAGTGACAGGCAAAGTAAAGTGAGTGGGGTAAATTAAATGCATACATCTGTTATGGAACATTTGAGGAGCTATAGAAATAAGGGTGTCCTGTTTTAGAGGCACAGCCCTTCTACTTAACTACCAGCGCTATCACCTGTGCAAAAAATGTCTGTACTTGTTTTGCGGCTTGCCACATACATAAATAATCTGCCTGATCCTGCAAGTGAACTGTTCTCGCACTAGAAAGCATTGTGATTTTTGTTTAAATGATCAAGTGTACCATCAAATGTGTGAATTCCTCCAGGACAATTATGTTGTGGACACTCTGATCAGAAAGTGTGCTTCATAATTACCCACAATCCACTGTCCTGCCCATAGTCCTGCTGCACTGCTGATGACACAGTGCACTTTATCTGCCCTGAATACTGCAACAGGTAAGAGACAAGTGTGCAATATTACCAAGTCTGGCAATGGGTAAGGGTTCTGTGTATGAGAGCAGAATGTGTCAGGTATGTGCCCATGTCTTACCTGTCATGCTGGACAGGAATCCTTCACCAACATTTTGAAACTGGAGTTTGTTCCACTTGCACTCAGTGCAGACAGATTGCACTGTGACACTGCACTGAAGTGTACTTTGGAGCAGAGTAGTGGATTATGGGTAACAGTGGTGCAGGACACGGAGTAATAAATCTTCACAAAATAAAAAATATCAAGTGCATCAAGCAGAAGAAAATTCAAAACCATGTCAGAAACTGCTAGTCAACAGTGTTGCCAGAGGGCACTGAATGCTGACTGCAAAAGTAGACCTTTCCTTTATCTCTGTATTACTTACTTTGGGGATACTCCATTCTAAAGCCACCAGTTCCCAACTGGAATTTCACTGTTAGCACTCAGAAATTAGACTATGCTCCCATTAAGTCGCTGCAGTTGACCAACCATATAAATGGAGCACTACACAACACAAGACAGATCAATATTAAGTTAATGATTTATTGCATATAGTAATGTTCCACATGCCATATGATAGCAGTCCATATGGCATATTTTACTTTATTCACTGGAACTGCAATGTGAATAGTGTTGGTAGCATTAAGCAAATATCCACCAATGCTGTGACATTTTAACAGGTCATGTGAAAAAGTCTTGCAACACTCACTTTTATTGCAAAAAGAGTAGGGCAATGATGGAAGAAAGTTCACATTGATGGTCTAAATAGAATAGTAAACTAAATAGAATATACTGATGCTGCTAAACGAAAGTGTGGAGATGGCAGAAAGATCGACCCAGCACTTCGTGGTATGAAATCACTCTGTTGGGGGTGAAAAAATAAAAAATGCAGGGGTCTTTTTATACTCACTAGTAAGTGGCTTTAATTAATTGGTATGTACACGTCATTCATATTAGGCTCAATTCGAGTCAAAAAAGTAACGAGCTAGTTACAAAGCTCAATTCAGTAGGAAAGCAAACGGGGAATATAGTTTCAAAATACATCTCTTGTTGTGTATACTGCTCCATTTATATGGTTGGTAAAGGAGTAAAGGTATCCTGTCAATATGGCACAGGAACCAGGGTGCCATAATGTGGGTGCTGGCAACAGTGCGCACCTTATGTGGGCATCCAGGACTTGGGGGAGTGGTGTGCTGAGGGCGTCAATCTGCATCCTGCTCCATGATATACCCAGGACAGAGGTGATTATATTTATTTGTGTGTGTGTGTGTGTGTGTGTGTGTGTGTGTGTGTGTGTGTGGCATAGCCTCCTGCATATATGCACACTAAATCAACTGTGCGCTCTGTGCCTGTGGCGCAGTTGTCAGGCGCTGTCATTACATGCAGTCGACTGTACCACCAAGGATATGCATAAATCTTTATACTGACTTTAACTGTATTCAGTTCCTGTCAATGTTTTACTGCTTTTTAACAGCACTTCTTTTAAATTGGCAAAGCAGGAAAAACAACTTCACAGAATGAATGGTGAACACTTGCGGCAGACTGCTGACCATGTGGCATCAGCTGATAACTGTATTGATTTTCAAGCTGAGACGCACCAATTTTGAAGAAAAAAATTAAATGAAAAAACAAATATCCATGAGTACAGTAGTCAGACCTTGGTGCTTAACTGGATGCCCCCTGGTAATGCAGTGAAGCGGGGGTATACTTAGAATTTTTTCAAGGGTGTAGCAATTCCATCAAGGGCATAGCACTTACCCTAAAAAATTTAAAACATTACCTTTTCAAGCCCAGACTAGCTAACAACAGTTTATTTTTGATGGTATAAGGGGCTATCAGGTTTTATTGTGCTATATCGCTGGTTCAGCTACTGCATTGGAAAATAGTGATTCCACTTACAAAACTTTTTTGTTTCCTTTCAAATTTGTCTAGGGATGGCCATTCACAGCTAAGGTTTGTTTCCAGTTGTGATGGGGGGCGCATTACAGCACTGACAACTGGTGCAGTAAATAGAAGTGAAAAAGAAGAAACTGTAAAAAAAGTGACCACATAGATCAAATGTCACAAATTCAGAATGAGCAAACAGCAGTGACAATATACTAGGTCACTATGTCACAATGCAAAGGCTAGACCCCTCCCAACTGTACAGTATGCCATTAACAAATAGTGTTTCCCTAATGTTCTTCATCACCCCTGTAAACAGGCTTGCTCAGTGTGGGTTTACCCATTTATCAAAGACATAAGTAAATAAATAAATAATCCTCTCCTGTGTCAGATCCAGGATTTTACAATGCGGGGTGTGCTGGTGGGACTTGATTTGCAAATGTTTTAATCCATAATGTAATTTGCAATTATCTTGTTTAACTACATTTTAAACAGATAATACAAATGTACTATATAGTTTATAATATATATTTTATGAAAACAATACTGTTAACATTGGACTAAAATCTCAACAGTGACAAGTTTATGTCGACTTTAACCATGTTTCGAAAAGCTAGACTGTTAAGGCCGTGAGAAGTGTGGGGGAAAAAAGTACGTGACACAGAAGTCTGTGTGTGTTGCACACATTTTCTTAATGTGGCTTCCCCTCCTTATCAGTAAGAGCAGCTGCTCAGACATCCTCTGTTTCAGTAACTTGTCTGCAAGTGATGTCATAATGTTCCAGTTATGAATAGCATACAAAAATATATGGATAAATAAATAAATGGTTCCATGATGTAAGAGACACTCACTTTTCCCCTAATCCCTCAGTATTGTGCTGTGACACTCATAGGAAGTGTTTATTATCAAAATGCAAGGTACTGTGCCACAGTAATATACTCCACTTCTATTACATTAGGTCACAGTGTATGCCAGGTTTTGCTAAAATCTACCGTCATAAAACATATAAGCAGAAGAACTTCAAAAAAGCCCCATATGCTTGTGCCATGCAAGCACCTATGTTGCTTTGCTGGCATTAATGAGTTATACCCAACATTGACAATCAGGAATTGAAATAAGGCAGTTTGCAAACTGCTATAAAGGGAAAGAACTCTATCAGAACAATGATGTCTGTGCAGGGATGCGCTCTCAATCTCCCGACACTGATACTTCTATGTCATAAACAGAAAAGAAAATAACACTTTAATGTTAAGAATTTAGTTGCATCTGAGCGGCAGATATTTAATCAGATAAGGAATGTACAGTATACCCCATTCTATTTAGAGTGACAGACAATTGGCTGTGTGCAGTTCTTCTAATTACTGTACTAAGAGCGTAAGACATATAAATTGATGTGCAGCACCGTGTGTGTGTGTGTGTGTGTCTGTGTGTGTGGCTCATTGGGGAGATAACTCAGAAACTACAGAATATTGCATTGAGACAAAAATCAATGAGAAAGAGCAATATGCATACATTATTTTCAAATGTGTTCAATGAAGATAATGATAATGTGTGATGCTTGAATAGATAACTGTACAAACAGGTTGAAACACACTCATAAACATCAGACTTACATCTCAGCAGTGGCATTTTATTTCTACTTTGACCATGTTTTTAAAAGATAAGACTGTTTACTGTTGACATAGTAAATGGACAGTAGACAAAGCACGATTGAAGAAGTGTCAAAAGGATGTATGCAAGATAGACCAGATAATGTTGTCATAAGCATCAAGACTAGACCTGCTGAGATCTACTCTCTAATTTCACCCATGTAACACCATAACTGTTCTGGATAGAAGAGCTGAACTGCCACATGTCATTCATTGTCAGTGAAGTAATGCATTTGGCCACTAACACACTGTGACAACTTGTAGCTTTTCTGTGTGGGATGGTGGTGTGTGTGTGTGTGTGTGGGGTTGGGTGGAGGGAAGACCTGCTACTGTAAGTGTTTCATTCTGATGGTGGCCATACAGTAGCAGTAAAATACCACAATGACAGAGCTGTAGTATCACTTCTTCAGCCACAGTGAATGAAGACCCCCAGTAAAGGTTTGAACACTTTAGTAATGTGTTACAGCATGACCCTGCTGAGAGTGACATTCTGTATTTCTGCTGTCCTCTCCAGGGTACCCACAATCTACAATCTAAATCAGATACTGCATCTCAACACCTCTACTCTGGGGCTATATGTAGTACATGTTAGTAGAAGCAGTACCCCTGCACCATAGACCCCCAGTGAAAGTATACATGTAAATGTGTGTCTGAAGGCAAACGTGCAGTGTTATAGCAGAGACCACTGAACTTTGGATATTGGTTATTAGTTAATTGCCTCTAAGTACAGTAGGCAAAAAAATAGGTAACACTGGGACCCTAACTGAAAATGAACTATTGCAAGTCTCCTGAGCTCTCCTGAGGTAACAGAGGCTAAAATGTGTAAAAGTAAAAGTGCACTGAAAATGAGAACATTTTACCAAGCATTGTCTTGATATATATACATCTGTAGTAAAACTGTTTAGGAAGCCCAATATATAAGAACCGTGCAGAATGATGTTGATGTATGCTGCGCTGTCCTGGTAAAATAAAGTGCAAAATCTCAAACCCATTAAATATTAGAAAGTGCCTGTCAAGTGTTAGGCTATGTTGTGAGAGGCTTCAAAATTGTTGTGCATCTTTGTTGAGCCTCGGGGAGAACTACCATAACTATGTCATTCGGAATTTGGCCAGACTGGGGTTCCTACACATCAGTACCAGAAATGCAGATATACCCAGGATGCAATAAATGACATGCAGCCTTTTGCAATGCAGTCCTACTTTTACACATGTTGCACTGCATTAACTTATGACATCACTGAACTATGCAAGATCTAAGTTTTAGTCAAGCTCCTACTGTTACATATTTTCATACTGTATTTAGGCAAGATTAGATGTAAGTTAATATGGCACTGTCATTGCTATTCTCCTTTTACAGTGTACTTCTGCCAGGACACACTACTGTAAATGTATCCCTTCAGTGGGGAGTCTGCAGAATGCGGAATCAGAGTTTACAATGTGTAACTACATATGTACCCATAGCTGCCCTTCTGAGATGCACTGTCTAATTTACACATTGTGGATCATATTTACGATGGATAGCAGAGCAAAAGTGCAATATGTCACTGTCACTGTCACTGGAGTCTAGTCTAGTGGTACATGGGTCAAACTATTTGCTTTTCTTTCTCAAGTCCCCAGAGAGAGATATGGGGGGGTAGAGAGAGAGAGTGAGAGAGGGAGGGAGGGAAGGAGGGAGAGAGAAAGAGAGACCAATCTGTGTGGAGTGGAAGAAAATTGGCTGTGTTCAATTTTTCTAGGCACTGTAGTAAAAGCGTAACACAAATAAAGTGCTGTGCAACACTGTGTGTGTGCGTGTGTGTGTGTGTGTGTGTGTGTGTGTGTGTGTGTGTGTGTGTGTGTGTGTGCTGTTGGTGAGATACACCTCAAACAGCAGAATTTTGCTCTTGAAACAAAAAACAACAGGAAAGAACAATACATATACAGTACTGTAAAATATGTGCAATGAAGGTTCAGATTATGTGTAATGCTGTTATAGATTACTGCACACAGAGTTTTAAATGCTCCCTTAAACATCGGAGTTACATCTCAACAGTGACAATTTGTACTGACTATAACCCTGTTTCCAGAAGCTAGACTGTTAATGCTGTGACATGTGGGAAAAAAAAAATAACCACACAAGTGTGTGTGTGTGTGTTTCATGTACAGTATTTTCTTAAGCTATCTTCCCCACCCTATTAATAAGAGTGGTTGCTCAGACTTTGTCTGCTTCGGTTACCTGTCTGCAAGTGCAGTCACAATATTCTGTTTATGAGTTGCATACACATGTTGTAGAAATGATTATTGACTTCAGTAGCAGGAGATAAATGTTCGGCTTGATCACAAAGTAGAAGTTTTTCAAGCTGATAATTATCGCTGTTCTGCAAAAAGCAGGTACGCTATACAATGTCCC